>JAGTTD010000016.1:21152990-22480769 GCA_018398585.1 Simmondsia chinensis
TCTTAAAGTTTTCATGAGCATCACTTGTTCTGTATATTGTTGATTGTTTGAGCTTAAATGGCATATCATTAGCTTTGGTTAAGCTTGATCTATTGTCAATTCACTCTTAAATAGAAATTTCTTTTCATTATAAAGGGCGGATCATGAGCCTATTGTTATAAAAGGTCAATTGTAAAAGGAAGGGTCTTGGACCAACTTAAAAAAAGTCCGATTGTAAACATTGGATCAAGAGCCTATCAAGCTCAGTGAAATACTAAAGTGACAAAGAGTAGTCACTTGAGGTGTGGACTAGATTCCGTATTTGAAGTGAACTACTATAAAAATCATTGTACATCTTTTTGCTTCCTGTATTTATTTTTTATATTTCATATTCATCATTTATCTTTAAATTTAATTTTTTGTTCTTAAAGTTTAAATTTTCATTTTGTCACAAATGAACCTAATTCATCCCCACTCACACCCCTCCCCCCCCCCCCCCCCCCCCCCCCCCCCAGTTGGTTGCCCTTTGGGCCTTCAGAACACTTGCCTATCGAGGTGACAACAAGCTTAGTGATGATCCCAGTAGGAGATTCAGTCACAATTCCTACTCCAGCACATGATTTGGTCCTTGAACCTTCGAAATATAGTTTCCAAGGGACCATTTCAATCACCAAGAACTCATCTGGCTCATAACCTGTATTAGTTTAAATATTTGGATAGTCAGCTACGAAGCCTGCTAGAGCTTGACCTTTCACTGAGTTTCGTGACAGCAGATTAATTCAAACAGAAGTAGAGCAATACTCCACTTATTTAATCTTCCTCTCCTTAATGGTCTATTTAACATATACTTAAGGACATCAGCCTGAGCAACCACATATACGGTAAAATGTAAAAAGTAATAACCCAACTTCACATATGCATAATAAAGAGATAGACACAATTTCTCAACAGAAGAATATTTTATTTCACACTCATTTAAGCAATGGCTAGAAAGAACATAGCCTGTTCATACCTCTTCTCATTGTCTTGTACAAGTAGACATCCAATTGACTCATTAGAAGTAGAGACACAAATCTTCAATGTCTTGCCTTGGTTTGGTGGAATCAACACTAGTGGCCTGATCAAATAATCCCTAATAGCCTCAAACGCTGCTTAGTGTGGCTCCTCCCACCTAAAGTGTTTTTCAGACTTGAGCCTCTGCAGTGCAAAGAATACTTTAGTCTTTCCTGCGATATTTGAAATGAAACATCTTGATAAATTAACCTGCCCTAAGAAGCATTGGAGCACCGTTTTGCTCCAAGGCGGTTTGGCCTCTTGATGGCCTTAGTTTTATTTATATCTACCTCAATCCCCCTTTGGTGCACCAAAAAGCCAAGAAAATTCCCAGCATGAACTCTAAAAGCACACTTTAGTAGGTTCATCTTGAGGTTGTGGTTCCTCATTTGAAGGAACACTCCTCTCAAGTCCGACTTTTATTTGACCTCGATGTTATCTATGTGGATTTTCATGGTCTTGCCAATGAGTTCATGAAAAATGATAGTCATGGCTCTTTGGTAAGTGGAACAAGCCTAGTTTAGTCCAAATGGCATAGCCACCCATTTTAAGGTCTGTATTGACCTAGGATAGCTAAATGCGGTTTTGTGGGTATCCTCCGAAGCAATAATTATTTGGTAATGCCTGCAGTAGCCATCCATAAAAGACAATACGTTATGCCTTGAGGCTACATCAATGAGAACATTAGCTATTTGCATAAGATATTCATCCTTCCGAGTGGCTGCATTTAGATCTTTGAAATAAATACAGACTCTAATCTTATCGTTCTTTTTAATAACAGTGACAATATTTTCTAGCCACTCAATGTACCTGGCTGTTTTGATAAATTGAGTCCCTTAATTTACTTTTTGACCAAATCTATCACTTCCTGAGACACTTTTTTGGGTCTAAATTATAGGCCTTAAGCCTGGCTTGAAAGGAACCCTATACTCAACCACTTTTTTGTCTAGGCCAGGCATCTTGTGATGGTCCCAAGCAAAGCAGTCCTTGAACTCGAGAAGCAAGGTCATATATTGCTTCCTCAGCTCTTCAGAAAGCAGCGCATCCACATAAGTAGGCCTTGGGTCTTCTACTGAGCCCAAGTTAACCATGAGGATAGGGTCTTGATCTTCAACTCGCACGTCCTTCATTTTAGCTAATGCTGCTCTTAGGGTAGACAGTTCCAACTCTTTTTCTTGTATTATCTTGACTTCAAAGCCATTCCTAGAGATAAAATGGTTGCTTTGCTAACAACTTATTCTCAACATGCCAAGCCACCAGCTTTGCAATGGCTGAGGAAATGGCCCTTCGGGCCTTTAATGGGAAGTCTTGGCTTCCCTCTATAAGGCGTCTTGTGTACCTTGAAGGTCCCCTTCATCAAGAAGGGATCTCATGCATCCCTAGAATTCAGAGCGATCTCACTCCACTTCAGCTTAATTAACCTCAATTTCTATGAGCAGGATCTCAAGGATGGCTATTAGTTCTTCATGTTGGGCAATTTGAGGTGTAGACCTTTCCACAGCTAATGGTCCCACTGCATCCTCGTAAAACTTTGCCTTAACGAAGTTGGAGCAAGCAATAAATGGCTTGTCATCTGTAATAATAACCTCATATTTTTCATGTTTCCAGACGATTAACAACTAGTGAAATGAAGAAAGGATACAATAGTTGGCATATAGCCAATCTCTCCTAGGCAAGGCATTGTAGCTTGAGATGGTATCTACTATAAAAAAGGCTATCAGCTTACTCACCTTGCCAATAGTTAATTCAATTAGGATAACCTCTTCAGACTTTGTGGTGGGCCTTAAAAAGCCACGAATTGCCACATCTGACGTTATCAAGTCATCTCGAGAATTACCAATAACTTCCAACGTGTAAGAAGGTAAGACATTGATGGCTAAACCATTATACATTAAGACCCTATTCCCCAAGATGCCATCAAGTTTGTGTATATAGGCTTAATGTGCTTGTTGGCGGTGGTAGGACCATCAAACATCATCTTCATCACGTCAAGAAGGTTATTAGCTAACTTGAATGTTGGGGTTATAACTTTAAAAGAAAAAGGATCAGAATTACCTTGAGGGACTGTTACTTCAGCCAAAAGCTCCACTTGGGGATCTTCATCTGCTTCTACTACATCCCCTTCCAGGCCCCCTTATGTCTTGGTTCCCATGAACTCTAAGGGAAGGACCGAGGAAGTTCTGATATCAGCTTATTCAGGGAGTGACCCAAACTGCACCTGGATCCCTTGGCTTGTCTCTTCTTTGGGACTGCCATCTATTTGCATCTTTGTTCTAAGGTTGATATTTTTGTTCAACCTCGAGGGCTTGTGACTCCTCCATTGGTTTGGGGAAGTCTTACTCATTGAACTCATTCTCTATGCTATACCATGTTGGATTGACATGGTCCAGAGGTTCGACTAAGTTGACGAGGGTATTGTAATCCTCCTCGTTGTTTGATGTTCTTTGAGCCCATGAATTCATGGCAAGCTGGTCCCACCAAGATTCCTTTCCTACAAAAGACGAGAAACTAGCCCCTTTATTGAGTTTCTTACGTGGATCACCTTTAGCAATGGTAACTAAAGTTCTTGATTCAACTTTCGCATCTTCAAGATTCATGGACTCAGTGAACTCATCCTCATGGCCTTTGTCTTCTTCATCAGAATCCTTAACCAAACAAGTACAAGTAAAGCTCTGCGTTTTGCTGCCTTCTTTCGAAGCACCTTCCTCTTTTGAGTTTGCATAAGGTTGAATGGACCATATCTTCTTGCTCAAGCTGGTTTCTCCTTCATACATTGCCAAAGTGAACCCTTGAAGGTTGTTGTCCTAGTTGTCATGGTCCTTAATTGGTGTCCACTTCAATCAGATGATATTTTGGGTTCCTTTTTGGATGCCTAGTCCTCATGATCTGTTGAGCCTTCAAAGTGTGAGACCATGCATTGGTCCAGCAAATGAGGCCTTCTTAGAAATAACTAGCATTTTTCTTAGATATAAGTCCAGCTTCTTCATTTAAGATACTAGCTTATGACCACAAGCTCTGCAAAGGTCATGAGTAAGGCACATAAACCTTTTCATTGCCTCCATCTTGGTGGTGAAGATGGTCTACCAGTGATCGTTTGTGGATATTTTCGTAGCTAACTCTTCTTCTCTTAAGAGAAAAATGGTTCCTTTTTCCAGTTGCTTCTTCTCTTAAGCTCCGTCACCATATGCCACTTGCAGAACTCATATGCTAACTTAACTGAAGTCTTGAGGTTCTTGAGTGCCCCTCACTTAAGAGGTCTATCAAATGAGGTGTTAGCTACAACCAATCTTTCTTTATCCTCACTCATCCTGTAAAGGGGTTTACCATTGGCAAACATAAATATTTCGAGGCTTGACGACCTCTATTACGTTCACTTGGACAAGACAAGAAATGGGGTGATTATCAACACCCATCTCTCCTTCTATAGGAAAGATTAATTTCCTTGCCTCGATGGCATCTTGAACCACATTTTTAAAGATTATGCAGTTCTTCATCGAGTGAGTATACGAATCCTGGCATTTACAGTATACCTTCCCCTTTAGTGTATTAGGGTCAGATTCCTTGTGCTTCCCCCTAATCTTGAGCTTATTGTTTTCCTCAAGCCAATAAAATATAATGTCTGCTCTTGAGAGTTCAAATGAGTACTTTCTTAAGTCTTGGAACTAGTTTGACTTTTTGCCATTAATATCCTTCTTTACTAAAGGATGATGAAATGTATGAGGTTTTCCTTGAGGCTTTCCTCTTTCAAGATAGCCTCATACCAAGCGGCACATTCTCCCAACTGAAGGAGAGTTGTGAAGTTTGAGCCTTCAAACTTCTTTCTGAGCTTAATATCTAAGCTATTTAAAGCTAGCTTGGTATATTCAACCTCAGGGACAGCCACTGTGCATTTTAACCTGGCTCTTTTGAACCATTTAATATAATCCTTGACGTATTCACTCGGCTTTTGTCTCATTCAAGCCAAGTCTGACGTAAAGGATCCTAATTCCATTCTTGAGAATTGGGCCTAAAATTGTCTAGCCATATCAACACAATTGTAAATGAAAGTAGGTTGTAAACTAATGTACCACTTCCCTGTTAAAGAAAGAGGGAACAACCTTAGTTTTAAGTACGGGCTATTAGTTGCTTCCCTACAATGGAAATTGAATCTTGCCAAATGCTCGAGAGAAGACATTCTTGCTTCTCCTAAGTAAAGGGTGAACTAGGAGATTTTGTATCCTCGAGGGAAAGGGTAATCCCTGACGATATTGTTAGGGTATGGTTTACTATGTAGGGGTCGATTGCCCCTTCTGAGGCCTGGCCCATACATATACTCTATTAGGACAGTCAATTGGTCTCAGAGGGGTAGGATCATGGTTATGTTCCTACCACTAACCCCTAATTGTTTAAGGATATCAAGGGGGATCAGTAGGATAACGCCGAGCTCCTATAGCAATCGGATGTGAGAATGGTTATTGTCCCACACACACAGGGCAGTAACTCCCTTATTGATTCTGGCCATTTGGTTGATTGGCCATGAAGCATGTACCAATAGATCCTTGGGTATGTGGCATGCTTGAAGGCACATCGACACGAACTCGTTGTTGGCCCATTATGAAGGCACACCGACATGAACTCGTTGTTGGGCCATTCCTACCTGATCAACCCCCAAGGTTTGATCTTGAGGACATAGGAAGTGAACTTGCCACCCAGTCTCATATATAGAAAGAGGCCAAGGAGGACATTGGTCCCCAGCATTGGGAACCTGCCCCTACACACCTACATCGGGGCTCTTATTAGGCCTCAAGGCAGCCTTTCCAGCGCACGGAGGGCAACGACGGCTATGTTGGGAACGTATTTCAAAATATTTTCCCCAAATTTAATAGAGCAGGCGTAGCAGAATACCAATTTAAAATTTTCAATAAATATAATACCCTGATCTAATTAAACTATTTAAATAGATCTTGATCTTACTCTAATAGCCTCATAATATGACAATCGAAAAACATCGAATAAAACATATATAAACACATATAAATATATTATATAGGATAAACAAATTAAAGGAAAGCAAATTAAATATCAAATCCTTAATTTAAACATATATAAAGCACGAATCCAAACATCGACTTGAAGTGAAAATAGAAGAAGAGTATCTTGACACCTCAAGGTCTTTTTCACAATGACCTCTTTTATCATTAGAGTGTGGGTTCTCAAAATATTTAATTTAGGAAAAATTTTGGAACAAAATTATCTCTTTTAATCTTTTCAAAAAATATTTTTTTGGAAAAATTATGTTAAACAATTATATAGAAAAACGCTTAAACAATTTTAGGGTTTTGTCATGGGAGAAAACTAGGTTCAAAAACTAAAAAATACATCATGATTCTCATGGCCAATCCACACATATTTATAAAACCCAAAAGGATGCTAATGTCGCCCTGACATCAACCCCTTATCCGTGTTCAACACGCATTAAACAATGGAGCGCTGGGGTCAACTGATGTCAACAGTTGGGCGGTTTCTCTTTTTTTTTTCCTTTTTCCTTTTATTTAAAAATTTTACATGTATAAAATTCATTCCATGAATATTATTTGGTAAAATTAATTTATTCATCTTATGAATAAATAATTCATCTCATTAATTATGTTTATCAACAAAATTTATTTATCACATAAATAAATAATTCATCCCATGAATTCAATTTAACTATTTTCAAACAGTGATTAAGTTGAGACTTGCAGAGGTACCATAGGGACAATTTAACTCTAGCTCCAAATTGGTCAAATCTAATTATCATCTCATGATAACGATTGATTACCATTTGTAAAACTTAATTACACTAAATAAGTTTTACTGCACGCTAAAATTAAATATATTCATTCAAGAATTCCAAAATAACTTCTATTATTGCGATAATTATCCCCTCTATTAGACATGCGTGAGCAAAAACAACTTTAACTACTATCTTTATTTTTCTCACATCCGTTGCCGTAGTTCCTGACTCGGCCCTCTCCAACAATTTATAATACATAAACAATTTTCGTATTAATCCCAAATGTCAAACATATGGAATATTCTGGAGAAACGTTATAGTATCTATTCATATATTTGAGAATCAACTAAGGTGACATCTTACATTATAGATTCCTAGCAAAATATCCACTCCCGCCACACTTCATGCAACTGCCCACCGAATGTAAGATCCTGGTTACACTCAATTATCTCATCTTTTTAGAGCATCAAAGCAATTAATATTCCGTGCACAAGTCCAGACTATTTTTCGGATTTAGAGTTATCGTCTTACTGGATTAATTATTTCTTAGAGCAGTTAAAGAAACAACTAATTCAAATGGTCCAGCTCAGCGTTCCAATCTTATTGAAAACACCAACATGATACTCTTGGATCCCTCTCCACATGATCAAGACAAGTCATCAAAAATATTATAGTATAGTCATACCTGACAAGTTGCCCAAACTTATCACTGACTATGAACATACTTTGACAACAAACCACTAGTTTGATCAAAGCCTTCTGTGGTTCAATCTTATTGACCACTTAAACCAAACCTGACATGTCATCTTGGACAACGTCCATCTCATGGAACATTTTTAGAAAAGCAATTAATATTCTATGCACAAGTCCAGACTATTTTTCGAATTTAGAGTTATCGTCTTATTGAATTAATTATTTCTTATAGCAGTTAAAGAAAAACCTAATTCAGGTGGTCCTACTCAGTGTTCCAATCTTATTGAAAACACCAACATAATACTCTTGGATCCCTACCCACATGATCAAGATAAGTTATCAAAAGTATTATATTATCATCATACCTGACAAGTTGTCCAAACTTATCATTGACTACGAACATACTTTGACAGCACGTCACTAGTCTGATCTAAGCCTTTCTGTGGTTCAATCTTATTGACCACTTAAACTAAACCTGACATGTCATCTTGAACAACGTCCATCTCATTGAACGTTATTAGAAAAGCAATCACACGCATATTTAACTGGTAAAATATAATCAGACAATAAATAAATAACATAATTTTGTTTATTTATTATTTAAAACTAAATAATTTGGATTTTCTAGGACACCTATTCCAATGGCTATGTCGCCCTGCCTAAGGGATAGGCATGACCTAAACATTGGCGTTTCGGTTCGTCAAAGCCAAAGTCTATCTTTGCTTCAAAGGGCCAATAACCCTAAAGATTTCTCAATCGCTTCTATAGCCAGAATCCAAGTGAGTAGAAACAGGGTTAACCATAATTGGATTTCTGGTTCTCTTAAGGACTGTGTTGTCAACCTGAGCCATTGGCCTTTGTGAGCTCGAAGGAACATCACGAGGGTATCTAACGGAAACTAGAGAAGAAGGAACGGGCATTAGTTGCCTAATATCCTCTCTAACAGTTTGAACAAAGCCGTTATAAGTCTCAGCTTGCTTGACAAAGATAGGCTAGACTTATTAGCTATAAGGGTAGCGTAGAAGACAAGGTTTAGTTTATTTCAAGCAAGACTCTATTGGTTTCTTAATGAAGTCTTTCATTCATTGACATCCCAACGTCATTGATGATACCTCTCATTGCAGTAGAGTTTTCATGCTGAGCTACTAGATTATGCTCTGTTTCAGCATGTTGTTTTTCATAGACCTCTTTTATAGCTTGTTCAATTCTTTGCTCAATGAGTTCCAACCGATATTTGAGCATGGCCATGAAACTCTTACGAGAATAACCATTAAACCCAATATGCTCATTTTCTGGGATGTCTTCATCACCTTCGCATTCATTAACGTGGTTTTGACTTGTTTCATCCTCTTATGACATGGGACTTTCCTCCAAGGAGTGCTCAAGTGGAGACCAGAGGCTAACCCTTCGGGTTCTTTAGATTCAAGAGCACTAGACCTCCTTGTTCTAACCATTGGTGAATGGTCTGAGACTATAGTTTGATAATCCACGACGAGGTTAAAGATAATTACGCCTTATGTTAAGCCTCCTACAGTGGTCACCAAAAGGCGTGTTTGCCCTTATTGTTGACTTAGTGTTTGTGTGTGTGGTCGTCATAAATACAAATCAAACAAACATGCAAAAAAGGGACTTGCACTGATGTGGGAGTGAGCTTGAATTCTAAGCAACTCGTGTTTGATCTCAACCAATCACCTTCTCAAGAAAATGTGGTGGTACCCTTGGGGAATCCAACTTCGATTTGCATTGAATTGTGGATTCTGCTTATGCTCTAATTAAGGAGACTCTTTATAAGTATGCTAGGAAATTAAAAGGATATGGATCTAATTCAAGTAACAGTTATAATAACAAAGTAAAGCCTACAGACACTTTTTCTCATACACTTAAAAGTTAGTAACTGGGGTGAAGACAAACTCAAGAGTTCAACAATCCATGTACAAGCCCGAGGCAATAATTTTTTTAGGCCTAGCATCCTTGACTTGTGATAAGTCAAACGAGTTTGAGTTTAACAAGATTTAGTTGGAGCAAACTGCATCTGAGTTACTAGATGAGAACCAATGCAATCAAGATCAATCCTTGGTCGTTAAAGCCCTTAAAAAATAACGACAAATCAAAGTTCACACGACTTATTAAGCTGTGACACCAGTATTAAGACCAACACAATTGAGGTCAAGCCTTAGCCATCAAAGCCTTAAATCAACACCTCAGTTCTCAACTCGTTAATTGTAAGAACAAATTAAAACATAAAGCTCATGCCCGAAACTCGAAGAATCGTATTACTATGAAGAGAGCAAGTACAGTGAAGATCAACATTACACTACACTAAGCTATGCTAGGCTAAGTTACGCTACTGTTAGATAAAAAGCACAAGTGTGATATAAAGAAACATAAATAAGTTTGTATGTTGGTGTTGTACAATTTACGACTACAATAGTGCCTCTTATTTATAGAAAATGCAAATAACTATAGCATCCTACGTCTCTAACATTTTCTTCCCACATCTGCCTCAAAGCTTCTTTGGCGCGCTAAATGGGCAGCGAATGTGCCTTGGATTTTTGAATTCAAGCATCTTTCCAGCGGCCCCATTTCTGGAAAACTCGCTAGAGTTCCTTCTAGATGCCCCAAGTAACTGTCTCAAGCTTCAAAACAACCTGTCTTACAGCCTTCTAGGAAGTTCTTCGAGCTCGAGCCTCCTTTACCCCTTCAACTACCATGAGTGGTTGGTACCCTCAAAAGGGTTTTAACCCCCCAGGCAAGTGGACTCAAGATGCTGTCATTGTAATATCTAAAGGCCTAGCATCCCTCGAGGATGGCGTCGCGTGATAAGCACGTGATGTTTTATTTCAAAACGGTGTCGTCCTGACTCCCTCGAGTTTGGGGTGTAAACAATTGGAATATGTCTTGTGCCATTATTAAGGACAAGATAGGTGATGGCTATAACTAATTTATTGTCACAGAACAACTCTACTCATTCTTCTTGCCTTTCTCCAACTTCTTCCAAGATTCTTCTCAACCAAACAACTTGAGTGGTTGCAAGACTAGTGATACATACTCTTCCTCTGCTAATGATTGAATCACACTCTGCTATATCTTTGAAGTGCAAGAAAATGCACCATTATCAAAGGAGAATGCGTAACTTGATTTACTTTCATCTCATCAAGACAACAACCCCAATCACTATCACAAAAGCCAATAAGTTTCGCATGCTCCATTATACCATACTTGATCCCATAGTTCATGGTGCCTTATAGGTATCTAATGTAACGAACCTGATGTTTGTTACGGGGATATTCATGAACCTAGGCTCGTGATGGTGAAAGAGAATTTAGAGAGAGAGGGAAAAGAGAGAGAGAGAGAGAGAGAAAGAGAAGTAGAGAATTTAGAAGAGAATTAGGAGAAGAGGAGAAGTAGAGAAGATTAGAGGAGAGTTAGAGGGGATGAGTTAAGAGGAAGAAGAGGAATTAGAAGCTAGATTAGAGAGAGAGAGGAGAGGGACGGTCAAGAGGGAAAGAGAGAGAGAGAGAGTTTGAGAATTGGAAATTGATTTCTTCATTCATTCGTTACCAAAATTACAAACATACATTACATATTTATAGACCAAGGGGGGAGGGGGACAACCGGCCACCTAAGGCCTTCCTACAACAACATTTCCCTCCTAAACACAAATTCAAATCCAAAATTTAAATTATCCTTTCCCTACTTCATCTTCCCTCCTAACCGGCTCCCTCCTCTTCCTAATTTCAAAATTTAAACTAATTTAACTTAATTAATTTTTTTATATTTATCATTTGACATTACATAATCGATACAAAATAATAAAATCAAAAATGGGTTGTTGGGTCCAACGTCACGGTCAAGGATTGTGACATCTAAAAACTCTTCTTGTAGCACCAAAATGAACTTGACTTGGATTGTTCATAAATTGTGATAATAAAATAATAGCAAACACGATGTCTAGCCTTGTAGCTATAAGGTAAAGCAAGTTTCCGATCAAGCTATGGTGCAAACTTTCATCCACTCTTATTACTCCATCTTCTTTAATAAGTTTCTCTTTTAAAATTAGAGGGGTCCAGATAGGTTTGCATCCATGCATTACGAATTTCTTGAGCACTTTGTCAACATACTTACTTTGTGAAATAAAAACACCATTATCATCTTGTTGAACTTTAATATCGAGGAAATGATGTAGAAGCTCCAAATCGCTCATCTCATATCTCTTCATCATCTCAATCTTGAAATTGGTGATCGTCTTCTCATTATATCTTGTGAACAAAAAATCATCAACATATAGTGCAACGATAAGCATATCAAATGTACCTTGTTCCTTCATGTACAAAGTTGGCCTACTCTTACTTCTTTGACATCCATTTTTGTTAAAGTTGTCACAACCTCGCGGATGTGACGGCCAAAGTACAAGACTTAGGCCCAAGTGAAAGAGAGGTTAGATGAGAAAAGAAAGAGAATTAGAGTTTAGATGGGAGAGAGAATTAGAGTTAGATGAGAGAGAGAAGTAGAATTAGATGAGAAGAGAGAATTAGATGAGAAATGAAAGAGATATTTCATATATTTCAATTGATTAATTACAAAATGAATACAATTGCCTATTTATAGAAAATACAAGAAATACTAAAATAATACTTGAAAATACTTAATTACATCAATAAAATCAAATAATATCTAGAAAATATTCCTTTCCAACAGCTAGTTGAGGGGAGCGGGCAAAAGGAATCCCAACGGCTAGTTAGGCGCGCCTCCAACGGCTAGTAAGGAGCGTCTAGCCTGGCTTAGGTGCGGCACGGCCTTGGGCAGGGACGCTGGGGACGCGGAGCTAGACACCGGACTGGGACAAGGCCAGGGCGTGACCTCGGACAAGGCTGGGACAAGCTCAGGCGCGACCTCGGACACTGCTTGACAATGTCATGACACGGCAGGGACGCGAACTGGGCACAGCCGAGGCACGGACCAAGACAAGGCTGGGACAATGTCATGACAAGGCATGGTGCGCGACTGGGCAGCGATCAAGACAAGGTCTGGCACGGCACTGGGCAGGGACCCTGGGACATCATCTTGACAAGCATGAACACGGCACCTGCTCATATCTAGACATAGTAAAGTAAAACCAATGGTGTCATTGCCATGACAGAAGTATCCATCAATCTTGCTGTACCAAGTTCTTAGGGATTGCTTCAATCCATACAAAGCTTTCTTTAATTCTACACCTTTTCTTCTTCACTTTGAACAACATAGCCTTGAGGTTGCTCAACATAGACTTCTTCAATCAAGAAAGCAGATTTTGCTTCAAGCTGGTCAAGGACCCAACCTTTGTGAGAAACTAAGGCAGTGAGAGCTTTGCTGGTGTCAAGTCAAGCAACGGGACCAAATGTCTAATTGTAATCAACACAGGGGTTTTGTAAATATCCTTTTGCAACAAGTCCTGCCTTATTACTCTGCACTGAGCCGTTTGTATTGTATTTTACTTTGTAAATCCACTTCGCACCAATTATATCTTTGTCTTTGGTCTTATACACCAATTCTGATGTCTTGTTTCTTCTTAATAACTCTGATCACTTCATCCATAGCTTGTCTCCATGCTTCTTCTTATTGGGAAATATTTCAAAAATATTCTCTAAAATTGACTAGAACCGCATAGCAGCACAAATGTAAAATTCTAAATTCTAAATCTAATAACCTCTAAACTAATATATTCACAACAAAATAGAATATCAAAGCATAATAAATAAGAAATTAAGCCATAAATCAAAATTCGTAAATTAAAGGAAAGCTTAAAAGAAAAAATCGGGTATACATGAAATGTTGACTGCTAATGTCATTCGAGAAGAAATACGAGACCGCAAGATGTTTTCCACATTGACCTTTGGAGCACCTGTAGTGCGGACTCCAAAACAATATTTACTTAAGACGAAATTTCAAAGAGAAAATTTCCCTTTCTAATTTTCCGCAAAACAAATTTTTCAAAAAAATTCGGGATGGTAAAATTAACATCAAAGACTCTTATTTATGATAGGCTACTAGATAGAAAAACCCCTTTTTCTCTAATGTGGGACACGTTCAAAACATGTAAAAAAAGCACTATTAAATGACGTCATTCTAATATTAACAACACGTTCAACTTCTCCCATGTGATATACGCCACGTGGCGGGATGTGAATGGTCCACATCGTCGATGCGGATTGCTGAGAAGGAGATGCTTTGTGTCACTTGCTCATTGGGCCTTTGCTTGGGGCGCAAATCCCTTCTGCCAGTCATAGCGTGACACGTGCCACCCGTGATTGGCTATGCGTGCTATTTGGCACTCGTTACTCAAATTCCTTACTTGCTTGTGTTAGGGCATGGTAGGAGAGCAAGATGGAGCATAGTCATTGGGTAAATTACTTACCAGTGGTGGGGGTTGGTGGTTAGTCCCCTAGTTTTGGTACGGGGAAGTAAGGAGATAGACTAGGAGAGAGAAAGTGTACAAGTGACCTATGAGAAGGAATGTGGGCAAGTAATATGGCTGGCAATCCTATTGAGGCATAGTTCAATTCTAATTAGCTTCACCCATTTTTTCTTGGATTTGTAACATAACAACCAACTAATAATTTTATATTAGAACCCAAGACTTTAATTTGGATTGGATAGCCTAACCACTATGCTAAACTCAACAGTTCATTGATGAATTTGATTGTTTGGTTTGTTTATTGTTGCAGTTTGTCTTTTCTTATGCTAATTTGTTGTGTTAGATTCTGGGCAAAGCTGGGTTTTTTTCAATCTGGGGGTAGTGTGAAGGATAGAGTTAATGTTCGATTATGTCATGTATATAAGGGAAAAATTGTAATATTTTCTAATATCAGGGGTATAATTGTAAATTTAGTGATAGAGGGTAAAATTGTCATTTGCATATTTGTCGTTTTGGCCTGAACTTCTTCTTCGTTTGTTAGGGTTAGGGTTTATATCTGAAAAGTGATTGTATTGACTGGGATATGATCAATGAACAAGAAATTTTTTTTTTTCTTCTGATTTTCTCTCTTTCTTCGAATTTCTCTTCTCTACTCTCCCTCCAATTCTCTCTCTTTCTCCTTCAATTTTCCCTACCTTCCATTAAAATTTACAGATTTTGTTACGAAATTGTCGATTTTGCTCGATTGGTTCAAATCAATTGTGATCAAGCCCTAATTTTGGGTCTTGACAGTTGGTATCAGAGCCCAGACTTCCGATTTTCATTGGTTTAGCAACCTCTGAGGTTATGGCTCAAAGAACACATTCCGCAAGTGATACACAACAAGATGTTCCAGTAGATGACCAAATTGTTGTTGAACTGGAAATCTGGATCAATAAGATGGAAGCCATGGATAAAAAGCTTAATGATCAACAAGGCCAAATGGAGAAGACACTTGCATAACTACTGGAAAACCAAGCAAAGACTGATGCAAGAATCGAGAAAATGATTAATAAGGTGTCAAACATGTATGAAAAGACTGAAACACTTTGGCTTAATCAGGTGAAATCGCTCCCTTCTCTTATCCCTAACCCTGATAGTGCATTTACTTCTCGTGCAATTTCTTCTTCCTGTCAGAACAACGATAGTGGAACACAAACTTTAAATCCACCACTTGCTGTTTTGTGAGGGGCAGATCCACAACCTGTTGAAAATTAGGTTGCGCTTCAACAACTTAGATATCGACGTCCCTACCCCAAATATAATTTTCCTAATTTTGATATATCTAATCCTAAGGGTTGGGCTAAATGATGTGATAGATTTCTTGGGATGTGTGATGTCCCTAATAATGGAAGAATGGATATTATTAGTATGCATTTTGAAGGGGATTGGTAAGGAAAATGTCGATTGGGATGTCTTTGTTGAGGCCTTGTGTAAAATATTTGGGGAAAAAAAGTATAAAGACATAATTCAAAAATTTAACAAGCTTTTGCAAGATGGTAGTGTGACTGAATATCAGTCCAAATTTGAAGAATTAAGGTCTGACATGCTTAAATTGAACTCTAGTCTTGAAGAAATATACTTTGTTTCAAGCTATCTAAGTGGCCTAAGGGAAGAATATAGGCACTTTGTCCAATTACTAAACCTAGTAACCTTAGAAGACGCTTTTGAAAAGACCCAATTATATGAAATGTCTTAACATTCCACTCTTAAACTACATGGTATTCATATTAATATACCAAAGAAGGTAGTTCTACTAACCAAAGCAATGGGCTAAATCTCAAATCAACTTCTACACTTGATAGTTACCAAGGACCTAATACTACTTTTAAACCCAATAATCAGAGGACCATTCAAGATTCCAAAAGGAATAACCCTCCTCTTTGCAACAAATGTAATGAAAGGTATTATCAAGGCCATATATGTAAAATTAAGCAATTAAATGCGATTTCGGCAAAACAGGACAATGCCTTTGTTGAAGAGGATGACAAAACCCCTAGTGATGAAACTTTATCTTGTGAGGAAGTGAGTACTGATCCAAGTTTCAATGTTAAAATTTCCACTTGTGCCGTAACTTGGGGTAACTAAGTCAACACCATTAGAGTCCTAGAAAGGGCCAATAAGAAGGACATTTTGGTTTTAATTGATAGCGAAAGTACCTATAGCTTTGTGGAACCAAGAATAGCCAAAGCCGCTGGATTTAAGTTGTCACCAGCCCCTATATTGGCTGAAACGGTAGCCTATGGGAACAAAATGACAACTCAAACTAAGTGCCTTGGGTTTTCTTGGCAAATGCAAGGACATGAATTTAAGTATGACTTTAGAGTCATGCGTCTTAGGGGTTGCGATGTGCTTTTAGGAATGGATTGGATCAGAATGTTCATTCCTCTTCTTTTTGATGCAGTGAACTTGAAAATTTCTTTCAAGAAAGATGGTAAACAAATTGAGTTGCAAGGTGTAGTAGAAGAGAGTTCCTTTAAAATGATCACTAGTAAAAGATTAGACAAACTAATAGCAAAGGGTTCTTGTTGTTCAATTGCACATGTTCATCCTGTTGATTTACAGCAGCAACATCAGGTTGTTAATGCTGAAAATCTATAGAAACATACTCTTACTGCTGTCCCTTCACTGTTATAGCCTCTTTTGGAGGAATTTTCTAATATTTTTTCTATACCTGAGTCACTTCCACCACCTAGAACTTATGACCATTCAATCCCCTTAAAACCGAATGACCAACCTATAAATATTAGGCCTTATCAATGTCCTTATTATAAACATAAAACTGAAATTGAGACACATGTTGAAGAATTAATAGAAAGTTCTTTTATTAGACATTCACAAAGCTCATATGCTTCACCTGCTATTATTGTGCTTAAAAACAATGGCTTTACTCGAATGTGTGTTGATTACCGAAAACTAAAAGATCAAACCATAAAAGATAAGTTTCCAATACCATTAGTTGATAATCTTTTGGATGGACTCCATGGATCTTCAATTTATTCCAAAATAGACCCAAGAGAAGGCTACCATCAAGTACATATGAGGGAAGAAGACAAACCAAAAACAGCATTTAGGACTCACCAAGTGCATTATGAGTTTAGGGTTATGCCGTTTGGCTTAACAAATGCGTCGGCTGCATTTCAAGCCCTTATGAACTCAATCTTTAAGGGAGACTTGAGAAAATTTGTTCTTGTGTCCTTTGATGATGTTCTTGCCTATAGTTCTACCTTGGATGAACATGTTACACACTTGAGCTTGGTCTTTTTCATTTTGCGTGCTCATACACTCTATGCAAAGATAAGTAAGTGTGTGTTTGGTATCGATTCCGTAGAATATTTAGGCCACATTATATCTAAGGATGATGTGAAAACTGATCCTTCAAAGAATAAGGCTATGCAAGAATGGCCTAAGCCTAAGAACCTTAAGGAATTGCGTGGTTTTTTTGGTTTAACCGGTTATTATCACAAATTCATACCCGGATACGGAGTCATAGCTATGCCATTAACTAATTTACTTAAAAAATATTCATTCCAATGGACTATTGTGGCAATGGATGCCTTTGAGGGATTGAAAAAGGCTATGACAAGAGCCCCTGTACTTGCTCTTCCGGATTTTGAGCATCCATTTGTACTCGAAACCGATGTTTCATCTGGTGGGGTTGGGGCTGTTTTATCTAAAAATGGAAGGCCAATTGCATTTTTGAGCAAACCATTTTCACCTCGACAATTAGGTCTCTCTATTTATGAAAAAGAATATTTAGCAATACTCGTGGCCATTTCCAAATGGCAACACGACCTCGAGGGACATGACTTTGTAATAAAAATTAATCATGAGAGCCTTATGTTTTTGTTAGATCAAAATATTACAACTCCCTTGCAAAGAAAAGGGGCTACCAAGCTTATGGGCTTGCATTACTCAATTCATTATAGGAAAGGGAATACAAACCATTCTGCTCATTGCTGCGGACCAGCTTCTTAGGTTACAGGTCCTCGGAAACAACCTCTCTTCAGGGTAGTCCCCTCGAAGGGGGAAGGCTGCGTACATCTACTACCCCCCCCCCCCCCCCCCCCCCCCCCCCCCCCCTCTTCCCGCGACCCTACTTTAGCCCTTAGAGGCACTGGGTTTGTTATTGTTGTTGTGAATACAAACCATTCTGCTGATGCTTGTCATGTATTACTTCTGGTTGTCTAAATGCTATATATGTTTTAACTCCTTTCTATATACAATAAGACATTGAGAGCTATAGAAAGACCAAGAGTTGCTTGATATCATTGCTTCCCATATATTTAATACTAATGCCGCATCAAAGTTTCAGCTTCAACAGGGAGTTCTGCGATATAAAAGGTGTATTTGTGTGGGAAGTGGCAAGGATTTAAGACAAAAAATCTTAGACCATATTCATAGCTCATCTATAGGTGGTCATTCTAGTATAAACGCCACCTATAAGCGAGCTAGGTTAACATTCTATTGGAAAGGGCTTAAGTGAGATGTTTACTCCTTTGTGCCTCAATGTGATGCTTGTCAAAGGAGTAAAACTAAATGAGTAGCTTACTGCAGCTTACTTCAGCCCCTTCCTATCCCAATTCAACCTTGGACCGACATTTCACTTGATTTTGTGGAGGGCCTTCTAAAATCAAGTGGAAAAGATGTAGTGTTGGTAATAATTGATAGATTTACAAAATTTGCTCATTTTTTACCGCCTTCACATCCTTTTACCACTTCAAATATAGCTAATCAACTCTTAATTCATGTTTATAAACTTCATGGTATTCCTAAAAGTATTGCTTCAGATAGAGATAGCCTTTTCCTAAGTTTATTTTGGCAAGAGCTTTTCAATTTGTCTAAAACATCCCTTAATTTTAGCTCTGCGTATCATCCCAAAAGGGATGGACAAGAGGAAAGGCTAAATCAATGTTTGGAACAATATCTTAGGTGTATGACATCCTCTTTTCCTACAAAGTGGATGGAGTGGTTGTATCTCGCAGAATGGTGGTATTACACCACTTACCGTTCTTCATTACAAACCACTCCTTTCCAAGCTTTGTATAGATATGAGCCTCCCTTATGCAATTTACTTTGACGATTACGAAGCTAGGGTTTATACTATTGAGCTATTTTTCATAGAAAGGGCTACTGCTGCTAGAAAGCTATGATCTAGCCTTGAAGTTGCTCAAACATGAATGAAACAGAATGCTGATAAGAGAAGGACAGAAAAGGTGTTCGATGTCGGAGATTTTGTGTATCTTGAGCTCTAACTGTATAAACAAACCTCTCTTGCTTTAAGCAATAATTTGAAGCTTTCTACTATGGACTATGGACCCCACAAAGTTGAAGCAAAGATTGAAAGTGTAGCCTACAAATTGGAGCTACCAAAAACGAGCAAGGTACACCCTGTTTTTCACGTATCTTTGCTTAAGAAACGCATTGGTCTTGAGGTTCAACCACAAGAACACCCTCCTATAACTAATGTGGGAGATCAAATTGTTGCTGAACTTGTGGCAATCCTTGCTAGAAGAATGATTAAACGCAAGAACGCTGCCGTAATTTAGGTTTTGGTGCACTAGGCAAACTTGGATGAAAAAGATGCGACATGGGAGGATTATACTTTCATGGAGAAGCAATTCCCTTCTTTTATTCTTAACGACAAAGATAAATTTCGAAGAGAGGGGTAATGTCATGTATATAAGGGCAAAATTGTAATATTTTCTAATATTAGGGCATAATTATAAATTTAGTGATACAGGGCAAAATTGTAATTTGCATATTTGGCATTTTGGGATCTCTTGCCCTGAGCTTCTTTTTTGTTTGTTACGGATGGGGTTTATATTTGAAAAGCCATTGTATTGATTGATGAATGAACAAGAAATTGTCTCTGATTTTCTCTCTCAATTCTCTCTCTCTCTTTGAATTTCTCTTCTCTACTCTCCCTCCAATTCTCTCTCTTTCTCCTCAATTTGTCCTACCTTCTATTCAAATTTACTGATTTTGTTACCAAATTTTTGATTTTGTTTGACTGATTCAAATCAATTACAATCAAGCCATAATTTTGGGTCTTGACAGATTACAGAAGAGGTAAGAAGTGAAATTAAGAGCTTCGAAATTGTTGATTCGAATTTATATTTTTACATACTATATAGACTTCTGAATCTGTTGATGATAAAGATTGTTGGTAAAATGATTATCCATCTATATCTTCTTCTTAGATTTTCCTATGCTAGTTAAATAGATAACAGAATTATAATGTTGCAAGGAATTATAATGAGATCAATTAAATGCCACAGATTTCTAGAAGATGGTATTTACAAATTATTGGCCCTAAAGGCCATTTATAATGAAATTTTGATGATAATAATCATTTAGTGAGTCATTGTATTTAACAGTTTCAATCTTGTTTGAAAATGACTCATAAGAAAGCTATGAAAAATCAAGATAGATCACCTTGATACAAAGCCTTGCAAGACAATGGATTAAGAGGGAAATGAGCAAAGTGGAAGAGAAGATTAATCCAAAATCAAATCCCGGCACTTCAAATCGATTTTTTATTTATTTTTTATAATAAAGGATTGGGATATATTAATTTAGTCAAAAATCTCAATGTTGATTTTTTTTTATAATTAGCAACAGAGTTACGATACATATCCGGCAACTTGAACAAGCGAGTCTTGAGTCAACCCATATAAGAATGGGGATAAAAACAACCGAACCAATACACACGTGAATACATGCAAAAATAGGCAAACACTAAGAGCCTCAAACACCACTAGGGAGGAGTCAAAAATAGGACAAACCAAAAGATAAGAAAACAGGATAGGCAAGCCTCTAATCTATTACAGCAAAGCACTCAGCATAATCGGATCATAACCATCAAAACCGAGCCCTAGTCTTTTCCCCATCTCCAATGCACTCCGCAGCAAGGATTACCGGCATCTTTGACACTATCACCTCTTTTCACCTGATTCCTCTTTTTTGGTTTGCCAGAGGTCTTCACTGATCTCTTCTTGTTGTTCTCTGGGGACACGTCCTTTAGGAAATCTTAATGTTGATATGTGATGCTTTAACAAAAATATTTTTGAAATTTTATTTCCAAATGTTTTTTGAAAACACTCTAATCAAATTCAAGCCAATTAAAATTTTTCAATAAGGATATTTTATAAATTGGCATTATGGAATCATGCCATAGAATAGTAAGATCAAGAAAATTTTATTAAGGTGATATTTTAGCTTGATTATAAAATCATTCATTCAAAGAATTAAGCCAAATATGGTAATCAAATCGAGCTAACTGTCAAAATGTTCAAAAACCACCTAGGTATGCTGAGTATCAATACACAAAAGGATGAGTTTACAGATAGACATACAGAAGCCAGTGCAAGCTACCGTGTATCAACACACTAGCTTATAATGGCTCCAAACAGCTACTCTTGATTTGATTTTTTCCAAATCTTTTCCTAAAAAGTTCAAACGTGCCTAAGCCCTTCATTTGCTCGTAAATAGGGCTTGAGTGCATTGGGTTTAATAATCCAATTCTCTATAAGCATTCTTGATTAGAAGTTCTTGTTCTCTTATTGTGCTTTAATGTTTTAATTTCGAGTTTGTCTTAAAGTTTTCTTGAGCATCACTTGTTCTATTTATTGTTGATTATTTGAGCTTGGTTAGTATATCCTTCGCTTTGGCTAAGCTTGATTTATTGTCAATTCACTCTTGAATAGAGTGAAAATTTCATTGCTTTATTCCATTTTCTTGTAAAGGTTGAATCATGAGCCTAGATTTTTAAAAAGGATCATCATGCACTATAAAAATCATCACAAAGTATAGGTGCTTGAGGAGTGCACTAGCTTCCGGGTTGGAAATGAACCACAATGAAAATCACTGCGTATCATTTTCTTCTTGCCTTTACTTTTCATATTTCGTATTCATTATTTATCCTTCAATTTAATTTTTTGTTCTTAAAGTTTAAATTTTTATTTTATCGCAAAAGAACCTAATTCTTCCCCCCCCCCCCCCCCCCCCCCCCCCAACCCGGTAGCTATTTGGGCCTTCAATTGGTATCAGAGCAGGTACTTTTTTCTTTGGTCTAACAACTTTAGAGTGATCCTATGGCAACATTCGCTCCTATCTTGCCTAAGGCTCAATCGACAACAAGCCTTGTTTTTTTGATGGGGAAAAGTTTCCTTATTGGAAGCTTAGAATACGACTTTATATTGCAGGCACTGATTTTGATTTATGGCTTATAATGACAAACTGTGACTATGTACCTTCAAAGAAAGAAGGAGTGAAAACTATTTAGAAAATGGAAAATGAGCTCATGCAAGATAACAAAGAAAAACTTGCAAAAAATGCGAAAGCTTGTTATCAATTATTGTGTGCTATTGCCCCAAATTTCTTTAATCATGTTTCAGGTTGTCAATACACAAAGGAAACTTGGGACAAGCTAGAAATCACCTAGGAAGGTACGGATCAAGTGAAGTCGTCAAAAAGCGACATGTTGGTTAGATTCGATGACCTTTTTAAAATGAAACCAGAGAAATCCATAAAAGAAATGTGCACTAGATTTTCTGAAATTACTAACAAACTCCAAGCTCTTGGAAAAACATATTCAAATGAGGAGCAAGTTCGTACAATTCTTATATGTCTTCCTATTTCATGGCACTGAAAGGTTACTACTATTCGAGAAGCGCATAACCCCTGCACCTATAAACTCGATCAACTAGTTGGCAATTTCATAACCCATGAAATTGACAAGAAAGAGTTGAAGGAAGAAGAAAAACAAAAGTAAAGTAAAGACATAACATTTAAATCATTTCTGAGTGATAAAAGTGATGATGAAGTTATTATGTGTTGGAATTGGTGTCTAGAAAGCCCAATTAGTTAGTTTTAAATTTTAAATAAATAAAATTCTTTTATTTATTTATTGTCTGATTATGTTTTACTAGTAAAAAAAGCGTGTGATTGTTTTCTAAAACATTCCATGAGGTGGACGTAGTCAAAGATGACATGTCAAGTTTGGTTGAAGTGGTTAATGATATTGAGCCATAGATAGACTTAAATCAAATAAGTAATTATGTTCGTTGTCAGTAATAAGTTTGGACAACTTGTCTGATAAGGCAATAATATGATACTCTAGATGCCTTGTCTCGATCACGTGGATAAAGATTCAAAAGTGACATGTTGGTGTTGTCAATACGATGGGAACACTGAGCAGGACGACCTGAATTATTTGTTTCTTAACTACTATCAGAAATAATTAACTCTATAAGATGATAACTCTAAATCAAGAAAATAGTCTGAATTGGTGCACAGGATTGTTCATTGCTTTGATGTGCTAAAGGATTAGTTACATCACGTTGACTTAAGTCTTACGTGCATTGGGTAACGGCAAGATGTGTAGCGGGATCAGGTGTCTTACATGGAATCTATAGTCTCTAACGAGATAAAGATATCTCCTTAGTTTATTCACAAGCATACGAATAGATTCTGGAATCTTTGGCTAAAGTATTCCATATGTTTGACATTTAGAATTAGTACAGAAATTGGTTTCTGTATTATTGAATTATTTGAGAAGGGCGAGTCAAGAACTATAGTGATAGATATGAGAAAAATAACAATAGTAGCTAAAGTTGTTTTTGCTCATGGGTGTCTTATAGAGAGGTTGATTGTCAGAATAAAAGTTATATAGGAATTCTTGAGTGAATATATTTAATTCTAGAGTGCAGCAAAACGTATTTACTGGAATTAAGTTTTACTAAATGTTAATCAATTATTACCATGACATGATAATTAGATAGAGGTAGATAGAGCTAAAGTTCGAGGGAGGACCGGCATAGGGGTAGCAGAGGTAGCGGCCTCACACACTGCTTATTCTGCTATTTATTTGTTCATAGGCGTATAGGCTTATTAGGCTATACCTATCTACCTATACGCCTATCTGTCTACTTTCGGCTTTTTTGCTTAAATGTTTATTTGGCCTATTTGCTTATACTAGCTGCCTTGAAGGAAAGGTTCTGCCTCGTAGTCTCCTCTAGGGCGTTTTTATGCTATGGCTTACTCTTTTGCTTTAATGCCCTATTGCTCACAGCTTATTGCTTACAGGTCACCATGATACAATGAAGACATATCTCCCAGGTTAGGGGTCCTCGGAAACTGCCTCTTTTCAAGTTGACACCCTGAAGGGGGAAGGCTACGTACATCTAGCGCCCCCCCCCCCCCCCCCCCCCCCCCCCCCCCCCCCCCCCCCCCCCCGACCCCGATTTTGCTGGAGCCCTTGAGGCACTGGAATTGTTGTTGTTGTTGTTGTATATGATAATTAGATTTGACCCATTTAGAGCTAGAGTTAGATTATCCTTATGGTACCTTTGCAAGCCTCAACTTAAGTATCATTTGAAAATATTTAAAAATAAATTCTGAGATTAATTATTTATTTATAAGATAAATAAAATTTTAAGATAAACAAATATTCATGAGAATAGTACATAATACGACAAATATCGTAGTTTAAATAAAAACAAAATAAAGGAAAAACCTGCAGCCGCTCAGCTCCTCCGCCTGTGTTACATGCCTAAGTTAATAAAATATATAATTTTTAAAATAAAATTATAATAAAATATTAATTAAAAAGTAGATATATTAAAATATGAGGAAAAATATTAAATAATTATTATTTATAAGTTAATAAATTTTTTATTATTATAGATTAGTATTATATAATTAATTAACTAAAATTAAATATATAATTGTTAAAATAAAATTATAATAAAATATTAATTAAAAAGTAAATCGATTATTGTATAAGAAAAAATATTAAATAATTATTATTTATAAGTTAATAAATTTATTCGAATTAAAATAAAATATTATATCAAAGGTGAGTAGAGGATCAAAATAAAATTTAAATAAAAAATTTACAATTAATGTTTAAAAAAAAAAACCTTAAATAAAAGCAATGAAAAAGGGGCTAAGCAAGATTCGAACCCATGCCCTCCTTTTAAAGGAAAGCCTACTTGCCACTAGAGCATTATCTAACATCTAACTCTAAAATACATATACTTTAATATAATAAAAATTATAAACATGGAAATCGTACTCTTGCACGACATCCCCTAGGTCGTGCACCAGGGGAGAAGTTCCACGGCATAGGCAATGTCGTGCAACAATGTTCCACGCCATCCCCTAAGTCGTGCAACCACTACAATCATGCCAAATTGCTATATATTTTTAAAAACATGCCAAATTGCTATTTTTTTTTTTTTTTTGAAAATATGCCATTTAGCTAAAAAACTCTAGGTTTTCCCCTTGCCAACATCATTGTGGCGTCAGCAACAGGGGGTATTTTGCCTATTTATACACATTTTTGCCATGAGAAATTGATAGCTATGGTTTTTGGTTCTTGGTTTTCTCCCACGAAATGAAAACCCTAAAAATTATTTTTAGAAATTTTCTAAATTTGTTATTTAGCATAATTTTTCCAAAAAATTGTTTTTTTTAAAGACTTAAAGGAAAAATTTTGTTATGAAATTTTTCCTAAGTTAAATATTTTAAAGATCCCACCCTCTTGATTCTAGAAGAGGTCATAGCAAAGAAGATCTTGTGGTTTCAAGAGATCTTCTTGTAATTTTAGATCTTGAAGTTGGAATTGGGATTCACGCTTCAGGTATGTCTAATTAAATATTTGATAGTTTAATTTGTTTTTCCTTTATTTCTTTTATTCTACGTACCGTATTTATACATGTTTTATACGATATTTTATTTGTCATATTATGAACCTGTTAGAGTAAGATCTAGATCTAATTAAAGAATTTAATTAGATAAGTCCTTTAGATTTAAAATTAAGATTTTTAATAAATTGGCTTTTTGTTGTGCCTGCTCTAGAAAATATTTTTGAAATATGTTTCCAATAATTGGTATCAGAGCCAACTCTGAGTGCGTTTATAATTGACATTAAAAATATCAAGTATGATAAAATAGGAGTATGTAGAATTACAAAAATACGAACTTGAGAATTATACTAAAGGAAAAAGGTAATTTTGAATCAAGTTCATTAAAGTTTTAAATTATTTAAAATTTTAGATAAGTCATGATTCAATCAAGGAATATAATTCTAAATCAAATCTAATGAGATTAGATATTCAAATAGTGGAATAATTTAGATTATTAATCTAATATGATTAGATTTTGAACCAAGGTATGAAATATTCAATTGTTAAATATTTTATGATAATCCAAAACTTTATAATCAAATGAGACCAAGATCTAAATACAATAATTTATTTAAATTGAAATAAATAAAAAAAGGAAATTGGGAGTAATGTCCAGCGCTCGGCACTGGGCATTCCCAAAAGTTTTTTTTTTTAATCTTTTTATTTAAATAATTTAAATCAATAAATAATTAATTAGACAGAAATTCTAATTAAGATTATGTGATAATATTTTCAAAAAGTATTTTAGAAAATCTTTACTTACTCCAACCTTGTTAGGCCTTAAGTAATGTCGTATCAAAATGTTAGATAACCTAAAAAACAACATTCCCAGTGCCCAAAAGGCTTCCGCCTAAGCAAAGTCTTGGGGAATGGATGTATGCAGCCTTCGCCCTCCGGGGTAGTACCCTAAAGAGAGGCTGTTTCCGAGTACCCTCAACCTGAGGGGTGAGGACTTGCCAGGCAATCAACCATCCTGATAATACTCTTACCCAAGCACGTTTAACTTCGGAGTTTTAATGGGATCCAGTGC
The DNA here is from genome assembly GCA_018398585.1 of Simmondsia chinensis. Taxonomy (NCBI): domain Eukaryota; kingdom Viridiplantae; phylum Streptophyta; class Magnoliopsida; order Caryophyllales; family Simmondsiaceae; genus Simmondsia; species Simmondsia chinensis. The sequence goes on from JAGTTD010000016.1 coordinate 21,179,627, forward strand.
CAGCGTGGTTTTACCCTTTTGATAGCATAATACTTATTAAATTTTTTTCACATGTTTGATATTATTTAAATGAGTTAAATGTTATGTATAATGTGAATAAAGTTAGAAGGCCATTTGCATATGCAACTTGGAGAAATATTTGGATTTCATTGTGTGGTAGAATTTTTTTCAAATAGGTCTAATATAATTAGAAAATTCAAAAGTTGAATTATTTGAAAGAAAATTCTCATAAAATGTCTAATGAGATTAGATTTCATAATTTGGATAATTGAAAGGAACCTAATATTATTAGGGTTTTATTTAATGGTTAAATAAAATTTAAAATGTGATTATAATAATTGATTATGAGATAATTAAACTTAAAAGAAAGATCTGCCATTTAAAATATCAAGTGGGATCAAGGTTTAGGAGTTGATTCCTTACGGTCTCCATTATCGGTCTAATAGTATAGTAGATAGGTGCTACTCCCCAAGGAGTGAATTTGATCGTAGAATATAGCATTAGACTTCATTAGGTTAGATGGAGGTATGGGAAAATAGATGTGACCACGTATCCGTGGAGCATCTTGTTTACTTGTCTTAATGTCTAGTAATGGTATATACTTGATTAAAATAGAATGATAGTCACCTAGGGAGCACTGTGATAATATATTAGAGGCCAAGGTAGAAACAACGAGTTAATTATGGAGAACATATCAACTGAGAATAGTTCTCACCTCATTGATAACTTGTTGTGCCCCACTTCTAAGGAGTAACGAATACATTGGTTAGCTCATCAGGGCACACACACAAAGAATGGTTTGGTGGATTCTATGCTTTGTTTATTTGCTAAAATTATTTAATGGTCCACAAGATTCAAAAGATCAAGTGGGAGCGAGCTCCTAGTGAATGCCTCCGTTACCGCTACTCCCCAAGGAGGCCGTTCATTTGCATAATAGAAGGTTAGGTCTCTTAGAGATAGATTGAAGTGCAAGAAAAATGGGTGCAGCCACTCTGACGTGGAGTATTTCATGGACTTGTATGGATGTCGACGTAGAGGTATACACTTGACTAGGGTGCTATATTAGCCTCCTCGAGGAGCTTGTTGTATGACCTTATAGGCTAAGGGAAATGTCGTGTGTTAAATATGTTTAGTAAGAGCTTACAAGAAAACGAATTTATTGAGAAATGTTCGCACCCTTCTGATATCACCATTCGGCCCCGTCGACGAGGATTTTTGGGTAGCTTGGTTGCGTCGCCATGGCATACATGTAAGTGTTGAATTGTTGACTCTGAACTTTGATTGTTTGCTAAAAGTAAGAAAATTAATCCTATATATTATATGACTTGTTTATTATTTTGATTTCGGACTGGTTGTTATCTTTTGCATTGTGATTAATACTGAAATATGTTTCCTTGTCTATTTTATTATGCTCACTGAAATTTAATATGTCTTAGCACATGTGGAGCACTAGCAGATGCTCAAAGTTTTCTAGTTTGCTACAAGTATATCTATTAAGTTGAAAAGAAAGATAGAAGCCTTAAACTAGACTAATGAGTTACTCGGGTGCAACATTCAAACATTAGATTTTGAATATATTCTAGTATTAGATACTTGAAAATTCAACTCTAGCACAGATGATCAAACATTTAAAAGAAGTGTTTGATTAGAGAGCTGTTAGCATGAGAATAGCTAATGAGAGAGATGATAGACACACCATTGTATTAGGAAAGTTTAGTTCAAGAGTGTGTCATATAACGAAGGCTTATTTAATTGAATTGGAATTCTTGATGTAAATATTAATAGCCAATCTCAAGAGGATATGATATTTACTTACCTATCAAGGTCTTTCAATCAGTTAGATTGGATACATCGAGTAATAAAGATTACTTGTTGTCTGAACTGATGAAAGTACAATTTGAGAAAAGGTGTCATGAGAGCTAAAGAAAGAGTCCACTTAGAGTAAAAATCATTCTTAGGAATTAAGAACCTCAAGAGGGTAAAATAAAACATGAGTCAAAATAGTTTTGTCTCTTTGATGAAATTTTTAGACATTAGTATTTAGAAGGAATTGCCTAGGTACTTAGGTACTTAGATACTATTATTGCCATGAAGGAAAGCCAACATGGAAGGGTATTTGATATCTTGTCTCCTCTAGTTGTGACTGATAGGTAGTTCACTAGTGTTCTGGTGAATGGCTTTCAGTAAGGGCATCAAGAGATAGAAGTATAAATCAAGGAATGTAGTTTTGTATTTGAATAAGTGTCTTAATGTAATTTAGAAATTTGATTTCTATTTATTATTAGTTTTAAAATAGTCTTTTAGTTATTTTTCTAAAAAATAGACCGATAATCAAGTAAATAAAATGTTTATTTAAAGGGTATATTGGTAGATAGTTGACTTATTTTTATTAATGGTAGTAAATTAGCCTAAGACAAGCTAGACTGTACAACCATATAAAAGAAAAAGTTTAGAAGCCCATATAGCTTTTAAGTGGCACTTGATCTTAGGTCAGATTAATCTAGCATAATTCAAAACTGGTTTGATTTTTCTTATGGGATCACTAAGTACTAAAATGATAATTGGTATGGGAATCATGTTTGAATTAAATATGACTAAAAGAGCCTTTAAGAGTAAAGACAATAGAGCCTCTAAGCTGCTAGAACTTGTTTATAAAATATTTATGGACTACAAAAAGTTCAAGTGAGCGTAAGCGAATAGTATGTCATAAAATGTTTTTGACTAACTACTCAATTAGTTGATATATGGATATACCTATGAAGACTGAAGTCATGAATCCTCTGAAAAATTCAAAAAATTAAAGTCTATAATTGGGATCAATGAGGTATTATATCAAGTCTCTTTAATTATGTCGAAGTGGAGGATTTCTGGAGAACTCTTAATTTTTCCTTACGGCAAAGTGTTGTAGAAAAGATCAATGATGTGCTATTGAATATGGTAAGATTCATATGATGAGTCACATCTACATATCAAAAGGTTTTTTATGTAAGAGGTTTTAGAAAAGTGTTCTAAAAGTTCAACAAATATATTATGTTGGATAGATTGGCAATATGAGATACTATGTCTCTATAGCTTTATACAACTTATAGTGTAGATGATGTATTAGATATATCTTCAACCAGGTTATTGTCACACTAAGTACATGAGAGCTTAGGTGTAGTGGGAGGATGGTTAGGGTCACCTGATGGATTCATGTCGTTAGTCTTAACGATCAAGCATGATGGTAAATTTAATCTTTTAGACTATAACAAAACTCTTAAGCATAGAGATGCAGACCAATAGGTCAGAGAAATAGAAGTTAAGTTAAAGTAATTGTATTTTAACTGAGTTTGGGAATTTGTAGAGGCATCGAAAGGCATTAAGTCCATTATATTGGATCTGAATGGATCTACAACTACAAAGAGTTCATTGGACGAGAAGGTTGACACCTTGTAGGCTAGATTGATGGTAGCCGGTTATACCCTAAAGGAAGGAGTCGTCTTTGATGAAACCTTCTAGCCAAATGCTATGCTTAAATCCATAAGGATGCTCTTATCTATTGTATCTCATTGTGATAAGATATGGGAAATGGAAGTGAAGATGACATTTTCTGAATGGTCATCTTGAAAAGGTTATGTATATGATACAACTAAACACTTGTTGTAAAAACTCATGAGCTTATAGTATGCAAACTGAGATAGTCTATTTTCAGACTTTAATAAGCATCTTGTTCATTGAACAATAGATTTGATGGTAGTTATCAATTCCAAGTGATTTGAATCAATGGTTAGTAAACTAGGAAAGTAAGTGTGACATGGCTAGAAAGTAGTGACTTTTAATGTGTTGTATATAAAGGTGGCATTCTACTCAGTAAGAATGGTATAGAATTGTTATGAGCTATAAGATTTAAACATCCACTTATCTTAAGGTGAAAGAACCAAGATGAGCACACTATGTTTTTAGGGTCAACCTTTAGCGAAATTCTAAGAAAGACTGTTGAGTTTATCATGCGTCGTTTGTTTTAAAAGGGAGTTTAGACATTTGACACCAAAAATCCATTTTTACCCTTACAGTAATAGTCATTAGATGGTGAAAAGTGAAGCAGTCTTGTATTGCTTATTTCACTATGGAAGCCAGGTACTTGACAACTATGAAATTATTGAGCAGACTAGATGACTCAGGAGATTCCTAGTAGATCAAACTTTATGAGCAAAGGAATGAGATAGTGAGAGATCGGTATTGGTTAAAGTTTAAAGTCAAGGAGTTGACATATCACAAGGGGATAGTTATGAAATATCGGGTTAATTGGGTGTACGACAAGTGGGAGATTATTGGAATTGGTGTCTTAGAAAACCCAATTAGTTAGTTTTAAATATAAAGTAAATGAAATTATTTTATTTATTTATTGTTTGATTATGTTTTGCGAGTCAAACAAGCGTGTGATTGATTTCTAAAATATTCCATGAGGTGAACGTAGTTAAAGATGACATGTCAAGTTTGGTTTAAATAGTCAATGAGTTTGAGCCATAGATAGACTTAAATCAAATAAGTGCTATGTTGCCAAACTATATTTGTAGTCGGTGATAAATTTGGATAACTTGTCTAATAAGACAACAATATGATATTCTAGATGACTCGTCTTGATCATGTGGATAGAGATTTAAAAGTGATATGTTGGTGTTGTCAATAAGATTAGAACACTAAGCATGACTACTTGAATTATTTGTTTCTTAACTGCTATCAGAAATAATTAATTATGTAAGATGATAACTCTAAATCAAGAAAATAGTCTGAATTGGTGCACAAGATTGTTCGTTGCTTTGATGTGCTAAAGGATTAGTCACATCATGTTGACTTAAATCTTATGAGTGTTGGGTAACGGCATGATGTGTAGTGAGATTAGGTGTTTTACGTGGAATCCATAGTCTCTAGCGAGATAAAGATATCCCCTTAGTCGATTTGCAAGCATACGAATAGATTCTAGAATATTTAGCTAAAGTATTCTGTATGTTTGACATTTGTAATTAGTACAAAAATTGGTTTTTGTAATATTAAATTGTTCGAGAAGGGCGAGTTAGGAACTACAGTGAAAGATGTGAGAAAAATAACAAAAGTAGCTAAGGTTGTTTCTGCCCATGGGTGTCTTATAGAGGGATTGATTGTCAGGGTAAAAGCTATATACGAATTCTTAAGTGAATATATTTAATTCTAGAGTGCAACAAAATTTATTAAGTGGAATTAAGTTTTACTAAATGGTAATCAGTTGTTATCATAAGATGATAATCAGATTTGACACATTTGGAGCTAGAGTTAAATTGTCCCTTTGCAAGTCTCAACTTAAGAATCATTTGAAAATATTTAAACATAAATACATGAGATGAATTATTTATTTGTAAGATAAATACTTTTTATGCTAAACAAATATTAATGAGATGAATATATAATACGATAAATATTGTAGTTTAAATGAAAATAAAAAAGGAAAACATGTAGCCGCTCAGGCCCACGCATGCACATGCACGCACCCAATGACCCGCACATAGGGACTTTGCCTATGGTTTTTTGGCCAGAAATGAATAGCTAAGGTTTTTGAAACTTGATTTTCTCCCATGACAAGAACCCTAAAAATTGTTTTTAGGGTTCTCTAAATTTGTAGTTTACCATAATTTTTCTAAAATATTGAAAGGAAAATTTTGTTTTGAAATTTTTCTTGAGTTATATTTTTTTAGAGCTTACACTTCCGGTGCTTGAAGAGGTCATTGCAAAGAAAACCCTGAGGTGTTAAGAGGTCTTCTTGTAATTTCAGATCTTTAAGTCAGAATCGAGATTCGCGCTTCAAGTATGTCCAATTAAATATTTGATATTTAATTTTCTTTTCCTTTATTTCGTTTATTCGAAATACCATGTTTATACATGCTTTATATGATATTTTGTTTGTCATATTATGAACCTGTTAAAGTAATATCTCGATCTAATTAAATAGTTTAATTAGATCACGGCTTTAGATTTAAATTAAGAATTTTAAATTAGCTTTCCGTTGGGCCTGCTCTAGGAAATATTTTTCAAATATGTTTCCAACATTATGTTGGCAAAAACGTTTTACAAACACCTTGAAAAGAAAAAGTTCAAGAAAAATTTAAAAAAAGGTTCATCTTCGTCCAAAGATGAACCAACTTGCTATGAGTGCAGAGAAATATGGCATCTTAAAAGGGATTGTCCTAAGCCTAAAATGAAGAAGTCCTTCAAAAAATTCAAAAAGAAGGACAAGAAGGAAGAATAGAAGAAGGCATTTGTGGCTTGGGATTTTACAATGATGACTCCAACGAAGAAAGTGAAGATGAAGTGGCCAACGTTTCTCTCATGGCCGTTGATGATGGGAGCATTGAAAAAGATGAAGTATGTATGAAGATTCAAAGAACAAACCAAAAGTGGTACTTGGATATGGTTGCTCAATATTTATGACCAGAGACAAATCAAAATTCACTTCAATCTTGCCAAGAAAAAAAAATGTCACTTTTGGAGAAAACAAGAAAAAATCAACGGTATTAGTAACATTGCTTCTAACTTCTCTCTTTGCATTGAAGATGTCTTACTTGTTGATGGTCTCAAGCATATTCTTCTAAGCATTATTCAATTACATGATAAATGCTATTGTGTGAACTTTGAGTCATTTAGATGCATAGTTAAATATGTTAAAACAAATAAAATTTTGCTTGTTGGTCTACAATGTGAAAAGGTCTATGTAATTGATCTTCATTGTGTAGCTTCTTCTGCTGTCATTGAGGAGATCAAAGGATTGGTCCGTAGCCGTCTTATTGCTGCTCCTATGCTCCGTGGTACTCATCATCACACTCAACTTCTGCAGGAGTGGGGGATTGAGCATTAGCTTTGTTTTTCATTTTGTTGGTTTGTTGACCATTAACGCTTCTTGCTTGTTTTGATTCATACTTTTGATTCATTGTAGGCCATCTTGGCCATGACTTGGGGTACGCCCCTCGTAGACTTGTACATATATATTTTTCATATATGGTAATTTATCACTGACTTACCAAAAAAAAAATCTTACATGAAAATGATCCTTGGATTTGGCACAGAAGATTTGGACAAGCTATTATGAACTTGATTTCAAAACTTTCAAAAATTGATGGTGTTAGAGGATTACCAAAGCTTAAATTTGAAAAAGATCTTATTTGTGATGCATGTTAATATGGCAAACAAACAATATCTTCATTCAAATCTAAGAATGTAGTTTCAACATCAAGGAATATTAAACTTTTGCATTTTGACTTGTTTGTTCGATTTCGTCATTTGAGTCTTGGTGGAAAGCGATATGGACTTGTAATTATTGATGATTACTCCTATTTCACTTGGTGCTTTTTTTTTCTCATAAGAGTGAAGCATTTTACAAAATTTCAAAGTTTTGGAAAAGAGTGCAAAATGAAGAAGATTTGAAAATCACTTCCGTTAGAAGTGATCATGGAATGAATTTGAAAATGACGATTCTAAGAAATATTATGATTACTTTGGAATTAGCCATAATTTTTTAGCTACTAAAACTCCTCAATAAAATAGGGTGGTTGAAAGAAAAAAAAAATTAGAACTCTTGAAGAAATGGCACGAACCATGTTTTGTGAAAATAATTTGCCAAAATCATTTTAGGCCAGGGCCATTAACACTTGTTGCTACATTTTAAACCAAGCTTTAATAACTTAAAGAAAACACCCTACGAAGTTTTACAAGGTAGGAAACCAAATATTGCACACTTCAAATCTTTTAGGCGTCAATGCTTCATTTACAACAATGGTAAAACAAATTGATAACTATCGACAAAGTAGTACCCATATGAAGAATATGAGGCCTCAAGGACCAAAGTGCATGTCGGTCCGAGATGCACCTACGGGAGGCGACTTCGGAGCACTAACACCCAACTGGGAAAGAATGAATGCATCTTGCTAACGAAATACATTTTGGACCATTGATAACACCCAAGGCAATACGCATCTTGGTCCTGGAAGGGCATCATGCTCCAAAATGCCGACTCACCGAGGACCAGTCAACAACGATTTCCAGCTACCTCGATTTGGAAAGAGGACAGCTCGAAGCTGTGGGTCCAAAGACAAGGGGCATCTCGCCCCTCGTCGAATATTGGATGAAATACACCCCCCACCCCCCCCCCCCCCCCCCACCCCCCGAGGTACGGCTTTCCAGCTACCTCTTGAGATAAAAAAAAAAACTATAAATATGGCTTAGGGCCCTAGAGAAAGGAAAATCATTACTCCCTCTCCTAAAACAGTTGGAGAAACCCGAGAGCAGGATCGTCATTCACTCCTTTCATTTTTTCCACTACACTTGTACTAAACATAAAAATACACTTATATCGAATTCATCAGTCAACAAAATCAAAGGTTTGAGTTTAACCTTCCATTAAAAGAACCAGTACCAAAACAATTGGCGCGGTCTGTGCGAAATGAAAAATTTTCCCCATAACAAATCCGTAGAATATCCCTCCTCCCCTAGTAAGTCAGGAGATCAATATGTTACTCAAAGTCATCTCCACGAGCTCCGCACGCTAATAATGCAACTCGTTGACTATAACCGTTCAAGCAAAACCCCTCCTCTTCCCCCGAAATCCAACCCGAACGTAGTCATTGAATCCTTGGCTTCCACAGAGCGTGGAGGCAAGTGAAGCCAGCAAGAGATGGAGGGGAACAAGACACATCGCCACCACTACAAGCTAGGAAACATGTTGGCCAGGGTCCCTCCCCTGCACGAGGCAGACATCGACACTACTTTTGAAAGAATGGCGTACGAGATCTTGGGAAGGATTCCAATCACAAACTCACTCTTTGCGCCCTGGATACTCGCCGCCCCCATGGGGAAGTGAAAATACCAAGCTTGGAGTTATTCGACGAGACATAAGACCTAGACGACCACATCTCGGGATTCGCGGCGCGAATGTACATACAAGACGAATCTGAGGATGTATGGTGCAAATGTTTCCCATCCACCTTGAAGTGCATAGCCTAGGCCTGGTTCGCCTCTCTCCCCAACGCCCATACAAAGCTTTAAGAAACTGTCCGAGAAATTTATCCGCCACTTCCTTAGCAACAAACGAAGAAAAAAAACCGCCGCCTAACTAATCTGGCTCAGACAAACCGACGATGAGTCCTTAAGGGATTTTGTTCTGATTCTTCAAAGTAATGATCAGCATCCCAAACCTAGTAGATGAGACAGCCATCACCGCCTTCATTAATGGGCTCCGGAATAGTGACTTCAAATTTGCCATTGCTAAGGCTCTCCCCACAACTGTAGATGTGCTCTAGACAAAAGCCAACAAGTATATCATTGCTGAAGACATGATGACCAAAACGGAGCAACCGAGGCGCGAGTGCGGGAAGTATAGGATGCATGCCCCTAATCCCAGCTCGAGCCGAAAGAACGGTAAGAAACATAAGGGGAGTTCTCAAACCTTGCCCTAGGAGACCACCCAGGCTACTCCTGGAAGTTAAGAAACTCGAGATGAAAAAGAAGCAGGCTCCCGTGAACCCCGTGGTCGGGACGAACCAGAATAAGTGGTCTGAATACCGCAAAGCACAGGGACACAATACCAAAGACTGTTGGGCACTCCGATACCGAATGAACAAATTGGAAAAGAAAGGTGACTTCAGGAAATTCGTGGATATGAGAGAAATCAAACTCAGAATCTTTAAACCTGCCGGTGAAGGACAAGACATTACGACAAACGCTCTGAAACATATAATTGCAACAGTAAAGCAAAAACTGAATGGTGTGAGCCTCAACACTCCAGGGTGGGTTCGAAGCAGAGTAAAAAAATGTTGGCCCTTGACCTTTATGGAAGACAATCTCAAGAACGTCAAAACAACATGGTCATTGCTATGGACATCGGTAACTATTCCATTCAAAGAGTTTTGGTGGATAAAGGAAGGTCGATTAACATCCCTTTTTTCTATTGTTTCGAACAAATGGAAATACCGCTTGAAAAATTGCTCCCATGACTAGGACCCTCACAGGATTCTCCCGTGAAGTGGTTAATACACTAGGCACCATAAGCCTTGATATTCTCCTAAAAGATGGGGAACAGGGACATACACTTAAGGCTGAATTTTACATCATAACAGCCAACTCGGCATTCAATGCTATCCTAGGACGCCCGGTACTAAACTCTTTAGGACCCGTGGTGTCAACTTACCACCTCGCCATGAAATTAGAAACAAATAAAAAGAGCATTGTGACCGTGAGAGGCTGTCAACAAACGGCTCGCAGTTGTTGCTACACCCTAGACATGCCCGAAATAAGGGAGATTGAAGGCAGAGAGAAGGAAGGCCGAGACTCTGAGGAAATCCTCAAAGTCGAACTGGAGCTGGGAAAGTCGGTCCAAATTGGGACAAAGCTAGGTGCGGACGCACAGGACCAAATCCAGTAAGTACTCCGACAATACCCGGAGGTTTTTACATGTTCAGTAGATGAGATGCCAGGGATAGATAGTCGGATCATCTGTCATTGCCTGAACATCTCGCCCAAAAAAAGACTCGTGAAATAGAAAAAATGCAGTTTTTGTGCCGAACGGAATAAGGTTATAGGCAAAGAAGTGCGAAAGCTCCTGAAGGCCAATTTCATACAAGAGGTTCTATACCCGGATTGGCTGGCAAACGTAGTTCTGGTGAAGAAGCCAAACAAAAGCTGGTGGATGTGTGTATAATTTTCCAACCCGAATAAGGCTTCCCCAAAGGACTCGTTCCCCCTTCCTAAGATAGACCAACTAGTTGATTCCACGGTGGGAAACGTGCTGTTCAACTTCTTGGATGCCTTGGATATCATCAAATCGCAATGGACCCAGAAGACGAGGAAAAAATGTCGTTCATCACCTGTGAGGGCACATACTGCTTCCGAGTCATGCCATTCGGATTGAAAAATGCCAAAGCCACATACTAGCGCCTAGTGAACCATGTCTTCCGGCAACAGATAGGGAAGAACTTGGAGGTGTACATCGATGATATGATAATGAAAAGCAAGGAAGCCTCCAATCACGTGGGTGACTTGAGGGAAACTTTGGAAACGCTTAAAGGTCACATTATGCATCTAAATCCAAACAAATGCACGTTCGCTATTTCGGAAGGAAAATTTTTGGGTTTTTTTAGCAAGCGCGAGAGCGATAGAGGCCAACCGTGCCAAGATAGACGCCATACTAAGCTTGGAAATGCCAAAAACATTAAGGGATATCCAAAAGCTGACCGGCTGCTTGGCTGCCCGGAACAGATTCATCAGCCGGTTGGCGGATCGATCCCTCCCCTTTATAGGATACTGCGGAGAAGAGAGGTTTTCAATTGGGAAGAGACTTGTGAAAAAGCCATTCGAGAACTCAAAGAGAATTTGGAAAATCCCCCGATCATGTCAAAACGCATCTCAAGAGAAGACTTGATCCTTTATGTTTCGACATCAGATGACACGATAAGCGCAGTGTTAATATCTAAAAGAGAGAGCCTTCAATTGTTGGTCTACATCCGAGGCACGATACCCTCGCACCGAGAAGCTTTCCTACGCCGTCGTCATGGCCTTACGGAAACTCTGGCCCTACTTTTAGGCACATCATATCCGGATACGGACCGACCAGCCTCTACAAAAATCACTCCAACGACTGGAGTGCTTCGGCAGAATGTTGTCTTAGGAAGTCAAACCCACCGAATATGACATCCTATTCGGATCACGGACCGCTATCAAAGCATGGGCTCTGAATGCTTGTTCACCGACTAAGTGTCACCAAAACCAGGGCTGATAGATACTCGGAAAGATTGTGGAAACTATACGTGGATGGACCTTCCATTAACCAGGGGAGTAGGGTGGGCATTCTGCTCATCTCGCCCGAGAATCAACACTTCCCCTACGCGTTGAGATTTAAGTTCAAGTCCAGTAGTAGTAAAGCCGAGTACGAAGAACTTTTCCACGGATTGAGAATGGCGTGAAAGGAAGGGGCGCGTGAGGTAGAGGTATTCAACAACTCTCAGTTCGTCATCAAGCAGGTCCCGGGGGTTTACGGAGCAAAAAGTGCCATAATGAAAGAATATCTGGAAATGGTGAACGAGGAAGCGAAAACATTTTCCTTTTCAAAATTCACCTCATACCACTAACCGAGAACGTCAACGCAGTTGAGTTAAGCTAGATTGCCAGCTCGGAGATAAAGAAGAAAGGTCTAGACCCCGCCATTCGGATAGAAGAAATCGGGACAACATGCCGAAGTTCGCCTCGGCACGAAGGGCCCGTTCAAGTTAAGACCATGAATGATTGGAAAAACCCCCTCGTCGAGTTCATAAGGGACAGGACTCTCCCCAATGCCTAGTTGGAGGCCAAGAAAATCTAAAAATGAGCCCTGTGTTTGAGTTGATTGACGGGGACTTATGCAAAAGATCCTTCATGCATCCTCTGTTGAAGTGTGTTGGAGAAGAAGAAGGGAAGTATGTCATGCGGGAAATTCACGAAGGCATTTGCAGGCAACACCTCGGCCACCGAGCTTTGACCAACAAAGCTCTGCGATCGGGATATTACTGGCCTACTTTGAAAAAGGACGTGCTAGATCTCGTTCCAAACTGTGAGAAATGTCAGAAACATGTTCCGATAATCCACATGCCTGCATCCTTGCTCTAGCCCATACTTAATCCAATTCCTCTCACCCAGTGGGGGATGGATATCTTAGGTCCATACCCCAAAGCGACCGGACAAAGGAGGTACATCATCGTGGCCGTGGACTACTTTAGCAAATGGATAGTGGCAGAACCCATGGCCCGAATCACAAATCATGCAGTCTAACGCTTCCTCTAGATAGGAATTATAACTCTTTACGGAATCCCACGGGTCCTAGTTTCTGACAATGACACTCAACTCAACCCACAGAGGTTCCGCGATTATTGTGAAAACTTTGGGAATCAAAGTAAGCTCCACCTCCGTGGAGCACCCACAATGTAACTGCCAGGTGGAATTCGCAAACAAGCACGTACTGTCAACCTTAAAGTGGCATTTGGATCACGCAAAGGGAAACTGGGCAGAGGAATTACCTAGCGTATTATGGGCCTACAGGACAATGACACTAAATGCCACAAGAGAAACCCTGTACAACCTGGTGTATGGCACAGAGGCAGCACTGCCAGTGGAAAAAGGAGAGCCCAGCCTACTTATTCAAGACTACAGCCAGAAGCACAATGCAGAAGCATTGAGACAGTCGCTAAACTAGGTGGAGGAAACTCGCGAAAACACATTGATCAGAATGATTGCTCAAAAACAGAATATGGTGAAATACTTTAACTCCAAAACAAGAAGAAGAACCTTTCAAGGAGAGTTAATACTAAGACGAACAGAGTCTTCGGGGCATCACCAAATGAAATTATCAGCGAACTGGGCCCAACCTTACAAAGTTTCTCGGACAACTAGAGAAGGGGCGTATTGTTTGCAGCAAGTGGACGGAACCCCGCTCCCAAGAACGCGCAACATTTTGAATTTAAGAAAATACTATGTATATGGCCCCGACAAGAATAAAGGTATACCCCTTTTTTGTAAGAACTCTCTTTCTTAAAAAAGGGAAGTAAGGACAATATATCAAAAGTATCCTCAGGCAAGAGGTGCAATATATGCATTCCCCAGCAAGCCTCTGCATCATCTGGAAAAGGATAACTTGCAAGGGATTGCGGAGGTACCAGCTATTCCTTTCTGAGCCTTCCACACCCTCAAGCGAATTTGAAATAACCACCGCTTTCCCTTTTCGAGCTGTGGGAGACGGCGGATTACGTGGATTGGAGAAAACTTTTAAACCCCCCTCAAGGGCAGGAGTAGAAGCAAGACTCCCGGTGTCAATAAAATGCACGGGAAGACCTTCAAAGAAAGAAGAGATAGGCTCCTTCAGATTTAAGCCAAAAGATCCCAGAGCATCTGGAGTGGCGGAACCCCCCCCCCCCCCCCCCCCCCCCCCTCTCAATTGCTCCTCAATCAGAAAATCTCACCGTAGCAGTTGGGATACCCACCGGGATGGCAAACTCCTACTGCTTCACCACGGGTAGGCATCTCGGAGCGAGATGCATGGACGTCGGCAGAATCTTATGAGGCCTCCCCCGACAAACATATGGCTGCTTTGTAACCCTTTCCATAAGAGAATTAGCCGGGGGTTCCGGGACAGGAACTGCTACAGAAACCCCCGGACCCCGAGGAAGGTTTCTTCGTACCATAGTGGGGGAAGCGATCACAATTGGAGCTTGATGAGGGCCACGCTCTTCTAAAGACTCCGTCTGGAAGGGCATATTGGACATCAACACCCACCAGCTCATCTGTTAGAAAGAAAACAAAAGAAAGAAGAAGAAAAGGTCAGCATAATACGGTAAACTAGAAAACAAAACAAGCGTAACACACATGTAACAACCAAAACGAGGGAGGGGTGCAAAAACAAGCAACCAATTACCTGAGAAAGGCTTTTAGGAAACCCCGGCCTTAACGAGCACTATTTCCTGGTCCAGTAGCTCTTTAGAAGCTACAAATCTCTCGCCCACGGAGTTCTTGTCAAAAGAGCGGACGATCTATTTTTCTTGAGAAGTCAGGAGGCTCCTTTTCGAGAGACGTGGACGTTGCAGCGTACCCCATGTCATAAAAAACGGCGGGGCAGAAGGAGGTTTTATCCAGATGAACTTATTCTCCCAATTCTTTGTGTTAGAAAGGTTGTGTTTTATGAAAGCAAAACATTCCCGACTTTCAAAAGCAACCATGTGCTCAGAATACGTAATCTTAAAAGGAATATCAAAAACCCTGGAGGAAGGGGTAAAACTATTCACATGACATGCAAGCAAAAAACTATACAGGTTCCCAAACCCATTAGGGGTAACCTGACCACAGCACATGTTACAACGTTGGAGCAGTTGCTCCACAAAAGGAGGTAGAGGAAAACAAACACATGCCTCTAAGGAATTTATAGGAATACAAAAACTGCCCTCCTTTGGAGGAAAAAAGGGACAATCGTCTAGTTGAGGCACACTTCACAATCTTTCGGACAATAGTACTTAGAGCGAATCATGGAAACACCATCGTCGCCTAAGATGCTCGACACAAAAGTCCCTAACGGACGAATTCGGGAAATCTCGGAGAACCTAAATTGCAAGAGAGAGCTCTCGTTCGAGGGACACCGACTTAACAGATCCACGGCAATGCCCTCAACCTCGAGAGACGAGCTATCCTTGCTCCAAACCTCGGAAGGAGAAGCCTCCACATAACTCCGCTTATGTACCATCGAGTAGGTGGGAAGAAAACTGTAAAAGAAAAACAAAAACAAAATACGTATGATAAAAACTTAAAAAATTTGCTTGCGTGCGGAACTCTGTTGTGGGCGGCGGTGACGTTAAACGAGGTTGCCGAAGAGGAGTGCCCAACTTCCGAAATCCCCTCATCCCCTCTAGTTACCACAATATCCTCGACCCAGAAGAGGATTCCATCTAGCATCTCCTCATTCAGCTCTCTTTCCTCAAACATCTAAGAGGGAAGAGAACTAGACAGCGTAAAAAAGACAACCCAACCAACCTAAATCCAAGGAGAACAAGAAGAATCAATCTCCGCCCGAAACCGACCACCAAAAAACTCATAAAAACGGAAATCAAAAACTCACCTCAAGCGCACCCGAAGGCGAAATACATACACACATCAGTACTAAACAAACAATACAACAACAAAAAAAACAAAAGCAAATGAAGGGGCGAGCACACTCTCGAACTTGCCCAAAAAAATGCAAAAACAAACGAAGGTGCGAGAACACCCGCGAACTCACCCCAAAAAAAAGAAAAAGAAAATAATAGAAAATAATATATGATAATAATAATCTATAAAATACATATGTCCATATATTCAGGACAAAATGTATATATAAACAAAAAACGAAAACAACAGCAGAAACTCGAAGGCTCACCTATTGGAAGCCGAAAAAGCCAAAGAATTACATTAAAATAAAACCCACTATATACATATGTAACAAAAACTAAGACACACATGACAAAGAAAGGGAAAAACCTATAAAAACGCCTTCAATTCTCGTCACAAAAGCAGAATAATTGAAGGAGGGAGAGGGAAGGCATGCTCAAGTCTTACAAAGATGCCAAACCTCCTCCCAAAGCACCTAATGACCCGATTTTGGCAAAAACCCAAAAAACCCTTCCCCGGCAAAACACTCTGGGAGCAATCTCACCCAAAACCACCCCAATCTCGTCCCCAGAGACCAACAAAAGAGGGGAGGACGTACCTATATGCATGAGTCCTTTCAAATCAAAGGTTGAGAAATCCAAATTGAGGCCAAAACAAACCTAGGATGCGCAGGAGGTGGGGGCCGTCGGGTGGAGAGAGAAAGATGAGTGAGAGAGAAAGTTAAAAATGAAGTTTAAAAAATGAAAAGAGAAAGAATTTAATAATAAATAAGAATGGAAAAAATGCAGGAACGATGAAATCGACCTGAAAACAAACAAAAGAAAAATGGGAGCCGAACAACTTTATCTTTAAAAACTCCAACACACCCATATACAATAAATAAAATAAAACCAAATACATAAAAATATAACGATAATAAAAGAAATAAAACAAAATAAAGAAAAAAATATAAAATAATAGGAGACAAAGCTTACTGGGCCGAGATGCATCTCAGTCTAAGATGTGCCCATGATGGAAGAACGTCGAACAAATTCAAAACAACTGAATCTCTTCACAACGAAGGTGAAATACGCAATGCCAAGACAGCCTAAAATATCGAGAACGACAAAGATGGAAGTACAAAAAAAATCACATTTATTGAAGACGGAAACATAGTCACCATTACATTAGCACGCCCCGGATGGGCATATACATCCCAACATTGGGGACAACAAAAAGCAGTAAAATACAAACTACAAAAGTACGAAAAGAAAACTACAAAAGACTAGCACCGCGCCCTAGAACGGCAAGACGGGGCCTGGTAACTCGGGATAAAGAGTCCCCTCATGCAGGAATAGGGAAAGCAGACCCCGATACGGATACTGTCCCAAACGCGCCAGGAGCCCATGCTTGGGTCCGTCCAAACAACATCGATATATCCCACCTGTCCAAGCTAAGATCATGTATTGGAACAAGATGGAGAAGCTGGCGACGTGGAAGCTGTCAAACGCCTTGGGGATTGGAAACCAGTACTCAACACTCTTGTAGAACAACCAGGAGCAAAAGTCACCACAATCACACAATAACCACAGTCTGAAGAGGGTACCGCGAAGTAGGACCAGACTCAAAGAAGAATCGAAAGTCGAGGGACCGTCCCAATGGAAAATACCTGCATCATCACTGTGTGCAATACCTGGTGAACGTGACTGAAAAAATAGAAACTCCACCGTATTCGAGACTGTATTCCAACACAAGGTATAGGTACTAGAAAAGGGGTACTGGTCCGAGATATAAGGACCTCAGTCCGACTTTAGAAAAATCACATCATCAACACAGGCAGGAATGCAAATGAGCAAATTCTACCATCCGACGTCAAGTTCACCCCTGTAAACCCGTTCGTACTCCCAGGCGAACACTTTATGAGTGTTTGTCCATTCCCCTCAATCAAACCCCAAGGTGTGATCTTAAACCAGTAACTGAACAAAGACGCGAAATGACTCGGTAGGACCTCGACACCTCAGGATGGCCGTCATAGGGCACTAAACAAATAGAGCCAAAACCCCCTTAGCCAAGGAACCCAACAGAAGATAAAAGCGTGTGGCTGGATTAAAAATCGAAAGGCGAGAAGGGCCGACCGAGTTAAACTCCTGACACAGAACCAAACACACCCCCCCCCCCCCCCCCCCCCGTGACACCCCAGAATCCTTTGGCGACTAGAAAGAAACTCCACCAAAGACTGAGGAATGACCGCCCCGGTCAGAGTCGTGTCAAGGAATACGGTGATGTCGTCCGAGTCCATGTAACAACGAGACTGGACAAGCACGCCACTGATGTAACGATCTAAGGAATGGAATGCTTGGACATTTATGAAATGACGAGTGTTTATGAGGTGAGAATGAGAACGAGACAGGTTACGGAATTTTAAAAGAGACCTCGTTGGGAGATAGGAGAAAATCTCAAAAGTCATATCCTCCGAGTCAGCCATTGCTTGACCAGACAATTTCAAAGGAGGGTGAAATAACTTAAAAACGGGAAGTGAAGACTTGGGAACAAAATAATCCCCAAAAACATCCATATTTATAAACAAAACATGCAAACCAAGTCGCAAACGAGAATCATTTGCGAAACTGCAGGGGACTAACTGATAACTATTGACAAAGCAGTACCCATATAACGAATACGAGGCCTCAAGGACCGAAGTGCATCTCGGCCCGAGATGCACCTACGGGAGGCAAATTCGGAGCACTAACACCCGACTGAAAAGGAATGAACGCATCTTGCTAACAAAATGCATTCTGGACTACGGATGGCCTAATATTGACACCTCAAAACAATACGCATTTTGGTCCCGGAAGGGCATCATGCCCAAAGATGCCGACTCACCCAAGGACCAGCCAACAATGACTACCCGCTTCCTTTATTTGGACGAACGACAGCCCGAAGCCGTGGGTCCGAAGACCAGGGGCATCTCGCCCCCCATCGAATATTGGGAAAAATAAGGTCGGCTTTGCAGCTACCTCTTCATGAAGAACAATGATAAACACTTCAACAACACAATAACATAGACATTGAATACTTTGAATTAGAAATAAGCGTATATTACAACTTATGCTACATCGTAGCCTTAGAATAACAAAATTAGTTCGTGAAGAACTTAATATTAAACATTATAAATACAAAATTCATGAACTGAGGAAAGAAAAAAGGATAGAAAGAACTAAAAATACAAAATTACAAACCAAACTTTCTTCCTTCCTTCTCCTCTCCTATTTCTCACGATTTTTCTCTCTTTTCTCACTCAAATCTTATGATTTTTTGTTTTGAAATTTGATACCTCAACACCCTTACCACCTTCCCTACTTATACTAGTTGAGCCAAGATAAAAAATTGCAAAAAACTACTTAAAAAATGCTTCTTATTGGTCATTCATGTTGGCTGCTGCAGGATGATGCTGAAGCTCTATTCTTTCTCCTTTTTCTTCAATTGATTTGCATTCCACCGCCCAAATTCTTCTCAAAATCATCATTTGTATGTAATATAAGGTTTATACAATGAATTTGAGCTAAAATATTGCACAATGTAGCTGCCACAAGTGAAGAAAGTAAGCAAGTTGTGCACAGATCTGATTTCTGCAGCTGCGGCAAGTGGTGTTCTTCACCCTTTTTTTCATTTTTTTTTTCTGAATTCCACCACCCAAATCTTACAAAATATGACTTAAGGCATGTGAAATTATGTTTATAAAATGAATTTGGGTAAAAAGCATCGATTTTTTGCTGCAAAAATGAAGCTTGAATCTGATTGCACCACCACCTACTACTGCCGCCTAGTTCTGCAATGGCTGCTTCCATTCGATTTTTTTCAATTTTTTTCTTGTTGTGTACCACCCAAAATTAGCTTTAACATCAACTAGGACATGTTAATGAAGTGTTCAAGAAGTTCTTTTATCTTATTTGTCCATTTTACCACCTATTTTTATAAGTTGAATTGAATTGTGCATGAACTTGTTGGATTCTTGCATTAGCTATGTTAATAGTTATTATGCCCATTTTTTTCTTTGGTCTGGTGTATCTTGCTTTTACTTGTTGATGCTAATGATAAAACCTAGCAAGATTTAGCTTAAAATGGGTGTTTTTACAAGAAAATAGCAACATCGTCAAAACCGAGCAAAATATAGTAAAAGTGATGAAAAGATGATATAAAATATTTAAAAATATATTAAAATAATATAAAAGATTATATACTAATTTAGACTTATCAAAATACCCCTATACTTAAATCTTGCTCGTCCTCGAGCAAAGCTAAACTTTACAGCACCAAATCTCATGCTTTTTAAGAATTTTGTACAGTTCAAAGCAAGTGTACTTCAATTCAGACAAGAACAACCGAAAATCAACTTTCAGGGCTCTAAAGGCATAATTATCTTTTCTAAGGAAAAATCTGTCAATTACCAAGGTAACTGAGATTCAAAAGTTAGGAAAGCAAATTAAATTTATCCGTTCTTTCCAATCTCAAGGCATGCAAACCGAATAAAGGACAAAAAGTCATACGACTTATAACAAAGCTTATCAAGTATGCCCAAGACTAAAAATTTTCTTATATTTTTCCCCCTTTTTTTTGTTTATCATTTTTCTGAGGAATTTATTTGCTCAAGTCATTCTCGGCTCATGAATAAATCTTCAGTGAGAATCAAGCTCCGACTCCTGGGCGATGACCCATACGTAAGAGAATCCACCACCGAGATTCCTTCTTGATGACTTTCCCAAGTATATCTACAGTGAGAATCAAGCTCCGACTCCTAGGCGATGACCCATAAGTACGACAAGCCACCACTGAGACGCCCTCTTAACGGTTAGCACATATCTTAAAATTGTTTATAAATGGGATAGCAGTGCTAGAGATGATTTCCCCTTTTTTTTTTCTTTTTTTTTTTTTTTTGGTGCTTGGTTCCTTGTTAGCTTTCTAAGTACCCCTTGTAGCGAGCTTTTAATGCGGCAACTCCCGTTCTAATTGACCCAGGGTACCAGGTGTTGAAACACCCCTACGGATCTACTTGCTCGAGGTAACAAGGCACGAAACCATCACACCGTAGCACATATCCAGACGTTTTTAACAGAATAGCTATGCTTAGTTATTCTCTCCTTCTATTTTTATTATATTTTCCTTTAGATTCAGGCATAACTTTTCAAAGTTCATTATAAAGATGATAATCTTTAATGCAACCTATTCAAATTTGAGCATCTTTTAATAAGAAATAAAAGTAAAACAGCTATGGTAACACTTGAACTCAAATACCCTAGTTCTATTAAGATAATGCCTTAGATTAGATCTTGTTTCGCAATTAGAACACAAAAATAATTGATTCTTAGGTTATTCAAATCAAATTAAAGTAACAAGCTAAGAAAAAGTAGAAAAATTCCCCAAAAAGCATGATGATAAGTTTTTAAAATATGCGGGATTTTTTTATTATATTTTTTTATTTATTATTGTTTTAAACTAATGATTAAAACTGTAGAAATAGATATACTTTTTGTTGGCCGACACTATTTACATCCCCGTATAAAGGCTCCAAACTCTGGGAGGCACTGAAGCCAACTCTAAAACATAAAACAGGAAAACTTTTCAAATAAACTTTGAAAAAAAAAATTTAATTTATTATGATTATTAACATTACTTTTTCCACCCCCAAACTTTATTTTTTAAAAAGAATTAAAAAGATAAATTGGGTGAGAGATACTTCCCATGTTTGAGGGTTGCTTTTGATGGTGCATGTTGACATTGTGCTACCCCCAAACTTGTTTCCAAATACCTGTTACACAAAAGAACACAAACATGAGACAAAAAAAAATAATGAAAGGAAAAAAGGATAAATAAGGATAGAAACACTTGGGTTGCTTCCCAAGAAGCGCTTTTGTTATAGTCGTTAGCTCGACTCCCTAAGTGGATCATTCGACATTGTTGAGATGAATGGAAGTTCTCTGTGGTTCGAACTCTCCATCAATGTAAGGTTTCAGTCTTTGCCCATTGACTTTGAAAGTACCTTTTTTCTCATCCTGAATCTCAACCGTGCCATATGGAAAAACACGGGTTACAATAAAGGGTCTTGACCATCGAAAGCGCAATTTTTCTGGGAAAAGTCGTAAGCGGGAGTTAAACAGTAAAAATTTTTGTCCCACTACGAATTCTTTGTTCAAAATGTGCTTGTCATGCCATCTTTTGGTTCGGTCCTTGTAAATTCGAGCATTTTCATAAGCCTCATTTCTGAACTCATCCATCTCATTGATTTGTAGTAACCTCTTTCCGCCTGCAGCTGCTAAATTGAAGTTTAAGATTTTTATGGCCCAGTATGTTTTGTATTCTAATTCTACTATTAGATTACATGCTTTGCCATAAACCAGTCGATATGAAGACATTCCAATAGGTGTTTTGAATGCTGTTCTATATGCCCAAAGTGCGTTGTCTAACTTTTTCGACCAATTCTTTCTAGAGGCGCTAACTGTTTTTTCAAGAATAATTTTCAATTCTCGGTTTGAAACATCCACTTGTCCACTCGTTTGAGGATAATATGGAGTGCCCACATAGTGTGTGACCTCATACTTACTCAATAAAGCTTTAAGTTGGCGGTCACGAAAATGTTTTCTGCCTTCACTTATAATTGCTCTGAGAGTTCCAAATCGAGAGAAGATGTTTTTTCTAACAAAGTTTACTACAACTCTAGCATCATTGGTCGGAAAAGCAGCTGCTTCGACCCATTTTGACACATAATTTGCAGCAACCAAAATAAATCTGTTAGAAAATGATGAAGGAAAAGGACTCACGAAATCAATCCCCCAAACATCAAATAATTCAACAATCAAAATGTTGTTTAGGGGCATTTCATGTTTCTTGGAAATGTTACCAGTCCTTTGACATCTATCACATTTACTAACAAATTTAAAAACATCTTTAAAGAGTGTAGGCCAATAAAACCCAGATTGTAAGACCTTAGCTACAGTTTTTGTCCCACC
Organism: Simmondsia chinensis; assembly: GCA_018398585.1. NCBI lineage: Eukaryota > Viridiplantae > Streptophyta > Magnoliopsida > Caryophyllales > Simmondsiaceae > Simmondsia > Simmondsia chinensis. Next base: position 21,202,267 of record JAGTTD010000016.1, read on the forward strand.
ATGATGACCACCAGTTTCAAGAGAGTGACAATGGCTCAAAATGTTCTCCATTTCTTCCTCAAGAACACATCTTCTAATAATCTGGTCTGCACAATGCTTATACAAGAAAGGTTCTTCCCAAAAGTAGTGCTTTAAGTCGGCCAAGAACTTCTTCTTCTGTTGATAAGTCATGTCTTCGGGAAATTCCTGTGCAACCAGATAGTTAACAATGTCAGCATACCATGGATAATCAGGATTCTCACTTACCATCATCAGACTTTCATCCGGGAAGTTTTCGTTGATAGAGGGACTTTCGTCCACTCGTTCAAGACGTGACAAATGATCTGCCACAATATTTTATGTACCCTTTTTATCCCAGATTTCTAAATCAAATTCCTGAAGCAAGAGAATCCATCTTATCAGTCTTGGTCTTTCATCCTGTTTCGCAAAAAGGTACTTCAGAGCAGAATGGTCAGTGTAAACGATTACCTTTGAATTAAGCAGGTAGGAACAAAATTTATCAAATGCAAATATTACAGCTAGTAATTCTTTTTCAGTAGTAGCATAGTTAATCTGTGCATCTGTCAAAGTTTTACTAGCATAGTAAATTACATGAAAATTTTTTTTCCTTCTTTGTCCTAGCACAGCCCCTACAGCATAGTCGCTAGCATCACACATAAGTTCAAAGTGTAAGGTCCAGTCAGGTGCTACAATTATAGGTGCTGACACTAATTTTTTCTTCAGGGTCTCAAAAGCTTGCATGCAATCACAAGCAAAGTTAAAAGGGACATCTTTCATCAGCAAATTGCAAGGAGGCTTAGCGATCTTAGAGAAGTCCTTAATAAACCTTCTGTACAAACCCGCATGTCCTCAGAAACTCCGAATGCCTTTAACATTAACAGGGGGTGGTAATCGCTCAATCACTTCAGTTTTTGCTCTATCAACCTCAATTCCTTTTTAAAAAATTATGTGTCCTAACACAATTCCTTCCTGTACCATAAAATGACATTTTTCCCAATTGAAGACAAGATTAGTGTCAATGCATCTTTGCAAAACCATGGAGAGGTTAGCTAAACAATCATCAAACGAGGCTCCAAAGACTGAAAAATCATCCATAAACACCACTATAACATTTTCCACCATATCACTAAAGATTGCCATCATACATCTTTAAAAAGTCACAGCAGTATTGCATAACCCAAAAGGCATTCTCCTATAGGCAAAGGTACCATAAGGACAAGTGAAAGTGGTCTTTCCCTGATCTTCCAGGGCTATGGCAATTTCATTGTAACCTGAATATCCATCAAGAAAATAGTAATACGAATGCCCTGCCAATTTTTCTAACATTTGATCAATGAATGGTAAGAGAAAGTGGTCCTTTCGGGTGGCATTATTAAGTTTTTGATAATCTATGTAAATCCTCCACTCGATGACAGTCTAGCAGGGATGAGTTTGTTGTTCTCATTTTCTACTACAGTTATTCCCCCCCCCCCCCCCCCCCCCCCCAGCCTTTTTTTTGGAACTACATGCATTGGGCTAACTCATGGGCTATCCGATATGGGATAAATGATCCCAGCATCTAATGGTTTGACAACTTCTTTTCTTACCACTTCTTTCATGGTAGGGTTTAACTGCCGCTGAGGTTGCACAGAAAGTTTGAAGCTATCCTCCATTAGAATTTTGTGCATGCATATGGAAGGGCTAATCCCCTTGATATCAGAAAGGGTTCATCCAATTGCTGATTTATGCTCTCTTAAAACTCTAAGTAACCTTTCTTGTTCTGTGTTGCTCAATGAGGCATTAATAATAACAGAATAAGAGTTAGAGTTGCTAAGATAGGCATATTTGAGATGTGGTGGCAGTGGCTTGAGCTCAAGATTTGGAGGTTCGTCTTCTTCCATTCCTTGCTGAATTTCAATTACTTGAATGTCTTCCACTCTGATTTTGCAGTGCGAATCAAGAGGTTCGTAGCTTTCCAGGTGTTGGGCACATTCCCTTATCAACTCGTCTTCCGTGTCTATGGTCTTAGATTTTGTTAGACACGCCTCAAGAGGTAACTTGGGGAATGTATCCCTAAATGTCTCACTGACCAACTCCTCTATAATATCAACCTCAAAACAAGAATCCATGTTAGAGGGAAATTGAATGGCATTAAAGACGTTTAAGGTTACCTGTGCATCTTGTACCCTTAGGATCAGCTTTCCTTATTATACGTCTATCAGGGTCCGTTCTGTAGCAAGGAAGGGTCGGAATAAACTAAGAGGTATCTCACGATCCTGTTCCATGTCAAGTACTATAAAGTCAACTGGGAAGATGAATTTATCAACCTTCACCAGGACATCTTCAATCACACCCCTAAGATACTTGATTGATCTGTCCGCAAGTTGGAAAGATGTGGTGGTAGGCTTCACTTTTCCCAATCCAAGCTTCCTAAAAACAGAGAGGGGCATTAAATTTATACTTGCACCTAAATCGCATAAAACTTTATCAAAACTAATGGAACCAATGGTGCAAGGTATTGTAAAACTCCCTGGATCTTTTAGCTTAGGAGGCAACTTCTATTATAATATGGCACTACATTCTTCAGTAAGCGCTATCGTTTCGAATTCTCCCAACTTTCTTTTGTTAGACATAATTTCTTTCATGAGTTTTGCATAATTGGGCATCTGTTCTAACATGTCAGCAAAAGGGACAATGATGTGTAACTTTTTAAAAATTTTCAAAAATTTAGCTAATTGTTCGTCCGCTTTTGTTTTTCTTGGGCGTTGAAGGAATAGGACCTTTGGTTTGTGGGGTCGAGGTTCATCCCTTTTTGGTTCATTCTCGTCTTGTATTTTTGTCCCTTCCTCATTTTTCGCTTCCTAATTTACATCAGCAGAGAGGTCAATTGTGGTTGTTCATTTGGCATGGTTTTCTCTACCTAAGTTGGTTCTTTCAAAATTTTCCAACTTCGTAATTCTATCGCTTTTACTTGCTCTCGTGGGTTATTGACAATGTTACTGGGTAAGGAACCTTAAGATTGTTCAGAAAGGTGATTTGAAATTTGTCCAATTTGGGTCTCAAGGTTTTTAATGGTCGCTTCTTGATTGCGAATCAAGGTTTTTTGATTTAGAAGAGTTGTTTCAATGGTTTGCATGAAACTTCTAGTATCTTGCATGAACTTACTAAACAATTCCTCGAGATCCGTTTTTCTTTCAGGGAATTGAAAAGGTTGTTTTTGTATCCCTTGATTATTCCATGAAAAATTTGGATGGTTTCTCCACCCGGAATTATATGTGTTGGAATAGGGATTATTTTTTTGAAAATTCGAGACAAAATTAGCTTGTTCATGGTTTGATGGGGTGAAAGGATTTCCTGTTTGGCACTCTGTGCTAGGATGATTCCCTGCACAAAATTCACACGTTAATATAGGAGAATTTATAGCCTTCATGTCCGTGGTACCTACCTGTTTTCTAAGCATTGCAACCTCGACAGTGAACTTTGTTATTGCATCTAGCTCATATATCCTTGCAGGTTTCTTTTGCTCTGTTACCCTTGCATAATTATTGCTAGACATTACTTCTAGCAATTCATATGCATCTTCTGGAGTTTTGTGATTTAGGGATCCTCCAGCCGCCGTGTCAACCATCGTTTGAGTGTTAGGCGCCAACCCGTTATAAAAAGTTTGGACTTGCATCCAAACAGGTAGACCATGACGTGGGCATCTTCTCAAAAGTTCTTTGTAACGTTCCCATGCCTCATACAAAGATTCAGTGTCATATTGTACAAACGAGGTAATGTCATTCCTCATCTTAGTTGATTTGTCTGGTGGAAAATATTTTGCGTGAAATATTTGAGCTAAATCGTCCCAGGTGGTAATGGTTACTGGGGGTAATGACATTAACCACGCTTTGGCTTTATCCCTCAGTAAAAACGGAAACAACCTTAAGCGAATGGCATCATCGCTGACACCATTATGCTTAAAGGTATCGTGTACCTCTAAAAACTTAGCGATATGCAGGTTTGGGTCTTCACTAGGCAGACCGCCAAATTGAACAGTTTGTTGAATCATTTGTATAATAGCTGGTTTATTTTCAAAATTATTTGCTTGAATTGGTGGACGCCGGATGCTGGAAGTGCACCCTCCAACAGTAGGTACAGCATAATCTTTTAAGGTCCTTTCAACATCATTTCCAGTATTAGTAGCCATGTTTTCAGTTCTTTTTGTTTTCCTGATTAATCGAAGTGTTCTTTCGATTTCAGGGTCAAAAGTGGTTATTTTCTTTTCAATTAAATTTTGCATACAAAGTAAACATAAACAGCTATAAAGTAAAAGAAAAGGATAAAAACAAAGAAAACTTTTTTTATTAATTAAAAAATTAAAAAAAATTAAAAGTTACAAAAGTAGAACAAAAATTTTACAATGCTAAATTTTAAAGACAGGGAGAAAAAAAAATACTACTAAAGGTTTTGAAAAACTTAGAGATCACAAACCTAACTTCGAAAAACCTAGTTAAATGATAAAACAAAACTAAAATAAAGTTAAAACTAATAAGAAATCCTAAAAATACAGCAGACTAAAATAAAAGTAAAGAAAACACAAATTTTAAAGAAAAAGAGGGGGTAGTAACCCTAATGTTTTTGAAAACCTTAAAAAAAAATTTAACAAAGTGAACTTAAATCAAAATAAAGATTAAAATAAAGACAAAAAAAAAAAAAGAAAACTAACAAAATAACATAAAACTAAAAAAAAAAAATTTATATACAAATTTCTTATTTAATTATTTTTTTAAAATAAACTAAATGAACTAATTGGTATCGATATCACTCAAGTAGAGACAATCCCTGGCAACGGCGCCAAAAACTTGATGCAAACTTTGTGTATGCGTTAGCAAGTGCACTAGTCGTACCAAGTAATATAGAAGTGAGTAGAGTATCATTCCCACGAGGATTGTATTGAGTGAATACCAAAATTAGTAGCTTCAATACTATTTGAAAGACCGAAAATTTTAGGATTTTGATATGAAATAAAGTAAATTAAAATGAAAAAGAAATAAAAGTTAAAACGAGATTAGAACGTGCTAATTTTTTGTTGGTTTTTATCAGTTTATAAAGTCTAAGGCATCCGATTTCACCTTAGTTGCATCAATATGCCATTTTCTATTCTCGATATTCAAGTTGTTACTGTGTGTTGATGGTTGAAAATCCTAATTTACCAAATATTTTCTCTCGAGCAACATTTAGCATACTCTTTAACATATTAACCCATCACTCTCATGCATGAATTTAAATAAGAAAATAGTTTTTTAAGCTCTATGATTTTCTTTTTTGAAAACCACACAAATATCATTAATCTCTCTCAAGCATTCGTCGAATTTGTTGTGCTTATCACCTCAGCAATCATTATAAATCTCCTCTCGAACACATTATGAACCATTATAGGCTTTAAATGGTGATCAAGCATTTAAAACTCACGAAGAACAATGATAAACACTTCAACAACACAATAACATAAACATTGAATACTTTGAATTAGAAATAAGCGTATTTTACAACTTAGGCTATATGGTAGCCTTAGAATAAAAAAATTAGTTCATGATAAACTTAATATTAAACATGATAAACACAAATTCATGAACTTAGGAAAGAAAAAAGGATAGAGAACTAAAAATACAAAATTACAAACCAAACTTTCTTCCTTCCTTTTCCTTTCCTCTTTCTCACGATTTTTCTCTCTTTTCTCACACAAATATTGTGATTTTTTGTTTTGAAATCTGATGCCTCAACACCCTTACCACCTTCCCGATCTATATTAGTTGAGCCAAGATAAAAAATTGCAAAAAACTACATCAAAAATGTTTTTTATTGGTCGTTTATGTTGGCTGTTGCAGGATGATGCTGAAGCTCTATCGTTGCTCCTTTTTCTTCAATTTTTTTTTTTGCATTCCACCGCCCAAATTCTGCTCAGAATCATCATTTTCATGTAATATAAGGTGTATACAACAAATTTGAGCTAAAATATTGCATAATGTAGCCGCCACAAGTGAAGAAAGTAAGCAAGTTGTGCACAGATATGATTTCTGCAGCTGCTGCAAGTGGTGTTCTTCACCCTTTTTTTCATTTTTCTCTGAATTGCACTGCCAAAATCTTGCAAAAGATGAATTAAGGCATGTAAAATTATGTTTATAAAATGAATTTGGGTAAAAAATCATTGCGATTTTGCTGCAAAAATGAAGCTTGAATCTGATTGCACCACCACCTGCTACTGCCACCCAGTTCTGCAATGGCTGTTTCCATTCGATTTTTTTCAATTTTTTTCTTGCTGTCCACTGCCCAAAATTAGCTTTGGCATCAACTAGGACATGTTAATGAAGTGTTAAAGAAGTTCTTTCATCTTATTTGTCCATTTTGCCACCTATTTTAACAAGTTGAATTGAATTGTGCATGAACTTGTTGGGTTCTTGCATTAGCTATGTTAATTATTATGTTATGCCCATTTTTTACTTTGGTTTGGTGTATCTTGCTTTTACTTGTTGATGTTAATGATAAAACCTAGCAAGATTTAGCTTGAAATGGGTGTTTTTACAAGAAAATAGCAACATAGTCAAAACCGAGCAAAATATAGTAAAAGTAATGAAAAGATGATATAAAATGTTTAAAAATATATTAAAATAATATAAAAGATTATATGCTAATTTAGACTTATCAAAAACAAATATGAATTTTAGGACACTATTCCTAACAATCTCCTATTTGTCCTAAATCCAATTTATTACATATTTTATACTCATCCCTTCTATGTATGAATCAAAGGTCAAATGAGTCCAAGTATTAGTAAAGTCAATTACTCTATCTGAACCTACATGCCTTCCTTGCAGCTTTTGAAGCTACAACTTACTTAGCCTCTATGGTGCAGTCAGCAATACAATATTGCTTGACATTCCTCCCACTAATGGCTCATGTTCCAATGGTAAAGACATGCCTAGACATTGAACGTCTAGTATCTCTATCTGACTGGAAGTCTTAAATTAGTATAGCCAACTGGAACTAGCTCATCGCTTTTAAAGATCAACATATAATATCTAGTTCTTCTCAAGAATTAGAGAGAACACTTTACTGCCACCAAGTCCGTCGGACCCAGGTTAGACTGACACCTGCTTACTATACCATAACATAGCAAATATCTAGTCTCGTGCACAGCATGGCATACATAAGGCCTCCCACTACTAAAGCATATGAAATATTCCTCATCTATTCCTCTTCTGGACGTGCCCTAGAACACTGCTCTAAAGAAAGGGGGACTCCATGCTTGAAAGGAAAAAAAACCCTTCTTAGAGTCCTCCATGCTATACCTTGACAACATTTTGTCAATATAAGTGGCTAGAAAAAGACCCAATATCATACTCTTACGACCTCGCAGAAGCTTAATCTTAAGAATAGAGCTAGCTTCATCTATGCCCTTCATACTGTCAATACACAACATCAAGAAAGTCAGTACTTTCTCTTAATGATGTTTGTACACGCATGATTAGTTTAACCAATTGCTCAAACCATAAGACTTAATTGCCTCATTATGGCTAAAAGGATCAGATTCAATGCCAAGTCAACCACAAAGGCTCCCGCTATGAATCTGTCAGGTGCCCTGACAATCCGTCCACTACACCTAGGTTCTCTTGTACTTTGAACATTCTTGTCTCTATCAATAGGTGTATCTAATGCATCCATTATGTCTTGAGATGTGTCTAGCTATTCAGAATTAGTGTCATTTTCTATTATTTCATATAATACAATTTTGCCTTTACTTTTGTAGCTTACTCACAAGAAATCCTTCTCAAAATAATTCAAAATTTTCATGTACAAAATAATTTCTAATCAGAAAACGACATGAATAAATGATACACACATGTACCTTCACATATAAACAATTCATTTCTTGTAATAAAAGGTTTACAACCAAATGCAATTGAATAACAATTATCCTTTAAATAAACCATATAAATCAAATTCCTGTCCGATGCAGGTACAAATAAACAATCTTTTAAAAACAAAAATTATAACACTAAAGACTAAGCTAACACCTCCTAATCCTAAGACTGCTAGTTTTATACCGGCCCTGACCATCAGGTACAGTTTCCCATCATGTAGCCTCTTGGTTAGCCTGAGCTCTGTTCACCAGATGACTTAGCAGTCTTTATAGGAAGTGCAGCTAAGTTCTTAGTGCAGCCATTTTTCTAGCGGCCATTTTCTCCACAAAAGAAATACTTTCCTTTGACTCGCTGACTATCTCTTATCCCTAATTCCTAGGCACTCCTCATGCCCCACATTATGTCTTCTGTTGCTTGCAACCCTTTCATTAGCTCAGGTAACAAATAGTTTTTATTGTTCATGTAAAAATTTAGCCTAAACCGAGTGAATGAGCTGGAAAAAGATCTGAGGATGATATCTTGCTTAATTTAACTATCAAACTGAGCTCCGAAGATTTCCAATTCAGAAAAACACGCCATCAATTTCATGATGTGTTCCCCAACTGGTATTCCTTCAGACATCCTCATGTTGAGCAACTTCTTAATGAGTTCTTGCATTGCTGCTTTATATTGCCCCTCAAACATTTCTCCTAAATGTTCAATCATTTCAGCTGTTGTTTGCTTCCCATGCATCTGATGCCTGAGTACTTCTAACACCGATGTCAATATATAGCACTTAGCTAACTCATTAGCTCCGTGCCAGCGTTCGTAACGCTCTTTCTCAGTAGATGTGCAAGTAGTAGTGGGCATTGGTGGACAAGCTTCAATGAGAAAAAAATAAGTCCCTTTTGACTAATAATTAAATCCAACTTTTTTTTCAAAGCGAAGTAATTTGGTCCAATGAATACATTATGTATCAAAATCAAGTGAAGTTCACCAGCCATATCCATTTCAAAATACTGTAAATGCAAACAATTGTGTAACTATCTTATAAGAGTCATGTATAATGCAGTGATATTTATTCTTTTATTTTAGCATACACAATAAGTCAAATATCCACCAAACTGTACTATCATGCATACAATGATAACCCAAACACGCCACTCCTTACTCCCTTGCGACAGGGTCGCACGAAGCTCGTTTGGGTGAGAACTATTCTCAATTAACCTGTTTTCTTGTAACTCTTACTAAACATGATTAACTCACCACTTTACCTTAGTCTCTAACATGAAACAATAAAGCTCCTCGGGGAGGCTAATGTATCACGCTAGTAAAGTGTAAACCATTACCTAAACCTCCATACAAATACACGTAATACTCCATGGCAGCGTGGTCGCATCGCTTCTTTGCTCTTTGGTTTATCCCAATGGAAGTCTAGCCCTGTAATCGGCAAACTGACATCCTCCGTAGGGAGGTCTATTGATCTACTATACTGCTAGACCGATAATGGAGACCGTGAGGTTTCAACAATTGAAACCTCGCTACCACTTGGTTTTTATAAACTAGTCGTTTTTTAATTAACTTGCACTTATAACTTGGAATATCTCATAATCCCCTTCAGAACCTCATTCTAAAATAAATTTAATTATTTATTTTATATTTAAAACATTATCGCATAGATTATCCCATAATCTACCTTAGAATCTCATTCTAAAAATAAAATAATAAAATAAATTAATTATTTTTTATTTTAAACAGTACCATAATCGAGATTATCTAATAATCTACTTTTAGAATCCCATTCTAAAATTAAATCAATTAATAGAAATTAATTTTTATTCAAAATAATGCCATAACTTAGAGTATCTCATAATCTATTTTAGAATCAAATTCTAAATTTAAATAATAAAAAATTAACTTTATTTAAAACAGCAATGAGTTAGAATTTGGACTATCTCATAGTCTATTTTAGATTCTTATTCTAAAACTAAATAAACTTAGACTATTTTATAGTCTATTTTATAATCTTATTCTAAAATTAAATTAACTAATAAAATTAATCCTTTTATTTTTAAAATAATGTTGACTTTAGACCATCTCATAATCTATTTTAGAATCTCATTCTAAAATCAATTTAAAAATAATTTTTATTTAAAACAATATTGATTCATAATATAAATTATCTCATAATCTAATTTAGAATCTCATTCTAAAAGAAATTAATTAATAAAATATTTAATTTTTAATTATTATGTAAACTAATACTAACATTTGCACGTCTCCAAAAAGAATAAAAATAAAAATTTATTTATTTATTTATTTATTTATTTTTAAATTAAAACAATCTAATTAAAATTAATTAAATCTAATCTTATTAGATCAATTTTATCCAATTTCGTAAATCTTAATCAAATATGCATAATCTCATTATACAAAACAGTATAATCGCAAACTTATAGATTGTTAGATCAGAATTAATGATTAATTCCTTAATGATTTAAACAATTTAAATCCATACTTTAAACTAGCTTTCCATTTTAATGAAATCTCTATTTTATCAAAACCACAATTCTATTTGTTTCGATTTTATTATATACATCCAAGCATATTATAAATGTAATTAAAGGCTGGCTCTGATACCAATTGTCAAAAAAAATAACTCTGATGCCCATTATTGGGTTCACAATTCTCAACTATGGTCACAACAAAAGGCACCTATCAGAGCACTTATAGTAGGAGACTCTTCTCTTGACCTAAGCCCCTGGGTGGAGAGTCATGCTTTGTAACACCTCACGAGCGAGAGTTCCCGAGAATAGGATTATCTCTATAAATCTCTTTGCTCTAATACCGGTTGTTGGGACGAATTTCAAAAATTCTCCCTAATTTTATAAATTTTACGCAGCGGAAGGGTTTAGAATTCCTAATTCTAAACTTAGGATTGATTTAAAATTCCTAACTTTAAATCTATAGATTTAAATTCTTAATTTAAATCTACAGGTCTCTACTCTAATACATACATAACAATACATGAACTTAAACAGGAATAACAACAAATACTATAAATAAATAGAAAAGCAAAAAAACTAAAAGAAGAAGGAAAGAAAAGTGTACGTGGAATTACTCCAAATATAGGAATATTAATACACGCCAAATATAAATCTAGCCGTAATCAACTGGAATCACAACAAATTATATATGGATAGTATAACTCAAACAATGGAGGATTACATAGGAAAAATGGGAGAAAACATAGAATTAGAGTTTGGGGGAGAGGAAAAAGAAGACTCTCATACACTCATTTTATACTCAACCCTAACAATGCTCTCCCTATTTATAGGGAAAATAAGGGGTGATGTGGTAGGTGATAGAAGGTTTTAGAAGGGGGTAGGTGTCATCGGAAGAGTTGGGTGGCAGATGGATATTGGGTTTGGAGATTGGAGACCCGTAGTGCTGACTAAGTCCTAGTAGGAATTATGGCGAGTGAATGATAGGCGGGAATGATGGTGAAACAGGTACCAATAGAGAGGGGCTTGGCGCCTAAGGGGCACCTCGCATGTATCAATACCGCCCCCTTGAAACAATCTTCGTCCTCAAGGATCAATAGCTGTATAGCCGCCATATCTGTTTCAACCTTCAGTGAGCTTGGCAGTAGTGGATCAGTCAAGTTGAGTGCCTGGCGGCAGCATCCCAGGCGCATGGGGGCTAGTGAGATGGCGTCATTCTATACGCCGGATCCCACTTCGGCTCGTATCACTTCTCTCCCCTCCAAAGACCCTTGCCTCCAAGGGTCATGGACACTAAGCCAACTCCGGGATGTAGAAAATCCACCCGAATCAAACACTAACTTTTGGAATCTTCGCGGGACATAAGCTGTGAGTCTATCTGGGTGGCAGTCTGTCATGAGGTGTACCCGGTAGTCACAAAGTAGGCGAAAGAGGGAGAGTTTGGCGGAGGTTGCGACCCCATCCTCATACTCGGAAATTAGTTGTTGGAGCGCTTGAAGATCTGACTCGGTTGGTGGTTTTGAGCTGATTGTAGAGAATAGAGGTGGAACCACCTGGAGTCACGGAGATGGCAGGGAGTGCAGCGGTAGTAGAGATAATCTGGTTTCCATCCGTCATCGTCACTTAATGGCGAATGGCGTCATCCACTGAGACACCAAGAAGTAGAGCAATCCAAAATGGAGTCAGGGCCTTGATCTGAAGATGGCGTCGAAGGAGAGGCGTTACCATGTTTGGTGGCCTGCACACTTAACTTACCCTAAGGTATGGCTGATGTTGGCGGGAGTGGCCTGGATGGAAGGTTGGCGGGACAATCCTTCCCAGGGCTTGGAGTCAGCGTGATTGGAGCCATATTGAGATACTCCTTTGCAGCTAACTTTGCAAGATAGGCGAGATTGCGTTCCTGCTGCTTGGCCAGCAACTTGATGTCATGCACCAATTGTGGCCTAAGCAAGGTCACACCTGCAGCTATCTATAACCACAAACCGGCTATTAACACCTTAACTTCTTGCTTGTCTGTCAGCCCACACGTTCGCCAAAGACTCAAACCTACCCAAGTACGCGCTAACACTTCCCATTTAGCGGAGCCTCATGAGCTCCGTGAGGGAGTTGTTTGGGGTACCCAAGTACCTCTCACTACGATGTAACCACTCCACACTGTTATCACCGAATCTAAGAGATTCCATCTGAGTAAATTGGGTCAGAGTTTGGTAATTACCTCAAGTGATTCGTTAAGGCATTTCGTTGAACCCCTTGTGTGCAGGTCAAGTGGGGACTGGTTTTTGACAATCTGACAGCTGTTGGAGGTGTCGATTGAAGAGTAGTGGCGATTGATAATGATGAGATGCTGATATGGGAATTGATGACAGCTTTGATGAGGACAACTGTTGACAATCGCTCAGAAGTCAAAAAGGGGGAAAAAATTTTTGTAACGGTTATGCTGAAGAGGATGATCGAATTGGGTTCTGGGTGATGATGGGGGATGACGATGACGATTTTGGGTTGATGACATGGATGATGATGGTGAGAGGCGATTTTGATCGGTATTTTTGTCCCTCTCTTTTTTTTGGGTAAAAACAAGGGGTTAAGGTTGATGATGAAGATGACGAGGACAACAGAGAAGAGGAAAATGGTGGTGGCGATGTGATGCAATCGGACCTCAACCCACTCAAACCAACCAAGCCAAATCCAATAACAATGACAAACAATAGATCAAGCAATGCCAGTAGGGTACTTGTATTTCACTATAAGTAAGGGATTACAAGCAATGAGTGTGAAAAATATATAATAGAGGAGAACTAAGGTTTAGAAAGGACAAGAAAGGGGAGATAGGGGGAGACGTGAGATAGAGAGAGAGAGATAGAAAAGCAAAGTTTGTTTTTCGGGCAAAAGTCACACGCTCTCTCCTAACCCAAAACCATATATATACACTATATTAACTAACAAAATATGCTTAATTAAACTAAGCAAAATAATACTTATAACCATACTAATTAATGGGTGCTGATGTGTCCTGAGTAGCTAATGTGGCGCCAGCTGTCGTGTCGGGAGCTATAGATGTATCAATGCCGCCTCCTTGAGACGACCCTTGACCCCAAGGTCAAAATCTGGAAATCGGTGCTGAAAGTCATATGTAAACTCCCACATGGCTTCTTCGGGAGGTCGGTTGACCCACTGAACTAGGTATTGAGTAGCGGCCACACGACGACGCTTCACAAGATGATGGCCCAATACACGCAACTGCTGAGGTGGCGCTGGTGCCGGTGGCCAAATGTCAGGTAAAGGGGTGCTATGAGCGAGAATCGAGAAACAACGCTTCAATAGTGAGACGTGGATAGTATGATGAATGTGGGTATGCGATGGTAAGTCAAGTTTGTAGGCCATGGCTCCGACATGATCCATTATCCTGAAAGGTCCATAAAATTGAGGGGATAGCTTATGAAATGCCCGGTACTCAACACTGTGCTGGCCATAGGGTTTTAGCTTCAACCACACATAGTCCCCCACCTCGAACTCGCGGTCTGAACAATGAGCGTCAGCTTGTAGTTTCGTGTGATTTCGGGCTCGGTGCAAGTGAAATTTCAGCAAGGCAAGTGTCTCCTCAAGTGCACGAAGACTACGGTCAACTGTCTCGACTTGAGATTCTCCCGGCAAATAAGGTAGGTGGATCAGTGGTGGTTGTCCATATAAGATCTCGTATGGCGTGACATGAGCTGCTGAATGAAAGGTGGTATTGTTCCACCATTCCGCTAGAGGCAGCCACTGACTCCACTCTTGCAGACGTTCATTGACCATGCATCAAAAGTAGGTCTCAAGGCAACGATTAGGCACCTCAGTCTGTCTGTCGGTCTATGGATGATATGATGACGATAGGTTGAGCTGAGTACCCAAATGGACAAAGAGCTCCTGCCATATCGAGCTGACAAAGATGGGATCCCTGTCATTAATCAGCGTCTCAGGCATACCATGTAGACGAAAGATTTGATTGAGATAAAGCTGTGATATAGTGGCTGCGGAGTATGGTTGGCTAATCGCCAAGAAGTGGGCATACTTTCTTAGCCGATCAACGAAGACAAGTATAACCGAGTATCCACGGGACTGGGGAAGACCCTCGATGAAGTCAAGTGAAACACTACTCCAAACTGTGTCAGGGACCGGTAATGGTTTTAGCAAGCCTGGGGAGGCAACCGTCTCATACTTGTGCTACTGACATGTCGTGCACTGTTGTACGTAAGACCTAATGTCACTCTTCAGCCCCTTCCAAAAGAAAATAGTGCGAATCCGACGGTATGTATTCTCAGTCCCGGAGTGCCCTCCAACCGGCAAGTCATGGAGCCAAAGTAATACTGACTGACGCAAATCATTGTCATTGCCCACAACAAGCCACCCCTTCCTTTTGAGTTTACCACCTTGCCACGAAAATTTCGGGTGCGACAAAGGGTCTTCTTCCTTGTCTCAGATAATCTGTGCTAAAAAAGGATCAAGTTGCCATGATTTTTGAAGTCGTTTGAAGAAATCAAATGAAATGACAGTCATTGCCATACACAATACTTCAGTTCCACTAACACAAGATAATGCATCGGCTGCTCGATTCTCTTTGCCGTGTTTGTAAACAATGTCATAATCATACCCAATCAGCCTCGAAAGCCAAAAATGCTGAAAAGGTGTCGATAATTTCTGCTACAAGAGGTGCTTCAAACTCTGTTGATCTGTGCGGATGATGAAATGGCGGCCGGTTAAATGCTGTTGCCATTTATCAACCGCAAATACCACCGCAAGCAACTCGCGTTCATAAACCAACCAAGCATGGTGCTTCGGTGCAAGCACCCGACTAATGTAGGCAAGAGGATGTCCCTCCTGCATTAACATGGCTCCAATCCCTATCCCAGAAGCATCAGTCTCGATCACAAATATCTTGGAAAAAACAGGTAAAGCTAGCACGGGTGCCTCGATCAAAGCTCGCTTCAGCAATTCAAGTGCTTTTTCAGCCTCGATCGACCAAACAAACGCCCCCTTTTTCAGTAACTCAATCAACGATCGAGCCATTATACCGTACCGCTCAATAAAACAACGGTAATACCCTGTGAGCCTAAGGAATCCTTGAAGTTGCTTTATGTTTGTTGGGCGGGGCCACTCATTGATGGTGCGTAGTTTATTGGGATCAGCGGAAACTCCTTCACCCGAAACAAAGTTACCTAGGTATTTGATCTTGCGTGCTGCAAACGAACACTTGGTGCGCTTAACCAAAAACCGGTGTTGTTGCAGAACTTCAAACACTGTTTTTAGACGGGCTATATGATCAAACCAAGAAGCACTGTATACTAATATATCATCGAAAAAAACCAGCATAAATTTTCGCAAATAAGGAAAAAATTATCATTCATGATACTCTGAAATGTTGAAGGAGCATTCATAAGTCCGAAAGGCATGATCGTAAACTCAAAGTGGCCCGAGTGCGTGTGTAAAGCTATCTTATGCACATCCCGCGGGGCCATCCTTATTTGCCAATATCCAAAATGGAGGTCAAGCTTTGAAAAGAAAGCTAAACCGCCAAGCTCGTCCTGTAGTTCCTCAATTAAAGGGATCGGGAACTTGTCTTTAACTGTCATCTTGTTAAGCGCTCAATAATCCACACACAACCGCCATGAACCATCTTTCTTCTTCACTAACACAACTGGTGAAGTGAAGGGTGAAGAGCTATTCTAAATTACCCCTGAGTCAAGCATCTCTTGAGTCAACTTTTCAATTACATCCTTTTGAAACGTTGGGTAGCGATATGGGCGAAGGGTCATTGGATTACTTCCCTCTTTCAGAGTAATATGATGATCGAAACTAGGTCTAAAGGGAGGTAACTGCTTCGGCTCCTCAAAAAATGCATCAAACTCTCGTAATAATGAAGTCAACTCATCACCCAGGTCATCCGCTGCACTAGCCGATAGCTGCAATGCAAAACAGTGCTGTTCGGGTGCTGAAATTGGGCCCCGTGCAGATTTTTCAGCAATGTAATTCACATGAACAGCAAAAAGGGACGTTGCAGCGCCCTGTAAATGACTCAAAGATGATTCCGACACTATTTTAAGCTGTTCCTTGGGTATCCCGTGCAAATTAACCATGCGCCCGTCCCAAACAAAGTCCAGAACAAGCTCCTTAAAATCCCATTGTATTTTCCCTAAGGTTTCGAGCCATTGTATCCCCAAAACAATGTGACACCGCGAGAGTGGGATGACAAGAAAATCAGACATAAATTTAATATCCTTCATCCGCCACTGAAAATTCCAGCACAAGCCTGTGGCCATCAGCCACAGTTACAAACAATTTATGTGACCCATCCACCTAACACTTCAATTGTTGAACCAAAGCCGAGTCAATAAAATTGTGGGTGCTCCCACTATCAATGAGAATGATAATGACTCGCTTTTCATAAAAGCCACGGACTCTCATAGTATGACATTATGTGATCCCTTCAAGACCATGTATCGAAATGTGGGATCCGGGTCAGGATTGGGCTCGGGGGTTGCCACGGCCTCACTATCAGTAAGGGCACTCTCCACATCATCCACCTCGATCAAATACAACTAAAACCTCTTCTTCATCGAACAATTATGACATGGACTAAAGCGCGTGTGACAACAAAAACAACGATTCTTAGCTCTATGCTCTTCCACCTCTACGGGAGTCAATGGAATTTGACTCCTATTAGGGTTCTTTATGTGGGTGTTGGATGTAATTGAGCTTTGGGGCTATTGGGTCATAATAGGGCTAGGCATGGGTGGGGGCACTTTATTAGCGTTAAACGAGCTAGTACGAGCCGAACTAATAGGTGTGGGAAGGATGGGGGCAATTTTATTGGTGTTTCTTCCTGCTAATCGCGCTAGATGAGCGCAATTTTGGTCCTGTAAACGCGCCAACTCAACTGCGTCTTGTAGCGTAGTGGGTTTAAACATTCTTACCCACCCAGACTGTTCCACCTTCAATCCCCCTAAAAACATACTAATACGTTGTGCTTCCGTCAACCCACATCGACTAATAAGCAATTCAAAATTACCCAAGTACTCACTCAATGCACCCGTATGCTTCAATTGACTCAATTCAGCCAAAGGGTCGTCATTATTACTCGCAAAGCGACCTTTGATACTCTTAGCATAAATATTCCACAGAACAACACTACCTTGTGGCCACGCACACACATAAGCACGGTGCCACGCTAGCGCATCCCCTTCGAGGACAACACTAGCAAGCTTAACCTTACACTCTTCAGATGTTCTATCCATACTAAAGTATCCCTCACATTTAAACAACCATCCTCTAACATCCATACCATCAAAACGAGGGGAATCAATCTTAGTAAAGCAAGTAGGGAAGTGATAGTTACCATTTCTGACCTCATTAGAGTCGGGGACGACTGTCTTGTTCTGCGGCTGGGACGTCTGTCCGGGCGGTACTGCTAGAGACCTCACCCTGCCCTCCTATGTCCGTTACGCTGGCTTAGGAACACCGTCAGGGGCCCGAATATCTCAATCCCCGAGTGATGCTTGTAACTCGCAAACCATGTTGGCGATTGAGCCCATTTGTATCAACAACCCTTGAATCGATCGGCTCATTTCCTCCATCGACTGACTATTCTGATTAATCTGAGCTTCTAGTGCATCTAGTCGGTCGGAAAATACCGTTCTCATCTCCTCTTGCTGCACCATTAATGAATCCCATAGCCCATCTTGTTGTACAATGAATGTCGTCCTCAATCCCTCCTCCATTTCACGAAATGCCGCCTGGGAACGCATGTTGTCAGCCATTGGGGTTCAACTCCGAGGAGCGAGAGGCTCTGATACCAATTGATGCAATCGGACCTCAACCCACTCAAACCAACCAAGCCAAATCCAATAACAATGACAAACAATAGATCAAGCAATGCTAGTAGGGTACTTGTATTTCACTATAATTAAGGGATTACAAGCAATGAGTGTGAAAAACATATAATAGAGGAGAACTAAGGTTTAGAGAGGACAAGAAAGGGGAGATAGGGGGAGACGTGAGATAGAGAGAGAGAGAGAGAGAAAAGCAAAGTTTGTTTTTGGGGCAAAAGTCACACTCTCTTTCCTAACCCAAACCCATATATATACACTATATTAACTAACAAAATATGCTTAATTAAACTAAGCAAAATAATACATATAACCATACTTATTCCACTAATTAATGGGTGTTGATGTGTCCTAAGCAGCTGATGTGGCGTAAGCTGTCGTGTCGGGAGCTATAGATGTATCACGATGGGTGATTCCAGTGGCGGCGGTGGCTGCAGATCGGTGAAGAAGATGATGATCAGTAAATCGATGCTGATGGTGATGATGATTCGCGATGAAAAATCAGATGATGATGATGATCCTCAAAAATTGGGAAAAAAAAAAAATTTGAACAGATGGTGATGCTCCGATGAAAAATTTGGGCCGAAGAGAGACTACTTTGATACCAATTAATACACGCCAAATATAAATCTAGCCCTAATCAACTAGAATCACAACAAATTAAGATATATATGGATAGTATAACTCCAAAAATAGAGGATTACATAGAAAAAAGGGGGAGAATACATAGAATTAGAGTTTGGGGGAGAGCAAAAAGAAGACTCTCATACACTCATCTTATACTGAACCCTAACAATGCTCTCCCTATTTATAGAGAAAATGAGGGGTGATGTGGGAGATGGTAGAAGGTTCTAGAAGGGGGTATGTGTCAACGGAAGGGCTAGGTGGCAGGTGGATATTGGGTTGGCGGTTGGAGACCCGTATTGCTGACTGAATGTTGGCGGGTGGATGATTGGCGGGAATGATGGTGAAATAGGTAGTAACAGAGAGAGGCTTGGTGGCTAAGGGGCACTTGGCATGATGAAATACTAGAAAGAATAACAATCTTCAGAACAATACCAAAATCGAGACCCCACGATCTTCTACGCAATGACCTCGAGCTGTCCTGAGGCTGGGCTTCGAAAAATATTAAACTGTGGAAAGAAAAATTTCAAAAAAAAATTTTCTCTTCAATTAAGTCTTGAAAACAATTCCAGAAACACAAAAATTTAATTTCAAATTCGATGCAAAACTCAGGAAATAGGTACCTTTACTTATAGTAGTGTACTGGAGTTAAAATACCTAATTAATTCGATGTGGGATGCACTGACAATAAACCCAGTTAAAATATAAAACGCGCTGTTTAATGTAAAAAAGTCCAAAATGCTGCGTTTCATTACCAGGCCAAAATTCGCGTGTTATTTAATTACTTCTGCGTGCCATGTGTCGGCCTATGATTGGTCGGATCACGAGCACACAGATTCCTCCCATTAGGCAACCCAGCACGCGGCTACCAGTGTTAGCCAAGAATCGCGAGCTGTGCAGTTTTTTTTTTTTTTCTTTTTCCACGTGTAAAAATTCATTTTATGAGTTTTAATTTTAAAAAATTATGTTATTTTGTAATTTTTAAATTTGTATTCATCTCATGAATAATGTTTGGCAAAATTAAATTTGCCCATCTCATGGATAAATAATTCATGTCATGAATTTTTTAAAATTTTTTCAATGGCAATAAATACATAGGCTTGCCCACGGACCTCAGGGACAATTTAATCTAGCCCCAAATAGGTTAAATTAATCATCTCATAAAATAATTTAATTACCATTTAATAGGACTTAATTCCACTAAATAAATCTAATTGCATTCTAGACTTAAACCATTTATTTGATATTTCCCAAATTAGACGGTGTTGAGGACAACAACCCCTCTACCAGATGTCCATGACAAAAGATAAATATAACTACTACCATTATCCTTCTCCGAGCTTCTCTATTAGTTAACGATTTGCCCTTTACTAAATTATTCATTTATACTTGAACATATTCATATTATAAATTTCAAATGTCAAACACCTGGAATACTTTGGCCAAAGATTCCGAGCTATTCAAATACTTGCAAATCAACTAAGGGAACACCTATATCTTATAAGAGATTGTAGATTCCGTATTGAAAACCTGATCCTTGTCACACTTCACGCCACTATCTAGTATACGTGGGAATTCAGTCATTTGTTTAAACCTTACTTATAGTACACCAAAGCAACTAACGTTCCATGCACAATTCTTGAATACCCTTAGGATTTAGAGTGGTCGTTCAAACAGTACAACGTGAATTACTCGTCTCCGATAGTAGTCCAGAAAAAAGCAACTCACATGGTCAATCTTATTAAACACACCAACCCCACACTTTTGGATCTCCATCAACATCACCAAGACAAGTTATCTAAAGTGTCAAGTCACGATCTTAACAGACAAGTAGTCCAAGCTCATCATCGACCACGAGTTATTCAAATAACATTTCATACCATTTGTTCCAAGTCTATCTATGGCTTAATCTCATTATCCACTTAGAACAAACATGTAAAATGTAATCCGAGGAATCTGTCCATCTCATTGACAATACTTAAAAAGAAAATCACATGCAATATATAAGCTCACTTTACACAAATTCAACGAGGAAACGAGGAAGAAGGCACCTCTCATGTGTTTCTTCATCTTCTCCCATGTCCCTATCTTCGCCTTCCCCTTCCACCAGACGGCGTCCCTACCCTGTAATCGGGTAGTAACTAATGGCGCCTGCTTCCTCTCCGAAACCTCCTTGAACTCAAGGACCTCCTCCATCACTGCAAGCCAATCCCAGAAATCCTCTTGGCGTCCTCCACTATTGAACTCCGGAATCTCAATCTGAAGATCGAACTCCCACCTTTGATCTTCCATGTCAGTATTCCGGTATTGGGCCAATTCCTCCCCGAGCAGCGCTCCTATAATTCGACCTTCGGAAACAAGTTTTGGAAGCTTTCGTTTGTCTCCACCTCACCACTCCTCACTTGTGAGTTTTGAGGGTGTTCGTCCAGTTCTTGATGGAGATTCACACCCAATTAAATCAAGCACCATTCTATACACTGGAATTTCTCATCCAAGTCCTCGATTCTCCTCCCGTACTGTCGCTGGTCATCACGTTCATAAACATCTTCGTTGGAAGCTTATCTCTGTCGCCCACGGGTTATCTCAGAAGTCGGTCTGAGCTCTAATATCAACTGATTCAGCCTGTAAGTGGAAATAAAAGAAAATCGAAGGTTTATAGCCTTCCTTTAAATTTATTACGAAAATAATAAAACAAAGGGAAAAAATTTGCTCAAATTCTTACACTCGAGAAAGAGAGGAAACTCTAGAAAACATGAAAATAAATCTAAAAATATGAATGAATGCAAAACCTTAGATTTTCTCTTCCTTAAATAGAGGAGCTAGTTGACTAATAATAAAAGACTAAAAAATAAATACAAATAAATAAAAGCTAATCTAAAATGTTCCTACTAGATGTGCAAATCCTTAACCGCGCATCTCTACTCGCCAGCCTCCAACCCACCAAGTCATACCCGCCACCCCGCCAATGCTTGTTGTTCACGAGATACATCATAATGAAAGATACCTATCATTGTCAAAATAATATATCATTGTTGATGTATTTTCAAAATAAAGTAGCTTAATAAGATGTTTCAAACTTGTGTACAATGTATTTTGTTTGAATATGGTGTGTGTCGACACATGTCATGAGTGTGTAGGCACACAACTCCGCAGAAATATTCTCGGGAAGCTGAGTGTTGACACACAGCTTCGGTGTGTCGATACAGAGCTTTGTGTGTTGACACTCAATTCAACACACAATTTTACAAAACCCTGGGATTGGGTCTGTGTGTTAGCGCTCACTTCAACACATAAGGTAGTTTTGGCAGTTATTTTGCACGATTAATTGTGACATTTTGTAAAGATAAGGAGTCCGTTTGGAAGGAATGTGTGCTTCAAAGGGCACTTGGTTTGTACAAGTAAATCACACCATCATTCTTGTAAAGGAGTTGAGAAAAATTATTTTGTGAAATATCATTCTCTTATTTTCATCTCAGATATCTTTCCTTTCTATACTTAATCTCACTTTGTTTCTTAGTTTCATTGTATCGCCGTGACTATTTCGATATTTATGAAATAAGTCTTAAGGATAGTGGTTAGCTATACGCCTTGAGGCTGTTAGACTGTTGTTTTGATACCCGTTTCGTAAGATTTCCCTGACAATCCTAAGACTTAATTTCTAGCTTGAAATTGGCTTCCTCTGTACGAGAGATGACTGCAAACTTTATGAAACTCGACCATTTTGATTGCAAAAATTTCCGTCGTTGGCAAAGAAAGATGCACTTCTTGAGTACTACTTTGAATGTTGTGCATGTCCTGAATACACCTATCCCCACTCCTCCATCGATGAAGAAACATTGTCCAAGCAACGTGCAAGACTAAAAAGGGAGAACGATGACTATATTTGTAGGGGTCATATCCTTAATGGTATGAAGGATGCTCTCTTCGATATGTATTCCAATATGACTACCGCCAAGGAATTATGGGACGCTCTTGAAATGAGATACATGGCAGAAGATGCTCAATTCAACAATTATAAGATGGTTGAAAATCGTTCTGTTATGGAACAATTTCATGAGATAGAAAGAATTTTAAATCACTTGAAGCAACATAACATGAACATGGATGATACCATTGTCATTTTCTCCTTGATAGAAAAATTTCCTCCTTCACGGAAAGATATTGAAAAATGACTTAAACATAAAAAGAAAGATTGGTCCATTGAGGAATTGGTTAACCATATCCGTATTGAGGAAGGTTACAAGTTACATGATGAGAATAAGGATGGTCCTGGTGACATTGGAAAAACCAATGTCATGTAAGAAGGCCAATCGAGCATAAGACCAAAACGAACTGAACACTTCTCAAAGAAACGTGATGACAAGAGGCCCAAGCCTGTCTGTTTGGAGTATCATAAGGCTGGTCATATGAAAAAGGACTGTTATTGCCTCAAGAACAAGAGGGGAAAGGGGCTGGATCATCGCAATACAAATTCGAAAGATAATTTCATGGCAATGATATCCGAAATCATTCTTGCCCAAGATGATGAGTCTTGGTGGGTTGAATCGGGGGCTACAAAACATGTTTGTAAAGATAGGACGTTCTTTGAATTTTTTGAACCCATAGATGACGGAACTGAGTTATTCATGGGTAATGGTGCAACCACACCAGTCAAGAGCAAGGGAAAGGTTGACTTACTTTTCACTTCAAGAAAAACACTTACCTTGAACGATGTATGTTATGCCCCTCATGTTAAAAAGAATCTCCTATCTGGTAGCCTTCTAAATAGGTTTGGTTTTAAGTTGGTCTTTGAGGCCAACAAATTTGTATTGTCTAAGGGTGGGGTCTTCATTGGCAAGGGACATTTGTTCGAAGGCATGTTTAACCTAAATATCAATAATAATATGGTTAGTTCGGTGTATATGCTTGATTCCTCGTTTCTTTGGCATCAAAGACTTGGACAAGTCAATTTCGTAGGATGCATGAAATGACAAACTTGACATTAATTCCACATTTTGATAAAGTTAATGATAAATGCAAAACATGTTTGCTTAGAAAAATATCAAGATTACCGTTTCCTTTATTCAAAGGACTATGGGTCTGCTTGAAATAATACATAGTGATTTGTGTGATTTTAAAAATATTACATCTTTGTGAGGAAAGAGATATTTCATAACCTTTATTGATGATTGCTCTAGTTATTGCTATGTCTTTCTCTTAAATTATAAAGATGAATGATAACTTGACAAGTTTAAAGCATTTAAGGCTGAAACCGAACTACATTGTGAAACTTTTTTAAAAGCCTAAGAACCGATCATGGTGAGAAGTATTATGATACCAAATATTTTGAAACCACGAGAATAATACGTGAGGTCATGGCACCTTATACGCCACAACATAATGACGTGGCTGAGCGAAAAAATCGAACTTTAATCGAGATGGTGATTGCCAGGTTATCCAATTCTGTACTCAGTGACAGTTTTTGGGGTGAGGCCATTCTTAAGGCCTATCACATATTGAACCGAGTTCCTAATAAGAAAAGAAAAATAACCCCATATGAACATTGGAAAAAACGAGCCGCGAATTTGAGTTACTTCAAAGTTTGGGGGTGCAGAGCAATTGTCAAAGTCCCTGAACTTAAAAGGCAAAAATTAGATGAGAGAGGAATTGAACCAAATGATTTTATAAATGTTAATACTATAATTGAATCGAGAGGTGCTATTTTTGATGAAAAACAGTTTTGTTACCGAAGGATTATATATTGGTTGAAAATGACATGCCTATGTCATATGATGGAAATCATGATGAGAGGGAAGAAATCCCTGATAACACTCTAGAGCTCAGAAGAAGTAAAAGAGCAAGCAAAGAGAAATCTTTCGGAGCAGACTTCTGCACATTTTTTGTAAAAGGAACTAGAGACAATGTGGATCATCAAATTCCATATTGTGGCATCATAAAATCGGATCCTATGACGTTTGATGAGGCTATGAAGTCTCATGATGCTGCCTTTTGGAAAGAGACAATAAATGATGAAATGGACTCCATCATGGGTAATAATACATAGATTCTAGTGGATCTTCCATAAGGAAATGAGCCCACAAGGTGTAAGTGGATTTTCAAGAAGAAAATGAAAGTTGGAGGAACTATTTATAGGTTTAAAGCCTGGTTAGTGGCTAAAGGATCTAACCAAAAATATAGGATAGACTACTTTCATACATCTGCCCCAGTGGAAAGAATATCGACAATAAGAATGTTAATTGCTCTAGCCTTTATTCATAAATTACAGATTCACCAAATGGATGTGAAAATGGCATACCTAAATGGTGAGTTGGAGAAAGAGATGTATATGGAACAACCGAAAGGGTTTGTTGTTCTGGGTCATGACAAAAAAATATGTAAACTCATACGATCTTTGTATGGGCTAAAACAAGCCTCAAAGTAATGGCGCCAAAAGTTTGATTGAGTTGTTCTTAGAAATGGATTCAGAATCAATGAATTGGATAAGTACGTCTATAGCAAGTTTGAAAAAATGACAAAGAAGTCATTATTTATTTATATGTTGATGACATGTTGATTTTTGGTACTGACACAGAGCAAGTAAAGAAAACTAAACAATTTCTCTCAAGTAACTTGGCTATGAAAAACATAGGTGAGGTTGGAGTTATTCTTAGTGTAAGAATAATAAGGAATGGTGATTCACTATCCTTGACACAATCTCACTATATTAAAGAAGTGTTGAAAAGATTTACTTTCTGCGCATGTGCTCATGTATCTGCGCCGATGGATCCAAGTACAAAACTTATATCGAATGATAAAACTCTAGTAGCATAATTGGAGTATGCCAAAGTCATAGTTTGTCTCATGCACGCTTTAACTAGTGTTGGCCCTAAAGCCATTTATATTGTAATTCTGATGATAACGTCCATTTAGTGAGTCATAGTATTTAAATTACTCTAATCTTGTTTCTAAATGACTCATAGGAAAGTTAGGAAAATCAAGGTTAATCATATTGATTCGAAGCTTTCTAAGATGATGAATCAAGAGGAAAAGACATCAAAGTTGATGAGAAGATTCATCCAAATTGAAGAGAATGTGATCCAAGTCCAAGTGTCTTAATGTTATTTTTATTGTCTAGGACTTAGGATCGGGATATATCAATTGAGTCCAAGTCTCAATATTGATATGTGATGCTCTTACAAAAATGTTTTTGAAAAATATTTGAGACAGTTGATTTATCAAATTTTATTTGAAAAATATTCAAGTCAAAATTAAACCAATCTAGCTTATCAATTAAAATATTTTCTAAGATTGGTACTTTGAAAAGTATGATCAAATCAAATAAAGATAAAATTTTAAAGGGTGATGATTTAGCTTGATTTATGGAACCAATCATTTTTATGATCAAAGTTAAGTGGGAAATAAATTCAAAAAAATTGAACAAATATAGCAATAAATCAATCAATTTTTTTAACTTAGGGAATGTGATAAAAGTATCCCACCAATCAAGCAAATTGATCAAAACGTCTAAATGCACCCGGGTAGGCTGAGTGTCAATACACAGATGGTATGTGTCGACACACAGCCTTACAGTAGCCACCAAGAGCTGTTGTGTGTCGACACACAGATTGAAAAAACTCAAAATGACCACTTTTGACTTGATTTCTTCCCAAAACCTTTGTCCAACTTTTTGAACTTCTTATTGACCATCATTTGCCAATAAATAGGGTTTGAATGCTTTGGTTGAAATAATCCAACACTTTCTAAGTATTCTTTGATAAAATTTCTCTTTCACTCTTGCGCTTTAACGGTTTGATTTTAAGTTCAGTTTAAAGCTTTTATTTGAGCATCACTTGTTCTCTTATTGTCGATCATTGAGCTTAATTGGCATATCCTTAGCTTTGGCTAAGCTTGATCAATTTTCAATTCACTCTTGAAAGAGTAAAAAGTCTCATTGCTTTAATTCTTCCATTACTTTATGTCTATTACTCATTGTAAGGTCGGATCCTAACCCTACGGTTACAAGAGGATCGGTTGTAAAAGGTTGGTCTTGAGCTTACGTACAAAAAGACCAGTTGTAAAGGTTGGATCCTAAGCATGTTTTTAAAAAGGATCATCAAGCTTAGGTAAAGGCTCAAGTGACTAAGAGTAGTCACTAGAAAAGTGGACTAGCTTCCGGTTTGGAAGTGAACCACTATAAAAATCTTTGTGCATCTCTTTTATTTTTTTCTTTACCTTTTTCATTTCACACTTATTGTTTAGCTTTTAATTAAATTTTTGATTCATAAATTTAAATTTTCATTTATCTCTAAAGAACCTAATTCACCCGCCCTCTTAGATTGCTCTTTGGACCTTCAATTGAACTTTGTCTATATGATTGATCTTGAATATGTGAACTTTATAAAATGTTCTAGTGTCTTGAATGAAAATAGTCATTGGATTTGAAATAGAAGACTTGAACATGCTAGTTTAGATTTAATTTCAAAACCTTTGAAAAATGATCTTATTTTATGACTACCAAAGCTTAATTCGAAAAAGATTATATTCGTGATGCACTTCAATATGAAAAACAAACAAAGATCTTCATTCAAACCCAATGATATAGTTTTTATCATAAGGCATCTTGAACTTTTGCATATAGACTTGTTTGATCCTACTAAGACATTTGAGCCATTGTGAAAAAGTATAGACTTGTAATTGTTGATAATTACTCCCGTTTTGCTTGGTGCTTATTTGCTTCTCATAAGAGTGAAACCTTTGATAAATATGAAAAAGTTATGCAAACGAGTGCAAAATGAAGAATATTTCAAAATCATTTCAATTAGAAGTGATCATGGAAGGGAATTTGAAAAAGACGATTTTGAAAAATATTGTGATTAAATTGGAATTCACCATAATTTTTCGACTCCTGAAAGTCCTCAATAAAGCAAAGTGGTTGAAAAAATAAATAAATAAACATATATATATATATATGTATATATTAAATAAAATTTGGAACTCTTGAACAAATGGCAAGAATATTGATTTGTAAAAGCAATTTGCAAAATTCATTTTGGTCTGAAGCCAATAACCCCACTTGTTATATTCAAAATAAAGCTTTGATAAGGCTAATTTTGAATAAAACACCTTATAAACTTTACAAGAGAAGAAAACCAAATATTGCATACTTAATTTGGACGTAAATGCTTTATTCATGACTATGGTAAAACTAATCCAGGTAAATTTGATCCAAGAATGGAGGAAGGTACATTCATTGGATATTTTCTTACTTGCAAAGCATAATCTCTATAATAAAGAGTCAATGGTAGTAGAAGAGTCTATACATGTCATATTTATTAAAACTAACAACTTGTCCTCTAGAATTCTTTGTGATGGTGATGATATAGTGATCAAACTAACAAACATCACACCCTCATCCGAGGAGCAAGAAAATGCTCAACTTGAAGCCCGAATGGATGAACCGAAAAGAATGGTCGATAATGTAGAATCAAAAGAGGATTAGAAATTCTTGAAAGATCACCCAACAAGACAAATCATCGGTGATCCCTCCCAATGCGGTAAGAAATAAGAAAATGTTAGTAACTGAAAGGTGTGACTAAGAAGATGATATAGACTAAGAAGAGGCCTTTGCACCTAGATTTGGCATTATTAGACTCTTATGTACCTTTACTTCTTTTATAAATTTTAAACTTTTTCAAATAGATGTGAAAAGTACATGATTGAATGGCTTTTTATTAGAAAAAAAGTTTATATTAAACAACCACTTGGTTTTGAGGATAACAAATTTCCCAACCATGATTTTAAACCCAAAAAAAAAAAAAAAAAGAGAAGATCTCTAAGGATTGAAACAAGCTCCTAGAGTTTGGTATGAAAGACTGAGTTCCTTTTTAATGCAAAAAGAACTTTTAAGAGGAAAAGTTGACACCACATTTTACTCAAACGCTTTAGAAAAGATACTCTCATTGTGCAAATTCATGTTGATAGTATAGTGTTTGGTGCTACTAACCCATCTTGTTGTGAAGAATTTGCAAATCTTATGAGTAGGAAATTTGAAATAAACATGATGAGAGAAATCAACTATTTCCTTGGATTGCAAATGAAGCAAAACAAAGAAAAAATTTTCATCAAACAAGCCAAGTACATCAAGAAGATACTTAAGAAGTTTGCCATGGAAAATTTCAAAAGCGATTGCAACTCCAGTGAGCTCAACACTCAAATTATACATGAATGAAAAGGTAAAAAGGTGGATCAAAATGCTAAATAAAGGTATGATTTGATCCCTTATTTACCATTCCACGAATAGGCATGATATATTGTTTAATGTGTGCATATGTGGTTGATTTCATACATGTCTAAAAAGAATCGCAATAATGATTCCATGAAAATAATTTTTTTCGATGCCTAGTTGGTACTTAGGCTTCTTCTATCCAAGTATGATTTCCTAGATCTAATTTGATATAATAATGTGCATTTTACTTGTTTCAAAGTGGACTAGAAATTGAAATGTGGAACTTGTTAATTTATTGGTCATGCTTCAGTATCACAGTTAAAGGAACATTGTCTCATCCTCCATAAAGATCAAATACATTACTTGTGCAAGTCATTGTGCTAAAATATCTTGGTTAATGCATAAATTTGATGATTAAGGCATTCATATTGATCATGCTCTTATTATGCATTATAATGCGAGTACAATATGCTAAACCAAATCTCCAACTCGACATTTTAGAACCAATCATATAGAGGTAGACGTCATATAATTCGTGATCATGTGCTTAAAGGAGATGTCGTAAAATTTGTGCCCACAAATGATCAACAACTAGATAATTTTACTAGGCCTATATGCGGAACTAATTGGTGATACAAAAAAAAAAAAAAAAAAAAAAAAAAGAGGTGAAGCTGTTCTTAACCTATCGAGCTGCATATATAAAAACTACTTTTACATTTTGAACTTCAATATATAAATCCCCTCCCTTATTGCTTTTTGATGATGACAAAGGAGGAGAGAGATTGGTGTTGTTTATGTCGGTTTGAATATTGGACAAATCTTTCTTTACCAAAATATGTGATATATCATGAATAGAGAGAAATATCAAACACATTGCATTGAATTGATTTTCTCCTTTTTTTTTTTTTTTTTTTTTTTTTTGTTGATGA
The DNA here is from genome assembly GCA_018398585.1 of Simmondsia chinensis. Lineage (NCBI taxonomy): Eukaryota > Viridiplantae > Streptophyta > Magnoliopsida > Caryophyllales > Simmondsiaceae > Simmondsia > Simmondsia chinensis. The sequence continues at coordinate 21,232,249 of JAGTTD010000016.1, forward strand.
CAAAGGGGGAGGGAAATTGGTGTTTAGTTGATTCATGTTAATTGTCCCATGCTACAAAGATGATGCTAGGTGTAAGTTAATTGAACATCTAACCCCAAGAACACATCTATCATGACATGAAGTATGTGTTTGATTGAGAAATATTGAAAATAATGATAATGTTAATATATCGAATGAATGATTACTAAAATGCATCAACTTAGGGGGAGCAATTGAATTTGAACCTTAATCATCATATAAATTGCTCCATAAGTTCATGGTCAAGTGTATGCTCTAGTAAGTGAATACTTTTATGATGAATTCTATACTTCAACTATCACATTTTCAATAAAAAGCACCAAATGTTTGTCATTATCAAAAAGGGCGAGATTGTTGGCCCAAAAGCCATTTATATTGTAATTTTGATGATAACAACCATTTAGTGAGTCATAGTGTTTAAATTGCTCTAATCTTGTTTCTAAGTGACTCATAAGAAAGTTAGGAAAATCAAGGTTAATCATGTTGATATGAAGCTTTCTAAGACAATGAATTAAAAGGAAAAGATATCAAAGTTGAAGAGAAGATTCATTCAAATTGAAGAGAACGTGATCCTAATCCAAGTGCCTTAACGTTATTTTTATTGTCTAGGATCTTGGATCGGAATATATCAATTGAGTCCAAGTCTCAATATTGATATGCGATGCTCTTACAAATTTTGTTTTTGAAAAATATATTAGAAAGTTGATTTATCAAATTTTATTTGAAAAATATTCAAGTCAAAATTAAACCAATCTACCTTATCAATTAAAATATTTTTTAACATTGGTACTTTAAAAAGTATGATCAAATCAAATAAAGATAAAATTTTAATGGATGATGATTTAGCTTGATTTATGGAGCCAATCATTTTCATGATCAAAGTTAAGTGGGAAATAAATTCAAAAAAATTGAACAAATATAGAAATCAATCAATCAATTTTTTAACTTGGGGAATGTGATAAAAGTATCCCACCAATCAAGCAAATTGATCAAAACGTGTAAATGCATCCAGGTAGGCTGAGTGTCGATACACAGATTATATGTGTCAACACACGGCCTTACAGTAACCACCAAGAGCTGCTGTGTGTCAACACACAGCCCTTGTGTGCTGACACACAAACTGAAAAAGTTCAAAACGGCTACTTTTGACTTGATTTCTTTCCAAAACCTTTTCCCAATTTTTTGAGCGTCTTATTGGCCCTCATTTGCCTATAAATAGGAATTGAATGCTTCGGTTGAAATAGTCCAACACTCTCTAAGCATTCTTTGATAAAAGTTCTCTTTTACTCTTGCACTTTAACGGTTTGATTTTAAGTTTTGTTTAAAGTTTTTATTTGAGCATCACTTATTCTCTTATTGTTGATCATTGAGCTTAATTGACATATTCTTAGCTTTGGCTAAGCTTGATCAATTGTCAATTCACTCTTGAAAGAGTGAAAAGTCTCATTGCTTTAATTCTTCCATTACTTTATTTCTATTACTCGTTGTAAAGGTTGGATTCTTACCCTACGGTTACAAAAGGATCAGTTGTAAAAGGTTGGTCTTGAGCCTACGTATAAAAAGACCGGCTGTAAAGGTTGGATCCTAGACCTATTTTCAAAAAGGATCATCATGCTTAGTTAAAGGCTCAAGTGACTAAAATGTGGACTAGCTTCCAATTTGGAAGTGAACCACTATAAAAATCTTTGTGCATCCCTTTTATCTTTGTCTTTATATTTTTTATTTCACATTTATTGTTTAGCTTTTAATTAAATTTTTGGTTCATAAATTTAAATTTTTATTTATCACTAAAGAACCTAATTTACCCCCCTCCTAGGTTGCTCTTTGGACCTTCAACTAGCACAAGTCCCTATATAGCCTTTGCTGTTGGAAAGCTGAGTAGATATACTAGCAATCCAAGCAAATTACATTGGCATGCAGTATATATATTATTGAAATATCGCAAGAAAACCATGGACTATGGTATTTCTTTTCAAGGGTATCCTCCTACTTTTGAAGGATACTCTGATGCTGGTTGGATCTCCAATACGGAAGATTATGCTTCTACAAGAGGATGGGTATTCTTGCTTGGAGGTGCTGTTGTTTCTTGGGGTTCCAAGAAAAAACATGTATTTCATATTCCACTATGGTAGCAGAGTTTATTAATGTTGCTTCTGCTGGAAAAAAAAAATAAATAAATAAAAGGGCAGAATGGTTGAATGATCTATTGTATGAGATTCCTTTGTGGCCTAAGCCAATCTCACCTATTTCTATCCATTGTGATAGTCAAGCTATGCTTTCAAAAGCGTATAGTCAGTTATGTAATGGAAAGTCTAACCACCAAGAGTGAGTTCCATCACCAGTGTGATTGCCAGGTCTTGAGTTCAATGAGTGAGTTCCATCACCAGTGTGATTGCAAGCACTAAAGTAAAATTCCATCCCAAGTGTAGTGATTGGTAACCTGTGACAAAGAGAAAAGGAGGGCATTTTCTCTTAATGGACCCAAGTACATTATTGAATGTCTTGTTGCAGGGACATGATCAATGGACACAAGGGTTCGACTTCGTAACACCCATAAATGGTACAGGATACAAGACCATAAATATGTCGGTCTTGAAGATGAGGTGTGTGTAGGAAGTAAGTCTCGTGTGTGGAGATGTATTCAAATAGTCAAATGGAATGCATGGTTCAAAGCTTACTGTACTATTTCGTTCGGATTAATTGTAACACGTCTTCACTAAGTGAGGCTTCAATTGAAAGAAACTCTCATTTATGCATAAATGCTTCCTTTATTTCCAGATGATGTTAATGTAATATGAGAATGAATGTATTTTGAAAATGGTTGGAGAATGTTGATGTATTTTCAAAATAAAGTGCTTAATAAGATGTTTCGGACTTGTGCACAATGTATTTGGTTTGAATGTGGAGTGTGTAGACACTTGTATTGAGTATGTCAATGCACAACTTTGCAGAAACATTCTTGAGATGTTGAGTGTCGACACACAGCTTCTAAGTGTTGACACATAGCTCTATGCATCAACATTCAGTTCGACGCACAATCTTACAGAACCTTGGCATTGGGTCTCTGTGTCAACACATACAAGACTGTTTTGGCAGTTATTTTGCGCGGTTAATTGTGACGTTTTGCAAAGATAAGGAGTCCCTTTTGAAGGGATGTGTTCCTTCAAAGGGCACTTAGTTTCTATAAATAAAACCCACCATCATTCTTTTAAAGGACTTGAGAAAATTTATTTTATAAAAGATCGTTCTCTTGTTTCATCTCGGATATTTTTTCTTTCTACACTCAATCTCATCGTGTTCAATGGTGTCATTGTATGTCAGAGACTATTTCAATATCCACGAAATAAGTATTAAGGATAATAGTTCGCTACATGCCTTGAGGCCGTTAGACTATTGTTTTGATACCCGTTTTGCAAGATTTCCCAAACAATCATGTCAATAGTTTTGGACCAAAAAAATTGTACTATTTGTGAGAATCATAGAATTATTTTTTTTTTTTTTTAACTTTTTTTGGATCGTTGAGGGATGATTAATTTTTGCATATGATACTTGTCAATAGGCTCTTACTTAATTTCAAATCTTATGGTTTTAATAAATTAAAGCTAAATAGTATATTAGAAGTACAAATATTTATAGGTAAAAAATGAAAGTGTACCTAATGGGGCACTGCAGCAACAAAGCGATCAAATACTGAAATATGCAACGGAGACGATTGCTTAGTGAAATCAATTATTGAAGTATGCAAAATACTTTAGCATGTACCTAAAATAACCATAGATAAAGTGAGCAAGTTATATTATACATAAGTGTAAATCATTCCATCGAAAACCCTTTTTCATTAATCTCTCAAAGAGCCCGAGCCGCCAATGACCCTACCCTGGCCCCCAAAGCCTACTTTGAATTTGGGCTGAAGTCGTAGTACTAAAAGTTAAGCGTTTTTACCTATAACAAATTGTTGTAAATTGGCAATTGGCTTTCAGCATATGAATTATAGGCCGCATTGAGAGAAAATCATGGTTTGATTGTAATTTATTTGATTTGGGTATCCATCTTTTCAATCTTCTTGTAATTAATTGTTGCATCGAATTTGAAATTGTTTATGGCAATTGAGTTGGGCATTTGAAGAGTTGCGTCATGAGTTTGCTCGACTTAGTAGTGACAAGTTTGGAAGAACGGAGTACCTCACTCTAGGTGCATTTGGTTTAGTTTATCTAGCCTTTTTTTTTTTCTTATCTATTTCAATAAGATCTGTCCATTTACAACAACAACAACAACAAGCCCAGTGCCTGCAAGGGCTCCCGCAAAAGTAGGGTCTGGAGGGGTAGGTGTATGCAGCCTTCCCCCTTCAGGGGCCAACCCTGAAGAGAGGCTGTTTCCGAGGACCCCCACCTAAGAAGCCTGAGAGCTGGTCCGCAGCAAGATCTGTCCATTTAAAATCTGTATCTTTTTAATGTAAAATGTTTGGTTGTGCAATGCAAAAAGATCTTCTTTACATAATAAAGTATTTAACTGTAAGCTTAGAAAAAAATTTATTTATTATAATCACAAAAAGGACTTAATAATATAAAATAATTTGTTGAATTATGTGTGGAGCTTGATTGTATGAGATTGGGCCAATTCTATTAAGGCACATGTCACACTAGGATTTAGTGTGGGAGACACTATATACACGGGGATGTATATGTTATCATTAGGGTTGAGAAGGGTTTAAGTTGGTTGTGAAGGCTTGAGAGTTGAGAGATGTCTCATGTTAACTCTAATAAAATAATGAAATTATTGTGCTCCCCTCCGTGGATTTGGCTTCGGCTGAATCACGTAAATTTCGGTGTTTTCCTGCATTCTCTTATTGTTTATGATTGATATTTTGATTTAGAGTTCGGTTATCTTATGGGTGATTATGATTAGTATCAGGGCCCCATCACAACAACAACAACAACAACAACAAACCCAGTGCCTGCCAAGGGCTCCCGCAAAAGCAGGGTCTGGGGGGGTGGATGTATGCAGCCTTCCCCCTTCAGGGGGTACCTTGAAGAGAGGTTGTTTCCGAGGACCCCCAACCTGATAGGTTGGTCCACAGCATAGCGCATATGATCTGTTAGCAGGAGATCATCAACGCATGAGTAAGGCAGGACACACAGCGAGCAAACAACAAACTTAAAAATTCCACATCAAGCAAAAAAAAAAAAACCAAGTGGAAATCACAGGATAGGTCGGTAGGTAGGCGGTCAAAGAGCGACTCATGCGAACATGTACACACCTAAGTGCGCCAGGAGGCTGTCAAGGCCTAGCACTAGTAAGCTAGACTACCCTACTCTAACTGGAGCGTCTATAACCCTTATACTAGCCCTCCATTGGGCCCTATCTAAGGCCATCTCCTCCCGAAGGTTTAGGTGGGTGAGGTCTTGTCGGATCGTCTCCAGCCATATCTTCTTTGGCCTGCCTCTTCCTCTCCTGCCTGGTGTAGTAAGGGGCTGTTCGCCCCTTTTAACTGGAGAATTGTCCGGTCTCCTCCTAACATGTCTGAACCACTTCAAACGTTGCTCCCTCAATTTATCCTCAATGGGGGCTAGGCCCAATTTGCCTCTTATGACGTCGTTTCTGATCCTATCCTTCCTTGTGTGTCCGCACATCCACCTCAGCATTCGCATCTACGCCACCTTCATCTTTTGTGTATGCTGTTGTTTCATTGCCCTGCACTCCGCCCCATACATCATGGCTGGCCTCACAACCGTCTTATAGTATCTTCCCTTTAGCGTCAAGGGGAACTTTCTATCACAAAGTACCATAGAGGCCATCCTCTACTTATGCCATCCGCTTTAATCCGGTTGTTGACATCCTCGTCAACTTTGCCGTTATGCTGTATCATGGACCCCAAGTACCTGAAGCTCTCCTTCTTCGATATGGCCTCAGTTCCAATCTTGACGTCTTCCCTGCTAGGCATGGTGGAGGTGTTGAACTTGATTCTCATGTACTCGGTCTTGGCTCTACTTAGTCGTAAACCCTTCGACTCTAGTACCCTTCTCCACAGTTTCAGCTTCTCATTTACCTCTTCCTGCGACTCCCCCACCAACACTATGTCATCTGCGAAATGCATGCACCAAGGTACGCATCTCTGGATGTGCCTAGTGAGCTCATCCATAATCATAATGAACAGATAGGTGCTCAAAGCAGACCCCAGGTGTACCCCAACTGTTATCGGGAAAGCGTCTGTCTCCCCATCCTTTGTACGCACTATAGTCTTTGCCTCCTTATACATGTCTCTAATAGCTCGGATGTATGGCATGGGGACGCCTCTCCTGTCCAAAACTCTCCAAATGACCTCTCTTGGCACTCTATCATATGCCTTCTCCAAATTAATAAAAACCACGTCCAGGTCCTTTTGCCTCTCCCTGTATTGCTCTATCGTTCGCCTAAGGATGCGGATCGCTTCTATTGTAGATCTCCCGGACGAATTGGTTCTCGGATACCTCTGTCTGTTGCCTTAACTTCCTCTCTATGACCCGTTTCCACAACTTCAGAGTGTGGCACATTAGCTTGATACCTCGATAGTTGGCACAACTCTGAATGTCACCTTTGTTGTTATATATCGGGATCACTGTGCTCGTCCTCCATTGCTCGGGCATCTTCTCCCCCATAAGGATTTGGTTAAATAGTTTAGTTAGCCAATTGATGTCCTTCTGTCCAAGGCATTTCCATACTTCTATGGGTATGCCATATGGGCCAACTGCTTTACCCCTTCCCATGAATTTCATGGCTTCCTTGACTTCCTTGGGGCTAATTGGCCTACAGTAACAGTGGTTCTGATGCTACTCAGATATTTGAAGATCACCTAAGGATATCTCTATCCCTCCTTGTTCGTTGAACAGGTCGTGGAAGTACGTCTTCCACCGAGCCTTAATCAGTTGCCTGTCCACGAGTACTTGTCCATCTTCCCCTCTTATGCATTGTACTCTGTCCAAGTCCCTAGTCTTCCTTTCTCTAACTTTGGCGATTCTATCTAAATCCCTCGCACCCTCTTTGGCCTCCAGCCTTTTGTAGAAACCTTCATAAGATCTTGATTGTGCTTCTCTGATTGCTCTCTTTGCTTCTCTCCTAGCTTGCAGGTACCAATATCTCTTATCCACATCTCTGCTGTGATCCCACTCTTTGAAACAAACTTGTTTCGCCTTAATCTTCTCTTGGACCTCGTCGCACCACCACCAGGACCCCATCAGGGCCCCATCACAATTAATAATAATAGCTTATAAAGAATTATAATAATAGTTGGTCATAATAATAAAGGCTAATAATTATAGTGAACCATAGGCGTTAAAAAAAAAAAGGACTAATGATTATAGTGAACCATGGGCGTTAAAAAAGAAAAGGACTAATGATTATAGTGAACCATGGGTGTAAAAAGGGTGGTAGGTGGGAGTGATGATAACAAGCAAAACTAGGTCAAGGTGATGAATTTTTATTTTTAATATAGCCTTTTTTTAAGACATAGTTCCGAAATAAACTGTGAAAAAAATCTAATTTTTTTCTATCTAGTTATAAAATAATTTTTTTCATCTTTCTATTTAAGATGTTAAAAAGATGTAAAAAGATTTTTTCTATCAACCAAACGCAAGTATTATAGTCAACTAGATCTTTTATATAACTTTAAATTGTTAAAAGCTGAACCAAAACACTGCCTTTAAAAAAGGTAGAGATTCTTGATTGATTGACCTTAGCAGAGAGGTTCTCTTTTTGCATTATAATGTAATTTTCCTCTTTAAGTCTATCACTCTTCCGGTTTTTTCCTCTCTTCCTTCTCTCCCTACTGGTCCTCTTAATGTATTTATGCAAACTTATATTCAAAAAACAACTTCAAATAAACCGTAATAAAATAAAATCAATTTTGATCCTTGAAAACCATATATCACAAAAAAAAAACAAAATAATATAAACAAAAATTGACTTATTTGACGCCAAAAAACTCTTCAAGATCTTGAGGTGTCCTCATATAGACCTTGTTGAAGACACAACACTCAATTAACTCTCCTTTTATCCATGAAATCGACATATATCCTCCTTTAACTACATCATTATAATTAAAATGGAAATTGCAAATTGAGAAATGTCGCCCTTAAACGGCGTAGTTTAGACAGGAGTGGTGATAATTCTAATCATAATAGTAAGAAGTTGAAGTGGTTGAAATTTTAACAGTTGATAGTAAACTGTGGGTAGTTAAGACATTGAATTTTTTGCATCGTTGTCGCAATGTTTTGAGATTAATGTTAGAACATCGAGTTTTTTTATATAGTTAGTCCTTATTATTTGTAAGTTTTGTCATATTGAAGTTGTTTAAATAGTCCTTCATGTAAACTTTATGAAAGATTTGATCGCTCTTTTTTTTAAATTTTTACCAAGTTGAGGTCACCGAAAGGGGAACCATTCACAAACTAAAACACAAAAGAGTATTTTGAAAGAAAAAAAAGATGAGATACTAATTTGAACAAACTTACAAATATTAAGTTAACAGAGTAAGTAGCTCTTAAATATCTTATGCTAGCAATGTAGAAATTGTTCAACTTGGTTTCCAGAATCTCACCCTGAAAGACTACAGTTAATATCACAAGAATATCTTTTTAAATCACGTAATTGAGAACCCATACAAGGAAAAAGGCAATCATCAATCAAACCAAAAAATATCACATTTTTCCATCAATATATAACTTTTCAATGTTGAATTTTACAAGTGAAAACAACATCCAAACAACAAACATATAAATAAGAAAAGAAAAAAAGATGAACAATCTAATAAACTACACATTCGTGTTATTCATAATTCAAATTAGAACTAGAAAAGATCAAATACTGAAATAAATTCCCCAAAAAAAAAATAAAAAATAAAAATAAAAAAAATTATGAACAATCTAGCATACAATACATTCATATGAATCATAGTTCCAAATCAAAACCAAAAAAAAGCAAAAATTGGAATTTACCTTTCTGAAACATATAACTTTCTACAAAATCATTTAATATAAAAATAAATAACCTTGTCTTTTACCATTATTTAACTGGCCCTTAACATGCGATGTATCTTCAAGCCCCAAAGTGGACCCCTTTCTTTTTTTTTTTTTTTTTGGGTAAACTTTTTATATGGTATAACTTTTTATTTAACTTTTTCCGTGGCCCTTTGTTATGGTAGCAGCCATAAATGTAATTCCTTAATTTTTTTTTTTTTTTAATTTTTTAGTTGTGGATGAAATAGAAACGATTTTTGGTCAAATAATGATGACCTTCATAACTGACCTTAAGTACTGCAACAATGAAATGAAAAGGCAAGAAGGAGAGAATAACTTAGGTATTCTATCTAGCATTTTGAATATATGCATTAAGTACCAATTAAAAGTTAAATGGGATTATGAATTTTCAAACTACCAAACAATCTATTTGCTCTTGCAATTTGGAACCCTCATTTTGCTCAATTGTCTGTGGAAGCTTATTCCGGTGTTTATTAGTGGTTTTGTAAATTGGTTATATTCATGGTATTCTTTTGATGGAGAAAACTGTGTCCACTTCACGTCAGTGAACAGCCCCACAATGTTTCATTTTAGTTAATAGAGGTTACACCTTTCTATTTTTAACGTGTACATAACGGCATACTAGAATCATGCATACAACATTTGGAATTTTTAGGTTCTGTTTGAAAGTCGAGAAATATTGTCAAAGCAAAAAAAAAAAAAAAAAAAAAATGAGGGAAAGTATTTTCCTATTTTGGAGTATAAGAAGATTAAGGAAAAGAAATTCGATGAAAAACTCAGATAACTCACAATTGATTTCAAGGACTTTCCTTCTAAAACAAAATGAAAAACTAAGGGGAAAAAAATGGCGGACCAAAGTCGCACTCCAACCAATCATTTCCTATCCATTTGATTTGAAACCCATATTTTTCCGGCCTTTTCATATTTAACTCCTCACTTTCTTGGGAACTGACCTTTTTTTTCCACATTCAAACAAGATTTGAGGAAACTCCCTTTTGTTTTTTTTTTTCCTCGGTAAGTAAAAGGCTGGGGAAACTGACACTTGATATCTCATGATAGTACACCATTACAGCGGGGTCAGTGAAACCACAGCTGAAAAATATAGCAAACTGGTAACTGACCCATCTCAACAACACAGGAACTAAACTTGAGAATCCTGAGTTTTTACAGTACAATAGCAACAATCTAAGCCTTTTTGACGCCTGAGTTATTGATGTTACGTACAAATCACAATATTGAATGAGATGAAACTTGAAGGAAGGTGTTGGGAAATGAAGATTACCAGAACCAAACATTTCGGCTATCAACAACTTTCATGGATGTTGAAACCAAAGGCATCTTCCCAAACTCAGCCACGAATCTGTTGACACATTCAGTTCTCTTCGCACTGTGACCTCCCAGGCTACTTATCCCTGTGGATCCTATCTCATTTATCGTGCCTGCAATTGAAATTTGTTAGAAATTTATGCCAAAATTAGATAAAGAGTAGCTCCTAATCCAATCATGGAAACCACGTAATCATATAGTGGTTCATGATTGCGTCACACTCGTGGCCATAGTGTTTTCGACGTTAAGAAATGGATGGCGGTGATTGCTTTCGGTAGTCCGAGGCAATATAAGTTCCTTCCAATTTTTAAAAACATTTGAATAAATAGTCGATTATATATATATATATATATACACACACATGGATACATACCATTACATGGTGTCCGATTGAGTCATGGCTAGCTCAAAATTTGTTATGGAATGACATGATTTGGTTACACGTTTCTAAGTGGCAGAAAATAAGAAGAGCTGTCGTTATATTCATACTTGCCTTAAAGGCACGACAATGCTACAAACGTTGATTATATTCATTAGCCAAGAAGATACCACCACGTAAAAGGCCCCTAATTACAGATTGCTTGAGTATGCCATAACGACACTATGACACAACACTACATTGGCATATGTGCATCTGCCAGCTCAGGCATGCGTCCAAAGGTGAGAGATACTCAGCTATTTTCTATGATATTTTTATGTCTTTTTGTTCAATTTGAAGTGTATTGTTCAAGTGCCAATATCAACATCCAGGTAACCTTATCCAAAATGGGTACTTTAGGGAAAAATCGAGAATGAAAGAGTATCTGCATTTGTATACCAGAACGATCTTGTAGCGCTTGAAAATTTGTCCCGAGAATAAGCCTATTTATAATGTATTTTTCCGTGTCCCACTAAACCCCCATAAACTAAAATGTTACAACAGGAAATTATAACGCACTCAATATTGGATATCAGGTCTAGATATGCCCTGGTTTCTTATTTGCTTCCTCAGCAGAGGAAAGGATATTGTATCGACTTATCAGCATCTTCAAGTAACCTTTTGAAATTTATTTCTCCTATAATATAGAGACTTTGGATGCCGGGTGTTAGAAACAATAGGTGTACCTTCTACTCATTTTGTTATGGAGGTTTATGGGGAACTTTTGTAACGCATCAAACTCAAAGTCAGTGCCCCCAATCATCACGCCTTTTGGTCCCTTAGTTGTTACTCCGGCATAAGAAACCCACTCTAGACTTGATATGGTATGACACTCACAAATCTGACATGGGACTAAGGCATCTCATATCCACATGAAAGCATGTATACGAAACATACACACTTATATATGTGGAAGCCGCTCAAAAGTTCAGAAGCCCGAAAGGCCGTGGTGCATTGTAGCAAAGTTTGAGATTCGCATCTATCATGGATATAGAAAGGAAAGACATCAGTAATGATGGGACAAGATAATCAAAGTAGAAAGGAAGTATGTTAAAGCTTCATTTGGTTGGGAGGGAATCCTTCTCTTCCCCATTTTTATTGTTTATTTATGCTAATGAGTTGCATCTTTAATTTGATAAGAAATTCTCATCCTTGGCCAGAGCAAAACCTTTTCCAGGGCAAGGGCTCAAACTGGTGAAGCAGGTCTTGAGGACAATGCGAAGTCTTGTGTGGACCTGTATACATTAAGGAGTGCTGGATGATCGGATCAAACTCTGACAGAATATTTTCAATCCATTCTTCAATTTTTGGTTCCTGTACGGTTTGATAGTTTGGTTTTGTTTTTGGTTTGAGGTGTACATATATACTTTTGTTTGTAATGAAATGCCTTCACTTACCTTGGTGCAAAAAAGGCATCTTCCTCTACATGGAGAAAATGACTTCCCTCTCATGGAGAATGAAACTCATTTTCCTTCAAAACTCTCCTCTCATCTCTATCCAAACCCTAAGCTACTTCCATGTGAGGCCAATTTCAAATGTACTAAACCTTGACCCAATTATTTAATGGAGATGATTTCATAAACTGAAAAGAAAATTTGGGGGGAAAAAGATATTTATAAAGAAATGCAACTTGAAGTGTTATTCACCTTTAACCCAAATAGGAGGAGCACCAGTTGCATTTGCAACAAGAAATGACATTGCAATATCTTCACAGTTCCTGCATATTTATTAAAAAAAACCTAATTACGGGAATGATTTGCGGCTAATAAGTGAAACCAATCCAAACTTAATGCAGGAAGACAAGCATGCAACATACTTCATAGTTCACACAATCAGTAATTGCTAAACTCAAGGGGGGGAAAAATGAGCTTGAAGTACCTGATTCTGGCTACGTAGTCTGTTATGGATGGGGGCATCTCGTATGTGTACATTCTGAGATACTTTTTGTGGAAAAAGGCCGCCTTAGAGAGCACCATACTGTATGTCCCCATCCACCAAACAGACAACCATCCTCCGTAAACATAGTGAGCTGCATCACCTTTCTGCAAAGGGGCTTTCACGTCACAAACAAGTTACACAAGCAAAAAAGGAAACGCAAAAGAAAGAAAAAGGTCAGAATGGTGGGAAGTGGCTCATTCATAATTCTACAAGACATATACATAGAGGATGGACACACACATACGATTGAAACTCTTCCTATATTGCAAATCAATTATTTTATAGCCTACAGCTAAATCCACTCTCAAGAGTGCTACCAATACCAGTAAAGTAGCAGGATAAAAATTAAAACATAATGGGAAAAGTAAAAAATACCGGGGGAAGGGGGGAACCTTGGGAGGAGAGGGGAAGAGTAGGCAAAGAGATTGGCCCCAACTAGTGGCTACAGATGGGAATGGAGCGGGGCTTTACAAGAGATGCCACCTCCATACCCACACCCTCACCCCAAATCAATACCCATCAGCCATCTCGTTATCCGCTACAGGTAAGAAGTGGATATCTATAGCTGCTCCAGTTGGTACAAACCCAATACCCATACCTGGTCAATTACTCATCGACATTCAATGGGTCTTTAATACTCTACCTGTACCCGCTCTAATGTGGGTACCAAACGATTGTCCATATATGTCCATTTTTAGTATTATTTGATATTATCTTTTATAATCTAATTATATTTTGTTATAATGTGGGTACCAAATGATTGTCCATATATGTCCATTTTTAGTATTATTTGATATTATCTTTTATAATCTAATTATATTTTGTTATAATATTTGAAACATAATTGAGTGCATATTTTTAGAGTCAACTCCCTATACTTTGCACACGCAAGCAACTACCCAGATTCTGCATTCAATAAACAGGCTCCCAGTCAGCGGTAGTTTTATCCTTCCATTTCCATTCCACAGCTTCGTGTGTTCTGTAATAATGACTATGGTATTTGTTTGCACTCTCGTTCTTTTGTTATTGGTTATGACGCTTTGCTTAAAGATTCTCTAGCATAAAAACCTAAGAAGCAATCTACTATTGAAGCTTCCACATTTGGAGTTTTGTGGCTCCGATACCTCCTCATCCTCGGCTTATTTTGTTCTTTGGCTGCCTTACCTTTCTGGGATGATAAGGTGGTCACTCATATTACCCATGATCCTTTGATCAAAAAAAATATACTACCCATGATCCATTTTTTCATGAACGAACCAAATACATTGAGATTTATTGTCACTTGGTCATGATAAAGTAAATGAAGGCAATATCAAGGTCATGCGCATGAGGTTTCAATGCCAGCTTATAGATTTGCTACAAAACCTCTTTGGCGCCCATAGTTATTCCCAAATTCTCTGCAAGTTGGGTATTGAAAATTTGTCCACTCCAACTTAAAGGGACTTATTAGCTAGCTTGGTTTATTTAATCTATGTACTCATGTTTTCATTAGTTTGTTATTGAATTTTTTTACAAGTTATTTGGTAGTTATTTTCTCCTTAGCAAACTTGGGTCAAGTTGTTAAGGCAGTTATTAGTCTTTCATTAAGTTGTTAAGCTAGTTTTAGGTCCCACATTCCAGTATAAATACTTAGACAGTTCCTTTTCGTTCATTCATTCAGAAAACGGCCCTGTTTTGGCCTGTCCTTCCCTCCATCTCATCAATCACAAAACACAGTCACACGAGAGGGTATAGAAATACAGAATCTCCGATAGTGCTAAGCCATAGTTGCCCATATCAGGTAACCTCGCATTTACAGTCTAGTCTAAGTACAATACACGTTATCTGAAGCATAGCAGTAGTATTAGTTAGAGCAACAGTTTCTGCAGTTCTCTTAAGCATCAGACAGCATAAAGCAAATAAGGTCCTGATCATTAGAATAGGTATCCAAGAAAAATAGTTTCAGTACTCTCTTGACCCTAAACCCTAAACCCTATCTACATCTATTCATGCATTCCAAACAATGTAAAGAAAACAAAAAGACAAGATAACAATAATATAAGGTATCAGGGAAAACACTAGAGGGGAGTCATAGGGAATGCTTTTAATACAGTAAATACATGTCAAACTAGAATTGACATAATACATGCATATTGCGTAGCAAAATGAGGGGTTATGGCTATGCAGTTAAGTATAAAAACTCTACAAGATACACACTGCAAAAATTGATAAATCATTAATAAAGAATCACATAACCCACAAGTCGGGGAAGTGAAAGGGATAGAAGCATACCGACTGATCCAGCCAGTGCATACGTGGAACAAATCCAACCATTGTATCTGGAGCAGTTTGCCAAATGCTAAATGCGAGTTCCACAGCAGAGCAAGGGAATATGACATCGTCGTCAATTGAGAAGACTACATCAGTCTTCAAATCCTTTATCTCTTTGAATCTATTGTTTAGACTGTCTTCTTCATTTATATCAAATTTTAATTCCTTATTCCAACCATTTGGCGTGGATCTCACAATATACTCCAAATATCGAGTAAGAGAACCCGATGGAGGATCAGGCTCGCTCCATACAACGTGTATAGAGTCAAGTCCAGAACAAGATGCATAATGGGAGATTGATCGCACCAAAAGATTATGTCTCTTCCAAGTATTGATCAAAAGAGTATATCCCTTCCTGGAAATCAGTTTAAAGCAAAATAAAATGGAGACAGATTCCAAAAGCATATAAAATACATCACTTAACGCCTGTAGAATATTTAACCAGAACAAAGCTACAGAAAATTTTGATTCCCACACAATCTTCCCATCTTTCAGTTTGATCTTCTGAATTTACATAAATAAGCAATAATTTGGTATATAACATGTCATAAGGAGAACAACTCATTGCATCATCTAACAACATTATATGCTTATACATGTCTTGCCCAATGTCTTGCCCAACACAACAATGCCTTTAGTGTCATGGCCATGACACCATTGGTTTTCCTTTACTATATCTAGATATAAGCAGGTGCCGTGTTCGTGCTTGTCAAGATGATGTCCCAGGGTCGCTGCCCAGTGCCGTGCCAGACCTTGTCTTGATTGCTGCCCAGTCGCGCACCATGCCTTGTCATGACATTGTCCCAGCCTTGTCTTGGTTCGTGCCTCGGCCATGCCCAGTTCGCGTCCCTGCCGTGTCATGACATTGTCAAGCAGTGTCCGAGGTCGCGCCTGAGCTTGTCCCAGCCTTGTCCGAGGTCGCGCCCTGGCCTTGTCCCAGTCCCGTGTCTAGCTCCGCGTCCCCAGCGTCCCTGCCCAAGGCCGTGCCGCACCTGAGCCAGGCCAGACGCACCTTACTAGCCGTTGGAGGCGCGCCTAACTAGCCGTTGGGAAGGAATATTTTCTAGATATTATTTGATTTTATTGATGTAATTAAGTATTTTCAAGTATTATTTTAGTATTTCTTGTATTTTCTATAAATAGGCAATTGTATTCATTTTGTAATCAATCAATTGAAATATATGAAATATCTCTTCATTTCTCATCTAAATTCTCTCTTCTCATCTAATTCTACTTCTCTTTCTCATCTAACTCTAATTCTTTCTCTCATCTAAACTCTAATTCTCTTTCTTTTCTCATCTAACCTCTCTTTCATTGGGCCCAAGTCTTGCACTTTGGCCGTCACATCCGCGAGGTTGTGACAAATTGGTATCAGAGCACGTTACGATCTCAAACTGGCGATTACAAGAAACAATCGAGCTACCAACACTATGTCTTCATCCGAGGAGACTTCCAATTCGCATGAGAAATTATGGACATTGAAAGAAGATTGGATAGGCTTGACACGTTGCTCCGAGACCAAAACGTGGTGAGCGACGGTTTGAAGGCATCAGTGGACAACTTGGCCACTGAGGTCACGGGCATTGGACGTAGCCAACGTGGGTTCGAAGCTTGAATGGCATCCTTAGCCGAGACCATGAACCGCATCTTGATGAATCAAGAGAAGCGACCCGAAAGTATTCCTGTGGCCGTACCCGATGTTGCAACACACGGTGAGCAAGTTGGATCGGGTAACTACATGCAAGTGGGTGGTTCGGGAATTTTACCACCTCCTCCCCCACCTCCTCCTATCCGTGTGCCCGAGCCAAGGGAAGTAAGGCACCAATCGAGATCCGAAGATGGTGATCATAGCCGCAATGAGTTTAATACACGATCATGGTCCTCCCATCACAACTCAAAGATTGATCTCCCGACATTCAATGGTACGAATCCTAGGGTTTGGGTACGTAAACGTTTAAAATACTTTCGTTGGTACCAAACTCCGGTTGAGGAATGGGTTAACGTTGCTTCTTCACACTTACATGAGTATGGTAACATTTGGTTCCATGCTCTTGAATTAAATAACCCAGTTATGACTTGGCAATTTTTTATCGACGAATTATGTAAACGGTTTGGGGATAAGTCTTTACAAGATGTGGTGGAACAATTTAATAAAACTACTCAAACCGATACCGTGGAGGAATATGAGGTCCGTTTTGAGGAATTGCGAAGTTGGATGATGATTTATCATCACAACTTAGGTGAATCCTATTATGTCTCGAGCTTTACTGGGGGTCTAAAGCCCGCCGTTCGGGCTGCTGTTAAAGCCAACCGACCATCCGACATGAATTCCGCTATCAAGCAAGCAAAACTTCAAGAAATCACGATATCGAAAATTAGGAATGCCACGGCTCCTAGGCCCTCATACAAGCAGCAGCAGCAGTACGGATCCCGTGCTGGATCCTCGTTCCAGTCACGCCCAGCAGCCCCTGTCCAGACAGGTACCCAGGCTCCTGCTGGGGCGTCCCAGTCCGGGCCTCCGAGACCAGCACCCGGGCCTACACCAGCACCCAACGCACCCAGACGTGATCCATGACAGTGCTACTGCTATCACGACCGGTATTTCCCAGGCCATGTATGCAAAAATAAGCTTCAAAGTATGGAAGGCCAAGAGGAAGTCGATGATGAACTCGAAGATATAGAGGAAGAACTTCCTCAAGAAGAAGAGGGAGACGGTGCCATGGAGATTTCCTTGAATGCATTGTCCGGTCGCATCACCCACAACACCTTATGGTTAAAAGGCTTCATCAAAAAGAGGCCTATTACGATCCTAGTAGATAGCGGAAGCACCAACAGTTTCTTGGATGCGAACATTGTCCAAGAGCTCAAGCTTGATACGGTGCCTACCATAGTGATGACAGTGACGGTAGCAAATGGCGAGAGCTTGGTGAGTTACAACAAATGCCCATCTTTGAAATGGACGGTGCAAGGTAACTTCTTTTCTGATGACTTACGAGTTCTTGATTTACGAGGTAGTGATATGGTATTAGGTGTGGATTGGTTACAAAAATATGGGCCGGTCACTTTTGATTTCTCTAACCTTAAATTTTCATGCTTTAAGGATGGACAACCTATTCACTTACAAGGCATGTCCGATAATGCGACCTTACACGCTATGTCCGAAAAAGGCCTAAAACGGTTTATTAAAAAAAAAGTCCATAGTTTAGTAGGTCACTTATTTTTAGCCATTGGTAGTGAAGAAAAAGCTACTTATGCCCATCCGGACCTTGAACCTTTACTAAATGAATATGAGGATGTATTTGCTATTCCTAGGACTCTACCACCTAGCCGAGCCCATGATCATGCTATTCCCACCCAAACCGAGGCTAAAACAGTGTCTATAAGACCCTATCGCTACACTCATAGTCAAAAGAACGAAATTGAAAAACAAGTTAAGGAAATGCTTTCCTCTTCTATAATTCAACCGAGCCATAGCCCATTTGCTTCACCCGTTTTGCTAGTATGTAAGAAGGATGGCACTTATCGTTTTTGTGTTGATTATAGACAACTTAACAACAAAACGGTAAAAGATAAATTCCCCATCCCCGTTATTGATGATTTACTTGATGAGTTGCATGGAGCACATGTATTTTTAAAGATAGACTTAAGGGCCGGTTATCATCAAATTCTTGTCCGAGATGAGGATCGCCACAAAACGGCTTTTCGTACGCATCAAGGTCATTACGAGTTCAAGGTGATGCCTTTCGGTCTCACCAATGCACCGGCCACTTTTCAAGCTTTAATGAATGAGGTTTTCTCTTCTTTTCTTCGTAAATTTGACTTAGTCTTCTTTGATGATATTTTGGTTTATAGTCCATGTATGACAACTGACATTGGTCACTTGGGTCAAGTTCTTGAAACCTTACGAACTAATCAACTATATGCTAAACGAAGTAAATGTGTGTTCGGTATTGATCATGTAGAATACTTAGGACATATCATTAGCCCTCACGGTGTAGCTACGGACCCTAGTAAGATTGAAGCCATGGTAGCTTGGCCACAACCGAGGAGCCTTAAGAGTCTTAGGGGTTTCTTAGGTTTAACCGGTTACTACCGAAAGTTTATTAAGGGATATGGGTCTATTAGTAAACCTCTAAATTGCCTTCTATCCAAAGGTGATTTCACTTGGAATGAGAGTGTCCAACTTGCGTTTGAGACCCTTAAGCACGCTATGGTGTCGGCGCCGGTTCTAGCTCTCCCTGATTTTACTAAACCTTTTACACTTGAAACCGACGCTTGTGGGGTAGGCCTAGGTGCGGTTTTGAGTCAAGAGGGTAGACCTATAGCTTATCTTAGTAAGGCCTTAGGTCCTCGTCACTTAGGATTATCGGTTTATGAAAAAGAACTCATGGCAATCCTAATGGCGACACTACTTACTTAATAATCATTTTGTTATTAAAACGGATCATGCTAGTTTACGATTTCTATTAGACCAACATGTGACAACCCAATTGCAACAAAAGGGTATGTCAAAACTCATGGACCTTAGTTATTCCATAGTATACCGAAAAGGAATAGAAAATAAAGCCGCGGATGCATTATCGAGACGTGATGAGGAGTGTGAGTTACGGTCTTGTTCGGTCCTCACTAGTGTCGTGCCCCAGTGGGTACGCGAAGTCGAGGCAAGTTATGATAACGACAAGCACGCCCTAGACCTCATTTCCCACGCCACCCTTGAACCTTCGGCTCAAGGCCCATTTACTCTTCATGGCGGTATTCTACGATATAAGGGTCGTATTTCCATAGGTGAAAACACGGATTTGAGAACTAAGATTATGCATACATTACATGATTCGCCTATGGGAGGGCACTCCGGTGTCCAAGGATCTTTAATACGAGCCAAGCGTTTATTTTATTGGCCCAAGATGAAAAACAGTTTTAGTGATTATATTTCTAAATGTGATACACGTCAACGAACTAAAAACGAGCATGTTGCCTATCCCGGTTTGCTTCAACCGTTACCCGTTCCAAGCCAAGCTTGGGAAAGTATTAGTCTTGACTTTGTTGAGGGTTTGCCTAAGTCCCTTGGTAAGGATGCAATTTTTGTAGTGGTTGATCGCTTCACTAAATATGCTCATTTTATTTCACTAACTCATCCGTTCACGGCCACTAAAGTAGCGCAACTTTTTCTTGACAACATCTACGGCTTGCATGGACTTCCCAAAAACATTATCTCGAATCGGGATGGCACCTTCCAGAGTCTCTTTTGGAAGGAATTATTTAGGTTGGCGGGAGTAGGACTCAACATGAGTACCTCTTACCATCCCCAATCGGATGGCCAAACCGAACACGTTAATCAATGCCTAGAAAATTATTTGCGAGCTATGGCCTTAAGTAAACCGAAGGCTTGGGCTCAATGGTTAGCTCTTGCCGAATTTTGGCACAACACCAATTATCATTCGTCTATTAAAACTACCCCATTTTTAGCTCTTTATGGATATGCAACTAGGCTTTTGGCTATTGATTACCCATGTATGTCTTCTTCACCGGGAGTTGAGGACGTGCTTAATGAGAGACAAAATATGGCTAACCTCCTAAAAGAAAACCCATTAGAAGCACAACACCGTTATAAGCAACAAGTTGACCTACATAGGACCGAACGTGAATTTAACATAGGCGACTTAGTGTACTTAAAGTTACAACCTTATCGCCAAACTTCGGTTGCAATGAGGCGTAACCTTAAACTTGCTGCTCGGTATTACGGGCCATTTAAGGTAATTGCTAGGATAGGGAAGGTTGCTTATAAGTTGGAACTTCCTTTAGAATCTAAAATCCACCCTGTTTTTCATGTTTCTCGTTTAAAAAAGAAGATTGGAGATAATGTTGTGCCTAGTGTGTTCTTACCTAGTTGTGACCAAGACGGCCACCCCGAAGTTCAACCTAAGAAGGTCCTCAAGCGTCGCTCCCTAACACGCAAAGGCAAGAGGATAACTCAAGTCCTTGTGCAATGGGAGAACATGCCACCTGAGGCCGCAACTTGGGAAGATTGGGCCTTCATCCAAGGCCAATTTCCCCATTTCAATCCTTGAGGACAAGGATTGGCTTGAGGGGGGGTCCTGTCATGGCCATGACACCATTGGTTTTCCTTTACTATGTCTAGATATGAGTAGGTGCCATGTTCGTGCTTGTCAAGATGATGTCCCAGGGTCGCTGCCCAGTGCCGTGCCAGACCTTGTCTTGATCGCTGCCCAGTCGCGCACCATGCCTTGTCATGACATTGTGTGCCCAGTTCGCGTCCCTGCCGTGTCATGACATCGTCAAGCAGTGTCCGAGGTCGCGCCTGAGCTTGTCCCAGCCTTGTCTGAGGTCGCGCCCTAGCCTTGTCTGTCACAAACCCAAAGGTTGGTGACGAGCTCTGATACCACTTTGTCACAAACCCAAAGGTTGGTGACGAGCTCTGATACCACTTTGTCACAAACCTAGGCCCGCGACTCGGTTAGGATTTGAGATAGAAGGGAAATTAGAGGGGAGTTAGAGGAAGAGAGTAGAAGTAGAGGGAGAATTAGAAGAGTTGAGGGGAAAAGAAGTTAGAATTAGAAGGGAAGAGAAGAGAGAGAGGGAGAGACGGTTAGAGAGAGAGAGAGAGCAATTTGATAATTTTTCATTGATGATTCAAAATACACAAATCTCATGAGCTTAAATAGACCAAGGGGGGGAGGGGGACAACCGGCCACCTAGGCCTCCCTACAACAACACAAATTCAAATCCAAAATTTAAATTATCTTTCCCTCCTTCTTCTTCCCTCCTAACCGGTTCCCTCCTCTTCCTAATTTCAAAATTTAAACTAATTTATACTTAACTAATTTTACAGTTTTATCCTACATATTCGATACAAATAATAAAAGTAAAAATGGGTTGTTGGGTACAAGGTCACGGTCAAGGATCGTGACATTGTCCCAGTCCCGTGTCTAGCTCCGCGTCCCCAGCGTCCCTGCCCAAGGCCGTGCCGCACCTGAGCCAGGCCAGACGCTCCTTACTAGCCGTTGGAGGCGCGCCTAACTAGCCGTTGGGATTCCTTTTGCCCGCTCCCCTCTACTAGCCGTTGGAAAGGAATATTTTCTAGATATTATTTGATTTTATTGATGTAATTAAGTATTTTCAAGTATTATTTTAGTATTTCTTGTATTTTCTATAAATAGGCAATTGTATTCATTTTGTAATCAATCAATTGAAATATATGAAATATCTCTTCATTTCTCATCTAAATTCTCTCTTCTTATCTAATTCTACTTCTCTTTCTCATCTAACTCTAATTCTCTCTCTCATCTAAACTCTAATTCTCTTTCTTTTCTCATCTAACCTCTCTTTCATTGGGCCCAAGTCTTGCACTTTGGCCGTCACATCCGCGAGGTTGTGACATTTAGCTGCCCAAGGCCACATCACCACCCCACCCTCCCGAAAGACGGGAGATAAAAAGGAAACAACAAATAATGGAATTTTCAGTTGACTACCCAAAAGCTTAATCCATTAGTAAGGACTGGTAATTGTTTCTATGCTCTAGCATGGCCATTCTGGCATAAGCCTTGTGCTTTTGTAAAACAGATGCATAAGCCATGTCCTTATCTCAAAAAACAGAGTGCAGATACTTGAAATTGAATTTGCAACTACTTGGTCGAAGATCGTCAAATTTCATCAGGCTTGGACCAAGCCTTGGTAGTTGACATGTGAGGTTCAAGTATAAGCTCATGAGGTTTACATCATAAAACTAATTGACATTAAATAGAATAGCTCACTGTAGTTATACTTTGATTTCCTCCTTATCGTAACTCCTATTGTATTACTAGACACTAGACTAAAATGTTAAGTTCTTAATACTCCCCATCACATTTGACTGCATCCGTCACTACTCCCATCCAATTGAAAACGTAACCATCCCTTTGAATTCATCAATTTTGGAGAGGCCCAAAGAATATTCAGTTTAAGGGCAACCTTATCTTGATCATGATCTTGCTCCATGACTCTCAATGAAAGATGAGCCAACAATCATTAATATGTTTGATATCATGTCAAATTTCTTCGGCCTAGCACAAGTTGGCACACATGAAATCCACTTATATACCTAAATGAGGGTCCACTATAAAGCCAATTAGTAATTAAGCAAACAGTCCATGGGTCCTTGTATGTTGATATCCTTTTTAAACGAACTCCTATTGTTACTAGACTTTCACAAATGGAGTCTTCAACAAAGTTACCCAACTACATTTCAAGAAACTACTAATCCAAAAATTCTATCTTGCCCAAACTTGCAATGACTGATTCATAGGCACTTATGAATGTTCATCAGACTTGATATACAGTAATATACTGAGCTCTTTTGATTTACTAGCCTGATCATCACAACTTCGCTCCTTTTCTTTTGGATAAGAAAGAGACTTACTCTTGATGATGTTTATTACCAAAGATCAAAAGGTCACTGTAAAAACCACAAGGTCCTTCAGTATCCAAGCCATTTTGGGTAGGTAAGGTTAAGAAGTTGAAGAACCAATTATGAGGTACTTATCTTTAGCATCTTACAAATACACTTCTTACCTTCCGTCCAATTAAAATTCAAATATCCTCATGAAGTCATAAGGAACTTCTTAAGTGCATTCTCACTAAAGTCAAAGAGGCCCAGTTAACATTCATACCTATGACTGAACCACACACTATTGCTGAAGGATTCCAGTGCACAAAAACTGATCCCTCCAAACATCCACTTTTGCCCGTTTTCCCGCCGCTTTGGTAACTCTCTTTGTATATATCACGATTTTCCTTGGGGTGTTTTATCAACCATAACATCTTAACTCATCAAACTAATGGATATTTATAATCAGGTCAGATCATTTAATAAGTTGAAAGAGAACTGATTGACGTTGAAATTTCCAGTGAAGGAATTCAAGTCCATGCTCTAAAGATACAACAATACCCTAATAATTGTCTCAATTCCTAAAATTAACTCATATTTATGACTTGATTGAACTTCGATCATTGTTGTCCAATAAATGATGGTTCATGACGTGGATAGGGGGAATGACAGCAAAGACTTCTACTACACGATAATATCTGTGATGCAGCCGCCATCCCTCTATTGGCATGTCAGCACAGGCGGGACAGCATCACCATGGCAGGGGCCTTGGAGGGGTAGGCCAAAGGGGAGGATACAGCCATATACTCAAGGCTGGCGGGTTTTATGGCGGGTGCAGGCTTGGTGAAAGGATAGCTTGGCGGCAGCTACGAAAGGATTGGCGTTAGCAGAGGATCAAAGCAGCTGGGCGTTGGCGAAGCCCAGGGCGTGACACGGGACTAAAATCATGGCAAGCAGCGAGATTCACGGCATGACACACAAGGTCCGATCCCGATTTGAGTTTGAATTTCAAATGTTGATTTTACTTTCCTTTTTTAGTTATTTCCTTCCTTAATTCTCTCCAACTCCTCCTCTATATAAAAAAGGACGACTCTAGGGTTTAGGTAGACTAGTTTTTCCAGAATTTTAAAGTGTCATTTTTGATTCTCGATTTCTCGGATTGTGAGAAATGAGCTATCCTTTTCCCCTTTATTTTTATTATCAATTAATAAAAGTTAAGGGAAGGCCGTTGAACCTTTCCGTACCCCTATTTCCCATTTCACGCGCTGAATCAGCTAGTATCAGAGCTCAGAATGTTTTCTAAGATGGCTTGTGGACGTTCGAGGAACGCTGCCGTTGAAGACGTGCATGACCGTTAACGCCAACAGCAAACCGAAAGGAGAGTAGAGGAATTGGAGGAGAAATTCCGGTGAATCGAGCATTTCCTGATTCAACTCGGGGCAAATCCCAATCTTACACTGGGACCCCTACCCCAACACCCATTAACACCGGGCGCGGCGGGAGAAGAAACAGAGGAAGGCGTCCATAATCCGTTCTTGGACGAGGAGATACCGGATCTTAGACCCAGGCTACGTTGATGACCAAGATGATCAGAGGTGGGAGTCTGGTCTCCGAGTTGAAATACCGGAGTTTGATGACGAAAGAAACCCGGACAAGGTTTGGGACTGGTTGGCGGCAATAGAGGAGATCCTCGAGTTTAAGGGGCTTCCGAAGAAGAAGCAAGCGCCGCTAGTCACTACACGGTTTCGGGGAAGGGCTGTCGCCTGGTGGCAACAGTTGAAGCACTTGCGGTTTCAACAAGGAAAAGCGAGGATCAAGACTTGGGAGAAGTTGAAGAAACACCTGAGATGCGCCTTCTTGCCTCACAATCACGCCAAGATCATGTATCAATGTCTCCAGAACTTATGCCAGGTTTCGCGGACCGTGGAGGAATACACGGCTGACTTCTACTTTCTGATCGCCAGAAACAACTTGGCGGAGTCGCAGGAACAATCGGCAGACAGGTAAATTGGGGGGGTTAAGGGAGTCAATACAAGATGTGCTAAACATGTTCGATATCTTTACAGTGCCGGAGGCAAGTCAGAGGGCATCGGCCGCGGAGAAGCAACAGAGGCATCGCCACCTTGGCAGCACTTGGAATGCCCAAGAAAGTAGGCGTGACTAGGTACAACCATCAACCAACTTGGATGCACAGGGGAAACCGGTTACCGTCAACATGGGACAGACTTGGCAGGTAGCTCCCGAACCCGTTACTTTAAGTGTGGAGAGATGGGACACCGTGCTGCTGAGTGTTGTAAGGGTGACAGACCGGGAAAGGGTCTTTACATCGAGGGGCTCCATGAAGAAGTTGGCGGGACCGTTGAGGAAGAGGCTGATGACGAGTTAGAGCCACAGGACGAGGAAGTCATTGCAGGGGACGAGGGCCATTTACTTGGGGTGAGGCGAACTTGTTTCATGCCAAGAGTAAAACAAGGGGACGATTGGCTCAGGAGCAGCATCTTTCAAACAACGTGCACTGTTGGCAGGAGAGTGTGCCACCTAGTGATTGACTCAGGGAGCTGCGAGAACGTTGTCTCCAAGGAGGCTGTGTAGAAACTTGGGCTGAAGACGAAGGACCATCCGAACCCGTATAAATTGTCTTGGCTCAAGAAAGGAAACCAGGTAACCGTCTCGAAACAATGTCTGGTTCACTTTTCAATTGGGACAAACTACAAGGACGAGCTGTGGTGTGACGTGGTGGTTATGGACGCCTGTCATCTGCTATTGGGACAACCGTGGCAATTTGATAGGGGCGCAACCCATAATGGACGACAAAACGCCTACGGCTTTATGTTTAGGAACACAAGGATTGTCTTACTGCCTAGGATAGACGAAGCACCACAACCAGGTGACGACAAGAATCCGAAGGCACTGGTGAGAGCATTCAATGACGTTGGCGGTAACAAGAAAACAACAGTATTGGAGGAAGACACACACCAGTGTCACGGACCGCCAATATTATAGTACTTTTTATTTTTAATAATGTACTAGAAAGCCCTAGGAAGTACTAGGCCTTCCTTATTTTTCCATAGTTTTACTCGATGCGTGTATGTAATGGAAAGGCATGTCGCTTGACACCGTTGGGTCGCGTCCCTAGGCCCTTGACAAGGTCTGGGTCGCGCCTGACAGTGTCTGGGACGCGTCCCTGGGCACTTGACAAGGCCCAGACACGGACCGGACACGGGCGCCCATGCCCTTCCCCAAAGGTCGCGTCCCTAGCTTGAGGAGGCGTGTCTCTTGACCTTTCACACGGTCCATTGACAAGGCCAAGGCAAGGGGGAGTGCACCCAATTTTGTTCCTTTAATATTCCATGTATTTAGACTAGATTCATGTACCTATTTATTATTCATGTCTCCTAGGTAATGAACCGTGCCCCTTGGGAAATACACACGGTTCATACCCCTTGTAATTATCCTTGAGTATATATAATAAAGTGATGGCAATTGCCAAGGGTGTCCAAACTCACCCAAATTAATCCAAGCTCTCTGTCCCTTTGATCGTGTACTTGCATTGTTATTGTGACTCTATTTCTTTTGTTCCAAAACACTCTTTTGCCTTTATTCAGCATAAACACAACCTTCAGGTTAACGAGGAGCCTAACTTAGCGAGGTACATTCGGAGTGAAGTTAAGTGGCGCACGGGCTTGACAAGGGTGTCAAAAACCGTCCTGTGACAGTTGGTATCAGAGCAGATTGACGTGATGGCTGGGAGCAGTGTTGTGGAGGAAGGAATTGTGAGTACGTCACAAGCAATGGAGGAACCACCAAGAGGGAGACCGGAGACGCGCACGAAAAAGGCAAGCAAGGCCAAGGACCCGTCCGTTCCACGGGATGCGCTTGGTAGTCTTGATGCTCGTGTGGCGAAATTAGAGTTGGTTATGGGTGATGTTCATGACCAATTTGACACTATCGAGTCCCTAGAGGAGAGTGTCACCGGTTTGGAGGGAAAGGTCCTTGAGACCATAACCGAGATCAAGGATGCCATGGAGGAGCAGCTTGATCAACTAAAGGACGCTGTTTTTGGACTTCGTCAAGACCTTGACACCGTTAAGGAGGATGTGACGCTGTGCAAGACCGCTGTCGCTAATGGGGCTGGCACGAGTGGTGTGTCTCGTGTCAAAGTCCCAGACCCGCCGAGGTATGGAGGGAAACGGAACGCCAAAGAGATAGACAATTTCTTGTGGTGTTTGGAGAGGTACTTTGAGGCACTTCGCCTTGAAGATGAGACTCTCAAGATCAACACCGCATCAATGTACTTACAAGATGATGCGGCGTTGTGGTGGAGGAGGCGCCACGGTGACATAAGTCGTGGGACATGCACTATCGATACTTGGGATGACTTTGTTCGTGAATTCAAGAAACATTTCTTTCCGGAGAATGCCGAGAGTGTTGCTGTGAAGAAGCTTAGGGGTTTGAAGCAAACGGGATCTATCCGGGACTATGTCACGGAGTTCCAGTCCCTTATGCTTGAACTTCCTGACATGCCCGAATCATTAGCACTCATTTATTTCTTGGATGGCTTGCAACCGTGGGCCGAAATGGAGGTGAAGCGTAGAGGAGTACAAGATCTTGCCACTGCAATATCCGAGGCCGAAAACTTGGTAGAGTACAAAAAAGACTCTACTAAGAAGAAGGACTTCAAGAGTAACAAAGGAAAGAGTGGGGGAGATAAGCCCTACAAATCGCCTTCATGGAAGGACAAAGGCAAGCAACATGAGAACAAGCATCACGAGACCAAGCATCATAGCAACCGAAACCATGACGACCGGTCAGACCAAGGCAAACGCCGGTCCTGTTTTCTATGCTTAGGCCCGCACTTTGCTCGGGACTGTCCGGAACGTCAAGCTTTGAGTGCCCTTGTTGCTTCGCAAGAGCAAGGGAACGGAGGTGCAAGCATGGGTTCAATGCGTGTCTTGGGGGCCATGTCCCAGGGTGCGCGCAGAGCTGCTGTGAGTCAGGAGAACGTCCAGACACGGGCCCAGGCCCAGACGTTGACACAGACACAGACGCAGAGGCCAGGCGCTGCGCATGCCCAGGCGCAGGCTCGGGCGCCTGTCCAGTCCCAGGCCCAGTCCCCGACGCAGGTACCAGGTGCCGCGCAGGTCCAGGCGCAGGCCCGGGCTCCTGTCCCGATCCAGACGCAGGCACGCAGGGGTGTGTCCGTCCCGGCAGGGGGCACACGGAACAAGGGGCTGATGTATGTCAAGGCCCAAGTGAATGGTGCCGAGACAAAAGCATTGGTGGACACAGGTGCTAGCCACAACTTCATGTCAGAACATGAGGCAAGGAGGCTCGGGTTGAACTATGTCAAGGAGTTGGGTTGGATGAAGACCGTTAATGCTTCGTCCAAGCCAATCCTTGGGATTGCTAAAAAGGTGCCCATCCAGTTGGGAGATTGGAGTGGCACACTCGACTTGACCGTGGTCACAATGGATGACTTTAAGGTAGTGTTGGGGATGGACTTCTTCGACACCGTGAAGCCCTTGTCATTTCTGGGAGAGAACATAATGGAGATCACTCATGGCCAAGAGACCTTTGCTGTGCCCCTACTACGTGAGAAGGTAGAGGCAAAACTTCTCTCGGCCGTTCAGTTCAAGAAGGGAATCCGAAAGAAACAGGTTACTTACATTGCTACGTTGGTAGAAGATAAGGAGCCCTATTCTAAGGAAGTGCCCGTGGAAGTGAAAGGACTTCTTGATGCCTTTCAGGATGTCATGCCGCCTGAGTTACCGAGACACTTACCTCCAAGGAGGGAAGTGGACCACAGGATCGAGTTAGAGCAGGGGGCAAGGCCTCCCGCCATGGGGCCTTACCGTATGGCTCCACCCGAGTTGGAAGAGTTGAGGAAGCAGTTGAAGGAGCTTCTTGATGCGGGGTTTGTTAGGCCCTCTAAGGCCCCATATGGTGCACCGATTTTGTTCCAGAAGAAGCAAGACGGGTCACTTCGAATGTGTATAGACTACCGAGCCTTGAACAAGGTCACGGTAAAGAACAAATGTCCTATTCCGCTTGTCGCTGACTTATTTGATCGGTTGGGGAAGGCACGGTACTTTTCCAAACTTGATTTGAGGTCCGGGTATTGGCAAGTTCGAATAGCCGAGGGTGATGAACCGAAGACGACTTGTGTGACCCGATATGGTGCATATGAGTTCTTGGTGATGCCGTTTGGGTTGACAAACGCACCAGCCACGTTTTGTACCCTCATGAACGAGATCTTCAAACCTTTCTTGGACAACTTTGTTGTGGTATACCTCCACGATATCGTGGTGTATAGTGAGTCCCTGGAAGAACATATGGAGCACTTGAAGAAGGTGTTCCAAGCTTTGAAGGAGAACGAGCTTTATGTCAAACGAGAGAAATGCTCGTTTGCTCAGGAGGAAGTGTCGTTCCTTGGTCACCGCATAGGCCAAGGGGTGATACACATGGATCAAGCCAAAGTTCACGCTATTGAAGAGTGGGAAGAACCTAAGGGAGTTAGTGAGCTACGGTCATTCTTAGGCCTAGTGAACTACTACCGACGGTTTATTCTCGGATATTCGGCTAGGGCCACGCCCCTAACCAATCTTTTGAAGAAGAAGCAACCGTGGCTTTGGGATGATGGATGTCGTGCTGCTTTTGAGAGTTTGAAGCGGGCTGTCATTGAGGAACCCGTTCTTCGCTTGCCCGAGTTTGGGCAACCCTTTGAGGTGCATACCGATGCCTCAGACTTTGCAATTGGAGGGGTGCTGATGCAAGAGAAACATCCAGTTGCCTTCGAGTCCAGAAAGCTCAATGACACCGAGCGTCGATATGCTACTCATGACAAAGAAATGACCGCCATTATTCATTGCTTGAGAGTGTGGCGTCATTATCTACTTGGGAGTAGGTTCGTTGTCAAGACTGGCAATGTGGCAACGAGCTACTTCCAAAACCAGAAGAAGTTGAGTCCGAAGCAAGCAAGATGGCAAGATTTCCTCGCTGAATTTGACTATGCTTTGGAGTACAAACCGGGTACCGCAAATGTTGTCGCTGATGCACTTAGCCGCAAGACGAGCCTTGCTAGTGTGAGCATGGGTCAGGGTGATATCCTGGACAGGGTCCGGGCTGGCATGGTGCATGACACGTTTGCACAACACATGTTGAAGCTTGCTACCGAAGGCCGGACACGCAGGTTTTGGGCTGACAATGGGCTGCTGTTCACTATTGGGAACCGGGTGTTTGTGCCTAAGTGGGAGAACTTGAGGCGTGACCTCATGAAGGAGTGTCATGATTCACAATGGGCCGGGCATCCGGGAATCGAGAGGACCGTAGCACTGACCGAGGCAGCGTACTACTGGCCGCACATGAGAGATGATGTGGAAGCCTTTGTCAAGACATGTCTTGTGTGCCAACAAGACAAGATTGAGCACAAGACTGCCGCGGGCCTGCTTGAGCCTCTGCCCGTACCAAACCACCCATGGGAAAGTGTTTCCATGGATTTTATCTCCGCCTTACCGAGATCAAAAGGGTGTGGATCAATCATGGCTGTGGTTGATCGACTCTCTAAATATGGGACGTTCATTCCCGCGCCTAAGCACTGTACCGCAACCAAAGCTGCACGGTTGTTCCTCAAGCACGTTGTTAAGTATTGGGGACTTCCGCGGAGCATCATAAGTGATCGAGATCCGAGATTCACGGGCTAGTTCTGGGCCGAACTGTTCAGATTGATGGGTTCGAACCTCCACTACTCTACAAGCTTTCATCCACAAACCGATGGGCAAACTGAACGGGTGAATGCTTTGCTTGAGTTATATTTGAGGCATTATGTGGGGGCCAACCAAAGAGATTGGGCAACGTTAATTGACATTGCCCAATTTTCTTACAACTTACATAAGAGCGAGCCAACGGGCCATAGTCCTTTTGAGCTCGTTATGGGGCAACAACCCTTGACACCGCAAGCTGTTGCAACCGGTTACACAGGGAGCAGCCCCGCTGCATACCAGGCTGCGAAAGGGTGGAATGAAAGACTTGACATTGCCAAGACCCACCTCGACAAGGCAGCACACAAGATGAAAAAGTGGGCTGACAAGAAGAGGAGGTTCTTAGAGTTCCAAGTTGGGGACTTGGTGATGGTGAAGCTCCTGCCGCAGCAGTTCAAGGCCCTACGCAAGGTTCACAAGGGCCTAATCCGAAGATACGAGGGGCCTTACCCAATTCTTGCAAAAGTTGGGAAAGTGTCCTATCGAGTTGAACTACCGCCTAAGATGAAGATCCATCCTGTTTTCCATGTAAGCATGCTGAAACCGTACCATAGGGATGATCAAGACCCAAGTCGGAGCGAGTCGAGCCGAGCTCCTACAGCCGTGATCCCATCCTTTGACAAGGAAGCAACCGAGATTCTTGCCGACCGGATCGTGGGACGCAGGGAGTGCCAAAGTATACCGAGTACTTGGTTCGTTGGAAAGATCTTCCTGAGAATGAAGCTACTTGGGAAAAGGAGGAGGACTTATGGCAGTTCAAGAAGATGATCGAGACATTCAAGACTACCGGGCATTAACGAGGACGTCAACGACTCAGGTGGGGGAGAGTGTCACGGACCGCCAATATTATAGTACTTTTTATTTTTAATAATGTACTAGAAGGCCCTCGGAAGTACTAGGCCTTCCTTATTTTTCCTTAGTTTTACTTGATGCGTGTATGTAATGGAAAGGCATGTCGCTTGACACCGTTGGGTGGCGTCCCTGGGCCCTTGACAAGGTCTGGGTCGCGCCTGACAGTGTCTGGGACGCGTCCCTGGGCACTTGACAAGGCCCAGACACGGACCGGACACGGGCGCCCATGCCCTTCCCCAAAGGTCGCGTCCCTAGCTTGAGGAGGCGTGTCTCTTGACCTTTCACACGGTCCATTGACACGGCCTAGGCAAGGGGGAGTGCACCCAATTTTGTTCCTTTAATATTCCATGTATTTACACTAGATTCATGTACCTATTTATTATTCATGTCTCCTAGGTAATGAACCGTGCTCCTTGGGAAATACACACGGTTCATACCCCTTGTAATTATCCTTGAGTATATATAATAAAGTGATGGCAATTGCCAAGGGTGTCCAAACTCACCCAAATTAATCCAAGCTCTTTGTCCCTTTGATCGTGTACTTGCATTGTTATTGTGACTCTATTTCCTTTGTTCCAAAACACTCTCTTGCCTTTATTCCGCATAAACCCAACCTTCGGTAAGAAGCCATGGGTAAGAAGCCAAAAGAGGTGTCGAGGGCTGACTTAACTCTCTTACCCATGTCGGCGCTCTGATACCAACTGTCACGGGACGGTTTTTGACACCCTTGTCAAGCCCGTGCGCCACTTAACTTCACTCCGAAAGTACCTCGCTAAGTCAGGCTCCTCGTTAACCCGAAGAGTTGGTATCAGAAAGTACCTCCAAAACACTCTTTTGCCTTTATTCCGCATAAACACAACCTTCGGGTTAACGAGGAGCCTGACTTAGCGAGGTACTTTCGGAGTGAAGTTAAGTGGCGCACGGGCTTGACAAGGGTGTCAAAAACCGTCCCGTGACAGTTGGTATCAGAGCGCCGACATGGGTAAGAGAGTTAAGTCAGCCCTCGACACCTCTTTTGGCTTCTTACCCATGGCTTCTTACCGAAGGTTGGGTTTATGCGGAATAAAGGCAAGAGAGTGTTTTGGAACAAAGGAAATAGAGTCACAATAACAATGCAAGTACACGATCAAAGGGACAAAGAGCTTGGATTAATTTGGGTGAGTTTGGACACCCTTGGCAATTGCCATCACTTTATTATATATACTCAAGGATAATTACAAGGGGTATGAACCGTGTGTATTTCCCAAGGAGCACGGTTCATTACCTAGGAGACATGAATAATAAATAGGTACATGAATCTAGTGTAAATACATGGAATATTAAAGGAAAAAAATTGGGTGCACTCCCCCTTGCCTAGGCCGTGTCAATGGACCGTGTGAAAGGTCAAGAGACACGCCTCCTCAAGCTAGGGACGCGACCTTTGGGGAAGGGCATGGGCGCCCGTGTCCGGTCCGCGTCTGGGCCTTGTCAAGTGCTCAGGGACGCGTCCCAGACACTGTCAGGCGCGACCCAGACCTTGTCAAGGGCCCAGGGACGCCACCCAACGGTGTCAAGCGACATGCCTTTCCATTACATACACGCATCAAGTAAAACTAAGGAAAAATAAGGAAGGCCTAGTACTTCCTAGGGCCTTCTAGTACATTATTAAAAATAAAAAGTACTATAATATTGGCGGTCCGTGACACTCTCCCCCACCTGAGTCGTTGACGTCCTCGTCAATGCCCGGTAGTCTTGAATGTCTCGATCATCTTCTTGAACTGCCATAAGTCCTCCTCCTTTTCCCAAGTAGCTTCATTCTCAGGAAGATCTTTCCAACGAACCAAGTACTCGGTATACTTTGGCACTCCCCTGCGTCCCACGATCCGGTCGGCAAGAATCTCGGTTGCTTCCTTGTCAAAGGATGGGATCACGGCTGTAGGAGCTCGGCTCGACTCGCTCCGACTTGGGTCTTGATCATCCCTATGGTACGGTTTCAGCATGCTTACATGGAAAACAGGATGGATCTTCATCTTAGGCGGTAGTTCAACTCGATAGGACACTTTCCCAACTTTTGCAAGAATTGGGTAAGGCCCCTCGTATCTTCGGATTAGGCCCTTGTGAACCTTGCGTAGGGCCTTGAACTGCTGCGGCAGGAGCTTCACCATCACCAAGTCCCCAACTTGGAACTCTAAGAACCTCCTCTTCTTGTCAGCCCACTTTTTCATCTTGTGTGCTGCCTTGTCGAGGTGGGTCTTGGCAATGTCAAGTCTTTCATTCCACCCTTTCGCAGCCTGGTATGCAGCGGGGCTGCTCCCTGTGTAACCGGTTGCAACAGCTTGCGGTGTCAAGGGTTGTTGCCGCATAACGAGCTCAAAAGGACTATGGCCCGTTGACTCGCTCATATGTAAGTTGTAAGAAAATTGGGCAATGTCAATTAACGTTGCCCAATCTCTTTGGTTGGCCCCCACATAATGCCTCAAATATAACTCAAGTAAAGCATTCACCCGTTCAGTTTGCCCATCGGTTTGTGGATGAAAGCTTGTAGAGTAGTGGAGGTTCGAACCCATCAATCTGAACAGTTCGGCCCAGAACTTGCCCGTGAATCTCGGATCTCGATCACTTATGATGCTCCGCGGAAGTCCCCAATACTTAACAACGTGCTTGAGGAACAACCGTGCAGCTTTGGTTGCGGTACAGTGCTTAGGCGCGGGAATGAACGTCCCATATTTAGAGAGTCGATCAACCACAGCCATGATTGATCCACACCCTTTTGATCTCGGTAAGGCGGAGATAAAATCCATGGAAACACTTTCCCATGGGTGGTTTGGTACGGGCAGAGGCTCAAGCAGGCCCGCGGCAGTCTTGTGCTCAATCTTGTCTTGTTGGCACACAAGACATGTCTTGACAAAGGCTTCCACATCATCTCTCATGTGCGGCCAGTAGTACGCTGCCTCGGTCAGTGCTACGGTCCTCTCGATTCCCGGATGCCCGGCCCATTGTGAATCATGACACTCCTTCATGAGGTCACGCCTCAAGTTCTCCCACTTAGGCACAAACACCCGGTTCCCAACAGTGAACAGCAGCCCATTGTCAGCCCAAAACCTGCGTGTCCGGCCTTCGGTAGCAAGCTTCAACATGTGTTGTGCAAACGTGTCATGCACCATGCCAGCCCGGACCCTGTCCAGGATATCACCCTGACCCATGCTCACACTAGCAAGGCTCGTCTTGCGGCTAAGTGCATCAGCGACAACATTTGCGGTACCCGGTTTGTACTCCAAAGCATAGTCAAATTCAGCGAGGAAATCTTGCCATCTTGCTTGCTTCGGACTCAACTTCTTCTGGTTTTGGAAGTAGCTCGTTGCCACATTGCCAGTCTTGACAACGAACCTACTCCCAAGTAGATAATGACGCCACACTCTCAAGCAATGAATAATGGCGGTCATTTCTTTGCCATGAGTAGCATATCGACGCTCGGTGTCATTGAGCTTTCTGGACTCGAAGGCAACTGGATGTTTCTCTTGCATCAGCACCCCTCCAATTGCAAAGTCTGAGGCATCGGTATGCACCTCAAAGGGTTGCCCAAAGTCGGGCAAGCGAAGAACGGGTTCCTCAATGACAGCCCGCTTCAAACTCTCAAAAGCAGCACGGCATCCATCATCCCAAAGCCACGGTTGCTTCTTCTTCAAAAGATTGGTTAGGGGTGTGGCCCTAGCCGAATATCCGAGAATAAACCGTCGGTAGTAGTTCACTAGGCCTAAGAATGACCGTAGCTCACTAACTCCCTTAGGTTCTTCCCACTCTTCAATAGCGTGAACTTTGGCTTGATCCATGCGTATCATCCCTTGGCCCATGCGGTGACCAAGGAACGACACTTCCTCCTGAGCAAACGAGCATTTCTCTCGTTTGACATAAAGCTCGTTCTCCTTCAAAGCTTGGAACATCTTCTTCAAGTGCTCCACATGTTCTTCCAGGGACTCACTATACACCACGATATCGTCGAGGTATACCACAACAAAGTTGTCCAAGAAAGGTTTGAAGATCTCGTTCATGAGGGTACAAAACGTGGCTGGTGCGTTTGTCAACCCAAACGGCATCACCAAGAACTCATATGCACCATATCGGGTCACACAAGTCGTCTTCGGTTCATCACCCTCGGCTATCCGAACTTGCCAATACCCGGACCTCAAATCAAGTTTGGAAAAGTACCGTGCCTTCCCCAACCGATCAAATAAGTCAGCGACAAGCGGAATAGGATATTTGTTCCTTAACGTGACCTTGTTAAAGGCTCGGTAGTCTATACACATTCGAAGTGACCCGTCTTGCTTCTTCTGGAACAAAACCGGTGCACCATACGGGGCCTTAGAGGGCCTAACAAACCCCGCATCAAGAAGCTCCTTCAACTGCTTCCTCAACTCTTCCAACTCGGGTGGAGCCATACGGTAAGGCCCCATGGCGGGAGGCCTTGCCCCCGGCTCTAACTCGATCCTGTGGTCCACTTCCCTCCTTGGAGGTAAGTGTCTCGGTAACTCAGGCGGCATGACATCCTGAAAGGCATCAAGAAGTCCTTTCACTTCCACGGGCACTTCCTTAGAATCGGGCTCCTTATCTTCTACCAACGTAGCAATGTAAGTAACCTGTTTCTTTCGGATTCCCTTCTTGAACTGAACGGCCGAGAGAAGTTTTGCCTCTACCTTCTCACGTAGTAGGGGCACAGCAAAGGTCTCTTGGCCTTGAGTGATCTCCATTATGTTCTCTCCCAGAAATGACAAGGGCTTCACGGTGTCGAAGAAGTCCATCCCCAACACTGCCTTAAAGTCATCCATTGTGACCACGGTCAAGTCGAGTGTGCCACTCCAATCTCCCAACTGGATGGGCACCTTTTTAGCAATCCCAAGGATCGGCTTGGACGAAGCATTAACGGTCTTCATCCAACCCAACTCCTTGACATAGTCCAACCCGAGCCGCCTTGCCTCATGTTCTGACACGAAGTTGTGGCTAGCACCTGTGTCCACCAATGCCTTTGTCTCGGCACCATTCACTTGGGCCTTGACATACATCAGCCCCTTGTTCCGTGTGCCCCCTGCCGGGACGGACACACCCCTGCGTGCCTACGTCTGGATCGAGACAGGAGCCCAGGCCTGCGCCTGGACATGCGCGGCACCCGCTACCTGCGTCTGGGACTGGGTCGTGGACTGGACAGGCGCCCGGGCCTGCGCCTGGGCATGCGCAGCGCCCGGCCTCTGGATCTGTGTCAGCGTCTGGGCCTGGGCCCGTGTCTGGACGTTCTCCTGACTCAAAGCAGCTCTGCGCGCACCCTGGGACATGGCCCCCAAGACACGCATAGAACCTATGCTCGCACCTCCGTTCCCTTGCTCTTGCGAAGCAACAAGGGCACTCAAAGCTTGACGTTCCGGACAGTCCCGGGCAAAGTGCGGGCCTGAGCATAGAAAACAGGACCGGCGCTTGCCTTGGTCTGACCGGTCGTCATGGTTTCGGTTGCTATGATGCTTGGTCTCGTGATGCTTGTTCTCATGTTGCTTGCCTTTGTCCTTCCATGAAGGCGATTTGTAGGGCGTATCTCCCCCACTCTTCCCTTTGTTACTCTTGAAGTCCTTCTTCTTAGTAGAGTCTTTTTTGTACTCTACCAAGTTTTCGGCCTCGGATATTGCAGTGGCAAGATCTTGTACTCCTCTACGCTTCACCTCCATTTCGGCCCACGGTTGCAAGCCATCCAAGAAATAAATGAGTGCTAATGATTCGGGCATGTCAGGAAGTTCAAGCATAAGGGACTGGAACTCCGTGACATAGTCCCGGATAGATCCTGTTTGCTTCAAACCCCTCAGCTTCTTCACAGCAACACTCTCGGCATTCTCCGGAAAGAAATGTTTCTTGAATTCACGAACAAAGTCATCCCAAGTATCGATAGTGCAAATCCCACAGCTTATGTCACCGTGGCGCCTCCTCCACCACAACGCCGCATCATCTTGTAAGTACATTGATGCGGTGTTGATCTTGAGCGTCTCATCTTTAAGGCGAAGTGCCTCAAAGTATCTCTCCAAACACCACAAGAAATTGTCTATCTCCTTGGCGTTCCGTTTCCCTCCATACCTTGGTGGGTCTGGGACTTTGACACGAGACACACCACTCGTGCCCGCCCCATTAGCGACAGCGGTCTTGCACAGCGTCACATCCTCCTTAACGGTGCCAAGTTCTCAACGAAGTCCAAAAACAGCGTCCTTTAGTTGATCAAGCTGCTCCTCCATGGCATCCTTGATCTCGGTTATGGTCTCAAGGACCTTTCCCTCCAGTCCGGTGACACTCTCCTCCAGGGACTCGATAGTGTCAAATTGGTCATGAACATCACCCATAACCAACTCTAATTTCGCCACACGAGCATCAAGACTACCAAGCGCATCCCGTGGAACAGACGGGTCCTTGGCCTTGCTTGCCTTTTTCGTGCGCGTCTCCGGTCTCCCTCTTGGTGGTTCCTCCATTGCTTGTGACGTACTCACAATTCCTTCCTCCACAACACTGCTCCCAGCCATCACGTCAATCTGCTCTGATACCAACTGTCACGGGACGGTTTTTGACACCCTTGTCAAGCCCGTGCGCCACTTAACTTCACTCCGAAAGTACCTCGCTAAGTCAGGCTCCTCGTTAACCCGAAGGTTGTGTTTATGCCGAATAAAGGCAAAAGAGTGTTTTGGAACAAAGGAAATAGAGTCACAATAACAATGCAAGTACACGATCAAAGGGACAAAGAGCTTGGATTAATTTGGGTGAGTTTGGACACCCTTGGCAATTGCCATCACTTTATTATATATACTCAAGGATAATTACAAGGGGTATGAACCGTGTGTATTTCCCAAGGGGCACGGTTCATTACCTAATAGGAGACATGAATAATAAATAGGTACATGAATCTAGTCTAAATACATGGAATATTAAAGGAACAAAATTGGGTGCACTCCCCCTTGCCTTGGCCGTGTCAATGGACCGTGTGAAAGGTCAAGAGACACGCCTCCTCAAGCTAGGGACGCGACCTTTGGGGAATGGCATGGACGCCCGTGTCCGGTCCGTGTCTGGGACTTGTCAAGTGCCCAGGGACGCGTCCCAGACACTGTCAGGCGCGACCCAGACCTTGTCAAGGGCCTAGGGACGCGACCCAACAATGTCAAGCGACATGCCTTTCCATTACGTACACGCATCAAGTAAAACTAAGGAAAAATAAGGAAGGCCTAGTACTTCCCAGGGCCTTCTAGTACATTATTAAAAATAAAAAGTACTATAATATTGGCGGTCCGTGACACTACTTGTCACGGGATGAGCGCAGATCACTCGTGCGGCCTACCCCCTATGGTCAACAAGCCGCAATATGCACCTTCAGGAGACGAAATACACGGCATACCACGGACATACCTGAACACAATCAATGCGCATTAGTATCGGACAGGCTTAGGAGACCCCATATGGCATATGTCTGCTTATTGAGCACCGGGGACAGTGTCAGCCAAAGTTGGTATCAGAGCAGATTGACGTGATGGCTGGGAGCAGTGTTGTAGAGGAAGGAATTGTGAGTACGTCACAAGCAATGGAGGAACCACCAAGAGGGAGACCGGAGACGCGCACGAAAAAGGCAAGCAAGGCCAAGGACCCGTCTGTTCCACGGGATGCGCTTGGTAGTCTTGATGCTCGTGTGGCGAAATTAGAGTTGGTTATAGGTGATGTTCATGACCAATTTGTGTCACGAACCTAGGCCCGTGACTCGGTTAGAATTTGAGATAGAAGGGAAATTAGAGGAGAGTTAGAGGAA
The DNA here is from genome assembly GCA_018398585.1 of Simmondsia chinensis. Lineage (NCBI taxonomy): Eukaryota > Viridiplantae > Streptophyta > Magnoliopsida > Caryophyllales > Simmondsiaceae > Simmondsia > Simmondsia chinensis. Next base: position 21,272,054 of record JAGTTD010000016.1, read on the forward strand.
GAAAGTAGAAGTAGAGGGAGAATTAGAAGAGTTAGGGGGAAAAGAAGTTAGAATTAGAAGGGAAGAGAAGAGAGAGAGGGAGAGACGGTTAGAGAGAGAGAGAGAGAGCAAATTTGATAATTTTTCATTGATGACCAATGCAAGGTTACAAATGGTTTAAATAAAGATGCTTGGGGAGTTTTGGAGGGAAAGGGCCGGCCACCCTACATCCTAGGCCCTAAGGTATAGCCCCTTTGCATTAATGTAATTACATCATTGTGTTTCACTTCCTTGTCCTCCTCCTACAACCGGACTCCCCTCATTCAAAATTACAACAATGTTATGTTTAACTAATTCTACATTTACATTACATAATTGTTACAAAAAATCAAAAGTGAAAATAACAAAAATAACTCGTGCTTGTGACATCCCCCTTCCCTTCAATTAATCCTTGTCCTCAAGGATTGAAGGTCGGAAATTATTTGCGAATGAAGGTCCAATCTTCCCAAGTGACGGCGTCTTCCCCCATGTTTTTCCATCGGACTTGAACTTGCTTGATTTTCCTTTTGTTGCGGGTTACGGTCCGTTGATTGAGAACGTCTTGTGGAGTGACTTCGGTTTCATCGTTTTGGTCAATCTGCGGAAGGTCCGAAGTGATGCGTATGTTGTCTCCTATCTTTTTCTTCAATCGGGAAACATGGAAGACTGGATGGATTTTGGAACCTTCGGGGAGCTCGAGTTTGCAGGCCACTTCCCCGATCATGGCTTTAATTCGGTATGGTCCATAGTATCGAGCGGCCAGCTTTAGGTTTCTTCGTAACGCGACGGAGGTTTGTCGATATGGCTGCAGCTTAAGGTACACCCAGTCACCTACTTCGAACACTCTCTCGGTCCTCCGATGGTCGGCTTGCTGTTTATAGCGGTGTTGAGCCTCTTTTAAGTTCTCCTTTAATAGGCCAATCAAGTTCTACCTTTCATTGACAAAGTCCTCCACATCCCCGGATGTAGAGATGCAAGGGACGTCGAGGGCGAGGAACTTAGGTTCATAACCGTAGAGAGCGTGGAACCATAGGGGGTAGGCTGGCCCGGCCCTAGCCTCAGGGCCCGGGCGCCGCACGAGTGATCTGCGCTCATCCCGTGACAAGTAGTGTCACGGACCGCCAATATTATAGTACTTTTTATTTTTAATAATGTACTAGAAGGCCCTGGGAAGTACTAGGCCTTCCTTATTTTTCCGTAGTTTTACTTGATGCGTGTACGTAATGGAAAGGCATGTCGCTTGACATTGTTGGGTCGCGTCCCTGGGCCCTTGACAAGGTCTGGGTCGCGCCTGACAGTGTCTGGGACGCGTCCCTGGGCACTTGACAAGGCCCAGACACGGACCGGACACGGGCGCCCATGCCCTTCCCCAAAGGTCGCGTCCCTAGCTTGAGGAGGCGTGTCTCTTGACCTTTCACACGGTCCATTGACACGGCCAAGGCAAGGGGGAGTGCACCCAATTTTGTTCCTTTAATATTCCATGTATTTAGACTAGATTCATGTACCTATTTATTATTCATGTCTCTTAGGTAATGAACCGTGCCCCTTGGGAAATACACACGGTTCATACCCCTTGTAATTATCCTTGAGTATATATAATAAAGTGATGGCAATTGCCAAGGGTGTCCAAACTCACCCAAATTAATCCAAGCTCTTTGTCCCTTTGATCGTGTACTTGCATTGTTATTGTGACTCTATTTCCTTTGTTCCAAAACACTCTTTTGCCTTTATTCAGCATAAACACAACCTTCGGGTTAACGAGGAGCCTGACTTAGCGAGGTACTTCGGAGTGAAGTTAAGTGGCGCACGGGCTTGACAAGGGTGTCAAAAACCGTCCTGTGACAGTTGGTATCAGAGCAGATTGACGTGATGGCTGGGAGCAGTGTTGTGGAGGAAGGAATTGTGAGTACGTCACAAGCAATGGAGGAACCACCAAGAGGGAGACCGGAGACGCGCACGAAAAAGGCAAGCAAGGCCAAGGACCCGTCTGTTCCACGGGATGCGCTTGGTAGTCTTGATGCTCGTGTGGCGAAATTAGAGTTGGTTATGGGTGATGTTCATGACCAATTTGACACTATCGAGTCCCTGGAGGAGAGTGTTACCGGACTGGAGGGAAAGGTCCTTGAGACCATAACCGAGATCAAGGATGCCATGGAGGAGCAGCTTGATCAACTAAAGGACGCTATTTTTGGACTTCGTCAAGACCTTGGCACCGTTAAGGAGGATGTGACGCTGTGCAAGACCGCTGTCGCTAATGGGGCGGGCACGAGTGGTGTGTCTCGTGTCAAAGTCCCAGACCCGCCGAGGTATGGAGGGAAACAGAACGCCAAGGAGATAGACAATTTCTTGTGGTGTTTGGAGAGGTACTTTGAGGCACTTCGCCTTGAAGATGAGACGCTCAAGATCAACACCGCATCAATGTACTTACAAGATGATGCGGCGTTGTGGTGGAGGAGGCGCCACGGTGACATAAGCCGTGGGACTTGCACTATCGATACTTGGGATGACCTTGTTCGTGAATTCAAGAAACATTTCTTTCCGGAGAATGCCGAGAGTGTTGCTGTGAAGATGCTGAGGGGTTTGAAGCAAACGGGATCTATCCGGGACTATGTCACGGAGTTCCAGACCCTTATGCTTGAACTTCCTGACATGCCCGAATCATTAGCACTCATTTATTTCTTGGATGGCTTGCAACCGTGGGCCGAAATGGAGGTGAAGCGTAGAGGAGTACAAGATCTTGCCACTGCAATATCCGAGGCCGAAAACTTGGTAGAGTACAAAAAAGACTCTACTAAGAAGAAGGACTTCAAAAGTAACAAAGGAAAGAGTGGGGGAGATAAGCCCTACAAATCGCCTTCATGGAAGGACAAAGGCAAGCAACATGAGAACAAGCATCACGAGACCAAGCATCATAGCAACCGAAACCATGACGACCGGTCAGACCAACGCAAGCGCCGGTCCTGTTTTCTATGCTCAGGCCCGCACTTTGCCCGGGACTGTCCGGAACGTCAAGCTTTGAGTGCCCTTGTTGCTTCGCAAGAGCAAGGGAACGGAGGTGCGAGCATAGGTTCAATGCGTGTCTTGGGGGCCATGTCCCAGGGTGCGCACAGAGCTGCTGTGAGTCAGGAGAACGTCCAGACACGGGCCCAGGCCCAGACGCTGACACAGACACAGACGCAGAGGCCAGGCGCTGCGCATGCCCAGGCGCAGGCCCGGGCGCCTGTCCAGTCCACGACCCAGTCCCAGACGCAGGTACCGGGTGCCGCGCATGTCCAGGCGCAGGCCCGGGCTCCTGTCCCGATCCAGACGTAGACACGCAGGGGTGTGTCCGTCCCGGCAGGGGGCACACGGAACAAGGGGCTGATGTATGTCAAGGCCCAAGTGAATGGTGCCGAGACAAAGGCATTGGTGGACACAGGTGCTAGCCACAACTTCGTGTCAGAACATGAGGCAAGGCGGCTCGGGTTGGACTATGTCAAGGAGTTGGGTTGGATGAAGATCGTTAATGCTTCCTCCAAGCCGATCCTTGGGATTGCTAAAAAGGTGCCCATCCAGTTGGGAGATTGGAGTGGCACACTCGACTTGACCGTGGTCACAATGGATGACTTTAAGGCAGTGTTGGGGATGGACTTCTTCGACACCGTGAAGCCCTTGTCATTTCTGGGAGAGAACATAATGGAGATCACTCAAGGCCAAGAGACCTTTGCTGTGCCCCTACTACGTGAGAAGGTAGAGGCAAAACTTCTCTCGGCCGTTTAGTTCAAGAAGGGAATCCGAAAGAAACAGGTTACTTACATTGCTACGTTGGTAGAAGATAAGGAGCCCGATTCTAAGGAAGTGCCCGTGGAAGTGAAAGGACTTCTTGATGCCTTTCAGGATGTCATGCCGCCTGAGTTACCGAGACACTTACCTCCAAGGAGGGAAGTGGACCACAGGATCGAGTTAGAGCCGGGGGCAAGGCCTCCCGCCATGGGGCCTTACCGTATGGCTCCACCCGAGTTGGAAGAGTTGAGGAAGCAGTTGAAGGAGCTTCTTGATGCGGGGTTTGTTAGGCCCTCTAAGGCCCCGTATGGTGCACCGGTTTTGTTCCAGAAGAAGCAAGACGGGTCACTTCGAATGTGTATAGACTACCGAGCCTTGAACAAGGTCACGGTAAGGAACAAATATCCTATTCCGCTTGTCGCTGACTTATTTGATCGGTTAGGGAAGGCACGGTACTTTTCCAAACTTGATTTGAGGTCCGGGTATTGGCAAGTTCGGATAGCCGAGGGTGATGAACCGAAGACGACTTGTGTGACCCGATATGGTGCATATGAGTTCTTGGTGATGCCGTTTGGGTTGACAAACGCACCAGCCACGTTTTGTACCCTCATGAACGAGATCTTCAAACCTTTCTTGGACAACTTTGTTGTGGTATACCTCCACGATATCGTGGTGTATAGTGAGTCCCTGGAAGAACATGTGGAGCACTTGAAGAAGGTGTTCCAAGCTTTGAAGGAGAACGAGCTTTATGTCAAACGAGAGAAATGCTCGTTTGCTCAGGAGGAAGTGTCGTTCCTTGGTCACCGCATGGGCCAAGGGGTGATACGCATGGATCAAGCCAAAGTTCACGCTATTGAAGAGTGGGAAGAACCTAAGGGAGTTAGTGAGCTACGGTCATTCTTAGGCCTAGTGAACTACTACCGACGGTTTATTCTCGGATATTCGGCTAGGGCCACGCCCCTAACCAATCTTTTGAAGAAGAAGCAACCGTGGCTTTGGGATGATGGATGCCGTGCTGCTTTTGAGAGTTTGAAGCGGGCTGTCATTGAGGAACCCGTTCTTCCCTTGCCCGACTTTGGGCAACCCTTTGAGGTGCATACCGATGCCTCAGACTTTGCAATTGGAGGGGTGCTGATGCAAGAGAAACATCCAGTTGCCTTCGAGTCCAGAAAGCTCAATGACACCGAGCGTCGATATGCTACTCATGGCAAAGAAATGACCGCCATTATTCATTGCTTGAGAGTGTGGCGTCATTATCTACTTGGGAGTAGGTTCGTTGTCAAGACTGACAATGTGGCAACGAGCTACTTCCAAAACCAGAAGAAGTTGAGTCCGAAGCAAGCAAGATGGCAAGATTTCCTCGCTGAATTTGACTATGCTTTGGAGTACGAACCGGGTACCGCAAATGTTGTCGCTGATGCACTTAGCCGCAAGACGAGCCTTGCTAGTGTGAGCATGGGTCTGGGTGATATCCTGGATAGGGTCCGGGCTGGCATGGTGCATGACACGTTTGCACAACACATGTTGAAGCTTGCTACCGAAGGCCGGACACGCAGGTTTTGGGCTGACAATGGGCTGCTGTTCACTGTTGGGAACCGGGTGTTTGTGCCTAAGTGGGAGAACTTGAGGCGTGACCTCATGAAGGAGTGTCATGATTCACAATGGGCCGGGCATCCGGGAATCGAGAGGACCGTAGCACTGACCAAGGCAGCGTACTACTGGCGCACATGAGAGATGATGTGGAAGCCTTTGTCAAGACATGTCTTGTGTGCCAACAAGACAAGATTGAGCACAAGACTGCCGCGGGCCTGCTTGAGCCTCTGCCCGTACCAAACCACCCATGGGAAAGTGTTTCCATGGATTTTATCTCCGCCTTACCGAGATCAGAAGGGTGTGGATCAATCATGGCTGTGGTTGATCGACTCTCTAAATATGGGACGTTCATTCCCGCGCCTAAGCACTGTACCGCAACCGAAGCTGCACGGTTGTTCCTCAAGCACGTTGTTAAGTACTGGGGACTTCCGCGGAGCATCATAAGTGATCGAGATCCGAGATTCACGGGCAAGTTCTGGGCCGAACTGTTCAGATTGATGGGTTCGAACCTCCACTACTCTACAAGCTTTCATCCACAAACCGAAGGGCAAACTGAACGGGTGAATGCTTTACTTGAGTTATATTTGAGGCATTATGTGGGGGCCAACCAAAGAGATTGGGCAACGTTAATTGACATTGCCCAATTTTCTTACAACTTACATAAGAGCGAGTCAACGGGCCATAGTCCTTTTGAGCTCGTTATGGGGTAACAACCCTTGACACCGCAAGCTGTTGCAACCGGTTACACAGGGAGCAGCCCCGCTGCATACCAGGCTGCGAAAGGGTGGAATGAAAGACTTGACATTGCCAAGACCCACCTCGACAAGGCAGCACACAAGATGAAAAAGTGGGCTGACAAGAAGAGGAGGTTCTTAGAGTTCCAAGTTGGGGACTTGGTGATGGTGAAGCTCCTGCCGCAGCAGTTCAAGGCCCTACGCAAGGTTCACAAGGGCCTAATCCGAAGATACGAGGGGCCTTACCCAATTCTTGCAAAAGTTGGGAAAGTGTCCTATCGAGTTGAACTACCGCCTAAGATGAAGATCCATCCTGTTTTCCATGTAAGCATGCTGAAACCGTACCATAGGGATGATCAAGACCCAAGTCGGAGCGAGTCGAGCCGAGCTCCTACAGCCGTGATCCCATCCTTTGACAAGGAAGCAACCGAGATTCTTGCCGACCGGATCGTGGGACGTAGGGGAGTGCCAAAGTATACCGAGTACTTGGTTCGTTGAAAAGATCTTCCTGAGAATGAAGCTACTTAGGAAAAGGAGGAGGACTTATGGCAGTTCAAGAAGATGATCGAGACATTCAAGACTACCGGGCATTGACGAGGACGTCAACGACTCAGGTGCGGGAGAGTGTCACGGACCGCCAATATTATAGTACTTTTTATTTTTAATAATGTACTAGAAGGCCCTAGGAAGTACTAGGCCTTCCTTATTTTTCCTTAGTTTTACTTGATGCGTGTACGTAATGGAAAGGCATGTCGCTTGACACCGTTGGGTCGCGTCCCTGGGCCCTTGACAAGGTCTGGGTCGCGCCTGACGTGATGGCTGACTTAACTTCACTCCGGCAGACATGGGTAAGAAGCCAAAAGAGGTACCGAGGGCTGAGCTAGTGGTAGAGGTAGGTTCGCAGTGGGAGAAGCTGATACCGGAAGGAGAGCTACCGAGTACGATCCAAAGCCAAATGAACACTGGGTTGCTTCCTCATAACTCCCCAAGGCTCACGGTACCATTGTCGCCACAGGAGGACTAGGCATGGCGAAAGTGTGTTGGCGGCAGGTCCAACATTGTCCAGGCTACCCGGAGGTGGATTCGAGGACGAATTCTCTCCAGCCCGGGGAGGATGATGATGCCCACACTATGGCGGGACAAACAACGTCTTGACTATTGGCAAAAGAAGACAAAAGCAAGCACTGGGAGGAGCATGGCGGTTCTCCAGGTCGGAGAGGATGATGTAGCCGCCATCCCTCTACTGGCGGGTCAGCATAGGCGAGACAACATCAATATGGAAGGGGCCTTGGCGGGGTAGGCTCAAGGGGAGGATACAGCAGTATACTCAAGGCTGGTAGGTTTTATGGCCGGAAACAGGCTCGGCGAGAGGATAGCTTGGCTGCAGCTACAAAAGGATGGGCATTAGCAGAGGATCCAAGCGGCTTGGCGTTGGCGAAGCCCAGGGCATGACAAGGGACGAAAATCATGGCAAGTAGTGAGATTCACGGCATGACACGCGAGATCCGATCCCGATTTGAATTTGAATTTCAAATGTTGATTTTACTTTCCTTTTTCAGTTATTTCCTTCCTTAATTCTTTCCAACTCCTCCTCTATATAAAGGGGGACGACTCTAGGGTTTAGGTAGACTAGTTTTTCCAGAATTTTCAAGTTTCATTTTTGATTCTCGATTTCTGGGGTTGTGAGAAACGAGCTATCCTTTTTCCCTTTATATGTATTATCAATTAATAAAAGTTAAGGGAAAGCCGTTGAACCTTCCCGTACCCCTATTTCCCATTTCACGCGCTGCATCAATCTGAAAGTTAGTCAAATATTTGAGAGTCAACCATAAGGGGTATACACCTTTTAAACAAGGCTGAAGGATCAATCTGCGGAAAGTAGCATTTATGGGTTAAACTTCATAAGCATGTCATAGAAATCCTTGATTTTTGTCACCATATCCATTTTAATTGTCCTATTTCCTAATCTAGTGACAGAGTATCTACCACTTTTCATTAACCCTTGAAACTTTATTTCCATTCTTGTCTACCTCCTAACACTACGTACAAAGGAGAGTATTTTCAAAAGTTTACATGATAATTAGGCATTTCCTTAAGCTTCACAAGTAAAATAAAAGGTGAAAATTAATTTTGATGGAGAATTATGTGAATTTCATTTATCAAGTGCATGCACCTCACGTTAGGGCCCAAAACTCATATTTAACAACTATACCACTGTAGTTGTCCGAAACTCACTAAAAAGCAGGGTTACTAACCATTCACCATTCTCATTTGCCAATGGTCATCATAAGGTACTCGTTCAGCAATGTGCTTACAGGAATCTAACAGGGAATAGATAAGTCGTCTTAGCAAAGTCTCACAACACAAATCTACCTAAAATAGTCACAAACTTGCAGCTAAAAACCAGATCGATAGTTGATACATACACTAAACCAGATTGTCTATTTTAGCATCAGAACATAGGATGTCCAATCCGAGTTGGCTTTTAACCTGCTACTCTCCAGATGCTATATTATGCAACTACAACATGGGATCCAACATTTGGCTAACTCATTAGCTTAGGTTAGCATTTAAAATGTGCTTTGCTGCAACAAATATCTTAGCTGCAAGAACAAGTGCAAAGCAAGCACAAACTGTTAGAAATTAAACTTGATTCTAATAAAGGAATTTAATATTCATTGGTGTTGTGTGGTTATGAGATTTTATAGGAGTTTCATATAGAATTAGAGATAGGAATTTATGGAGAATTTCAGGGGCTATTTATGTATTGACTTAATGAGGTTAATGGCCACAAATGGCAAGTTTATTTCGGAATTGAAAAGTCCTATAAATACCCCTTGTATCAGCCCATTTAAATGCATGGAAATATAATAAATCACATAAGTATTTTTGAGTTTCTCTTGTTTTGTCTCTCTCCTCTTCCTAGTTGTGTGAGTTAGCCAATTTTCTATTTCCAACACAGTGGTATCAGAGCGTAGGTTATGGCTTTAGCAAAAAGGTCTCTTCCTTTTCAATACCCTCACCTCAAAAAAGACAACTATGATAGTTGGTCTATCCGAATGAAGGCTATACTCGGATCTCAAGGTGCGTGGGAGATTGTCGACAGCGGCTAGGAGGAAGCTAAAGATGAAGCTTCCTTGAATCAAGCCCAGAAGGATGCTTAGAGAAGAGTAGAAAGAAAGACCAACATGCTCTTTCGATCATCCATCAATGTTTGGATGATTCTATGCTTGAGAAGGTGGCAAACGCGACGACTTCAAAGGAAGCATGGGAAATTCTTCACAAGTCTTTCAAAGGAGCTGAGAAAGTGAAGAAGGTTCATCTCCAGACGCTAAGAAGTGAATCTGAAGCACTTCGCATCAAGGAATCCGAAACTGTTTTTCATTATTTCTCTAGAGTTCAAGGCATTGTCAATCAAATGAAAAGAAATGGAGAAGAAGTACTCGAAGTTCGGATAATTGAGAAGATTCTTTGTTCTCTAGATCCAAAATTTGAGCATATTACTATAGCAATCGAGGAGTCAAAAGATTTAGACACTATGTCTATTGAGCAATTAAGTGGGTCGTAATAAGCCCATGAACAAAGAATGAACAAAAGCAAGAATGAGTCTATGGAGCAGGTCTTGCAAGCAAAGCTTTCTCTCCAAGGCAGGGGAGAAGCAAGCAAAAGAGATGGAGGAAATCAAAGAAGCCACGGACGAGGTCGCGGACGTGGCTAAGGTTTAGGTGATGGTCAAAATCCATCTAAGAATGAGGAAGAAAGCCAAAGCTCATCCAGAGGACGTGGACGTGGAAAAGGAAGAGGGAGAGGTAACAATTGGAGGTCAAATGGGAGGTATGATAAATCCCATATTAAATGTTATAATTGTCAAAACTATGGTCATTATTCATGGCAGTGTTGGAACACAACAGAAGAAACTAGTGAAAAGGCCAATTTGGTGGAGACAAAACAAGAGATGGAGGAATCAACATTGTTGTTGGCTCACAAGATGAGTGGAAAAAGAAGACAATGATTGTTGGCACCTTGATAATGGTGCCAGTAACCACATGTGCGAAGATAGGAGAAAGTTTGTAAAGCTCAATGAGTATTTCGGTGGTGATGTCACTTTTGGAGATTCTTCCAAAGTACAGCTCAAAGGCAAAGGTGCCATTTTAATTCGTTTGAGAGATGGTGATCATAGACTCATAACTGATGTTTATAAGGTGCCAAAATTGAGATGTAATGAAATTCATATGAAAGATCGTAGTCTTTTCTTGAGAGATCATAATGCCAGTTTGATTGCAAAAGTTTTGATGTCAAAAAATAGAATGCTTCAATTGAAACTACATGTAGACACAACCAAATGTTTTAAGGCTTGTGTAAAAGATTCATCTTGGCTTTGGCACATGAGATTTGGGCATTTGAACTTTGGCAAACTCAAGGCACTTGGAGATAAAAAGATGGTGAAAGGTCTACCCTCTATTGATCATCCCGAGCAACTTTGTGAAGCATGTAATCTTAGAAAGCATGCTAGAAAGAGCTTGCCAAAGCAATTACTTTCAAGAGCAACTGAGCCACTTCAACTTGTACATGCTGATGTTTGTGGAGCCATCAAGCCATCTTCATTTGGTAAAAACAATTATTTTCTGCTTTTTTACTGATGATTTTAGTAGAAAGTCTTGGACTTATTTTCTTAAAAGGAAATCTAATAATTTTGGAGCATTTAAAAAATTTTAAAATATTGGTTGAAAAAGAAAGTGGTTATGTGATTAAATCCTTGAGGACAGACAGAGGAGGTGAATTTACTTCTAATGAGTTCAAAGATTTCTGTGAAAAGCATGGGATCCGCCATCCTTTAACAATGCCAAGATCACCACAACAGAATGTCGTGGCAAAAAGGAAGAACAGAACAATTCTTAATATGGCTCGGAGTATGATGAAGAGTAAACAAATGCCAGATGAGTATTGAGCAGAAGTTGTTTCTTGTAGAGTTTATCTCACCAATAGATGTCCCACAAAAAGCCTACTGAACCAAACCCCTCAAGAAGCTTGGAGTGGAAGGAAGCCTAATATCTCTCAATTGCGAGTGTTTGGAAGTCTTGCATATGCTCAAGTTTCGAACAAGAGAGATCTAAACTTGATGACAGAAGCAAGAGGTATGTGTTTATCGGGCATGAATCTAACTCCAAAGGATACAAGTTGTTTAATCCAGAAACTGGAAAGGTGGTAGTTAGTAGAGATGTGGAGTTCGATGAAGAAGCTACTTGGGTTTGGAATGAGCAAAAAGAAGATTCCTATGACTTCTTTCCATATTTTGATGAAGATAATGAAGAAACAGCACAAGTCATAGATCCACAAATCACTGAAGAGTTATCAGAAAATCCTGAAGGGGTTGCAAATAAGGATGAAGCCACTCCCATAGTTTGAAGATCAACAAGGGAACAAAGAATGCCAGAAAAGTACAAGGATTATTATTTAGGGAATAACGATAATCCTTCTCTTTCCTGTCTATTTGCAGATAGTGAGCCCTTAAATTTTGAAAAAGCAACAAAAGATGAAAAATGGCAACGGGCTCTAGATGAAGAAATTATTGCCATTGAGAAGAATGAGACTTGGGAGCTATCCACCTTACCTGAAGGTCAAAAAACCATCGGTATGAAGTGAATATTTAAAACAAAGAGGTCTTCTAATGGCAAGGTAGAGAGATACAAGGCAAGGCTTGTTCCTAAAGGCTACACTCAGAAACATGGAGTTAACCACAATAATGTATTTGCTCCGATTGCTTGCATGGAAAGTATCAAATTACTAATTTCCGTTGCTGCTCAGAATGGATGGAAGATCCATCAACTAGATGTCAAATCAGCTTTCCTCGATGGTTTCCTTAAAGAGGAAATTTATGTTGAACAACCTAAGGGTTATGTGATTGAAGGCCAAGAAGAAAAGGTCTTGAAGCTGAAAAAAACTTTCTATGGGTTAAAGCAAACACCGAGGGCGTGGAATAGCAGAATTGACAAGTATTTCCAAGATTATGGATTTAAAAGGTGCACTCATGAATATGCACTTTATGTTAAAATCCAAAAGAATGACATTTTACTTGTTTGTCTCTATGTAGATGATCTCATTTTTTTCAGGGAACAACCCAAGTTTGTTTGAAGATTTCAAAAGGATTATGGCAAAAGAGTTTGAAATGACTGACATAGGGCTTATGTCTTATTACTTGGGTATTGAAGTGAAGTAAACTGAAGTTGGGATTTTTATTTCTTAAGAAAGCTATGCCAAGAAATTGCTTGAGAAATATAATATGATTAATTGTAAACCTTATGAAATGTGGAGTAAAGCTTTCGAAGTTTAATGATGGAGAAAAGATAGATCCCACTCTTTTCAAAAGTCTCATGGGAAGTTTAAGATACCTAACTTGTACACGGCCTGATATTCTTTTTAATGTTGGACTTGTTTGTCGTTTCATGGAAACCCCCACTTCTTCTCATATGAAGGCAGCCAAAAAAATACTTCCATATGTTAAAGGTACACTTGATTATGGGTTGTTTTACACATCGGCAAACACTTTTGAACTTACGCGATATTGTGATAGTGATTTCGGTGGAGATGTGGATGATAGAAAAAGCACTAGTGCTTTTGTAAGTTTCATGGGTACTACTGCTATTTCTTGGAGTTCGAAGAAGCAATCAATTGTTGCGCTTTCAAGTTGTGAAGCTGAATATGTTGTTGCTACATCTTGTGCTTGTCATGCTATATGACTTAGAAAATTGCTAGAGGAACTATGGATGACACAAGAAGAAGCTACAGAGATTTTTATTGATAACAAGTCTGCTCAAACTCTTGCAAAGAATCCTGTCTTCCATGATCGATGCAAACACATAGAGACAAGATATCACTTCATCCGTGAGTGTATCGAAAAGAAGGAGGTGGAACTCAAATTTGTGAGGTCTCTTGATCAAGTTGCAGATATTTTCACGAAGCCTCTAAAATACGATGTGTTTTCCAAATTTCGAAACCTGCTTGGCATAATCAAGAAGAATCAAGTTTAAGGGGGGTGTTAGAAATTAAACTTGATTCTAATAAAGGAATTTAATATTCATTGGTGTTGTGTGGTTATGAGATTTTATAGGAGTTTCATATAGAATTAGTGGTAGGAATTTATGGAGAATTTCAAGGGCTAATTATGTATAGACTTAATGGGTTAATGGCCACGAATGGGAAGTTAATTTCAAAATTGAATAGTCCTATAAATACCCCTTGTATCAAACCATTTAAATGCATGGAAATAGAATAAATCATATATGTATTTTTGAGTTTCTCTTGTTTTGTTTCTGTCCTCTTCCTAGTTGTGTGAGTTAGCCAATTTTCTATTTCCAACACAAACTTGTGCCCACCATGAACTTCTAGCCTTCAAGAATTGAAGACCAACTTCAAGATGAAAGTTATGGAAGCAGGTAGATTATAAGAAAGTATTTGGCAGGTAATAGCTATTTGAACTTTTTCTGTCTACCAAAAAAACATAGATGACCATTTCAATTTGGTTTAGCTTTAGTAAAGAGTAAAAGTAGGAAAAGCTAAGCAAATCTGTTTAAACCTAAAAATTAGGTGTGTGCAGTTAATAAAGAGCAAAGCTACAGAAAACTAAGTAAAACTCTAATTGTTTTATTTTTCCCAGTTTTCACCTCAAAATAGATGGAAATGTGAGCAAAACTAGGAACAAGTAAAGCTAGGCAAAATTGAGTAACAAGTTGTTTTACCAAGAAAAGTTGGGGAAAACTAATTAATAACCACACAAGTAAAAACTACTAATTTTCCCTAGTTTCACTTTTTCTTTATTTTCCAAAATTTTGCTTTTTCCTACTTCGGCTGACTCACTAATTTTTAAACCAAACAGTATCGTTTAGTAGCTAAATTATGGATCAATTGACTTGTTTAGCCTCAATTCACTACATCAAAATCAAGCTATTGAGATACTAAGCCAGTAACGACACTTTCAAATAACTGTCAAAGACTCAAAGGTAATTTAGGAAGAATGAGCTATTGGGTCACTTTTAAGTGTATTTATAATCTTTGTTACACAGCCAACTAGCAAGATACGCTTTTAAGTATAATAAGAGTTAAAATCTAGTGTCATACTAGACTTGTTTTTTTTATAGTGATTATCACTACTACTGCATAGGTAACAGAATTTGCCACATCTATTTGTGGAATAAGATCCGAGACGAGTTCCAATTATGGAAATCAAATTAAAGAAGACACAATTAATGTAGACTAAAGTACTACAAAGGTGCTCAGAGCAGATGTGCTCGAGAAAATCGAGATTAGAATTCTGTTATACCTTAATTAATACCTCTCTGCAGAAATTTTATTTTAAGCACAAAAGAAGGCTTAGAATCATTTCTCTATGGAGTTATTTACACAACTGGTCCCTCATGTTTCTAGTTTTATTTAAATTAGTCCCTCATTTTTTATTTTGTTCAAATTAGTCCCTCATCTTTTTAAATTTGTAGTCAGTGGTTTTCTCCCTCTTAGTTAATTCTAAGCATTCCTCAAGGCAATCTACCACCAAAGATGGTACCAACATGCCATCTCTGGATCCCATTAGAACTCCGAAGTTAAACGTGCTTGGGCAAAAGCAGTACCGGGATGGGTGACCTTTTGGGAAGTCCTCACCCTCAGGTTGGGGCACTCGGAAACAGCCTCTCTTCAGGGCTAATATCCTGAAGGGAGAAGGCTGCCTACATCCGCCTCCCCAGATCCTACTTAGGCGGAAGCCCTTGGGGCACTAGGTACGTTGCTTTTGCCTCAAGGCAATCTACCGAAAGCACCAACACAAGCTAGATTCAATTCCACAATTTAGGTATTCTACAAACTTATTTTTATCATTTACCAATATTTCCTACAATTATGATTACCAGTCATAAATCACGAATAAAAATTCATCAATTCTCCATAATTCTTACCGACCTATGAGCAGCAGAAGAATCAGCGAGCTCATTCTTAAGGCTCCATCCCATAAATGTGGAACCTAGACCAGGGATCAAAATCAAAGAGAATCCGATGCAAAAGCACAGCAGTAGCTTGATCTTCGTCGATCGGACGCCAGAGATTGTGTATTGGCGGAACCTCTGAGTCACACGGCGGCTCACCAACGAGCCTCTCATCACCACAATGCGGCAGTTACTGGCAACTTTAACTGTCGATCGATTCCATTCGCCGGCGTTTCACAGGAGTTTCGCCGGCGCCGGCGGAGATTGTTGGAGTAATTCGCTGTCAGAAGCAGTTATCGCTAGATTCTCTCCCGCAAGAAGGAAGGGGGTTTGGTCTACTTCAGTTTCCTATCGAAAGCATGTAATAGTAGCAGGTAATGATGTAATGGAATACTGTCCTAACCGTTTAAAGAAAAAGGAAAATGATATTTCAAGTTTTATATGTAATTTGCAAGAAAATTTAGTTGAGCTTATTCCACCAACGATAACAACAATAGTTACAGTATTTTAAGAACTCCAATTTAAGCAGGATTTGGATGATAGATATACACAATCTTTTTTCTTCCAGATGTTATCTAAAAGGGAAGTTGTTTCCAAGGATCCCAGTCTAAAAAGCTTAGTTGACCTTATTACATATTGTAAAATTTTAGTAGATATTTTTCGTATTTTGTTAATGGATATCTTTTTGTAACTAACTAATTGTTAGTTCTTAACTAATTAAGGATAATGATTTTTTTTTTTTTTTGGTTGGTAATAATCTTGTTGCTTAGTTTGTAGTGAAGGGTCTAGTATTTTTACTGAGTAGGAGGTTGGTTCCAGACTTTATATTAGGTTTTTAAAAAAAAAAATTTTATTTTTTTCGTTTTTGGTAATAAGGGTGTCGGACTTAATTCTTTTGGTATTCAATCTCACTTAAAAATTTTGCTATATGCAGCAGTGTAAGTCGAAATTAGTTGACAAACTGAGTATAGAATTATCAGTCAATTATTGGAAAGTATTACAAGTGCTCACAGTTGGCGATCTAAGCCTGAAATTAGAATGTTGTTCATTCATTGAATAAATAGAGGAAAAGAACATCTTTTAAACGTCGTAGTCAAAAAAGAACAAACTGATTGTTTAGAGAAAGAACATTTTCTAACTGTGTGTTTTTTAGTTGATTTTTTTTTCTTGTTCTTGTTCTTGGATGGTTCCTTTTTTTAACACTTCTTAAATGCTTCCTACTACCTGGCATTTTTTTAGAGAAAAATTCTACCATTATTCTTCTCCTTGTTTCTCTCTTTGCACCTGACTTAATTTACTTACCAATTTTTTTAGGAAAATTTTCATTTAGGTATCTTAAAATTTGACCATTATTATATAGATATTCTGACGTTTCAGTATATTCAATGAAGGTATCTTAAAGTTTAAATATTTTTTCACTTAGGTATGTTATATCGAAATTTTGTGAATTTTTATGAGAATCAGGCCAATTTTATACAAAATATCCTAATTTGGTGTATGATTATAGTAATATATATAAGTTATGCAATGTTTTCAATAAAAATTCAATAAATTATAATAAAATGTTCACTGCATTTGGAAGTCAACTACCTATATACTGCTAAAATTATGTGCCATAAGCATTTTTGTTTGGTAAAAGATCATCAAATTCTCTTGTATATTATCAAAATCATGCATCACTTTAACATTTTTCAACTTGTTTTTTTTTGGGTAACACAAACAAAGCGACATTTTTCAACTTGAATTTGGGTAGAAAGGTACTATTGATAAAATTTTAAAACTTTTGAATATCTAATGATAAAATATTTAAACAAGAAGTTACTCTATTGTATATTTTGAAATGTTAAGATATCTAAATGATTAATAGTCAAACCTGAGAGTGCTTGAGTGATAATTTTCCTTTTTAAATTATTATTATTAATATTAATATTAATATTAATATTATTATTATTATTATTATTATTATTATTATCATCATCATCATCATCATCATCATCATCATCATCATCAATTATTTATTTATTTTTATTATCTAATATCATTTTTTATTTTTATTATTAAAATAGACCTCACATTGTTAAGTTTTTAGATTCACTATTGACTTCGAAAGCACCACCATGATCAATAGCAGGAGAGTCAAACAAAGAAGATGTCCCCATTTCCTGGCTATTCAAGAGAAAGAAGGGGAGAAGTGAGTAGCAAGAGATATCTAACCCTTTTTTTCATTCAAATGTTTCTCCCTTTTTCCCCTAACATTGCTTTGAATGTAGCTACGACCTCCATTCATAAATTATAAATGGTGATAACAATAGCTGACTCTCCATCAAGAAGTCAGGCTTATGATTTACCCACTAATACTAAGCCTCTTGACATCACCGTGGAGGAAATGGAACAGTCCATTATAGCCATCCTCAAGGCAATAACGAGGGATGCCTTAGCTCGTGCTCCTCTTTTGACTGCCTTGAGCTAGGAGTACATTTAAGCATCATTCTTAACCCATGGCTATCCTTGAAAACCCTAGAGGAGATTCCTACTAGTAAGGGAGATTTTGCCTTCCCCTTATCTCATTTTTTGGTTAAGCCATTAGTTGGCTCTAACTTATTGTTCTTACATAGACCCACCAAAAGTAACAACACTTTCACAAGAAGAACAAGACTATTGTTAGCCTGAAATAATAATGGCTTCAACCACAGTAGACTCTAAGGGTGAGAAACTAATAGTTCTAATTTCTTGTCTTTTGGCTTGAGAAAACAAAAGCGAAACCCTTTTTCCTTTGTTGTATCAGGTACCTTCCTCATCACCTTTCTCACTCGAGGTGCTCTCAGGTTTATAGCAACTTAACGTGAGTGGGAGGTTGGTCGTCCAACTTATAGATCCCCAGGCATCTCTCAGTCACAAAGATTAAGCACCTTAGTGCACCTATCCATTCAAGATTTGGCTTTGCTAGCCAATGAGTAGGCAATTCTTGCCCTAATGAGAGCTTAAGGAAGATCTAAAAGTAATCCGAGCTATCCCAAGAGAGCTATATGCCCATGAGGGCATGCTAAAAACCATCCTAGAAGAAATTCCCTCATCAATCCAGTGGAAGTGTTCTTGCCAGACCACCATAAGAGGCTTCAGCCAGTCTATATCTATGCAGCTAAGGTCTTTGAGGTGCCATAAATTAACCATCGCCTCAAGTTCAAGCTACCAAGAATAAGATCCAAGAGGTGGAATAGCAGTTGGAAAGACTCCAAAAGAGACTTAAGCCCCTCATACTCCATAATGTAACTGCTTTCACTAGAATCAACGAGCTCGAGCATGCAGCGGTAGAGGCACAACAGTAGACCTTCCACATCTTTCAGAAGCAAGTAATCACCTCATATTCCTGCTTACAAGCTGCAATCAGGTTGATCCACTATAGGGATTATTAACTAGAATAAGATTTTCTTTTCTAGCCCTTGCATTATTTTCTACTCAAGTTATTTTCCTTTGTAAGCTCTGGAACTCGCAAACTTTTAATACACAATGTCTACACTTTTTATAATACAAGTTGTTTGGAATACAGGATGTCTTTCAATTTTGATTTGATTGTGCCTTTAAGTGCTCAAGAATTTCTCGTTAGTCCTGATCCCCTAGACACTGATACTTAAACCGAGCCACTAATTTTGCAAATCTAAATGTGAGAACTTCTTGGTTAGAATCTTAAATTGAAGGAAATATCACTTCAAGAATTTGCCATTAATGGCCCTTACGTGGATTCTACCATCAATATCTTGAAGTAGATATGCATTCCCTGCAAAAACTTCAATGACTTTGAATCGTCTTTTCCAATTAGCATACCATTTTCCAAAGACTCGATCTTTTTCCCAATAGGCAGGATGACCTTCCAAATCAAATCCACAACGTCAAAGGACCTTAGCTGGAGCTTTTTTTTAATAGACCTTAGCCACCCCTCTTCTTTTTCCTCTATAGCTTAATCAAAATATAAAGCCTATCACTATGGAGATCATTGATCTCATTCATCATGGAATAGCTATAGCCAAACACTAAGAGTTTCCATTGGTGGATCAATGTTATTAACTGGATTGTTATTTTAATAAGTACTGCATTAAGACCATACATCAGATGATATGGAGTGGTTTGTGTTGCATCCCGGTTCGAGAATCTGTAAGACTAAAGGGTGTCTAGTAGCAACTCATGTCACCTCCTTCAACTGTCCTCAATGATTTTTTTATTTTTTTTTTTCAATATTGGCCTTAAGAATCTTGTTTGTTGATTTTGCTTAACCATTAGCTTAGGCGTAACAAGAAGTTGAGTTTAATATTTCAATGTTAAAACTCTTAGTGAACTCCTTAACCTCAAAGACATTAAACACAAGCTTGATCCATAATGATGGTTTTAGGGATCCCAAACTTGCACAGGATTTATTCCTTCATAAAGTCAATCACATCTGGTTGATTCATACTGTTGTATGGTTTTGCCTTGACCCACTTGGTAAAGTAGTTCGTAGCCACAAGAATATATGATTTTTTTTTTACTTTTCAGGGGGTTTGTTTCTCCAATGCTATGCATTGCCCAACCTTGAAAGGAACACGACTTGGCCGTTGCATGGATCTTAAATGTAGGGACCTAAAAACAGTCCCATTATTCTAGCATGCTCTACAACCCTTTGCATATTTAATGTAATTGTCCATTATTGATTGCTAATAGTAGCCATAACATTTTTCCAATCAATGCATCTTATTTTCTGCTAAGTGAAATCCACAAATCCCTCCTGGGCTCTTACCATAACCAGCATGGCATCATCCAAGTCTAGACCATTAAAAGCAACCCCACTAGTAGATTCATCATTAAACTGACACTTATATTCCCTCATTTTCAACTTACTATTCTTATTGAACTGTTAATTCTTGAAGTACTCAATGATTGGCGTCCTCTAATCCTCGGCTCATTCTACTCGTGTTGGTTGTAACTCAAGACAGTCAAGAGTGCCACCCCTTTATGTAAGCACCAATACTTAAACATAAGAGTTTGTTACGTCAAGATCACTTTTCAAGACCTCAGTCTTAATGACCATAAATTCTTCGAACCAAGTCCTTGGCAACTTATAACAAGAAGCCAAACAGACATGGTCATTAACTGCCCCATTTTTAGCTCGAGGGGTGAACGTGATTCCCGCCTCATTGAACATTCCCAACAAGTCTTGGACCGTTGTGATGTATTTGTTTAAGGTGCTACTAAAGCATTGAAACTCATAGGTTACTTGGTGAATAACGAACTTCGAATCGGCCCTAATCCAAACACTAGTGGTTCCTTAGAAGAATTAAATATTTAAAAAATAAATTACTAAAATAACCCCGATGGGTGGCCAAAATTCCGATCTCACTCAAGGTTGACCTGACCTAAGACAGACCAGAATGGAGGGTAATTTGACTTGATGTTGATCCAACCTGAGGTTGACCTAAACCCGTGGTTGACCCAATTCCAAGGCTTACCTGAATACTGTCCCACCCAACCCAAGACTGTCCCGAACCGACCCGATGGCTAGGTCTACCTGTTGGATACCCAAGGATAATTGGGAGGGAATGGATATGAAGTTTTACTCGCTGAGGTGGTATGAGTATCCATTTCATACCCGTGATAGGTACGAAGCCAATAACAAGTGTAAATTATTTAGGTGGGTACCAGTAGGGGAATGCAATCTTTATTGACATCAGCTAAAGTAATTATATAAGAATACACCCACTTTTTCAATGGACATTATATGAGTAGACTTCGATCTACATTTTTATCGTAGTTCTGTACATTGTATTTAAAATATTTTCTTCTGTATTTTAAACGTTTTTACATATTGAATATCAAGACCATTTCAGATTTTCATGATCCATAGCCATTTATACATTAATCTAGGATGCAATGTGCACTATTTTCTAGCCCACATGTTACAAATTCTATTTTGTAAAAGGAAAAAAAAAAAACATGAATAAACAATAATGAGTTTGGGCTTATGAGTCCATGTTCAATGTATTATAGGGTTATGTTGATAAAAAGTGAAAACTGCAGCCTTTTTAAGGTTAGGAAAAAAAGAGGCGGCAGCAGCTCACACGAAAACAAAACCGAGAGTGAGTTTGAGCGGCAGCGTGTCGGCTCCTCTTGTAAATTCCAATATTTTTTGACGGAGATCGAGTTTGATCTTAGAGCAATTTGGATTGAATTTTTTAGGCATTGATTAGAGTGAATTGATTAGGAAGAATGAATTATTCTAGGGCCTAAAGATGTAATCCTTATTGTTTCGGGGTTTTTTGGTTGGGTTTGTAAAGGGAGAACGAAGCTCAAGTTCCTTGTCTTTTCTACTAAGATTCTTTGTATATTTATAGCGAGTGAAGAGCTGGTAGGTGTTATGTAGGGTGACACAGCTTGGGTGTGATTGATGGAGGATGAAGCGATAACGTTTGCGAAGTGGTGTTCTGCAGGAGAGGAGGCGGTATTATATATTGGCTGGTTGGGCAATAAATGGATGTCCTAGAGGTACCCTTAAAGAGGATGTGGCGGTGTATGGTGAGGGGATCTGTCCGGGAGGTGAAGGCTGAATTTTGCTTAGGAGTAGTTGGGTTTCGGTGGCAGTACGATCCGCCTACGGGAGTCGTACCGCCTCCTTTTCTGGCAGTTTTTTCCTAACAGTTAGCCCCAACTTTGGAGTTAAAAAGGTACTTTTAGCCTCAAAGTGTGTTGTTATGAATACCCCAAGAGGCTGGCTGTTTTCCCCAGTGTTCAGTTATAAATACTTTAAGTGATTATCTTTTTATATATCCAAGTGGTTGGTTTTTGTTTGGGTTTTACTTGCTTTGCTCTAGTTTTTCCCTTTCTTTTCGTTATTTATAGATGATACTATGCATGAGATTTGGTCGTGGCTTCCTACTAAGTCTATTTTAAAATTTGCTTGTGTGTCTCCTAGTTTTCATAATTTACTTTTTGACTATGAGTTTGTTGAAAAACAATCTTTTCGTACTTTAAACCGTATTGCTAACGGATTTGTATTGCAGCCTGAGAGTGACCTATGTCTTGATAACTTAAAAGTGTTCTCCTATTCGGGAGACTTTTCTCCAGTTATCCTTGCTGAAGTGCTGGAAGTTTTAACCAATAACATCCGCGTGCTGGGTGTCGAAGATGGTTTAATGTTATGCCGTGATTATAACATTTCTCAAATATTTGTTTGTAATCCAGACGTGGGGATGCGTCAGCTGATACCTCTGCCTCATAGAGTTTCCATGGGTTACGCGTATTCTCCGTTAAATTTAGTGTTTGGGTGTTTCGATACTGCTGCTAACTTCGGGTTTTATCTTTATTTGTTGATGATGGACTTATCCCAGCCTTATTAGGGCCCCTGGTCCAGTGTATATCAATGTTTCTCTTGTAGATCATCTTTGTTTAGGTGGAGAGCTGTACTATTTGTCGAATTGGGGACCTTATCTGGGAGATGCTCAAGATTGCCCTTACATAGTTCGATGGAATACCGCTACAGGCTTTTCACGTAGGATGCCCTTTCCTGATGTAGTTTGCCAGAACCTTTTTGCTTGTCGAGACGCCAAGATCTTTAAATGGTGGGAGACATCAGCGGATCCTCCTATCCTGTGTTTGATTACGTTGCGGAGCCCTGTATTCACTGTGTGGACTCTACCTAATTTGGAGGATCCATTCTCTTGGGAAAGGCGATTTCATTTATATGTCCGGTTGCCTTGGTCAGGAGGCCGATGGGACCCTGTCATTACAAGCTTCGCAGTATCTTGGGAGCATCTTGCTTTTACCGCCCATAATCAAGTGTTTCAGTGTGCACTTTATGGGGATCTTCGTGGGCGCATATTTTACTTGGGGAACCATAGGTGTGAGTCTCAAGCGTAGCTGTTTCCTTATGCCGAGTCTTTATTTCGTTGTGGTAATGACCCTACACCTTTATGTAAATTAAGGAGGCCCTTACTTTTGTTCTGTAGTGATCTTAACCTGCAATTGTGGCAGGGTGGATGCATTTAGTAAACTTTGTGAAAGTGCGCCTTCCTACTTTATGTAATATTTACTTAATTTTGTATTAGTATTATCTTGTGTAATATTACCTTGTACATTATTTTGTATGATATTACCTGGTATAGTACTATTTTTGGCATGTTGGTAATACTGAGTTTCCTCCTTTGTTTGACAGAAATTATTCGTTTATAAGCGTGCTTTTTATGAGCTATTGTCTTTTTTACACCTAGTTTTTCCTCAGTTGACTAACAGTGTTAGATTTATAGTTCTCCCTTAAGCAGGATTACAATCGTTGGTTTCTAGCATTAGATGAGACATTTGTTCTGGAAGGATTTAAGTTAAGGATGGCTTACCGCTCATTTTATATGATCACGGTCTTTCAAACTGGTGAAAATGTACCGCTAATCCTAATGCTAGGTGGAATTTACACAATTACGGACTCTCAGCTGGTGAAATTGTACCGCTAGTTCCGACGTTAGGTGGAACCTACACAGATGCGGATTCTCAGCTGGTGAGAGTGTACCGCCAGTTCCGATATTAGGTGGAACTTACACAGACACGAACTCTCAGCTGGTGAGAGTGTACAGCTAGTTCCGATGTTAGGTGGAACTTGCACAGATGTGGACTCTCAGCTGGTGAGAGTGTACCGCTAGCTCCGATGTTAGGTGGAACTTACACAGATGCGGACTCTCAGCTGGTGAGAGTGTACCGCTAGCTCCGATGTTAGGTGGAACTTATACAGACACGGACTCTCAGCTGATGAGAGCGTACCGCTAGTTCCGATGTTAAGTGGAACTTACATGAACGCGGACTCTCTGCTGGTGAGAGTGTACTGCCAGCTATAACTTCATGCTCCCCATATGGCTTGGAGCAATCGCAACCACCAGCCCTCCCATTTTGGTAAAGGCCGTTATAAACCACATATAGACAAAATTTTTAGCCGGTAAAAAGCTGGGTTAAAATGGGTCATACATAGGTATTTAATTTAAGCAAAAGTCTCTAGGCAGTAAAAGGTTGACTAAAGATAATTCTTAATAAGGGAAATTCATTCAACTTAATAAAAGCCCTAAGCTGGCAAGAGGCTGGGTGAAGATAATTCCTAGGACAGATAATCTATTTATCTTAACAAAAGCCCCCAGCCAGCAAAGGCTGGGTGAAAATAAACATAAATAATCTATTTAATTCAATAAAAGCCCCCAGCCGGTAAAGGCTAAGTGAAGATAAATACAAGTAATCTATTTAACTTATTAAAGGCCCCCAGCCGGTAAGGGCTGGGTGAAAATAAATACAAATAATTTATTTAACTTAATAAAATCCCCCAGCCGGTAAGGACTGGGTGAAAATAAATACAAGTAATCTATTTAACTTAATAAAAGCCCCCAATCGGTAAAGGCTGGGGTAGGAGAGCTTTTGAACACTTTGGCGCCTAAACTTTTTATTTCAGCTGTTAGGCTTCGGATATGTTGAGAGGAACAGCTTTCAAGGCTTTCTTAAATGCGATGCTACATGTAGGCGTGTTACTCCTTTGGCCGTTATTTTGCTTTTTGGGCATTTAAACCCATTTTACCTCCTCCATGCCAAGAAATCCCCTTGTTCCGTCTCTACAACCTTTCCTTCCTCTACGAGCCTTCCTCCTCTCATCTTTCTTTACCGGCTTTTGCCCTAATTCCAAGGTAATTTATTGTTAATTTCATGGCATTTTATCGGACCTAAAGTTTTATTTGGCTTTCTTTGGTGTTTTTTTCTACTTTTTCGGAGTTTCGAACCCACGGATGTCGCCCTAGGGCTTCCATGGGGGAACATGACGAAAATGCTCAAATTGTCAATGAATTTCTTGCGAATTTGGGTAATAGCCCGGTAATAGAGGTGGGGGTGCTTCTTGACCAAGTGGTTTCTTCTTCTTTTTGTTGGCCTGGCTCCGAGAATGCACCCTCAACCTCTGAGATAAATGCTTCTAACTTGCCAACAAGGAGCTCCGGTGAGCTACCCCATAATTGTCAGGGTACAGCTTCCTATCTCATTTTCTTTTTCTTTTTCTTTTCTTTTTAGTGGATGGCTCAGAAGCGTGCACCACAGGGTCATGGCCGTCCGGGAAGAACTGGAGGGGCTTCCTTGGGAGAAGGTTTGATGGTGCAGCCGTTATCCCAATTAGCTCCGTTACCCTCACGGTCTCCAGAAGAAGAGGCGGTTCGTGCCCAATTTCCAAATGTGGCCCTAACGCTTCCTTTGGGGTCGTTTGTATCCTCGCTATCTACTACTGAGGGAGGGAAGCAGTTTAGGGATAAGTATTATTTCCCTGCTGACTATGAGGTTATAGGACCGGGGGAGAATGACAACATATTGTACCTGCGTTACCCTGATTCCTTTGTGGTGGCAGTTGATTCTTTTGAGGCAGGGTTAAGATTTCCCTTGCCAAACATATTGGAGTAGGTTTTTAGGCAATATTCTTTGTGCCCTAGTCAAATTAGCCCCAATGGCTTTAGAAACATTTATAGGCACTTAGTCACCTATTTTGTAGTGGGGCTAACCCCTTCCACAAGCAGTTTTGATTATTTGTTTAGAGCTAGGCAAATAAGGGGTGCGGTGACATTTGAGGGCAAGGTAGGAATTAAATTTGTGGAGAATACCCCCTCCAAATTGAATTTTTGGCAAAGTAAATTCGTTTGGGTGAGAACTTCGCAGCTCCTCCTTCTTCCTACATATTGGACTCAAATAAATAAAAGCAATATCCCTTCAGAGGACGAGCTTTCTTCCCTTGATAGGGAAATGGTTGGGTAGTTTGAAAGAGATTTAGGCTCACGATTTTTGGCTTTTAAAGACGTTTTGTCTCAGGAACATGTTCTCATAAAAGTGGCTTTATGTGTTCGGCCGGTTAGTGGTAAGTGGGTCCTTTGTTTACGAGAAGAAATCTTTGCCGCTCCTTTTGGACTTTTATAACCTACTTTTGTTTTATCTATTATTTTTTTTCCTTTAGGGCAAGAGGCAGATGTGGATATTGTTCAGCTTATAGAGACATACCGCCAAGAGGCTGACAAGGCAGAGGGAAGAGGAAAAAGGGTGGCCTTTAAGAGTCAGAAGGCTTCAAAGAGAGGAAAAAAGGCTATTTCCATGAGCAGAGAAGAACCTTCTACGGAGGCCTCGCGACCAAAAAAGCAAAGAAAATCCAAGAGCAACGTTCAAGTTATTGGGGAGGAGCCTTCTCCGACGGTACCGGTTTCCCAGGAGGATTTGCCAAGAATCCATGTTGTGCAGGCTTCCCCTGCTTTAGAAAGGTCTTCTCTTGCTTCTGGTACACAAGAAACGGCTGCCGGGACGTCCCAGCCAGAAGGGAACATTTTATCAGTATGAACCCCATCCAGGGGAGATGGCATCTGTATCGCATCCTGGTGAGGAGGCACCCTAGGGCCCCCCCTGAGGTTTCGACTCTTCCATCAGAAGGGGTAACGAAAGACATGCCTGCTACAGCTGTGATGGAACCAGTTGAGCAAAGCGTACAGGAGAAGGTCCCACTGGCAGATGAGGGAACGATAGTTGGAGAAGTTTTTGAGGCTCCTACCCAAGCGGAGACGATTCTAGCTTCTTTGGAAGGTATATCAGAGAGGGTTCCATCTCTCACTGAGCCATTAAGTCGAACGCCCTCCTCAAGCCCCCTTTCTGGAGACGGTAGGACTATAAATTTGGGGGTTGGTGGTGGTTTTGATAGGTTTCCTCCTTCTTTTAGAATGGACCTTTCAGCTACTTTGGACCCCCTTTTTCCCTCCCCCATTGGAACCAGCACCTCTTCCTCCGCGAAGCCGTACAGCCGTAGATCGTGAGAGTTCTTCCCATGGAGTCCCTTTATTTGGCAGTTCTTCTATCCTCTCTCCAAGTGAGGGTGTGGATTTCATTCGAAGAGCCAGCCTGGCCGCCCTCCCTTCAGAGGTATCGCCGGCTGCTACATGAGATACAATTGCTACTTATGCCTTGAAGGTAGTGCCTTTGTTTTGGTTTGGATATTTTATGACTGCTTAAAGTTCACATGTCTATGCTATGATTACATATTAGCTCTTGGTCTGCCGCTATGGTCTTAGGATGGTTCCAAGAAAAGGAGGCGACAGCAAAAAAGAGCTTGCTCGTTTAGAGGAGGAGAACAAGAGCCTGATGGTAAAGGTACAAGGGATGAAGGACGCTAGGGAGGAAGAGGCCTGAGCCTTTTCATTGTTACAGAAGGAAAAAGAAGCGGCAACCAGAGAGGCGTAGAGGTCTCATGAGGAGAAAGAGAAGGTGGAGGTTGAGGCACAAAGTTCTCGGGAAGCTCAGGAAAGAACTTTCTAGGAAAGCCAAAGGTTGAAAGAGGAACTGTTGGCTCACCACGAACAATTGGAGAGACTCCAAAATGAAGTGCAACGCTAGTAGGCGGAGGGATCAAAGACCGCAGAGAGCGCCTCAGGGGTTATTTCCCAATTTAAGGCTGGTGAGGAGTTTCGTAGTTTGATAAGTTCCTCCTACTGGTAGGGTTTCACTTCTGGCCTTTCTGGTTTTGCCCACCATTTGCTTCGAAGTTGCCCTGGCCTAGGCCAGGAACTTCTTTAGCAGGTGGCTGATCAGCTCCATCAGGAGATTGCGCGTTCAAGGGAGGGAGCCGGTGATGGGCGTTCTTAAATGCTTCTTACAGTAGGGTCTAGGCTGTATTTTATTTATTTTATTTATTTATTTTTTTTGCTGACTCTTTTTGAAGTAACAAGATGTACGGTGCTCTTCTACTTATTACTTTTGGTTCGGATATGAATGCCTTGTACCGTGAGGGATTCCTTTTTGTATCTTGGTAACCCGGCCTTTGTAATTTTTCTTTTTGTAACTATAATATATACACTGAGCGCATACACGTATTCTATCTTATTCCAAGAGTTGTGTTTCCTTAAAAGTTTGTTTTTGCTGCTTATGAATTGAGGGACTCAAATATGACGTTTAATATATAAAACACATGCCGATATCTGAGCAAGCTTTCACATTATCCCAGTCGGAATCTATTCTAGCATAGCTAGGTATTTTATGGGAATTTATTCTGCCATATGTAATGAAGCAGGCTTCTAGCGTGTACCTCATAGTATGCATTCTTATGCTTATTATTGAGATTTTTCATGTTCCATGAACAGGGCACCTCAGTGCCGTCGATGCGCTCTAACTTGTAGCTTTCGCTTCCTAGTTTCGCAGCCACATGGGCCCTCCCAGTTAGCAGCTGTCTTTCCTGATCATATCCCGTGACCGGCGTTTGTTCGATGAAGAACCAGATCCCCTACTTCTGCACTTCTTGGGTTCACATGTTTGTTGTAGCACTGCGATATTCGCTGCTTCTGAGCCATGATATGGAGGAGAGCATTTTCCCTGACTTCATCAATCAAATCAAGGGAATGTCTTCATAGTTCTCCGTTCTCAGACTGGTGGTAACTTTGCATCCGGTGGTTAGGTTCTCCAACCTTTACTGGGATTACGGCCTCAGCACCATAAACCAACATGAATGGGGTTTCTCCTGCAGCCACTCGATAAATTATACGGTGAGCCCATAGAACACTGGGTAGCTCCTCTACCCATTTGATTTTGGCATCATCCAATCTATGCCGTAATCCAACAAGTATCTGCTTATTTTTGGCCTTCGCTTGTCCATTGCTTTGTGGGTAAGCTACGGATGTAAAATGAAGAGCAATTCTCATGTGCTGACAATAGTTACAGAATCGTGGTGAGTTGAATTGTGTTCCGTTATCAATTATGATGGCTCGGGGGATTCCAAATCGAGTTATGATGTTCTTCCATAGGAATTGAAGGGTGGCATTATCGGTGATCTTAGCTACCGCCTCCATTTGCTGAAGTAGTCTACTGCTACTATCAGGAATTTTCTTTGTCCATTGGCCAGTGGGAATTGTCCTAGAATGTCCATTTCCCACTGATCGAAGGGTATAGGATCAATGATAGGGTGTAGCGATACTGCTGGAGCGTGAATAAGTGGTGCGGATTTTTGGCACTTGTCACATCTTCGAACTAGTGCATTTGCATCTTTTTCCATAGTAGGCCAAAAGTAGCTTGTTTTGAGCGCCATTCTCGTGAGCATCCATCTTTCGACGTGCACTCCACGGATTCCTTCATGGATTTCCCTTAGGACATAATCTCCTTCTTCTTAGGTTAAACAATTTAGCAGAGGGCGCGTGAACGACCTTTTGTAAAGCTGTTGGTCAATTATTACAAAGCAGGTTGCTTGCCTTCGTAATTTCCGTGCCTCATTCTTATCTGTAGATACCTTGTTTTGGAGGATGAAATCCAGGTTTGGACGCATCCGTTCCTCCCTATGTTGTATTTGCATGACATTCGCTAGAAGGGTTCTATTCTCGTATTTAACGTTTATTTATTGCGCCTTTACGTTTGCCTTTTGCTTTTCTACCACGTGCTTAAGGCTGGCGAATCGACTTAATTCTTTAACACGCTTGTTATCTTCCCAGGAGATTCCTTGTATACTAAAGCTCTCTAGTCCGGAAATGCTTTGTCGAACTAGCTCAAGGTATCGTGCCAAATGGGGCTCCTTTACCCCGTTTTTTTCGGTTACCTGGTTCACTACTAGCTCTGAATAGCTCAATATTTCAATATACTTGGCTCCTACAGCCCTGGCATAGCCAATTCCTAGGAGCAGCGCTTCGTATTCAGTTTCGTTGTTAGTTGCATCAAAATTTAGTTTTACCGCATACTCTGCACATTCCCCTTCCGGATTTATTAGCACAATGCTTGTGCCGCTACGTCCTTGGTTTACAGTACCGTCCATAAACACCTTCCATAGATGATCCTCCCTAGAGGAGATTGCTAGCTCAGGTATTTCGAAATCACATTCTACCAGGAAATCAGCCAGGGCCTGTGCTTTAATGGCTTGACAAGGTGAGTACCGTATGTCGTATTCTGAAAGCTCGACTGCCCCTCGCAGCATTCTTCCTAAGCAGTCTAGTTTTGCGAGCAGTTTTTGAAATGGGAGGTGGGTGAGCACGGTTATGGTATGGGCTTGGAAATAAGGTCTCAGTTTACGTGTGGCCACGACCAGGGCTAGCGCGATTTTCTCAATGGATGGATACCTTCTTTCTGCATCCTTAAGGGATTGGCTCACGAAGTATACTGGGAATTGCCGTCCTTCACAATCGGCCACTAGAACCGTGCCTGTAGTATTTTCAGAGATAGCCAAGTAGATGTTCAGTCTCTCATTTGGCTTAGGAGAGGTAATAATGGGGAGATGTGCCAAGTATTGCTTTAGCTGGTCAAAAGCGTGTTTTCATTCTTCATTTCAATGGAAGGGTTGCTTTTTCCGTAATGTCTTGAAGAAGGGTAGGGCCTTCTCTGCGGAATGGCTTATGAACCGGTTAAGGGAGGCCATGCAACCGACTAGTTTCTGGACATCCCTAGGAGAGCGGGGTGATCCCATTTCGAGAATGGCTCATACTATCCAGGGGTCAGCTTTAATTCCTCTCCCGCTAACAATAAATCCCAAGAACTTACCCTCAGGTACCGCGAACGAGCATTTTTCCGGGTTGAGCTTCATGTGATTTCTCCTGAGTGATTCCAAAGCCTCCTTTAAATCTTCAACATGTTTTAGATTTTTTCTGGATTTTACTATCATTTCATCCACGTGTACCTCCATGTTGCGACTAATCTGGGGGTCAAAAACTTTATTGACTAATTGCTGGTAAGTGGCTCCGGCATTTTTGACACCAAATGGCATGACTTTGTAGCAGTATGTGCCTCGGCTGTTATGAAGGATGTCTTTTATTCATCATGTGGATGCATTTGGATTTGGGGATACCTTGAGAAGGCATCCATAAAACTGAATAATTCACACCCTGCCGTTGAATCCACCAATCTATCTATCTTAGGAAGAGGATACGAATCCTTTGGACAAGTGTCATTAAGATCAGTGAAATCTAATCACATTCTCCAACTTTCGTTTGACTTTTTCACCAGTACTACATTAACAAGCCATTCTGGATATGAAACCTCCTTGATGAATCCTGCCCGGATTAGCTTCTGCACCTCAAGTTTTACAGCTTCATTATGTTCAGCGCAAAATTTACGTCTCCATTGCTTAACCTGTTTCTTGTCAGTCTATACATTGAGTCGATGGGCGATTACTTATGGTGGATTTCTGGGCATTTCGTTAGTGGCAAATGCAAAGACATCCCGGTACTGCTTTAGGATCTCACCAATTTCTTCTTTTAAGTGCTGAGAAAGCGTGGTGCCTAGGTGGGTGTACCATCCCGGTTTCAACTCGTACTTCTCCAGGGGTTGAGGGTGGTCCAAGCTCAATGGGCTCGGCGGTGATCATCGCAGAATTAGGGAAAGTGTGATAGTACTCAGAGAATGAGCCCTGGCTGCCGCGGATTGTCATAATGCCACCGGCATCGGCTTCGAACCTCATGGCCAAGTGGTATGTGGAGACCACGACTCTCAAACGGTTTAGAGAAGGCCTTCCCAGGATGACATTGTAGGCCGTAGAGGCATCTATGACTAGAAATTCAATTTTTATTAAGCGTTGCCCCCCATTGCCTTGAAAGGTCGTGGTCAGCAATATTTTTCCTCACGGTATTATGGGATTTCTTGTAAACCCAAAAATAGGGTTTGATGCTGGGGTGAGGGTGGAGATTGGCATTCCCATTTGTGTGTAACAGTGCAAGAAAAGCACATTGATAGAGCTGCCTTAGTCGATTAGGATTTGGTGTACGGTATGCCCGTAGATGTTGGCGGTTATGACTAGAGGATCCTCTTGACACGTGTCAACCCCTCGAGCATCTTCTTCAGTAAAGCTTATGCATTTTGATTTCCTGGGTGCGAAGGCCGATTCTTCTTTCTCCTTCCCTGTCTCCTAGTTTGCGGTAAACGGATCATCCTCCCTTAGTGATGGTAGCAATAACCTTTGGTGTGGATTTACTAGGACTTTGGTCATTGCCATCTTTGCTTCGAGTTTTCCCTGTTTTTATTCTTTTCAGCTCCGCATACTCTACCCATTGCCCCGTACACTTAGCTTCCTTCATGCGAGCCTCTAAAGTGTGACATTCTGCAATATTATAAGTGGACATTTGGTGGTAGGAGCAGCTAACTTTATCACTTGAAGGAGGGATGCTTTTGGAGTTTTTTTACTGCTCTTTCGCTTTTATTTCTAGCAGTGACCGAGCGGTTTCCTGTTGGTCGGAGATTTAAAGGCGGGCCCATACTTCCTTGGGCGACGAATACTTTTTGGTGACAGCTTGAAGTCCTTCTTCTGCCCCGGGGTGGCCCCTACCTGAGCTATTTCAGGCCTTAGGGTTACTTGCGTCACATCCTCGATAGTAATGTACTTGTTGGCCTTGTGCCACAGCTCATCGATCGTAGAAGGTGGCCCTTTGGCCAGCACGAATCTAAAGTTGGAATTTTGCAACTAGTTTATGAAAGCTGTAATAGCCGTTTTGTCGGAAAGGCTACCAACATAGATCATAGCGCGCGTGAACCGTCGCACGTAACTTCTCAAGGGTTCGAATTCGTGCTGTTGTAATTTAAGGAGGTGTGTAGCTATCTTCCTTCTTCTCTTGTTGCTTACAAAATGGCATACAAACCATTTTAAGAGGTCCGAAAATCTATCAAAGGATGAGCTTGGGAGAGATGCGAACCAATTTTGTGCAATTCCTTTCAAAGTAGCTGGAAAGCATTTACACCATGTATCTCTCCTACATCCTGTGGGTACATTCGTGCCATAAAATCGGCCAGGTGATCTTTTGGGTCTTGAGTTCCATCAAATAGGTCAATGTTTAAGATTTTTACTTTTCCTACCTGTTCCAGGAGAATCCGAGGTGTGAACAGTGAATGAGTTCCTGGCATGGAGGGTATTATTATCGATTTAGTAGCCCTCCTGTTGTTTCTATCCGTGTGGTTGTGATGGGTACTCGTCATGGATTTGGTAACCTGGTTTGGGCTCTGAATTGGTGTGTTCCATGATGTTCTTCAAGTATCTGTGAATTGGCTAGGGTCTGGGATTTTTTTGGTGTCGTTATTGGGTATTTGTGCGAAGAATTGTTCCATTTGTTGTTGTAATTGATTGAATTGTTCCTGTGTCACATAGCCTGGGTTATGGTGCTCCCTGTTAGGAGCAATGGAGTGGCCAGCGCTTGACATGGAAGAGTTTCAGTGCCCTTCTCATAGACGGCGCCACTTGTTTCGGGGTTTTTTGGTTGGGTTCCTGAAGGGAGAACTAAGCTCAATTTTCTTGCATTTTATGCTAAGATTCTTTGTATAATTATAGCGAGTGGAGAGCTGGCAAATGTTATGTAGGGTTACACCGCTTGGGTGTGATTGATGGAGGATGAAGCAATAACGTTAGCGAAGTGGTGTTCTGCAGGAGAGGAGACGGTAATATGTATTGGTTGGTTGGGCAATAGATGGATGTCCTAGAGGTACCCTTAAAGAGGATGTGGCGGTGTATGGGGAGGAGATCTGTCCGGGAGGTCAAGGTTGAATTTTGCTTAGGAGTAGTTGGGTTTGGGTGGCGGTACGATCCGCCTACGGTAGTCGTACAGCCTCCTTTTCTAGCGGTTTTTCCCTAACACTTACATCACTCAAATTCCTTGAATGTTTCAAGTTAGAACAAACATCTTGAAATCATGAACGTTACAATTGCTATTTTTCATATTGGATTTTGCTATCAATTTGCCCCCTAGTTTTTTCTCTACCCTAGACGGTTTTCCACATTATACGTGTTGTTAATTTAATTTTCGCATATTTATTTTTTTCGTTTATATTTGGTGATATTGGTATGATCTATTGATTATATATGTTACTAATATTGGCTTGAGTGGTCGGTTGAATTGAGTTTAAGTGTACTAGACCCTTACAAAGTGGTATTGGAATTAAGGATTATTTTATGGGTGAATAATAATAGACAGTACTAGTGATAGTATGATGATAAAATTGACCTTTAATAATTATTCAATTTGGAAGTTAAAGATGGAGGACCTACTTTGTAAATATTTAAATGAACTGATTGAGGGAGATAGTAGTAGGCTGAAAAACTTGACAGATAAAGAATGGAAAAAAGAATTGAATCGAAAAACAGTTGGAACGATTAGATGGTAGGTAGATTTAAGTGTTTCTTACCATATAATACAAGATACTAATGCCGAGACATTATGGAAACGTTTAGAGGGTAGGTATGAGAGAAAGACTCCGCGGAATAAGGCTTTCCTGATTAAAAAGTAGGTAAACTTGAAATTGAGAAAGGGTCGATTTATGGCTGAGCACTTGAATGAATTTTA
Source organism: Simmondsia chinensis (assembly GCA_018398585.1). NCBI lineage: Eukaryota > Viridiplantae > Streptophyta > Magnoliopsida > Caryophyllales > Simmondsiaceae > Simmondsia > Simmondsia chinensis. The sequence continues at coordinate 21,306,416 of JAGTTD010000016.1, forward strand.
GGATGTTATTAACTAGTTAAATGTTATGAAAATATTTCCTTATTTTGTAGGCTTTATTCTTTTTAATATCTCCACCTGACAGTTGGGAGAACTTGGTGGTAACTATTAGTAACTCAGCTCTTGATAGAAAGTTGGCTTTGCGTGTTGTAAAACATTGCTTGTTCAATGAGGAGGTGAGAAGAAAAGAGATGGGTGTTGATTCTGTGCACTCACGTGTTACTAAGAATCGAGATAGAAGCAAGAGTGGCCTAAGGGGCATAGAAAGTCCAGAGGTAGGCCTAAGTCATGGGTAGAAAGACAAGAGTGCTAGCATTGTCATAAAACTGGATACTTGAAGAAATATGTTTTCTTCTAAAAAAGGAACATAAAAGTGAAATGAGTTAAAAATGGCAAATGATAAAAATACTGTAGTTGTAGTCATAGGTGATGATGATAACCAGGTGACATTGTTTTGTGCTTAGAATGAGTTTAATCATATTAGTGGTCCTAAACGTCGAAAGGGTTGTTGATTTCGGTTCTTCTTATCATTGTATTCTCTAAAGAGAGTAGTTTTCTAAGTATAAAGCAGGTGACTTTGGTATTACGAATATCATTGGGCTCGGAGATATTTGTGTACAAATCCGTACTGGTTGCACTATTACTCATAAGAACGTGTAACATATTCATGAATTGTGCCTTAATATGATTTTTATGAATTTTCGGACATGGAAGGTTATGCACATCATCTTGGTGACGGAAAATGGAAACTGGCCAAGGGTCATTAATAGCAGCTAGGGGAAAGTTTTGTTGTTCTTTATACAAGCCACATGTGACAGAGTGTGGTGCTGAATTGAATGCAGTCGAGGATGATGCTTCACCGAATTTGTGGCACAAAATGCTAGCTCATGCCAGTAAGAAAGGGTTGCAAATATTGCCTAAAATGTCCCTCATCCCGTCACTTGAGGGTAAATCTCTAGACCCTTGTGATTATTGCTTGTTAGGTAAGCATCATGGAGTCAATTTTTGTAAATAATTGAAATAAAAACAAACTTCAAGTGATACATTCTGATATATCTGGTCCTATTGAGATGGATTCTCTAGGAGGAAATCGATGTTTTTTTTAAATTTTTGTTGATGATGCTTCACAAGAAAACTTAAGTGTTTTTTGTTAATATCCAAAAGCCAGGTATTTCAAGTGCTTCAGCAAATTCATGCCTAGGTGGAGAGACAAACAGGGATGTTGTTGAAGAGTCTCCAAACTGATAATGAGAGAGAATACACTAACCGTGATTTCAGCAGATACTATAAGAAGCACGGGATTCATAATGAAAGGACATACTTAGGTACTTCTTAGCACAATAATGTAGCATAAAGAATGAATAGAACCATTGTCGAGAAAACTATATATTTACTAAGAAAACTATACAAAAAGCTAACTAGGACGAAGAACCGCCAGCAGTATCACCCACACCCGAGATATCACGGTAAAGTTGATCTGCCATTTGCTGAAGGAAGGTGTGATCAAAATCTAGCTTGCTTCTCATCAAAAGGAGGGAGAACTTAGAAAGAAAAATAGAGAACCCCTTCCAATATTTAGAATTTAAAAGTTCACGAAATTCCTCCCCTGCTTTAAAAAAGGCTACGGCCTCAGCTATTGCTCCAACCGCCATAACAATTTCTTTCATATGATGACCAAGCTCCTTCCGTAGACCCTCTAAATGAACTTGGCCATCCTTCTCCAAGGAAGTATAATCGCGCTCTTTGGATGCCAATCTCTCGTTCACTCTTCGAAGGTCCTCCGCTATCTCCTTCTTCCCCTGCTCCACAGTAGCTAAATTCTCCTTCAATCAATGAAGCACCGTCATCGCTTCTCTCTTTTCATGCTCTAGAGACACCATCTTTTCCTACATCTCTCTCTTTTCATACTCTGTGGAAAGCACTTTCTCCTTCAGTTGATGAAGTTCCTTCATAATTTCCCCTTTTCACTTTCTGCGGAGGACAACTTTCTTCTTAATTGTTGAAGCTCTTTTTTTGTATCTTCCTTCCCTTGCTGAGAAAGTACCAGCTCCTCCTTCAATTTTTGAAGCTTGTTTGTCATCTCCTTACCTTCACGAGCCCAGAAGGTAGCCATGGCAGTAGACCAAGAGCTTATCTGTCGATGGCATAATCAAATCAGCAAAAAGAAAAAAAATATTCACTATCTTTACTATAAAAAAATGTTACCTTAAAAGCGTTGTGTAATAGCCTTTAGTCTCTCAGTGTCACTTGAAGAAAGTAAAGCCGAACAAACACGCTGACTAAGGGCTAGATTATCCTTGCCAAAAAGGGATGGCTTTCCCTCACTTGCCGAAAGCGGAAAAACAGGGATAGAAGGTTCAACCGTGGGAGATACCTCATCCCAAGAATAAAAAGACGGGGGACCCGGCGGGGGAGAGCATGTAGGTCTCTGCTCGGTCAAAGAACTAATCTGAAATATTCGGGAAATTGTGCTGGAATCATCACCAAAACTTTGTGTTACGCTCCGCATACCTAGGGGAGACTCAGCCTGCGGTAATTCCCTGGCACTTGGCACTATCAATGGTACCGCAATCTCAGCTCCTTTCCGTGCTAAAGACGTCTCCATTAGTGACTCCAAGGGCTCCTCCCTTCTGGCGTTCGCTTCCCTTGATGGCGGCTCCTCCGCCCTAACCTCAGCTTGACCCAATGACAGTTCCTCTACCCTAGCCTCCACTCCCTCCAACGGTAGCTCCCTAGATTCCAGGCTTGTTTACTCTAATGGTGTTTCCTCCACTTTAGTCCCAGATTGCTCTATTAACGGATCTTCCAACTCGACCCTGAGTTGTTCAGCTGGCGGCTCGTTTAACTCAAGCGACGGCTGGCTTCCAGAAGGCGCTGCCTCAAACACAGATATGCTACTTGGAAAAGAGGATGGTCTCCCCACGGCAGGGGATGCTTGCACTAATAGTACCATAGGTACATTCTCTAGAGGAGGCCCAGGATCCGCCAATACCTCTTTACCTGCAACAGGAGCTGTTTTCTTCGCCTTCTTCTGTGGAGGGGGTTCTCTGGTAGACTCTTTTTTCCCCTTAGTTGCCACTCTCTGAACCCTCTTTGGACCAATAGTCTTAGCCATTGGCTTCTCCCCCTTTTCCTGGCAACTTGCCTCAGCCAACACCAGAATATCTACATTTGGTTCATCCCTTGAAATGCAAGAGTATGGATAAGAATAACCCAACCACATATAAAAAAGATAAGCTCTCACTAGTACATAAACAAAAATATGCAAAACAAAATAAAAAATACCTATAAGATTCATATACATACTGGGAATAGGTTTTTGGCATAATCGTGCCTTAGTGAGAACCCTTTCTTGCTCCAACAACTCCTTAGTTGCCAGAAAACAAGAACTAGGGTACCCCTAAATATAATGGATCACCTCTTTATCATGAGGAAGCAATTCGTCCTCTTGAGGGGTCTAGGTTTTATTCAAGGTAGTCCAAAAAATGGGATAAATAGGAGGCTGTGGTGGCTTAACCCATACAAACTTACTTTGCCAAAAATTTAGCTTAGAAGGTTTCTTTTCAACAAATCTAATTCCCACCCTTACTCTCAAAAGACACTTCCCCTTTCAATTGCTTTGCCCTAAACAAATAATCAAAACTTAGTTTAGAGGGAGATAACCCCACTACGAAACAAGTAACCAAAAAATCATAAATATTATTAGGGCTAATTTGATCATGACACATATAATACTGTCTGAAAACCCATTGCACGAATCCGAGAATCAAAAATCTCAATCTAGCATCCAGCGTGTCCACAGGAATGGCAAAATAACCTAGATAAGAAGGACACAGGGGGTAATCTTTTAGCCCAGGACCTCGAACCTTATAATCCAAGGGAAAGTAGTATTTATCCCGAAATTTTCTCATTCCCTCCTCGTTATTCATTGCTAAAACAAAGGATCCCAGAGGGAGAGTCCTAGCAACCTCAGGAAATCTAGCCCTCAATGCCGCCTCTTTAAAAAGAGGTTCCAATTCCACCCACTTCTCAGCTTGACGTTCCTTCTCCCAACTCTCTTGAACAGAAATTTGGGACTGAACACGCTTAGGAGCCATTCCTCTAAAAACAAACACAAGAAAAAAAGAAGAAGAAAAAGTCAATCAAAGAATAAAATCTTACCCTCTCGATGTTTAGCTCACTCACCCAAAGAGTTATCAGTACCCAAAGGTATGAGAGTATCCACCCTAGGAGCAAGAGGGTTATTTTCTTGGCTAGTCCATTTGAAGGTAGGTAGGTTTGCTGAGTCATACAACGCCTTACCAACCTCTGATTGGGATTCCATAGAAGGAAAAAGGGGATATTCAGTTAGGTCAGCAAGTAATTCCATTATTAATTGAGAATTTTCAATAGGGTCCCTCATGGAAAAGTAAAAAATTAAAAAATCCCCCAAGGGAGGGGAAAGGAACCCTAAGCCCTAGCATGATATAAAAATATATATATATATATATATATATATATAGTTAAAAGATGAGGAATTACCTAAGTCGGTAAAAAGGAGAAACAGAGGATGGATGAAAGAAAAAATGAGAGCTTCGCAAAGTTAAGCAAAATCACAGGTTAGGGCAAAAAGGGAAAAAGTGTTAGGGAGAATGAAGAAGATGAAGAGAAAAAAACACGGGCATTTAAAGCACCTGACACACGTATCGGGAATAAGGAACACGTGCCCATGCAGGTTAAAAGAAAAGCAACGATGATAAGTATGCTCCATGTTATTGATCCTAGGAATTAGGAAGTATTAGTAATAAGTCAGGTATAAGCTTGTACTAGTAATGTGTGGTGGTAGTTAGTTAGTTAGTCAAATGTTAGTATTTGGTGGTTAATGGCAGTGTATTGGTGGTCATAGGTGTCGGGTAGCCATCCTTGGTTAGTTTTAGAGAGTCCTAGTACATTGCATCTTAGATTAGTATAAATAGTAGCATCTGTTGTAATCTTTGACATTCATGAATGATATTGACCTTAATTCTTCTCTCAACCCTAATTCTCTCTACTTCTCATCTCTTTCTTCAAATTCTCTTCTCATCTCTACTCTCTTTCTCTATTAAATTTAGGTTATGAGTCAAGGATTACCTTGAATCATAACACTCCACCCCAGTTCGGGGTTGAGGGCAGGGGACTAGCGATTATCTATGCACGATACGCTCCACCCGAGTTTGCGGCTGAGGGTAGGGAGCTGGCGATTGTCTATTCACGGTACGCTCCACCCCAGTTCATGGCTGAGGGCAAGGGGTTGGCAATTGCCTTTTCACGGTACGCTCCACCCTAGTTTGCGGCTAAGGGCAAGGGGCTGGCGATTTTCTATACACGGTACGCTCCACCCTAGGTCACGGCTGAGGGCAGGGAGCTAGCGATTGTCTATTCACGATGTGATCCACCCCAGCTCGTGGTTGAGAGCAAGTGGCTGGTGATTACTCATTCACAATATATTCTCCTTTGCTCAACATTGAGAAGCTAGAAGAATAACACATACTCATTTCTGGTATACCTCAACTTAGTCATCAATGGAAGTCAAAGAAATTATTTTGTGACAAATACACTCTAGCCGCCAATAATATAAAAACTATGAACCTCAACCCTAGCAAAAGCGCAAAGCGTATACGCGTCATATTCTCAAAAAATATAAACATAAGGGTTTCCTCATCAATACATGCGTTTCATTTAAAAAGCAATATTACAATACAAGGTATAACCGTAACGCTGGCCATAAGTTACATATATAACTAGGGAACATCGTTATCTAATCTTTCTATTACAAAAAGAGAACATCTTTTCAAAAACTTTATATATATCCAAAAAGTCTAAAGAAAAGCCCAACAACAAACCAGTAGCAGAAGCTCCCTCCAATGTTGCATATTTCCCCAGTCAAAAGCAGCGAAGGGGAGTAGGGGCTCCTCCCCGCAGCAGTACAATGATCCTGAATATGGAAACAACTGTATTTGGGTATCACAGTGATGATTGTCAAAAAATAAAATGCGCCCCCGCAAACTTCCATGCAAAGTACAACGGTATACCTAGTCTCGAGTAGCAAAAGTAAGATAATCTCGAGATACAGTAAAATGAGTAATACTTGGATTCCATCCACCCCCGGACCAAGGAAGTCAAATAAATAGACGACGGAGTCTCACCCAGGATGAGGAATCTTCTACGTCAAGCAAGTATCAGACAAAGGATGGGAGCACCCGTTGAGGTATTCCACCATTTAGAAATCTTTGCATCCCGACACAAAAGCAAGTTCTCACAAATCGCATCCGAGAAGGGCATCAGCATCGAAATACCCAAACCTACACGCCAGCGCAGTAAATAGGGCCAAACAAAGGTTCCACTAAGATATGGCCCCCAATCAGACAGGCAAAACAATTCCCCGCCAATACACACGTGATCCACCAACGATACATTTCTAGGGCCAACATCAATGGCCCTTCTAAAAGCCCATTCCCCTTGCCAAGAATAAATCTAATAGTCATTAGCCCAATAATTGCCACTAATAGGATAATCTAAGTCCAAAAGCAACAGAAAAAAGGTATAAGCCAAAATGGGAGGCCACATCAGAACATCCAAAAATCAAATTTAAGGGAGAGTTCAGATAATTAAATGAAGTTTCCATAGGCAGCCTTATAGACCTACACAACTTTAAAGCAGGATTACACACAAGCAATTGAAAGACATAACAAGAATGAAAGTAATCCCCCATAGGAACCAACCACCCTCATATTATCAGTTAACATTTTCACCACCTTAGTCGGCATAAGAGGGGAAACTTCCCCTAGGGAAGAAAACATTTCCAAATTATCACGAGCTAACTCAACCTTAGGTTGCAACAAAATACCATCAGCACAGCATGGCAAAGATCGGAAAGATTGTTTTTCAACAAAGTCGGGGTCCAAAAGTAAGTTAGAAAATGACCGACCTACAGAAGAGAATCTCAAAAGGGGTTTGGCGGGAAGCCAATATAAAATTTCACGAGTCAAGTCATCTACGAAAAAATCCATTTTTTCGTAACAGGAAAAAGAAACTGAACCCCTACTATATATATAAAGCATAAGACTTTGAGGCCAAAAGAGGTCCCTTTTTTAGCCTCAAAGTTGGGGGCTACTTGTTAAGAATAAAGCAAAGTAAAATAGTACCCCAACAAGAAAATAGAGATAGCCTTCAAAATCAGTCAAACACCCACTAAAGAAGTTCGATTCACAGTAATTGCCCGGCATCGCGGTATCCTCATCATCCACACAAACAAAAGGCATCGAGGTACCCTCATCACTCGCACAAACAAAAGGCATCACGGTACCGTCATCGCCCCCACAAAAGAAAGCATCATAGTACCTTCGTCATTTATACAAGCAAAAAGCCTCACAGTACCCTCATTATCCACACAGCCATAAAGTCTTACGAAATCCTCACCTTCATCACACTCCCCAAAAAAACAACCCTGTTCACTTCAAACTCTACCACATTAAAGATAAGGATGGACCTTTAAAAAACCTAAAACTCGAACTCTTATATATAGAGGTAGAATCCCTATGCTAAAGGGCAAGAAAAAACACACCTAAATGAGCCTAGGAATGGTCTCTAGGACTTGAGATTGGTCCCTCTATGAACCTATCCAAAAATTCCTGAAACAAATAGTAATTTCAACATGCTCTTAGGTCCGGCACTAGTAGTACCTCAAATGAAAATTCACATGTTTGGACAACTCTATTTCTGTATTTTTTTTCCATTTAAAAAAAAGAAAAATCTATCACAATCAATTGTTATATTTTTGTTCCTCAATTATCAAGAGTCAATTAAAGCGGTCTAAAATACACTAAACGGAGCGTCATGTCACGGACCGCCAATATCATAGTACTTTTTATTTTCGATAATGTACTAGAAGGACCTAGGAAGTACTAGGCCTTCCTTATTTTTCCTTATTTTTACTTGATGCGTGCATGCAATGGAAAAGCATGTCGCTTGACAACGTTGGGTCGCGTCCCTGGGCCCTTGACAAGGTCTGGGTCGCGCCTGACAGTGTCTGGGACGCATCCCAGGGCACTTGACAGGCGCGACCCAGACCTTGTCAAGGGCCCAGGGACGCGACCCAACGTTGTCAAGCGACATGCCTTTCCATTGCATGCACGCATCAAGTAAAAATAAGGAAAAATAAGGAAGGCCTAGTACTTCCTAGGTCCTTCTAGTACATTATCGAAAATAAAAAGTACTATGATATCGGCGGTCCGTGACACTCTCCCCCACCTGAGTCGTTGACTTCCTCGTCAATGCCCGGTAGTCTTGAATGTCTCGATCATCTTCTTGAACTGCCATAAGTCCTCCTCCTTTTCCCAAGTAGCTTCATTCTCAGGAAGATCTTTCCAACGAACAAAGTACTCGGTATACTTTGGCACTCCCCTACGTCCCACGATCCGGTCGGCAAGAATCTCGGTTGCCTCCTTGTCGAAGGATGGGATCACGGCTGTAGAAGCTTGGCTCGACTCGCTTCGACTTGGGTCTTGATCATCCCTATGGTATGGTTTCAGCATGCTTACGTGGAAAACAGGATGGATCTTCATCTTAGGTGGTAGTTCAACTCGATAGGACACTTTCCCAACTTTTGCAAGAATTGGGTAAGGTCCCTCATATCTTCGGATTAGACCCTTGTGAACCTTGCATAGGGCCTTGAACTGTTGCGGCAGGAGCTTCACCATCACCAAGTCCCCAACTTGGAACTCTAAGAACCTCGTCTTCTTGTCAGCCTACTTTTTCATCTTGTGTGCCGCCTTGTCGAGGTGGGTCTTGGCAATGTCAAGTCTTTCATTCCACCCTTTCGCGGCCTGGTATGCAGCGAGGCTGCTCCCTGTGTAACCAGTTGCAACGGCTTGCGGTGTCAAGGGTTGTTGCCCCATGACGAGCTCAAAAGGACTATGGCCCGTTGACTCGCTCTTATGTAAGTTGTAAGAAAATTGGGCAAAGTCAATTAACGTTGCCCAATCTCTTTGGTTGGCCCCCACATAATGCCTCAAATATAACTCAAGTAAAGCATTCACCCGTTCAGTTTGTCCATCGGTTTGTGGATGAAAGCTTGTAGAGTAGTGGAGGTTCGAACCCATCAATCTGAACAGTTCGGCCCAGAACTTGCCCATGAATCTCGGATCTCGATCACTTATGATGCTCTGCGGAAGTCCCCAATACTTAACAACGTGCTTGAGGAACAACCGTGCAGCTTCGGTTGCGGTACAGGCCTTAGGCCCGGGAATGAACGTCCCATATTTAGAGAGTCGATCAACCACAACCATGATTGATCCACACCCTTCTGATCTCGGTAAGGCGGAGATAAAATCCATAGAAACACTTTCCCATGGGTGGTTCGGTACGGGTAGAGGCTCAAGCAAACCTGCAGTGGTCTTGTGCTCAATCTTGTCTTGTTGGCACACAAGACAAGTCTTGACAAAAGCTTCCACATCATCTCTCATGTGCGGCCAGTAGTACGCTGCCTCGGTCAGTGCTACGGTCCTCTCGATTCCCGGATGCCCGGCCCATTGTGAGTCATGACACTCCTTCATGAGTTCACGCCTCAAGTTCTCCCACTTAGGTATAAACACACTGTTCCCAACAGTGAACAGCAGCCCATTGTCAGCCCAAAACCTGCGTGTCCGGCCTTCGGTAGCAAGCTTCAACATATGTTGTGCAAACGTGTCATGCGCCATGCCAGCCCGGACCCTGTCCAGAATGTCACCCTGAACCATGCTCACACTAGCAAGGCTCGTCTTGCTGCTAAGTGCATCAGCGACAACATTTGCGGTACCCGGTTTATACTCCAAAGCATAGTCAAATTCAGCGAGGAAATCTTGCCATCTTGCTTGCTTCGGACTCAACTTCTTCTGATTTTGGAAATAGCTCGTTGCTACATTGTCAGTCTTGACAACAAACCTACTCCCAAGTAGATAATGACGCCACACTCTTAAGCAATGAATAATGGCGGTCATTTCTTTGTCATGAGTAGCATATCGGCGCTCGGTGTCATTGAGCTTTCTGGACTCGAAAGCAACTGGATGTTTCTCTTGCATCAACACTCCTCCAATTGCAAAGTCTGAGGCATCGGTATGCACCTCAAAGGGTTGCCCAAAGTCGGGCAAGCGAAGAACGGGTTCCTCTATGACAGCCTGCTTCAAACTCTCAAAAGCAGCACGGCATCCATCATCCCAATGCCATGGTTGCTTCTTCTTCAAAAGATTGGTTAGGGGCGTGGCCCTAGCCGAATACCCGAGAATAAACCGCCGGTAGTAGTTCACTAGGCCTAGGAATGACCGTAGCTCACTAACTCCCTTAGGTTCTTCCCACTCTTCAATAGCGTGAACTTTGGCTTGATCCATGCGTATCACCCCTTGGCCTATGCGGTGACCAAGGAACGACACTTCCTCCTGAGCAAACGAGCATTTCTCTCGTTTGACATAAAGCTCGTTCTCCTTCAAAGCTTGGAACACCTTCTTCAAGTGCTCCACATGTTCTTCCTGGGACTCACTATACACCATGATATCGTCGAGGTATACCACAACAAAGTTGTCCAAGAAAGGCTTGAAGATCTCGTTCATGAGTGTACAAAACGTGGCTGGAGCGCTTGTCAACCCAAACGACATCACCAAGAACTCAAATGCACCATATCGGGTCACACAAGTCATCTTCGGTTCATCACCCTCGGCTATCCGAACTTGCCAATACCCGGACCTCAAATCCAGCTTGGAAAAGTACCGTGCCTTCCCCAACCGATCAAATAAGTCAGCGACAAGCGGAATAGGGTATTTGTTCTTTACCGTGACCTTGTTCAAGGCTCGGCAGTCTATGCACATTCGAAGTGACCCATCTTGCTTCTTCTGGAACAAAACCGGTGCACCATACGGGGCCTTAGAGGGCCTAACAAACCCCGCATCAAGAAAATCCTTCAACTGCTTCCTCAACTCTTCCAACTCGGGTGGAGCCATACGGTAAGGCCCCATGGCGGGAGGCCTTGTCCCCGGCTCTAACTCGATCCTGTGGTCCACTTCCCTCCTTTGAGGTAAGTGTCTCGGTAACTCAGGCGGCATGACATCTTGAAAGGCATCAAGAAGTTCTTTCACTTCGACGGGCACTTCCTTATAATCGGGCCCCTTATCTTCTACCAACGTAGCAATGTAAGTAACCTGTTTCTTTCGGATTCCCTTCTTGAACTGAACAGCCGAGAGAAGTTTTGCCTCTACCTTCTCACGTAGTAGGGGCACAGCAAAGGTCTCTTGGCCATGAGCGATCTCCATGATGTTCTCTCCCAGAAATGACAAGGGCTTCACGGTGTCGAAGAAGTCCATCCCCAACACTACCTTAAAGTCATCCATCGTAACTACGGTCAAGTCAAGCGTGCCACTCCAATCTCCCAGCTGGATGGGCACCTTCTTAGCAATCCCAAGGATCGGCTTGGATGAAGCATTAACGGTCTTCATCCAACCCAACTCTTTGACATAGTCCAATCCGAGCCGCCTTGCCTCATGTTCTGACACGAAGTTGTGACTAGCACCTGTGTCCACCATTGCTTTTGTCTCGGCACCATTCGCTTGGGCCTTGACATACATCATCTTGTAAGTACATTGATGCGGTGTTGATCTTGAGCGTCTCATCTTCAAGGCGAAGTGCCTCAAAGTACCTCTCCAAACACCACAAGAAATTTTCTATCTCTTTGGCGTTCCGTTTCCCTCCATACCTAGGCGGGTCTGGGACTTTGACACGAGACACACCACTCGTGCCAGCCCCATTAGCAACAGCGGTCTTGCACAGCGTGACATCCTCCTTAACGGTGTCAAGGTCTTGACGAAGTCCAAAAACAGCGTCCTTTAGTTGATCAAATTGCTCCTCCACGGCATCCTTGATCTCGGTTATGGTCTCAAGGACCTTTCCCTTCAATCCGGTGACACTCTCCTCTAGGGACTCGATAGTGTCAAATTGGTCATGAACATCACCCATAACCAACTCTAATTTCGCCACACGAGCATCAAGACTACCAAGCGCATCCCGTGGAACGGACGGGTCCTTGGCCTTGCTTGCCTTTTTCGTGCGCATCTCCGGTATCCCTCTTGGTGGTTCCTCCATTTCTTGTGACGTACTCACAATTCCTTCCTCCACAACACTGCTCCCAGCCATCACGTAAATCTGCTCTGATACCATTTGTCACGGGATGAGCGCAGATCTCCCGTGCGGCTCCCGGGCCCTGAGGCTAGGGCCGGGCCAGCCTACCCCCTATGGTCAACAAGCAGCAATATGCACCTTCAAGAGACGAAATACACGGCATACCACGGACATACCTGAACACAATCAATGCGCATTAGTATCGGACAGGCTTAGGAGACCCCATATGGCATATGTCTGCTTATTGAGCACCTGGGACAGTGTTAGCCAAAGGCGGCCTGTGACATTCTGCCCCACCTAATTCCGCAAACGTCCTCGTTGCGGGTGCCTGCCCATCATTGCATCCCTGCATCTCTAGCAGCCTTGAGTGGTCACGAGACGACCACATCATCATCCCCTCCAACGTGACACCCCTGACATGCTATTGACACTCACCTGATGATAAGCAGCGTGCCCAAAAAGCAGTATGCCAGCTCCATGCACCATAGTGCACCACGTACACATCTCGCTCCACGATGCTTGTTGACTCTTCACCTTGTGAACTTCGCACTGCACCCCAAGGATCGGCCCAATCTCCACGCAGTAAGCCAGCCATACGGTCAGCACGCCTGACCGGCGCCCAACACGGTGCGCCTTCCGCCACATCCGGAACCGCGAGCCACTCGACTTCACTCCGAAAGTTCCTCGTTAGAGTGCCCCTCCCACACAAGGAGTGTCCATACCCACGGACAAACCCGCTCAACGCACCTAGGACACGAGCAACTCCCATTCCCTAGGAGTGTCCACCACCACGGACAAAGCTCGGTCCCGCCACAGCTACTTACTCGCATATCCTGAGCCTCGCACTGATACCAACTGTCACGGGACGGTTTTTGACACCCTTGTCAAGCCCGTGCGCCACTTAACTTCACTCCGAAAGTACCTCGCTAAGTCAGGCTCCTCGTTAACCCGAAGGTTGTGTTTATGCGGAATAAAGGCAAAAGAGTGTTTTGGAACAAAGGAAATAGAGTCCCAATAACAATGCAGTACACGATCAAAGGGACAAAGAGATTGGAATAATTTGGGTGAGTTTGGACACCCTTAGCAATTGCCATCACTTTATTATATATACTCAATGATACTTACAAGATGCATGAACCGTGTGTATTTTCCAAGGGGCACGGTTCATTACCTAGGAGACATGAATAATAAATAGGTACATAAATCTAGTCTAAATACATGGAATATTAAATGGACAAAATTGGGTGCACTCCCCTTGGGCTTTGCGTGTCAAGGGGACCGTGTAAATGGTCCAAGAGACACGCCTCAGCAGCAAGGGACGCGACCTTTGGGGAAGGGCATGGGCGCCCGTGGGTGTCAAAAACCGTCCCGTGACAGTCAGCTTCAGAAAAATAGTATAAAGAAGTGGCCATAATTAAAGAGGCGGTTGCACTTGCATGGAATATATTAAGTCCAGAGTCAAAAAAAAAAAAAAACAAAAAAAAAAGTCTAATAATTAACCCATATTATATTTGTGACCAAGTGATTAATTAGTTTATAAGAGATTACGTATTTTCATTAACCATCTACGACAACTCATTTGCGTGGCACATTATAACAGCCATAATAATATTGTTTTGTTTTCTACATATAAAAAATTAAGTTGTGGATCACTATGAAAATCGTTAAGTTCAGCTTATCCAAATTAGTGAATCTTTAGTGTTTTAGAGCTCGAAACTGATTTTCAGGATAGGGTATTTGACATACATTAATATATATTTTTTTAAAATAGAGTGTTAAGTAATTACGTTATAAAATAAAACTTTAAATATATGTCCAACTAAGAATCTACAAATTTAAGTTCCTCTAGAATTTGGGGTCCCATGCCTCATCTTGACCGGTCCTATATTGAAGAAAATCTTTTTATATAATTAGAGACAAAAGTTACGCTGTTAGACCACATACAACCGCGCAGCAAAAAAAACGAAACAAAACAACAATAAAACTCCAAAAAACAGAAATACAAGAAACATTACAAGCAATACTAAAATATGCTGGATAGCTACACCACGATTGGAAGAAATGACCTGAAATATTAAAGATATTACCTTACTACTTGAGAGATATTACCTAAAATATATAGAAATGACGAATTATTAATGGTTGTTTCCGATGCGTATATTTTCCATGAATAAGTGTCAAATAAGACGTATAGTTGGGTGAGGCGCTAATCACGCTCTCTTTAAACAGATTTCCCACCCTTTTCAGATTTAAGTCAGTACAATAAGTACTGACACACTACTTCCTTGATACAATGTAAAATTAAAGTTAATATTTTCTTAGCCTGCATAATCCCAAAAGCAGGAATCTCTCACACCTTACTTTCCAAAGAAAAGAACCTTTCTAAAAGAGAAATAAAAACCAAAGAGTAAAGATTATGTTATATACGTATCTTAAGGAAAAAGACCAAGCCTTCTATAAAAGCATGCGCCACCACTAGAGGTGGCCAGTGGGCCGGCCTGTTTGGGCCTGGGCCTGGGCCTGGAGCTATATCGGGCCGGGCCATGAGCCCCCAAAAATTTTGGGGTCTGGCCCGGTCCAACGGCTCTTTAAAGGGGGGAGTAGTTGCTCCCCACTTCTTTTTTAATTAAAAAAAAAACATCTATAAATACTCATCCCCCCATTCTATTTTCTTACAACAAATCTTCATCCAATTCTCTCTTTTGTCTCTACATTCATCTACTTCCTTCTACTTACAATAATTGTGCACCCAATTGGCCACCTTGAGCTTGTAGAATCTCGGTCAAGTTTGAATTTCATTGTTCGCTTCGGTAATTTTAGTATCAAAATTTTATTTGTTTCGCATTTTTATCTACTTAATTTGCATTAGTAGTTGCATTTTTTAAGTACTAATCATTAATACTACCATCGCACACAACTCATCTTTGTCTGGAGTCGATCGTTCTATTTCTAGCTCTTCTCGACCGCTTAAAGTACTTAAAAGGGGTAGATTTGTCGAACTAGATACTGATGAACGAGCTTTTTAGAACCAAGCCCATCACCTCCATATACTTATACTATAGATTGGGACTTCCAACAACAACAGTACTACAATAACCAGGATTTTGCTGAGTCGGGCAGTGATGGTGGAGACTCACAGACTGAAGAGGAACCCACACCCGCCGCCGAAACCCGGCCTGCAAAAACTAGTATTAGTAGGCGTAGTACTAGTGGGGTATGGAAGCACTTCAACTTAAATAAGAAAAATAATAAAGCGATTTGTAAATTATGTAACCCACCTAAGGCCTTTAGTCATCCACCCGGCAGTGGGACAAGCACATTAACTAGACACATAATTAGGTGCCATCCCGAAAAAGACCCAGATAGAGCCCAACAACAGTTAGAACAGTAAGCAACCGTTGCGCTTGCCAACTTTTGGTTCTCCCAAGAAACTAATAGACAGGAACTAGTTAAATATGTAATTGGGGCTGAAAGGCCTTTTAGCACCTGCGAAGACCCTAGATTCGTCAAGTATCTCCAAACAGTAATGAACCCCGCCATCGTGAGGGTTCCTCGGAACACTTTAAAGCGGGACGCCTTTAAAGCTTACCATGGGAAGAAAACTGAGGTCTTTGAAATTTTTAGGGAGAACACGAGCATGTTCTCGCTGGCATCTGACACTTGGAAGTCAAAATCTGGTGTGCCTTACTTGTGCGTAATGGCACAATGGATTGATTCCTCCTTCACCATTCAAAAACGAATAATCCATTGGGCATATTTAGATTATTCCTACACTACTGACATAATCACGGGTGCGATTATGGAGGCAGTCCGTGAGTGGGGAATAGAGCGTTGTAGTTTCAGTATCACATTCGACAACGCTACTAGTACTAACGCATCCGTTAAACAACTAAGTAGCCATATGAGACCCGTGTTCGGTTGGCGGTGTTTTCATTTACATTGCATCTGTCATATACTGCATTTAATGGTTATGGATGGTTTAGGTCTAATAAATGCTTCTCTTTCCACCTAAAGAGATATAACAGTAGCAATAAAATCATCCGGCACTAGAAAGAGAAGATTTAAACTTCTATATAGGACGCATGGGATAGAGTATCAACAATTTAAATTAGACTCACCAACTAGGTGGTCATCAACCGTAGACATGTTAGAGCGCATAATACCATACAAGGATGTCCTAGTGGAATTCGTACAGGATACTCGTTCAGATTTAAGTGATTATGATATGAAGAATGTACACTGGGACACCATTAACGACATTTGTAAATTTTTTAACCATTTTTAGAGATGCTACCACCTTTTTTCCTGTTGCTATTATCCGACCATACCACAAGCGATATCTAGATTGATTGATATTGTGGCTTGGATGTTGGATAATGAATCTAACCCCGTGTTGACTAAATCGATTAAAGCAATCAAAAAGAAGTTTTACAAATATTATTCTAAATCGCTCTTTACGTACTATTTTGCCACTATTTTGGATCCTCGTTGTAAACTCACGGGTTTAAACTTGTTTGCCAAATATTTTTATGAACACTTAAATTCTGATTTCGATACCAAAAAATTCATTGCGCATGTCAATTCAGACCTACACATTTTATTTTCCCATTATTCTCGGAGATTATCATCTGATAATCCACATGTTACTTCTACTAGTTGGATCTTCCACATCTAATGGAAGTAGTGCACACATGTCATATGCGCGGAAGCTATTGGACCAATTCACGTCCACACAAGCTCTCATGTCATGTAACGAGTTAGATTATTATATGCCGACGCCGCTGATCCAGTTCTTCGCGATACCGGTAAATTCACAATTTGATATTTTGAAATGGTAGTGTACAAATCAGACCCAGTATCTCGTGCTTTCCACTATGGCACGTGATATACTAATGTATCTGGTGTCTTCAATAGCATCGGAGTGTGCTTTTAGTATTGGTGGCAGGTTGGTTGGAACGAAGAGGACGAAGCTATCACCGTCCAGCTTGGAGATGTCTGTGTGCTTAAAGGATTGAATGCATGCAGAGGCTAGAGAGCAAAACAAACTGAGGCTGGGATCATCGAGCGAGGATGAAGACGATCGCACTACCAATATGTCAGACAGCGACACAGCAACTCCCCCAGTCAGCGTAGACTAATTTCTTATTATTGTACGTCTCTATCTTATTTGTATTTTTTAATAAATATATTTGTACTTTTAAATAGTAAGATCCAACTGCTGTAGTTGTATTTGTTACATTATTTACCATTATTTATTATATAGTTTATTTTAGTACATATATTTAGCATTATTAATGATTGTGATAGCTTGTATTTGTATCTTATATTATTCATCAATGAATTATAATAATTTTTGTACAAAACGAATTTGTATTTTTTAATTTTACATATTGTTTAAAAAATAAAAAGGGGGGATGCGGGCCAACCCGGGCTCGGCCCGGCTCAGCCCTCTACAGTAGCTGGCCTAGCGGGCCCGGGCCCGGGCCTGGCCTCCTCTATCCACCACATAACCGAAGGTTTGCATTGAAGGATAGGGATGTAAATAGGACTCGTGGTCCAGCTCATCGTAAAACTAAAAGGCTTGGCTCGCTTTGAGCTCAAGCCAAGTCGAGACAGCTCGTTTAGCTTATTGAGCTAAGCCTCAGTCTAGTGAAGCTCAAACTCGTAGGCTCGTGAAACCTAACAAGCCTAACCGAACCTTTATTAATATAACATATTTGCTTAAATATGCCCAATGAACCCAAATTTGAGCCCCAATGAGCCAAGCCCAAGTTTAAATGAGCACAAATGAGCTTAAATTGAAGTTAAATGAGTTGAAATATTTCAAGTTTAATTTGAAACTTGCCAAGCTTAGATCGAGCCAAGTGGAACTCAAGCTTGAACTTTCCGTGCTTGGCAAGCTTCGAGCCGAGCCTCAAATGAGCTTAAAGCGAATGAGCTGAGCGTTGGCACTGCTCAAATACCCCCTAATTGAA
Source organism: Simmondsia chinensis (assembly GCA_018398585.1). NCBI lineage: Eukaryota > Viridiplantae > Streptophyta > Magnoliopsida > Caryophyllales > Simmondsiaceae > Simmondsia > Simmondsia chinensis. Next base: position 21,324,547 of record JAGTTD010000016.1, read on the forward strand.
GGATGGCCTTATATTTAAATCGATTACCATTTGAACCATTAAGGTCATTTAGAACATTTGAGTTCCTTTTTTCCTCCCTTATAAATTATAATTAAGCTGGTATTAAAACTATAATTTGCTATTGTATAAAGAAGTATAAATAGCATTATCAAAGAGATATTTAATTTGATATTATAATTGAAATTTATTCTTATAAGGCTTGAATTATAAAATGCATAAATTTAATACTATTACATCGTCATTCATGAAAATAATGTTTCATCCGAAACATGTATTAGATAAGGATATAGGAAGTCAAAAACTATTTTATTTTTGTAGAATATCTAACACTCTCACACTTATTTTTATAAAAATGCAAGAGATTTTTTTTCCAAAAAAAAAACCTGGCTGAATGAGGATGTCATGCATCGTGATAGTGACAAAACCCTTAAACTCACACTTGTGTTGTAGCAACTCCTATACTAGACTCATGGTAGACTTAACCTTAAAACCTTAGTTGTTTGAGAGTATATAGAGTATTTCACACGCATTATATCTAAGATGCTCACGCACTCTCTTAAGCGTGCATGTTACAGCCCAGTGCAACATTTGTAATTCATGAACACTCTAGAGAGTTCACTTGTATTGTTTTATAGGAAGTGATCTCACTTGTACAATCATAGAGGTGGGTCTAGGTGTACGTGTGGCCTTACACCCACGCCCCAATATAAGAGTTGTAGACTTCGTTAAGGGCATAACTAGCTCAATCTCAACCACTTCACAAGTGAGCATGCCGCACCATAGAAAATTTGTGCCCTTTTTGGAAGCTTCTACGCGTCATAAAACAAAATCACCCACTTGAAATTGTCACGCCTTGGCTTTTCAGTTGAAATATCTTGCCATCACTTGCTTCTATGCTACCACACGTAATAAAGCTTTGAATCAAACTTCTTCTATCAATTCCAAAGAGTTTGCCATTAGGGCCATGTTTTCCTCTGGATGATAATATTTTATACTAAACGTAGGGTTTTGTACTTCTATCGGTAGAATAGCTTCTACTCCGTATGTTAACTTAAAAGGAGTCTCTCCAGTAGCTCTTTTCGTAGTGGTTCAGTAGGACCATAATATGCTGGTCAGTTCTTCAACCCATAAGCCTTTTGCTTTGTCTAGTCTTCTTTTAGTGCCTTTCAGTATTTCCTTATCATCTGATTCAATCTGGCTGTTACTTTGCGGGTAACCTATCGTAGAGAAATGAAGACTGATGCCCACCTCTTTGCAGTACGTCTGAAACCATGTTGAGCTAAATTGGGATTCGTTATCTGCTACGATTATCCTAGGCACCCTAAATCGAGTGATAATGTTTTTCCAAAGGAAGCATTGCGCTGCCTGGTCAGTTATCTTTGCCACCAATTCTACTTCCACCCATTTAGTGAAGTAGTCAATGGCTGCTATTATAAATTTCTTTTGTGCAGAGGCTATGAGAAAGGTGCCTAATATATCGATCCCCCATTAGGTGAAGGGAAGTGGACTAACCAAGGTCTACAATGTAGCTAGAGGCGCATGGAAAATTGGAGCATAACGTTGGCAAGCCCTGCAACGGCGCACCAAATCTCTAGCATCTTTTTTTAAGGTAGGCCAAAAATATCCTGCTCGAAGGGTTTTATTTGCGAGTGCGTGTCCTTCTATATGCCCTCCGCATTCTTAAGTAAGGGATGTGAATAGGACCATTTATAAAGTTGATCTTCTATGAGCACAAATCGAGAAGCTTTACGCCTCAATTTTTTGGCTTCAGGAGGATCCAAGGGTTGGCTAGCATGGCAGAGGTATTCGATTAATGGTTAGATCCAACTGTACGGCGTTCCAATGTAATGCACTCTCTTCACGGCCTCGTCCATGGAGTCTTGGGGATATATCTGTTTGATTAGCACCTAGATGTATCCAAAAGCCTCCTAGTGAGATCTGGCCAATTTGCTCAACTCATCTGCAGTTCAATTATCATGTCAATCAATATACTTCACTTCTATTTTTACAAAGCTTGTAGCCAATTCTTAAAACATTCAAAGGTATCTAATCATGTTGGGCACTTTAGCCTTGTATTCTCCATTTACCTAGCTGACGACTATTTGTGAGTCACTATAATTTTTTACAAAATGAGCCCCTGCGCCCTGTGCGAGGCCAGGCCCGTGTATTCGAGCTTGATATTCGGCTTCATTGTTAGTCAAGGGGTAGTGAAAATGTAGGGCGGAACAATATGTTACTGCTTTAGAATCCCAAATAAAAACTCAAACTCCTGACCCATCTTGGCATGAGGTGTCGTCTGCAAATACATTCCATGCTGGAAGATTTTCGCTTTCATTATGTATTTCGACGTCCAAATCCTTGATCCTTTCCTTCTTCTCCTCAGTAACATCTTCTTGTCTGGGATTTTGCTCTGTGTCAAAGTGGCATTCGACGAGGAAGTCTACCAGAGCTCACGCCTTTATCGTAGTTCATGTAGATAGTGCAGGTCGTATTCTCTAGTTCCACTGCCCATGCTAATCGACTTGAACATTCTAGCGTTGATAGTAGTTTCTTAATAGGTTGGTCCATTAGTACATTCATAGTATGTGCTTGGAAATAGGGTCAAAGTTTTCTCGAGGCCATTAGAATTGCAAACACCAGTTTTTCCAACAGAGGGTATCTTAACTCAGCTTCCTTCAATACCTAGCTAACAAAATATACCGGGATCTGCCCTTTGGGCGATTAGTAGCCAAGACTACGCTAATGGTCTTGCTCGAGGCCACTACATACAAAATTAGGATTTCTCCTAAATTCGGTTTAGCTATAGAAAAAAGGCGTGCAAGATGTTCTTTGACATGCCGGAAGGCTTGTTCGCATTCCTCGTCCCATGACTGACTCCTTTTCTTTCGCAGCACTCAAAAGAATGGGAGTGCTTTCTCAGTGGACTTACTGATGAATTTGTTAAGCGATGCTAATCATCCTGTAAGTCGTTATACGTCATTAACTATTTTTGGAGTTCCCAATTCCTGAACAGCTTTTACCTTCACCGGGTTGGCTTCGATTCCCCGCGAGCTGACGATGAAACCTAGGAATTTCCCCTTGAGTATGCCGAAAGATCATTTATTGTGGTTTAGCTTCATTTGATACTCTCGCAAGGTTTGCAAAGTCTCCTGTAAGTCCTTCTTATGGCTTTCCTTAGTGTGCGATTTGCCAATTATGTCATAAACGTAGACCTCCATATTATGACCAATTTGTTATGCGAATATCTTATTAACCAACCTTTGATATGTTGCGCCCATGTTCTTTAGGCCAAAGGGCATAACTTTGTAACAATATGCTCCCTTATTGGTGACAAATGCCATTTTCTCCTCATCTCATGGGTCCATTTTATTTAATGATAACCCGAGAAAGCATCCATAAAACTAAACAATTCATTTCCCGCTGTGGAACCTTCCAGTTAGTCGATTTTGGGAGGGGACAAGAGTCTTTTGGACAGAATTCATTCAAGTCTGTAAAGTTGATGCACATTCGCCAAGTTCCATTTGATTTCCTTACTAACGCGACATTGGCCAACCATTCAAGATATCTTACCTCTCTTATAAATCCTGATCGTAACAATTTGTTCACCTCTATTTTAATCGCCTCACCTCTTTCGATGAAAAAACTTCTTTTTTTTTTTGTTTTATAGGAGAGGTCCCCGCCAGGAATTTAATTTGTGGACCATAACATCCTAATTAATTCCCATCATTTCATCAGTGTTATATGCGAAGACATCTTAGTATTGTCTTAATAGCAAGGTTAATTCTTTTTTTTTAACTCAACAAGTAACCAATACCCTAATTTCATAGTTTTCCCCCTTTTCAATTTCCACCTTGTCTACATCCCCCCCCCCCCCCCCCCCCCCCCTCTCTCTCCCCCCACCCCAAGTCTTGTTCCTAACTTTTCGGCTTACTTTCTTTTGAAAGCCTAAGCTCTTTTGTATCTACTTCAGACCGACTTCACAACCATTGTCTCTCAAAGAAGCATAGTAGCATTCGCAGGCCACCTTTTGATTTCCCCGAATAGTTGTTTTTTCTCCGTTGTCTGATTCAAACTTCATCAAGATGTGATAGGTGGAAACTACGGCCCTTATGCAATTGAGGGCAGGTCGACCAATTATTGCATTATAAGGAGATGGTAAGCCTATGACTAGAAACTCCATTCTAGTTTCCTTAGCAGCCCCTTGTCCTCGAAATATGACGTCCATGGTAATTGCTCCTAACGGCTTAACTGCTTCTCCTGTGAAGCCCACTATAGGGTAATGAACTGGGGATATTTCGTTATCTGATATTTCCATTTGCTCAAAGCATTGGTAGAAAAGTACATTTATCGCACTCCCTTGATTGACCAATACTCGGTGCGCACAATATTGTCTAATTTCGAGAGAGATGACTAGAGGATTGTCGTGCGGAACATAAATTTCACTCAGATCCCTTTTACCGAAGGTAATTTCCAACAAGGGTCGAATTCTTTTAACTCCATTTCTTTCTCATCCGGACGAGCAAAGGTTACTAGGATGCGAGGTTCGGGATATCATGGCAATCGCATTTTTAGGCTTCTCTATAAATTCTCTTGAGGGTGCTGGTATCAGCGCCTTACTATCTAGTTCCTTTGATGGTATACCAGAATTTACAGCCCCTACTTGACCGTCTCGGGTTTTTTTTTCTTTTGGCTCGACATTCCTCGGTCATATGGCCATAAAATTGGTGATAGTTGCACCACTTGGATTTAGCTTGTGGGTAGATGGATGTTTTCTGCCCATAAGGTGCCTTTTTTGAAAGGAAAAGGTCGATGCGCCAACTTTCCTTGTATTTAATAAACAAATCGTCCTGTAGGCCTTCGTACTTGTATTCTCAATTTTTTGGTCATCTCGGTGCCCTCGGCTTTGTCAAGTGAGATGTCTCTTCTCTCTCCTGTTGTTTACTAGTAACGCCCAAACGTATTCTTCCAGCTATAGTCATAACTTTCTCAGCTGAAATATATGTCATGGACACGATATTCCCTGGTCCGTGACAGTGCCAGGACCGTGCCCAGGTCGCTGTCTCAGCCTTGTCAGGGTCGCTGCCAATGCCGTGCCCCATCCATGCCAAGACATTGTCTCAGTCGCTGCCAGTGCCGTGCCCAGCCTTGTCAAGACAATGTCCAGTGCGCTGCCCAATTTCGTGTCCCAGGCCTTGTCAAGGCCGTGCCACTGCGCGACCCAGGCCCGTGCCAGTGCGCGACCCAGGCCGTGCCAGTGCCGTCCCAGGCCCCGGTCCCCAGCTCGACTTTCCAGTGCTGCACCGCACCTGAGCCTTGTCCAACTAGCCATTGAGGGGACGCTCCTCCCTTACTAGCCGTTGGGAAGATTCTCCTTTTGATATTATTCTAGATTTAATTGTTGTAATTGATAATTTTAGATATTATTAGATATTTTAGTATTTTCTTGTAATTCTATAAATAGGCATTTGTAATTCATTTGTAATCATTCAATTATCAAATATATGAAGTATTCTACTTTCTCATCTTTACTCTCTATGCTCTCATCTCATCTCAATTCTATTTCTTTCTCATCTCATACTCTATTTCTCATTCTTCCCTCATCTAAACCTCTATTGTCACTCAAATGGGCCTAAGTTCCATACTTTGGCCGTAACGAACATCAAGGTTCGTTACAGTTGGTATCAGAGCATGTTATGACCAAGTGGGCAAAGACAAGGATTCAAGAATTCAAGCTTTCGCTGCTGCCATAGTGATTAAACTGAAGCTTTTTCAAGAAAATGGTTCAAGAACGTCATTGAGATGGCCACATTATTGGTCAAGGTAACGGGTCTTCTTTTTCCCATTACAAAGGATGTTCTCAATCGAGTCTTTTCTATCTATGGTGTCGTTGAGGAAATTGTTATCATTTCAACTTCGTCCATAAAAGTTGAAGCACATGTAAAATATACTTCTTGGGAGGAAGCTAAAAGTGCACGCCAAGGGCTACATAGAAGAAATGTCTATGACCATTGTTATGCACTAGACATTGAATTCTTGACGCCTCTTAAAGAAGGTATTGATATGATCCACAAAGAACTCATCAACTATAACGATGTGACGAAGGAGATGAGAGCAACCCTCGATTCCTTGAATGGGAAATTGAAGCAATACATGCATAACCAAGGAATAGACCCCGAGAAAGACGATCCTGACTTGGTTTCTTTAGAAGCCAAGGCTGAGGAGGAACCGGTTGAGTCAACCGTCCTTGACAACACACAAGAAATGGGGATATGTGATGTCCTTACTACGTCGGACACGCCATTTTCTCAAGAATTGTCCGTTGATATTGAGGACAAACCGGAGGAGCTTTCCATTGTGGAAGAATTGCATGTGCCACCAATGTGTCCAACAAAGGTGTCCATGGCACTTCAAACATCCGTTGGTGTCACCTTGACCCGTGGGCTTAAGCAATCGGGTAACTGTGAGCAGGGCATATGGAAGGAAGTTGCGCAACACCTAGAGGAACCGTGTAAGGAGTTGCCTTCTTGGTCCGAGATGCTGATACGGTCAAAACAGCAGCAGCAAGAGACGCAGCGGCAATGTGCTGGGTCGCACATTAAGAAGGGAACCGGGCTGAAAACCAAGAAGAAGAAGGGCCGGTCATGGGAATGCTTCCCTAGAACGGGAATTGGAACTAGAATTTTCAAGGGCCCAAGTCATCCATCTTGGCTTTTGATCCTTGAGGACAAGGATCATCCGTTCGAGCCGGGAATAGAGGTAAAGGATATGGGCAATAATAGGGTTACAAAGGGACGAGCAAACGAAAGAGATCCCGGAGCCAAAGGTTGCACCGTCATCGCATCCTTGAGGACAAGGATGAACTTAAGGGGGCGGGAATGTCACGGACACGATATTCCCTAGTCCGTGACAATGCCAGGACCATGCCTAGGTCGCTGTCTCAGCCTTGTCAGGGTCGCTACCAATGCCGTGCCCCAGCCATGTCAAGACATTGTCTCAGTCGCTGCCAGTGCCGTGCCCAGCCTTGTCAAGACAATGTCCAGTGCGCTGCCCAGTTCCGTGTCCCAGGCCTTGTCAAGGCCATGCCAGTGCGCGACCCAGGCCGTGCTAGTGCCGTCCCAGGCCCGCGTCCCCAGCTCGCCTTTCCAGTGCTGCGCCGCACCCGAGCCTTGTCCAACTAGCCGTTGGGGGGGCGCTCCTCCCTTACTAGCCGTTGGGAAGATTCTCCTTTTGATATTATTCTAGATTTAATTGTTGTAATTGATAATTTTAGATATTATTAGATATTTTAGTATTTTCTTGTAATTCTATAAATAGGCATTTGTAATTCATTTGTAATCATCCAATTATCAAATATATGAAGTATTCTACTTTCTCATCTTTACTCTCTATTCTCTCATCTCATCTCAATTCTATTTCTTTCTCATCTCATACTCTATTTCTCATTCTTCCCTCATCTAAACCTCTATTGTCACTCAAATGGGCCTAAGTTCCATACTTTGGCTGTAACGAACATCAAGGTTCGTTACAATATACTTATTGGCTTTACCCCAGAATTTGTCGATGGTTTCTAGTGGTTTTTTTTGGCTAGGGAGAATTTAAAGCCCGAATTCTATAGTCCATTGATAAAGGCACCAATTGCAGGTTTCATCCGCTAATCCTGGTACATCTATCATTTCCCTACCAATTCGTCTAACGTAATCCCTTAAAGATTCGAAATCTTTTAGTTTTATCTACATCAATTGCGTGGCTGTCTTCCTTCTTCTTTTGTTGCTCACAAAGTTCTTAGAGAAGAACTCAATCAACTGTGCAAAACCGTCGATTGAACCAGGTGGTAGGGAAGAAAACCAGGATTGGGCTACTCCTTTTAAAGTGGCTGGAAAACATTTACACCATACTTCTTCTAAAGCATGTTGTATGTACATCGTACACTTAAAGCCTGACAGATGGTCCTCTGGATCTTGAGATCCATCTAAAAGGTCTATGTTGGGAACTTTGACTTATTCCATCGGAAAAGACATAATTCTTAATGAAAAAGGTGAGTACATACTCGAAATTTTGGGAATCGAGTAAATCTTGGCCTCTCCTGAGGAGTGAATACGGTCTGGCCGATGTGGATTCCTCCTCCATGCTGCCACGATCCGTTTGCATATTTTCTGAATTTTTATTGTTATGATCGAGTTCATAATTAGGATGACCTCTTTCCCTTTCCGACCTTTCTTTTTGTCGAGCTTCGTGAGCGTAATTATGCCTAGCATCTATTGACTTTGCATTTTTAGGGTCCGGACTATTTTCGGGCTCTTGCCCTCCAATTTTTCCATAAGCTGTTCCAAAATAGTTTGTATATTTCGGAGTTGAGTTTTCAGAACAGGCTCTGCTTTGCCTTCTTAAGTTGGGGTATCTAGAGATCTTGACAATTCAGTCATGTTTACTTCCCACGGGCGGTGCCAATTATGTTTGTGGTATTTAGTAGGCAGTTTGGAAGAAGCTAAACTCAAGCTTTCTTAAGGATTATCAAGATCCCCTTCTTCCCCTTCTGTTTCACTTGCCTTGTTTTATTTGTCACCATCTTCTTGTCTTTTATATTGTTTATGTGATGGAGCTTAGGTATTATAAGTGGTATGTGTGAGGGGACAAGTGTCCATTCTTTCCTTGTAAGATAAGTTTTCCTTTGTTTGTCATTATCTTTCTTTTGGATGTACTTTTAAGGGATTAAAGTAGGTGAGTTGTGTTGTTTTATTTTTATCTTGGGGAATTAAGTTAATTTTTTCCCTTACTGGTCGAATTATGTTGATTTTGCTCCTACGGGGTGAATTGTGTTGGTTTTTCCCCTAATGGGCGAATTGTGTTGGTTTTTCCCACTACTAGGCAAATTGTGTTGGTTTTTCCCACAACTGGGCGAATTGTGTTGGTTTTTCCCCCTACTGGGCGAATTGTGCTGGTTTTTCCTCTACTGAGCAAATTGTGTTGGTTTTTTCCTTTACTGGGCAAATTGTATTGATTTTTCCCCTACTGGGAAAATTGTGTTGGTTTTTCCCCTTACTGGCTAAATTTTGTTGGTTTTTCCCCCTACTGGGCAAATTGTGTTGATTTTTTCCCTATTGTGCTAATTGTGTTGGTTTATTTCCTTACGGGGAAAATTGTGTTGGTTTTTCCCCTTACTGGGTGAATTGTGTTGGTTTTCCTCTACTAGGTGAATTGTGTTTGTTTTCCCCTACTAGGAAAATTGTGTTTTTTTTTTTTTCTTGAACTACGAACACTCCCCTTTGTTGATCCATCAAGTGGTCCAAGTACAGTTCAACAGGGGATCTCGTTTGGCTTTTATTCAAGGCGGCAGTTCTGAATTGATCCCAAATTGCTCCGCTAAAGTAATTGTCCTCACCGCCTCTACCATGCTTTCCAAGGAGATGGAATCACCTTCTTTGTATGAACTTTACACTAGAGCTTGTTTCACTCAGGAAACACGTATTCCAAATGGTTTTTCCATGCATTTAGTGGCTGGCTCATGTAATTGTGGAGTATCCATGGGTCCTCATTCAACATTGGCCAAGGTTAACGTGAGGTCTGTGGAGTGTGGTGTGGCCCAGTTTGACTTTCACATTGGTGGTCAATTTATTGGTAGATGGACACAGGCTTTTTGGTACCCACACTCGGCCATTCTATCGACCTTCCTCTAGTCAAATCTCAAAGCACCAATCCAGGCAACTCATTCCCCTCTTGACTTGCCTGGGAATGAGGTTGGCATAGATGATTCAATAGGGCCCCATGGTCCTACATCTATTCTTGTGAACCAGGTTTGGGATGCTAGTAATGATAATGATTTTCGGTATTCATGACTTGAGTAACCGCCCGATTTTGAACCACAAATGGCACCGTTATAGCATGTCAGGGAGCCTTGTAAGACATAGCCTTCTATCATCGAAGAAGAGTCGAAGAGCACAAAATTGACAAGTTTAGAGAACAAGAGATCCAGGGTTGGCAGGAATTCCTGAAGGATATGTCTCCTGGGAATAGTGTGAAGAAATTGATCAAATCCTTTGAAAAACAAAAAAAAGAAAACTTGCTAAGGAAGGGCGATAGTGTTAAATATGTTGATAAGCTTCAAGGTGTGAATTGTTAGTAGGAGCTCCAGAAAAGACTTGGTTTGAAATATAATGATGATAATTCAAATATAGTTGAGCTTTTGCAAGAACACAGTAGAACTATAATTGGTCCTGACTCCTGTCAATCTCTCCCCAGCCCTGGTATGGTTCAATGTCTTCCCTTGTACCGGACCTCATTCCATGGTGATGCTGTTGTATAGTGTCTATTTGATCTTTTTTCATGTTAGTACTTTTATGCCCTGTATTCTTGTTTTATTGCCTAACTATTCCTTTTTTGTTTCTTATTCTCACTTTTATATGGGATTTTCTAGGCCTCGCTTGTATAGGTGGCCTATTGTCGCTAATTATCAGGAGGGGGAGAAAAAAAGCAAACCATGGTTATGCTCTGTTGTGGTTTAAAGGCATAAATAATGGGAGCCTTACAATAGAATATTAAGGTAGTTGGCAGTAACATACATTGCAACATTTATTTGCCATCCACAAATGAAAACTACTAAGTTCCATTTTCGTGAACAGCTAAATTTTACGGTTATTTACATTTTAGCACCTCAACGTTTTTGGAAATAATAAAAAGGGCCTTGACCTTTTTGAATTATTAAAAAGCCCATAAGTTTTTGTCGTATCAATAAAAAGATCACTCTCAAGCGTAATGATGTCATTTTCCATCGACAGAGCTAACATGGCAATTGATTTTTAGTAATGCTATAATAAAATGACCAATAGTACGCTTCAATACCCTTATTATTATTTTATAAGCACAAATTCGAGATGTTGTGTTATGAAGAAGCTATCTATTTTTGCTTAATTTGTTTTAAAATATAATTATTAAATGATATTTTTGTCATTTTACTGTAGCATTAATAAAAACACAACTGTCAAATCAGATATGTTGAGTAAAAATGAAATCATTACGTCAAACAGAAGCCTTTTTATTAATGTGACAAAAACTTAGGGGCTTGTTTTATTAATACGGCAAAAACTTAGGAGCCTTTTAATAATTTAAAAAGGGCAGAGTCCTTTTTATTATTTTTAAAAACGTCGGAGTACTAAAATATAAATAACCCTAAATTTTAACATAAATAACCGAAATTTATGAAAGCCAAATATGTAGACTTAATCAATTGATCATAATTGTTGGTTAGCACACATAATTTTCTAATGAAGGTTCACAATGATGTGGCTTTCTTAAAATTGGTGCACGGAAATTTAAAGAGTGCGAGTTCATTATTGAATTTATTCAGCAAATAGTTTTAAGTCAAGTTCCGTGGACCTGTACAAAGGCATCCTCATACCACATTGTCCATATTAATTAAATCTGAGTAGCGCCATTAATTATATTGTTAGGACCAGAATAGGAGGTTGTAACTTGTAAGCATTCAATATTGAATCTTCCTCCCACTTAATTAATATTTTTAGCTACTGTCTCTTTTTTTTTTTATTGTCAAAGAATCTTTATTAGAATCACATCGCAAATTGTATTTTTAAAAAAATCCTAAGTCAATAGGTTATATTCACCATATTTCCTTATCATTGAACTATTATATTTATAATCACAACAAACCTATTTGAAAATCCAACTTAACACCAAATAAAATATTTTTAAAATTATATTCATATTAAATATGTTATTTAACAAAATCAACATTAAACATCTGAATAGTTTTGACAGGCACCACATTATCAGACAACTCTGACTAACACTAGTTTTGCATGGCTTTTAGTTTTGCGAAATTCTGAATTTAGTACATTAACAATCCTACTTATGCTTATTTTATCATGCATGGTATGCATCTCATTTCCCTACAAACATAGATAGAGTTGGCTACAATTCTAGTTGCTAGAAAATTATTTCAAAAATATTTATGAAAATAATTAAATAGGCACGTTGAAAATTTTAATATAGTTAAATTTTAAGACCCCTACCCTAATCTGCTCGTATATGACATAAAAATGTCAAACAAAATAAACATAAGCATACTATACAATAATGTTGAAAAATAAAGGAAAGCTTTATTAAAAAGCTAACAAAGCTTACCTGAAAAAGAGGAACAAATGGCGCCCTCCTGAAACCATTGACACTACATAGCCTTCTTTGCAATCTCCTCTAAACATCTGCAGTGTTAATATTGTAGGATGAGTAGCATAAGTATTTCTGTAGAAGTTGAACCGTTAGAAACCCAAACAGGTGGGCCGAAAGCATTAACTTGTGAGGCCAACTTCAAAAAGTCATAACTTTTGATCCGTGAGGATTTACGAGGCCCATAACCTGTCAAAATGAATCTATTCGACTGAATTATGCCACCTTAGCTGCTTTGCCTTTGGCCCCACCTATTTTCCTCAAATTTAGCCTCTAAACATGTTTTCTGGCCACTTTTATGTTTTCCGCATTGTTTAAGGGCATTTTCGTAATTTTGTATGTTAGGGTATTTTTGTGGTTTTGCATATTAAGGTTTCTCTTTGTTTGCCTATAAATAATGGCTATAGTGGGTTTTAATCTTTATTCTTTAATTTTATGAAATACAAACCCTAATTTCTCTTCTCTTTGGTGGATTCCAAGTTTATCGTTCGATTTTAATGTTTTCAATCTATTTTATGTTTCCAGTCCCATCAATTGGTATCAGATCATAAATTCACCTGGTGTGATGGCCAATCAATCTGGCAACGAGACAAACTCTAATGATGCTGGCCATGGGGAAGCTGCTCTCCGGGTAGCCATTGAAGAATAGAGGTGTGAGATGGCTAAGCTTCGCGAGTTGTTGCGTCGCTCATTGTTGACAATAACCTTAACCTATTCATCCCCTAGATGATGTTCGGGTAGAGGGAGTTGCCCGAGGCCATCCAAATCCAAACCCTAATGTTCGCCGTGTTCCTAATCAACGAAATCTCAGCGACTCCTCCGATCCAGATGGAGTTTTCAAAGATGGTGGGCATGCGAGGAGGAGCCCACCCCCTCGTTACAATCGAAATAACAATGGTCACTGTATCAAGGCTAAGTTACCTACCTTTAATGGTAACTTGAACATTGAAGACTTCCTTGGCTAGTTCTCAGGGGTCGAAGGTTTCTTCGATATGATGAACGTTTATGAACATCGGAGAGTTAAATTGGTGCCTTACAAACTTAATGGTGGCGCTTCAGTTTGGTGGGCCTAAGTGCAGCAAAATCATGAAATGAAGGGGAAACATAAAATCGGGAGTTGGAGGAAAACAAGGAAGCGCTTGGGGGGAAGATTTCTCTGACTAGATTATGAGCAGCACCTATTTCATATGTATAATAACTGCGTGCAAGGTAATTGCTTCATAGCCGATTATATTGCTGAATTTTTTAGGCTTATAGCGAGAAACAACTTATCTTAAACTGAGGTACTTTACTCCCTCTAGCTTGTATTATTCTATTTTTCCTTCCTTGAGATTATAAGGCCTATTTAATGAAAATTACTTTATTTTAGTTCATAATATCTGGGAGACTTATGGTCAAATTCACATGTCATAGACCCCTATGTTTGTTTGGTGTCAGGGCGTGACGAGAGTAGCGAAGTTTTGCCTTCAAACTTCTTCTTATACTCTGCGTCCAAGCCTTTCAAGGCCAACTTAGTGTACTCTACCTTAGGTAGAGCCATTGTGCACCTCAACCTAGCCCTCTTGAGCGAACTAATCAAGTCCTCGACTGACTCAATTGAATTTTGTCTAATTCAAGCTATAGGTTAAACTTGGACACTCCTAGTTCCATTTTTTGAAACTAAGCTACAAATTTCCTTATCATCTCACCCTAGGACTAAATGGAACTAGGCAGTAAACTTATGAACCACCCATATGTAGTTCTATTGAAGGAACTTGGAAAAAGCCTCATCTTGAAGAACTAATTGTCAGCAGCTTCTTTGCACTAACAATTGAACCTCATTAGTTGCTTAAGGGAAGACACATTTCCTCCTCCAGAAAAAAGGGGAAACTCAATTATCTTAACCCTTTAGGGAAAAGATAATATGTAATATGGATATGACTTACTATGAATAGGCATGTTCATCCTTTGCAAGCAAGGGCCATACATTTGCTCATTATGTTGTTAGTTGTTCTTGAAGGGTGAACTTATAACTTCGTTCACTAGTGTTGTTGCAAAAAGCCCAACTGATCGAATCGTCAGCCATTTAATGCAAAAAACCCAAACCAATCTGATTTCTTTTAATGTTAAAACCAATCTTAACAAACTTAAACTTAAGTTGTACTTGTTAAATAGGTATCTTGTTAAAGTTCACCAAATCATTACTGATTTTAGGATTGTCGAAAATGTTGGCAAAATGCTGCCCTAAAATTCGAGATCAAGCTTACAAATGACGATAGAAGAAACAAACCAAACCAAATGAGTACACAGCAATTTTAACGTGGTTCGGTCCAAACTGACCTACTCCACAGCTCCCCCTACCATTAAAGAGCTCTATTTTACAAATATTACAAACCGAAATTACAACCAATAAATTACAAGGCGCTTTCCATCAAACCTAAATTATTAATTATAGACCTTTCTTTAAATCAACAAATGAAACGAAGAAGTTAAAGAAAGAGAGTAAGAATAGGTATACATACTCCTTGCCTGGTGCTACAATACAATACAGCCTGATATCAAAGCCCTTCTTGATCTCACTACGTGGATCATAGCACCAAATAGCTTAGCAACTCACCGTTAACGAGCTTGGAAGCATAAATCTCTAGGAAAAACCCTAGAGAAGCCTTGGGGAACCACCCGAGGGGAGAAGGAAGGAGAATAGGGCTAAAAACAAGGTTCTAATTTTCTCTCCCTAAAAAGGGGTATATGTAAGCCCTAAGAGATGAATCCGTGCCTCCCTCATTGCAGCCGTCCATCAAGCAAAAGCAACGGTCAAAATTAAACAAAACAAACACAATCTAGGTGCCCCAAGTGCTCACAAGTGGCCATCGAGGGCCTTCGGATCCTTTCCAGATCAACGGCCCAAAAATCACCAACCAAACCCATTTTTTAGCCGAGGGATGTGCGACACGTGGCACAATCGTGTCCCTTCATTTCAAATGGTTAGCTTCTTCAAGAAGCTTCATAAATACAAGGACAAAAGGCGGACACAGCTGGCCTTGGGAAGAGGTGCGGGCAGCATGGGGAGGCTGAACGGGCAGCACGGGCAACGGGTTTGGATAGGGGTATTTTAGTAAATATAAGTCTACCAAATTTAAACTTTACAGAATATTTACCAAAATTCCATTTAAAATATCTAATATTTTAACATAAATTAAAAATAATATTTTAAATATTTTGCTTTCCAAAATGACACATTTTTTCTCCCAAACAATATAACTGATAACTTGGGTTATACTAGCCATGTTTTTCGGACATAGATTAGAATATTTGGGAACCAAATAATAACAATTCTCCACCTGGGCCCTATTTAGTCTAACTGTTGGACTCTCTCCAGTAATAGGGCGACAAAAAATTATATTTTGGATCCTAGTCCTCACCAGGATCCCATGCGGACTGAATTAAGTTGATGCACTTGATCTACTTAGTTAGTGGCACGGCCTTAGCTCCCATATTAGACGGATTCTCGTCTGTTGAGATTTTCAGCAGTTCTACAGTTTTGACTCTATCTGTTCTTTTACAAAATACCTCCTAATAGCAAGATGTTTACTCCTATTGTGGAAAACAGGACTTTTACTCAGTGCTAACGCTGACTGGCTATCCGTGTAAATGCACGATATCCCTAACCCTAACTTCAGTTTAGCTAGAATCCCGCTCAGCCTGATACCTTTCTTAGTGGCATCTATCAGTGCCAAGAGCTTAGCCTTAGTCGTTGACAATGCTGTCACAGACTGAAGCTTAGATCTCCAGCTGATAGCTGCACCATTCAAAGAAAAAATATGAGAGCTGGTGGACTTACGTTTGTCTATATCTCCACTGAAGTCACTATTGGTGTAAACTAGCAGTTTTAGGTCCGTATCTTTCCTCCCAAACATAAGTCCTAAGGTCATCGTACCCTTTATATACCTTAACAACCATTTTACCCAATTCTAATGTTCCTTTCCAGGATTCGCCATGAATTGGGAAAGCACACTAATGGGGTATGCTAAGTCAGGTCTAGTACACGTTATGGCATACATTATCGAGCCAATAGCGTTCGCATATGGTACACCGCTCATATCAGCCATTTCCCACTCATTCCTAGGATATTGTTCTGCTGAAAATCTGTGATGCTGTGCAATGGGAACTTTAATAGGTTTCGCATCAAATATGTTAAACCTTTTAACGGCCTTCTCCAACTAAGTAGTTTGAGACAGTTGTATCATTTTCAAATTATGATCCCTTGTTATCTCCATACCTAATATTTTCTTAGCTTGTCCTAGGTCCTTCATCTCAAAATTTTGGTTTAACAATGTCTTTAATTTATTTATCTTAGGCATGCAATTGCTAGCTATCAAATATCATCAACATAAATCAGCAAGTAAATCATAGAATCAGATTGCACATCTTTGGCACAGAAACACATATCATGAATTGACCTAGTGAAACCTACTTTAGTCATAAATTTGTCAAACGGCCTGTATCATTGCCTTGGGGACTGTTTCAGTCCATACAAGGAGTTTTTCAACCTACATTCTAGCCCCTCTTTCCTGGGTTCCATAAAACCCTTAGGTTGGGCCATGTAGATCTCTTCTTCTAGCTCCCCATGCAAAAAGACTGCAGTGACATCTAATTGTTCTAAGTGCACGGTCAAATTTCGCAGTTAAGGCCATCAATACCCTAATGGTTGTGCATTTGACTATGGGCAAAAAAATCTCATTATAATCTATGCCTTCTCTTTGCGTGAAACCCTTAGCTACAAGCCTTGCCTTAAACCTAAGTTTTTTAGAAGGCAAACTAGGCTCCTTAACTTTGAAGACCCATTTGGATCCAACTAGTCTCTTGCCCATAGGTTTGGACACTAGTGTCCAAGTCTCATTCTTCTTTAAGGACTCCATTTCAGCCTTCATAGCACTCAGTCATTCTGCTGAATGCTGGATGTTCATGGCCGGCTTGTAGCTCAAGGGTTCTGATTCTACATACTTTATAGTTGTATTTAAAGCGTATGCAATGCAATCAACATATCCTAACCTACTTGGAGGTCTTACATCCCTCCTTACCCTATCCCTTGCTAATTGATAGTTGCTTAGCTCATTTTCATTTATGATCTCATTTTCAGATTCATTTTTAGCTCTCCTATCAGCACTTCCTACATCTCGAGATTGTTCTGTCTGTCCTAGTTCATTTTGTAGATTATTAACTAGTTCATTTTGAGTTTCTGCATTATTCTTATTTTGATAGTTTGGTTTAGGTGGGTTCATTTCGAATTCATACTATCTAGTTCAAGCATCCTGTTCTTAGGAATCTGGTTATTACTTTCAGCTAAGTAGGGCATGTCCGACTCATTAAAGGTGACATCTCTACTAATAATAACCCTGGTTCGATTACACTCTTTGATTCCGACTCTATAACACTTAGCACTGTTAGGATATCCTAGAAACACGCCATTAATAGCCTGAGGCTCTAGCTTGCCCTCAGATTGATGGGCATATGTAGCACAGTCGAATACCCTTAGATTAGAGTAATCAGCAAGCTTTCCAGTCCACATCTCTTCCAGTGTTTTAAAATCTATTCCGGTTGAGGGCGTCCCATTAACTAAATAGCACGCAATTTTGAAAGCCTCCCCCTAAAACTATTTGCCTAAGCTTGAAGCAAACAGCATACACCGTACTCTATCTAACAGGGTCCTGCTCCTGCATACAACTACCCCATTGTGCTGTGGCATACCTCTAACAGTGTTATAATGTTTAATACCATGTTGTGCACATAATTCATTGAATTCTGAATTTTTGTATTCTAGTCCATTATCTGTTCTTAATATTTTGATTTTTCTCCCAGTTAAATTTTCTATCTGATTTTTCCACCCAACAAATGTAAGAAAACAATTATCTTTGTTTTTCATCAGAAAAACCCAAACTTTACGAGAATAATCATCAATAATGGACAGAAAATATTATGCTCCACCTAATGTGGTGACCCTAGATGGTCCCCACAAATCAGAATGAATATAATCTAATGGCCCATGGGTTGTGTGTTTACCAACTCTAAACGTTAACCTCATTTGTTTACCGAGAATACAAGATTCGCAAAAATCAAGCTTAGAAATAGCATCACCACACAGCATTCCACGTTTAGACAGCTCACACAGCCCACGTTCAGAAACGTGTCCTAAACGTCTATGCCACAGATCAGTAGGATTTTCTTTAACTACGGCATGTGACTCACCCGAGAAAATCCTACCCTTCAACACGTAGAGACCGTTTCTAAGTTCCCACTTTAGGACAACCAAAGATCCTTTTAAGATTCTCAGTTCTGAATTTTCCATCCTAAAAGACCTTCCTTTGAGGTCCAACTGACCTAAGGAAATTAGGTTCCTACGTAGGTCAAGAACATGTCTAACATCTTCAAGGATATACACCGTGCCATTAGTTAAATGTAGTTTAATAGATCCTATTCTTGTTGTGTTACAGCCCCTATTATCTCCTAATAGTACCCTTCCCCCATTATGGGTGAGCTGGAGGAGTGTGGAGCAACCAAGGCATCAGCCATGGAGGGGAGAGTGCAAACCCGGGTCCTAGTAAAGGGAGAGACGTAAGGTCTCTTAGGAGAGACAGGAGGGTGGATTGTGCATGTGGGGCATGAGACCGTGGGCCTCCTTGCCTTGAATGAGGGGAGTGGGTTTAGTATTTATAGGAAATGGTGGTGTGGGCGGTAGGTGAGGATGGACGATAACGTGTGATGTTACTTAACACAGGAGGTAAGCCGGGTGCCTTATGCTGATTGGCCGGACGTGCGGTGGTACCACCTGGTTGGAGAGGAGGTGGTACCGCCTGGGTGATGATTGGCTGAGAGGGGTAGTGGTACCACCTGGGTGGTTATTGGTTGAGAGGGGAGATGGTCTTTCCTTGAGGAAATGTGAGGCAGGCGGTAATATGCTTCGATGAGGAGGTGGGCGTTATGGTTGTGCGGTAGAGCAAGGTATGGGCAGCAGTGTGCCTCACGATTGTTGTGGATATGTCCATGGTAGTAAGGGGATGTGTTCCATGGGTCGGTAGCAGGCGCCAGGCGGGTTTGGTGGCATGGTAGTTCTTCACGGTAAGCATCCTTAGTGATGCGCGCAGTCGAGAGGATGAAGCTTTGGTGATAAGGAGGTCTTACGGTGAGATTAGGGGGAGGTGTATCGTGTGGTGGCGCCAAGGTCAATCTCGCTATTGACCGGTTGACGTGCTAGCTTATTTTTATCCCAACAGTTAGCCCCCTACTCTACGATTAAATGTGGGCAGGTTCACGTACGGCTATGGGCGAAAGTGAATTTGGTCATATTCAACCATGGAGTGTATTAAGAGGCTAGTATTTCACTCCTACTCTGTTTCGGGAATGATTGGTTCCTCCAACTAGTAACTACAAAGTTTGTATTTAAGAGACGCCGGGTTTGCATAGCGGTAGGAAAATTTTCTTCTTGGGAGTCAGGGTTATTGATGTGCTAGAGGGTTACTTGTAACCCTTTTTGATATGTTGGCGAGACTAGGTGGTGATGCCAGGTTGTACTGTGTGCTAGATGAATATGAATTTGGTGTTGGTAAGTAGATGGTTTCGCCAAGTGTTTCTTGGCGGAGAGGGCCATTGGCACGGTGGAAGCCAAAAGGCCTTCCTTGGGAACCGCTATTATTAATGCATTGAAGGTTTGATTTGACACGCGTCAGGGGCTATCAGCCTTTAGTTAAATCTGAGCCGGTGCTCTTGAGGATCACATCGGAGCCATTAATTTTGAACTCCCTGCCGTTTTCCCCTTCATCTTCTTCGTCTTTTTTGTTTTTTTTTTTTCCTTCTTCTTCTTCATTTTTCTTTTTCCTTCTTTGCCCTTTACCTCTGATTTGTCCTTTGTTTTTGTTTTGATCATACTTCCCTCTTCAATATTTTTTTTTAATCCCTTTTTCGTTTGATTTGAGGTGTTTGAAGGTACTATTTCTTTTTACCTTTTTTCCTCTTTAAATTACAAAAATGGTTCACATAGCCGAAACATCTAAAACTCAAGAGCAAGATGCTCCCGTTGAGCGGTTTGGTGGCAAGGTCGTTGTTTATTCTCAACAAGTTGCTGAAGGGGGAGGCGGTATGGTTAGGGTACACGAGGAGGCCTCTATTTTAGAACTAGCCGTTGATATGGCTACTTCAGAACGTGCATTGGAGCGTCCTCCTGTTTCCCACTGGAGGGAAGATCAGGCAGGGCTTTCCAAGGCCTTTCTTGAAGCATTTCAAGCCCGTCATCTTCGTTCCTTCGTGTTTCAGACGACGGAGGGAAGAAGGGATTGCGATGTTACGCGCCAGGTATTTTTTTCCCTGATGACTTCGAGATTCAGGGCCCTAAAGAAGATGAGTGCCCTCTATTCCCACCACGGGGATTTTTCGCGTTAGTGTAGATGTTGATACGGGTTTAAGGTTTCCCATTCCATAGTTTGCTGCTAATGTTTTGTATTTGTATACAATTTGCCCTAGTCAAATTACTCCAAATGGGTATAGAAATATTTATGGCTTTTTACTGGGTTGTTTTGTTAATAGGTTTCGGCCAACCCATAATATTTTTGATATTCTACTTCAAGCGAAGGTAGTTAATAACGGGATGTCTTTTGAGCATCGAGGTGGGGTTGTCTATATCAAGAGTCTTCCTTCTAATATGAAAAATTGGCTGAATAAGTTTATTTGGGTAAAGTCCCCGAGTCATCCACATCATCCCCTGAAGTGGTAGACCGTGTACAAGCCTCCTCAACCAGTCCTTGATATTGTGACTCTAGAAGAACGTACAATATATGATTATTTTACCGGAGATTTTGAGGGGGATAAGTTTTTAGCCACATGAGAGATGTTGGAGCAGGAGATTATTTTGGCAAAAGTAGGCTTTAGCCAGAAACAGTATCCAGGTAAGTGTTTCGTTGAATACGCGTTCAGTTATCCCTTCTTGTGTTTCGTGGGACTTGGCCTTTTTCCTTTTCTTAGCTCAAGAACTCGAGGCGCTAGACATCCGGAGCCTCTCCTCTCTTCCTACTAGCAAGAAGGGACACAGAAGGCACCCTGCTCCTAAAAATCGCAAGGCAGTGCAGGCATCATTGTGCCAACCCTCCTCGCCTTCTGTGAGGAAGGCACCTTCACATAAGTGTCATCGTTTAGAAAGAAGGTGAGTTCCAACATCTCGTGATGACCTTTCCATTGATGCGAAGCTATCTTGGCGGGTGGGGAGGGCTCGCCTTTGGCAAAACGGGTTCCTCCTTTAGAGACCCATGAGATGGTTATAATTACGGGTTTGGGCAATGAACCCAGAGAGTCGTTAAGAGGACTGGAGCCATCTTCTTCTTCTATTAGTGGTGACTTTGGATCCCTTAGCCAACATTTGAAGGGGCTTGTGCCTTGGAATCTAGGAAGAGAGTGTAGAGCCCCCCACCTGAGTTGACGTCTCTTATTTCTTGGGTAAGAACCTTTCTTTTTCTTATTTTATAGTTTTTCTTCGCATCTTATGTATTCTGTGTTTATGTCTTCAGGGGTTTAGCGTAGTGGGGGTAGCATTGGCAGCTTTATTGGAGAAGGACTCTAGCCTTCATTGGCTTCAAGATGAATTTGCATCTTCCTTAACTGCCTTGAAGCATTCCCAAGAAGCTGAACAACGCCAAGTGAGGGCAAATGAAGAGCTAGAAGGCAAGATTGAAGAGTTGAGAGCCGAGAATGATGGGTTGAGGACATCCGTACAAGTAGCTCAAAATAAGCTTACAAGGCTCCTTGCCGAAATCCCCTCTCAGTTGGCTAATGCCAAGGAGGTTGCCATGGAAGATTATCTTGCTAGCTCTGAGTTTTTCGATGGGGCCAGTCAGTGGTATTAGGCCGAGGTTGATAAGGCTCTAGCCAAATTCTAGGAGAAGGTGCAAAGTGCTACTCCGCAACTAGATCCAACCTTTCTTCAAAAGGTAGTGGACGAGATGAATGAGGAAATTCAAGAGGAGGGACAGAGTGAATCTATCACCGAAGAAGACTAGAATGTTATTTTTAGGTTAGACTCCCATTTTTGTATTATAGATATAATTATTTTTTGCCTTTTTATTAGTGTTTGTCCTCGAAGGCGTCTTGAATTATGATGCTTATATAAAGCAACAGGTGATAGGCGAGGATGGTATTTTTGAGATACTTTTAGTTTTTTTTTTTTTTTTCCTGAATGAATTGTGCCTTTATCTCTTGTACGTTCTGGCACATTACTTAATATACAAGTACCTTTGTTGCCTCTACTCGTAATGTTGAGTTCTAGGCGCGAGTGTTTATACTCACCAGATGTACATGGTTACAATAGTGCATTATGATTTTGGCGCAGCTTAATGTTATGATTTCGCCAAGTTTGGCTGCTGGATGAGTTATGGATTGGGTTAATTTCGCAATTTGCAACTTGTAGGTTTTGAGCCTTTGCATTGTTGGATCATGATAATCGGCCCTCAGCCCCTAGCCGTGGGCTAAGGTGGGGTGTATTGTGAATAATAAATAACCGTGGGCTCCCACGTTAGGTGAGAGTTTACCGCGCCCAAATACTTTGTGCTCCCATTTCAACTGGAGCAAAAATAATCGCTCGCCTCGATGTTATGTGGGGCATAAATAACCGCAGGCACCCATGTTAGATGAAAGTTTACCATGCCCGAATACTTCGTTCTCCCATTTCAAATGGAGTAAAACACAACCGCCCGCCCCATGTTAGGTGGGGCATAAACAATCGCGGGCTCCCAAGCTGCTGAGAGTTTACCACTAGTCTTGATGTTAGGTGGGACTCAAATAACCATGGGCTCCCAAATTGTTGAGAGTTACCGCGCCCGAATACTTCATGCTCCCAATGTCACCCGAAGCAAAACACAGCGCCAACCCCAATGTTACGTGGGGTGTAACAACAAATAACATTTTGTGCTCCCAATACTACTTGGAGCAAAACACAACATCGGCCCCAGTATCAACGGGGCTCCCAATATTATTGGAGGTCTACCACGAATAACAACTTCAGTCCCCAGCCGTTGGTCTGGAGTTGGGTTAACATAGATCACACAAGAAACATCAAGCCCCCCAGCCCTCGGCTAGGGACATAAATCACATTAAGAATGTAAAGGTCCCCTCCCTTGGTTAGGGATTGGGTTGAATATCAATCAAATAAGGGAAGTTAATCACATAAGGAACGCAAATCACCTCAGGGAACATAAATCTTATAAGGGACATAAATCATGTAATTCACCTAAATCACATAAGGAGCGTAAATTACATCAAGAAAGCTAAGCCCCCAGCCCCCGACTAGGGACTGGATTGAATGTAATATGAATAAGTAATATAATCACGTCATCAATCGTCACTGATGAGCATGAACACCGCTATCAATCATCATTAGTGAACAGTGAATTTTGTAGTTGCTAAGGGGGCAACTTGTAAGATTGAAATACATAAAATATGAAGTGAAATCTTGGATGGACATATTCAATCCTCCCATAGGGGATGCCTTGCGTGTGCATACCCAAATAGG
The DNA here is from genome assembly GCA_018398585.1 of Simmondsia chinensis. Classification (NCBI taxonomy): domain Eukaryota; kingdom Viridiplantae; phylum Streptophyta; class Magnoliopsida; order Caryophyllales; family Simmondsiaceae; genus Simmondsia; species Simmondsia chinensis. Next base: position 21,348,251 of record JAGTTD010000016.1, read on the forward strand.
TACTAGTGAGCATTCCATTTGAGTGTATAAAACCACTAATGTGAATGTGATTACGCACATTTGTTAATGAGCACACCTTGCGGTTTGCGCGTGCTCCCCTAACAGTAGTAGACTTCATTATGGACCAAGAGGTACCTTGTAAGCCTATATAAAGAATGAAGTGCCCCTTAAGTCGTGAAGGTAGGGGTCCTTTAAGATTTTCGTCCTTGGCTCCAAATGCATCAGCCTTTTGGTTGGAGAGTGGATGAACCAAGACAAGTGCCTTGGAAGATTTTACCGTCACCTTTGTGGGCAATGGCACCCATGTGAGAGGTTTGATGGTAGCACCTGGCTTTGCCTTTGGCGACACTACTTAGTTAAGGCTAATAATGACTGCAACTGGTCAGAATATGTTGGCGTTACTGTGCAGCCGGCTTGTATGATCAAAGCTAATGATGGTAGTGCAAGGCCAAGTTCATAGGTGAGGCCTTGGTTGAATTTATTAGTGGTGAGGTATAGTTTACCCGTCCCCGTTATCAAGCCGCGCTTCTTAGCGGCGGCGTTTAGTTTATAAATAGTTAAGCTACCACCTAAGGGGTTCGCGAGGTCATCTAGCCAAGCTTGTTTATGGTTGGTCAGACTTGTGGGTGATGCTGTACAGCCGAGTTTCTTAGCGGTAGCACCCAGCTATCCTTGTTAATAACCGTGCGTCTTTGAAGAAAACTTTTGCCAGTGTCACTGTCGGCAATTTTTTAGCCAAACTTGTTGATTGATTGACTGATGGTATCACCTTCCTAAGTCTATGAGCGAACCTCTTGCCCATATTTTTAATGGCATTTTAAGACTCTGTCGGATGATGATGATATGCTTTATTAATGAGACCTGTGCCAAACATATTGGTGGCATGCCCCGACTTAGTTATTCTTGTTATTTAATCTAAACTTTATGGCGAAATAACTGGTAGTCATACTGCCAATATCATTGGCATCCTTTAGTGTTAATGGGTCCTTTACCAATCCTTCAACGGTGATAACCCTTTTTGTAGGTTTGCAGTAATACCTGCCTTGTATGGCAGTGCCAACATAGTTATTAAGGAACCCCTTGCCGCGTATGTGGGCGGTAGCTCCTGGCGTAATTAGTTGGTAGGCAGTAGTCTTCCACCTGGTCAAAATTTAATCTACTTTATTTGGATTTCTCTAGGGTTCATTACTAAGGACCTTTGTTGTTTTTACATCTAATGGCTCGTTTTAATTTGATTGCTATCACTGATTTACAAGTTTCAACGCACTAATGAGTTTGGTATTCCGAAATACTACGTTTTGAGGATGAAAAAAGCAAATTATAGTAAACAAAATAACAACTAAAATTATTTTTGGTTTATTATTTTTATCATTATTATTGTTGCTACTGTTATTTTATTTTAGTTTACTTCTGCACAGCCCCCAACTTTGATAGAAGGTTTGAGTGTTCCCGTTTTGGGCCAAAAGAGTATTCTAGGGTCATCATTGGGCTTAAGGTGAGCGCTAAAGCCCTCCGCCAAAAACTTATGTTTCTTTAAAAGATTTACCTGAGGCGGGTACTGTAGCCCGTGGCTATGTGAGGGTCTTAGATGTTTTGCATGGGATGCCAGGTCAAACGCTAGCCAGCTATCCTTCCCACAGACGGCACCTTTGTTTCGGGTAAAATTGTTCCAAGTTGCCTAATTGTCCCCGTGTAACAAATATTTATAGATTCTGGATAAGAGTCGAGCTCAAGCTTTCGCTGGAAGGCAACTGCTGGCGCGTCTAACCTGAGCATACCTACAAAACAAGCAAGGCCATCAGAGGGACCCGCAGTGGTTTAGACCGCGGGGAACCCCTCCGATGCCTAAGTCAATAGGAGAAGTGGTAGCAGCAATAAGTACGCGTAAAGTAAATAATACCCGATGAGTATGGGTGAGCTGGAGGAGAGTGGAGCAACCGAGGTGGTAGCCATGGAGGGGAGAGTGCAAACTCGGGTCCTAGTAAAGGGAGAGACCTGAGGTCTCTTAGGAGAGACAGGAGGGTGGATTGTGTAAGTGGGGCGTGAGGCCCTAGGCCTCCTTGCCTTGAATAAGGGGATTGGGATTAGCATTTATAGGAAATGGTGGTGCTGGCGGTAGGTGAGGGTGGATGGTAACATGTGATGTTACTTAACGCTGGAGGTAAGGTGGGTGCCTTATGCTGATTTGCCGGGCATGCAGTGGTATCGCCTGGTTGGAGAGGAGGTGGTACCTCCTGGGTTGTGATTGGTTGAGAGGGGCGGTGATCTTTCCTTGAGGAAGTAAGAGGCAAGTGGTAATATGCTTCACGGTGAGGAGGTGGGCGTTACAGTTGTGCAGTAGAGCAAGTTATGGGCGGTAGTGTGCCTCACGGGTGTTGTGGGTATGTCCACGGTAGTAAGGGGATGTGTACCACGGGTTGGTAGCAAGCGGCAGCCGGGTTTGGTGGCACGGTAGTTCTTCACGGTAAGCGTCCGTAGTGATGTACGCGGTAGAGAGGATGAAGCTTTGGTGATAAGGAGGTCTTACTGTGAGATTAGGGGGAGGTGTATCGCGTGGTGGCACCAAGGTCAATCTCGCCATTGATCAGTTGACCTGCTAGCTTATTTTTATCCCAATAGGTTTATTACTTTTGTCCCTTTTATCCTGAGCTCACATGTACGTAGGAGGGTTACAATTATCTTTTACTTACTTACTTGAGCTTAATATATAGAGCATGCATATACCTTAGTTTCATTTATTCAATTGAATTATTATTTATCTTTCACATGTACTTATTAAATGTGTCAAATTAGTTTATAAATAATTTAAATTATATTAATTTTATCCCATAATAAAAATTAAAATTAAATTAACAATATAAATTTTAACAATTTGATTATATAAAACACAAATGACATAATATAAACTTACTCCTGACTCAATTTAAACTCACCTCTGCAAATTGAACATTAAAAATTTTGGCCGAGATGTTTTGCGTCAAAAATTGTAGAAGAAACCAGTGTTCAATTGCTTTCTAGTGCTTTAAAAAAAAAAAAGAAAAAAAAAAGAAAAGAAAAGGCAAGTGTTCGATCGAAACGGGGCTCTGCAAATAGTCCTAATATAACGCGACAAATTGAATTAAGGCCGAAGACCATTTTGCCGCTGCACAGTGAAAGTTGGCTGTGTCCTGTCTCATTTATGTGTTGACGTGTTGGATATCGGATGGTGTCTTTACTTACCCACTCTTCGTTGGCCACGTGGTGTAGACTTTTTGGATTCACAAATTCCCAGTTCATGACTCATTGCACTGCTGCGAGAGAAATTAATTATTTTTAATAAAAAATTATTATATTATCATAAAACAAAGTATAAATTTATTATTTTTATAAACTTGCAATCAAAACGGAAAAATATTCAAAAGTATTATATTATTTGGAATTTGATTTGTTAATAGTAAAAATAAAAGTATTGAATATTTATAGAAGAATTTATTTGGAATTGAATATTCATATAGGAATTAGTTTGTAATTATATAATTATAGAAATATCAAAGAGGGTACAAACACAACGTCATCGGATCCCATTAGAACTTCGAAATTAAGCGTGTTTGGGTAAGAGTGGTACCAGGATGGGTGACCTCCTGGGAAGTCATCACCCTCAGGTTGGGAGCACTCGAAAACAGCCTCTCTTCGGGGGTAATACCCTGAAGAGGGAAGGCTGCGTACATCTGTCCCCCCTAGACCCTGCTTTGGCGGGAGCCCTTAGAGCACTGGGTATGTTGCTTGCTGTAATTATAGAAATATATTTAACATTATACATATAATTTTTAAAAAACTAACAATAGTTTATGATATATATTGTATATTTAAATTAAAGCCATTTACATAAAATGTTATTTTACTACACATCATGTGTCAATCTAGTCTTTTTGCTTTTAATTGTATCAACTTAGTAACCGTACAAGTTAACAACATAATTTTCAATCGTTTGATAGTATTAGATGCACAACCCAATGCAAATTCATCCGTTAGTCTAATTAAACTCACTCATGACCCAAACGTTAAAAAAATAGTTACCGACTTGACGTTAGTTTTATAGTATGAGGATATTAATTAGGCTAAATTAATTTTTAATTAGTCTTATTTTACTCACGGTCCTATAATAAAGTTAGTGTCAAGGTGGTGAAAATATTTTAAACGATCCGTTCATGGGTGAGTTTAATTAGGTTAAAGTGGGTTTGTATTGGGTTATGCATCTAATTTGATCAAACAATTAAAAAATATTATTAACTTGTATAAGAATTAAATTGATACAACTAAAAGTAAAAGGACTAAATTGATACATTGGGCGACGTATAAGAATATTTTTGGTAAATAACCTTCATAACTATCAAAAAATATTTTACATAAATAACCTAATATATATATATATATATATATATATAATGTTAAATTTATTACCCTTAATATTTAAATTCAAAATTAATTTATTAAATGTTCAATTTTAATTAATTCTTATATGAGTATTTAATGCTATTGTTTTACCATTAAAGGGTTAAATACAAAAAATATTCTTTGCTAGTTCAATACCTTTTTAATTTTTTTCTTACAAAAATAAGAGTTCCTATTATATAACTAGGGCCCCATTTTACTTTATTACTAAGGGATATTATTAAGATTCTGTTTGACACATGAAATTAGAATTAGATTGTAAAAATATAATTTTAATTCCAATTTTGATGGAATTGAAATTCCATTATTTGGTTTATCAAAGGAATTAGAAGTCAAAATTATAACTACATGATGATTTGAATCATCAAGGGTTTTCGGTCAATTAAGTTGAAGTATTTTGAGTTTTAAATCAACTATGATCGGATTTTAGTTAGAGCGGTTCACATTGCGTTTGTGTTATTATGGTCAGAGCGATTGACTTTGAATAAGAGTTGCTCGAGTTTCGAGTCAAATTAGGTCAAGTATCGTGTCGGATCATTTGATGTTCAAGTTATCTCAAATTTTCAGTTAATCAAGTTAGGTCTTACCGAGATTTAGGCTAGAATTGATCAAGTAGCTGTTTTGAGTCATTTCAAACTCAAGCCATCTTAGTTTTAGAACAAACTACTTGTATCAATTTAAATTTTGAGTCATCTGAGGTTGAGTTTGAGATAGATCAGGTCATTTTGAGTCTAGGTTGTACTAAGTTTTTGGTCAATTCGATCGGGTCATTTCCACTTTGCCTCAGCTTGTTACATCACATTTAAGTGAAGTAGTTTCATTTTCTACATTTGAGCTATCTCAAGTTTCGGGTTAATCGGGTTGGGTCACTTCGAACTTTGAACTACGATGATTTCTGTCATTTCAAGTTTAAGTTATTTGAGTGGGTGATTTTGAGGTTCGGGTTAAATTTTAGGTTGTGCCTGAGTCATTAGATTTTGAGTTATCTCGTGTTTGAGTTAATCAAGTGGGGTCATTTTGGTTTTTAGGTAAGTAAAGTTAATATGGAATTGTAATTCTTTACCCATATTCCAAAGAATTGAAAAGTATGATTTTTAGTTAAAATTCAATTCTATGGAATTGGGTAGTGGAATTGCAATTCTAATTCCAACAGGTGAACCAAATAACAGAATTGGAATTGCGGGCCCCAATTCCAACCCCAACCCTAATTCCGGGCTCTTATTCCATACTCCAAACACATCCTAAAGGATATTGGATTTAGAGGGTTACAATTACAAGTGAACTATAAATTAAGACGAGTAGGAATATTACCAAAGACAGATATTAAAGCAAACATTTAGTTGTAGAAAACAATGCAAAAGATGTGTTTTGTGAGGTAATTTTGGTTGGTTAAAGACTATAATTTGGTGGGGATGATCAGACTTTTGCACCTTCTCAATATGTCTTGGTCATAACCATAAGTTCATTTTTCAAGTAATAATTATGAAATGATTCAACATGGTAATTAGTTTTACTTCATATCCAATCCTATTTGTTTTAGCCAAGAACAAATTAATATTCTTAAGTGTTCGAATAAACCAATGCAGCATATGTGAGTTTTCTTTATTTTTTGCCATTTTTAGTTGGGAATGTATCCAAGAAAGTGGAAACCATTCATAAAAATTTACTTAAGTAATCTAATACTATAGTCATGAAGTAGAAGTTATAAGATTTCATGTCAACACATACTTGGTGTCGATATATTACAAAATCGCTCTCTAGACATTGTGTGTCAACACACAGATGTTGTATATTGACACACAATATTACTAAAACTTCAGTCCCAAAAATTAGTTTTGTGTGTCGACACACACAACACATCAAATACACTACCGAGACACTTTATTTTGCAAATATATCAATAAAATATACTTATGTATTATCAAAATCATGTTACACATAGTTTTTTTGAGAGAAAAACATTTAATTAAGACAAAAGATACAAGCATGTGAGCAAGCATTGGATACCATTGCAATGCTTCAAAAAATTAGTTTATGTATTTTTCAACGCTGAAAATATTTGACACGGAGTGTCATGAAGAATAACTGATACAAACATGTTGCCTCAGTCCCCGCCAAGATTCCACTCCCTGATGCCAAGTCCACAGCAGCTCGCCTATCAGCCCCAGCATTAGGCCCATCAACCGTCATTGGCCCTTGCTCTCTCTGCCACGTCAGTTGCCACTTCAACTTAGATATTTCGTACTTTCTCTATAAATAGTGAGGGTTAGTTATTTTAGGGTTCATGTGTTGATATAAAACATTCTCTTCTCCCTCACACTCCCTCTATGTCTTCTCCCCTTTCTTCTATGTAATTGCTCCTTTTTTGGAGCTCATACATATATACATATATACAATCATACAACTAGGCATCCGTTTATTGCCCCATATGCCCGATTAATCCTTAATTTAATGTGTGATTCCATTGATTGAGTTAGATTTGATCTTAGTTTGTATCAATTGGTATCAGAGCACTCCTTCTCAGCCAGAATTTGCTAGTTTGATCAGCGAGCAGCCATGGTAGAAGGAACGAGATCGCAAGTGATCCTGAGGGAAATTGAAGAATTCAACGGTTGGCGCCATACCGCATTGAAGAGATCATTCAATGATCTCCAAGAAGAGCTTTGGGAGGTCGTTAATGGAATATTGGTACAAGTGGCGGGTCTTGCCCATCTGGTGAATGATTGGGTCCAACGACCAGCTCTAGCACCCACAGCTTCGCCATCTCCTCTAGCGGGAGATGCCGGGATGGTTTTCCGGCTAATGTGAGAGGTAACTATCAAGCTCCAACTTGATTCACTAAGATCGAAATTTCCTAGATTTAGTGGTAGAGGTGTGAATGGGTGGTTGCATTGTTGTGAGAGATATTTCATTATTGATAGAACACCGGGCGAGTTAAAAGTAATGCTTGCTAGTGTAGCTTTGGAAGGGGATGCCCAAGAATGGCATGATTCTTTTGAACCATCATGGCCTCAGGATGTTGTACTCCCTTGGGACGTTTATGCACCACGAATCCGAGCTAGGTTCGCGGACTTGGCAGATAACTCCCTCACGGAACTCTTGAAGCTACGCCAAACGGGAAGCATTGGCAAGCACTTGAGCAAATTCGAGTCGTTGGTGAACAAATGTGGGTTAATAGAGGAACAAAAGATCAGTGTCCTTTAGGGGGGCCTACGTGAGGACATATCAGGAGGTATTCTCATGTTTAAACCACAATCTTTACATGACGCAGTGGTATTAGCTAAACAACATGAGCGCTATTGTGCTTACCTTGAAAGGGTAGCTAGCCAGAGCTCATTAAGATCAGCTCCGATTCTACCCACGCCAAATCCTTTGAGGACCTTCCCGTCACTCCTCCCCCTCGCCCTCCCCAGCGTTTATTGCTGCCAACTAGTAACACACCCTGGCCACCACCTTGGGGCCAGCTCAGCTTAACTTTAGTAAAGCTAGATAACCTCCGCACTCGAAATCTTTATTTTTATTGCCCACAATCGTTTCATGCCCGATCATCAATGCTCTATGCGCAATCGCGCAAGGGTATTTTGGCTAGAAGAAGAGGATGAAGACACCTTAACAGACCCGGTAATGCCAGATATAAATCCGAATCCAGATCCGGTTGCGGATCCCCATATCTCTATACATGCATTGGTTGGTATCATCCAATGCCATACAATGCGGGTCATGGGAGAGTGTCGTAAACGCTCCCTAAGTATTCTAATCGATAGCAGTAGCATGCACAATTTCCTTGACGCCAATCTGGCACCACTGTTGGGTTATTCGATTAATTGCACCAATCGCCCCACTATCACTGTAGCTGATGGCAAACAGGTGTTCTGTGCCGATATCTATCGTAACTTTTCTTTGCAGCTGCTGGATGCACCGTTCTGTTCTGACATGCTCCTTATTCCCATATCCGGTTGTGACATGGTTTTGGGAATTCAGTGGATTCACACTCTTGGAAAAGGTTATGTGGGATTTTTCTGAGCAGTTGATGGAATTTGCTCTTCATGGGCGTCGTTAATACGCTTCACGATATTCGCTCTCCATCTCTGAAGGCCATTAATGAAAGCAAGTTATCTTCACTCTTGTCCACTCCCGCGTCCTTCTTTGCTTTATCAGTCACAACTACCACCAATTCGCCATCTTTGTTCTCGGTACATACAGATCTACCAGCTGAGTTAGAACTGTTCGCCTTGCAGAAGCTCCTCCTACCTTACCGCTATCCTCTTTTCTAGAAGGACATCATCGATTCTTTGATCAAAGAAATGTTACAAGCTGGCGTTATACAGAATAGCACCTCGCCTTTCGCTTCCCTTGTGGTGCTAGTCAAGAAGAAGGATGGGACTTGTCACCTCTGTGTTGACTATCAGGCCCTTAACAAAATGACTCTTAAGGACAAGTTCCCTATACCCATAGTCGAAGAATTACTTGACAAGTTGGGTGGCTCCTCTTTCTTCTCAAAAATAGACTTTAAATCCGACTATTGGTAGATCCGAATGGCGGTTGATGACATTCCCAAGATGGCTTTCCACACACACTCAGGTCATTATGAATTTACGGTGATGCCTTTCGGATTGTGGAATTCTCCATCTACCTTTCAGAGTTTAATGAATGATGTCTTGCGCCCGTATCTTCGGTAATTCTTCCTCATCTTTTTTGATGATATTCTAGTATATAGCAGTACTTGGTCTGCTCATATCTCTCATCTTAAGATAGTTCTGAGCGTCCTCTATGCTAATCATCTAACAGCCAATCGCACCAAGTGCACGTTTGGTACTCGCCGCATCAAATATTTGGAACATTTCATCTCTGGTGATGGGGTCTCCATCGATCCTCGAAAAATTGATGTTGTTTCCAACTGGCCACGACCTCAGACCTTGAATCAACTTAATGGGTTTTTAGGGCTATTCGGTTACTATAGCCGGTTTATTGCTCAGTATGGCGTCATTGCTCAGCTACTGACTGGCCTTCTTCAGAAGGATAACTTCATCTGGAACCCGGATGCCGAGAATGCTTTCAACCGCCTGAAAAATGCCTTAACATCTGCACTAGTGCTTGCCCTTTCTGACTTTACCAAGACGTTCATTATCAAGACTGATGCTTCTAGTACTGACATTGGCGCAGTCCTCATGCAAGACGGTCGACCCTTGGCTTTTGTCAGTCGCACTTTTGCACCACGGCATCAGGGTATGTCAATTTACGAGCGCGAATTGCTTGCCGTGGTATTTGCGGTGGAGAAATGGGAACAGTACGTCATTGGCTGCCATTTCATCATTCACACTCTCCTTGAGCAGCACTTGACGTCTACCCTTCAACATTTGTGACTTTCTCGCCTGATCGGTCTTGACTATGATATAATTTACAAAAAGGGGTAAGAAAACAGGGCGGCTGACGCTCTCTCTTGCCTTTCTGGAACAGAAGTCCTATGCATGGCGTTATCCTCCATATCTTCCGACTTCCTTAAAAGGTTGACAGACTCTTGGTCCAAGGACCTTGTTTTGTCACTCCTGATTTCTGATAAGTTAGTGGAATCTCTCTCTCATCCTCGCTATTCTTGGAGCTAAGGCCATTTGCGATACAACGGCAGACTTGTCATTTGCAACGACGCCAACCTATGTCAAGGCATCCTTCTATGGCTTCATGATTCCACTTAAGGCGGATATTTCGCAATTGATGTGACTTACCTCCGTATTTGGCCACTATTCGACTGGAGTGGTCTTCGCCAGGATATCACTACTTACATCCGCTACTGCTTCGTTTTTCAGAGAAACAAATATGAGACATCAGCACCAGCTAGTCTCATCCAACCCCTTCCAGTTCCCTCATATGTGTGGAACAGCATATCCCTTGACTTCATTGAGGGTTTGCCACCGTCAGAGGGACACTTGGTTACTTTGGTGGTGGTCAATCACCTTACCAAGTACGTTCATTTTATGTCTCTTGCCATCCGTACACAACTGTCAACATTGCTCATATATTCTTGGATCAGATCTACCGCCTTGATGGCCTTCCTGAAACCGTCATAAGCGATTGTGATCCGGTATGCACCAGCATCTTTTGGCGAGAGCTCTTTCTCGTTTGGGCACCCACTTCAATCTCTCATCATCCTATCATCTACAATTTCATGGGCAAACAGAGGTCCTCAACTGATGTTTGGAAACCTACTTATGCTGTATGGTCAGTGAACAAGCCCCGCAAATGGACTCATTGGCTACCTCTGGCAGAATGGTGATACAACGCCACTTTTCAATCATCCGCACAAACTACGCCTTTTGAGCTCCTCTATGGTCAACCACCACCAGTCCATCTTCCCTATTTACCTGGTGAGTCATCAGTCAACATTGTTGATTGCAGCTTGATAGCTGGCAAAGAAACAATTACCAGCCTTCACCACCATTTACTCCGTGCTCAGAACAGCATGAAGCAGTTGGCTGATCGCCATCATGTGGAACGTCAGTATCAAATAGTTGACTACATCTGGCTTAAGTTGCAGCCTTACCGCCAGCAGAGTGTGGATGCTAGACGACTCCACAAACTGGCACCCCGTAATTATGGACCCTTAAGGATTCTTGACAGGGTAAGTCCGGTTGCTAACTAACTTGCCCTATTAGCTCATGCCGCCATCCACCATACTGTTCATGTTTTTCTATTCCCGCCAGTAGTACTCCGTTGCCTGATACATGGCTGCCAGCTCCCTCTCCTCCTCAGCCGGCTACTATACTTGATTGCCATGTAGTGAAATGCTGTTGAGTTGCTACCACACAAGTATTGATTTAGTGGGTGGGTCAAAGTGCTGCAGAGGCTACTTAGGAGTTTCTTCATGACTTCTAACTTCGTTTTCCGGACTTCAATCCTAGAGGATGAGGATTCTCTCAAAGGGGGCAGCATTGATATAAACCTGGCGCCTCAGTCCCTGCTAATATTCCACTCTCTAACACCAAGTCCATAGCAATTCATCTATTAGCCCCAGCATCAGCCTTAGCAGCCGTCATTGGCCCTTGCTCTCCCTGCCACGTCACCTTAGATATTTTGTACTTTCTCTATAAATAGTGAATGTTAGTTATTTTAGGATTCATGTGTTGATGTAAATCCTTCTCTTCTCCCTCAAGCTTTCTCTATGTCTTCTCGTCTTTCTTCTATGTAATTGCTCCATTTTTGGAGCTCATACTTATATACAAATATACAATCATACAACAGGGCGGCCGTTTACTGCCCTGTAGGCTTGATTAATCCTTGATTTAGTGTGTGATTTCATTGATTGAGCTAAATTTGATCTTAGTTGGTATCAGTTTCAAATCTTATGTAATTAGTTTAGTTAATTTAGTTTTTAGAAGATTTATTTAAGATTTTCAATTTGTTAAGATTTATTGATATGTTTATTGGGGTATAGAGTATCTTTTTATTTATCAATTAAGATTAGTTTATCTTTATATTTATCAAGCAAAATTTAATTATCTTTATATTTATTTTTTTATTATTTTTGAGTCTATAAATATCCCTAGGGTTGAGTCATGTAATTCAGAATGTTTCTTGATTTCCAAATTATGAATCATTTTATTTCTCTGTAGATCGAGAGTTTAGCCAAACAGGGTGGTGAAAACCGGCTATATATATGTATCATTGGCTAAGCCAACTAAGGTGATGAATTTGGCTACCTATCTGTATCCTTGGCCTAACCTACCAAGGAGGTGAATTTGGCTATGTTGTGGTGGGGTTTTTAACCTCACCAAGATCAGCAACTATCAATTACCGTAGTGGGATTTTTATCTTCGTCACAATAGGTAACATATCAATTTTACCCCCTACGTTCCTATGTCAATTGGTATTAGAGCCTTCATCATTGACACCTTTCCTTTTCCCAAAAAATAGAAAAAGAAAAAAACCAAAGAAACAAAAATTGTTGACCATCATCGGTACCGTCTCTGTTCACCAAGAAATCACCGCCAACCGCTGCTCGAAAACGAATGCCATTGACACCTTTGTCTTCCACAATCAACCATGAACGCACGCGCACCAGAATTACCGCACCCGCCATGTCATCAACACATCAACGTCATGTCATCTCACTTGCCACATTATCGGTCTAGGATTGAGCAGTTTGAAAATCATGGAGCTGTTCCACTCAACATCACCATCTTTTCACGTATGAAGAAAGCCTAGATGAAGAAATGCAAGTTGAAGATATTTAAGACTCGATGGCCAGTCTTCTCCAACCCGAGGAGTATGACACGGAGTGTCATGAAGAATAACCAGGATTTAATTATATAGTTTCAAATCTTATTTAATTAGTTTAGTTAATTTATTTTTTAGAAGATTTTATTTTAGGATTTTCAATTTGTTAAGATTTATTGATATATTTATTAAGGTATAGAATATCTTTATATTTATCAATTAGGATTAGTTTATCTTTATATTTATCAAATGAAATTTAATTATTTTTATGTTTATGTTTTATTGTTTCTTCAGTTTATAAATATCTCTAGGGTTGAGTCATGTAATTTAGAGTGTTTTTTGATTTTTAAATTATGAATAAAATTGAGGGTTCCTTATTTTATTTCTCTCTTGATTGAGAATTTATTATCTATATCCTTGGCGTAGCCAACTAGGGTAGTGAAAATCTGCTATATATCTGTATCATTGGCTTAGCCGACCAAAGTGGGGAATTCGGCTATATATCTATATCCTTGGCCCAGCCTATTAAGGTGGTGAATTTGGCTGCGTTGTAATGGAGTTTTTAGCCTCACCAAAAACAACAACTATCAATTACTGTAGTGGGGTTTTAACCTCGCCACAATCTATAACATATCATTAAAATAATTTGATGGGTCAATTTGAAATACAACCCGACTCAGGTTGACCCAACCCTAGGTTAACCTGCCCTGAGGTTGACCCGATCCAATGCTGATCGAACCTGAGACTAACCCGACTCAAGGTCGGCACAGATCCGAGAATAACCCTAATTGAGCTTGACCCCCCCGCCCCCGACTTTGACTCGATCCGAGATAGACTTGACTTGACCATAACCCGACCCGACCTTGCCAGGTCTACGAGTGAGTCCGTTTTACATGTATGATAGTAAATAAAATAAACCACCTCAATTTTAGGCGTGGTTTTAAAAAGTTACCTAAATTCTCTAATATTTCAAAGTCACACCTAAAGTTTTCAAAATTTTTCAATATTATAGCTTAATGTTAACATCATTAACATATGTTAGTTCTATTGACATGGCTCTAAAAAAAAAAAAGAGAATAATATAAAAATCCGAATTTTTATTTTAAATAATTTAAAAATATTTTAAATAATTTTAATCATCTAAAAAATTTGTAAATATTTAAAAAATAATTTTTTATATTTTAAAAATTATTTTTAAATGTCACATCTTAAAAAACTAATGGTGTTAACTATATTAACACTAAGGTGTGACATTGAAAAATCTTAAAATTTTAGTTGTGACTTTAAAAATAAAAATATGGGTTTTTTTTTAAATTGCGCCTAAAATTTAGGTGATTTTCAATATAAAACCTAAAATACATTGAAATCTAAAACTATTATTAAACTTTTCAAATTATAAGTACAATGACTGAATTAGTTAGGTACTTCATACATATCACATAATATAAAAAGTGTTGTTAGTAAAAGTAAGAAATTTTGATATTAAAGTAATACTACAACTTATAATTAATAATAATTAAAAACTTTATAAAACTACTTTAATATTAATATTTTTATCCGAATAATAAAATTTGAGTAAAGTTATTTTGCTAGGAAAAATTGTTATCTCATATCAAGACTGTAGTTTCTAAATTAATTTTGTGATTCTCAATGGTTGTAAGTTACATTATTGTTCTGATAATAATAAATTTTGCTATGATAATAACAACTTTCTAAAATTACATGTTCGTAAATAACAAAAAACTTTCGTCCTATTTCCTAGGGAAATAGCGTAGTGGCGGAGTTCTTTGGCCGGTAAAGGTGCGACTCGGGTTCAGCCCCCCCTTAGGGTGATAGTGGATCTCTTTTAAAGGTAATTTTTGAAGTATTCTCCCCCCCACCCCTAAAGGCATTATTTCTTATATACCCGAGATTTAATCTTTTATTATTTAGGTTATATGATATTTCAACATATATAATAAGCTACTTTAAAATTTTAAAATTTTATCACTTAGATACCTATGTGAAAATTTGGTGAATTTTTGTGAAAAATTAAACATTTTTCACCATAAAACGTTGTGCAGTACACGATTATAATAATGTAAACAAGATATACGAATTTTTTTTCAAAAATCCAATGAATTACGAAAAAATTTACTGAATTATGACAAAAAATATGAATATAGTGGTGAAATAATATGATATGTTGGTATTTTATGATAAAAATTATAACATTATGATATATAATACCTATATATTGATCTAATTATGTTCTATACGGTAATTTTCAATAAAAAATTATCTAATTTTAAAAAATAGTTCTTAATTAATAAAAGTAATAAATTTTAAAATACGGGACAAAATTTTTAAATTTTAAAATAGTTCATGTATATTGAAATGTGAAAACACCACAATGCTTAATTTCCAATAAAAGGTAAAAACCTTTGGTCCCAACCGCCGTGCACAGACAAAATTGTCCACTCTCTCCCGCCCCTCTTAAATAACTCATCATCACTCCCCACTCCCACAAACCACCACCACACAATCACAGCCCACACCGCTAACTAGAGAGAGAAACTTCTAGAGAGAGAAACATGGAGGGGAAGGAGGAGGATGCGAGGCTAGGAGCCAACAAGTTCACGGAGAGACAACCACTAGGGACTGTGGCCCAGGACAGGGACTACAAGGAGCCACCCCCTGCGCCCCTGTTCGAGCCATCCGAGCTCACATCGTGGTCATTTTACAGAGCCGGCATTGCTGAGTTCATAGCCACTTTCCTCTTCCTTTACATCTCTGTCTTGACTGTTATGGGTGTTAAACGCTCTACTTCTATGTGTGCTTCTGTGGGGATTCAAGGGATTGCTTGGGCTTTTGGGGGGATGATCTTTGCTCTTGTGTATTGTACTGCCGGGATTTCAGGTCAGTTTTTGAGCTTTTTCTCTCTCTCTCTGACCCCGTTAGATCTGTTATGAATGTGTGGTTTAGATCTATGATGAAGTGAGGTAAACTAGTCCCTTAGATTTCTTCTGGGTAGAGGCCTGAAGGAGGAAAGTTGTCTTGTTAGAACAGATGAAAAGTTTGGCTTGTTTTGAGTTTCAGCCCAGTTTATTTCAGTGGACTCAAGCCCAAAATCTTCAGGATTTAGGCTTGGCTCGTTTATATTTACCTAGGCTTTGGGTTGGCACAAAGCTTTCCAAGCTCGGAAGCTCCAAGCTCAAGCTCACCTAGGCGAGGGCTGGGCTTGGCTTGGTGGAGCTCAAATCTATCTCGGTGAGCTCCACACTGAACTTGCGATTTCAGGCTCATTTATGGTCAAACTATGCTCGCGGGCCTAAGAACTTAAGCTTCATCAGGCTCGGTTGCGGAGCTCGTAACAGGCCAAGCTTTTTGAGTTTCATGAGATGTCATCTCATAAGGGCTCAAGAGCCGGCTTTGCTCATTTACTCCCCTAAGTCCAACCTGCTTGTTTAGGACAAGTTTGCACAAGCTTGGTTTAAGCCTATTTGTGGGGAGCTAGTCTAGACTAAGTTTGAACGAGCCTAAACAAGGTCAGTTTTGCTTGTAGCTCACCGATGCTCAGTTTGAGTTCAATAAAAGCTATAGTTGAGCTCAAATTCTCTAGGTTCAGCAAGCTTTGGGCTCGAGCCAATTCTTGCGTTTATTGGGCTTGGCTTGGCTCATTTACCACTATTGCTTAACCCTTTTCACACATTAGTGCTTTTAATTTCTGCTTATTCATGTATATATACTGTTAGATTATGCTGGAAAAATTCACACAATCAACACAAGCGGAAGCGAAAAACAAGCACAAGCATTGAAACAACACACCGATATTTATGTGGAAACCCTTTCTCAACGAGAGGGAAAAACCACAAAATCCAATGGGTGTCTCAATCTACTATGAAATTAAGGATTACAATATCTAATTGTAACCCCCAACCCCATATACAATCATCAGTCTTCAATCATCAATCATCAATTATCAATGTGACTATTGCATAGTAAGTCACCAACCCTCTTCAAGTGTAATTGCTGCACGGCGAGTCACCAACCAGCTCAAAATGTAGTTGTTGCATGATGAGCCACCAATCCCCCTAAAGTGTAACTACTACACGGCGAGTCACCAACCCTCTCCTAGTGTAACTGTTGCACAGTAACTCACCAACCCTTCTTCATGTAGCTTCTTCACTGCGAGCCACTAACTCTCCAAAACGTAACTTTGGATAGAGTAAGCTACAAAACTTTCTTATCAATGTCTCTTAATTACAAAACCTCTCAACATTAATCTCTCTCTCCTTGCTCGGGTGCCCCCTTGGGCATCCCTTTATAAAACCCTTATTCTCTATATCTTTTCCTCTCTTTTTCCACACTTTATCCACCCTGAGTTACCTAAATCTAATATAATTCAAAAATATCAATTCAAATCAAACTTATTAGGTAACTTAATCTTAATCAAATATCTTCCGAATCAAATCTAAACCATATCTAAATCATATCAAATTAATATTAATTTTGAGATAAATAATATCCTAACGGATTACTTGTTAATTTTTGAAATTGTTAAATTCTGTGATTAATTAAATTGATTATGCGAGTTAGGGCTAGGAGAGAATAAGGAAATGATTCCGTGCTTAAGGGCAGTTAGGAACTGGATGTTTTGGTGCGTGATATTATGGAAATTTGGAAATCAATTGTGGAAAAATTGAAATAGTTGGTATAAGATCCTCTTTGACCTAAAGGTTTCAAGTTCGATCTCGCCTAACCCCTGTTCTTAATATCAATAAAATTTAGCGTTCGGTATAATATGGCTTTTGTATTATTTGTCCTTCAAAGCTAATGATTGTTTGTTTGATAGAGCATTATTTGTCCTTCAATGAATATTTTAAGCTTAAGTTGCCGAGACAATTGTTCTTCGAAAAATCCTTTAATATGTCAACTTCCTATTGACCAAACAACTCATAAAAACCCAATAAGGGACAAGAATACCAATAATAAGAAAGATGTGAAAAATCAAACCCTGTCTTGTGATAGAAAAAAAATTCATAATCACCATTGCACATGAAGATATCGTCTAGCCTAATCTTATTGCAATAGATTTTATGTTCCTAGATTTTATGTTCCCGGAATTATGGTGTACAATTCAAAGTTTACTGCCGTTCTATTTTGAAGCTGTCACAAGTAAATATCGCCTCTGCTTGCTAAAATCGAATAGTTTGTTGTGAAATTGGTAACAAATTGGTCTGATTTGCATGTGTAATCATAGTTTTAGCTGTTTCAACTATACTTATGGACCTTATAAATGGAACCAGATTAATGAATTATTGTTACTTACATTTGACTCTGTTTAGACCCATAATTAACAAATTCTAAACTAGCTATTACGTGATTATCCGTAGGTGAAGATTAACAACATCAACGTCATGTTGAAATCATCGGAACCTAGTTAGCTACCCAAGAAAAGAAAGGTTGCCCTCATGGAACAATACCTTTCTAAAGACTTTGTAATGCGTGTATATTGTATTTAATTTACTACAACATATTTATATATTAAAAAAATATAAAAGGGGTATGAAAATTGAAAATTGCATGATTCTTCATTCAAAATTTTGCGAGTCTAAGACTTAGAAGCAACTTATGTTTTCCTAACTTGTCTATTTCTGTGATACTACGACCGAAGCTGCGAACTACAATGTGATTCCATACATTATTCTAACACATGTAATTATGAATTTTAGGGGGTCACATCAACCCAGCGGTGACATTCGGGCTATTCTTAGCAAGGAAGTTGTCCTTGACAAGGGCCC
This sequence comes from Simmondsia chinensis, assembly GCA_018398585.1. Lineage (NCBI taxonomy): Eukaryota > Viridiplantae > Streptophyta > Magnoliopsida > Caryophyllales > Simmondsiaceae > Simmondsia > Simmondsia chinensis. The sequence goes on from JAGTTD010000016.1 coordinate 21,366,676, forward strand.
TATTCTACATGATCATGCAATGCCTTGGTGCAATTTGTGGTGCCGGTGTTGTGAAGGGCTTCCAGCCATCTCAGTATGAGATATTGGGTGGCGGCGCTAATGTTGTTAACCATGGCTACACTAAAGGTGATGGACTCGGTGCCGAAATTGTGGGGACCTTTGTTCTTGTCTACACTGTTTTCTCTGCTACTGATGCCAAGCGGAGCGCTAGAGACTCTCATGTTCCTGTAAGTGTTCAATTATCTTGGAGTGGTTAGTATATACTCATGTTTGTATGTATACTCTACATGAATTCTTACACAGTTTTGTATGAGTTTGCAATCTATAGTTGCGGAAGTCGGTAGTAAGGAAGGGTGCCTGGTCCCTGCAGTTTTATCGTAGTGCTTTCATACATCGGCATAAAAAGTTACAGAAAGCACATATATAGGGAGTTGATATGATGTGATTTACAAAAAAAAAAAAGAGCCACAACATTACCTTGGATAAAGAACTTGATCGAACAATAATAATTATTTCATGAAAATAATATTACCCTGTTTATATAGACATCATAATATGTGCTTTGCATTAAAAGTAATCTCATTATGTACTATAGGTTGTCAGTTCAACCCCCAATAAAGGGTATTGTTAAAAACAATTTTATGCCTCCTATTTTTTGGGTTTTTTTTTTTTTTTTTTTTGTAATAATATTTCCAACCAATTGTACGGCTCCTGATACACTTTCTTTTTGTATATTTTTGAATTTTCATTTTTAATTAAATAGAAAAGTTTATTATTTATTTATTTTAATATGAATTGGACCATTTTCTTGCAAAGTGCGTTTAAAATACATATTTCCAAACTCTCTGGGAGAGCACCTCTTCTTATTAGTTGAAGGGGCTTACTCACATGTTTTCTAAATTTTCCGAGTCTCTAATCTTACATTTTTCCATTTTGTATGAACTTATCTTTATTTGACAATTGGGTAAAGAGGATAAAGAGGAGGCAGCGTAAAAAGTGGAGAGTAAAAGATTATCTTACCTATGTTTAATATGGAGTGGTAAGGATATAACAACAACAGTCCCAGTGTCTCAAGGGCTCCCGCATGAGTAGGGTCTTGGGGGGTCGAGGTACACAGTTGCTACCCTGAAGGGAGGCTGTGTTCGAGGACCCCCAACCTAAGAAGGATAAAGAAGGGTGAATAAGTTACTCTTATTTGATAATTTGGTTAAAAAAAAAAAATTAGGATAAAAAGAGTTATAGCTAAAATAAGAGCAAAATTGATCCTATCCTCTTTTACCTCTCTATTTTTTTTTTTTTGGGGGGGGGGGGGGGGGGGGGGGGGGGGGGGGGGGGGTGGGGGGGGTTTGAAAAAAGAGGAGTAATGATTGTTAATGGGAGTTAAATCATACCTCAGGCTATTACCCCTTATTACCCTTGAAAAGATTTTTTACCTCTCATTACCCTTACCAATCTTCACTCCCTGTTACCCAATTGCCAAAGATTGAGTTATGGTCTTTACTTCGAATTATTCAGGTAATATATGCTCACAACAAACTAATTCATTTCATAAACAATGTTGATTTTTTGAAAATCGTTCAATGATCCACTTCAGTTGAAAATGTAGTCTTTCTACTCCTTCAGGGTTCTAATCTCAGAGCTTATGTCTCTTAATTAATATTACTTAAGCATGCGAATGAGCCGCTAATGATGGTTTTTTCTGTTAATAATCAGATATTAGCCCCATTGCCCATTGGGTTTGCCGTCTTTTTGGTTCATCTTGCCACCATCCCTATAACTGGAACCAGTATCAATCCAGCCCGGAGTCTTGGCGCTGCTATCATATTCAACAGGAAACATGCCTGGGATGACCATGTAAGTTGATCTCTCTTTATATTTGCCACTCATTTCTGTTCATCGTGACATAAAAACCAAATGGAATATATGGGGATTCAAAGAGAACAATAAGGGTGTATTGGATTCGTGCAAAGGTTCTTGTTTTCTAGAAAATTTTTCAAGGAAACTATGATTTTGTAGAAAATGTGCTCAAAAGATTCACTTACCAAGATTTTTAGCAGCACGGTTTTGTTTTCTCCTCAATACTTTTCTTTTGTTTATTAGCGTTTTTCTTGGCTTTTGCTCTAGTTAGGATAATGATTGTTGTCAGAGCAATGATGATACTTATAGTAAATAATGGCCACAAGATTTGACAATGTTGCTTTAACATGAACAATTTGGTTCTGCCAATAACATTATCTTTTTTTGTAATTGATAAGGTCCGTTTCCCATGTTTTCATGCTTTCTTTCTCATTTTTTTTTTCTTGTCAAACGCTCAACAAAATAGAGATAGAGAGGAGGAAAATTTTTCATGAACTAAGCGTAGATCTCCACTTCTGCTATCCATAGTATTAAAATTCTTATTGCTGAACTACAAAAGTCAACATAATTAACTACACTCGATGAATAGATGTAGGCAGTTTCCTCTACGCTTTTGAAGACTATTTTCAAGATCTAAACCCGTTACCCAAACGGAGCAATTTTGCTAATTGCACCGGAACTCATCCTTGTATTCTTAATACTCAAAAGCTTATCCTTCATTCTTATTAAGTAGTCTGATGATAATATATAATAGTCCTTATCTTGGCCATATGCTGAGAATATCTTGGTAATATTCTTGTAATCATATGATGGTTTATTTGGCTTATTTAGGTGTGATATCACCATGGTTAGTTGTCAAAATCTTTTTGATATTTTAATAGTGTGCTTGCATGATATCATGGTTTAGTTGTATAACAGAGACTCTTGATATAAATTATGCTTCTCTAATGAATTTAAAATCTTGATTTAATCATGGTATGACTTACCACAATCGATAAGTTGGTAAGCCAGATCTCATATAATATATGCTTTTTGGGTACCCAATGATCATATAATATATATTTAGCAGGTCTTGCCTCAATTCTCACTCTTCTTTTTATTAATGTTGTGGGTGCAGTGGATATTCTGGGTAGGACCATTCATTGGAGCAGCACTTGCAGCTTTGTACCATCAAGTTGTGATCAGGGCTATCCCCTTCAAGTCTAAGTAGTCTTCATAATGAAGTGCGTCTCTTGTTCATTTCTGGACCGTCATTTGTCAGCTATTTTACTAGATGAACTCAGTTCTTTTTTTTTTTTTTTTTTTTTTCCCCTTGTTTGTTGTATGGTATTCCTATGTACTTCCTGGCATGCTCCAGATGGGTTTCATGAAGTGGCTTGTAAAATCTTGCTTGTGTATGATAATTTGCGCTGTCTTTTTTCTGTAAGGAGGTTATAGTTCCCTTGAAAATGGACGAATTTGGGGAAAGAGTGTCGATGAGATTTGATGTTGGGATCTAATAGAAAGGTACGGGGATTTTAGCTACCAAATTAATCTAAGAAGCTTTGATATTTGGATTTCTTAGTACCCTGGAATGAGCCAACAAGATGATGTTTGTGTTGCGTTGTGTCAATAATACAAGCTTATTAACGTGGTGAAGTGTTACGAGCATTCTGCGAACATATTAGCTCTTTTAATGAAAAATCATTTGGAATATACTTCTCTCCTTGTTCAATTTTTATTGAGGCTTAAGTCTCAATTTTACATTTGTGTGAAGAGTTGTAGCTTAAACTGCAGTTGTATTGTGGAGAGAGAGTTGAGAGATCAGGTAGTTGATTTAAGATGTGCTTTTGAAAGTGTTATGAGATGCAAACCGTTAAAAATGATGCCAAATGACATCGCTCCTGTAACAGAAATGACTCTCATTGTACAAGAATGATTGTCTCTCGTTTTACAAGAATGTCAATTCTTTCTTACACCTCATTTTACAAGAATGTCAATTCTTTCTTACACGACAAGAAATATTTTTTTTCCTTGTATTAGTATTATTGCAAATTGTTTGCACAAGAAAATATTGGAAGAACAGAAGACAATTTTACTAAACAAATGAAGCATCAATCTTTCCTTATATGCAACATTTGTATTAGTCTCCATTTTGGATACCATTAGAATTAAAGTAAGATGTCATTGTAAAATTAGGTAGCAGAATTTTTTCTCCTTCGTAAAGAAAAATGACTCCCTCTCTTCTAAAATAAAGGAAAATATTTTCTTTTTATGTTTTTTATAACTAATCATTTATGGAAAAAAACAGTAGCAGAAAAGAGATTCAATCAAACCGGACGAAACATCATTCTTTCCTTTTAAGCAACAGGAGGATGCTGAGATGCTCAAATAGAGTTTCCTTTGGCCAAATACTGGAAGGTAAGATTAGTGAGCTTGTTATACAATGCGTTCATAATTCCGCCTCGAAAATGCTTTGAAATCAATGGTTCTAAAAATGCCCTTATGAATTTCACAATTTTCTCGGCCCCGTCCTTCTTGTCCTCGATTTCAGTGCCGACATGGTGAGTTATTGTTTCCAAACGTTGCATTGAGAATGAACCTTCTTTCTCCACAATGTCTTGAATTTCCTCTTTTGTTGGGAGGTAGTTACGGAAATCAAACGAGTCTATTTTCTCTTCCTTGATCAGGCCCTGTTGGTAAAGTAACTTTATTATAGTTAGTAGATATTATTAATGCATACTAGCATATATAATGTATGTAGTGTACATTGAATTACAATATTTTGGATAGGGGTCGAATTATGCAACCGCTATTAGAGTCGACAAAACTCTACAGCATATGACCTGGCATGTCATACTCCTCCATCCATGTCCGACGTGTCAGAGAATACGGGATGCAAAACCAAAATGCAAAAATTGATATTGTACATGTCAAAATTGGAGAAACTCGAAATCCACCAAAATTTAGGCGAGAAATCTAGGGTATCTTCATTCAAGGAAAACTGGAATGAATAGAAAAATACAACCAAGCAAAGCATTTATAGGAAAAAACAAAAATCCTAAAGGAAAAAATTACGAAAATACCCCCAAACTAGTCGTAAATTACACATATATAGGCCAAATTTGGGCAAAATGAGTGGGTCTAGTGCTTAGCCGTTGATTTTGCATAATTTGATTTGGGAGTTTTGTTTTGATATATTAAGGGCCTCATAACTTGTTCAAGATAAAAAATTGTGGTTGTTTTAGATCGCAACTTGTGGTCAATGCTTCTGGACCTAATCGTTTGGGTTTTTGATAGGTGCAACTATTTTATGAACTCCTCAGATACTCGTCCTTAATCAATATGATTCAGAAAATTTTTCTTACCCTTTTGGTGACTTTTTAATATCATAAATACATCAACCAATACCATGTTCTGTGCAAAACTGATCATTTATTAGTCAAAACACTTGTCACTGATGTTACTTTTAGGTGTTTAATGTACTAGTTGCTTTGATAAAAAAAATGTGTTAGTTGCAAGCTTGTAGCTTGTAATATAAACATGAAGCACAACTAGTGAGTAGAATATTGTTGGGAAAGTCATACATTCAAGCACAAGAGGAAGTGAAAAACTCAACAAGAATACAATGAAAAACAACACACCAAAATTTACATGGAAACCCCTCTCTTAAATAGAGGAAACAAATCATAGAACTCAAACATGTGCCTTATTTGCTATGAAATTTAAGAAATAATCTCTAATCATATAACCCCCAAACCCATATTACAATCATCATCTCAAATGTGACTGTTGCATGGAAACTCACCAACCCTCCCACAATGTAGCTTTGAACGGCAAGCCATTAGTCCTCCAACAATGTAGCTTTGCACGGCAAGCCACTAATCCTCCCACAATGCAGCTTTGAAAAGAGGAAGTTACAAGAACTATTACATCTCTCAATCAAGGCACCCAAGTATGATTCCTTTCATACCCAGGTGAATCTCACTCAATATCAATCACAAATAAAACGCTCTTATAAAACCTCGCAATCTCCCCCTACTTGAGTGCCCACACTCTCTACATTTTTCTCTCCCGACTCTCTACACTTCACTCTATTGACTAACACTCCTATTTATAGAAAAACTAACTTAAATACAAAAATAAAACACAATTCGGGTAAATGGTCAAGTTGTTTTTCTCCTCTCTGTTCTCATTTACCAATTTCATGTACCATTTTTTTTTCACCTTTTCTTCTTTTCATTTTTCTTTTTGAAGAGCTCATGATATATGTTAAAATCACCCACGGGATGCCGAATTACAAATCGAAAAACAATCATAAACAAAGGGGATAGGGGAGAACACCGAAATTTACGTGATTCAGCCCAAGTCTACATCCAGAGAGGGGAGCATAATAATTTCATTAATATCCTTGCAGTTTACAGGAGACGTCCCTCAACTCTCATCCCTTTTCAACCCTAATGGTGACATATACAACCTCGTATATATTTAGAGCCCCATACTAACACTTTAGTATGTCATGGGCCTCAATAGGATTGGCCCAATCCTATATGTTAGAGTATAAAACCAATCCTGGACCTTCACTCATCAGCTTAAGATTTTAGGATAGATGGTTCCTTGACACGGTATTAGAGCCGTCGATCCTCGGATCAATTCCAAGGAGCACTGGTCTAGTATGGGACAGACCCTGCTCTGGAGTCGTGCTCGGTCCGGTATGGGATGGACCATGCCCGATGGCCGTACTGGACAAACCACTTATAACGGGCATAAGTTTTCGGAAAGGGCTACCCAGGAGAGGGCTACCTAGAGTAGAGTGAAGCCATCCAGAGAAAAGGGCTACCTACTCAGAATGAAGCTACCTAGAGTGACAGCCGCCGAGGACGACGGTTACGGAGCGTGGTGGTTTGTTTATGAGCGGTATGGGATGTGATGTTGGGAAAGCAAGCACACCCAACGACCCGAAAAAGGTTATAATCAGGGGCCCGATGAAAAAGCTTTTCAAAGGGAGAAGTTAGGCAGTAAAAGAGTCGGTAGCCGATTAATAATATAACAGGCAGTGCAGGCGGCTTCTGCCCAAAATTCATAAGGAAGTTGGGCTTGAAGGAGAAGGGTCCGTACCATTTCACTTAAATGTTGATGCTTACGTTCCGCCACTCCATTTTGCTGTGGAGTATCAGGACATGAAAGACGAAAGTAAATACCATCAGTGGGACAAAGGGCCGCCATTTGCCTGTTGTCAAACTCACGACCTCCATCACTTTGAAAACACTTAATTTTAGTGGAAAGCTGATTTTCAACAAAATTCTTGGAGTCGGAGAAGATGGAGTACATTTCGTCTTTCCGTTGCATCGGATAAAGCCAAGAGAAGCGAGAATAGTCATCAATAAAAATCACATAATAACGTAAAGCCAAGGTTGATTGAACCGGAGATTGCCAAACATCAGAATGAATTAACTGTAAAGGAGCAGTCGTTGTATGTAAAATACGAGTAAACGGTAAACGACGAGACGTATCTAGACAACAAGCCTGACAATGGGAAATAGAACTAGAACTAGAACGTAGTAAACAACGTGAACGTAAAACATCAAAAACTGAGTGACCTAAATGTCCTAGGCGCCGATGACACAGATATGGGGGTGTGGTTTGGGCAACAAGTCCTATGAAATGCGGAGAAAAGCCATATAGAGGGCCGCTACTGTGCATCTTGAGTAGGGACATCCCTGTAACCTTGTCCTTAACACAAAAAGAGGAATAGTCAAACTCAACACAACAGTTGTTGTCACGACATAGTTGTTTAACAGATAAAAGATTATAAGTGAGACCAAGCACTAGAAGGACGTTTGATAGTTTTAAATCATGCTTGGGAGCTCATAATTTAGCGGAGCCAGTATAGGTAACAGGTAACAAGGATCCATTACCAACTTGAATAGATTTAAAACCAGTGTATGGCAAAATATTTTGTAAAATACCTAGGTTAGAGGTCATATGATTAGACGCTCCAAAGTTAGGGTACCACGTAGGATCAGCAGAGTTCGCAACCGACAAGAGGGAGTGGGAGAGATTGGTTTGAACAAAGTGGTGGAGGAAAAGAGAAACAGCATGGCCAACCTGACACTATATCTCATACAAGGTTCAATACAACCAGACTCCAAATAACCCTACACTTTTGTCTTTTTTTATTTTCTATTTTTCAATTTTTTACAATTAATTTTAAGATTAAAAAAAAAAAGCGCAACAAATATTAGTGATAAATATTGGTGCATGCTTCTTAACAAGGGGAAAATGATTTTGGAATTGAGAGGTATTTGACATTGTCATGTGATTTTATTCCCTAAACCACGTATTCAAATTTCAAACCTTGCAATTTGAAACTCAAGTGTTGCATTTCATGCTTTTCCATTTCATCATGTCAAGGATTCATTTTTTTCCAAACCATAAACTGTTAGGTGAAGCCTCAAAAATAATTTTATACTCTAATATGCCCATGGGCACATTTGGGATTGGAACTCGTGACTTTTTGATTTTTAAGGCTTTTATACGAGGTTAAAGAACAAATTATTCCGAAAGTTTTGGTTATTGGGTGACAACTTGAAAATGATTTTACAATGTGACACATCTCCTATGATTCTATAAGTAGGGCCGAATATTACCCCCAAACAGTTAAGTAAGTGACATATAAGTTTACTTGTGTTCAATTTTTTTTTTTTACTGGTTTTTGAAGTATCCAATGGTTAATAATATGAATAAAGTTTTATGATTAATATTTTTATAATTTATTATACTAGTATTTATGTTGTTAAAAGAAATGCTATTATATATAAATGAGTCCATTTAAAATGCCTGCTTTAAGCCAACCAACCATGTTTTACGCAAATAAATGTTACCTGAGAAACCAAATGATGGAGAGCAAGGGTAAAAAGCATTCACTCCCAAGGTTGCCGCCACTCCATTTTATTAGAGTCGAAGGGCTGGCCTCGGAATGTCAACAACATCTGACCCTGAGGCACCACTTCGACTGAGCGACACTCGAGTAACGTCCCAAAGTCCCGTTGAAATTGAGAGAGGAAAGCTCTTCTTACTACTGGTGGGCTCGTGTTTGATATGTAGATGTTCCCCTTGTTTATTGGCATTCCCCTTTCGCCACGGAGTCCTAGTGGTACCTGTTAAAGGGTTTACACGTGAGTTTATTAACAATAACTCATTCATTAAAGTTGTAATTGAAAGAAACATAGATAAAGTTTAATAGACATCTCTATTTAGAATTAATTGGTTTTAGAATTAAATATTACTTAGGGTTCATTTATCATGCACTAATGCACCAGATTCCATTAGAGCTCTGAAGTTAAGCGTGCTTGGGCAAGAGTAGTACCAGGATGGGTGACCTCCTGGGAAGTCCTCGTGTTGCCAACTCTATAAGGTTGAGGGTCCTCAGAAACAGCCTCTCAGCAGGGTTACACCTTGAAGGGGTAAAGCTGCATATATCCACCCCCCGACTCCGCTTAGGCGGGAGCCCTTGAGGCACTGGTTTTGTTGTTGTTGTTATTGTAGAATTAAATATTACCTAGACTTAAATATAAATCACACAAGATAAAGTAAGCTGGTGCCGACGATGAGTTTATGAGTCCCTTGACATCAACAAATTAGTCCATGGACAAATAAATTCTCCATAATTCAAAATTAACTTGTTGACATTATATCAAGAATAACTTTTTGACTAATAGTGCAGAATGTAAATAATTTGAGTTGCGCTTTTACAACAATCGAGACATAAAGATTTAATGCCCGAATACATCTCCCACCAGACAGTTTGACTGCTCTATGCTACTGTTTGTAACTAATAACAGGATTTTGGAACCTTATGCCTTACATGATGCAGCGTGTAGCGAAAGATTTAGGAGAACAGAAAAGTTCAACGGTCTTCTCTTTAATTTTATTAACTCATTAATAAAAAGAAAGAAGAAATAAAGCTCGATTCTCACAACCTGAGAAAAGAGAACTCAAAATAACTCATTAAAATCTGGAAAATTGAATACCTAAACCCTAGATTTCCTCGTGTATATATAGAGAAACTTTTTGATCCAAAATAAAACAGTAAGAGATAAATATAAATAATAAAAGATAAATATGAAATTTAAACTAATCCTAGTCTAAGTCAATCTCTATCTCCCAGCTGACTAGAAGCCTCAATGTGTGCTCCTCACCCGCCAACCTTGTACTGCCATGTTTTTACCCGCCAAGGTACTCGCCAATGCTTAGTAACGGGTTGCATCATCCTCTTCAGCCTGGAGAGAATTTGCTCTCAAATTCGCCTGAGGATCAGTAGGATCGTCGTTGCCAACTCTACCCTCACCGTCATCCCAAGCCTATCAACTCCCTTATCCGCGAACATGACCCGCCGACGTTGCCCTGTGTCTCTCTCCTTGCCGTAGCACACCTCTTGCTGCACGCGCCAAGGTTCACCTGCCAAGTCTATGCGTCGAGTAGATAGCGAGACTGTATCATCTTTTTGGGATACTCTTGTCAAGGTGCATTTCCTCAAGCCAATTCCCAATCCCGTGCATCATTACCTTGCCGTGCTTGTCCCGATTGTGGGTTGTTGACTTATTCTGCAAAGGTGCACGTTGTAGCTTGTCTCGCCAAAGTGTGGACAACATCATCCTCCCTGGATTGGAAAGGATTCGTCCACGAATTTGACACCGGATTGCTTGAACCATTCTTGCCAATGAGCCGGAGATCCTAAATCCCATAATGACTGTCCTGCTGCCATCATTCCTCTGCCACATCTCATCCCTCTTTGGTGGCAAAGGTGTCGTGAACCCTCAAAACCCTGAATCCGGACGCGTCTCAAGGCTTGCTTGTCTCGGTAACTCTTCTTTCGGTGCCAGACTTTTCCACCGTGAACTTTCCCCTACCGCTAATGCGGCTCCCGGTACCTTTTCCGATTCCTCATCCTTCGCGGCATGGCGTATTTCATATGGGGCATGGTTGTGCCCTTGTTCCCTCCAACATCCTTGGCTAGTAATGTTCTCACCGGTGGCTTCAGATCCTTGTCTTCCTCTGGTCGTGAAGCTTCATCCTTCTTAGGCAATAGGACTATCCTTGTGCCCTCAAACACGAAGCTATAAGTGTTTCATCATCCGTCATGGATGGTGCCCCATCAAATTGCCATGGTCATCCCAATAGCAAATGACAAGCATCTATGGCTACCATGTCACACCACACCTCGTCCTGGTATTTTGACCCAATGGAAAAGCGAACTAGGCATCGTTTTGAGACAGGTACCTGGTTTCTTTTCTTAAGCCAAGACAACTTATATGGGTCTAGGTGATCCTCCGTCTTCAACCCAAGCTTTTGCATGGCTTCTTTGGAGATGACATTCTCGCAACTTCCCGAATCGATCACTAGGCGGCATATCCTCTTGCTAGAAGTGCATGATGGTACTCCTTAGCCAATTGTCTCCTTGTTCTTCTTTTGGCTTGAAGCAGGTACGCCTAACCATAAGTGGATGGCCCTCGTCACCTGCAACTAGTTCTTCATCTTGTGGCGCCAACTCATCACTAGTTTCTTCCTCAATAACCCCACCATTTTCTCCATGGAGTCCCTCGATGTAAATACCCTTGCCCGGTCTGTCACCTTTACAACAATCAACAGCATGGTGTCCCATCTCTCCACACTTGAAGCAACTAGTTTTGGAGCTACCCGCCAAATCCTTCCCAAGGTTGGCGGTTACAGGCTTCCCTTGCGTATTCGAGTTAATTTGTCATACTTGGTCACGCCCACTGTCGTGGGTGTTACCAATGCCACCAACTTGACGTCATCTCTGCTGCCTCTCGACGTTCACTAAACTATGACTTTCTTCCGAGACCGAGAAGATGTCGAACATGTTCAACACCTCTTGTATCGCCTCCTTCAACTCGCCAATATATCAATCCGCTAGCTGCTCCCCCGATTCCGCCAAGTCATTCCTGGTGACTAAGAAGTAGAATTCCGCTGTGTACTCCTTCACTGTATGAGAACCCTGTTGTAAGTTTTGAAGGCGTTGATACATGATCTTAGAATGATTGTGAGGTAGGAAGGCGCCTCTCATGTGCTTCTTTATCTTCTCCCACATCTTAACTCTCGACTTTCCTAATTGAAGCCATGAATGTTTCAACTGTTGGCACCAACCGACTATCCTTCCTCAAAGCCGGGTTGCGACTAATGCCGCATGCTTCCTCTTCTGGACCTCCTCCACTGCTGCCAACTAGTCAAAGAACTCCTTCGGGCATCCTCCTCCATTAAACTCCGGTATTTCAATCCAGAGACTGGAATCCCGCCACCGATTATCAAAATCGTTGATGTCGCTGGTAAAGGCTGAGCTCTCCTTTGCCTTCGGTACGGTGTGATTCTAAAAGCTCTTGTCCGTATCATCATTAGCACCCGGTGATAATGGGCGTTGGGGTTGGGTTCCCAGTTCAAGATTGGAATTTGTTCCCAGTTCAATCAAGCAACACTCGATTCGCCAAAATTTCTCCTCCAACTCCTCAAAATTCCTCACAGCTTACTTTTGGAAGTCTCGCTCATAAACATCCTCAACGGTGGCGCTCCTCTGTCACCCACGGCCCATCTCAGAAACCGTTCTGAGCTCTGATACGAACTGATGCAGCGAGTAGTGGAAAATTTAGGGGAATAGGAAGGTTCAACGGCTTTCCCTTTAATTATATAAACTCACTAATAAAAACAAAGAGGAAATAAAGCTCAATTCTCACAATTTGAGAAAAGAGAACTCAAAATAACCCATAAAAATCTCGAAAATTGAATACCTGAACCCTAGATTTTCTCATGTATATATAGAGGAGCTTTTTGATCCAAAATAAAACACTAAGAGATAAATATAAACAATATAAGATAAATTTGAAATTTAAACTAATCCTAATCTAAGTCAATTCCTAGCAGCATAGAAGCCTTAGTCCGCGGTCCTCACCCGCCAACCCTGTACCGCCATGTTTGTACCCGCCAAGATACTCGCCAATGCTGATTAACGGGCTGCATCATCACATTTTATGAGGCTCAAACTCATGTGAAATAAAAGGTGTCCTATACTATTAGAGTATACAATAAGCTTTCATGGTTCATATAACTACTCAATCTTTGTCAACGAGTTCTAACTATCCCAAAGTTCAAGTTCATGAGTGAAGAGACAAGAATAATTTTATATTCAAAGATGCCCCTCACACGGATGTCTCTTAGGCTTGAACTATGGATAACACAAATTCCCATTTCATACCTTAAAGTTGAATTACATTAATATTAAGAAATTGAGCTATGGGAATTCGAACTCGTCTGTCAGTCAATAACCCTTTTATACCATATTAAAGAACCAACTATCGTACAAGTTTAAGCCAATTAGTAAAAATTCAAAAATAGCTTTATACTCTTAACAATTTTTAGTTGTAGTTGGTTCCTCGACAACGGCCATAGATCCACTTTTTTTTTTGGAAAAACAATCTTTACTACATTTATCATTGGCTAGTAATCCAGGAGGAGGATGAGAACATAACCTAAGACAACCAATGGAGAGCATAATTGGCATGAACAAAATGCAAGCAATATGGAGGGAAAAGCCACCCATAAAAACACCCTGGCGCAACCCTCACATAGCATGCTACTTCTTCTTCTTCTTCTTCTTCTTCTTTTTCTTGCAAATTACTCCATAGATTTTTAATAAGTGAGTAGAAATCATTTGAAGGGAGATCATTCAGGAAAATCTGGAGTTCTAGTTTTGAAGATTCTTTAGTTTTTGCCTTCACATTTTGCATCAAAATTGATATCAGAGAAGATGAAACTGGCCCTACCCCACAACCCAAATCAGCTACTTTAAAGATAGTGGTGCCCTTGGTGCAAAAGAGATGATCTTCTGAGAGTAAAGATTGGATTGCTGATTCTAGTATGTGCTTGCTCAGTGAAGCTACCCTTTGTTGCTGCATAAATATAAGAGAGTGTTGAGGAAAATACAAAGAAATACGTAACGGAATGGTAGAATCAAACTAAATAACATAACGGAATTTATGTTTAAACCCATTTCTTAACCAGAAAGAAGAATCACGGGACACAATTAGATTTATCACCTAATGCTGCAGTTTTGAATTACAATTTCTAATTATGATTAAAAGTCCAAGGTTACAATCATTCAATCTAAATACCACTTTTGTACCGACAAAATTACAAATGATAGCCTAAGTATTAAGAAACATCACATGGGCAACAAAAACAAATTGGTACACTAAATTTAAAGAAAGGTGTCACAATCTCGGGATTGTGAAGGCCAAAGTTCACCAACTTAGGCCCGTATTGACAATAGAGGTTTAGATGAGAAAGAAAGAAAGAGAGTTGAGATGAGAAAAGAGTTAGACTTAGGCTCTGTTTCGGGGGAAAACTACATTCTAGGAAGTGGTTTTCCCCTTTTCCTTTGTTTGGCGCATCATTAGCTCAAGAAAAAGGTTTTCCGACGGAAAATCTTTTCCCTCAAATGAGGGAAATTGACTTCTTTTTCAAAATGGGGGAAGTCATGATTTTAAGTGGCTCAAAAACCTTCGCGGTTATCATCATGCAAATTGAGATTGAATCAAAATAAGCCAGGCTGTACTGTAGACATTTAACGTCAACATCGGATAAGAATTAGACTAAATAATTAAAAGCAGCTTGGATACTACTTTATTATTGTTGTAAAAGAACAACTTTAATCAAGTTGAATTGTTATATAATATTATAGAAGAAAATTATCTAGGTAATATTTTAGCAATTATTACATAGGTATTTTGATATTTCAGTAATATACGATGATGTACCCTGAAGTTTAAAAATTTTCTCATGAATTAGGTATCTTTTGCCAAAATTTAGTATATTTTAAATAGAAAACAACAATCTATATGTATCCTATATCATAATGCAATAATTTCTTTTGTCCAAAAATGCTAACATGACACATTTTTTGATAATATATAAGTAATTTTTGTTAGAATGGGGACAACCTTTTGATAATATGATATTTATACCACATTAGTTTTTTAACAGAAATTAGCCAAATTTTAATGAAAATTCACCAGATTTTAACATAGTATATACACAAGTGATAAAATATCTTATCTCTTGACACCTCATTGTATATAATAAAATGACAGAGTATTTAGATGATAAATGCTTAAATTTTAGAATACCTAAAAATAATTTTCCTAATTTATACAGCTTTGATAGTTAACTTTTTATTTTATTACTTCATATATGTTGTATTATTACTTATGTTACCCTATAAAAGATATAAAATGGTTGGTGAAAAATATATTTTAAAACATGCACAAAGACATCACAATGGGGAATTAAGTTTTCCTTTGAAACAAACAACGAAAAACCCCACTCAGAATTTATATTTCCTTAGAAAACCTTTTCCGAAGAAAAATCAATTCCTAGATTCTACTTTTCCGTCAAAACAAACGGAGCCTTAGAGAAAGATGAGAGAATTGAGAGAAAAGATGAGAGAAATATTTCATTTAATTCTTTGATATCTAAAACAGAAATACAAATACAATATTTATACTTTTTACATCCAATGACAAAATAATATCTAAAAGAATATTAATCAAATCTCAAATACAATCTTAAGATTCCTAATCCTAACGGCTAGTTCCTAGGCACCAATGGCTAGCTGGGACGCGCGCTGGGCTGGGACGCTGCACAGGGGAAGGATGCTGGGGACGCGGACCTGGACACGCGCTTGACAGCCTTGACAAGGAACTGGGCAACAGCTTGACAATGTCATGACATTGTCATGACACGGATCTGGCACGGACCCGGTATGATCTGGGCGTGACCCTGGACACGGACCTGGGCAGCGACATGACTGTCATGGTCATGACATTTTTGGTTCCCTTGACATTGTCTAGATATCAAGCAGGTGTCCTGAGGTTCGTGTCAAAATCACTTGTCAAGCCATGTCATGTCGCTGCCCAAGTTCGTGTCCAGTTCGCCGTCCAGGGTAGCACCAGGTCCATGCCAGATCCGTGTCATGACATTGTCAAGTTGCTGCCTAGTTCCTTGTCAAGGCTGTCAAGCGCACGTCCAGGTCCGCGTACCCAGCGTCCTTCCCCTGTGCCACGTCCCAGCTAGCTGTTGGCGCCTAGGAACTAGCCGTTAGGTTTAGGAATCTTAAGATTGTATTTTTAGATTTGATTAATATTATTTTAGATATTATTTTTGTCATTGGATGAAAAAAGTATAAATATTGTGTTTGTATTTCTTTTTTAGATATCAAAGAATTAAATGAAATATTTCTCTTTACTCATCATTTCTCTCAATTCTCTCATATTTCTCCAAGTCTAACTCTTTTCTCATCTCAACTCTCTTTCTTTCTTTCTCATCTAAACCTCTATTGTCAATACGGGCCTAAGTTGGTGAACTTTGGCTATCACAATCCCGAGATTGTGACAAATTGGCATCAGAGCTCATACGATCGTGAAGCTGGCTATCACACGAAATAACCGAAACGCTACCAACATGTCTTCGTCCGAGGAGACTTCCGATTCACAAGAACGATTCTTGACCATTGAGAGACGGCTGGATAGGCTTGACACACTGGTCCGAGACCAAAGTGTGTCGAGTGAAGGACTAAAGGCGTCGGTAGATCGCTTGACTACCGAGTTTGTGGGGTTTGGACAAATCCAACGTGGGCTCCAAGACACTGTGGCAACACTAGCGGAGTCAGTGAACTGTATGCTAAGGAATCCAAAGAAACGTCCGGAGATCGTGCCTGAGGTA
Organism: Simmondsia chinensis; assembly: GCA_018398585.1. Lineage (NCBI taxonomy): Eukaryota > Viridiplantae > Streptophyta > Magnoliopsida > Caryophyllales > Simmondsiaceae > Simmondsia > Simmondsia chinensis. The sequence goes on from JAGTTD010000016.1 coordinate 21,383,302, forward strand.
GCGCCGGAATTTGCAACCCAAGGAGAACATGTGGGTTCGGGCAACTATGTCCATGTTGGAGGCCAAGGAATCCTACCGCCACCACCACCACCACCACACCGTGCTCCTGAACAAAGGGACTTACGACACCGCCCTCGTTCCGAGGATGGGGAACAAAGTGGAAACGATATTAGCACATGTTCTTGGTCCACCCACTACAACCCAAAACTCGATTTTACAAAATTTGATGGCAGGAACCCATGGGTTTGGATTTGAAGTGCATGAAGTATTTTCGTTGGTATCAAATCCCAACGGATGAATGGGTCGGTTTGGCGTCATCACACTTAAATGACTACGGTGACATCTGGTTCCATGCCGTAGAGCTAAGGCATCCCGTCATTACATGGAAATTCTTCATTGACGAGCTACGCAAGAGGTTTGGGGACAAGTCCTTGCAAGACATGGTGGAGCAATTCAACAAGACCGCTCAAACGGGAACCGTGGAAGAATATGAGGTCCGGTTTGAAGAGTTGTGCAGCTGGATGATGATCTACCACCCTACACTAAATAAGTCTTATTTCGTTTCAAGTTTTATTGGTGGTTTGAAGCCCACCATACGCCCGGCCGTTAAAGCAAATCGGCCTACCGAAATGAGTTACGCTATAGAACAAGCTAAATTACAAGAAATCACTACAGCTGAAATCAAGGGGGCCACAGGTCCCAAACCTAGTTTCAACAAACTGTCATATGGCTCCCAGCTGGGCTCATCATTCTGGTCGGGCCCAAGCGTGTTGTTCCAAGGCCCTGGCCAGTCCCAGGCATCCATGACCCAGGGCGTGACAGCACGGTCCGGGCCCAACACCTCTTCCAGCTCCAATGTCCCTAGACGAGAACCCGGCTAGTGCTATAATGTCATGAGCGGTACTTTCCCCTGCACGTGTGTAAGAACAAGCAACTTCAGAGTATGGAGGGTCAAGAAGTTGAAGTTGACGATGAAGAGGAATTGGGGGACGTTGAGGAAGAAATCCCTCGAGAGGAAGAAGGGGATGGCACCATGGATATCTCCTTGAATGTGCTCTCGGGAAGAATTACTCACAGCACCTTGAGATTGAAGGGTTCGATCAAGAAAAGGGCCCTCACGATCCTAGTTGATAGTAGAGTTTTGAGCATAACTGAGCACTCTATTTCCTGCCTTCATGTGGAGGAATTCCTTCAACTCCATTTTTTTTTCCTTGGTTTAGAGTTTCTTTCTTCACAATCCATGGCCATTAGTTCATCAATTCATTATAAAGCCAAACCTTATATTGTACCAAGGCACCATACAATTTGTTCCACAATAACTTTTTTGGTAAGTTTTAAACCAAAAAAATATTAGTCCACTTGTATATCACGTAAGCCATTTTGTTATTATATTAGACATTGATGGAAAAAGTTACACTTGCCCGAGATGATAATGTGCTTGCATGATAATGTAATTAGTATTCAAATAGAGAATCTTGATTAAGTTAAGGCCCTAATGCAAATTCAATATATCTTGATAATGATGAAGCTGTTTACACAAAGTATAAATTAATTCTTAAGTATTCATTTATCGGCTTCAACTTTTGTGATAATTGATTACTTGTTACCATAAAAGAACCTTGTTGACTGAAAAGTTACAAATTCAAATACTAGCAAGAGATTACATGGACACAGTCATAGAAAATTGCTTGGTAGGAGGAAACGTCCTAATTTACGATAAGCTCAATTACTTGAAACATGCCCAGAATATAAGGAACAATCTTTTGGGACAATTGACGATTGCATTACGTATATTGAGTCTTCCATTGATTGTCATGAAAAACTGTGTGAATCTAGGTCCCTTACCCAATTAGAAAGCTGTGGAATTAATTCCAATAGAGCATTAGAAAGAAGGAGCAATTTAGGAGAAAGAAATATAAAGTTAGAAACAAAAAATATTTCCACATGGCCAATTGTAGGTTTATGGGGAATGTAGTAACTCTTCTTAAAGTTAGAGGTCGTTTTAGTAGTTGATAACCGCATTATACAGAGGACCAAAACCATCCTTGGAATTACGTGGCCAATATTGATCTCTGAAGTGGTTTTAAATGAGAGCAAAGACCGTGCACTTGCAAGCGTACGAGTAAGTCATAGCTAGGGCATGCATACAGGTGTCATATGCTAGGAATGGGGTCCTAAAAATCAAAATTTGTCCTGTAAATATTATTTAATTAATGAAAAAATTTGAATTTTCAGTTATTTCCTCGTTAAATTTGTGTAATTGAGCATATATATTGTATGTAATTTTGTTTAAAGTTTCAGTTATTTTCTCGTTAAATTTGTGTAATTGAGCATATATATTGTATGTGGTTTTGTTTAAAGTATCGTCCATGAGATGGACAGAGTACTCAGATTACATTTTACATGTTTGTTCTAAGTAGATAATGAGATTAAGCTATAGATAGAGTTGGACCAAATGGTATAGAATGTTATTTGAACAACTCGTTGTTGGTGATAAATTTAGACTACTTGTTTGTTAAGACCATGACCCAACACTTTAGATGACTTGTCTTGGTCATGTGGATGGTGATCCAAAAGTATTATGTTGGTGTGTTTAATAAGATTGATACACTAAGTTGGACCATGTGAGTTGCTTGTTTTTAGACTACTATCGGAGATGAGTGATTTACGTTGTACTGTTTGAACGACGACTCTAAATCCTGAGAGCATTCTGGACTTGTGCATGGAGCGTTAGTTACTTTGGTGTACTATAAGTAAGGTCTAGACAAATGACTGAATTCCCACGTACACTGGGTAGCGGCGTGAAGTGTGACAAGGATCAGGTATCCAATACGGAATCTACAATCTCTTCTAAAGTACAGATGTCCCCTTAGTTGATTCATAAGTGTTTAAATAGTTCAGAATCTTTGGCCAAAGAGTTTCAAGTGTTTGACATTTGGAATTTATACTGTGAATTTGTTCAAGTATAAACGAATTGTTTGAAGCAGAACGAGTCGGGAACTAATGGAAAAGTTGTAAAAAAATAATGATAGTAGTTATAATTATTTTTTGTCATGGACATCTAGCAAAGGGGTTGTTATCATAAATACAGTCAAGTTGGGAGTTATCGAATAAATAGTTTAAGTCTAGAGTACCGTGAGATTTATTTAGTGGAATTAAGTCTCATTAAATAGTAATTAAATTTTATCATGAGATCGTAATTAATTTAACCCATTTGGAGCTAGATTAAATTGTCCATGAGGTCCCTGCGCAAGCCTTTGTTTTTATTGCCATCGAAAAATATTAAAGAATTCATGGGATGAGTAAATTTAAATTTATCAAACATTATTCATGAGATGAATAAAAGTTAAAAATTATAAAATAAAGTAATTTTTTAAAATTAAAATTCATGGGATGATTTTTTACACGTAGGAAACAAAACAAAACAAAATAAAAAAGGGAAAAATCGTAGAATCCAAGCCACGCGATCCATGTATACGTGGATGAATAGCGCGCTGGGCTGTCCTAGGGGCAATTCACGTGCAAACATGCGGGCTAATTGCGGCCCACCATGTGGCACGCGGATTAAATTTAAAATAAACGGGTATTGAGCTTTATTTGAAACGCGATGTTTTTGACTTTTTTTTGCAAAATGCTGCGTTTTGCTTTATATTTCTGCCTCCCACCACGGGTTCCTTGGATGTTTTTGCTCCGATACCCTACTAGAAATAGAGGTACCAATTTCAAGGTTTGGTATCAATTTCAAAAATTAAAGTTTTATGAAAGTATTTACTTTCGGAGATCTAGTTGGAGAAAAAACTTCCGCTGAAATTTTTCTTTCTACAGTTTAATATTTTTCGGAGTCCACACTTCGGGTATTTTCAAGGTCATTGCTTAGAAGGCTTCTGGGTCTTGAGTTTCTCGACGTTCTTTATTATTCTTTTGGTTTTCTTATTTTGGTGAAATTCCAGATATTGTTCTTACCTTCTCTTTTAAAATTTTCGCTTTTATTTACAGTTTTCTTATTATGCTAGTTATAGTTCATATAATTATTATGAATGTATTAGAGTAGAGGCCTATAAATTAAAATTAGGAATTTAAATCGCTAGATTTAAAATTAGGAATTTTAAATCAACTTTAGGTTTAAAATTAGAAATTTAAAATCCTTCCGCTGTGCTACTTTAATTTATTAGAGTTAGCCAAATGTTATATTTAATGGAAATCTTTGGTGGTCAAGATAGGGTAGCTAGGCAAGAGCTGATGACGAAGCTCTTGAATATGAGGATGTTAGAAGGGTCACCAGTTCAGGAGTACGTCGTGAAAATGATGGCTTGTTTATCTGAGCTGGAGATTCTTGGTGGTATGAGGCTTAACTACACTATGAATAATAAAGATTATTCATTGCCTGAGCTAATGAAGAATCTGCAGGTTGCAGAGGGTGTGATGCGAGCCAAGGATAGTGTCCACTTGACTCAGGCAACAAGGGCCAGTAGGAGTAAGCAACACAGGGGGCTGACTGGAAAGAAAGGAAAAGACAGGTTGCTAGTGTAGCAACTAAGTCTATCAAGAAGTTAGCAAAATGAAAGTGTTTCTTTTGTGGGAAGACTGGCCACTAGAAGAGGAAATGTACTAAGTACTTAGCTACTCTTGCTGCAAAGGCTGCTAAGCCATCTGGTGAAGGTATGATGATATCTCACTTAGTTGAATCATGCGTAGTTGATAGTCCACCAGGTTCCTGGTGTTGGACTCAGGTTTAACTGACCATATGTCTGTAATATGTTATAGGGGCTCAAGCTAACCAGGAGGCTGCATGATGAGGAGCTGTGCATGACGGCTGGAGACGGTACAAGAGTAGCGGTCTCAGGAGTAGGAGATATTAGCTTAGTATTTTGTGGTAGAGTTTTTTTTTATTTTAAAGGATTGTTTGTTTGTACCAACATTGCGCAGGAATTTGATTTCTATGTCTCGATTAGTAGATAATGATTATTCAGTTAATTTTGGTTGCGAACCTATTATTATGCGAAATAAATTATTTATTTGCAAAGGTACATGTATAAATAGTTTATTCATGTTCTTTCTTGACTGATATATATTTAAATGCATCTAACACAAGCTCACTTGTTCAATCTCCCAAGAGAAAACAACCTGAAAAAGATAATGCCTACACGTGGCACTAACGTTTAGATAACATTAATTCGAATAGGATCCAAAGACTGGTAAAAGATGGACTGATATAGTCTTTGGATTTGAAGTCATTACCAGTCTGCAAATCCTGCATAGAATGTAATGACCAAGTCTACCTTTAAGAGTAAAGGAAACGAGGTTGGTGACTTGCGTGAGCTAGTTCACGTAGATGTATGTAGGCCAATGCACATTCAGGAAAGAGGTGGGTATGAGTACTTCATCATGTTTACTGATGATTACTCTAGGTAGGGATATGTTTACCTAATGAGACATAAGTCGGACTCTTTTGAAATTTTCAAAGAGTACAAAGCCGAAGTTGAAAAGCGATTAGGCAAACAAGTAAAGTCACTTTGATCACATCGAGTTGGAGAATAATTTTCGGGTCAATTTCTGGATTTCCTAACTTCAAATGGGATTAGATCTTAGCTTTCTGCTCCAGGTACACTGCAGCAGAATGGTGTTGCAGAAAGAAGGAATTAGATATTGTTAGAGATTGTAAGGTCCATGATGAGTCATGCTACTTTATCGATCTCTTTTTGGGGTTATGCTTTAGAGACAACTGCATATCTTCTTAACTTAGTTCCATCTAAGTTAGTTCCTAAGACACCTGCGGAGTTATGGACTGGGAAAAAACCTAGTCTGGGGTACCTTCACATTTGGGGGTGCCTAGCACATGTGTTGAAAAAGAATCTTGATAAGTTAGAATCAAGGACGGAGGTATGCATGTTTGTTGGTTATCCCAAAGGAACAAGGGGTGGTTTTTTTTCTACAGTCCTTTTAATCAAAAAGCTTTTGTAAGTGCAAATATGAAATATTTAGAGAAAGATTTTGTAGTGGACTATAAAAGCAAAAGTAGAGTAGTGTTAGAGGAATTAAAAGAAAAGGACACTAATTCTGAACAGCTAGACATAACTCAGGACACAGTGGATGCATTAGATGCACTTACTAAAAGGGACAAGAATGTTCCAGGTACACGAGAGCCTAGGCGTAGTGGGTGGATTGTCAGGGCACCTGACAAGTTCATGGCAGAATCCTTAATGGTTGACCGTGACATTGAATCTGATTCTCTCAACTATAATGAGGCAATTGAAGACAAGGATGCTGATCAATGGGTCTTAGCAATGAAATCTGAGATAGGATCTATGTATTCTAATCAGGTCTGGGATCTTGTAGAGGTGCCTATTATTATGCCCATTGGTTGTAAATGGATCTATAAGCAGAAAAGAGGAGTGGACGAGAAGGTAGAGACCTTCAAGGCAAGATTGGTTGCTAAGGGTTTTTTCCAGAACAAAAGAATCGTTTATGATGAGACCTTCTCACCAGTAGTAATGCTAAAGTCCATAAGGATACTCCTACCCATTGCAGCTCATTATGATTATGAGATTTGGCAAATGGATGTCAAAACGGCCTTTCTGAATGGTCTTCTTAAAAAAGACATCTACATGGTGCAACCAGGTGGTTTCATTGGCAAAAATCAAGAGCATATAGTATGCAAACTGAAGAAATCCATATATGGACTGAAGCAAGTATCACACTTATGGAATATTAGATTCAATGAAGCGATTAAGTCTTATGGTTTTGAGCAATTGGTTGATGAACCATGAGTGTACAAACGACATCAAGAGAAAGTAGTGACTTTCTTAGTATTGTATGTCGACGATATACTGCTCATTGGGAATGATGTAGGGGTGTTATTAGCTATAAAAATTTGACTGTCAAGTTAGTTCGATATGAAGGACTTAGGAGAAGCCAGCTATATTCTTGGGATCAAGCTTTTGCGAGATCGTGAGAGTAGGATGTTCGGTCTTTCTCAAGCCACTTATATTGACAAGATGTTGTCAAGGTATCGCATGGAGGACTCTAAGAAAGGGCTTTTACCTTTCAGACATGGAGTTCCTTTTTCTTTATAGCAGTGTCCTAAGCATCTCAAGAAGAGGAGCAGATGAGGAATGTTCCATATGCTTCGGCTGTGGGAAGTCTCATGTATGCCATGCTGTGCACGAGACCAAATATCTGTTATGCTATTAGCATGGCAAGTAGGTATTAGTTTGACCTAGGTCTGATGCACTGGGTGGCAGTGAAGCATATTCTCATGTACTTGAGAAGAACTAGAGATTATATGCTGATCTTTCAAAGTGACGAGCTGGTTCCAGTTGGCTATACTGATTCAGACTTTCAGTTAGATAGAGATGCCAGACATTTGACTTCTGGATATGTCTTTACCCTTGGAGGAGGAGTCATTAGTGGGAAGAGTGTCAAGTAATCATGTATTGCTGATTCCACCATGGAGGCCGAACAAGTTGCAGCTTCAGAATCTGCAAAGAAGGCATGTTGGTTCATATAGAGTAATTGACTTCACAAAGATTTTGACTTAGTAGACCTTTGGATCCTACATAGAAGCGATGGGTATACAGTCTATAGTAATTTGGATTTAGGACAAGTGGGAGATTGTTAGGAATGGTGTCCTGATAATTCAAATTTCAAATTTGTCATGTAAATATTATTTTATCAATAAATAAAGTTGAAGTTCCAATCGTTTCCTTGTTAAATTTGTGTAATTAAACATATATATTTCATGTGATTTTCTTTTGAGCATTATCTAGAGATGGACAAAGTCCTCAGATTATATTTTACATGTTTGTTCTAAGTGGATAATGAGATTAAGCCACAGATAGACTTAGAATAAATGGTATGGAATTTTATTTCAATAACTCGTAGTCAGTGATAAGTTTGGACTACTTGTCTGTTAAGACCATGACTCAACACTTTAGATGACTTGTCTTGGTCATGAGGATGGTGATCTAAAAGTGTTAGGTTGGTGTATTTAATAAGATTGACACACTGAGTTGGACCATATGATTTGCTTGTTCTAGGCTATTATCGGAGATGAGTGATTTATGTTGTACTGTTTGAATGACGACTCTAAATATGAGAGTATTTTGGACATGTGCATGGAATCTTAGTTACTTTGGTGTACTATAAGTAAGGTCTAGACAAATGACTATACTCCCACATACACTGGGTAGCAGCGTGAGTGTGACAAGGATCATGTATCCAATATGGAATCCACAATCTCTTATAAGGTACTGATGTCCCCTTAGTTGATTTGCAAGTGTTTGAATAGTTCGGAATCTTCGGTCAATGTGTTCCAAGTATTTGACATTTGGAATTTATACTGTGAATTTGCTTAAGTACAAATGAATTGTTCAGAAAAGGGTGAGTCAGGAACTAAGGGGAAAGCTGTGGGAAAAATAATGATAGTAGTTACAATTATTTTTTGTCATGGACATCTAGTGGAGGGTTGTTGTTATAAATACAGTTTATTTGAAAGTTATCGAATAAATGGTTTTAGTTTAGAGTGTAGTGTGATTTATTTAGTGGAATTAAGTCTAATTAAATAGTAATTAAATTTTATCATGAGATGGTAATTAATTTAACCCATTTGAAACTATATTTAAATTGTCCCTGAGGTCCCTGTGCAAAGCCTCTGTTTTTATTGCCGTCGAAAAAATATTAAAGAATTCATGAGATGAATTATTTATTTATGAGATGAGTAAATTTAAATTTGCCAAACATTATTCATGAGATTATTAAAAGTTGAAAATTATAAAATAAAATAATTTTTTAAAATTAAAATTCATGGGATGAATTTTTATATATGGGAAATAAAACAAAAAAAAAGGAAAATCGCAAAATCCTAGTCGCGCGGATCTGTGTATTCAGGAATGGACCATGAGCTGGGCGGTCCTAGGGGCAATCCGCATGCACGCATGTGGGCCAATAACGGCCCGCCACTTGGCACGCAGATTAAATTTAAAATAAACGGGTATTAAGCTTTATTTGAAACGCGATGTTTTTGACTATTTTTATGCAAAATGCAGCGTGTTGCTTTATATTTCTGCATTCCTTGGATGTTTTCGCTCCAGTACCCTACTATAAATAGAGGTATCAATTTAAAGGTTTGGTATCAATTTCAAAATTAAAGGTTTCCGAAAATATTAACTTTTGGAAATCTAATTAGAGAGAAAATTTTCCGTTGAAATTTTTCTTTCTACTATTTAGTAATTTTCGGAGCCCACACTCATATTTTCAAGTTCATTGCATAGAAGGCTTATGGGTCTCGGCTTTCATGGCGTTCTTTATTATTCTTCTAGTTTTATTGTTTTGAAGAAATTCCATGTATTCTTCTTTCCTTCTCTTTTAAGTTTTTCGCTTTTCTATTTAGTTACAATTTCTTATTATGCTAGTTATAGTTCATGTAATTATTATGAATGTATTAAAGTAGAGGCCTATAGATTTAAATTATGAATTTAAATTTGTAGATTTAAAATTAAAAATTTTAAATCAACTTTCGGTTTAAAATTAGGAATTTTAAACTCTTCCGTTGCACTAGTTTAATAAATTAAGGAAAAATTTTAAAATTCGTCCCAACATCATATCCGCAAGGAATCAATATAAATTAGTTTTCAGTGATCAAAGGGCAGTTTAAATCCCATTTCGGATTGAATGAGTGTTACCTAAGTTAACTTCAGGAAATTTTAAATTGAAGTTGTTTAGTCAATCAGAGGAAGTTTGCGGAATGAATTCGTGTCAGCTTATCTCAAATTTCATCATTATATTTCATCACGACTAGGACTTTAATGATTTAGGCTTCACGCACTGAATCTAGATTAACACTTCGGTAAGCTTTAGGCATTGAATTAGTCTAAAGGCATAACCCATCTAATCATTCTAAGTGTTACATGAATCATTTCAATAGCACTACTTAATTCCTTTGTCACACCTAATTTAGCATTAATTTATTTAAAGACTATGTCCAGAGTTGTGTATAACCTCAACTCTAATCACCCATAAAAAACCTATTACACTATAGTGTGGGCTAAAGAAAAAGACAATCACACAAATAAATGGGCAATCAAATCTTGGCTACAAACGCATGAAGGAAAAACTAATTTAGAATTTAGAACTCCAACAAGGGTGTGGAAAATAGCATAGCCACAGTCATTATCACAAACGAAACATGAACTTCGGCTTCAGATGACTAGCCATCTTTCACCCCTGAACTAATAGTCTACTCTTTCATGGGAATTTTACAATTCACAAATTCAAAAGAGAAAGGAAATAAAAACTCATGGCTTGAAGACTATCTAGGTCAATCATGACATAACTCTAATTTTGATACCCCAGTATTCCGGCCACTTGCGCTGCCTTCGTGAGAATTCTATCCCTATGCGCGGCTCGGTGAGGGAGAAACATGAAAATAGAAGTAATAATATGTGAATTAAGTCTCTCATTTTCCATTTATACTTGCGGCGTGCCCTAAGGGCGTCAACAGGTAACATCCCATTAATCGGCCAGTACCCAAGGTCAAAAATACATAATTTTGTAGTATTGAATCTTGAGGCGACGGGTATTCTTCCACATGTGGTCAGGTTTCTCAAGATAGTCTCCAACATTTCTCTTTTTTGCCTGTTCTTCACCACCTTTAAGATTGTTCTCAGTCCAATGTGTTCTAACCTAAATATACATACATACATACAACAACAACAAACCCAGTGCCACAAGGGCTCCTGCATACGCGGGGTCTGGGAGGGCAGATGTACGCAGCCTTCCCTCTTCGGGGTGCTACCCTGAAGGAAGGCTGTTTCCGAGGAGCCTTGACCTGAAGAGTGTGTCATCATGGAAGCATAGAATCCTAAAAGCATGAAGTGAACATAGTTAGAGCAGTAAATAGTACAAGCCAACACTACGAAGCACACTCGATATAAGGTAGTTGCAGTCAAATAGTTAGCACATACACAAGTCGGTTGCAAGTTTCACAAGTGCTCATGTACACATATAGACAAATAGGTGCGCCAGAACGTGCGCCAAAGAAGAAGTCAATACACCTAGAGGCACTAGTGCAAGCAATCATAGGATGCACTACTCTAAGCCGCTACATTGGCTATTCTTATGCTTACTCTCCAACGTGCTCTATCTAAGGCCATCTCCTCCCATAGGTTTAGGTGGGTTAGGTTCCGTCGGATCATCTCCAGTCATCTCTTCTTTGGCCTGCCTCTCCCTCTCCTCCCTAGCGTAGTTCGTATCTTCTAACTGGGGCGGTTGGCGGTCTCCTCCTAACATGACTGCACCACGTCAAACGCTGTTCCCTCAATTTATACTCAATCGAGGCCACGCCCAATTTGGCTCTTATGACGTTGTTCCTGATCCTATTCTTCCTTGTGTGTCCGCACATCCATTGCAGTATTCTCATCTCTGCCACCTTCATCTTTTGTGTATGATGTTGTTTTATTGGCCAGTACTCTACCCCATAAGATATAGCCGGTCTCACTATCATCTTATAATATTTCCCCTTTAGCTTTAGTGGAAACTTTCTATCGCAGAGTACCATGGAGGCCATCCTCCATTTATGCCATCCTACTTTGATTCGATTGTTGAAATCCTCATCAACTTCGCTGTTGTGCTGAACCATGGAACCTAAGCATCTAAAACTCTCTTTCCTTTGTATGATCTCAGATCCTGTCTTGACGTCATCTGTGCTAGGCATGGTGGAGGGATCGAATTTAAGGTCCACTATATTCGGTCTTGGATTTGCTGACTCGTAAGCCCTTCGATTCCAATGCCCTTCTCAAATATTCTAGCTTCTCATTTACCTCTTCCCGAGATTCCCCCACCAAAACTATGTCATCTGCGAAAAACATGCACTAAGGTACCTCTCCTTGAATGTGCCTAGTCAGCTCATCCATAACCAGAATGAACAGAAAGGGACACAAGGCCGATCCTTGGTGTACCCCTACTGTTACTGGGAAGGCTTCTGTCTCTCCTTCTGCTGTGCGGGCGCTAGTCTGAGCATTTTCATACATGTCTTTAATGGCCCAGATATATGGCCTTAGAATGCCTTTCCTATTCAACACCCTCCATAAGACCCCTCTTGGCACTCTATCATATGCCTTCTGAATCAATAAAAAGCATGTGGAGGTTCTTTGGTCTCTCCCTGTATCACTCTGTCATCCTTCTTATGAGGTGTATGGCTTCTATAGTTGATCTCTCGGGCATAAATCCGAATTGGTTCTCGGTCACCTCTGTCTGTTGCCATAACCTCCTCTCTATGATCCGCTCCAACAGCTTCAGATGTTGTTGACTCATTATCACTGTTACTTCCCCGAGTATCGGTATCAGGTGCAGTTATCAGGTGCGGTTATCGGTATCAGGCCTGGCATGCATGATCAATGGCTGCAGGGTCCATCTTCCAATGATTTGGCCGTTGCGGTGGAGGGAAACATGTCCAGACGGCTGCCAAGCAGCTTCCGTCCCTTCATTTGCCAACAGCAGGGCAGGAATTCTAATCTCCTCACTAGTAATTGAGCGTTCAGGCACCAGATGCGGAGAAGGTTGAACCTGTGAGGCATGCCTTATCACGGGCCTGCATTCATTCCCTTGGGGGGGGGGGGGGGGGGGGGGGGGGGGGGGATGTGATGTGAAATAGGCCTGCTCCCTCGCCAATCTAGCCGATGTGGCTCTGGACACAACGCTGGGAGAGTAGTCTGGTATCAATGCAGAGTTTCCTTCTTTAACGAAGTTCAAGCAGGTTCCCTCACTGTGGTGAACCTGGACTATCTGGTGGATGCATGTTGTGTGGCAAGTTTCCACCAGAATCGTTGCAACGTCAACGCACCTCATAGTGGATGTTCTTGGATCCACCCTAATGAACTTCCCCTAGAGTTTGGCGATATCGGCAAGCATTCATTTGACCAACACTGGAACGGCAATCCGTGTATCTCAAGCCAGACCCTTCTATTAAGGGACCCAAGCGTCTCTCCCGAGTATTTATATACTTCTCTAAACATTCGTCGGAGAATCTCCTTGCGGGGGCCGAGGTAGGCATCCATAGTATTAATCGAATCACAAACCAAAATAAATGAATTGTTGCTTAAGCCTTTAGGTGTAAGTCCGTAAAGGTCATTATCGGTGATAAATGTAAGAACATCATCAAGACTGACCTCAATAATGGAACGAACAATTATTGACCGCTTAAGCCATGCCTCAGCTCTCTTGTTAGAATTTGACACTGAAATCCTCGGAAAATCTGTGCTAGTATGTACCCCACTTCGATTAGTTGATTCGTCCCCCCGGTCTTGGGTCGTATATGTGGTTTTGTCCTGCTGGGCCGTGCTCTGCTGTGGTTGGCCTCGAGTGGATGTAGGTATTGCACTTCTGACTGGAGTTGCCCATTGCACCCGGAGCTTCACACCCGCAACCCATCTCCCGTTCATGGACTTGAGCCCTTGTAGCTTCATTCAAGTCACAAAACTGAACAAAGCCATACGACTCTGTAGTTCTCATCCTTCTTTTCACAGGGACAAATGTGTCATATATTGATTTGAATGCGCGAAAGACAGCCCTAAGCCACGAATTTGTCGTTCTTTCAGGTAAACCATCAATGAATATGGATGCCCCTGTACTGGCGTGAGGCATTTGCGATGGTTGAAGAGGTACTTAGGATAACCGCACCAAAAGTAGCCCAGCCCAGCCCGCACCAAAAGTCGCCCAGCTCGTTGGAAAAATTGGTGTATTCTGTTGCTGGAGATGGTGAATGCCCCTGTACCGGCCGTGCTCTGCTGTGGTTGGTGGTGGACTCAGCTCTGGAGGTGGTGATGGTGGTGAAATTGGAGGTTCGATGGAGTTTTTTGTGGGTGTTGGGGGAGAACGATGATGTGCTGGTGAGTGGTGGATTTGGTGGAAGGTGGTAGAAATTGGAGGTTCGTGGGAAAGGTGGAGAAAGTATACCGGACGGTTGAGGCACGGTGGTGGCACACCAGGTTGATGAGGAGGGAGGTGGTGATGATCCCTCGCTGGCCACCCGATCGTTGACGGACTGCGGCGAGAGTTGTACGATCGGGTCGGGTGGCCGACGTCGAGTCCTTGGCTGTGACTCCGGCACCTGGTGAGCAGCCCACGCGCCCACACGTGCCGGGAATGGGTGGCGCGTGTGGTTCCTCTGTGACTGTTGGGGGTTTTATTTAGGGGAGAGAAGAGAGCGTCAATTGGTAACCTAACTAAAAGCCAACAAGAGTTGACTTAAAACTCAAAATTACTCAAATTTGAAATAAGACCATCACATTGAAATCCAACTGTATTTTACTTAGAATTTGGAATGATCCAGCTCGATTTACTCAAAAATTAAGATGATCAATTGTGGAATTACGACTCTAACGTCCAATTCTTTTAATTAGCCGAACAATGGAATTTTAATTGCATCTTAATTCCAATCCCATTAGAATTAGAATTAGAATTATAATTCCACAGTCTAGTTTCATTTTCTTGTGCCAAAAGTGACATTAATATCAGGATTAAGTATCGAAATTTCTTCACACATGGGTAAGGTATTAAGTCACCATCATATTATTCTGGGAGATCAAGAGGAGCTCATTTTGAGTCGTTGAACTGGAGGATTATTGTTTCTTGATAATAGGGCCTCCATGGTTTCAAATGCTTCCTTATGTGTCTTTATGACATCAAAATAAATCATTCTCCACCATTATTAAGAGGATACATGGCTTTGCAAACCTTTACTTTCACTTTTTTAAGTACGGTGCTTCTGTTCTTTGTCATGTATGAATTCCACCATTGACTTCTAACAAAATCTTGTCCCTCTAAATGATGCCTCATATGCTCCAATTATTATAATTAAAGTTGTTGAGTTTTTTGATGCCAGGTACGATGTTCTCAAATATTTGCCAAATTTCTTGGTGACGGCCTGGACTACACCAAGCAATAAGCTTGGTCCTTGACCAAAAAACTACGCAATCCCTAATTTAGAGTGGCGAGGTCATCTTAAAGTGTGGTCCTTGATCAAAATTAGAGTTGTAAACTTAAAGTGGACTCCACTTATAGCGTGGTCCATGACTATGGATAGGGTGGACTATAGATAGAGTGGTAGTAGACCAATATAGTGGAGTCAGCTTATAGCCTAGCTGCTAACCAACAAGCTTTGATAACACTTTGATGTGTCTCACTGTTATTGACTTTTATCCTCCTTCATAATTTTTTTTCCACTAAATACATGCATATTTTGATGTCATTTTTTGGTCACAGGACGAGAAAGAGTTGGGATAGAACATAGTTGGAAAGAATTGAAGAACTCACATAACAAACAATGTAAAACAAAGGAACTCAAGGTCATCAATGGAAAGACTAATTTTATTTGAATAAATAATCCAATACAAAGGCTAGCTGCTTATACTACTCATGTACACGAGGGGCACAACTCATGAACTCCCTGCGCCTATAAGTTACAAAGAGTAAAGAACCTAATAATGGGGACCATAAGACCCGGCAGCCTGCCGGTTGAAGAAGAAGAAAAATGAGGAAAAATTAACTAATGCTAGACCTAATGATGTGTACAAAGAATATTCCAATAATAATACAAAATACATCACAAAATACACGGATATACAAAATACTAATATTTCAACACTCCCCATCAAGTTGAAGCATGCAAATTTACAATGCCCAACTTGCGAAGGAGAGTCGAAAAATCCGAACAACCGAGTCCTTTAGTCAATATGTCGGCCAACTGTCCGATGACCGAACAAAGGATGTTGTAATCTCCTTTGAAAGCAGCTTCTCTCGATTAATTTGGCAATTGATCTCGATATGCTTTGTTCTCTCGTGAAAAAAAGGATTAGAAGCAATATGTAAAGCTGCATGATTGTCGCAAAACAGAATAGAAGCGTCATTAGTAGGAACAAGAAGATTTGTTAATAATGGCCTCAACCAAATGAGCTCACTGATTGCGGTGGCCATGGACCGATACTCAGCTTCAGCTGAAGCACGAGACACTACCAACTGCTTCTTAGACCGCCAAGAAATAGGCACCCCACCTAGGAAAATTACAAACTCCGTGGCAGAACGCGTAGTGGTTGGACATCCTGCCCAATCAACATCACAATAACCCTGTAAACTCAAAACATTCTCAAAAGGAAAAAAAATCCCTTGTCCCAGTGTCCCCTTTAGGTAATGTAACACACGTATGACAGCCTCAAGATGAGGTTTCCAGGGGTCATGCATGAACCGACTTAAAACACCAACAGCATAACTGATGTCTGGTCGAGTTATGGTCAAGTATAAAAGTCTCCCCACTAATCGTCTATAATGACCCTCGTCCTCTATTTTGTCATTGACCCGATCAGCTAAAGCATGATATTGAACGATCGGGGTGGATGCCGGTTTTGCGACCAATAACCCTACCTCACTTAGAATGTCTAAAACATATTTTCGTTAACTCAAAACAGCTCCTTTAGGGGATCGACAACCTCTATCCCTAGGAAATATTTGATGGGTCCCAAGTCCTTGATTCTGAAAGATGTATTCAAGATTGTCTTCACTTCAAAAATATGGTTCATATTATTTCCAGTGATAATCACGTCATCAACATATATCAAGACAGCAGTGTAAACTCCATCACGATAAAAGGTCAAGAGCGAATAATCTGACTTGAATTGAATAAAACTGATGCTTAATAAGGTAGAAGTGAATTTATGGTTCCAGTTAGGTGAAGCTTGTTTAAGACCATATGGTGATTTTTGCAAATGACATACTTTTCCCTTATGTTGTTGCTCAAAACCCTGTTGAAGTTTCATATACACTTCCTCGTCCAAATTCCCATGAAGAAATGTATTATTCACATCTAATTGTTGGATTACCCAACTTCTAGCAACTGCCACGGCCAAAACACAGCGTACTGTAACCAATTTTGCAACAGAAGCGAAAGTATCATAATAGTCTATACCTTTTACCTGTGTGAAACCCTTGGCAACCAACCTCGCTTTATAGCATTCAATGTTTCCATCGGACTTATACTTCACCTTGTATACCCATTTTGAGTCAATGGCTCTCTTGCCCGCTGGTAAGTCCTCCAGAGTCCATGTCTGATTCTGTTCCAAGGCTCGGATTTCTCCCTCCAATGACTATACTCAACGGCCTACTTAAAGGTTTTGGGCTCATCACAAGATGTGATGGCATTTAAAACATTACAGTGAGCGTTAGTAAAATGCAGATCAGACACAAAGTTCAAGATAGGATACGCTATGCCAGAATTCGTTGATGGTGAGGAAGCAGGATCATGGGCTATAAATGGGGGTACATCACAAATGTAGTCTTGATACTTAGCGAGTGCAGTGCATAGGCGAGTGTTTCTTCTAACAACCTTAGGCTCTTCCTCTTTCGCGCTGTTCTATGTTGCAAAAACCTCATCCGAGGTTGCTGCGGAGTCCGCCGAACCATTAGTAGCTGGTTTCGCCGACTGGGTGCTGTTCGGCCGAACAGTAACAGGGGCTGGTTCAATAGAAAAGTGAATCGGGACTTTCTAGGATTGGTCTAGGATGAACAACATGTATTTCGAGGTATCGAAAAATGTTCTCATAAAATCGAGCATCCCTTGATGCGACAATATTATTTTCATCGCGATTATAAATTTTATATCCCTTTTGGCCATGTGGATATCCAATAAAAATTCCTGACGCAGCTCGAACATCAAAATTTTCGTTAGTTCTGTTATCAATACGATAGTAACCAAGACTTCCAAATACTCGTAAATGGTCATATTTCAAGAATTTACCAAAAAGTAACTCATAAGGACTCATAAGGGCATTTATTCTTAAGGAAAGGTGAAGGTGTTAAGTTTATAATGTATGCGGCGGTTAAAATACACTCACCCCAAAACTTCTTTAGTAGGCCTGCCTAAACCCGAAGAGCTCGTCCAACCTCAAGCAAGTGTTTATGCTTTCGCTCTACCACCCCATTTTGTTGAGGTGTTCCGGTTAGAGAAGTCTGAAATTGAATACCGTGACTTGCATAAAACTTCAAGAGCGGCCCATACTTGAATTCTTGCCCATTGTCGCTCCTTATCTGTTTAACCCGAAAGCCAAACTGAGTTTTCGCCTTTCGACAAAAATCCATAAGAATTTTATGCGCTTAGGATTTTTCCTTCATCAAATACATCCAAGTACAACGACTAAAATCATCCACAATAGTGAGAAAATACCGAGCATCGGTCAAAGACAAAACCCGATAGGGTCCCCAAATATCACAATGTATTAAACCAAAACATCCACGAGTTTTAGAAACAAACAATGGAAACGGTAAACGTGCCTGCTTCGCACTATGACAAACATCACAAACAACGTCTATTCTTTTAACACCTAAATGCGGAAACACACACAACTTCTGAAATAAAACATGCCCCAAACGATGATGCCAAAAAACGGCATCCTTATTCCTTTGCACAGTGAAAGCCGAAACAACTACTGGTTGTACTTGCAACAAATATAGCCCATTCCGCTACTTGCCCGCACTAATCAGCCTCTTCGAGTGTAGGTTCTATATGTAACAAAAATCACGATGAAATGTTAATGTGCATTTACCTCCATTGGTTAATTTACTCACTAAAAATAAATTATATTGAAAATCAGGCACGTACAGCACATCATAGAGAAAAAATTCTCGAAAATTTTGACCTTTGCTATGTGTGTAAGAACTAAATCGGTTCTATTAGGCAATTTAACAGGTCCAACCCTATCATTCACTTTTATATCAAACATAACTGACAACGAGGACACCACATGATCCGTAGTTCCTGTGTCGATAACTCAATCACAAGACAACGAAACTTGACCTGTCAAATTAACATTAGGAGATGCCAAAACAGGTCCAAGGAGTGCAAGTACTTGCTGGTATTTTGTGGATGACAATCCCAACACGGGACTGTCACTAGTGGCCTGCAGCTTGGCTGTCGCTACCCCACCTCGAAAACTGCTGCCCCACCTCGAAAGCCGCAGCTCCCAAAATCCCAAACCGCACACAAGGTGTTTGATAACATGCCTTAACCATCCATCACTTATGGCTGAAGGAAACCGGTCCTTAACTTCGCTTAGAGTATGGGATGAATTCACCAAACACTGTCTCACATCGGTGGAGAGTAATGTGCAAAAGCTCACTGAGACAGTGCATGCCATGTTGGCCTCACACCCCTGGGGTAATTAGCTCATTGCCTCCGCCAACTCTCTCATTGAGCTCATGAGGCTTCGTCAAACGGGAACAGTTGGCGAGTATCTCAGCCGGTTTGAGACTTTGGCGAGTAACTGTGGGCTAACAGAAGAGCAGAAGGTCAAGTTGATGGTAGGCGGCTTGCGGAAGGACATAGCAGAAGGCGTCCTCTTGTTTAGGCTGCAAACTCTTCATGACGCCAAGTCACTGGCCTGGTTGGAGGAGAGCAATTGCGCCTACTTGGAGGAGTTAGCCGCAAAGGGGTCTTTGAGAATCGCGCCAACATTGCCCACGCCAAGCCTATTGGAAGCCGCTCCTGGCAACCGTGTGACCCAACAGCCATTACCGCCAACATCAATCGCGCCTCAGAGCCCGTTGAGTGTGGCGCCTTCCATACTTAATGAAGATGATGCCCCGCCTTCGCAGTTAGCCCTAGAGACGGCTTCAGACCCCATCTCATATACCGCCGTCACCCCACATGTTGGCACTTCCAAGGATGCTGCCATCTCCATTACAGCTCCACCCACTGCCATCTCTACCCCAGTCTTGGTTATGCCTCTCATACTCATGGCCAATACAAAATCGTCAACTGGGTTGGATCATCCTAAGCTTCAGTCGCCGTTAGTTGTGTTTGAGGATGCTCTCCCAGTTACCGCCAAGCTCTCGTTTTCCCACTGACTCCTCGCCTACCGGGTATACTTCGCTAACTTTAGCAACCCGATTGAGTTCACGACCCATTTCCTACTGAAGTTCGAAAATTTGGTATTTGACCCAGGAGGATCATCTACCTTCTGGAACCGGCTCGTTGTCCATGACCCTTGGAGGCACGGGTTTTTGGAGGGGAAAGAGGTGATACGAGCCAGAATGGGATTAGGCATATAGAAGGATGCCATCTCATTAGCCCCCACCCGCCTGGGCTACTTCTCACCAGATCATCAACCGCCAACCGCACCTCAAGCTAACACAGATATAGCGATGCCCTTACTTCTGATCCTCGAGGACGAGGATCTTTTCAAGGGGGCGGTATTGTTATGGATGGGCCTGTGTTACCAGCCAACCCGGGCTTGACCCGCCAACTCGGGTCCATACCCGCATATTTGGGTGGCCTCAATGCCACCTTAGCCCTAGTTCCACCCCATCCTAACTCACTTTATTAGTATAAATAAGGGGTCTCTTCCCTAGGGTTATTCATGCTAAATGTAATGGTGTGTTGACACTTTCTCTCTCGTCCCCAATTTCTCTAGATCTCCATCCTTCTTCTTCTACCTTCCCCCTTTTCCCCTTATACTTGTATCTACCAATATTATCCATATTATCAATGCAAATATACAACAGGATTGCAATGTAGCTATCCGGTAGGCCTTGGTATCGATCATGTGTTAGATTGTGATTAGCTTGCTTGGATTTGTGCTTTAGTGTGCTGGATTGTAAGTATTGATTGGATTTGGGTATGGATTGGGTTATTTGGATAGGGTCCAATCTCAGTACTCGACTCAAACTCGATTAACTACTCGGGTATTCAAACTCAAACTCGAACTCGATTCGAGTAGTAAATTTTGCTCAAACTTGAAATCGATTAACTATTGGAGTACTCGACTCGACTCGAGTACTTGTTTATTGTGCATATGAACGTTCAACGAATTAGCTCTATTATAATATTATTACATACACTTGAACATTAGTTATACTCAATTTGGATACTTAGTTATTGCCCACTCTATATTTTAACATATACAACAATAAATTACTGATATATTAATAGCAACTATACCTCAAAACCCAAGTTTTAAGAAATACAAGCAAATCAAATAGAAGTTCTTTCACCCCACTACTAATATAACATGTCATCTTTTATAAGGAATGCAATCTTCCTTCTTTCATTCTACTAGTTATGTCACACTACTTGACTTGTACTCGTTTATTAATCAAGTATATTTTGATACTCGAACTAGAACTCATCGAGTTTGAGTCAAGTTTTATTCGAGCCATTTGCGAGCTGCTCGGATCATTTACACCCCTACCTACGCGTAAACAAACAAAAGAATATTTCTTTTTTTAATTTGAATTTGGGGCCCACATGAAATTGCGCTGGAAATTTTTTTTTTTTTTTTTTTTGAAATATGATATTTATTGCATTATATATTCGTCTCATAAATATTTATTTAGTATAAAAATTTATTTATCTTATAAATAAATAATTCATCCCTTGAATTTATTTTTAAATATTTTCAAATGATGCTTAAGTTGAGGCTTACGAAGGGACCTCAGATCCAATCTGGCTCTAGCTTTAGATGAATCAAATCTGATTACCATCTTATGATAATAAGTGATTACCATTTAGTAAAATTTAATTCCACTAAATAATTTTTACTGCACTCTAAAATTAAATATATTTACCAAAAAATTTCCAAAATAGCTTTTTATTACGATAATTATCCCCCTATTAGATATCTGTGAGCAAAAGTAAATTTAACTACTACCGTTACTTTTCACACATCTCTCGCCATAATTCCCAACTCGCCCTTCTCGAACAATTCAATAATACAGAAACAATTTTCGTATTAATTCCAAATGTCAAACATATAGAATATTTCGACCAAAGATTCTAGAATATATTCGTATAATTGTGAATCAACCAAGGGGATACCTTTATTTCGTTAGAGACTATAGATTCGATGTAAAACAACGATTCCGGCTACACTTCATGCCATTACCCAATGCACGTAAGATTCAAGTCAACGCACTTTGACTAATCCTTTTAGCACATCAAAGCAATGAACAATTCATGCACGAGTTCAGGCTGTTTCCTGGTTTTAGAGTTATCGTCTTACAAATTAATTATTTCTGATAGCAGTTAAAGAAACACCTAATTTGGGTGGTTTTGCTTAGTGTTCTAATTTTATTGACAACACCAATATAATACTCTTGGATCCCTATCCATATGACCGAGACAAGTTATTAAAAGTACTATATTATAGTCTTATCAGATAAGTTGTCCAAATCTATCACCGAGTACAAACATACTTGGACAACATATCACTAGTTGGATCTAAGTATATTTGCGGTTCAATTTTATTACCATTTAAACCAAAGCTGACATGTCATATTGGACTATGTCCATGATTCGGCCACTTGGAAAGCGATTTTGAAATGCCGAGAATTGGTTTGATAGAGTGGGACGGCTTAACGAGGCAAAGCTTTAGCTTTAAAAATGTGTCCAAGGAGGTCAGATTCAGGGAGGTTTGATCTATAATGCAATCAGACAGAAAAGGCAAGCTTGGCATTGGAAGAGATCTGTATGGAAGGATGTTATTCCAAAGCAGGGCTTCTGTGTGTGGCTATTAATTTGTGGAGATATGTGTACCGATGAGTGTTTGACGCGTCGTGGATGGGCAATTCCGAGTAGATGCTTGTTATGTAAAAAGATTGTGAATTGAGTGACCATGTATTCTTCCCGTGCTCATTCTTGAAGAAAGTCTAGGAGGAAATTTCTCGACATTTCATGATTCCTTTTTGAAGTGATGTTGAGTCTATTATGGTTTTGTATGGTTCCCGTGTTAGACATGAAAATGGTTGAGTAAGGTTAGAAGAATTGCTTTGGTAACTTTAGTTTACAATCTTTGGAGTGAACGTAATGGGCGTCTATATAGGGAGGTATATCGAAGTGAGAAAGATCTTGTGGGAGAAACTATAGCCCAGGTTTGAAGTCATTCTGTTTTCTTTTGTAAGTGTTGAGTCTCTTGTTTTGGGGGTTGGCTTCATGTAGCCTCCTTTCAGATCCCTTGTATTTGTATTCTTGTTTGTTTGTCAACGATAATTGTGTCTCTTGCCGCTTGGCCAAAAATGTTTTTAAAAATATTTTTATGATAAGCTGAAATTTAGCCACACTTTTAAAGGTACTATCCCCAGAATTTTGTTATGATTCCGTTAATTAAAGTTAATGTAGCATTTAAGAAAAAAAAAACAAACAAAAGAAATGTCATTTATATTTAAAATAATTTAAATATAAAAAAATACTAAGATAATTTTAAAAATGAAAATATCAATATTTAGATTTTTTTTAATTTATAAAATTATTTATTGGTAGGTCAGGGAATTTATAGCTTTTAATTTTGAAATTATTTTCAATAAATTTTAAATATAAATGATAATTAAAATTTAATTTTTTGTATTTTCTTTGATTTTATGTGTCATGCATGTCAGTATACTTGAACAAATACTAATGAAGCGATGAGAAGAATTCTTGCAAAAAAAAAAAAAGTTACTAAAGTTTACGGTATCTAAAAAAAATTTAAAAATCTTAGGGGACTGTCATGATTGTAATAGATAGGTAAGTAGCATAAACCCATTCATGTTAGTATTAAGTGTTCTTATGTTAGTTAGTATTAGAGGAATGTTGGTTATTAGTTAGTTAGGGAGATTCTTGTATTGGTAGATGTAGTTATATTGAGTTGTTATGTTGTTATGTTTGTATTGAGTTGTTAACCCATTAGTTAGTACATTTGTTAAATATTTTCCTAGGCTTAAGTTAGTATAAATAGCTCTGATCATCCCTTGTAATATTCATTCAATGGAATACAACAATCTTAATTCCCTTTACTTCTCTCTATTCTCTCTAATCCTTATCTCTTCCTCGTCTCTTTCTCAATTTTTCTTCACCTCAAATTCTCTTTCTTTCTATTCATAATCCGAGTCCACCTCGGGTCATGATAGGGACCTACAAAATATATTATGAAAAATTAGGGGATCAAATTGATCCTTGTTAGTAGTTTAGGGGGTGTTTTTAATATATAATTAGAAGCTGATGGGGTTACATTCATTTTTCCTTATAATTTGAGGGTTGTATTTGATGAAATTAAAAGTTGGAGGTGTTATATTGATTTTTACCAATAGTTCAGGGGGCTGTCTTTGTTGTAGTTAAAAGTTAAGAGGGTCACTTTGATTTTAACCAATAGTTAAAAGGGTCTCTACAATTATTATTAGGGCTTAGATAGAAAAATAGGGCTGATATTTCCTTGAGTTGCTTCTTTCCTCCCGTTAAGTTTTTACCTGCACGAAATCCCAACATGTGAAAATAATATCGAACAACAGCGACAACAATAGCCCAATACCTTGAAGAGGCTTCCGCCAAGTCAGGTTCTGGGAAAAGTAAAATATATACAACCTTGATCCTACATAATATTAGCTTGTAGAGAGGCTGTTTCTCAAGGGTCTCTCAGCCCTAAAAATAAACTCATGTAATTCTAAATGGCCTTTTTTTCTCATGTATTGTTTGATATTGTTCCAAAGTGCTATAATGCTGCATGTGTCGTGCAAAAATTATTATATTGAGAAAAAGGAATAATTAGTGTTTAATAAGTATTATTGGGCATTGTTGTAAACATATAATTAAGATGTTAGAGTGGTTATTTTAAATATTTGTATAATACTAACTGTTACAGTGTGTTTTATGTATATATAATCTTCAACTATATTATTACAAAGATCCCCAACCCCTCAAAATCCTTCGATTGTTAAATCAAGCATTTTCATCTTTATTAAATGCCTATTTAACTATATTATCACAAAGATCCCCAACCCCTCAAAATCCTTCAATTGTTAAATCAAGCATTTTCATCTTTATTAAATGCCTATTCGGCTTCCCTTTCAAACCTTTGCATTAGTCCCCTAAACAAATAGTCAATTAATTGCAAAACCATTAAAAGAACCTTTTCATTATTTCTTTCAGTTAAACAAAGAGCAATATATTTAATGGAAAACCCAAAACTGAAGCCAAAAAAATAAATGAAGAAATTGACGAGACAATGCAACGGCATGAAAAGTTTGAAACTGATAATCATAAATTCCAAAATTATAATTAGAATGAGGATGAGATTATAGAAAATCAAACTAAAAAAAACAAACAACCCAACGCAATCGTTCACCCACCTACCGTGAAAGCAAAGAAACATGGAAATGAATAACATGGGAGCTGAGCAATCGAAAAGCCACTTACCATTTAAAACATTTTCTTTAATGACACCTATTACATATTGTCTTCTAATGTGTCTTATATTTATATATTTTATTCTTCATTTCTGTAATATATTTGACTTTTACATGTATGTTTTGTTGTAATCTAGGAACATTTTGACTTAGAGTGCAACGGAGCAAACAAAGGTTGAAAAGTGGCAGAATCAAACGTAATCGAGGCATAATTGAAGACTACTTTGAGAAACCCGACCACGTGTGGAAAAGAAATGACCAATCGGTAAGCTAAGTTGATTTTGAAATTAAGAAGTTATTTTATTTTATTATTTATTTATTTATTTATTTTGTTTAAGAAAAAAAATCTAAATAAATAAAAAATTTTACTTTACTTTTTTTCTATTTTTTTGTTTATTTTTAGTTTTTTTTATTTTTTTATTTTAATTTAAATTTTTTTCTTTGTTTTAAAAAAAACTTATTTTTCATTGGTTTACTTTTCTGTTTTATTTTTCTTTGTTTGTTTATTTTTACTTATTTATTTATTTTTTTTTGTTTTAGTTATATTTTTTAGAATGGCTAACTTTGCACCGCGTACGATTGGGGACCACTTCATTCTTCACACGTACGTCACACCCGCCGGAGTTACGTTACCCGCTATGGGTAACGCAAACTTTGAAATTAAGCCTGAGATCATCAACACGCTTCCCACTTTCTATGGAAAGCCGATAGAGAGCCCATATGAGCACTTTGATGCATTTATAGAAATTTGTGAAACTTGTACTATTTATTATGCATAAAAATGAATAAGTAAGATATAATATATTTGAAATATTATATTATCTACAAAAATAATATGATTAATGCGTATATTTTTGGACGAGTACATCTAGAATTGTCAGAAAACTTTTCTTTGTTATTTTTTTTTTTTTTTTTGATAATTTCTTTGTGAACTTTTTAATTCAAAGAAACAAAAAGTAATTGGGCTTTTCCTACTATAAAAGGAAAGTTGTCATTTCAAGAAAAAGCAATTTTTTGAAAATAGGCTCTTCTAATATAAAATAAATTATCAAAGTGGCACCTTTTACAAAAAAAATTACCAAAATGGCATAGTTGAAAAAATATTTACCAAAATGGCATACTTTACTGTAGTGTCAATAGAAAACGCCGTTTGAAACGGCGTTCGTTGAGCAGTGGTTTACGTTACCTTTCGGACCCCGTCAGAAACGGCGTACGGCGTCCCACACACTCAGAGTACGCTACCCGTGACTGCCCTTTTTGAATCCGTGACCTGCTTTTTTCCCCTCCATTTTCATCTTCTTCTTCAACCTGTGACCTACTCTTTTTCCTCCATTTTCATCTTCTTCATCTTCACTTTTACCTCTATAAATATCACCAATTTCTTCAATATTTTTCACAACACTCAATTACTTAAATACATCTTTCAACCTATTATCCTCTCAAAAAAAACTTCCAATCTCCACTTCATTTTCACAGTTATGTAAGTCGTTATTATTGTCATTTTTAAATTTGTTAATACTTTTATATTATAATGTCATATTATTTTATAGGAATTTGTTATTATAGTAATATTATTAGATTGATTAGTAAAGTTAATATAGTGATTATAATATATATAATAGCAAATTAAAAAATTTATTTGTTAATATAATATTGAATAATATTATACTGAAAAAATTATTAATTGTATATTTTATGTTATATTTCAATATATTCATAATTTTTTGTAGCTTATATTATTTTTCAGTGTTAAACTTTATTATATGGCAATTTTAACTGTTTGTGATACCTTTATGTATTTAAAATATTTTGTAGATATTTAAATTCTATATTTTGAGCAATTTAGAGATGTAAATTTATTATATATACATATATATATATATTCAGAATTGTCAGAAAAAATATTATCTGACATGATTATAGAATATAAGGTAAATTATAGAAAACTCCATTGACTTTTACTTCAAAAATAGAAAACCCCCCTCTCAAATAAAATCACTCATTAAATCTCCTAACTTCTGAAAATTTTTTCACTTTGCCCCCAAATTATGTTTTATCTCATAATATTTTTTTCTTAAAATTTTAAAATAATTATATTTTTATTAATATCAAAAAATTTCCTAATTTTTTTTTGCTAAAAATATAAAATATTGAATTTTTGTCTAATAATATAAAACCTTTTTCTAAAAATAAAATTAAACATTAGGGCAAAATGGTCAAAAATAAGTTACATGGGGGTTAAGTGATAAATTTTTAAAAGTAAAGGGGTTTTGTGAGTGCTTTTATTTGTAAGGGGGTTTTCTATTTTTGAAGTAAAAGACAGGAGAGTTTTTTGTAAATACCCTAGAATATATTTTATTAGGTTTGTTTAGTAATATTAATGTAATAATTACAATATATATAATGGTATATTATAAAATTTATTTATGAATATATTATTAAATAAGAGGTTGCTAGAATATATTATATATAATAGTATATCATAAAATTTATGTTTTATTTCAATGTAATATAACACAATTAATACTCACTTATTATTGACTACATGATTATTAGAAAGTTATATATATTACAAATTTTCTAAATATTTAAATTCTATATTTTGAGCAATTTAGGGATGTAATTTTATTTTTTATATGTATTACGATTATTTTAAAATTATTCGAATTTGTAAGACATTAAGAATTTTTAGAAAAACTATTATATTATTCATATAATGTAAAATTTTTATACTATAAATACAATTTAGAGATGCAGTTTAGAATTTTTAATATAAAATTGAATAAGAGGTTGCTATAATAATTTATTTGATATTATGAAAAAATGTGTGAGAATAGAATGATATAATTAGAATTAAAAATAATTAGAAAACGATAATTTTGATAGAAAAATAAGGGACATTGTATGTTTTATATTATATGAATAATACAGAGTTAATATGTTGTATTTTTTAGTTTGATATAATATTGTTAGATAGTCTGTAATGTTATTAATATTACATTGTATGTTTTTAATTGAGACTCAGTCTACAAATTATGGCGTGCAACATAGTCACATTGCTGTGTCATTATGATGGAGATACGGTGCAAACTGTTGATGGTGTTGATTACACGGGTGGAAGGCAGTTTATACTTATGGTGCAGCCTGAAATTTCTCTTCTAGATTTGAAGGAAATGATGCATGAATTTACTGGCTGGGATCATAACACAATTGATATTGCGATTACATGGAGAATGTTGTTATCTCGTAATCCTATGCGATACACACCTATTGAGATCGTTTGTCCAACGGCATTGAGGTCTATGTTCGAAATGGCTTTAGAAAATAGGGCAACATACATAGAATTGTATGTAACTGCTGTGAATGTTGCGGGAAGAGCTCAACATCGTGTGTCGCATAGTGTAGTTGAGGCATCTAGAGCTCCAATGGTGGACGTTTCACTGGTTGCTGGAATGGTTGTAAACGAAAGCACAACCATGTTTGATAGGGCTTATGCCAACAATGATTCCGAGGCATCCGATGAAGATGCAGATCTGGGGTTGGACGAGGACGAGGATGAACTACATGATAATGATGATGGTGCCGGGCCTTCATTTGCCCAAGCTCCCGTTCCTGAATTCGAAGATGTCTCATGGGCAGACCAGGCAGTATGTTCTGACTGGGAGGAAAGTAGAAGAATTCGGTCAACGGGAACTATCTTGGAGGAGGGACAAGTGTTCCAAACGAAGGAAGAATTAGTGAATGCAGTTAAGGAGTGGCACATAAAAAACAAGCTTGAATATATAGTGCACCGGTCGAAGCCTACTTACGTAGCCCTAAGGTGCGTGCAAGTACCACACTGCAACTGGTATCTACGTGGGGCGCTCAAACAAAGACTAGGCGCATTTGAGATTTCGGTTTTGAGGGGGCCACATACATGTTCTACCACTGTATTGGCAGAAGATCACCGTGCCTTGACATCAAATTTTATTGCTACTATAGTGTCATCTATTGTGACTGCTGATCTTAAAATGAATATTGCAGCAATTCGAGCAACAGTACAACAACAACATGGATACAACATTTCGTATCGGAAGGCATGGATAGCAAAATAGGAAGTGATTGAGCGGTTGTTTGGCTCCCATGAGGATGCATTTCTGATTCTACCTAAGCTACTCACTGCATTGCAACAGTCAAATCCAGGCACTATTGTCGATTGGCAATATAAAAGCGTGGTGGGAGATGAGGTAATCTTTCGTGGAGTTTTTTTGGACTTTTGGTGCATCTATTGAGGGATTCAAGAGTTGTCGTCCACTTATTAGTATCGATGGTACCCATTTATATGGGAAATATATGGGGAAGCTGCTGCTAGCTATCGCATTTGACGTTAACAATGGTATATACCCATTGTGTTTTGCTCTTGTGGACCAAGTGGATGCATGGAGTTGGGGTTGATTCCTGTTTTGTCTGCGTACATATGTGACTGGCGATCGCCAACTGATATGTATTATATCTGATCGACATGCTGGCATCAAGAATGGGATGCCAATCATTTGGCCTGAGCCTGAAGGGCAGCATCGTTACTGCACTCGCCACC
The DNA here is from genome assembly GCA_018398585.1 of Simmondsia chinensis. Classification (NCBI taxonomy): domain Eukaryota; kingdom Viridiplantae; phylum Streptophyta; class Magnoliopsida; order Caryophyllales; family Simmondsiaceae; genus Simmondsia; species Simmondsia chinensis. The sequence continues at coordinate 21,413,072 of JAGTTD010000016.1, forward strand.
TTGTTAGTAACTTCAATCACAGATTTAAAAACGCTACAATGAAGAAGAAGTTGAGTGAGATGGCGAGGGAACCTTCTAGGAGGAAGTTCAATGCTTTCTATTACCATTTTATACACGCCAGTGAGAGATCAGAGAGTGGATTGAACGGGAGCCTAAAGAACGTTGGGCACTTTCGTATGATGGTGGTTATCGCTATGGCAACATGACCACTAATATATCGGAAGTGTTCAACAGCGTTTTGAAAGTGGGATGAGCCCTCCCAGTAACTGCCCTTGTGGAGATGACATTTTATCGATGCAATAAATATTTTGTCAATCGCAGGGATGTGGTCGGGGCATATTTTTCACAGGGTCTTTTATGGCTGCCGAAAGTCTTTGCTAAAATAGAACTTGCCACCATGAAATCAAGAAGACATACAGTGACGTTGTTTGATCGAAACACTATGGAGTTCCAGGTAACAACTCCGAGTAGGCAGACTGAATCAGGATACAGAAGGGAGACTAGCCATACTGTAATGCTGAACGAATGGAGTTGCACTTGTGGTACATGGCAACTATTTCATCGTCCATGCTCATATGTGATGGCATGTTGTACCGCTTCTCGGCTCAAGTTCGGACAATATGTTGATCCATTTTTAAGCCTTGCCAGGTATGCAAGTGCGTATGCTCCATTGTTTCACCCCCTTCCCGATCAGTCTCTATGGCTGGAGTACATTGGACCTATAGTGGTTGTAGATCACACAAGGTGGAGGCATGGTAGAGGACGGCCACGCTTAACCCGACTACATAACGAAATGGACGCAAGGGAGGGCTTGTCCAAAAATAAATGTAGCATATGTAGTGAAAGGGGGCATAATAAAAAAACATGTCCTAATAGACAACAATAATGTTGTACTTAGGTTCATACTTGCATTTGATGTATTATTTACTGTAATTACATAATAATAATAAATATAATTTCTTTCTTGTGTTGTGCTTGATAAGAATGCTGTAATATGTGTAATTTTATTGTTAGCCCATTGGTTACTATTTTCAGTTTTTTTAGAGATATGGTAAGAACACTAGGAGGACATGCTTCGACTTCGACCTCGACTGCTCGGTATGGTGAGCAAAATCCAGGTCCAGATGACAAGTCTGTGTTGCGCCTTCAGGAGCGTCATCGATCGGAGGATGTTTGGAATGAAAGGGTATGCTATTAATCAATATTTGTCATATAATTTTGAGTTATAATTATTTAAATAGTTGATTAATATATTTAATGTCTTTGTGTTACAGGGCAATGATGAGATCAGGGTGAGGATTCACCATCCATCAACCCTTCGCCCACAAATACGACCTTATGTCGTACAAGCTGGATTCATTGGAGTGGCCCAAGTAGGTCACATCCAGATTGATAACGCATTGATTGGGGCTTTGTTAGAGAGGTGGAGGCGGGAGACCCATACATTCCACCTACGTGTTGGTGAGATGACACCAACACTGCAGGATGTTGCCGTCTTACTAGGTCTACGTATAGACGGTCGAGCAGTCACTGGTAGCACTACCTACAATTGGCAGGACCTCTGTCATTATTTATTGGGTGCAGCCCCCCCAGAATCAGCATTAAAAGGCAGCCTAGTAAGAAGTACATGGTTGGCGCAACTTTGTGCACAAGCCCCCCCACCTTACGCTGATGAGCAAGTGTTGTTACAACACGCCAGACGCTACATCCTTAATTTGGTCGGCTCCCTGTTGTTCACCAACAGCACTGGTAGTTGGACATCAATGGTCTATCTTCCATTGCTTGAGACGATGGAGGGGTGTAGTGAGTACAGCTTGGGGTCAGCTGTTCTTGCTAATCTATACAGACAAATGTGCCAGTGTTGCATGGCAGGCCACGCCCAAATCGGCGGGTGTGTTTTATTGCTCCAGGTATGGACGGTCACTTATATTAATGTTTAATTCTTTAATGTATTAAATCCCTAATTCGTATGTGCCATTGCATGTGTAGTTGTGGTCATGGGAACATTTACGTATTGATCGACCATTTATATCCCGCCCCGTCCACTTCCACCTGCAGTCAATGATCTGTTGCCGCCTTTGGGATCTCAGTAAGGGAAAATATTTTGTACATCTTGATTTAATGTATATGTAATATTATGTATGTATTAAAATAATTTATTTTGTACTTGATCAGCTGGGTTGCGTCCTTAACATTCCGCAAGAATCCATGGCAATGCCAATCCTTCTATAGGGACCAACTTGATATCCAAAAGCCGCATCAGGTATATACATAAAAACAGACACAATTATATATTGTTAATATTTAATGTAATAACTAAGTTATTTTACCTGCACTTAGGTTCAATGGACGCCTTACAGGCAATCTCGGTTAAGCACCTTGCCCGCGATTTGTGTCGAGGGTCGTCATATCTGGCGATATCAGGGACCAATGATATGCTTTGGCATTGTAGAGCTGCATTGCCCTGATAGAGTGTTGCGTCAGTTTGGATTAATGCAACATATTCCGGATCACATCGACACCCTTGACTCCTTGCACAATACATCTCGTTCGGGCAGGTGGGACGAGAATTGGGAGGTCTACCATTCGAACTGGATCGAGGTATGGAACACACGAATGGATTATATCGCAAACGTACGTCACCCTCCTACATCGCCTACAGATGACATGTGTTGGTACAACTCTATCACTGGGCGTTATATAGTACGGCGTGAAGTGCATGTTCAGCGTCCATCCCGGTTTTCATTATGATCCAAGTGGCAACCAAATTCAACGTGTAGTAAGCACTTTTACAACATTTGTCTCTTTACTTATTCCACAATATGTTTCGTTAACATTTGAATGTACTATTTTCTAGGTCGATGTTCTTAAAAAGCATGCTAAAATGGCAGTTCAAAGGATACGTAATACTGTTGGCCACACTGTAGAGTCTGTCTCTACAAAATGGCTAACTGCTTGCAGTACCGCAATAGATGTTGCCGGTGAACGACATCAATTTGAACAGGCTATGCAAGAAGAAAAGTTTCACTACCGTTCCTTTGGTGCTCCACCCTCACAGCATCGTGGTGAACCTCTAGAAGAAAGTACACGTGAACATCTGCGACATAGTTTTTCAGTTCATATGGAAGGTTCACCCTCACAGCATCGTGGTGAACCTCCAGAAGGACGTAGACGTGAACGTCCGCGACATAGTTTTTCAGATCATATGGAAGGTTCACCCTCACAGCATCGTGGTGAACCTCGTCGTAGATCGACGTCACGTTTTGTACCATAACTTACGTTATTTATTTTTTTATAATCTATTATTACAGTGCATTTTTTCCTTTTTTATTAATTTATACATTAAATAATGTAACTCTACTAAATTTTTTTTCTACTTTATTTTATTATTTTGTTGTTAATTAAGTTAGGAGAATGTTAGGGTTTATCATTTTATTAAATAATGTGAAATCGTGGTGAACCTGCGTGTGGGACGCCGTTTCTAATGACAGAGGTGCATACACCTGCGTGTGTGGGACGCCGTTTCTAATGACAGAGGTGCATACACCTGCATGTGTGGGACGCCGTTTCTAACGGCGTCCGTACGCCTTTTCTGACGGCGTCCGAAAGGTAACGTAAACCACTGCTCAACGAACGCCGTTTCAAACGGCGTTTCCTATTGACGCTACAGTAAAGTGTGCCATTTTGGTAAATATTTTTTCAACTATGTCATTTTGGTAATTTTTTTTGCAAAAGGTGCTACTTTGGTAATTTATTCCGATTATAAACATTTTACGGCAACTTTGTTAAAGAAAAAATAAATAAATTTTTAAGGTGCATTTTTAAGCCATAAGTTGAAAGGATTTTTGACTTTTTTTGCAACTATTATACTTTTGAAAAAAAAAATTAGCAAAATATTACAAGTTGAAAAATATTTAGCAAACTAACATAGTTTACCGTTCACGGGCTTTTGCATGCCTTCCGGGAGGTCGTCCGCCTTGGTTGCACGACGACCCAAACGTCGTCCATATGCGTGCCCCCCCCCCCCCCCCCTCGGGGGGGAATCCTGCCCAACCTGTGACCCCTTTTTTTTCTCTTTCGTCTTCAACCCCATCCCTAACCCAAAAAACATGACTTTTTTAGCAAAATATAATGTAAGTTATTTACATATTGTCGAAATTTATTTCAACTCTTTTTGGCAACAAAATCATCATATTCTAGCAAAGATACGTATATTGACATAATAATATTTCACTTTTGTATTTTTAATAAAAATCTATAAATATTGCTAAAAGGTAATAAATTACTAAAATTTCATAAACTGTAGATATTTAAATGCTAAATTTAAAGTAATATACATTTTAAGGATCAAAATCTGACGTGGATCTACGACTGGGTTCACCACAATGTCTTGAGGGCGTGGACTCCGTGTGAACCGAAAAACTATGCCGTGGAGGAAGTTCACGTCCCCTTCTTTGCGCAGCACGTAAACTACGAAAGTCAACACCTTTGTCTTATAGAATATGTCTGAAATCATGTCCCTCACCGACAGCATCCATTGTGCGACTGCAACTAGTAAGAATATCTGTGGAGAGGGACTCTACAATGTGGCTAGTACTATTACGTAGCGCTTGAGCACACCTTCTAGTCTGTTGTCTGAAAATATCGATCTAGCACATTGTATATTTACATGTTAATAAAATGAAATGTATAATAAGTAACAGAACATATGTTTTCAAAGTACTTACTAATTGTTGAATACAGTTGCCACTTGGTTCATAAACAAGCCGGGGCTGGCGTGGAATTTGCACTTCATGCCGTGCGATGACACGCCTAGTGATAGATAAGTACCATTCCATGTACTCTCTAGGCGATATCGGGGGATCACGCACACTGGCGATGTGATGCTCCCGTGAGCCCCACAGCTCGATTCAGTTGTTGTGATGGACAACGCAGTCCTCGTCGTGCCTGCCATGACGAGACAAATTATGCAACGTGTCGAGAGTGTTAACAGGATCTGGGATATGCTGCACTAATCCAAACTGACGCAGCACTCTGTCACTGCAGTGTAATTCTACAATTGCAAAAAAATATCAAAGGTCCTTCATATCGCCAGATGTGACGACCCTCGACACAAATCTCAGGCAAGGCGTTCAATTTAGATTGCCGGTACGGCGTCCAATTAACTTAAGAACATATAAAATAACTTGGTTATTACAGTAAATAATAAACGACAAAGAAATATGTATATTTTCATGTATATACCTGATGAGATTCTTGGACATCGAGTTGGTCCCAGTATAAGGAGTGGCTGCGCCTTAGAGACTGGCGGAATGACAAGGCGGCACTCCAGCTGATGAAATATGCAGTGAATTATATTAAGATACATACATACCATTATGTGTACATTAAAGCAACATAGTAACAAACTATTTTATCTTACTGAGAGCCCAATGGCTGCGGCGGATAATTAGCTACACCTTGATTGTGACGGGAGACGGAGATAAGTGGTCGATCGATGTGTAAGTGCTTCCACAACCACAACTGCACATGATAAATTGGAAGAGTTGGGATCATGCTACACATTAGAAAATTAAACATGAATTGTGAACCGTACCTGGAGCAATAAAACACATCCGCCTAGTTACTTGCCGCCCTTCGTGCAACATCGGCACAGTTGTCTGTACAAGTTGGCGAGCATTGCTGACCCCCAGCTGTATTGACTACAGCTCTCTATTGTTTCAAGCAACGGTAGGTAGACGAGCGATGCCTAACTACCAGTACTATTGCTAAACAGCACAAAATCGAGCAAATGGAGGATGTACAATCTTGCGTACTGTAACAGCACTTGCTCCTTAGAGTCATCTGGGGGTCCCTGTTGTACCAGTCCATTCGACCATGTGGTTCTAATCATGCCGCCATGCAAGTGATTCATAGGATCTATACCCAATAAAACCTGGCAGAGGTTTCTCCAATTGTAGTTTGAGGTACCAGTGACTGCCTGGCTGTTTACTCGTAAACCTAGTAAGACGGCAATATCCTGCAGTGTTAGCTTCATCTCACCAACACATAAATGGAATGTATGAATTTCTCGCCTCCACCTCTCCACCAAAGCAGTAATCAAGGTGTTATCAACTTGGATATGACCTATTTGGGTCACTCCAATTAAGCCAGCCTCTATGATATGCGGTCATACTAATTCATGAGGCGCTATGTGATGGTGTATCCTCCCTCTGATCTCGTCGCCAGCCTGTAACACGGAACATCAAGCATGTCAATCAACTATTCAAAAATTTAAAATATTATCTTGTATGGCTAACCATTGTTTATTAACATACCGTTCCATTCCAAATGTCCTCAAACCGATGGTCGGCCTAAAGATGCACCACTGAGTTGTTATCTGGACCCGAATTTTGCTCAGCATATCGACTGCTGGAAACATGTCCTAGTCCTCTTGCCACATCTCTAGAACGGACTAAAAATAGTTAACAAAATATATGAGCCAAAAATAAAATTAAAAGATTATAACATTCACTCGATCGCAACACAAGAATAATATTACATTTATTACATCTAATTATAATTGCTAATAGCACATATTACAACACGTTGCTTATAAAAATGAAAGGGATACATCTATGAACCTAATTACAAAACTACCGTTGTCTATGTGCACATGTTTTTTTTTTTATTAGGGCCCCTCTGACCACATATGCTACATTTATTCTGGGATGTGCCCTCCTTGGCATCGATTTTATTATGTATTCTGGTTGATCTCGGCCGTCCTCTGCCCATTCTCCACCTACTAAGATTTGGAACCACCTCCGGCCATAAAGACTGATCAAGAAGGGGGTGAAACAATGGAGCATAAGCGTTTGTGTACATGGCAAGGCCATACGGTGGATCAACATACTGTCCGAAGTCGATCTTACATGCTGTACAACAAGCCATGACAAGTGAACATGAACGATGAAATATTTGCCATGTACCAGAAGTGCATCTCCATTCAGTCAGCATTACCATGTTGTTAATCGCCCTTCTGACGCTCGATTCAGTCTAACGGCTAGGAGTTATTACCTGGAACTCTAGAGTGTTTCGATCAAACAGCATCACTGTATGAATCCTTGATTTCATGGTGGCATGCTCTACTTTAACGAGAACAGTGGGTGGCCATAGCAAACCCCGTGAATAATACTCCCTGGCAAGATCCGTGCGACTGACGAAGTATTTTTTACATTGAAAAAAATGTCAGTTCCACAAGGGCGGTTACCGGGAGTGCTCGTGCCCCTTTGAGCACACTGTTGAACACTTTCGATATATTAGTGGTCATGTTACCATAACGATAACTACCATCGTACGCAAGTGCCTAACGTTCTTTTGGCTCTCTCTGTATCCACTCTCTTACCTCATCATTGACATGGATCAATTGATTGTACTTAGCATTGAACCTCCTTTTGGATGGTTCCCTCGTCATCACATTCAACATCTTCTTCAGTGTAGAATTTTTGAATATGTGGTTGAAGTTACTCCCTAGATGGCAAGTGCAGTATCAATGCTGGCCTTCAGGCTCTGACCAAATGATTGACATCCCACGCTTGATTCCAGCATGATATTATACACATTGGGAAGCGATCGCCTGTCACATAGGTCCGTAGACATAACAAAAACCAAGTCCAACTCCACGCATCCTCCTCGTCCACTTGAGCAAAACACAATGGATACAGACCATTGTTAGCATCAAATGCGGCAGCAACCAGCAACTTCCCATTGTATTTTCCATACAAATGGGTACCATCCACATTGATCAATGGATGACAACACTTGAAACCCTCTATGGATGGCCTGAATGCCCAAAAAGTTCAGCGAAACAGTCCTTCCCTAGCTTCTTCGCTCTTAAATTGAAATTCCACAACAGTCCCGGGGTTTGACTGTTGCAACGCAGTCAGCAACTTAGGGAGCATCGAAAATGCTTCCTCATGTGAGTCAAACAATCGCTCAAGCACTTGTTGCTTAGCTTTCCACGCCTTGAAATACGAAATGTTGTACCCGTGCTGCTCTTTCACTGCTGCTCGAATTGCTGCAATGTTGATCTTCAGATCAGTAGACACAATAGGGAACATCATATCTGCAACAAAATTTGAGGTCAGTTGACAGTGGTCTTCCGCCAATATAGTGGTGGGACATGTATGGGGTTCCTTCAAAACTGATATCTCAAATTGGCGTATCCTCTGTTTCAGCACCCCACACAGATACCACTTACATTGTGGTTCTTGTATGCACTTTAGGGCTACGTATTCAGGACAAGACCTGTGCACTGTATATTGCACCTTATTCTTAATGTGCCACAAATTCACTGCACAGACTAAGTCCTCCTTCGTTTGAAATAATCGTCCCTTCTCAAAACGAGATCCTGTTGACCCATGTCTTCTACCTTCTTTCCATTCAGAACACACTGCCTGGTCTGCCTATGAAACATCTTCAAACTCGGGAACAGGGGCTTGGAATACTATAGGCTTGTCCACATTATCTGGGTCGTTCTCACAATCGTCAATACCAACATCTGCATCGTCATCCGAGGCCTCGGAATCATTGTTGGTATATGCCCCATCAAATATACTTCTATCCTTGTTTGAAACCATCCCTTGTACCAATGAAATGTCCACAATTAGACTTATGGATGGGCCAGCAGCTTCGAATTGAAAATGTGATACATGCTGTTGAGAGCTGCCTACAACATCCACAGCATTTACGTATAGTTCTACGAATGTCACCCTACTTCCTAAAACAAGTTCGACCATGGACCTCAAAGCCACTGGATAAGTGATCTCAATAGATGTATATCACATAGGATTTTGGGACAACAACATTCTCTATGTAATCACAATATCAATTCTGCTACTATCCCACCCAGTATGTTCATGCATCATTCCCTTCAACTCCGGAAGAGAAATTCCAGACCGTGTCATGAGTACAAACTGTCTTCCACCCGTGTAATCAACACCATCACAGTTTACATCATATTTCCATCATAATGACACAACAATATGACTATGTTGCATGCCATAATTTCTAGTTTGATTACCCAAGAATAAAATTAAGGAAATCAGTAATCTATTTACCTAGAATATTAGCTACACTAATTACATACAATATTAACTAATTACATAATAAATAATCCTCAAAATTTGTATACTACATATATAGAATTTGAGCTAAATAATTGTATGTTCAACCTAAATCATGAGTGTAAATATATCATACAAATGTATAACATAATAATTTTTTCTAACAATTTATTTATTATTGGGGGAATTAATAGTAATCCTATAAATTTGTATAGTACATATATAGAATTTAAACTACACTTATTACGTATGATATTAATGTAATTACTTAATAAATTATTTAACAAATATATTTCACAATAAAAATTTACAGCGTATTACCTAACGATGCATTAATTAATTACATAATAAACAATTCTACAATAAATTCTAAAACAATATTATACTTTCAAAATTCGTATCTCACTTAAACTAAGTTTAATGGAAATAAACAATAATACAAGGATATACATTTTTTTTAAAAATATTATCAAAATAATAATAAAACCTTCAACTATAAAACTATCAAGTTATTTGTCAATAATTTGTGGTTGCATAGTTTTGGTGTTTTCGAAATAACATAAAAATAAATAGGATTACATGTATACTAACTTTAATTAAAGAACAATAGAACAAATAACATAATAATTTTTTTAACAATATATTATTCAATATATATTAACAAACAGATTTTATAATATACTATTCCATATATTAAATTTACAATATTCATAAAACTAGTCTAATAAAATCGCAAAAATAATAATTCTCTACAAAGAAACATGACATCAGGATATAAAAACAAAACTAGAACTGAAAATTTACGACAATAACAACTTGTGTAGTAGTGAAAATGAAAGGAAGTGTGAACTTCTTAGATCAAACATAGATTGAAAGATGTAAGTAAATGAGTGTTGTAAAAATTATAAAAATGGGAGAGGGTATATATAGAGATTTAAGAGAAAGGTTGAAGAAGAAGAAATGGGGGAAGTGAAGTAGAAGAAGAAGAAGTTGGGGTTGGGGTTGAAGAGGAAAGAGAAAAAGAAGGGGTCGTGGGTTGGGAATAGGGTTGAAGAGGAAAGAGAAAAAAAAGGGGCCACGGATGGGATTACCGGGTGGTGGGGGGGGTAGCGGGATTTGCGGTGTTGCAGGGTCACGAGTATGAACAACATTTGGGTTGTCGTGCAATAGCCCGTGAACAGTAAACTATGTTAGTTTGCTAAATATTTTTCAAATTGTGATATTTTGCTAATTTTTTTAAAAAATGTGCTAGTTTGCAAAAAAAAGTCAAGATTTTTCGTGCACATTATTTTTTCTTCAAAGAACAGAACGTAATGGACACTTTTTGAATCCAATTTAAGAGCAATTCTATACGCAAAAAAGGTTCAAAAAATAAATTCATAAAAAAAATATCTGCACGAAACAATGATACACAACATAACAACTCTAAAGTTAAATCTTTTATTTAAAGCATTTTTGAATTTTTACTGAAAACCACTTAAATTTTAGGTGTATTACAAAAAAATCACCTTAATTTTCTAATTTTTTAAAGTCACACCTAAACTTTTAAAAACTTTTCAATTTCACACCTTGATATTAATATAGTTAACATATGTTAGTTTTTGTTGACATGGCTTTTGAAAAAAATAGTCATTTTCAAAAATTTGAATATATTTTGAATATCTTAAAAATTTGTAAATATTTTAAAACATAAGTGCATATTTTAAAATAATATTTTTAAATGTCTTGTTACTAAAAATTAACAAATATTAATGGCTTTAACATTGAGGTGTAACATTAACAAAGTTTAAAAGGTTTAAATGTAACTTTGAAAAATTAAAAAAATTTAAGTAATTTTTTAAAATCGTATTTAAAATTTAAAGGATTTTTTAAAGAAATCCAAGCACATCTTGCAAAAGTCACTTTTTCACGAGAACAATGACTCCAAATAAGATTAATTGAAGAGTCGGTTCCTAAAATAATGCTGAAAAATAAAAAAATAAAAAAATAATGCTACAAAATAAATATTTACCAATCTACTGTTGAACCGCGTTTTATAAATGCGGTTATACTAAACCGCGTTCAAAAAACGTGTTTATATGTAAAAATAACCGCATCAAGAACAAAAATTTATATTGAGCATAAACCACGTTTAGAAAACGCGGTTTAATATCATATAAACCGCGTTTAGTAAATGCGGTTATAATATTTTATGAATTAAATAACATAAATAACAAACTAATAGATATATATAAATAACGAACTACTATATAAAAAATAATATAAATAAAACATAAATAAATGTTCAAAAAAATAAAACATAAATAAATATTACCGTCATATATTTCACTGCTACTAGCTGCTAACCGAGCCTCGTGCTCCTTTTTCATCTTGCATGTCAATACATTATGACATTTTCTCTTACAGAATCCACGTGTGACCCTTCGTGTATAGTCATTTCATCCATTTCATTTTGAATTCGTTTCGAGCGTGGGCGTCCTTGACTTCAAGACTTGTCTTTTACAATGATACGCGAATGCGGTTTATGTTCACATGAAACGCGTCTTTAAGACGAGTTTTATAACTGGAAAAAATTAATTCGGTTATTTTTGGAAAACGCGGTTCAACAGTAGATTGGGAATTATTTATTTTTTGACATTATTTTTTTTATTTTTTTATTTTTCAGCATTATTTTGAAAATCGACTCTTAATTGAGAGCAATGGGGACTAATACGTGTCATGAAAGAAAACTATTCTCATTGAAACTTCCACCGCCACTCACTATTTGTCTTTGTGGACTAAGAGGCCCACTAGATTTGCTTTGTTAATCATTGCAGCGTTCCAGCACCGCCGAGCGCATCCAGGCTACTGTCCGAGGTCTCATCTAGGCTTGAAGATGGAACTCTCTATGAAACAGATGGCTTTGATGACAACTTTATTCCGCGTTATCTCATTTATTTATTGTGTCATGGCTGAGAACAAAAAGGTTTTCTCATGTCACGATCCTTGGCTCGTGACCTTGCCTTATCACGTTCCTAAATTCGTGACCTCGAGTTAATGGCTCGAGATATGAATTGATAGTGAGAATTGATAGAGTTTAAGAGAGTATAGGATGAGAAAGAAAGTGAATTTAGACTTAGATGAGAAAAGAAGTAGAGTTAGATGATAGAAAGAATAGAGAGTATGAGATGAGAGAGAATTAAGAGTTGAACTCTTGGATTTCATTCATATTTTTATTGATTAATAGATGCTTATTATATTGCTAATGCTTCCTATTTATAGAGAATTAAAAGAACAATTTAGAACTTCCTAGAATTAATCCTAGATCTGAAAATACAAATAAATGGCGGAAAATATAATGGCGGGAAAGTATTTGAATTCAAATAAGAGCGGGAAATAACAAACTATTCAAATAAAGGCGGGAAAGGGAATTATTCAAATATTGGAGGGAAAATCGGTTGGAGGAGCGTCCAACTTGGCCATTTCCAGATTATTCTAGATGCTTCCAGATATAGGCGCGCCATAGGAGCTGCTGGAACACTTGCAACAGTCGTTTTGAAGCTGAACGCCAACCATTGACACTATCGGGTGCCTAGGACAAGCCCTTGACACTGCCTGGCCTGACCCTGTGACGCTGCCAGGTCGCGAACTGGCCCGACCCAGACCATGATCCTCTGCGACCTTGACACGGTCCTGCTGCGAACTGGGCGGAACCCGGCTGTGAGCCTTTGACATTCGACCCTGACACCCGAACCTCTCTCCTTGGTGCTCTCGGTTGCTGCATAGGGCTTTGTCATGGCTAGGGTCGTGACAATCCCTTCCCCTTCAGTTTGTCCTTGTCCTCAAGGACGTTATTAACTTTCTAGCTATTACAATATATTTTCCTAGTACATACACTACTAGCATCTTTTACTAAGTACTTAGATTTTTTTTTTTCATTTTATTTGTTACATCATATTAACCACTAAGTACTGAAGTACACAAAGAGTTCTACCCGATCCCTTTTCTTGAGGTCAAGTCAGGACAAGGTAGGTTTAGATGAGCTGCGTTTTCAGTGCCAATTCCAGTTCGAGGAAAGCGCTCCCATACTTGGGCCTTGACATTGGCATTGTCAATGTAACCTTGTAACCTTCCCTGCTGCACGTCCTTGGTTACCCTCAGCCACGGTTCTTTGTGCATTGGATCATCATGTTGCTGCTGGTCACTAGGTACGGCCAAGGTCACCATGTTGTTGCGCACGGCTATTGTTTCATGTGATTCCTCAAGGAATGGTTGTACCGGTTTTTCTCTGACATCACCAGGCCATTCATGAGGCTGCAGTAGCTGATCAAGGCTGAGTTCTTGGCTGTCCAGATGTTCTTCAGGTTCCGGTGCTGCGTCTGGAAATGGCTCGGTTGTTTCCTCAACGATTATTATGTCCACGTCCTCATCAAGGTTGCCTCCGGTTTCCTCAACGATGGTTGATTCAACCGGTTTATCCACAGTCTCGATCTTGTGACTAATGTTAGGATGGTCTACGGGATCAATTCCTTGGGTGTGCGTGTAATTCTTCAGCCTCTTATCCAAGGAGTCGATGGTTGCTATCATCTCATTTGATTTCATTGTGATTTGTTTAAATTCCATTGTGATTTTTTCACAAGGCATAGCTGATCTGAATGACATTTGATTCCACTGCTGGTGTCGTCAGCGCAGTAACCTAACTGATTCGGTTCTGAATTTTTTTAAAAAAAAAAAAAAAACAGATTAGATCAGATCAGATCAGGATCTGATCTAATTCAGCACCTCGCAACATTGTCAGCTTGTTTAATGCAGTTCCAGATCTGAATTTGAAACAGGTGAGCTTACTTCTTCAGTAATGGAATCAGTTCTGCCTTGATCTGTACAACAACAACTGATTTCGGGCCGATCGGATCGAGCGGAGTTGGTTTTAGACCCGACGCCAGCTGAATTGACTCACCCGCTGAGACCCTTGGCTGAATCCACAGTTTTGATACTGCCAACTTGTTGGATCCTTGTTTGTGCAGCCCACACATTGACCGAAGCTGGACTTGATCGGTTCTGAAGTTTTTTTTTTTTTTTGATAACGAGCCTCCGATCGAAGATGGCTCTGATGCCACTTGTCATGATCCTTGGTTCGTGACCTTGCCTTATCACGTTCCTAAGTTCGTGACCTCGAGTTAATGGCTCGAGATATGAATTGATAGTGAGAATTGATAGAGTTTAAAAGAGTATGAGATGAGAAAGAAGGTGAATTTAGACTTAGATGAGAAAAGAAGTAGAGTTAGATGAGAGAAAGAATAGAGAGTATGAGATGAGAGAGAATTAAGAGTTGAACTCTTGGATTTCATTCATATTTTCATTGATTAATAGATGCTTATTACATTGCTAATGCTTACTATTTATAGAGAATTAAAAGAACAATCTAGAACTTCCTAGAATTAATCCTAGATCTGAAAATACAAATAAATGGCGGGAAATATAATGGCGGGAAAGTATTTGAATTCAAATAAGAGCGGGAAATAACTACCTATTCAAATAAAGGCGGGAAAAGGGAATTATTCAAATATTGGAGAGAAAATCGGTTGGAGGAGCGTCCAACTTGGCCATTTCCAGATTATTCTAGATGCTTCCAGATATAGGCGCGCCTTAGGAGCTGCTGGAACACTTGCAATGGTCGTTTTGAAGCTGAACGCCAACCATTGACACTATCGGGTGCCTAGGACAAGCCCTTGACACTGCCTGGCCTGACCCTGTGACGCTGCCAGGTCGTGAACTGGCCCGACCCAGACCATGATCCTCTGCGACCTTGACACTGTCCTGCTGCGAACTGGGCGGAACCCGGCTGTGAGCCTTTGACATCTGACCCTGAAACCCGAACCTCTCTCCTTGGTGCTCTCGGCTGCTACATAGGGCTTTGTCACGGCTAGGGTCGTGACAATCCCTTCCCCTTCAGTTTGTCCTTGTCCTCAAGGACGTTATTAACTTTCTAGCTATTACAATATATTTTCCTAGTACATACACTACTAGCATCTTTTACTAAGTACTTAGATTTTTTTTTTTTCCTTTTATTTGTTGCATCATATTAACCACTAAGTACTTAAGTACACAAAGAGTTCTACCCCGATCCCTTTTCTTGAGGTCAAGTCAGGACAAGGTAGGTTTAGATGAGCTGCGTTTTTAGTGCCAATTCCAGTTCGAGGAAAGCGCTCCCATACTTGGGCCTTGACATTGGCATTGACAATGTAACCTTGTAACCTTCGCTGCTGCACGTCCTTGGTTCCTCACAGCCACGGTTCTTTGTGCATTGGATCATCATGTTGCTGCTGGTCACTAGGTACGGCCAAGGTCACCATGTTGTTGCGCACAGCTATTGTTTCATGTGATTCCTCAAGGAATGGTTGTACCGGTTTTTCTCTGACATCACCAGGCCATTCATGAGGCTGCAGTAGCTGATCAAGGCTGAGTTCTTGGCTATCCAGATGTTCTTCAGGTTCCGGTGCTGCGTCTGGAAATGGCTCCGTTGTTTCCTCAACGATTATTATGTCCACGTCCTCATCAAGGTTGCCTCCGGTTTCCTCAACGATGGTTGATTCAACCGGTTTATCCACAGTCTCGATCTTGTGACTAATGTTAGGATGGTCTGCGGGATCAATTCCTTGGTTGTGCGTGTAATTCTTCAGCCTCTTATCCAAGGAGTCGATGGTTGCTATCATCTCGTTTAATTTCATTGTGATTTGTTTAAATTCCTTTGTGATTTTTCACAAGGCATAGCTGATCTGCTGAGCAATGACATTTGATTCCACTACTGGTGTCGTCTGCGCAGTAACCTAACTGAATCGGTTCTGAATTGAAAAAAAAAAAAAAAAAAAAAAACAGATCAGATCAGATCAGGATCTGATCTAATTCAGCACCTCGCAACATTGTCAGTTTGTTTAATGCAGTTCTAGATCTGAATTTGAAACAGGTGAGCTTACTTCTTCAGTAATGGAATCAGTTCTGCCTTGATCTGTACAGCAGCAACTGATTTCGGGCCTATCGGATAGAGCGGAGTTGGTTTCAGACCCGACGCCAGCTGAATTGACTCACCCGCTGAGACCCTTGGTCGGATCCACAGTTTTGATACTGCCAGCTTGTTGGGTCCTTGTTTGTGCAGCCCACACAGCTCGGTTCCTGTCCTGACCGAAGCTGGACTTGATCAGTTCAGAAGTTTTTTTTTTTTTTTGGTCTTTTTTTTGTATGATGAGATCCTTGACCTCCGGATGAATGAAAAATGAGTGCAGCAGATTTTTTTTTTTTTTATAACGAGCCTCCGATCGAAGATGGCTCTGATACCACTTGTCATTATCCTTGGTTCGTGACCTTGCCTTATCACATTTCTAAGTTCGTGGTAATGGGCAAGTTGCGTGTGGTAATGGGCTCAGTTCAGCTTAATAACGAATTTGATTCGGTTTGATTAGACTACCTAGCTGAGCCAAGCCGAGTATCGAACTAGCTAAAATCTTATCAGACCAAACTTGAACAAAGGTTTAAAAGCTCGATAAGCCTCATGAAGCTCGAGTTTCAACTAGGGGTTGCTTGACTCGATTCGACTCATATACACCTAGTATGTTACTAAGTTTTTAGTTTTACATGCTGCAGCCTGTTGCTGGAACACCTATCCCCGGGAAGAACGTTGTCATCTGCAAGTATTCGTCTGACCCGACAGTGTTGTTGGGATACGTATCCGTTGCAGCTCTGATAATATCAACCATTGTTGGATATATGTCGATATCTTACCCTTACAGCAAGAAGTTTGTTCCATATTCTGCTTTATTCTGTAGTAAATCCATGGTCGTTTTCTTCAACATTGCATGGTAAATATCCATCCCGTTATTAAGAACTCCACATGTGAGTCAAATATGAATCACATATGGGAGTTGTAGGAAAGAAAAGACCAACACATAAGCCTAGTAGGTTACTCTACTTAATGCCAATTAATTTTAGGATAGAATCACACTTGGGCTTATATGTAGATCTCATGTACGTTTACTAGTGGGTTGGACCGAAAGGCCCTGTGAAAATTTAACACCCGTTACGTCTTTTTGTTATGTTACTAATAAATTAGTTCGATTTGTATTTTCTTAGTTTTGATAATAAATACCTGTGCATATTACGGACGAAATTATAATTGTAAAAAACTTTTAAAATGCTGATGTTTCACGTTAAGAAATGTGATTTGGCGTTTCGAAGTCAAATTCATGCTTCCAACACGTATCAAACTTAATGAAACATGATTCAAACAATCTTGGAATCATTATCATAAGAAGATACTCATTAGATGATTTGTTGGCTAATTATATCACTTGCTTTAGGGTTCATTTACTAGGCACTAAGGCACCGAATCTCATTAAAACTCCGAAGTTAAGCGTGCTTGGGCGAGAGTAGTACTAGGATGGGTGACCTCCTGGAAAGTCCTCGTGTTGCCAACCCTATAAGGTTGGGGGTCCTTGGAAACAGCCTCTCGGTAAGGTTACACCCTGAAAGGGTAAGGCTACTTACATCCACCCCTCCTAGATCCCTCTTATGCGGGAGCCCTTCAGGCACTGGGTATGTTGTTGTTGTTGTTAGACTAAGAGGCCCACTATGATTGCTCATTTGCATAAAGGAACATCATGATAAAAATATAAGGGCAAAAAGTTTATATATTAATAATTATTTTGTTTTAATATATAACTGTTAAATTTGATATAATAGTCAGATTATACACTTTCAAATATGAGGTCTTGTTGGACTTTGAGTTCAAAACTCACCTTTCCCTCCCCTAGACATTGGTGGCTCCTTTCAAAGTATTGTTGTACCTCTTTATCTTGTTAAAAGAAGTCATTTTATTATATGATATTGCAAAACAGTTTATTTAACTTAACTAGTAAAATATAATTAAGGAAAATTCACACTATCATGGAAGACATTCTGAAACTACTAGCCGGATTGGATGAATTTGGAGTCATCCATGTGTATCAAGAAGGTAGCAGTGCAGCATATAGGGTTGGCAAGGATTTCCAAATGCAAAGAGGGGATCACAAGGTAGATAATTTATTAACTATGATGTACATAAGGCATCTACTGCTGATACGCTATCATGAACTATCTCTAGTTAAGCCATTTTGATTAAGTGCTGAATATCTTGTTAACGAATACCAAACTATACATTTCAATACTGGCCGACATAAAATATTGATCAACATAGGATGCATAATAATAGAATTTCAAAGCAATAGAGTTTTGTTTTTGGACCAACAAGAACGGCCTTTGGCAGCAAGAGCGAAACTATCAATATCAAGACGAAGTACATCAAATAGATTGTTAGGTGGGGCAATCTACCATCAATTGTTACAAGCTTTAACAAAATGAAGCTTAGCCACCAAGTGGGCCTCTCTATTACAAAGCCTAGGGATCCAAATAAAAGAAATACATTCAAAACAGTCTTGGATTCTCTAAATGTCCGAAATGATCACTCTAATCATCCCCTTGGGTGGAGGTGGGGAGAAGACCTATTACAGATAGCTGAAATGACATTGAGACAATCATATTCAATGATAACTCTAGACCATCCCGTGGAAAGAGCCAACATACAAGCAATAGAGTTCAATGCCGAGTGTCTCACCCTTCAAGAGCTTATTTGGATAACCAAGTTATTTTTTATGTTCGTAAGGAGTATTACAACTTTCCTGAAGAGAGAAACCAACAACGCATAGGGGTGATTAGCAGTGAATCCAATACATTTTACTTGGGAGATAGTATACAAATAATTGCATTAACATCTTTTAACTCAATTTTAAATATAATATAAAAAACTTACGCGATTATTAACACCTACTAGAGAGATATAAGACACATAAGATGATTAGTTCGATTCTCAATTGAGCTTAAATCAAACTCAGCCCCATTTGGAAAAATTTTTTGCCCTACTTAGAACAAATATTATACCGCTTACAAATATTTAAGAAATGAAAATAAAATTACATTAAAATGGAAAACATCACTTAGATACCTTAAGGTTTGAGCGTTTATAATCTATTGACATTTCATTATATACGGTTAGGTACCCTAAGGTTTGAATATTTTATTACCTAAATACCCTATGTCACTTTCACTAAATTTTGTAAAACTATGACTAATTTTATGTAGAAATTGCAATTTAATATATGATTAGGATGTAAACCGTACCTATATATTGTCAAATTATATGTCATGCCAAAATATTTTCATAAAATCATGATGAAATCCAACGGAAGATACTTATATTTTTTGTAATCATGTTCGGCTCTGACATTTTCGAGCCAGTATATGTCAAATTTTGAAAGATACCTAATATCAAATTTTAAACCTTATATATATATATATATATATATATATATATATATATATGTATATATATTGTATAATTTAAAATGTAAGAATTATTAGGTGATGAATAATAAAACTTATAATTTTCCTTTTAAAATAACCTGCTCTGAAATGACACTTTGCCCACGTGGCATCTTATAGCGATGGGCACATAGCATAGGAGACAAGAGAGCCCAGTTACACTCAAACGGGGGCAACGGCCTAGCATCAGAGGCCCAATTGAATACCAACCAACACTATCGAATTCAGAAAAGTTTTGTTTAAAAAGGGTATAAATATGATTATAATAATATATAAGTATTCTAAGTTACAATCAAATAAGGCTTTTGTCAAAATATATAAGTATTCTAAGTTACAATCAAATAAGGCTTTTGTCAAAAATCAAAAACTTTGCCCCCAAAAAATGCTATATAGCTCATTGTACATTGTTGTAGCCATGTGTTCGCTTCATGTGAGATTTCACTAGGCCTTAGGCCCAATTCATAAAGTTAACATGTACGAGATCCATATACATGTTCAAATGCGGCTCTGTCCTCAACTAATTGGTATTGAAGTAGCATATTAGACTTGTAGTTAATCTCTTCTTTCTCACAACTTTAATGTCAGATTTCTTTATGGACTAACATGTAGAGTTTTCTACACTTCAAAAACATGTTGAATTTCAACAAAGTTTAACCTCATTCCGATGGAAGGTGTCTAGGTAATAAAATTTTCAAATTCTATAATATATTATTATGCATGTTAAACTATCAAAATGACTAAATAATAAATTCTCAAACTTTAGGGTAACATTATTACATTAGCTTCAACAAAGAAAATACAACTTCCCTCTCTCTCTTTTTTTTTTAATTTATGTTTTCCTTCTATATGGCTATGACTTTGTACGACATTCTACTCAAGAGCCTTAATATGAAAATTTTAGAAAAACAAACACATATACAAGTAAGAAAGACAAAAAAATGCCAATATTTATTGAGTTGCTTCTTTCCTCCCATTGCATTACCTACACCAAACCACAACATATGAAATAACATCGAACAAGTACAACAACAATTCAGTGCCTCAAAGAGGCTCCTACCAAGGTAGGGTCTAGCAAGGGTAAAATGTATGCAACCTTACCGGTATAGGGTAGCTGTTTCTGGAGGGCCCTCAAGCCCAAAAAGAAAGAAGGTTAAAATTGAACATACCCTTGTAATTCTAAATGGCCTTTTTTCTTTACCATGTACCGTGTAATATTGCTATCAAATGTTGTAATTTTGGCTATGTTATGTAAAAAGTATTATGCTATGAAAAGGAACAATTCAAGTGTTTAATAAGTATTTATTACGGTTATTGTAAAAATGACATTAAGATGGTAGATTAACTATTTTTAAATGCCTGTATAATACAAACTGTTATTATGAGTTAGGTTACATATATATATATATATGTATGCATGTATGTACGTACGTACGTATAATGATTTATTATTTTTTCTACAATAGACTTGTCGAAGAGAAAAAAACTAATGTTAAAGTGATTTTAAGCTATAGTTTGAAATAATTTTTTAAGCACATTTTTCTTTTTGATACAAAAGAAGTTGACAGAGCATTTTCCAAAACCAATTTAACAACAATTCAAGATGTAATAAAGATTCAAAATGTGAATTTATAGAAAAGATTTGGATGAAATATTGAATGAACATAACAACTTCAAAATAGAATCCTTCATTTAAAGTTTAGAGAAGAAAAAAAAAGGGACATGCATCTCAAATTTTCCTTACCATTCGTTTAATTACTTCTTCCTCGCTCCCTTCAAGCTTGATTCTTCCTTGAACATTTTAGGGAGAGAGATTCCAAGTAATCGACCAACTTCATTAGCCAGAGTGGCCTCCCTATTGAAAACATGATGTAACCGGCAGAAAAACCACCAACCATTCCACATCCATATCCCATCATAATAGCTTCCCACTCAAGTGGCAAACCTTCTTCTTGTGAGGTATTTGAACTAGGCATTCGTTGTGAGGCTTCTTGATCTCCTTCTTCGCATTTCTTTGACATGGGTATGCCACATAATCCTGGGTTTCCAATGTATGAGTTGTCTAAAAATCTCAATCCTTGCGGTATTGTCCCGTTCAACTGATTGTACGAAACGTTGAAAAACCCCAATGATGTCAAGTCAACCAGGTCTCCTGGGATATGTCCCACAAGTTTGTTGAAAGATAGGTCTAATGATTCAAGTGCGCTTAAGCTGCTAAGGGATGGTGGGATATGGTGATTGAAATTATTGTGGGAGAGGTTGAGGTATGTCAGTGAAATGAGGTTCCCTATAGAGTTTGGTATTTCTCCTTCAAATGCATTGCATAAGATGTCGATACTTGTTAAGATGGTGATGATCCGATCTAGTTGGTATGTAAAACCCTTGAATGTCAGAGTTACAGATATTTGATAGTATACGTTACCGTTGATTTCTGCCATGTACAACTTGCCTTTCTTTTCAAACTCTTCCTTCATTGCCTTGAGATTTTCAAGGAATTTTGTGGGCAAAGTGCCACTGAAAAGGTTGTTGGAGAGATCAAGGATTTGCAACCGTGGGAATGAACTATTACAATTTGGATTTCCTATAACACCAAATAAGTTGTTAGGGCGAAGCACCAAGACTTTCAGCTCGGGGAGAGAGCCTAACCAGTATGGGAAAGTATCACTCAACTTGTTGTTTCCTCGATCAAGGACTTCCAACTTCTTACAATGAACCAAAGATTTTGGTAGTGATCCTACAAGTTGATTTCCATTTAACTCTAAATCCATTAAGGTTCCGCAATCTCCACTAATTGTAGGGATTATGCCACTTAAATTATTTGACCGCAAGTCCAACACCCACATGGCATTGCTAAATTTCCCCAAACAAGGCGGGATATCACCATTTAAGTTGTTATGAGACAAGATTAGCATGTTTAGTCGATCTAAGCCATTGCAAACGGATGACAGTATTGGTTCTCTTAAGAGGTTGGAATTAGCGTCCACAATTTCCAATGTCTTCCAAGGTAAATGCTCCAAACCACCCATCAGAGAATTATGAGAAATATTCATATAATCAATTGGACCATTTCCAATTTCTTGCATCCATTTTGGGATATCACCAAGAATTTTATTGTAGGAGAGGTCCAATTTTGTCAAATATTTAGCAGCTTTTAAGGATTGTGGCACTTCACTTATGTTGCAAGAGGACAACGATAAGAACTCTAAACTTGACCATTCAGAATTAGAAGTGACGTTATGACTAGTACTGACCAATGATAGATTATTCCATGACAAATCGAGATGGTCAAGCACCTTGAGCTTAGAGAACATGCTAATCTCGATGTTTCCACTAAGATTGTTAGCACTTACATCGATGTACTCCAATGAACTATTGCTGGGCACTTCACTAAGTTGCCCAATGAATTGGTTTGAGTGAAGGTCCAGGGATATTAATGATGGCAAAGAGAAAAGCCAGATAGGATTGTCCCTTTGAGCATGTTACTGGGTAGTAGAATGTAGGTAAGACTTGAGGTTTTTTTTTGTTAATAGATTTAGGTAGTTCACCTACAAAATAATTAGCTTGGAGATTAATCACTTCTGTGACATTCCAAATCCAATTTGGAATAGAACCTTGGACACTGCAGGCGAATAGAGAAAATTCCTTCAAAGTTATAGTTTGTCCGAGCAAATGTGGCAATTCCCCCGAGAAACGTAAATGGTTGAAATCAGGCACTTCCAAGGAGTTGCTCAAATTCAATTTCGAGGCATCTGCATGGAGTTTGTCATTGTCATCCAGCCAAAGAACTCTTCATAGCGGCAACTCCAATATATGGGTAGGAAAATTCCCCCACAAACCACAGTCATATAATTTTAGAGATGTCAAAGATGATAGGTTTGCTAATGACTGGGGGAAAATAGAATTAACTTGTACACTTCTAAGATCAAGTTCTTGTAAGTGTGTTAAATTCTCAATAATTTTATTGAAATTTGGCATTTTGAGCCCAAACTCGTAGTAAAAGGAACCGTAAAAGGAAGCATAAAAGTTCCAGGAGAGATCAAGAGATATGAGTCGCTTGAGGTGGGAAATCTCAAATGGAACTTTACCACATAAATTTGAGCTAGAAAGGTTAAGGTGTTCCAAATGTGGGAATGAACTGAACTTAGGGGATATGCGTGAGAAAGAGAAATTGTTATAGGATAGATTGATACTTCGAAGAGTATGGAGTTGGAAGAGGCTACTATTGGACTCAAGGTTGCCCATTAGAAAACCACAACTAAGGTCAAGGCTTATGACATGACCAGATGTGAAATCACATGTAACCCCTTCCCATTCGCAACAATCAGTACCCTCCTTCCATGACTTCATCTTTGGAAATGCCCCTGTGCAAGACAATGAAGCCAAAGCATCAAAGGTGAATGAATTTTTAAATTGAAGCAAAGTAAGGCTGTCAGTGTCATGGCACAAGTGCGTTTTAGAATCACAAAAGGACGACGAATAATCGACATGAAAATTCAAAATGAAGAAAAATAAGCAGACAAAGAAAGATAAGAGGTGAAACATGATTTTGATATTTTGATATGGAAAAGTGGAGTTTATAGTTGAAGAGATGAATAAAGCAAAGGGATGAAGTATGTGTATTTATATATAAGGGAGAGGGGCTTCACGTTAGCATTGTTCATGAGTATAGGTATACCATAACCCACCCAACCCGAGGAGATTAGGTTGAGTTGGTTTTGGTTCTTTTTAGAATTTGGTTCCTAACTGGTCTAATGATGAATACTCATGAGTACTTGGGTAGGCTTTGGGTTGCCCGTGGGTAATTCTTCATCATTAAAAGTGTTTGTATTACATTACCTTCTAAGGTAAAATTCTATAAATTAGAATTTTAAAAAGTGAAATTATCATTTAGGTACCCTTAGATTTGAACATTTATCACTTAAATATCATGAAATTTCAATGTATACGATGAAGTACCATGAGGTTTGAATATTTTTTCATTTAGGTACCCTACGTTGGAATTTAATGAATTTTTTTTAAGAATTTGACCAATTTTATACAAAAAATAATGATGTAATAATTACGATAACATGTATATGTCATGCCAATTTTTAAACAAAAACTTAGCAAATTGTGATAAAAATTCCTTGAATTTGATATAAACTACTTAAATATCTTCAAAATTATGTGTCATGTTAGCATTTTTGGCAAAATATCATCAAATTTTAATACAGATAGTAATATATTGTCAAAATTATGTTTTATTTTAGCATTTTTTAATAAAAATATATTAAGTTTCGACAAAAGGGTATCTAATTGATAAAATTTTAAACCTTAAGGTACCTAAGTATAAATTGTTGAAACCTCAAGGTACACAGTTGTATATATTGAAACGTCAGGGTACTGCCAAACCTCAGGGTACCTAATTGGTATTTTATATTTAAAAAATTTGAATTCTGGTTTCTTTATTTGGCTCAAAGCATTTGAATATGAGTTAGAACAATAACATAGGTTAGTAGTGGATAGAAAATTTTCGTGTCAGCCACACTAATTATCACAAAACAACCACCTCATGCTAAATATGAACCATATGCAAACTAGTCATGAATTTGTGAATATATTAGCTATGTTTGCTCGCTTTCAAAACAATTTGTTTGTTAATTTAACTAGAATCATTACATCATGGCCACTCTGGGATTGGTTGGCACGAGTATGATCATATTGGCATATCGATTAAGTTCGATTAAAGTTGATTAAAGTTCAATTTTTTTGGTTAATAAAATCCTAAAACATATCGTGCTTAATTTACAACCACAGGAAAATAAATATGATATGTTAAATATTTGAATTAAGAAACTTGGATCTCAATCACATAATTATATCATGTTTTGAGATCCATTCAAAAACTAACTGAATAGCAAGCAGAAGTTAAATAAATTTTATTGAATATCGATTTATGGGTTGACCCAACAAGACCTAAAACCAATCCAACCAAAACCCAAAATACAATTGGTTTGTGAGTCTGGGTTGGATATTAAATAAGTCTCATGAATTATTACCCAAATCTAACCTGACCCACCCAATGTTCACCCTTACTTCACGTATGGACTGAGCGGTTGATACTTTATGTGGAGAAGATAAAGTGTGGAAAATTATCTCAAATTTGTTGACTTGCACTTGTTTTTTTCTTGAGCATGTAGTGCAAGTCAGCAAGTCTTGAGACACTTGTCTCAAGAGCTGTTGACTTGCACTTGTCTTTCTTGTTTCTTTGTGTTCATTTGTTTTGACTTAAAGTGTGCATTGTCTAATGTATTTACGACATCATGAAAATTAAGTTATTTCATGTCATTTTAGGAAAATTGTTACTCATGTATTTTAATATCTAAACATTTATTATATAGGTATCTTGATATTTTAGTATATAAATTGAGGTACCCAGAGCTTTGAATGTTTATTAATTTTGTACCCTATGCTAAGATTTGATTAAATTTTTTAAAAATCTAACAATTTTATATGTAAAAATGTTAAGGTAATATATGATTACGATGATATATGTGTCATGTCAATATTTCTAGCCAAAGTTAAAAGAATTAGGATAAGGTTCACTAAAGCGACATGTATTTTTAAAATCATAAGTCATGTCAGCAACTTTCGGAAATAACATCAAATTCTAAAAAAGATACTTGTATATTTTTGGTGTCATGTCTCACTTTAGCACTTCCAACGATAATTTATCAAATTTCAGTGTCCGACTTTAAAAATTTTATAATTTCAGGGTACATATATAAGTGATAAAGTATTTAAACCTCTGAGTATTTTTTATTTACTAAAATGTTATGATACTTGATAATAAATAATGAAACCTCGGATGTTTAAGGTATTGTTTAAAAAAAGGTTTGTCATTTCAGATTCTTATAAATCAAGATTTTTTTTTTGCTTAAATTCTTTTTGTTTTCTAATTAAACAACTTAATTTTGTTCTATAACTATATTTTAGTTTAATGTTTGGCCAAGTTTTCATTTTAGTGAAATAGCGAAAAATGCTTTTCAAGAAAAACGTTTTTCCTTTTTTTGAAGTGGATGTTGACTATACTTTATGAAGAAAATATTTTTCATATAAGTAATAATTATTATAGACCAATGAACAAAATAATGGCAACGAGACAAAAAATTTTTAAAATAAACCAAGCCTAAGTCTGTATTTGTGTTGCGATACAAAATGGGTAACTCGTATAAATAAAACCACAGCCAACCACATAAAAGTGAGTATTAGGAAAAAAAATATAAAGACGCCAAGACAAAATAGGAAAACATGACCAAAAACAAAAACAAAAACAAACAGGCAAGTGCTCATCATTTCCATAAACTTCTTAGGTCACTTGATCGATAGTTAAAGTGTCTCGGTCCTTTTTTGTTTAAATCTCGAGCTCTAAGCTCATCATTCCATTCTCTTATGGGTCTGTTTGGTATAATTCTTTGTTTATAGTTTTCTATGTACAATTTTTTATTTTGGAGAAACCAAAATTAGATTTTAGGAGCTGGTTTTTTTTTTTTTTTTTTTCATTGTCTATTTTCAATCTTCAATCAAATTTTAAAAAACGAAAGCAATGAATTTTTTTTTATAGAACTTAGTTATAGTTTCTAAAAATTTAATAACTATAAATAAATAATTATATCGAATGAAAAAAAATTAGTGTTAATTGTAAGGACAATCTATCTACATATTATTGTAGACGCCCATTTTCCCCCAAAATCCACCAAATGTCCAATCCTTGCAATTGTAGAGCCTCCCTCTTCACCTACCTTTTAAGCTTCACCCTCTTTAATGCACACTCAAATAAGTAGAACTAAAACCATCAAAAATCTGATATACTTGCAAACTTCTATCTCGATATACTTAAATCCTAGAAATCAATAATCGTAAATTCCATCCAAATCAAAGAAAACCCAACAAATATCTCGATATACTTACAAATCTCTCGCTATACTTACATACTAATATTATAGCAAAATGTGTATTATAGCAAATATCTCGATATACTTATCATTTATACAAATTACAAACATAGATATTCAAATTAAAGAAAACCCAGCGGATATCTCGATATACTTACAAATCTCTCGCTATACTTGCATACTAATATTATAGCGAAATGTATATTATAGCAAATATCTCAATATACTTACCATTTATACAAATTACGATAGTAAATATTCAAATCAAAGAAAACCCAACGAATATCTCAATATACTTACCATTTATATAAATTACGATAGTAAATATTCAAATCAAAGAAAACCCAACGAAGATCTTGATATACTTACAAGCCACTACCAATTTCCACTGACAAAATATACTGCAATTAAGAATAAACGCTTCAAACAAGGCCCATTCAAAATTTAAATCCTAAAAATAATTAACGACTAAATAAATAATCATAAATTCCCATTAAAAATTTAACTACTAAAAAAATTATAGCGAAATCTATATTATAGCAAACATCTCGATATACTTAAAAACTAATGCCATTTATACAAATTACAAACATAGATATTCAAATCAAAGATAACTCAGCGGATATCTCCATATACTTACAAATCTCTTGATGTACTTACATACTAATATTATATCAAAATACTAAAAAACTAATTTTTTTTATTTTGCACATAGGATTGTTATTTATGAATAATGTGAATAATTTTAACAACACTTAATAACTAATACCATTAATACACATTAAGAATAAAAGAAAACCCAACGAACATATTGATATACTTACAAATCTCTCGATACACCTACATACTGATATTATAGTGAAATGTATATTGTAACAAATATCTCGATATAGTTAAAAAGTAATACCATTTAAATAAATTACAAACATCAATACCCAAATCAAAGAAAACCCAACAAATATCTCTATGTACTTATAAATCTCTCGATATAGTTAAATACTATAGTGAAATGTATATTATAGCAAATATCTCGATATAGTTAAAAAGTAATACCATTTATACAAATTGCAAAATGAATTACAAATTTAAGAAAATCAATAATTAAAGACTAAAAACAATTAAAGACTAAATAAATAATCATAAATGCCCATTAAAAATTTAACTCCTAAAAATAATATAGTGAAATCTATATTATAGCAAATATCTCTATATACTTAAAAACTAATGCCATTTATACAGATTACAAACGTAGATATTCAAATTAAAATGAATATCTCCATATACTTTCAAATTTCTCTATATACTTGCATACTAATATTATATCGAAATACTATAAAACTAATTTTTCCAATTTTGCACACAAGATTGTGATGCATGCATAAGGCGAGTAATTTTAACGACACTTAAAAACTAATACCATTTATACAGATTAAGAATAAAAACAACAAACATCTCGATATACTTACAAATATCTCAATACACTTATGTACTAATATTATAGCGAAATATATATTATAGCAATATCTCGATATAGTTAAAAAGTAGTACCAAAATAAAAACAACACGTGCATTTCACGGAAAAAACCTAGTTGTTATTAATGTAAGGACAATACAAAGACTTTTGAAGTCCTCGTGTGTTGAAATTATCATAACATCAACAAAAAGACGTTCTGAAAATAACACTACTCCAAAGAAAGTATGATATTATTTCCCATATAAAAAAGAAGTTATTATCATAGAGACAACATTGCCCTTGTAATAAATAAATGCCATAGAGTTTTATTAAGTTGTCATACAAAAGTATTCATATTTCTTCGGACTTGACTAAGAGGAAGAATGGTGACCAAACGTTCTATGGTACAGAAAGTCTTCTTTCTGTACCATATAGAACAGTTATTCATCGGCAAATGCTAGTGAATTCTGCTTTTTTCTATATTTTAAATAAATTAATCTCATTTAAAAAAACTTAATAATAATCATTATTATAAAAATATAATAATTATAGATATATAATTCATAATTATATTTATTTTTTCTATCAGAAAATAAATTATATTAAACTCTTACATACTTTTTTAAATTTAGTTTGGCCATCTGTCTATCTTTTATTGGAAAATACTCAACTTCTCAAAGCTCTCCAAACCTCCAATGCTAGCTTTCTAGGAATAGCCTTTTGGTATTTCAATAAGTAAAACTAAAACTTCCAAACTTTTCAAATTCACAGGCAGCAACAACAACAACAACATTCCCAATGCCTCAAGGGCTCCCGTTTTCGTACGGTCTGGGAGGGGTAGGAGGTACGCATCCTTACCCCATCAGGGTGAGACCCTGACGAGAGATTGTTTCCGAGAACCTCTAACCTGGTAGTTGATATTTAAGAAGAGTCTGTATAAAGAGCATGAAAAGCATGTAAAGCATAGAGATCATGCGATGCATGTATGCATATAGGTATGACAGCATATAACCAAATAATCAAATAAGCATGTAAGCATGTGTGTATATATAATTATTATAATTATTAAACCTTACAATTAATTGAAATAATTATAATTATTATAAAACAAAAATCTCACAATTATTATGAAAGAAGAATCTCAAACTTACACTCCCAACATCTCATACCACAATTATTCCCGTCCCCTTAGTGCTCCATTTTTGGATGTGCAACTTCTGGATTTTCACTCGTGGAAGAAAATGTAAAAGAAAGCGTTAAAATATTAAGCTCCTTTAACGCATGCATGCATTTCTATAATTTTTTTTTAAAACGAAACAACATTCATTTCTATATTTTGATCCAATTAAATCATGTACACAACAAGTAGGCCATCAAAAATAAATCTGAATATAATAACAGAAAAAAAAAATCAAATCTATATCAGAAAAAGAATTACTAATATAAAAAAATAATCACAAACTTATTAAAATAACCTACATATAATAAAATTTTCGAATTTAAGTGTATTTGAATCTTTTCAAACTCAATTTCAAAAAAATCTAGATATATTATATTGTCGTAATATTTAATCACTTATATATTTAATCATCCAAGTACATATATATATATATATATATATTATTGCAAAGTCTCCCGATGGATGGAGACAATACGACGAGATCTTACCTATCTCAACCTAAATGATGAGATGGCTCTAGACAGAGCTGGGTGGAGGACTAGGACAGGCGTACCCAATGTAGCAGTGTAGGTGCATCTGTCCACTCGTAAACTCGATCTAGTGCCACAACTCTACGGTATGCCTATTCCACAGCTTGGGCATATGGAATTGCGGTCCCAGGGGGGCCATCAGGGTTGTGGTATGTGGCATAGTGGGGCGTGGCCTAGATAGAAGAGACAATATAAAATGAAAGGCTATGTATAAAGTGGTTCAGGATCGCCAGGAGGAGACCGCCCACTGCTCCAGTCAGGTATTACGATCAGCTTCGTACCACACTAGGAAGAAGATGATGAAACAGGCCAAACGAGGAACGGCTACTGTCACACGGCAGGTCTTCACCCACCTAAACCCACTGAAGGAGATGGCCTTAGATAGAGATAGGGCTCGAGGGAGGAATAGCATAGGAGTAGCAAAGGTAGCGACCTCACACTGCTGATTATTCTGCTATTTATGTGTTCATAGGCATATAGGCTCACCTACCTACCTATACGTCTATCTGTCTACTATCAACCTATCGGCCTATTTACTTATTTGCTTATTTGTTTATTTGGCATATTGGCTTATACTAGCTGTCTTATAGGGTAGGTTTTGCCTCGTAGTCTCCTCAAGGGCATTTTATGCAATGGCTTACTCTTTTGCTTTCATGACATACTGCTCACAACTCATTGCTCACAGGTCTCCATGAGGCGATGAAGACTTCCCTCTCAGGTTGGGGGTCCTCGGAAACAGCCTCTCTTCAGGTTGGCATCCTAAAGGGGGAAGGCTGCGTACATCTACCCCCCCAGACCCCGCTTTTGCGGGAGCCCTTGAGGCACTGAGATTGTTGTGTTGTTGTTGTTATTGCAAAGTCTCCCCACATCCCAAAAGACTCCAATTTACCGAAATTAAGCACCTTTAGCAGGAAATCCTCATGGAATACTAAGGGCGTGTTTTGCTAAACTTATTTTTTGAAAAATGCTCTTTTAATAAAGATTTTTTTTTATCATTATTTGAGGGTGTTTGGCCTAGAAAGAAAAGTGCTTCCAAACAAAAACACAAGTTGTTTCTCAGCTTTTAAGCAAATATTTTTGGAAAAAACAAAAAAATTGGTTCAAGTAGAAGCATCAGAAAAAACCAAAAAGAAAAAGACAAAAAAACCCCTATTGAAAGCACGTTCTACAATACTACTTCTGCAAAAAGTGATTCTAAAAAAAGTATTTTTCCATAGCTTGCTCGAAAAATACTACTCATTATATGGATAAACTCCTCATTTTATTTAAAAAATTGCAAAAGTTAAACCCCAATCAAATACATAATAATTATAATCTTAAAATTCTACTTAATTTGATTAAATCAAAATTAAACACTCAATTAGTTTTCAAAAATTGCAAAAGTTAAAGCTCCAGTAAATGAACCTGATATAATTAAAATTTTTCATCATATAATTTTAAATGTAAATGCTAAGTGGAACTAATATAGAAAATGAAGGTCCTAAAGATTCGGTTCCCAAAATAATGCTGAAAAATAAAAAAATAAAAAAATAATGCCAAAAAATAAATAATTCCCAATCTACTGTTGAACCGCGTTTAGAAAACGCGGTTCACTCCAAAAATAACCGAATTAGTTTATTCCAGTTATAAAACGCGTCTTTAAGACGCGGTTCATATACAACTAAACCGCGTCTTTAAGACGCGGTTCATATTATTGTAAAAGACAAGTCTTGAAGTCAAGGACGCCCACGCTCGAAACGAATTCAAAATGAAATGGATGAAATGACTATACACAAAGGGTCACATGTAGATTTTGTTAGAGAAAATGCCATAATGTATTGACATGCAAGATAAAAAAGGAGCACAGGGCTCGGTTAGCAGCTAGTAGCAGTAAAATATATGACGGAAATATTTATTTATGTTTTATTTTTTTGAACATTTATTTATGTTTTATTTATATTATTTTTTATATAGTAGTTCGTTATTTATATATATCTATTAGTTTATTATTTATGTTTTTTAACTCATAAAGCACTATAACCGCGTTTACTAAACGCGGTTATTATGATTGTAAACCGCGTTTAGTAAACGCGGTTTATAGTGTAAACCGCGTTTTATAAACGCGGTTTATTCTTATATAATGTTTTGTTCTGGATGCGGTTATTGTTACATATAACTTCTTTTTCGGAACGCGATAAACGCGGTTCAACAGTGGATTGGGAATTATTTATTTTTTGGCATTATTTTTTTTATTTTTTTATTTTTCAGCATTATTTTGGGAACCAACTCGGTCCTAAAAAATTAAAAATAATAATTATGTCTTGATTGTAAATAGAAAGTATGGTTATTCTACATGCAATTAAGATATACAATTGCACATATAAAGTGAAATCAACAAATAAATTTAAATGTTATACAAAATAAATTAAAACTAAAAATTTAAGACTATAAAAAATTAATTAAATAGCATAAAAATAAAGAGAATGAAAGGTCAAAAATAATAATAACCCTCAAAATACCCAAAAAACACAAAGTAATCATTAATAATTTGTAAATGTAAAATGTATTCCCATAAGCCTTTAAAGTAAAATTAACAAAGAAAACAAAAGATGTAAGACATAAAATGAAAAATAATAAATTCTTTGATTTTAAATAAAAGAAATGAGAATTATATAATGCATTTAAAGTGAAATCTACAACAAAGACATTACTATATTATTTGGTTTGAATAAACATGCATACACAAATAAGTTTAAATTAAATGTGAATACAACAAAAAATAATGATTCATTATATTAAGGAATATCTAAAAAAGACATTGTAATAGCAATTGAAAAAGTTTGCCCAAAAGTATAATATATTACGCAATAGAGATAATATTTATATGTTATATTTAAAATACTAATTACACATATATGTAGTATTATGATATGTGTTGTTAATATTATATGGTAAATAATACAAGTACATCAATGTCACACAAACGACCAACAACAAATAATACAAACACAACCCTGAAATTATGAGGTAAATAAACAAATACAACAACAACAACAAATCCAGTGCCTCCAAGGGCTCCCGCATAAGCAGGGTCGGGGGGGGGGGGGGGGGGTTGATGTACGCAGCCTTCCCCCTTCATGGGACTACCATGAAGAGAGGTTGTTTCCGAGGACTCCCAACCTGAGAAGCTGGTTCACAGCATAGAGCATGCCACATTTTGGTATTCAAAAAGAAATGCACAACTATTAATTAAAACACACTTTCATTGTAGGGGAGCAAACCAAATTATTAAGATGACACCATGAAGGGAGACACAACATCAAATTTATTAGCCAACAATTTTGTAATTTTTTGAATACGGAGTTTCATAATTTACTACAATATCAATTACGTAAATTGAATATTAATTTATACAACTTCAAAATAATTTAGTTCAGTTAATGTAAAAAATGACAAGTATAAATACAGTATAAAACAAATATCATTCGTGCATCACACGGGAAGAAGCCTAGTTGTTATTATTTAGGGATGGCAATGGGGCGGGGTGGGGCGGGTAGTGGGGGGGTGCGTCCTTCATGCCCATACCAGCCACCTAAACCTATACCCATACGAGCCCCATTATTCGCCGCGAGCATAAAGTGGGTACAAACACATACTCGTACCCGTCCCATTATCTGCGGGAATCCAAATAGGTATCCATTACCTACCCCGTGCCCTCCTTAATATGTGGACAAAATGATTATCCATACCTGCCTATATTAGTTATTTAATATTATTTTTAAAAATTCAATTATATTTTTAATAACATTGAAAAATAATTTAGGAAATTAAATTTCAACACGTATTTTTATTTTGAAAGTTAACTAAATACAAAATTGAGCTAGTATGGTGGGTATAGGGCAGGGCGGGTACGGGTGTGGTAGGTATGGGGTAGGTACATTCAACCTGTACCCACTACCTGCCTCACTTATACCCTTATTCACCCCAAACAGGACGGGTACCTGCGAGTTATGGGTTTTACCCACTTCATTGCCAACCCTAACAAAATTAGTTAATGCCAAAGCAACCCTATTGTAAAAAAAAGAAAAAAAAAAAAAAAGAGCTTTTGTTGCTTTGGCATTAATAATTTTGGACTTGGTAATAACATTTGGTAAGATAGTTAAAGTCATTAAATGTAGATTAAAATAATTAAAAAAATAAATAAATTCTAGGAAAATTATCACTTAGTAAGGGTAAGCATGGGTCAGGTATTGTATATATCCGAAATGTATATCAGGTCGGGTGCCCGAAACACTTAAATCACTAAAATCATAAACCATAACGTGATCTAAAAAACCGGATACTTATATCCATTGGGTACCCTAAAAAAGGGGCCGGATCACATCGGTTCGGGTACCCACCCATTCAATTAAAATTTCTTATGATATCAATTTTATAAAAGCTTTAAACATCTATCTACTAGTGTACTATTAAGTCGTTTGTGACTATACCATAAAATTATTATAACACAATTTCACTTGACCTTTATAATTTAAAACTAAAAAAGTTCATGCACATAATTGTCATACTTTGATGGCCACCAAACCACAAATCGTCTTAAAATAACTATATCATATAAATCAAAGTTTCACAAATATATGAAAGGTCAAAGATTACATACATAGAGATAGAGCACAACAAAATAAAAAGCATCCTTATTCTATTAATCTATTGTTGTTGATTCATTCAAAAACTAAAAGGAAAGTCTTTTTTGCGATAGATGGCTTGAAATTTAGAAATTTTATACATAAAAACAGGTAAGCTTTTGTTAAAAAAAAATGAAAAAATGCGTAGTCTGAAAAATTTTTGTTGGGATTTAGAATTAAACCTGCAACCTTCTTTACTGAAGATAACATAATCAATATATAACCGGATACTTTTCATGTCGGTTACACTAATTTTTCGGATCGGTTCAGTTCGAATCTTCAAGGTTTTGGGTATTCAAATACTTTTGCTCAGTCCTGTCACTTAGGTCCCATAAAGTTTGGCTATTTATCACTTAGATACCCTGAAATTCAATATATGTAATGAAGTATCTTGAAATTTGAATATTTTTCGTCTAAATACCCTGGATTTAAATATTTTATCAACTTCCCAATTAATACAATTTTATTATATGTTATTTTTCTTGATACCAATATTATAGCTAACAATATCAAACAAAAGTCGAATTAATAAAATTTTATTCTTGCCCTGGATTTTTCATATTTTAAAAGATTGAGTTGCATTTTTTGGCATGAATGTGTATATATATATATATATATATAGCACAATTCTTATGAGAGAGTGGAATGGACGGTCAAGATTTGCTCTTTTTTATGGAGGTCCAAAAAATAAAAAAAAATTATCCCCACCACTCTCCCCCAACCCAACCCTTCCTTTCTCTCTCTCTCACCCCCACCACCCATTACTGTTGTTGGTCAACATTGCTGCCCTCGCCTGCCCCCCCCCCCCCCCCTCCCCCCCCGCCTGCCGCCACCTATCCACCTTTGTCCGTTCACCTTGCCGTCACCTCCGCCTTGCCGCCCGTTCGCCTTCGTCCATCTGCCTTGCCACCCCTCCTTTTTCTCTCTCTTCTAACACCTCTTTCTCTCACTACAACAAAAAAGGTGGATTCTCGGCGCATAATTATCGGCGTTTATGTAAATGTCGAGAAATCTCAGCTCTTAAATGTGCCGAGACAAAGCGTCAAAAATTCTCGGCGCTTTTAAACGACGCAAACTTGGAACGGCGAATTTTTGTGTCGAAAGTCGCGGCATAAAAAAAAGTCAAGATTCTCGGCATAAAAAAACGTCGAGAATCTCGACGCTTTTTGCTGTCGAGAATAAACAATTATATATACCCTCAAATCCCATCTCCCCCCCTCCCCTCCTGCGCAAACCCTACCCGCTCGCCGCCATCGCTCACCTCTCACTCTCACCATCAAATTTCCCCCACAAATACTAACCCCGTCGCCTCCGCCGCTCGCCTCTCACTCTCACCATCAGATTTCGCCCACAAACCCTAACCCAGTCGCCTCCACCGCTCGCCTCTCACTGTCTCACCATTAGATTTTGCTCGTTTCTCCGTCTCTTCATCAGATTTTGCATACTTAATTGCCGATTTCGCTGTTCAGACATCTGATTTTGCACCGCCTCTTCATCTCGCTGCCGTTTCTCCGCCTCTTTAGTAATTGCTCTTGCTTTGCCGTTGTAAGTGATGTCTTTGCCTTAATTTCGGTTCTTATTTTCGTTAGACTGCTTATTCTTCTACAAGTGTTACATTATTTGAGTTGGTTGAAGTGGTTGTATTATAGTTTTGTAATAATTTTATACTATGAAAGTCAAGTCATTTGATTGTAATTTTAGTTTGTTATTATGCTTTATATAGAATTTATTGGATTTCTTTGATTGAGGTAGTTTTAAGATATTATTAGTTGTTTTAGAATAAGTTCTATGAGTATTAGAGTATAAAGAACAATGCTGATGAAGTCAAAAACACCCTATCAAATGTGCTGATAAGGAATGCTTAGGGTCTGAGCCAAAATTTGGGACATTATAAATCAAATAACTATTTAAATGAAAGTGTTGGAATTCTTATTGCTCGAGTGGAATTTGTGGAATTTTCTCCTTGTTTCTCATCACTTATTGAATTTGGAAAAATAAAACTTTGTTGCTATATCCCTTGTTTAGATGGGACCTTCACATTAGAGGATTAAAACTGATTATAAAGAACTCATGTATCTCACTTTAATTTCTAACTTCTCCTAAGTCCCATTAATTATTTGTCTTCGTATTTGTATATGTTTTGATTGGTTGATTAAATATTTGTCTTATGAACTAAAACTTTTTTCAACTTTTAGGTAATTTAGTTGCACTACTTAATATTTAGAGATATGGATACGAGTTGGATCACGCAACCAAGGATTAGTCAAGCTTGTATTGATGGTGTCATTGAATTCATTAAGTTGGCTAAATAAAACCTTATAGAAAGAAAAACTCAATGTCCATGTAATAAATGCAAAGCAGCGAAATGGTTCTCATTAAAAGAAGTGGAATATCATATCCATTTTAAGGGTTTTTGGCCAAAGTATAAGAAATAGATTTTTCATGGAAAAAAAGATATTGTTCAACAATTAAGATGCAATAGTCAAACATCTACCAATAATAATGAGGGAAGGGCCATACGTCGAGATGATATTGGTGGATTACTACGAGAAAGTATCGAAGTTGATATTCCTCCCTCCACAAGTGAACCCCATTTGTCTGATGAACATGATTGGTCGGACCAAGTTCCCTTTGAAAAACCCAACCAATCTCCTGAGGAGAAAGCCAAGTATAAGAAGATATTGAAAGCTTCTAATGAAAAACTATATCCAGGCTGGAGCGCATTCTCCAAATTGTCATTTCTTTTGCACTTGTTTCACTTGAAATGTATGCATAGTTGATCTGCTGAGTCCTTCACGATATTGCTAAGACTTCTTGTTGATGCATTTCCCCAAATTATGGTATTTCCATCATCTTATTATGAAGCTCAGAAAATGATCAATGAGTTGGGTCTTAGATATGAAAAGATTCATGCTCGTCCAAATAATTGTATGTTGTATTGGGGTGAAATGTCTGAAAAAGAGAGTTGTCATACATGCGGTACCTCAAGATGGAAGACAGTTAAGGGTAAGGAAGATGACAACTGTAGTGATGAAACTATGTCAACCAAGAAAGGAGAGCCTGCTAAGGTGATGCGGTATTTTTCTTTGATTTCAAGGCTCAAAAGATTATGCATGTCATCTAAAACAGCCGAAGATATGAGATGGCATGAGATAGACCGTTTGAAGGATGGGAAATTAAGGCATCCTGCAGATGGCTTAGCTTGGAGGGCATTTGATGCTCGGTATCCGGAGTTTTCTTCAGATGCTCGTAGTGTTAGGCTTGGTCTTACTAGTGACGGCTTCAATCTGTACCATCTTATGAATACTACTTATAGTACATAGCCAGTGGTGTTGATCCCATACAACTTGTCCCCATGGCTATGTATGAAGCAATAGTCATTTATTCTTTCTTCGATTATTCCTAGGAAATCGGGCCCTGGACTTGACATTGATGTGTACCTACAACCATTGCTGCATGAGTTAAAATTGTTATGGGAAGGTATTGATGTATATGATGCCTATAGTGGACAAAAATTTAAGATGCAAGGGGCTATAATGTGGACTATCAATGACTTTCCTGCATATGCTATGTTGTCTGGTTAGAGTACAAAGGGCTACACAGCTTGTCCTTATTGCACTGAACATACACATTCTTATAGGTTTGGGGGACAAGATTTGCTATAATGGACACCGTAAATGGTTACCTGATAATCACCCTTTTCGATCTCAGAGTCAATTGTTTGATGGGACAATGGAGTATGCTTGTGCTCCTACTCCGGCATTAGGGACTGATAACTTGAAAGCACAAGAACAAGTTGGTTACAAGTATGGACAAACCCAAAAGACTAGTAAGAAGAAAAGAAAAAGGCACCACATAGACAGTTCAATAGAAAGAGTGGACAATGGGGAAGTGCTTTAGAAGAAAAAAAGCATATTTTTTGACTTGTCATATTGGGAGTACAATCTCCTTCGACATAATCTAGATGTCATGCACATAGAGAAAAATGTGTGTGATTATGCTCTAGGGACGCTGTTACATATGGAGAGAAAGACTAGAGATGATGAAAAGGCAAGCAGGGCCCTTGAAGAAAAGAACATAAAGCCACATCTTTGGCTACAACCTCGTCCTAATAGAGATCCGTACATGCCTCCAGCTTCTTACTATATCTCTTCAAATGATAAAGAACGGTTTCTAAGAGTTCTACAGAAACTTAGGGTCCCAAATGGATATGGATCTAACATCTCTAGATGTGTGAAGTTGAAACAAAGAAAACTCTTAAACCTTAAGAGTCATGACAACCATGTTCTTATGCAAGATATTCTTCTTGTAGCTTTACGAGCATCCAGTGCCACACAAGTCATTGAGTTGCTTTCAAATACTTGTGTTCTACGACCCTCGACCCAAATATGCTCGATCTTTAACAATCAAACATTATTATTACACTTTGTGAGATGGAGATGGAATTTCTACCTACATTTTTCACAATCATGGTTCATCTACTAATTCATTTAGTAGAGGAGGCTAAGCTTGGTGGGTCTGTTCACTATAGATGGATGTATCCGATTGAAAGGTTAGCCGATAATGCTTCATTTACTTTTATCTCTCATATTCAGCATCCAATAATTGATCTCACCTATTATTTATACTTTATGTAATAAAGGTATTTGTCCCATTTGAAAGCATACATAAGTAACCAAGCGTGGCCAGAAGGGACCATTGCTGAAGGCTACATCTTAGAGGAGACTATTACATTTTGTTCTAGATACTTAGAAGGTGCTAGGACCATTTTTAATAGACCTAAAAGAAATGATAATAATATTCCAAGTATGGGTAAATACTTGTTAAACTCTGGGGGTCGTGCAATTGGAAAAGAGAAAATTGTTCTCCTTGATATGAGAAGTAAGGAACAAGCGCATCGTTATGTGCTACTTCAGCTAGATGAAATCAAGGAACTTCGGAGTAAGTGTTAATAGAAGCAATTTTGTCAATATTAACTATTTTTGTTCAACCTACTAATAATTTCCTTATTGTAGTGAATTTTTAAGTGAAAAACGACGAGCATATCCCCATAGAGGTAGATCTAATGCAACATTAGAAAACTAGTGGATTGTTGAAGAGTTTTCTGAGTAACTTCAAAACCAGGTTAGTATCTTTTATTCTATGTTGATATTATATATTCACCATTATTTTTGATACTACCTTTTATTCTATTAAGGTGCACAAAATTGATGCAACTACCGAAGAAGGCCGATTGAGAAAAGCTTTAGCTGGTGGGCTAAATCAGTATGCTAAAAGAATGAAGGGCTTTATCCTTAATGGATACAAGTTTCGCACAGAAGATCGTGAACGCTATATGAGGAGATAAAATTCTGGGGTCATGGTCGTAGCTGATGGACAAGTTTACTATGGCAAATTGACAGACATATATGAACTAGACTATTATGGGAGTTATAAAGCTGTCATTTTTCATTGTGATTGGGTAGATATAAATAGGGCCTAAAGAACATTTAGAAATGATGGTGCTTGTGTGAACTTCTCTAAGTTGATGCATAGGGGTCGATTGTTGAAAGATGATCCATTTGTCATCTCATCTTAAGCAAAGCAAGTTTTCTATATTCAAGATGAGATGCAAAAGGGATAGTATCATGTCATTAAGACTAAACCTAGGGACTTGTATGATCCATTTTGTCCATGTATGTTAGTTTTCTTTTTTACAAGATTTTGTACGGCGGAGTCAAAAGTTATGTTATAAATATGTTGGTTTGTCATTATTGATTATTTGTTATTTATAGAACATATTTGCTTCTCATTTTATTTTTATAAGTTCTATTATAAATTTATGTATTCTTTTGTTTTTGGAAAAGTGTGGATTTACGATGAGGAGGTTGAATTTTAGAAGTAGCCAATCAGTGCGGTCTTCAACAGCACACCGGAACATCAAGGAAGTGATAACAATCGGCCAAGACCGTCAACATCTCAAGAAGAGGGACCGGTGAGGGAAGTTGGTGTTTGGTCTACTAACGTGCCATTTGATGAGAGGGAGCAACTTCAACTTCTAGGTAAACGTTTTCAATTTTATAGCATTAAATTTACATATGAATAGCATTAATTATGATAATAATTTTTCAATCGATTAGAAAAGTAATGGTATATCTTAATGGTTAATAGATGGCAAAGGTAACTTGAGTACCTTAAGGATGATACCGGTTAAGGAATTATGGCATCTTCCCTAAGGCATAAGAGTTATTGTGCGGTTCAATGACCTACGCCAACCAATTAGAAAGGGTGGCGATTTGTTGGTCAAGTTTATTGGAGAGGTTGCAAAAACGGGACGGTTTTGTCCACTCGGAGTAAAAGATTGGCGTACGATAAATGACCAATACAAAGCAGAAGCTATTGAGGTTATTCGAGTAAGTATTATTTATGTTGGTTGGTTACTCTTGTTATTATTTTCTCTCTCTTTTATGTTTTTCATGAATCTGTTCTGTGCTAATTGGCAGTAGCACATATTATGTGATCTCTCTTCAAGTGTTTTTCCTACGCGGTACAAGCTGTCAAAGTGTTATGTAAAATGAATTTTACTTGGTCTAAGTAGTAAGTACCTGCTGTAGTGGCTGTGGGGCTCAAGGAGTTGTTCTGGAATCTGCCTACTTGGATGGCTCAGATTTGATTCTTTCTACAATTGTTTGATATACAGTCATTGAATTTACATGAAAGGAATTGATTTGTTTCAGTTTTGAATCTGTTTCTTGATATTGTTCTTCTTTTCTTGGATTTTCATTCTTATCTTGCGTTTGTCAAAATCAACAGAGCTTTGATTTTTTTTTTTTTTTGGTAGAAAACAGAGCTTTGATAAGAATTCATTGTTTAAATTTTCTCATAATGTCTGTCTATGGTATGTAATTCAAAATCCAATCGGACAAAACAAGATTCCAGTTCATCTCCCCACAAATTTATCAATATTTATTGGTAAGAGAATTTAGAAATGAATAATGATAATTTAAACTTGAAACCCACGAATCAAAAACATTATAAATCCTTGTATTTTTTTCACAAGAATCAACCCTTTTAATCTATTATGTTTTGTTTAGTTATGTATGAAAAAAACGCGGAATGTTCTCCTACATCATCATTGTTGAATAATTTAGCATTAGAAAACTTGTATGGTTGATATTTTGAGGATAAAAGTTGTGAAATATGTATCCCCAATATAAGTTTTTTAATTTTAGAATGTCCTATGATATTTGGTAAGGTCTTATTTAGTAGTTTAAAAAAAAAGAGAGAAAGAGAGAGAGAGAGAGAGATTTATGGGAAGGAGGAAGGGGGGGAATATCCTTTTCCGAAACCATAAGGATGTGCATGATTCTTACCTTGGAATTCAAAGTGTTGAAAATATTCGAATTTGAAACGGAAAGAAACTGAGTAGGTTTCCATTTACATTAATGCACTTTAATTTAAAGAACTTCAATTTAAAGGTGCTCCTGTAGTGGCTCTCTTTCTAGTACAACTACTGCTTTGTGTCTTCTTACTATTCCCTTGCCTTTTTGTGATATTTTTGTTGGATTTTATAATTTAGGGAAAATTTTCAATGCCCAATGATGTATTGATTGATAAATCAATACTACAGCATCTTGGTAAAATGTGGAGGGGCTATAAGACTAGTTTGAAAGCAATATATTGCCAAGAGAACAAAACTGAAGCTGAAGTTATTGCTACAGTGCCATAAGGAGTTAATCGTGACCAATGGATAACTTTGGTACATTATTGGTTTTCTCCACAAGGCAAGGTAAAACAATTTCTTTTTAAGTAATTTTTGATTGGCAGGGCATCTCATCAAGTAGTTTGTTATGAATGTAAAGTTTTTCTTAGATTGATGTTGATTTTCAATGTCAGGAGAAGAGTAAATGTGGTAAAGAAGCTCGTACCAAGCAGAATCAGTTTCACACGACTGGTTCAACAAGTTATGCGAATAAAAGAGATAGTTTTGTAAGAATTTTAGTATATGTTTAGTGTATTATTACTATCTACCTATCAAATTAGTTAAGGCTTATGTTGACATATTGATTGTAGGAAATTGGCAAAGGGAGGAAGCCCACCGGTATAGAGTTTTACAAGGAAACACATACCAGGAAAAGTGGTGGCCTTTTAGATAACACTGTTTCCCAATAATTTATGGTGGGTTTTATTATTATCTCACATTTCTTTTAATTTAAATGTATTTAATGCCTTTTTGTCTCCTTTGTAGGACACTGCTAAAGAAATAGTCGAGGCTCGAGTTGCAACTTCTTCCAGACCTCGTTCAGAAATCAAGGAGGAAGTATTTACCGAACTAATGTATGAACAGGAAAATTCGGGCTATCGAGCAGTAGGCTATGGATTTGGCGTGAAGAGGAGTGATATATACGGAGTAAGGGGTGAACTAAAGAAAAGGGGACTCGACTGTACCAATGTTCATGTTGAAGTGCAAACTATGAAAATAGAATTGGCCAATGTAAAGCAGCAGATGAGAACACTTAATAACCGGCTCATACCCATCTATGATGCTGTTTGTTCTGGTCAAGCATCAAATGAAATGATAGCGGAAGGTCGAGCAGTTCTTACTGCGGTTGCTAATCTAGTAAGATAATCTATTTAATTTGTATTTGTTTGTACTATAATGCAAATAATTGATGATGTTTGAAAACATATTACCATTTCACCCCTTA
This sequence comes from Simmondsia chinensis, assembly GCA_018398585.1. Taxonomy (NCBI): domain Eukaryota; kingdom Viridiplantae; phylum Streptophyta; class Magnoliopsida; order Caryophyllales; family Simmondsiaceae; genus Simmondsia; species Simmondsia chinensis. The sequence goes on from JAGTTD010000016.1 coordinate 21,457,007, forward strand.
ATTGCAAATTGAGAATACACAATGAATGTGCTCATTGTTATTGATTTATGTGATAGTAAACTGGTAGATTGATGTTTTGTACATAAGTAATATTATTGTGTTATCTATACAGGTTAGAGATGAATCGGGATCAAGTGATCGTGAACCCTCAAATTTTTCTGCATCTCCAAGCACGCCAAGCTCACTCGGTTTATTAATATATTTGTGAAGAATGTATTTGACTAAGTTAGCATTGTATTTTTCTTTTTCATTTTGGTTGATATTATATTAGAAAATTAGTTCTATTATGGCTTACAATTATGTTGATATTTGGAGGGGAAAAAATCTCAATTTTGTATTGAACTATCAAGATACATTGACAATGTTGTGATATTTTGATTGTCGAATTTGGAGTCTTATGAATTTATCATTGCAGATGATATTTTTTTTATTAAGTAATTATATATATATATATGGAAAATATGCACAAATAAATTGTCAACACATAAGAGGCTGTCTGTAAAATGTAAAATGCTCCTGCTGAGAAGAGAAATCTGGGTATTTAAAAAAGTTGAGAAATCTCGGCGCATAAAAGCGTCGAGATTCTCGGCGCTTTTATTCTCCGCTTTTGTTTTTTCAGAGCTTGTCCTAAGCGCCGATAATAAAATTCTCGACGCTTTTTTGTGACGAGAATTGCAAATATAAGCGCCGAGAATAGCCACATTTCCTTGTAGTGTCTCTTTCCCGTATCCCTTTGTTACAATACATAATCGGATTAGGACATTCGAGTGTAAGAACGTAAAGATAATATTATATTTATAGAAGAAATGGGAGAATTATACAGAAGAAGATTTGGGGGGGGGCGGGGGGGAGGAACACACATCACAATACTCAACATCATCCATCCCTAAATCCTGACTAAATTTGCAAAGTAGCATAGTTTCAGAACAACATTAGCAAAGTGGCATATTTGCAAAAAAATTTCGCAAAATGGAACAGTTACTATTCATTTATCGGCAGCGTGCAGCGAACTATAAAAATTTAACGGCTTTTGCATGCCGTTTGTAATGCTGTGCAAAATGAACAGTAATTTTTTTTTTTACAGAAGCATAGCTAATATATTGATGTAGGATGGATAGAGAGAGGGGTGGGGTTACTTAATTTTTTTATAATTCTAGAATTTATTGGATTTTAAAAATTGTTAAAATTTTATCTTATTTATGTAAAATACTTTAGTATACAAGTTTTTTTTTTTTTTAAACTATTTAGCAATTAGGCATTCGTTAAATTTTTGCTGAAAATATCAAAATGATTTGTATATATTGTCATTATTATTTGCTATATTTATATAGTGAATAATAACGATAATATATGCTGGTCATTTCATCATTTAGATAATCGTTAAATTTTTATTGAAAAATCACATAACCAAACAGGTGCCTCATTCACTATAAAATTAATTATTACAATCTCTAAATATAATCCCCCGACCTCATTAATATGACTATTGCACAGTAAGTTATCTACCTTCTCCAAGTGTAACTGCTACACAGCGAGTCACCAACCCTCTTCAATGTAGCTTGTGCACGGCGAGCCGCCAACTGTCTTTAGTGTAGCTTTAGATAGAGGAAGTTACAAAATCTCATCAATTTTCTATCATAAAACCTCTCTAATCATCTCTCTTCCCCTTTTAGGGTGCTCTCTGGACACCCCTTTATGAATTCTAGAATGCCTCATATTTTTCTCTCTTTTCTTCCACCTTTGAACCTTCAACTTTAAAATGGGCCTAAGCCTCCACCTAGGCTTAAAATAAGGCCTATAATAGTATAAAACTAGGTTCTATACAAGAAGTCCAAAAAATTCCTGTAAATTTTAAAATTAAAAAAAAAGTAAAGTAAACCCACCCCTTTCTCTATCCTCAACAAATTAGCTATGCTTTTGTAAAAAAAGAAAAAAAAAATTTACTATTCTTTTTGCACGTTGTTTGTAATGGCGTGCAAAGCCGTTAAATTTTTAAAGTTTGCTGCACGTCGTTTGAATTGGCGTGCACCAATAAATGAACAGTAAACTGTGCCATTTTGCAAAAATTTTTTTTGTAGATATGCCACTTTGCTAACTTTTATTTTTTATTTTTTATTTTTTTGAAACTGTGCTACTTTACAAATTTAGTCCTAAATCCTACCCCTTATTTATATAGAAAATATCTAAGTGAGGTGACTAAGCATGCCACCTCAGCAGGGACATGTGGCAGCCAAAAAGGTAGGCTCAAATTAGACCGGGAATATCTGTATCAATACTTCGATCATATTTTGGCTCGTATCAGCCTTCACTACTGCGTGGACGGGGTATTAGAAAATAGCAAAAAGGAAGGGTAATGGACGGGTGGCGGGGTGAAGGCATTTTTTTTTTTAGGGGGGGGGGGGGGGGTGATGGGATATAGAGTGGGAAAGAAAGAGGTACTGGAAGAGAGAGGAAAAGGAGGGGCATCAACGGCGGCAGGCGACAGGCGGCGGGCGGCGGCATGTGGTGGGGTGAGAGAGAGAGAAGAAGGGTTGTGGGTGGGGAGGGAGAGAAGGAGGAGGTGGGTTGGACGAAATTTTTTTTTTTTTGGTACCCCATAATAAAGGGTCAATCTTAACCGTCTTCGACCAAAACTCATTCCTCTCACCTTGTCATATATATATATATATATATATATATATATATATATCTATCTTGTAATAATATAATTTGATATGGACATGATTTATATTTATTTTTATAGTGTCGTATAAACTTATAATGAATGAAGTCACTTAATAGAGGCCAAACAATAAAAAAAGGGGTTATTTCCACCAACGTTCATTGGACTTTAACCGTCATATCAATTTAGTCCTTATACTTTTAAATGTATCAATTTAGACCATGTGCAATGGATATTACATCAATTTGGTATTTAAAGTAAAAATTATGTTCAGTTGTTAATACAAGCTTTTAGGATTCAATTATAAATTAGGTTAAATTGAGTCAGTTAGAGGATTTGTAATGGGTTACTTGCATCTAATGCTATTGTGTCGTTAAAGAATTACGTTAATAAGTTTACTTGAATTGGCCAAATGACTAAATTAACAAAATATAAATTAAAAAGGGTCTAAATTGACACAATTCAAAGTACAACGATTAAATTGCACAATGATAAAAATATAGAGGCATTTGCTTAAATAACCAAAAAATTTTTTGTTTATCATTCAAGGCTTTTTGTGGTGTTAGTAAGTAATTCCTGTAGTGATCGCAGTAGGTAATTCCAGTGGTGATCCTAAACAATTCCCAAGTTTGTTACAGGTAATCTTGATGGTGATTGCAGGTAGTCCTTGGGGTGATCGCGAGCAATTCCTAAAGTGATCACTAGTAATTCTCGAGGTGAACACAAGTAATTCCCTACAGGTTATTCCCATGGTGATCGTACATAATTCCCTTTGGGAGCGCAAGTAATTTGTATGGTGGTCGCAAGTAATTTCTGTGGCGATCACAGGTAATTTCTAAGTTGATCATGGGTGATTTTCGCTGTGATTACAGGCAATTCTAGTAGTGATCATGGGTAATTCCAATGGTGATTGTGGGTCGTTCTGGAAGTGATTGCGAGCAATTCATGTGGTGATTGTCTATAATTCTTTCAGTGATCACAAGTAATTCTCATGGAAATAATTCCTTATAGATAATTTCCATGATGAGCACAAGCAATCTTTTAGGTGATCGTAGGTAATTTCTAGGGTGGCAGGTAATTTCTGTAGTGATCATAGGTAATTATTTAGGCAATTATAGGTAATTCCTTGGTGATAGGCAATTCCTATGGTGATCGCAGATAATTTCCATCCAGTAATTCTAATTATGATTATAGGTAATTCTCAAGGTGATTGCAGGTATTCCAATGATGATCATGGATAGTTCCTATGGTGATGGCAGGTAATTCCTATGTTGATCACGGATAATTCCTGTGGTGATGGCGGATAATTCTTGTATTGTTCAAGGGTAATTCCTATGCTAAGCACGAGTAAATCTTATGTTGGTCGCACATAATTCCTGTGGTGATTGCATGTAATTGCAAAGGCGATTTGTGTGGTGATTCGGCACAATTACTACGATAATTGCGGGTAATTCCTAAGATGATCATGGGTGATTTTCTAAGGTGATCGCAGCTAATAACTACGGTGATTGTGAGTAATTCTCACTGTTATCACAAGTAATTCTTGTGGAAATCGTTGGTAATTCCTACAGTAATAGCAGGTAATTCTTAAGGTATAATACCTTTGGTGATCAGAAGTAATTCCCACGGTTATCACTAGTAATTCCCTATAGATACTTCCCATAGTGATAATAGATAATTCATGTGGTGATCTAAAGTAACTCCCAATGTGATTACAAATACTTCTGGTAACGATTACAAGTAATTCCTATGGTGATCGGATGTAATTTTTACGTTGGTTGCAGGAAATTTCCATGATGATCACAAGTAATTCTCATGGTGATCACATGTGACATTTGCTTAGGCTCTGTTTGGCATATGGAATTAGAATTGGACTGTGGAATTATAATTGGAATTAGAATTTCTGATAGAATTGAAATTCCCTTATTTGGTTGATCAAAGAAATTGGAGGTCGGAATTATAACTACATAATGATTTGAATCATCAAGGATTTTCGGCCAATTGAGTTGGAGTATTTTGAACTTTAAATCAACTATGGTTAGATTTTGGTCGGAGTGGTTCACGTTGCACTCAAGTTATTATGGTTGGAGCTATTCAATTTGAGTTCGAGTTATTTGATATTCTTTCTTCTCTCCCCTAATGACTCACCACCATATTCTTTCTTCTCTCCCCCACTTTAGTAGACTCCACCAAAGGCGAAATCAGAGCCAAAAGTGGTTCAAAACCCTGGGGATACTTCGATCATGAAGATTTAGAATCAGTATCACTTACGGTGTCCCCGAGTTTGGTTTTGAAGATTTGATAAATGGCCTTGGGGCCCTACTGAGTGGTAAAAAACAACCCCGTTCTAGGGTTAGGCAAGAGGAGATCGAGTTTCCTGGATTAATAATTGGGAATTTGATTGGATAATAGTAGGCATTACAGTCTCATAGATGATGGAAATCTCAGGCCCATTTACCAAAAATTGACCCCGACGTGAATATCAAAATGGCCCACTTCACACTCCACATACCTCGTCCAACCTTGACAGAGGACCCATGGATCCTCAAAACCTCCCATGCCAATAACCGAGAGCTCATGCAAGGAAGGACATATTGGAAGTCGAGTTCTCAGAATGATGCAAGCTCTGATGTTAGTTTCAACCTAAGAAGATGAATCCATCTCCTTAGAGAGCTCACCAAGATGGCAAGGGTTACTACTTCTAGGGTGAAATTAGGGATAATTTCAGAATTACCTTCTCTCATAAATACCAAACAAGATCCCCGAAGAATTTGCATTTCAACCACTTCATGGATAAACCATCGGAGGCATGTATCAATTAGTATCCTTGTAATGTCTATGCATCTAACAAAGAGGGTTTCAACACGCAAGCACCAGATCCCATTAGAACTAATGTCTATGCATTTAAATTAAGAGTGCTTGGCCAAGAGTAGTACCAGGATGGGTGACCACCTGGGATGTCCTCACCCCTCAGGTTAGGGATAATTGGAAACAGCCTCTATTCAGGGTAGCACGGCTGTGTACATTCCACCCCCCCCCCCCCCCCCGGACCACCCCACCCCAAAAGACCTTGCTTAGGTGGGCGTCCTTGGGGCACTGGGAATGTTGCTTTTTTAAATGTCTACACATCTCATTATACAAGTTCTGACATCAACCAAAATAAACTTGCCCCCATAGATTAGTGACCATAATGAAGCTTTCCTTCAATCAACTTTGGACCAGCAAACCATGAACCTTAATCCATACTATTCTGCACTAGGAACCCAGAGTCTAACTTGTGTACCTATCTACCTTCTTGAATTTGCACAACAACAGGTTTTTTTAAAACCTGAGATATGATTTCAAAAACTTAGCCGAGTCTCATGTCAGAATGAAGATGCGTGGGCTTAACCCTCTAGGGACCAAACACTAAAGATTATTCTTCGTAATGAACGTGAGGATATTATCAAGTGTATACTTCTCAAAAAATTATTGACATGTTTAGCCATGCCTCCAAATTCTCGTTTATATTCACCACAACAAATCTTGCTACTGAACTTAGCCTCCGCATCCCTGTATTGAACCCTTGAAGGACCACCAACCCTATCATGATTGGTGGTTGAAGCATTGGTTTTGCTATGAAAATCTAAGATCGGTCCCTGTGAGATGTAGACGAAGCCCTTCTACCAAATTTAGCCTAGATTTAGCCCAATTAACTATGATCGAGAACCTAGTGACCTGTCTTCAATTCGTGGTTGCAATTTCCTTGACAACTTCGCTCTTAACACGAACTCTAACAAATTCATAGGAAAGCTTCGACCTTAATCTTCTTTTATGAGGAAAAAAAGTGCCATAAATTGATTTAAAATCAAGAAACATGGCTTTAAGCCATGAACATATCGTCCTCTCTAGAAAGCCATCAACCAAGATGAATATATTTCCAAGTTATTTTCTCCTTATTTTCTCCTACAATTTAACTTTTTATTGGTTACATAATTTTAATTTTTTTTTTAATAGATAGATATGATTTATTTAAAGTTATACATAAATCTATAGCAATGCTATATATTAGTTAGAAATTTCCTCCCTCAAAAGCCTTCATTCTCCCATCCTTAATTTTTTGGCTGGTACTTCATATTTCCATTAAGCCTCTACTCCCTTATCTTTGTTTTTAACACTCATTCATTTGTATCTAATAAATCTATAAAGTGATTTACATAATAATAAGATCAACCGTCTTTTCTTAACTTCAATGTACATAAGTCACTACATTGATAAACACTATTTTTTATTTATGTTAATGTTAGAATATGTCTCAAATTCGTTGGATTCATGAAGAAGGCCGTGAGCAAGCCGATCGAACAGGTGAGAAGCCGATCGGTCGGGAAGTACGCAGAGAGAACAGAGATCCAGAGAGTCCGCTGATCGATCGGGAGTTACCGATCGATCGGGAGCCCAAACATGCGTGCCCTAGTGCGCTTAGTATAAATAGATGTTGTGGGTTTCAATTTTAGGTATCCAATCCAATCCAAATTAGGAGAGAGCCAGTTGTCATCGTCAAGAGAGAGTTGAGTGGAAGTTGTATTGTAATTCTTCTATAGATCTCGTTTAGAGGAAGTTCCTTTGTAATTCTTCCATTATTCGCATTCAAAAAAGAATCTCCATCTCCGCCCGTGATTTTTCCCTTCTTGATTGCAGAGGGTTTTCCACGTAAATCATTATGTTCTTTGTTTGTTCTCTTTTACCTCTTTTGCTTGCTTCTCTTATATGTTATAGTATTTGAATCGAATTCTGTTCTTGGGGTATTAAGTTCCGCATTAGGAAGTATTACTTCCTTCACAAATTGGTATCATAGTATATCGGATTTGTCCAGATTCCTAACAAATTGGTACCATAGCATATCAAGTTTGTTCCGAATTTTTTTTAACAACTAGTATCAGAGCCCTATTGTTCGATTTGGTACTATGATGTCTGTAGCTAAAACTGAAGTTGAGAAGTTTAGTAGTCAAGGGAGTTTTAGTTTGTGGCATTAAGGGCCTCTTGACACAAAGTGGCTTGAAGAAAGCCTTGGATGGAAAAGAGAAGAAACCAAAGAGTTTATTAGAAGGACAATGGGAGGAGTTTGATGAAAATGCTCTCACCGCCATTCAGATATGTCTTACCAATGACGTTTTGACAGAAGTTCTGGAAGTGAAAACCGCTAAGGAGTTTGTGGGAGAAATGCAGGATATGTTCTGTTTCAAATCAATCTTCAACAAACTCGCAGTTAAGCGTCGGTTGTTCACCTTTCGTATGTCAGAAGGTACGTCACTTAAGAATCATATTAATGAGTTTAATTCTATCATTGCAGAATTAAAGGAGCTTGATGATGCTCCTAAGGATGAAGAACAGGCAATGTTGTTGGTATGTTCACTCTCTATCTCTTATAAAGGCTTCGTTGAAATCATGATTTTATGGTAGTAGAAAAACCATCTTTGTTGATGAGGATAAGATGAACCTACTGAGTAAAGAAAGAGTAGATAAGAAGTTGTCCGACTCCATTCAGAACTCATATTGTGGTTTATTTGTGAAAGGAAGAGCTGAGAATAGAGGATCTGATTATAATGAAAACTCATTTAGATCTAAGTCTAGACATAAAGATTTGTCTTGTAATTACTATCATAAGAAAGGGCATATCAACAGAGATTGTTGTACACTTAAGAAGAAATTAGAAGACCAGAAAAGACCTGCATAAGCTAGTGTAGTTAAAGATGAGTTTGATGATGGTGTTCTGTTAGTGACCGAATCTCAGTCTAGGTCTAAAGATAATGTTTGTCTCAATAGAGACTGGTTTGCCACATATGGGTCAATTCAGGGTGGAACCGCCTTTATGGGTAACGATGCAGTATGCAAAGTTTTGGGTATAGGAACAATCCGAGTTAAGATGTTTGAGGGCACTATTAGAACTTTGAGTGACATGCATCACGTCCTAGATTTGAAAAAGAATCTCATCTCTTTAGGTATCCTTGATTCTCATGGGTACAAATACACAGCTCAAGGTGGAGTTTTGAAGGTCGGTAAGGGTGCTCCGATTGTTATGAAAGGAAGAAGGGTTGGAACTCTATATGAACTTGATGGTTCCACATTGACAGGTTCAATTGCAGTTGCTACAGCATCTCTGTCAAAGTTAGATGAACATTGCATTCATGGGAAGCAGAAAAGAGTTAGCTTCAATCAGGCAGCGCATAAGACTAAGGGGTTTTGTTTATGGGATTTTAATTCTCATAAATCCCTGACGAATAGAGATGTCACGTTTGATGGGTCTTCGTTATTGCATCCACAGAAGACGTCATCAGTTAGTTGTGACTTAGGTCAGGTGCAGAGGTTAGGAGTAGTTCAGCTACAGTTAAGTGACACAGTTTGGCATCATAGAGCTTCCACCGATAGCGTTCACCCACCTCAAGTACAGATTTCTAAAAGAAATAAAGAGGCAGAAATCGTTCAGCAGGTGGATCGGTATTCAGTTGCTAGTGAAAGACAAAAGAGACAAGCTTATGAAGAAGTTACTGCTTGTGCTCTTACGGCTGTGTCAAGGGCTAATTCAGAGAAGAAGAAGATTGGCTTTGTTGATAACCTCACAGATATGTTCACTAAAGTGCTACCTAGTAGAAAGTTCAAGCATCGCCCGGACTGAGTTAGGTTTTCTATTTTGTTGAGATAACCCCGTGTGAGGTGTTTTGTGGAGAAGGTGGATAAGTTCTTTTATTTGAAATTTTAGCCAAAGTATATATTTGTTAGGATATGTCTCAAATTCCTTGGATTTATGAAGACGGCCGTGAGCAAACCGATTGATCAGGTGAGAACCCGATTGGTCGGAAAGTACGCAGAGAGAACACAGATCCAGAGAGTCCGCCGACCAATCGGGAGCCCAAACACGCGTGCCCTAGTACGCTTAGTATAAATAGATGTTGTGGGTTTCAATTTTAAGTATCCAATCCAATCCAAATTAAGAGTTAGCCAGCTGTCATCGTCAAGAAAGAGTTGAGAGGAAGTGGTATTGTAATTCTTCTATAGATCTCTTTCAGGGAAAGTGCCTTTGTAATTCTTCCATTATTCGCATTCAATAAAGAATCTCCATCTCCGCCCGTGGTTTTCCCCTTCTTGATTGCAGAGGGTTTTTCATGTAAATCATTGTGTTCTTTGTTTGTTCTCTTTTACCTCTTTTGTTTACTTTTCTTATATGTTCTAGTATTTGAATCGAATCATGTTCTTAGGGTATTAAGTTCCGCATTAGGAAGGTATTACTTCCTTCACAAATTGGTATCATAATATATCAAATTTGTGCAGATTCCTAACAAATTGGTACCGTAGCATATCAAGTTTGTTCCAAATTTTTTTTTTTAACAACTAGTATCAGAGCCCTATTGTTCGATTTGGTACTATGATGTCTGTAGTTAAAACTGAAGTTGAGAAGTTTAGTGGTCAAGGGAGTTTTAGTTTGTGGCATTAAGGGCCTCTTGACACAGATTGGCTTGAAGAAAGCCTTGGATGGAAAAGAGAAGAAACCAAAGAGTTTATCAGAAGGACAACGAGAGGAGTTTGATGAAAAGGCTCTCACCGCTATTCAGATGTGTCTTACCAATGATGTTTTGACAGAAGTTTTGGAAGTGAAAACCGCTAAGGAGTTTGTGGGAGAAATGCAGGATATGTTCTGTTTCAAATCAATCTTCAACAAACTCGCAGTTAAGTGTCGATTGTTCACCTTTCGTATGTCAGAAGGTACGTCACTTAAGAATCATGTTAATGAGTTTAATTCCATCATTGAAGAATTAAAGGAGCTTAATGATGCTCCAAATGATGAAGATCAGGCTATGGTGTTGTTATATTCACTCTCTATCTCTTATAAAGGCTTCGTTGAAAGCATGATTTATGGTAGTAGAAAAACCATCTATGTTGATGAGGATAAGATAAACCTACTGAGTAAAGAAAGAGTAGATAAGAAGTTGTCCGACTCCGTTCAGAACTCATATGGTGGTTTATTTGTGAAAGGAAGAACTGTGAATAGAGGATCTGATTATAATGGAAACTCATCTAGGTCTAAGTCTAGACATAAAGATTTATCCTGTAATTACTGTCATAAGAAATGGCACATCAAGAGAGATTGTTGTACACTTAAGAAGAAATTAGAAGCTAATAACATTAAGGACCGGAAAAGACCCGCATAAGCTAGTGTAGTTAAAGATGAGTTTGATGATGTGTTATGTAACTGATCGAATCTCAGTCTAGATCTAAAGATAATGTTTGTCTCAATAGAGACTGGTTCGCCACATATGGGTCAATTCAGGGTGGAACCGTTTTTATGGGTAACAATGCAGTATGCAAAGTTTTGGGTATAGGAACAATCCGAGTTAAGATGTTTGATGGCACTATTAGAACTTTGAGTGACATGCATCACGTCCTAGATTTGAAAAAGAATCTCATCTCTTTAGGCATCCTTGACTCTCATGGGTACAAATACACTGCTCAAGGTGGAGTTTTGAAGGTTGCTAAGGGTGCTCCGGTTGTTATGAAAGGAAGAAGGGTTGGAACTCTATATGAACTTGATGGTTCCACATTGACAGGTTCAATTGCAATTGCTACAGCATCTTTGTCAGAGTTAGATGAACATTGCATTCATGGGAAGCAGAAAAGAGTTAGCTTCAATCAGGTAGCGCATAAGACTAAGGGATTTTGTTTATGGGATTCTAATTCTCATAAATCCTTGAAGAGTAGAGATGTCACGTTTGATGAGTCTTCGTTATTGCATCCACAGAAGACGTCATCAGTTAGTTGTGACTTAGGTCAGGTGCAGAGGTCAGGAGTAGTTTGGCTACAGTTAAGTAACACATTTTAGCATCATAGAGCTCCCACAGATAGCGTTCAGCCACCTCTAGTACAGATTTCTAAAAGAAATAAAGAGGTTGAAATTGTTCAGCAGGTGGATCAGTATTCAGTTGCTAGTGAAAGACAGGAGAGAAAAGCTTATGAAGAAGTTACTGCTTGTGCTCTTACGGCTGTGTCAAGAGCTAATTCAAAGAAGAAGAAGATTGGCTTTGCTGATAGCCTCACAGATATGTTCACTAAAGTGCTACCTAGCAGAAAGTTCAAGCATCGCTCGGACTCAGTTAGGTTTTCTATTTTGTTGAGATAACCCCGTGTGAGGTGTTTTGTGGAGAAGGTGGATAAGTTCTTTTATTTGAAATTTGAGCCAAAGTGGAGATTTATTAGGATATGTCTCAAATTCCTTGGATTTATGAAAAAGGCCGTGAGCAAGCTGATCGATCAGTTGAGAAGCCGTTCGGGTGAGAAGTACGCAGAAAGAACATAGATCCAGAGAGTCCAACGATCGATCGGGAGTTACAGATCGATCGGGAGCCAAACACATGTGCCCTAGTACTCTTAGTATAAATAGATATTGTGGGTTTCAGTTTTAAGTATACAATCCAATCCAAATTAAGAGAGTGTCAGCCGTCATCATCAAGAGAGAGTTGAGAGGAAGTGATATTGTAATTCTTCCATAGATCTCGTTCAGAAGAAGTATCTTTATAATTCATCCATTATTCAGCATTCAATAAAGATTCTCTATCTCCGCCCGTGGTTTTTTCCTTCTTGATTGAAGAGGGTTTTCCACGTAAATTATTGTGTTCTTCGTTTGTTCTCTTTTGCCTCTTTTGTTTACTTTTCTTGTGTGTTATAGTATTTGAATCGAATCTTGTTCTTGATGTGTTAAGTTCCGCATTAGGAAGGTATTACTTCTTTAACAAATTGATATCATAGTATATCTGATTTGTTCAGATTCCTAACAAATTAGTATCATAGCATATCAAGTTTGTTCCATTTTTTTTAACAGTTAATAATTTAAATTTTCAGCTATAACATATAAAAATAATTATTTAAAATTTAGTTACACACCTTGCATCACATGGGAAAACACCAGCAAATAGTTAAATACAAGTTCATGTTTAATTTTTTTAATTTACGATCTTGGTTATGAATGATTATTAAAATTTTGAATTTTAAATTTATATAACTTCTATAATAATGGTAAATATTACTGGAAATTGGAACATAGTTGCGTGTACATAATCATTCTTCTAGAATTTAAAAAAGGGCATTTCTAACCTGTGCAGGTTAGTCCCTAATATCCCTAATTAATGATTGATGCTTTATTATTATTTAATGCTATGTTTCACATGTTGGAAAATGCTGCAGTGGTGGACGACCCAGGAAGATGAGGGGTTTAAAAAGTTTGCTATTTGCTACTTATATGAAGGACTCAGCCATTTGGGTATAAACATCAAACTATTTTACAAAACATTATATATTTTCTAGTAACTTATAGAAGTGTTGATATCAAGTCAGTATTTAGGTATGTATATGTAATTATTTTATTTTATTATGCCATAGTTTGTAATATATCATTATATACTCTGATTTACTAAATAGCTTTATTTTTTATTTTATTATGACGTGGCTTTGACATGCTTAATCGTAAACAGAATGGCTTCACCTATTTTTGATTTGAACGAGCTACCTGAAGATATATACATCAATGATTCAAGAAAGGAAATAATGGACTTGATAGAAGCTCAATATATAGACTTAAGTGAAATGCAGATAGCTGGTTCTTGTGAGCATAAAGATGAAAGTGTGATTGAAAACATTTTCGAACCTTTTGCTGGACAATGCTTTCTCAGTGAAGAAGAAGCTCTCAGATTTTATGAAAAATATGCTAAATTGAGTGGATTTTTAGTTCGGAAAGGCCGATTTACAACTAGAGATGGAAAAATGAATAGAAGAGATTTGTTTTGCCATCGTGAAGGAAAGCCTGACTTGAAAATTGTGGACCTATCTAAGGAGCAGAGAAATAGGCATCATCTAGATGTGGATGTGAAGCACGTATGCGAATTATAGTGAGAAAAAATTATGACATTTTCCTTGAGGAATATCACGTTACAAAGTTCATAGCCGATCACAATCATGACTTGGTGCCACCAGATTAAGTGCGTTTTCTTCCACGCCATCGCACTATTTCCACTAAAGATGAACAACGCATTCTTTTGTGTAAAGAAGCCGGGCTTTCGGTTAGACAGATAGTGCGAATCATGGAACTTGAGAAAAATGTGAAGCATGGGGATCTTCCATTTTTACAAAAGGACATCCATATTTTTTCAACAAGACTCGTAGATGTTTCATGGAGAATGATGTAAGGGATTTGCTTGAACATTGTAAGCATGCCAAATATGATGACCCCAGGTTTCAATATTCTTTCACAATAGATGATCAAGGAAGATTGGAGCATATTTTTTGGTCATCAATTCATTGTTTTGATTGGTACCAAAAGTTCGGAGACGCTATTATATTTGACACAACATACAAGATGAATTCTTATGACACGCCTTGTGGTATTTTTGTTGGTGTTGATAATAATGGAAGAACAATACTTTTTGGTTGTGCTCTTCTACGCAATGAAACAGTGAAAGAATTTAGATGGCTAATGAAGGTAAATAGTAAAATACGTATCATTTCAATTCTTTTTACTATATAGCATAGATTTATGATATTGTTGTTCTAATATATATGTTATTCCAATGCTAGACCTTTGTTACATTGATGAAAAGGCCACCCAATACTATTCTCACTGATCAAGACCCGTGGATGACAGAAGCCATAGCCAGTGAAATGCCTTCAACAAAGCATGCTTTTTGTATACGGCACATAACTTCCAAATTTAGCAGTTGCTTCAACTCTTCGAAATCAATATTCAAGTTGGTGCAGTGACTTTTATAAGTTATATAGGCTAGACAATGTTGCAAAATTTGAATCTCAGTGGTCTTTTGTAGTTATGAGATATAATTTACATGCCAATAAACATGTAAATGGTTTGTACTAGATCAAGAATTTTTGGGTCCCAGCTTATCTTCGCCAACACTTCTTTGGTGGTATGACAACTATTGGACAATCCGAGAGTACAAATGCATTTATCAAGCGTTTCACCTCTTCTCGTTCATGCTTAGGCTAGTTGATTAGACAAGTAAGTGTTCTTTTATATAATATATGAAAATATCTCTTACCATTAAAATTATGTTAATGATTTTGTCATGATGTCAATTTCTAATTTATATTAAATTTTAGGTTGATCTAGCTATTGAAGACATTAAGCAAACACAATTACATGATACTATGTTGGATACATATAGAGGATCCTCTTTAAGAACTTTGTCACCTTTGGAGGAGCAAGCTCAAAGTGTCTTCACAAAATTTGCTTTCAAGAAGTTTCAAGAACAATTTGGAATGGCAACCCAATACAAGATTGTGCATGAAAATGGCATGATGCTTACAGTGCAACACTATATGGAGTCTACTAGTCAATTGCATGAAGTCTTTTGGGACGGCAAGATGGCAACTTGTAGCTTTAAACACTTTGAATTTATGGGAATACTTTGTCGTCATATCCCCAGACCCTGCTTCTGCGTGAGCCCATGAGGCACTGGGATTGTTGTTGTTGGACTTTGTCGTCATATATTAATGGTGTTTCTTGGCAAATGTTGCTTTGTAATTCCATCAAGATACCTACCGTTTCATTGGTGTTGAGATGAATTGCAGAGATGGGAAGCTATCGTCTTTCGTTGTGAAATTGAAATGTCCAATGTTGAGAGGTCTTCTGATGTGAATTCTATATCAGCTATGCGTGACATTATTCTTTGTCCACCAGCTTCAACTACAAAGGGTCGACCCAAGATGAAGTGAATTAGAGGTGGAAAAGAGCTAGGAAAATAGGTAAAGACTTGTGGCTACTATAAGCGAATTGGCCACACAATTACAAAGTGTCCCGAGAAGGAGAATGCAGTGGTTGCATCAAATGTCACAAATAAGAGAAAGAAGGTTGCGAATCATGAAGACTTGAATCCCGTGTTTTCTTTAAAATTTTAGAATATATGTTATCATTTTTAATTGTTTATTTTTATCATTTAATGAATCTAATCAATTACCTTATATTAAGAGTTCACTTGGAAAATATTTGGACAACATTTTAATTGTTGCAATGTAATTCAATAGAGTATAGATATATTATTATTCAAAAAAAATGGCAAGTTTATATAATTAAATTTCGAGACCTAAACCATATGCAGTTATTTTTTAGCTATGTAAAATAAGACAAACCAACAATTAATATTTTGTATAATAATTTGAAGTGTATTCCCAAATACCTGAGTCCTTCATATAAATAGCAAATAGCAAACTTTTTAAACCCCTCATCTTCCAGGGTCGTCAACCACTGCATCATTTTCTAACATGTGAGACATAGCATTAAATAATAATTAAGCATCAATCACTGCAGCCAATAAAAAAATAATCATTAATTAGGGATAGGTTAGAAATGCCCTTTAAAAAAAAATTGCATTTTATTAATTATGAATGTTTCCCTTTCTTTTTATTCACAAAAAAACCCGAAGGTGCTATCATAAAATATAATAGTTCTTTATGAAAATTTTATTGTGTAAAGATGTATTGCTAAATTTACTGTAATTTAACTCTTGTCTAAAATATTTATTCATGTTTATTTTTTTTGTTTTAGTGCACTGATTGACGTTTGATTGTTGAGAGAACAATAGTTTTCTTTGTAATTGACTTTTACTTTAAGAATTCTGGTTGATTGAACATATTTTTTGGGGTTTATAAATGGTATACTTTTATGAAATTGCTATTGATGTATATAGAGGGAGGATGGCTTTAGAATCTAAAGGTCTAAGACTTATACTATAAGAAAGTTGGCTTTAACGACCAAAAATAACTGGAATTTTGTTTGGTCGTTAAATGTGGGTGGGGAGTGTTTAGTTGCGACGGGATTAAAGCGCAGTCGTTAAAGGGTGGTATATGATGGGCATATAATGATGGGCACTAAATAAATTCGTTAATTCTACCTACAAACTGTCATTAATAGACAAGTAAGCGGTAAAATTTTGGTTCAAAGAGTTAAAAATTTTTAATTGGTAAAAATTAGGCGCCTTTTCTTTAAAAAAAATTATTATTGTCAATTGTATTTTATTCTCTTGTACTTTTAAATTAGTCTCTCACCCTCTCATACTGTAATCTAAGTTTGAGCATCAAATAATACTACAATTAGTACTCAACTTGATATTTAACTCGTTTAGTATACTCCAATTATAGCTGATAATTACTCGTTTCATATATTAATATATAATTTTTTTAAATAATTAAAAACAAGAATAAGAACAATAATTCAAAATTTAAATATGAAGTGAAATTGAAGCCCAATTTTTATCCCGCCCCTGTCGTAATATTTTTCCCGCTCGTCCCTAATAGTGAAACCTGAGAGCGATTCTATGGTGTA
Source organism: Simmondsia chinensis (assembly GCA_018398585.1). Classification (NCBI taxonomy): domain Eukaryota; kingdom Viridiplantae; phylum Streptophyta; class Magnoliopsida; order Caryophyllales; family Simmondsiaceae; genus Simmondsia; species Simmondsia chinensis. The sequence goes on from JAGTTD010000016.1 coordinate 21,474,022, forward strand.
GAACAGCACGTTTTCTATAGATGTAGAACTTGTGTGTCGACACACAGAATTATATACTTATATCACCAAATTATATACTCAAAATTGCCGACATATGTGTCGACACAGAGGTATCGTGTGTCGACACATAGGTATCATGTGTTGACATACAATATTTACTCAGAATTACCTCCCATGTACTCATATTAACAAATATATACTCAAAATTATGATATTCTGGAGGTGCAGAAAAGGTGCTTTTCTACACCATAGAATTGAAACCTAATTCAGTCCAAGCGAACCCTCACTTTGTAGTTGTTTCTAAGAGTGAAACCCTAATTCAGTCAAAGTAGCGAACAAAGAAGCAGGCAAAACACCTGAATGTAGTGGTTCAGCTCATTAACAACTCTAATTCGTTGCTTCATTGAATTAACTCTGTTCACCCACTGTGTTCAGCGAATTTGTCCCTTGTTCGTTGGTAGTTCTTGTTCGTGTTCATTAATAAATTCGCTGGTAGTTCGTGTTCGTTATAAGCCCATGTCTATTGTTCGTTGGTAGTTCATTTTCGTGTTCGCTTCTTTGCCTATTGACGCTCTCAAATTGCTCTATCCCCCATTCAACCATGCAGCTCTGACTTAGTAGACCTGATTTAAGTTGCTTTTCAAGGTAAATGACTGAATTTAACACTAATAAGTTTTGACATTGTCTTTTGAATGTGTAATTACTTATATATTAGGGTTTACTAGTTTATAAAGATATTAATTTTGAGATTGTTTTTGACATTGAAAGTAAAAACAATGTTAAAACATCATATACTAATTGAAATATTCTATCCAGGTATATTCCTGGAATATCTTATAAGAATATGGTACCTAATAAACAATAGATGCATTTTGTTCACAGTCCAATGAGTTTTACATATCAAAATAGAGTTCAAAGTTTTTTAGATTATGTTGAGGAAATAAAAGGAGAAACTTTTGTTTGTCCATGTATTAAATGGAACCTGTATGACTCTGGACATTGCAAGTGGGTAAAAAGGTCATCTACTTGGATTTAGGAATATGTGAATGAGTTTTATGTACAGTTTGAGATTGTTGCGGATTTAGGACTCTGTAACTGAGTTCTATGTTGTGCAAATTGAGTTTGCGTTTGTTTTGGTAGTCATTAAGAATGCATTATTGAGTTGCTCAGAATTGTTGTGGAGTTTAGACTGTGTGATAGAGTTCTACGTGAAGTTTGAGAATTTTGTGGATTTATGACTCTAATTAATGTGTACATACTTTTTTTTACATTAGGTGCTGTTTTTTCTTTTTGGTCTCCCATTGAACATATGGGTCTTACATGTCTGATAAGGTTTGGTCCAAATATCTACATATCATGTTTCAAACGGCAACAAGTGTTGGGTGCTTCATATTGGCTATCTATTGGTTATAGCCTTCCCTGCTTATGCAGCACTTAAATGACTGAAGGTCTAGCATGAGATGTTTGATAAAAGACATTTGCTTCAATATATAACATTCATGTGTCTGAGTTTTTGAATTCTTTGTATGAATGTCAATACCAATAATTTTTCTTAGCATTTGGTGAGTTGAATTTCTTTTCCTCAGTTTTGTGCATTTGATTTGTCTCTTGTTTTGATTATTTGGATTGTAACTTTCCTAGATTTTTGTCATGTGATACTTATAAAAAGTTATCAGCTACTCATCTCATATCTAACTTCTCATGTCATACTGAGCAATCAAACTGTCTATGCCATTGTCAGCATTTGTTTACCTTTTTTTTATTTTTTTTTTTTATAATTCTGCAATTGTCAATATGGATAAGAACAGCCATTGGTTTAAAATCGGTTCAACTATTTCAATTTGGTGGGGGTACTAGACTCAATCGTCTACTTAAGATCCACCTTAATTAAGGGATAACCAAAAGCAAGAATTTACAATTCTTAAATCGCGCACATGTCAAGAGGCACCAAATTATGCCTAACAACCATCATGATTTTCAGTGTTATTCACTTTAGTTATCAAGAACATGAATGTTTTCTTAGCTCCAGCTTGAGGCTTGGGTCTATATTTTTTTTTTTTTTTTTTCCATAAGAGTGACCTATTTTATAATAGTTGTAACAAAAGCTGTTGGCAAATTTATTGTTAATAGTTTTAGATCCTTGCTCATGATTGATGAATTTTTGTGGCCCATTATTGTTTCCTTATGGTTTTGCCTCTAGATTCAAGTTGCGCATCAGACCTACATTATTTATCCTTAAGATTCTTCTCATTAAATAAACTTTACCTTGGTCATAGATTGTTATTTATTATTCTTTTGTTATAAGTAGGAGATAAATTGTACATATGGGCATTCAATTAAAATAGATTTGCAAAGAGGCATATCTCTCAACTATTTCTCCTTCCATCGTTTTCTTCTTACAGAAACAATGATCATTTGTTTCTTACAATAATCACTAGAGATGGTTGAGTACAAAATTCTAAACCTTCACAACACAAGTAGCACTAAAATTAATCTTACTTGACATACCTCTAATTTGCACGCCAGAAACAGTCTTAAAATTGTCCCAATTAAACAGAGAAAAATATTATATAAAACATTGAAGGTAGAACGATATTACTTGGACACGTGGAAATGACAAAATATCAATAATATAATAGTTGAGCGAGGTGTGGATCATGCTCTCTTTAAGACGATTTCGTGCTCCTCTTGGATCTAAGCCAGTGTAGCAAGTACCAATGCACCGCCTCAAGGATACAAAGTCCAACCATAATTGACGCTTTCTAAGTCTACACAACCTTAAAAGTTAGAGCCTCCTCAACACATTTTGATGTAAAGTATGTACTAGTATTTGTGTGACAAGCAACATTCATACATTCCCAGTGCCTCAAGGGCTCCCGTCTAAGCAGGGTCGGGGGGAGGGGGGTGGATGTATGCAGCCTTTCCTCTTTAGGTGAAGGGAAGCTGTTTCTGAGAAGCCCCAACCTAAGGGATGAAACACGAGGACTTCCCAGGAGGTCACCTATTTTGGTATTACTATTGCCCAAGAACGCTTAATTTCGGAGTTCTAATGAGATCTGGTGCTTGCGTGTTGGTACCCTTATATTGTTATTTGTGTAACAATATAGCTTAAATTGCAACAATTAATCAAATCTTGAAAGATCAAGCAATGAGATGCTGTAAACAAATGTTATACAACTTTAAATAATTATTATTATTTAGAATGACAATTTAATTACTCGGTAATTAATAGTGATGCATGCCAAAATACAATGTTCCTCTGTACGATAGAAACACTACTAGAAGATGACGTTTTGAAGCTTTATATATCATTCTTTTAGATTCTTCTTAGTTCCAACATTTGTTGGTAACCTTATATTTGTCCAAAAAAATGAACCACGGTTTTGTGTATGTTGGTTATTTTTTATGACATCATTCTAACACAGTTTATTAAACCAGCAGGAACCTACTATGGTTAACATCTTCTATTTCCTTCTTGTACTAATCCTGAGTACAGTAGTTGAACTAGTCATATTTTTAGACAATGCATAAGAAGTGGAAATCTGTTTGAGGAGATCGTTTGGTCAAGTCTCACTTTGTGCACAAACCGAGAAATGGGGAAAATTTTTGCTTGTATATTGTTACTTCTTCTCTTAGTTTTATTTGCTTTCTTTTAAGGTTGAGGGCCTCTTGGACATAGCCTCTCCTTCAAATTAGCACCTTATAGGGGTAATATTGCGTACATCTTACCTCCCTGACCCTGTCATGTCGGGAGCCTATATGAGGTGTTGCATTTATTGTTGTTGCATGAAACAAGTACACATAGTTTGAGTGAAATCATGAATTTCCTTTAGTTAATTTTGTTTGCATCATGAATTTCTTTTTAGTTAATTAATATTTTTTTAATGATTTGATGTTCGGATAATAAGAAATTTCTAACATGAGTGTTGTGCCTGTTTTCTTCAGGTGTTGTAAGACTTAGACTTCATGTTATTGTTTTCTTATGAACTTCTTATTGGATTTATAATCTTTTTGCTAAGTTATTAAGTGAAAATTTATGGATGTACGTTTTTAGTGTCTCTTGGATATAAATTGTGGAATGCTCATACTTTGATAGTCCTGCTTGTTATTACATTAGATGATGTGTACAATTTATTTGTGTAAGTAAAGGTTATACTACTTGAGTGTATAGGTGCTATAAACAATAGAAAATTATTGTTATTCTACATGGATGTACAAGCGTTACAAATGACCTGAAAATTGTTGTTATATTACAAGGATGTATAGTTGTTGTAAGAAACTCGAAAATTGTCATTATGTTATGAATGTACAAGTACTTATGAATGCATACATTGTACCACATGAAAGTGCAGGGACTTTAACAACCATAAATTTTGTTGCTATAATTGTGTTTGACGTGGGAATTATTTTTAGTGATGACTTTTTGTTGTTGTTAATTGGTGTAAGATGATTTAACAACAATTTGTTGATGTTGCTATTCTTTATCAACGACGGTCTAGATTGTCGTTGCTATTTTCTATTATTAGAGTGAAATATTTTAACGACGTTTTTTCATTGTTAAAACTTTTCTTGTATTGTTGTAAATATTTATAACAATGGCAATTGTTGTCGTTATTGACCAACTCTTCAATGATAGTACTACCTAACGTTAAAGATTTTAGTTTTAACGACCACTTGTGCCATCGTTATTGATTTCATTTTTAACGACAGACAAAGTATGTTGTTTTAAATACTTTTTAACGACAGCCAAGTTTAGTGGTCGTTGATCCTAGATGTTATTAACGTCGAAAGCAATAACGACGATGGATGACGGGAAGTTTCCCCGTCGTTAATATTATTAATGACAGTAAATTAAGCTTTTAGCGACGACAATCACTGTCATTAATGACCTTTTTTTCTTGTAGTGTCAGTAGATCTAAGACCGAGTACATGGAACTCAAGTTCTGCACCTCTACCATGCTAAGCATAGAAGCCATCAAAATTGGATCAGAGTGCATACCACAGAAAGTGTGCTTCAAATACTTGGGTTCCATGGTGCAACAAGACGGTGAACTGGATGGAGATATCAACAACAGGATTAAAATGGGTTGGCATAAATGGAGGATGGCCTCTGCGGTACTGTGCGATAGGAAGTTCCTGTTAAAGTTAAAGGGTAAATACTATAAGATGGTAGTGAGACCAGCTATTTCCTACGGGGCAGAGTGCGGGCCAGTTAAGTGTCATCACACCCAGAAGTTGAAGGTTGCAGAGATGAGGATGTTGAGATGGATGTGTGAACATACAAGAAAGGATAGGATTCGAAATGACGTCATAAGAAGTAAATTAAGCGTTGCCCCAGTAGAGGATAAGTTGAGGGAGCAACGTCTGAGGTGGTTTAGGCATGTCAGGAGGAGACCCACAACTGCCCCTGTAAGATGATGCGAACAACTTATTACAGACAGGAAGAGAGGAAGAGGCCGGCCAAAGAAGAGTTGGATGGAGACAATTCTAAAGGACCTCGCCTACCTCAACCTAAATGAAGAGATGGCCTTAGATAGAGCTTAGTGGAGGATTAATATTGGGGTATCCGACTTAGTAGTATAGGATTAAGGAGCATGCGTATGCTAGCTCTCTCTATCTACGTTCTCTCTCTTCCTCTCTCTACTTTCTCTGTCTCTATCCCCTTACACTTTCTATACGCTACACCCTCCCTATTTGTTGCAGAGTGTCGCATGCAAATATTTCTCCTCCTATCTTGTTTGCTCTTACCTTTTGCCCTGGTTGCTATGCTCCTATGCTTACATGTCTTCATGTTTACATGCTTACATGCTTATTTGTTTACATGCTTACATGCTTACTTGCTTATGTGCTCACACGCTTTACATACCTTACATGCTTTTCTTGACCTCTATACTTTACATGTTCTTCATGTTCTGCATACATGCTCTATTCACATGTCCTTAACTATCAACTATCAGAATGGGGGGTCCTCGAAAACAGCCTCTCATTAGAGGCTCGCCCTGAGGGGGTAAGGCTGCGTACATCCTACCCCTCCCAGACGTACGCAGGAGCCCTTGAGGCACTGGGATTGTTGTTGTTGCTATTGATGTATATAGAGGTGTACTTGAGCCGAGCCAAGCTGAGAGCCTCGAGTCTCTGCTCGCTAGCTTTAAGCTCGGCTCAAAGCTCTCCGAGCTTTGAAAGTTTGGGCTCGAGCTCAGGTCATCAAAAGCTCGGGCTTGGCTCGACACGATCCAAGCTCGGTAAGCTTCAAACTAGGCTAGCGATATTTCGGTTCATATAAGCTCAATATAGGCTCGTTTGGGCTCGTTTAAGCACGGCGTCGGCTCATTTAGGCTCCAATATGGTTTTATTAGACAATATTTAAGCAAATATCATATACCAAAAAAGCTCGTTTAGGCTCGCAAGCCTACGAGCTCGAGCTTCATTAGGCTCGGGCTTGGCTTAATAAGGTAAACGAACGGGCTCGGCTTGGCTCGAGCTCAAAGCAAGCCAAGCTTTTTGAGCTTTATAATGAGTCGGCTTATTATTTTAAGGAACTCAATAATATAAGTAGTTAATCATTAAAAATAAAGCGGAGGAAAAAAAAAACCATTAAGAAATATTAGTCTGCCATATTTTAATGCATTGTTGAGAAGAGTTTATTCGACTTCCCTATGACAATGTCTTGGTGCAGAAGAACCGTGCACTCACGATCAATTATAAAAAGTAACATATGACTTTAATAGTGAATAATAGGTAAATACATGTTAATGCATTAAAGTTTAGTGTATTAATTTTTTTTTATTCATAAATTTTATAAAATAATTTTTTAATTCAAAAAGATAAATATATTTAATAAAATAGTCCAAACAAGGGTGTTAAAGAATAAAGGTGGGGCTTGTTTTGCACATTTACACACTGTTATTTGGACTATTTTATTAAATATATATAACATTTTAGATTAAAAAATTATTTATCAAAATTTGTGAAATAAAAAATTAATACACTATACCTCAAGTATTGATACGTAATTTACCCTATTTTTTATAATGGATTTTGTAATCATGCATCTAACAGAGAGGGTTTTTCTAATCATACCTCCATTAGATTGTTTTATGAAAGAAACAGGAAGGAAAAAGACGAAAGGAGTCAACTCTTTTCTATAGTAAATTCAATTGACTTTTCTGGTTGAACTATTTTTTCTTGACAATTTAAAACTCGTGGCTTAGAAATGTAAGGATCGGTGATGGAATTTTTTTTGCAGGTAAGGGGAGCGTAAATTGGGAAACTTATGAACCTTGACTGAGTTATAAGTTAGCACATCCACGTAAATTAATCTGGTCAGTCAATAATTTAGGACTCCTGACCTATTTAATAATAAGCAGATTGAGTTCGGGTCAAGCACTTGTTTAAAAACCACATACAATATAATACAAATATGACATGAAGGCGTGGAAACATCGTGTTGTTACATACCAAAGGAGGTTCCATTCCAAAACCAATTGGCAATGGGTGGAGTAGCCCCTCTAGTATATAAATTGGCATTTTCGTGGTGATCCCACCGATGTGGGATACCATTCGGGCTGTAACAAACCACCACGCTCCACAACCGTCGTCTTCGACGGCTTCACTCTAGGTAGCTTCACTCTGAGTAAATAGCCCTTTTCTCTGGACGGCTTCACTTTACTCTTGGTAGCCCTTTTCCCTCATGGATGGCTTCACTCTGAGTAAATAGTCATTTTCTCTAGACCGCTTCACTCTACTCTAGGTAGCCCTCTCCTAGGTAGCCTTTTCCGAAACTTAGGCCCATTATAAGTGGTTTGTCCAGTATGGCCATAAGGCATGGTATGTCCCATACTGGACTGAGCACGACTCCGAAGCGGGGTCCGTCCCATACCAAACCAAGCTCCTTGGAAGCGATCCGAGGATCAGTAGCTCTGATACCATTGTTACATAACAAAGGAGGTTCCTTCCCAAAACCAATTGGCAATGGGTGGAGTAGCCCCTCTATTATATAAATTGGCATTTTTGTGGTGATCCCACCGATGTGTGATACCATTTGGGCAGTAACACGTGTAAAACTCTTAAATGCCTTTTTACCCCTAATTCTAGAATTTTAAAGCACAATCCTCTTTTAATTATCAATTTTCATAAAAAGTAAAATAAAAATTATAAAGAAACATATTTAAGTTTTAACAACTAATGTATGAAAACAATTGTCAAAGGAATAATTGGACAATATATATTTAACCTTTTTTATAGTGGATTTTATAATCATACATCTAATAGCGACGATTTTTCTGATCACACCTCCATTAGATTGTTATTAGAAAGAAAGAGGAAGGAAGATGATACAGTTAAACTATATCAAGGTATCAAAGTTATGTGAACCTCTTGACATATGGAAAAGAGGTGCCATGGCTATTAATATAAGCTCAGATCTCAAAAATCGAGCAGCCGAAGAACTGAGAAGACAAGGAGCTAAAATTGTTAAGCAATTTCGAAAGGTTGATCTGAAGGATCTAAAAAAGGATCCATAGATGGAAAAATTGGTCAGGTTCTTAAGAAAAATTGATGAACTAGGCAGTAAATCTCTGAAACGGATCAAGAGGACCAACCCCCATGAAGCAAGGCACAATGATCTAACTTTGTCAGACGAGAAGGGTGAAGATTCGGCCACCGTTGAGGTGCCAGAAACACCACCACCAATCAAGAGGCACTTTGGCAGTCATGAGAGCCATGATCGCTAGGCGAAGGTCGGAGATGGCAAAGAGGTACACCACGGTGTTACCTAGAAGATTGGGGCCCACCCCCAACTCCAAGCGGTATCACACCTTCCTCACCGCCACCACCATGGCGTCACTTCCCCTGCTGCCCTTCGAAAACCGCCACAACGATGGTCCAGTGGAGTTAAGGTTTCGGCCTATAGGGGACCTTCGCAGAGAAAGGAGAAGGGGAAGATATGTTTGGAAATTGGTTATGATAATTACAATTTTGCCACTACTTTTTACTTAAATATTTTTGAAAAAATAAATGTTAAAGTTTTTGTTAATTTTAAACAAGTTAAGGGGGTAAGATTTATACCCATAGTGTTTGACCTTGGAGGATTATTAATTCGGATATCAATATCTTGATCCTTGAGGATAAGGATCTTTAAAAGGGGAATGTATTAATTCACGATAAATAAGTTAATCACATGTTGTACAAGTAATTAAATAATAGATAATATATTTTAATTTTTTTATTACGTAATTATAATATTAGTTAGTTATTTTCCCTCACCATCTATAAATAGGGACACAGACTTGTACAAGACCTTATAATTTTGGAATGTTAATCAAACATTCTCTCTCCCTTACTATTCTCTCTATCTCTCCCTCAAATTATTCTCTATTTCTCTCTTGACAATTTGAAACTCATGGCTTAGAAACGTAAGGATCGGTGATGGAATTTTTTTGGGGTAAGGGGAGCGTCTAGTTAATTATATAAATAATTCATTTACTTATTAATGCTTAGCGACAAAAACGTGAGAGAATGAGAAAAAGAAAGGGGGAAAAAAAAAGTGAAGTCAATCGACTTTTCTGGTAAACTGTTTCTATCTTGACAGTTTGAAACTCATGGCTTAGAAACGTAAGGATAGGTGATGGAATTTTTTTGGGGGTAAGGGGAGCATCTAGTTAATTATAAATAAATAATTCATTTACTTATTAATGCTTAGCGACAAAACCGTGAGAGAATGAGAAAAAGAAAGGGGAAAAAAAAAAGTGAAGTCAATTGGACTTTTCTGTTAAACTGTTTCTATCTTGACAGTTTGAAACTCATGGCTTAGAAACATAAGGATCGGTGATGGAATTTTTTTGGGGGTAAGGGGAGCGTCTAGTTAATTATATAAATAATTCATTGACTTATTAATGCTTAGGAACAAAAACGTGAGAGAATGAGAAAAAGAAAGGGGAAAAAAAAGTGAAGTCAATTGGACTTTTCTGGTAAACTGTTTCTATCTTGACAGTTTGAAACTCATGGCTTAGAAACGTAAGGATCGGTGATGGAATTTTTTTGGGGGTAAGGGGAGCGTCTAGTTAATTATATAAATAATTCATTTACTTATTAATGCTTAGCGACAAAAACGTGAGAGAATGAGAAAAAGAAAGGGGGGAAAAAAAAGTGAAGTCAATTGAACTTTTCTGGTAAACTGTTTCTATCTTGACAATTTGAAACTCATGGCTTAGAAACGTAAGGATAGGTGATGGAATTTTTTGGGGGGTAAGGGGAGCATCTAGTTAATTATATAAATAATTCATTTACTTATTAATGCTTAGAGACAAAAACGTGAGAGAATGAGAAAAAGAAAGGGGAAAAAAAAAGTGAAGTCAATTGGACTTTTCTGGTAAACTGTTTCTATCTTGACAGTTTGAAACTCATGGCTTAGAAACGTAAGGATCGGTGATGGAATTTTTTGGGGGGTAAGGGGAGCGTCTAGTTAATTATATAAGTAATTCATTTACTTATTAATGCTTAGCGACAAAAACGTGAGAGAATGAGAAAAAGAAAGGGGAAAAAAAAAGTGAAGTCAATTGGACTTTTCTAGTAAACTGTTTCTCTCTTGACAATTTGAAACGTAAGGATCGGTGATGGAATTTTTTTGGGGGTAAGGGGAGCGTCTAGTTAATTATATAAATAATTCATTTACTTATTAATGCTTAGCGACAAAAACGTGAGAGAATGAGAAAAAGAAAGGGGAAAAAAAAAGTGAAGTCAATTGGACTTTTCTGGTAAACTGTTCTATCTTGACAATTTGAAACTCATGGCTTAGAAACGTAAAGATCGGTGATGGAATTTTTTTGGGGGTAAGGAGAGCGTCTAGTTAATTATATAAATAATTCATTTACTTATTAATGCTTAGCGGCAAAAACGTAAGAACATGAGAAAAAGAAAGGGGAAAAAAAAAAGTTGAGTCGAGAAGAAAAAGAAAAAGAAGTTGAAAACTATACAGCAACACCAACAACAACAATCGTCTTAGTGCCTCAAGGGCTCCCACTTGCACAGGGTCTGGGAGGGGTAGGATGTACACAGTCTTACCCCATCAGGGTAAGACCTTGACAAGAGACTATTTTTATTAAGAATAGTGTCCTAAAATTCAGATTTATTCTGAAAAAAATATTTTAATTAATAAATAAATTGAATAGTGTCCTACCTCATAATCATGCCAAGGTGATGTACCAGTGTCTCCAAGGGTTGCGTTAGGGCTTTAGATCCATGGAGGAGTACACAATGGAGTTCTATTCGTTGGTCTCCAAGAATGACTTGGCGGAGACGGGGAAACAATTGGTGGATCGCTTCATTAGCGGGTTGAAGGAATCCATACAGGAGGTATTGAACATGTTCAACATCTTTTTTTTGTCTCAGAGGCAAACCAGAGAGCCGTGAACGTCAAAAGACAGCAAAGGTGTCGCCAAGTTGGCAGGGCCTAGGGAACACAGGTAGTGGGTTGAGCACCATCAAACCAAAACGTACAGATCAGGCCAGTAGTTGTTAATATTGATAAGCTGGTAACTCAGGATATGGCGGGCAGTTCAAGAACCCAATACTTTAAGTGTGGAGAGATGGGACACTATGCTACTGAGTATCAAAGGGGTGACAGATGGGTAAGGGTCTATACATTGAAGAGCTCCATGACGAAGATGGCGAAGTGATTGAAGATAACGCCTAGGCTGAGTTGATGCCACCGAAAGAGGACGTCATTGTGGGTGATGAAGGTCACCTACTTGTGATTAGGCGTACTTATTTTGTGCCAAGAGGAATAGCATCTTCCAGACTGCTTGCACCTTTGGCTGTAGGGTATGCCGCATGGTGATCGACTCGGGAAGTGATGAGAATGTGACTTTTGAGGAGGCTGTCGCCAAGCTGGGGTTAAAGACAGAGGCGCATCCTAGTCCGTACAACCTATTCTGCCTCAAGAAAGGAAACTAGGTAACTGTGTCTAAACGATACTTGGTAAATTTCTTGATTGGGTCGAAATACAAAGACGGAGTGTGGTGTGACGTAGTTACCATGGACGCTTGCCACCTATTGTTGGGGTGCTCGTGGCAATTTGATAGGAGTGCCATCTATGATGGATGGAAGAACAGGTATAGTTTCATCTTTGAGGGGATGAAGATTATCTTGTTTCCCAAAAAGAATAGACACCGCTCACTTTAACAGCTTAACACCTGAACGTACAGGGAAGAGCTATGTTCATTAAGAAGGTTGGCGAAACCGAGATCAATTTTCTGTTGATTGGTAAGGAGAGTAGGGTGATCCAGGGGAGTTACCGAGTGAAAATGTCGAATTGTTGAGGGAGTTCATGAATGTCTTTCTGGAGGAGTTACTGAAAACACTATCGCCATTAAGAGACATTCAGCACTGCATTGATCTAATGCCGGGGGCTACTTTGCCGAATAGGCCTCACTACCGTTTGAGTCCATCTGAGCAGGAGGAGTTAAGATGCCAAGTGGAAGAGTTACTCACCAAGGGGTTTGTCCGGGAGAGCTTGAGTCCTTGTGCGGTGCTGGCTCTATTGACGCTGAAGAAGGACGGTAGTTTGGCGGATGTGCGTGAATATTACGGTCATCAACCAGATCACGGTGCACTATCAATTCCCTATTTCAAGATTGGATGACCTACTCGATGAACTACGAAACACGAAGGTGTTCACCAAGCTAGAATTGAACAGCGGGTATCATCAGATTTGCATCTTGCCAGGTGACGAGTGGAAGACCGCCTTCAAGACATGGGGAAGGATCGTATGAGTGGCTTTTCATGCCATTCGAGTTGTCGAATACGCCAAGTACCTTCATGCGGTTTATGAACCAGGTACTGATGTGTTTTTCTACGTCTATCAAAATTTAATATAAAACTCTATTTATTAAACACACCTATAATGAAGTGTAGGGCGAGAGGGTGTCGAACTACAGGGACTAAGAGTGCGTGAATTTACTCTATAACTTAAATTGATTTGAATAAAATTGAGAAGTTTTTGTATTAATTAATCTAAAGAAACAACAATTAAACTAAAGAAATCTACTTCTAATCGAAAAAGTGTATTAAATTGGAACCTAGGGTTTCGAATCAATAGTTAGCCAATTACTTTTGCATTAACTTTTAAATTGGGATTATTAATTATTACACGGGTAGTGGTTTAGGCTACAAGCTTCAACATACTAAGGTAATGTTGTTAGTATTACATATTGACCCTATCTAACTAAAGCATAAGGAAAATAGGCTCTACCTAACGTATTATTAATTATTACGTATTGACCCTATCTAACTAAAGCATAGGGAAGATAGGCTTTAATTAACAATTCGGTTAATACTATTGCTTGATTAATTAATCCTAAGGCTACAAGCCCAAAGAATTAATTTATAAATATCAATATCAACAATTAAAGGTTACAAACTCAATAATCATATCAATTGAATAAACAATAAAAACATAATACTTCAAAATATTTATCTCAACCAAGCAATTCATGTAAACAATCAAAATAACCCCAAATAAAAGTAATCAAAAGTAAAGGCTAAGATTTCATCTAATCCTAAAGAGCAAGTTAGCTCTCCATCAAGGATGATCCGGTGAAGGAGGAGATGAACGAACTCATGTCGGTCTTCACGCTAATTTTTCTCTTGTTCCAATTTAACGAAAAATTAAAATAAAGTAAAGAAAGAATGATCGGAGAGAGAGAGAGAGCAGGGGAAGATCGAGGAAATCGGTGAAAGAGGCGGCCCCCCCACAGCGACCCCTCCTCTCGTTCTTATAATCGAACCTAGGGAAACCCTAAGTCGGTGCCGTGGTGGGCCGAAGTGGTGACGGGCTGGTGTTGAACAGGGCTTGCGTTTGGGGCTGGCTTCTGATTTGTGCGTTTGGGCTGGAGGTCTGGTGTCGGGGTCCGTTGGGCTGTGCCGGAGCTGCTGGTGGTGGGTGGGCCAGTTTGGGCTGGGCTGTTGTTGGTTGTTGTGGGCCGAGTTACTGTAGCGCGCAACTGGGGATGGAAGACGATGAACAGTGCCTCCCGGGGGTACTGTAGCGGTGCGAACAGGGCTGTTACTTCTTGTCTCGAATCTCGATTGGCTTGATTTAATTGTTTACGCATCGAATTTGACTTATTTGCACCAACATTTGACAATTTTCGGAACTTTAATTTCAAACCTGTTAAACATAAAAATTGCCAAAATGAGTGTAAAATTATAATTAAATAGGTGCAAAATAATTAAAATAATAATTAAAATATGCGTAAATATGAGACACATCAGGTACTTTGCCCATTCATTGGGAGGTTTGTTGTCATCTACTTTGACAACATCTTGATCTATAGTCAGAACCGAGTAGAGCACTTGGCGCATATTAGGGACGTGTTGGATACTTTGCGGAAGCAATACCTATTCACTGCATTGAAGAAGTGCCAGTTTATGGGGACCAAGTAACCTTCCTTAGGTTTGTCGTGCCTAAGAATGGTATTTCAACTGATGAGGGTAAGATCGAGGCCATTCGCAGTTGGACATAACCGAAGTGAATTGTCGAAGTGAGGAGCTTTTTGGCGTCTTTCTACAGGCGATTTGTACATAACTTCAGCTCGGTGATGGCGCCAATCACGGACTGTCTGAAGGGTGTTCCTTCGCCTCTAGATGCAGCTGAACCTTTGAAGAGATCAAGAGAAGATGGACAGTGGCACTAGTATTGGCCTTGGCGGATTTCCAGAAGAGGTTCGAGCTTCGCATGGACGACTCCAAAATTGGCATTGGCGCAGTACTTAGCCAAGAGGGGAGACCAATTGCATACTTCAGTAAGAAGCTTGATAGAAGTAAGTTGAACTACTCGACTTACGATGTAGAGTTCTATGCGGTGGTTAGGGTTTTAAGGTACTGGAAATCTTACCTCGCCAACATGGAGTTCATGTTATACTCTGACAACGTGGCGTTGAAGTACATTAATAGTAAAGGCGAGCTCTCAGATTAGCATGCCAAGTGGGCGAGCTACATTCAGCACTTCCACTTCGTAATTAAGCACAAGTCTGGCATCTTAAACAAGTTAGGGGATGCACTGAGTACGCGCAGTATCATCTTATCTCAAAGTAGAGCTTCTGTGGCCGGGTTTGAGCAGTTGGCGGAGCAGTACACAGATGACCTCACATTTGGTGAGACTGGGCAGGAGATCCAATCCAGTTTTGGCCCTAGGTATTCAATTCATGACGAGTTCCTTTTTCAAGGAAACCAACTTTGCATTACGGATTCGAGTCTACGGCTCAAGATTATTGAAGAGAAACACAATGCCGGACATATGGGGAGAGACAAGACGATCTAGCTGGCGGATGCCAATTATTCATTCGAAGATGCTGCATCTGTCAAGTTTCCAAAGGCTGTGCAACTAACGCAGGGTTATTTCTCTCGTTACACATTCCAAGCCGGCCTTGGGAAGACATTAGCATGGACTTCGTATTGGAGTTACCGAGGATGTAGTGCGGCATTGACTCGGTTTTTGTTGTGGTTGACTGGTTCTCAAAGATGGCGCACTTTATCGGACGAAAGAAGGCCGTTGACCTGTGTATGCGGTAGGGCTACATTTCCGAGAGGTGTACAAGCTACGTGGATTCCCAGCTAGCATCGTCTCAGATAGGGATGTGCGGTTCGTCAATTACTTCTAGAAGACACCATGGAAGATGGAGAAAACATCTTTCGCCTTTTTCAAACGGATAGAAAAACCGAGGTCACCAACTAAACAACAATTAATCTAAAAATAATCCAACTTTATGTCAATTTACTAAAAAGTAACCCAACTCTATTTTCTAACCAAAAAATAACCCAACTGTAACTTTTCTACAAAAAAATAACCAAACTCTATTTTCTAACCAAAAAATAACCCAACTCTAACTTTTCTACCAAAAAATAATCCAACTCTAACATTTGTACCAAAAAATAACCAAACTCTAAAAGTAATTTAAGAAAATACTGAATTGATGGCTAAGTATGGCGTGACGCTTCGACAATATATTTTTCTTCTATATATTTTTGCTTGGCTTGATTTCTTTTCCCATCTAACCAAACTAAAAATATATTTTTTTCGATAATTGGGTATAACCTAACAAAAAGGCAATATCTTGGAGCAAAAAACAAGCAAAACAATTAAGGAATGCAACCAGAGACTTAGGGTTGCAGCCGAGCCGAGCCGAGCCGAGCCGAGCAAGTTAACTAAATGAGACCAGCATGGTATCAGTATCATTTATCTAACTAGCCGCATATTTGTGCTTGGCTCAGATCATTTACTAAATGCGACCTGCTCATTACCGACGTCATTTAAGTTTGATTGTTTGGTCAGCTAGTTCATTGAGTTTTTCAGGATCATTGCGCTCATTTACCAAGCATGTTAAGCTCATTTATTAAGTTTGTTAAACTCATTTATGATTATTATTACTTGAATAAAATAAATCATGTATGAAAATTGAAAATTAAAAGAAACATACACGTAACTCAATTCCGTAATGTAGACATGTAAGCCAACAATCGAGCTGACTTATGAGCCCATAAACGAGCCGGCTTGTGAGCTTTTCAAGCCGAGTCGGCCTAGGTTCGATTTGGCTTGTTTATTTAAACGAGCCGCCCTTAAACGAGTCGAGCAGACTCTCAAGTCGGCTTAGACGAACCCAAGCCGAGCCCTTAATGAGCTGAGTAAAACCAGCTTGAGAGCCAACTTGACTCAATTGCAGCCTTACAGAGAACAAGATAAACCAAAAATACGTAGAAGAAAAATACACTATTGGAGCATCACAATTAAGTATTTTTTAAATCAAATTTTTAGATTTGGGTTATTTTTAGATTAATTTTAGAGTTTGGTTATTTTTTTGGTAGAAAGTTAGAGTTGGGTTATTTTTTGGTAGAAAAGTTATAGTTAGGTTATTTTTTAGTAGAGAAATTAGAGTTGAGTTATTTTTTAGTTAGAAAATAGAGTTGGGTTATTTTTTTGTATATTAATATATAGTTAAATTACTTTTAAATTAATTATTGTATTTTCTTAAGCCCAGTGAATGAAAACAACAAAGAAAATAAAAGGCCATAAAGAATTAAAAGTAAAAATACAAAAAAACAAATGTCTAGATTGTAAACAAAAAAGAAAAAAGATTTTGTGCGCGCTTGTGGTCGCTCTTCTGTGTGATGCCGACTTTTGTACCGCTAGTTTCTCGCTAATTATAAAAAAATAGAAAAATTGCTATTCTCTCATCAATTAATATATTCATTTACTTATAATTTAAAGTCGTAAACATAAAATAAAACTAAAAATTTTAAATTATAAAAGCTAAGAGAATTAAGGTCAAAAGAAAAAAAACTTTTGGAAAAATTTTCACTCACGCTTGTAAAGTGAAATCGAAAAAGAAAATAAGAAGTCATAAATAATTAAAGGCAATATAATGAATGTCGTGATTGTAATTAAAAATTATAGTTATTCATCCATCAAATAAGGGATTCAAGTACTCATTTAAAGGGAAATTAACAAACAAAATTCAAAGTTATGATACATAAATTAAACTAAAAACGTAAAACTACGGAAGTTTATTAAAATGCAAAAAAATAAAGAGAAATAAAGGTCAACAAAAAGAAAATTAGCATTCTAAATATAGAAATAAAACATAAAGTACCCTTTAATGAATTGTAAAAGAAATAAGTGTTCACTTAAACCTATAAATGGAAATCAATAAACAAAATAAAAATTTTAGTAAAAAATGAAAACAAAATAATGCATATCTTGATTTTAAATAAAAGAAAATGGTTATTCTATCAACAATTAAAGAATCTAATTATGTTATCATTGTGAAATTAAAAAAGAAAAATTAAATTTCCAAAACTATAAATTAAAACTAAAGATTTAATAGATAAAAGTTAATTCAAATACAAAAATTTGAGGACAATAAAAGGCCGTAGAAAATAAATACTCTAAATGCAAAAAAAAAGGGGTAAATTACAGAAAATCCACATATCTTTTGCTTCCAAAATGGAATGCCTTTCTTACAAATAAAAGCACTCACAAAACTCCCTCATTTTTAAAAATTTATCACTCAATTCTTATGCAACTTTTTTTGACCATTTTGCTCCTTAAAGGTTAAATGTTTAATTTTATTTTTATAAGGATTTTTATATTATTAGGCAAAAAATTAAAAAAAATTAATATTTTTTTGTAAAATTATTAACGAAATTTTTTATATTTATAAAAATATAATCATTTTAATTAATTATAATAATATTATTATAAGTTTAGAAGATAAAAACTATTTTTAAAAATTTTCAAAAAAATATTATAAAATAAAATATAATATTTTTTTATTAATATTATAATGCTACTACTATATAATTAATTAAAATAATAATTTTTATAAATGTAGAAAACCCCTTTTTCTCTAAAAATATATAAAAAAAATATTTTTTCTCAAAACATATAACCTCTATCTAAAAATAAAACAAAATACTTAACTATTTTATTTTGAGGGGTAAAATGGTCAAAAAAAATTTGTATGAGGGTTAAGTGATAAATTTTTAAAAATAAGAGGATTTTGTAAGTACTTTTATTTGTGATAGGGGCTTTTTATTTTTAAAGCAAAAGACAAATTTTTTTTTTTGTAATTTACCCCAAAAAAAAAAAAAAGCACACCTTCATAATTTGTAAATTGGTCAAATAAAAGAAAATTAACAATCCAAACTTGAAAAAAGTCAACCCAACAATAATTTGTAATTGAAAAAGTATTCATGTAATCTTTTAAGTAAAATTGACAAAAACGTAAGGTCATAAAAAGAAAAATAATAAATGATGTTATTATAATTAGAAAAATGATTATTATATCATCAATTGGGGTATTCAATTGCCCATTTAGAAGTGAGATCAAAATAAAAAAAAAAGTTTCAAATAACTTAACAAAAACCAACAATTAATCTAAAAGTAACCCAATTATATATCAAAAAATAATCCAACTCTATTTTCTAACAAAAAAATAACCAAACTCTAATATTTCTTCTAAAAAATAACCCAACTCCAAAAATTTGATTTAAAAGATACTAAATTGTTATGCTCGAGCAGTACATTTTCTTCTATATATTTTTGATTTGGCTTGTTCTATGTAGGGCTGCAAATGAGCCAAGCCAGCTCTCGAGCTGGTTTGACTTGGTTTGTTAAGGGCTCAGCTTGTGTTCGTCTAAGCTTACTTGAGGGCCTGTTCGACTCGTTTAAGAGCGGCTCGTTTAAATAAACGATCCAAATTGAACCGAGGCCGACTTGGCTCTAAAGGTTCACGAGCCGGCTTGATTATTGGCTCGCATGTCAATATTATGGAATTGAGTTATATATATATTTTTTATTTCTAATTTTTATACATGATTTATTTTATTTCAAGTAACAATAATCATAAATGAATTTAACAAGTCTAACAAATGAGCTTAAGGAACCTAGTAAATGAGCGCAATGAGCCAGCAAAACTCAACAGCCAACTCACCAAATAATCAAGCCTAAATGGTACAGATATTGAGCCGGTCTCATTTAATAAATGAGCTGAGCCGAGCACAAATACGTGGCTCGGCCAAATAAATGATACCGATACTGAGTAGGTCTCATTTAGTTAACAAGCCGAGCCGAGCGGAGCAAAGCAAGCTACGGTTCGGCTTAACTCGGCTCTGCTCATTTGCAACCCTAGTTCTCTGGTTCTATTCCACGGTTGTTTTGCTTATTCTTTGCCCCAGGATATTGCCTTTTTGTAGAGTTGTACTCAATTATAAAATAAAAAAACGTATTTTTCGTTTGGTTAAGTGCGAAAAAAAATCGAGCCAAACCAAAAATACGTAGAAAAAAAATACACTGTAGTAGATTCATACCAGACGGCATGCATGGCCATTAATTCAGTATTTTTTAAAAATTAATTTTGGTACACAAGTTAGAGTTGGGTTGTTTTTTAGTAGAAAAGTTAGAGTTGAATTATTTTTTGGTTAGAAAATAGAGTTGATTTATTTTTTGGTATATTTATATATAGTTGGGTTATTTTTAGATTAATTATTGCAACAAAAACAGAGCACATGAAAAACGTAATATATATATAACAAAAAATGTTAGCCACCACTTCTGTTACAACAATTAATTTAAAAGTAACCCAACTATATGACAATATGATAATATACCAAAAAATAATCCAACTCTATTTTTTAATAAAAAATAACACGACTCTAACTTTTTCACCAAAACATAACCCAACTCTAACTTTTCTAGAGAAAAATAACCAAACTCTAAAATTAATCTAAAAATAATTCAACTCTAAAAATTTGATTAAGAAAATATTGAATTGTGATACATTAACAATATATTTTTCTGCTACGTATTTTTGGTTTGGCTTATTTTCTGCAGGGCTGTAAATGAGCCAATCGGGCTCTCGAGCTGGTTTGACTCGGCTCATTAAGATCTCGGCTTGGATTCGTCTAAACCGACTTAAGAGCCTGCTCGACTCATTTAAGAGCGACTCGTTTCAATAAAAAAGGAACATACCCAGTACCTCAAGGGCTCCCGCCTACGCAGGGTTGGGGACGCAGCCTTCCCCCTTCAGGGTGTTAACCTGAAGAGAGGCTGTTTTCTAGTGTCCCCAACCTGAGGTGAGGACTTCTCAGGAGGTCACAAATCCTGGTACTGCTCTCGCCTAAGCACGCTTCACTACGGAGTTCTCACAGGATCCGGTGGCGGCATGTTGGTTCCCTCTTTGGTTTAAATAAGAGCGACTCGATTCAATAAACGAGCCAAATCGAACTGAGACCAACTCGGCTCGAAAGGCTTACGAGTTGGCTCATTTGTGGGCTCATGAGCCAGCTCGATTATTGGGTCGCATGTCCACATTACAGAATTAAGTTACATGTACTTTTTTATTTCCAATTTTCATACATGATTTATTATATTTCAAGTGACAATAATCATTTAAATTAGCTTAACGAGCATGTAAATGAGCGCAATAAGCCAGTAAAGTTCAACAAGCCAACTCACCAAATAATAAGAGTTTGTTATTTTTTGGTACAAAAGTTAGAATTTAGTTATTTTTTGATAGAAAAATTACAGTAGGGTTAATTTTTGGTTAGAAAATAGAGCTGTATTTTTTTTTTTTTTTTTAGAAAAGTTAGAGTTGGTTATTTTTTAGTTAGAAAATAGAGTTGGATTATTTTTTGGTATATTTTTTTGATAAGTGACACCGGAGTGCTGATATAAGACAGGCAAGCTCGAAAAAACGAGGCCTGAGGCTAGCCGAAAGACGACCAGACAACAAGAACGAGAAAAAACAAAAGAAAGAAGAAAACAGGACCTCAAGCAAAAGAAACATGGAGAGGCAAAGAGCCAACTGAAGACCAACACAGCCAAAAACAAAACAATGCCAGCAGACCCAAAGAAGACAAAAACCAGCCACACAACCGAAACGGCAAGCCTGGAGCACACTCAAAACAAACGGCCAGAAACCACCGAAAAAACCCAAAGGAGCCGGAGCTGGGCTAGCAAACACGAAAAACCCCAGCAGCAACCAGAAACAAACAAAAGAAAACAAGCCTTAAAAGCACGCTAAATCAGTGAACAAGGATGTCTACCACCTCAACCGGATTGAGGCCATCAAAGTTGATGCCCACCCTTTGACCTATCTCTAAAACCCGCTCCGCAGACAGGATTCTCTCATCATAAGCTTCTTTCGTGATGTTCTTGCTTCGATTACCCCTATTTCATTTTTTCTTCTTCTTCTTGTCTGACTTAGGCGATTTTCCAGCATTACTTGTAGGAGACATATCCTTGAGGAACTCTTGCAGCTCCCGCTTCTGTCTATCCCTCATCTTCCGCTTAATCGCTTTTCTCTGTCTTTTTGTTGTGTGCACTTTTCCTGTAATTTTCTAGCCCGGGCTAGGCCCTCCCATGGGAGGAGCTAACTCTTGCTGACACGACAACATGCTATCCTCTGCTTGGGAGTGACCCATTGCTGTTATGGGCTCAAATCCTGGAGGGAACTCAGGGCCAGATGATGTTGACTCACTATCACTGTTATCTCCCCAAGTGTGGGTATTAGGTGCAGTTATCTGGGCCTGATGTTGAATCGTTGGATCTTCACTATCACTGTTTCCTCCCCATGGCAGTAGCAGAGGGGGGTGCACCACCTGCTGAGGAGCACAAGGCCTGACATGCATGATCAATGGCTGCGGGGCCCATCTTCCAATGATTTGTCCATTGCGGTGGAGGGAAACATGACCAGACGGCTGCCAAGCCACTTCCGCCCCATCATTAGCCAGCAGCAGGGCAGGAGTTCTAGACTCCTCACTAAAACCTGAGTGCTCAGGTACCAGATGCGGCGACGGATGAATCTGTGAGGAATGCCTTGTCACGGTCGTGCACTCGTTCCTTTGAGGGGGATGTGATGTGGAAAAAGCCTACTCCCTCCCCAATCTAGCAGATGCGGCTCTGGACACAACGTTGGGAGAGTAGTCTGGTATCAAAGCAGAGCTTCCTTCTTTCACGAAGATCAAGCGGGTTCCCCTACTGTGGTGGACTTGGACTATCTGGTGGATACATGTTGTGTGGCAAGTGTCCACCAAAATCCTTGCAACATCAATGCACCTCATAGTGGATGTTCTTGGATCCACCCTAATGAACCTCCCCCAGAGTTTGGCGATATCGGCAAAGCACTCATTTGTCCAACACTGGACCGGCAATCCGTGTATCTCAAGCCAGACCCTTCTATTAAGGGACCCAAGCGTCTCCCCCGAGTATTTATAAACTTCACTGAACATTCGTCGGAGAATCTCCTTGCGGGGACCGAGGTAGGCATCCATAGTGTCAATCGAATCGCAGACCAAAATAAAGGAATTGTTGCTTAAACCTTTAGGTGTAAGTCCGTAAAGGTCGTTATCAGTGATAAATGTAAAAACATTATCAAGACTGACCTCAACACTGGAATGGGCAATAATTGACCGCTTAAGCCATGCCTCAACTCTCTTGTTAGAATTTGACACTGAAATTCTCGGAAGATCTGTACTAGCATGTGCCCCACTTCGATTAGTTGATTCGTTTCCCCGATCATGGGTCGTATATGTGGTTTTGTCTTGCTGGGCCGTACTCCGCTGTGGTCGGCCTCGAGTGGACGTAGGGATTGCACTTTTGACTGGAGTTGCCCATTGCACCTTGAGCTTCACACCCGCAACCCATCTCCCATTCATGGACTTGACAGCCCTTGTAGCTTAATTCACGTCATGAAACAGAACAAAACCATACGACTCTATAGTTCTCAGCCTTCATTTGATAGGGACGAATGTGTCATAAATAGATTTGAATTCGCGGAAAACAGCCCTAAGCCACAAATTTGTCGTTCTTTCCGGTAAACTATCAACGAAGATAGATGCCCCTGTACTAGCGTGCAGCATTTGCGATGGTTGACACATAGTTGGATTATTTATAATTTATTTAAGGGTAAATTACAGAAAATTTCCTTACTTTTATTTCAAAAATAGAAAACCTCTCGCACAAATAAAATCACTTATTAAACCCCTTCACTTTTATAAAATTATTATTTTGCCCCCAAACAACTTTTTTTGGACCATTTTAGAGTCGGTTCCCAAAATAATGCTAAAAAATTAAAAAATAATGCTAAAATTTTTTTTTTCAAATCTACTGTTGAACCGCGTTTACTAAACGCGGCTTTGATAAACCGCGACCAAAAACAGCGTTTAATATTGGCATAAACCGCGTTTTAATAACGCGGTTATATCTATTAAACCGCGTCATTAAGACGCGGTTATATTAATAAAACCGTGTCTTAAAGACGCGGTTTAAAATAAAAGCCGCGTCATAAAGACGAGGTTTTATGATGTTATAAACGCGTTTTTATGACCCGGTTTACTAGGTTTATCTAATTCACGCATATTTTCTCCGCTGCTTTCACCGTCTCTCTGCCTCTTTCTCGTTAACCCACCACCAGTCACGTCGTTCGCCTCCTCCTTTCTTTTGCTTAGACAGTGGAGATATTTCAAGTACTATTATTGGAGTTATTTGACCTCCACTTATGATGTTGGAGCTTCATTAAGAGAGACATGGGATCAATGTGATAATCATCACAAATTGCGGCATAATAAAAGCTATAAACGAACAAAAAATTGAAAAATTGCGGCATAATGGTAAGTATAAGTGAAAAAAAGGGGTTTTTGGATTGCTGACGTTAAACCGCGTTTTGTAAACGCGGATTATATGTAAACGGCGTTTAGTAGACGCGGTTCAGTGGTAAACCGCGTTGAGTAGACGCGGTTTATATTAAGATTAACCGCGTTTAGTAAACGCGGTTTATACTGATATAACCCACATTTTTTTATCCGATTTTATTAAAATTTAAAAGCGTTTTGCAAATGCGGTTCAACAATAGATTTGAAAATATTTTTTTTTCGGCATTATTTTTTTAATTTTTTTAATTTTTAGCATTATTTTGGGAACCGACTCACCATTTTACCCATCAAAATAAAATAATTAAGTATTTAATTTTAATTTTAGGTAGGATTTTATAAGAATTTTTTTAATTATAAATTTTTTTATATTTATAAAAATTATTATTTTAATTAATTATATAGTATTGATATTATAATATCAACAAAAATATTATATTTTATCATATAATATCTTTTATGAAAAATTTAAAAAATATTTTTTATCTTTTAAACTTATAATATCGTTACTATAATTAATTAAAATAATTATATTTTTTATAAATATGTAAAATTTCCTTGATTCTATTGCGAAAAATATAAAATTTTCCTAATTTTTGCCTAATAGTATAAAACTCCTTTCTAAGAATATAATTAAACATTTAACCCTCTCACTTGTGAGGGGCAAAATTGTCAAAAAAAGTTTCATGGGGTTAAGTGATAAATTTTTAAAAGTGAGGGAGTTTTGTGATTATTTTTATTTGTGAGGAGGTTTTCTGTTTTTGAAGCAAAAGACAAAAAAATTTCTGTAATTTACCCTTTATTTAATGATACAATTATTAAGATACCTCTACACTTTTTTCAGTTGCACAGTGTTATATATAGGTTATATATTTTCTATATTCTGCAATGTACATTATATTTTATTGTTATTTTGTTATGCTTGATCTTGAATTATATTTATAATACCACCGTGCAATTAGATAAAGAAACATACCATATGCATATATCATATAGTGCAATTAGATAAAGAAACATATCATATGCATATATCATATAGCAGATATTATAAATAAAATTCAAGATCAAGCATAACAAATAACAATAAAATATAATGCACATTGCAGATATAAAAAATATATGACCTATGTATAACACTGTGCAACAGAAAAAAGTGTAGAATTATCTTAATAATTTGTATCATTAAATAAATTAAAAATACATACATCAATAGTAAATTAAAAGAAGCATAATATGTATAAATACAAAAAAGTACTCTACCCCTATTCTCACAATAAATGCCGCTTAAAAAGAAAAGTGTTAATATCTAATAACAAAAAGGCAATTGGGGTGTGCTAAAATAATAAAAGATAAACGTAAAAGAATAGTTCATGCAAGTGCAGAATCAAATGTCGCTAAATTTACAATAATCTTGCAAAAATTATATAGTAAACATTAATATATTTCGTTTCATTGCAGAGATTCAAACTACGTCACTTATGCATGACCAGAAAAGGTTGAGGTCAAGGTTGTCTTATGGTTTTGTCCGGTTTTCGGAGTACGGCGAAGCGGCGCAGGCTATTACGTCCATGGATGGTAGATGGGTCATGGGGGCTAAACTCAGGGTTCAATGGGCTAACCCAATCAAAAGACCAATTATTACTACTGTGCGAAACCAGCCTCAACCTAGGGCTTCCCGTCAGTTCAGGAACGCGGAAGGCAATCAGGATCAAGGGAGGGCCGAGGAGTCTACGTTTGTTAACATTCCGAAAATTGTAGTATCAAATACCAATAAGTGCGTCGAGGCTTAGGTTGAGCGGGCTTTAATTGCGCATACGTCTGAGGAGGCTGGCCTTGATGATACTCTCACGTTTATCACCGAGAACAATATCTACGGGTTAACCCCTAGAGGGTTAAGCACTTCCTCCTTCATCCTCGTATATGATTCAATAGACACTCTTGAGTCCTACAGTGGGCCGTGCCTTGAGATCCTATTGAGGAAATTCAAAGATGTATATAAATACAGTGGCGAGCCCCTTGGTTCTGTTGATAGAAGGGTGTGGATCGAGGTTTATAGATTGCCTCTTCAATGTTGGTCTAAGGATTGCTTCACGGTTATCACAAAATTGTGGGGAAAGTCCGTTAGGATGGATGCAAGGACGTCCGCTATAAGGTGTGTTGATGTTGCTAGGATCCTTATTGACACTTGCTCCACTGCCTACATTCATCAGACAGTCCAAGTTCAGTTTATTGGGGGATCACGTTTGGATCTTATCAAGGAGGGTAATTCTGAGGTTATTCCAGACTATTCATCCAGAGTTGTTGCTTTAGCGCCTTTGGCTAGATTGACCAGGGAGCAGGCCTCATTTGCGACACAGATCAATCGAGATATTCATGACACAACAGTGACACGGCAATACTCACGGGATGAATCTCTCCCTGTTCGAATGATGGTTGCTGTAGATTCTCTGCATCTGGGATCAGAACGCTTGATAACTAGGGAAGAGAATACAATTCCTACCCCACGGTTAGCAAATAAAGGGATGGGAGTTGCTTGGCAGCCGTCTGGACATGTCTCCATCCACATCAACGGCCAAATCATTGGGAGATGGGCCCTACAACGGTCACTCCTGCATACCAGGCCTTGTGCTTCACAGCATGTGGCACATCCTCCTCTATTATTGCCATGGGTTGAGAATCGAGAAGGTCCAGCTCAGCAACATCATGATCAGATAACCACACCGGATACCAATACCCGAGGAAGCAACAGTGATAATAAGTCAACGACATCTGGGCCGAAATTTCCTCCAGGATTTGAGCCAATAACATCAATTGATATCTCTCAAGCCGAGGTTAGTTTTCCACAGAGTCAACAAGTATCAGCTCTACTCATGGAATGGCCTAGCTTGAGCGGGAGGAAAAAAGAAAAACTCCTCACAACGCAAAGAGAGAGAATAAAGATCAAGCGCAAGATGAAGGAGAGAGAGAAGCGGGAGTTGCAAGAATTCTTGAAGGATATGCCTCCCAGAAATAATGCTGGAAAATCGACTAAGATAGCCGAGAAGAGGAGGAAACGGAATAGGGGAAATTGAATCAACAAGATCACGGAAGAAGAGTATGATGAGAGGATCCTCAATACGGAACGGGTAATAGAGCTTGGTGAAAAGGTGAGCTTCACCTTTGATGGCCTCGACCTAGATATGGTGGCAGACCTTATTGCTCAATGATATGGTTTGGGTGTTGGGTTGTGGCTTTAGTCCCACTCTCAGTTGTTGTGCTGGCCTTCTGTTTCTTCTCTTGCTTTGATCCCTGTTTGTGTTGGCTGGGCGTGCTGTTGTTTCTTGTCTCTGTGTCTTTTTTGGTCCTTTGCTCGCAGTCTGTTGTGTTGTGTTGTGTTTTGTAGCGAGCGTTTCTGTTCCGGTTTTCTTGTTTTGTATTGGTTGTTTTTGGTCCCCGTGTTGTTGCGGTCGGACTCGGGCCTCGCCTAGCAAGTGGCCAGCTTATTTAGCGATTTTGTCGCAATTTATCAAAAAAATGCATTATCATACAAGCAATAACATAAGTATTAGGTGTACCGTATACATTTATAGTTTGGTCAAATGACATTATATAAGAAAAATATTAATGTTAGCATCAAAAAGTAAAGTCAATTCATGTACTTCACAAATTGACATCTGCAAAATATAACGTGAAACAAAACACAACTCTTGCATCACACGGGAAAGGTTAATTAAACTAGTAATTTTTGTAAGTAATTAATTATAGAAAATATAAAAGTGAACTGAGAATTGTATGGGGAACAACTAGGGATTATTTAAGCAAATGCTTAGAGTGTAACAAAGTTTCCACTCTGCTATCTTTTATTTTAGAGCAAATTAAAGTAAGACCCCATGAACTAAACACAAGACCATTTGAACTTTCAATTTAACACCCTCTCCCTCCTAAATTTTGCAACTAAACACAATTCATCCATTGTACTTTTAATTTTGTAAAATGCAGTCCTCGTGAACTTTACAATAAAACAGAATTCTTTCCCTGAACTTAAACATAACTCACTTTTTACACAATCAATAGTTAGGAAAATAACCCACTAGATTATGTTATCAAATTGAAATAAACGACTTGTGCTCATCTCTATCCAGGTTTATTGGTCCTCAGTCTTCATGCTGTCGAAGACGATTATCAGGCGGATAGAGTCTATCTTAGCAACCTTCCTCTGGAGGGGCACCTTGCTCGAACCTGGTGGGGGCAACGGTTGCCTAGAGGCATCTGTGCCACCCTCGTAAGGAGGGAGGTCTTAGGATTCGGCGTCTTGAGGAGTGGAACACAGCTTCTATCATGAAGCACATTTGGGTTCTTCTCTTTGACCCTTCTTCGTTGTGGCTGCGTTGGATCTAGGCAAACTGGCTTCGAGGTTGTAGCTTTTGGACCATTCAAATTCCAAAGTCGGCTTCTTAGTGTTGGCGCCACATTCTTCAGCTCCGTGGTATTTCTTCGGGTGCTTTTTGTCATGTCATAGTGTTGGGAAAAATGGTAACTTTTGTTGAAAAATAAACTCTGATACCGATCGTTGGGTTCATAATTTTTCAACTGTGGTCACAACAACGGGTACCTATTAAAGCACTTAAAGTAGGAGGCTCTTCTCTCTACCTAAGCCCCCCGGTCCGAGAGTTATGCTTCGTGACACCTCATGTGCGAGAGTTCCAGGGAATATATTTATCTCTAAAAACCGGTTGTTGGGATAAATTTTAAAAATTCTCCCTGATTTTATAAAGTTTACGTAGTGGAAGAGATTTAGAATTCATAATTCTAAACTTGGGGTTGATTTAAAATTCATAATTTTAAATCTATAGATTTAAATTCATAATTTAAATCTACAGATCTAAATTATTAATTTAGATCTACAGGCCCTTTACTCTAATATATTCGTAATAATATATAAACTTAAACAGGCATAATAATAAATAGAAAAGCAAAAACTAAAAGCAAAGGGAAAAAAATATACTTGGACTTGCTCCAAAATAAGAAAACAAGAAAGAAATAATAATCTTCAAAAGAATACCAGAAACCAAGATCTCGCGATGTTCTGCGCAATGACCTCGAATTGCCTGGAGAGTGGGCTCCGAAAAATATTAAACTAGGAAGAAAAAATTTTAACATAAATTTTTTTTCTCCAATTAGATCTCTGAAACAATTTCAGAAACCCTAAAAAATTTGTTTCAATTGAATACCAAACCTCTGGAATAGGTACCTCTATTTATAGTAGGATATGGAGCGAAAACACAACAATTTCATGATGTGGGATATGCTTAACAAACCCAAAAATTTTGAACAAAACACGTCGTTTAATCAAAATAATAGCAAGAACATTATGTTTAACTCACGTACAAAATATGCGTTCTTTCAGCTTATGCTGGGTGCCACGTGGCAGGCCGTGATTGGCCTGCCCATAAGCACGCGGAGTGCCTGTGGACTGGTTCATCAATTTTGAAGCACACGGATTGCCAGCTGTTTAAATGCAATTTTGAATTTTATTATTTTTTTTTGTTTTGCTTTGGTTTCCACGTACAAAAATTTATCTTATGAATTTTAATTTTCTAAAATTATTTTATTTTATCATTTTCAACTTTTATTCATCTCATGAATAATGTTTGGCAAAATTAAATTTACACATCTCATGAATTCTTTAATATTATTTTGATGGTAATAAATATAGAGGCTTGCACAGTGACCTCGAGGACAATTTAAATCTAGCTCCATGTGGGTTAAATTAATCATCTCAGAAATAAATTGATTACCATTTAATGAGACTTAATTTCACTAAATAAGTCTCACTGCAATCCATACTTAAACCATTTATTCTTCCTAATAGACTGTATTGATGACAACAACCTCTCCACTAGATCTCCATGACAAATGATAAATATAACCACTGCCATTGTCCTTCTCACAGCTTCTCCATTAGTTACCGGCTCGCCCTTCAATGAATAATTCATTTATACTTGAACATATTCATAGTATAAATTCCAAATGCCAAACACTTGGAATACTTTGGCCAAAGTTTTCAAATCATTCAAATATTTGCGAATCAACTAAGGGGACATCTATATCTCATAAGAGACTGTAGATTTCCTATTGAAAACCTGATCCTTGCCACACTTCATGCCGCTACCCAGTGTACGCCGGAATTCAGTCATGCGTTTAGACCTTACTTATAGTACACCAAAGTAACTAATGCTCCATTCACAAGTCCAGAATACCCCTAAGGATTTATCATTGTGGTTCAAATAGTACAACGTAAATCACTCATATCCGATAGTAGTATGGAAATAAGTAACCCATATGGTCCAATACAGTGTGTCAATCATATTAAACACACCAATATAACACTTTTGGATCTTCATCCACATGACCAAGATAAGTCATCTAAAATGTCATGTTATAGTCTTAGCATACAAGTGGTTCAAACTTGTCTTCAACTGCGAGCCTTTCAAACAACAATTCATACAATTTGTTCCAAGTCTATCTGTGGTTTAGTCTCATAAACCACTTAGAACAAACATGTAAATTGTAGCATGAGGACTACACCCATCTCATGGATGTCTCTCAAAAGAAAATCACATGCAGTATAAATGCTCGCTTACACAAATTTAAATAGGAAACGACTGGGACTTCAATTTTATTTATTAGTTAAATAATATATCCAGAATAAATCTAGATTTCAGGACACTGCTCCTAACACATAGGTGATGACTTGGACACGGCATTATGGACAGATTTCTGGCTTCCATGCGGGCGCCTCTCTGAGAGGTTTTGTGCTTGAGTTTTGACATCTACCAATCTTCCCTGGCATGCTAAAGTAGCTGATATTATTTTTTTGGGGGGGAGGGGGGGTGTCAGTGGCAGTTCCCACAGAGTCGTTCAGAGCTCCTTCCTATCTGGGACCTGATGGACTTCCATCCACGAGTTGGTGTTGCTGACCTTGTTAGGTGGTTGGGCGACCCTTCGGGGAAGTTCACCACTAAGTCTGCATGGGAGATGATTCGGAGTAGGAGAGTTGTCGATTCAGTCCATCACTTGCTCTGGTTCACTTTACATGTTTCGAGACATTCCTTTGTGCTTTGGTTAGCTACCAGTGAGAGTTTGTGGGCCCGGGATCGGTTGACAAGGCACAGAATTCGAGGCGTCGATTTGACAGTCTGTGTTCTGTTTGGAGCTAAGGATGAGTCTCATTGCCACCTTTTCTTTGCCTGCTCCTACTTAGCTTCTGTTTGGTGAAGAGTAGCTGCCTGTGCCTTGATTGCTTGGCCCGTTCTGCGGTGGAACGAGATCCTAGCATAGGCTTCTTGTCGTCTCATAGGGCGAGGAGTTAATCATTCCATAGCCCGCCTTTGTCTTTTAGCGACTCTCTGCACCTTTTGGTATGAGCGGAACCTGAGGATCCAGAGACATTAGTCCAGACCATCTGCTACTGTGACTGAGGAGATTACTGGCATTATTCAGAGTCATCTTCTAACTGCGTCCTCCCTCCGTGATGCTCATCACCATGCCGATCTTCTTTGGGAGTGGGGCACTGTCACTTAGTGTACTCCTTTTTTTTCACTTGTTGGCTTTTGCTTTGTTTGCTGTCTTCAGGTTGTTAGCTTCCATTTTTTGGTTTGCTTTGTAGGCTTTTGCCGTGTCTTGGGGTATGCCTCTCGTATTCCTGTATAAATCTTTTTTGATATATAATATTTATCGCTAATTTATCAACCCCCCCCCCCCCCCCCCCAATTAATAAATTTGAAATTTAAAAACATAATATTATTTTTTTAACTTTGGAAAAAATTAGATTAATAAATTTGAAAGTAAAAATAAATTATCAAATTAAAAATTAAGGATTTTCTACCGTACACAAAATATAGGGATTTTATAGTTTTAAGTGAAAGATAAGAGCCTTATGTTTCTAAGCAAAATATAAGAAGATTTTCTAATATTTAGACAAATAATTTTTAATTAATTATAGTAATAATATTAAAAATTTAATAAAATATTTTTAAAAATTTTATAAAAATACTGTAAGATGAAATATGATAATTTTTTAACAATATAAATTTAAAATTAAAAAAAGTAGGAAATTAAAATTTTGAATATAAATTCTGAAAAAAAATTTAAAGTTCAAAAACTAAAGTAAAAAGATATTAATATAATTTTTGAAACGTTTTTCAAAAATATATTTTTTCACAATTTGTTTCCAATTTTTTTAGTTTCATACAATTTTTTAAATTTCAAATTTATTAATATTTAAGGGGTATCTTATGCTTAATAACGAAGTTCAAGGGATGAGTTATATGTAATAATAAAGTTCAAGGACTAAATTGGAAGTGTAGGGGGTGTATTGTGTTTAATTGCAAAATTCAGGTAGCTATTCTATAAAATTAAAAGTGCAGGGGGTGTATTATAGTTAATTGTAAAGTTCAGGGGGCTGTTTTATGAAATTGATAGTGCAGAAGGTGTGTTGTGTTTAATTGTAAAGTTCAATGGATCTTTCTATATTTGCTTAATATAAACATTATACTTGTACGGTAATTTGGATTAAGTTGAGAGGGGCATTTTTTAAAGTTACAAGAATAAGAAGAGAGTTGTGTTTAATAGTGTAACTTAAGAAACTAAGTTAAATATTTGGGAGCCGAGTTGTATTTAGTAACAAAATTCGGAAGATTAGTTGTGTCTAATTGCAAACTTGTCAAGGCCATTTTACTAAAATAGCAATGTATATCGTGAGTTGAGTACCTGCAAAGTTGAGGAGAGGTGTATTACGTTAATTTGCCCATTATTTTATCACGCGAAGATGCAGAAAAGAAAATTAATTCAAGGGGGCTTCTCTTCGAAACAAACTGCCGTGTCTCTGGAAAATACTAACCTGAGCTTTGGTAAAAATAGATGTAGGAAGCAGAAATTCTCGAAAAGTAAAAATTTAAACTCTTGTTTGGTTGGTAGGCAATTAACAGAATATAAGAAGTGAAAATTGCCAATTCCTTCAAAAGTAAGAAATAACTTACCTAGTCCCCAAATATGTTGTAATTCCTAATTTTTAATTCATATAACAAATTTATCCTTTGTAATATCTACATATGACAATTTTAGCCTAATAATTGCAACTCGGCTTTACATACCAGTGTTCTCTTTATCTTGCTTCAACACTCTCCAGTGCGTTCTCTCTGTCTCTCTTGCTCTGCTCCTCCATTTTGTTGTCGTTGCTTCGCCATTTTTGCTCGTGTTGCTTTGCCATATTGGCATTTGGATTATTTGTTTAAGTTATTTTGCGTAGTTGTCATTGTTTAGAGTATCGGAAGAATTATGCTTGGGTAATTAGGGACAATATTTGTTACAATGGATAGTATGTTCCAAGTGATAAAATTATGTTGCTAGTGTCTTGATATTAATGATGACGAGAAGTGTTAAATGAATGAGTTTGAAAGATTGGTTATAAGTATAATAGTCATTTTAATTTTATTTCATGAAAAATTGTCATGTCAACCAAATAAAAAAAATAATTAACTTCTTAAAAAGTTGCATTTCCCATCCGACCAACCGAATTTGGAAAGCTTAAATGACGAAGCATACTGTCAATGCTTCCCTTCAAATGCATTTGAGGATGTTTCTTTTCATGATCCGACTGCTTGGTCACGGGTGGATGTAGATGATGACAACGAGGCTATTTAACTCCTTTTCTAGTTGCTTTATTGAATGATTGTTTTGTCCTCTAACCATCTGATTGCTTTAATTTTTGATGTTGTATGTTTGAACATTTACTAAGATTTTTGAGAGGCTTTTGTTTATTTCTTATGTGGCATGTGTTGAATGTAAAGTGAAATAATTTTAACTATTTGGTTGTTTTGATGTGATATATTTCCTAGCTTCCTGCTTATTGATAGTTTTGGTAATGGCTTTTTGTAATCGACATACTCTTGAGCAATATTTAGCATCCGTCCAGCATGGAGTTCCCGAAAATGAACTTGTTGACGAAGAAGATGATCTAGATATAGACATACCGATTGATAATCAAGATTCCTTACCTCCTTCTGTGCCTATAGACCCCAACATCATCAAAATGCCTATTGGGTTTGATGATAGGAAGCACATTCTTATTGTGGGTAAGATGTTTAAGTGCTCAATATTTCTTTTATTAGTGTGCCTATTGAGTCTATTTCCTTACTTAAATATTATCTTATATTGTTTACAGATAATGATGGACAAGCTAGAATATGTGATGGTAAAGTTCTTG
The DNA here is from genome assembly GCA_018398585.1 of Simmondsia chinensis. Lineage (NCBI taxonomy): Eukaryota > Viridiplantae > Streptophyta > Magnoliopsida > Caryophyllales > Simmondsiaceae > Simmondsia > Simmondsia chinensis. Next base: position 21,508,472 of record JAGTTD010000016.1, read on the forward strand.
TGAAACATGTTTGGAGTATGTCTAGTTCAGTATGAATAATGGTGCCACTAAATGCCAACCATCAGCCAATTAGAAAGGCTGGATCTTTGTTTAACAAGTTTCTTATTAGTGTTGCTAGGAAACCAAAACTCTATCCTGTTGGTGTGGAGAGTTGGAATAAAGTACATTATAAATTGAAAGCATATATGATTACTTTCATTAGGGTAAGATGAAATTTCTTCCATTGTATTTAAAATATTAACCTATTTATTTCAATCAAATTGTGTTGTGTTGTCTAATGCTTTAAGTTGCAGAAAAAATTCATAGTCCGAGTTGGAGCAGAGGTAGACAAACAAATCTTGATGAAAATTGAAAGAAAGTGGAGGGATTTCAGATGCGAACAAAAGACCTCGAATATGACATCCACGACTACTAGAGAAAGTCTCGAGGATATGACTCCTCCAAAAAGTATTCATCAAGACCAATGGCTTTAGCTTGTTGTCTATTGGTATTCCAAGAAAGGGCAGGTATATTACGTCAAAAACTAGTACTAATTTAATAATTTTATTACTATTAAATATAGTAGCAATGTATAGTACTAACACTTGTATTGAAATAATCATGGTAGAAATTGTCTGAAATTGGAAAGAATTCCAGAAAAGCTCAGCTACATCCCCACACTACGGGTTCAAAGACTTTTGCAGTATTGGAGGACGAATTTGTGAGTTATTGTTTGTGAATTTTGATGACTCAATTGTTTATGCGTTAAAATGAAATTAGTTTAATGTTTTTCATTTTATGATAGATTGCAGAAAATAATAGGAAGCCGGGTTCTATTGAGTGGTATGGAATTTGTCATGCTTCAAAGGATGGTATATATGTTGATGAGTTAGCTAAACAATTTATGATTCGTTTAGCTTATGTTTTGTTACTTTTTTGTACTTTATTTTCGCATCACACATGTCAACAATATTTATTGTTTGTTTGTTTCAATTCTGTAGGAAAAGGCATCGGAAATGGTGTTCCAGCTGACTGGAGAGACATCATTTTCGGAGGCAACCGTTGAAGCAGAGGCATATGTTTACCACACTTTAATGGGGGAAGAAGCTAGCGGAAGAGTTAGAGGACATGGTCATGGAGTCACCCCATCACAAATTGGTGGTGTTAGAGGAGAATTAGCAAAACGGGGGAGCCTTACATCAGATGAGCATGTGGCCACACTATGCTCTGAATTGGAAAAAACAAAGAAAAGACTTAAAAAACTAGAACAAGCACAAGGGACTTCTACGAATCCCGCTTCAGTAAGTCAACCAAGTTCTTAACTTTTTAATATAAACAATTTTCATTTATTACATTATCGTAGTAATGGGAAGCGTTATTTGGTTGTTAACAAACCTAAAAACATATTCACCTATTATAAATCTTGATTTTTGTCCCACTTTCACAGGTGTTGTAACTTGAGGATATATAACTAATATTTTCATTCTTGTATGTTAATATTGTATTGTAACAATATTCGATTATTAAATTTTGTTTATTTCATTATGATTATAGTCGTTTTTCGTATTAATGTTGTTCTTCGCATTTCTTTCAGGCATCCACTTCCTCTTCCGATGTGCGTATTTGATGGACTTGACATGGCAAGGGACGAGATATAAGTTTCAGGAGGATAAAGAAAATAAATAACCCTATTTTGTTGCTAACCAAACTTGTAATTTTGTACTGTTTAAAGTTTGGTGAACATTGTTTCACTTATGATACACACTACGGTTTTTTTAATGATTATGATATTTGGAGAGTATCTCATTTTAGGTGCAAATGGATATAATTTGGACATCGTTGCGTTGTAAAGACTTTTATGTTTTGAATATGTATATCATTTGGTTTATCACATATATATATATTTTTTTGTCTAGCTTGGTTTTTTTTGTTTGCTTATATACAGGTAAAAACTAATTATAATTATATGTATTTTTTATTCTAGAATCAAATTTTTTTCCCTGTTTAAGCATGACTGGCCCCAAAATTTCTGCCAAAACATTTCTTTTATTTTTAAATTAATTAATTAGTGGCTCTTTAAAGCACCGTGAAATTAAGCTCCAAAATTTTCCGCCAAACATATCATTTTATTTTATTTTTTCTTCATTCAGCTAATACCGGCGCTTATAAGCGCCCGCATAAAAGCGCCGGAAAAATTTACCGGCGCTTCCTTCCCAATGCCGCCTACACTGGCGCATGTCGCAAGCACTAGCCTCACCATTACTGGCGCTTCAAAGGGCCGGGAGAGGGTGAAAAAAGCGCCGGCACCGACGCACTTTTTTGTAGTGAATTTTATACCTATTTTTAGGGAAGTTGGCCCAAGTTAAGATTCCCTGGAAAGTTGGCAACCAAACAAGTATACAAATAGATGTCATTTTTAATTTTGGAATTCGCATAAATGAAATCCAATTGTATGTCAAAACGTGCACTGTTTAAGTCGTGATTTTTTTCAAAAGTCATGTGATTCTAACGTTTTTTTTGTTTTTTGCGAGGTGTTCCCTCATCTTTCAATTTCCCTAATAATTGACGAAGAAGTTTATTAATAGGAAAACTTTGGCAAATCGAATGGTCCTTGCCAACCATATTTTTTAATATTGCTAAAAATAATTAGCTCACTATAAACTCATTCATGATTCATTATAAACTTATTATTGCTTGATATGAATTTCACAATAAGTAGATGACTATTCGTTAATAACTCCAATTGGTTGAGATCTGGTGTAGTGGTTGTGCTATTACCAATGCTATTGTAGGAGAGGGAGAGAATGTGTGTGATATTTTTAATTTTAAAAATTATTTAAAATATATTATTAGTTTTAAAATTTAATATATTTAAGAATTTATTAAAATTTTAAATTATTGATATAAATTTGCTTGTTTGACTGTTTATATTTGGGCATTCATTAAATTTTTGTTAAAAATATTGACATTACTTGTATATAAATTTTGAATTATTCATATAAATTTGTTTGTTTGACAATTTATTGTTTATTAAAGTGAATAATGACTATAATATATACAAGTCATTTTGATATTTTTAACAAAAATTTAACAAGTATCCAAATAATAAATTATCAAACAAACAAATTCATATATTAAAATTATTTTATGTAATTTAAATAATTATTAAAATTAGAAAAATCTGTCTCACTCTCTCCCCCTACAGCAGCATTGGCAGGGACCCAACCACCGCACTGGATCTCAACCCAACACGAATACACGATTTACTCTACAACATTTAACAAACATATTTGGATAATGAAAATATTATGTTTTGGCAGGCTGTGTGTTTCATAATTCCAAAATTGTTTGCCTTTTATCATAGTAAATCCAATTCAACATAAATTAAATAAAAATAATTATTTTTCTTTTTTTATTATTATTTGTAATTGTTATGTTATTCATTCTTGAAAATCATAACTAAAACTATACAAATGGAGGGACTGTAATTAGCATATTATTCTATGATAAATTTGATTTTAGTTCTGGTCATTTCGGTCATGCATTAGATTTGGTTTGAGTTTTTGGTCATCACAGGGCAGGTCAAACTCTAGTCTGGTTTGATTCAGGATCTCAAATTTTTGACTTAGCTTAAGTCGGGTCATTTTTGAGTACACGTACCAATAATATTTGAATTTTCAGTTTAGGGGCCTGGACGGGTTGTAGTCCAAATGGTCAGATCATCAAGTCAGGCTGCATTTTACCATCCCTAAACCCGCTCCTAGTAAAAAAAAAACTTTCTTGGATCCGCCACGAGGTCATGACTACAATCGCCCATTCTTATTTAGACGTCTTTTAGGCCCACATTTCTATTTAAGTGCTTCCAATAACTTTCTTGAGTCAAGGGGTCACTTTTTATGCTCCTGGTAACCATCTCAAGTGGCCATTTTTTAGGATTTAGTTATTGTGTTTAATTAATCAAAACAATGTCATCATGTTCCTTTATTTTATTGGGAATTTTGGAGGTCCCTCAATGTGTCAAGAATGTGTCTTATTATACCAAACAACATTGTTTCGAACCCCTATGTATGTCATAAGTCTTTGTACTTTGTCTATTATATTAATTTAGTCTCTATACTTTTAGTTGTGTCATTTTTGTTCTTATACAATTTAAACTGCGTCAATTTTAGTCCTCAAGTAAAATTAACATTAAATTGGCAACTTAATTTTTAATAGCGTCTGACAAATTGTGGGTTTAAATTACCTTAACGAGTGGGTTTCTGTTGAGTCACTTACATATGACATAACTGTTTCGGGGTTTTTTGGTTGGGTCCTTGAAGGGAAAACAAAGCTCAAGTTCCTTGCCTTTTATGCTAAGATTCTTTGTATATTTATGGTGAGTGGAGAGCCAGCAGGCGTTATGTAGGGTGACGCCGATTGGGTGTGATTGATGGAGGATGAAGCGGTAACGTTTGCGAAGTGGTGTTTTCCCCAAGTGTCTTGTTATAAATACCCCAAGAGGTTGGTTGTTTTCCCCGGTGTTCGGTTATGAATACATTAAGTGATTATCTTTTTAAATATCCAAGTAGCTGGTTTTTGTTTGGGTTTTACTTGCTTTCCTCTAGTTTTTCCCTTTCTTTTCGTTATTTAAGGATGATACTAAGCGTGTGATCTGGTCATGGCTTCCTGCTAAGTCTATTTTAAAATTTGCTTGTGTGTCTCCTAAAAGGAACATACCCATTGCCTTAAAAGCTCTCACCTACGCAGGGTCTGGGGGGCGTTGATGTACGCAGCTTTCCCCCTTCAGGATGTTAACCTGAAGAGAGGCTGTTTCCCTACGCACCCAACCTGAGGGTGAGGACTTCCCAAGAGGTCACCCATCCTGGTACTACTCTTGCCCAAGCAATCTTAATTTCGGAGTTCTAATGGGATCCGGCGACGGCGTGTTGTGTGTCTCCTAGTTTTCATAATTTACTTTTTGACTATGAGTTTGTTGAAAAACAATCTTTTCGTACTTTAAACCGTATCGCTGACGGGTTTGTATTGCAGCCTGAGAGTGACCGATGTCGTGATAACTTAGAAGTATTCTCCTCTTCGGGAGACATTTCTCCAGTTATCCCTGCTGAAGTGTTGGAAGTTTTAACTGATAACATCCACGTGTTGGGTGTTAAAGGTGGTTTAATGTTATGTCGTGATTATAACCTTTCTCAAACATTTGTTTGTAATCCAGCCATGGGGGTGCGTCAGCTGATACCTTTTCCTGATGGAGTTTCCATGGGTAACGCGGATTCTCCGTTAAACTTAGTGTTTGGGTGTCTTGATACTATTGCTAACTTCGGGTTTTATCTTTATTTATTGGTGATGGACTTATCCCAGCCTTATTAGGGCCCCTGCCCCAGTGTATATCAGGTGTACTTTTGGGAGGCAGTTGGAACTTTTGGGGGAGTCTTAATGTGGGCCTTAGGAATGTTTCTCTTGTAGATCATGTTTGTTTAGGCGGAGAGCTGTACTTTTTGTCGGATTGGGGACATTATCTGGGAGATGCTCAAGATTGCCCTTACATAGTTCAATGGAATACCGCTACAGGCTTTTCACGTAGGATGCCCTTTCCTGATGTAGTTTGGGAGAGCCTTTTTGCTTGTCGAGACGCCAAGATCTTTAAATGGTGGGAGACATCAGCGGATCCTCCTATCATGTGTTTGATTGTGTTGCGGAGCCCTGTATTCACGGCGTGGACTCTACCTAATTTGGAGGATCCGTTCTCTTAGGAAAGGCGATTTCGTTTATATGTCCAGTTGCCTTGGTTGCGAGGCAAATGGGACCTTGTCATTACAAGCTTCGCGGTATCTTGGAAGCATCTCGCTTTTACCTCCCACAATCAAGTGTTTCGGTGTGAACTTTATGGGGATCTTCGTGGGCGCATATTTTACTTGGGGATCCATAGGTGTGAGTCTCAAGCGCAGCTGTTTCCTTATGCCGGGTCTTTATTTCACCGTGGTGATGACCCTATAGTACCGTTTGCGGCCTTTATGTCAATGAAGGAGGCCCTTACTTTTGTTCTATAGTCATCTTAACCTGCAATTGTGGCAGGGTGGATGTGTTTAGTAAACTTTACGGAAGTGCTCCTTCTTACTTTATGTAATATTTACTTAATTTTGTATTAGTATTATCTTGTGTATTATTAATTTTGTACTAGTATTATCTTGTGTAATATCAATTTTGTATTAGTATTATCTTGTGTAATATTACCTTGTACATTATTCCATATAATATTACCTGGTGTAGTGCTACTTTTGGCATGTTAGTAATAATGAGTTCCCTCCTCTGTTTGAGGGAAATTATTCATTTATAAGCGTGCTTTTTTTGGGCTATTGTCTTTTTTACACCTAGTGTTTCCTTAGTTGACGAACAGTGTAAGATTTATAGTTTTCCCTGAAGCAGGATTACAATCGTTGGTTTCTAACGTTAGGTGAGATGTATGTTCTGGAGGGATTTAAGTCAAGGATGGATTACTGCTCATTTAATATAATCGTGGTCTTTCAAACTGGTGAAAATGTACCGCTAATCCTGATGCTAGGTGGAATTTACGCAATTGCGGACTCTCAACTGGTGAAAGTGCACTGCTAGTTCCAACGTTAGGTGGAACCTACACAGTTGCGGACTCTCAGCTGGTGAGAGTGTACCGCCAGTTCCGATGTTAGGTGGAACTTACACAGACGCGAACTCTCAGTTGGTGAGAGTGTACCGCTAGCTCTGATGTTAGGTGGAACTTATACAGATGCGGACTCTCAGATGGTGAGAGTGTACCGCTAGTTCCGATGTTAGGTGGAACTTACACGAACGAAGACTCTCAGCTGGTGAAAGTGTACCGCCAGCTATATCTTCAAGCTCCCCATGTGGCTTGGAGAAAATTGCAACCACCAGCCCTCCCATTTTGGTAAAGGCCATTATAAACCACATATACACAAAATTTTTAGCCGGTAAAGAGCTAGGTTAAAATGGGTCATACATAGGTATTTAATTTAAGCAAAAGTCCCCAGGAAGTGAAAGGTTAAGTAAAGATAATTCTTAATAAGGGCAATTCATATTCAACTTAATAAAAGCCCCCAGCCGGGAAGAGGCTGGGTAAAGAAAATTCCTAGGACAGATAATCTATTTATCTTAACAAAAAGCCCCTAGCCTGGGTGAAAATAAACATAAATAATCTATTTAACTCAATAAAAACCCCTAGCTGGTAAAGGCTGGGTGAAGATAAATACAAGTAATCTATTTAACTTTGTAGAAGCCTCCAGCGGGTAAGGGCTGGGTAAAAATAAACACAAGTAATCTATTTAACTTAATAAAAGCCCCCAGCCGGAAAGGGCTGGGTGAAAATAAGCACAAGTAATCTATTTAACTTAATAAAAGCCCCCAGCCGATTAGGGCTGGGTGAAAATAAACATAAATAATCTATTTAACTTAATAAGAGCCCCCAGCCGGTAAGGGCTGGGTGAAGATAAATACAAGTAATCTGTTTAACTTAATAAAAGCCCCCAGCCGGTAAGGGCTGGGTGAAGATAAATACAAGTAATCAGTTTAACTTAATAATAGCCCCTAGCCGGTAAGGGCTAGGTGACAATAAATACAAGTAATCTATTTAACATAATAAGAGCCCCTAGCTGGTAAGGGCTGGGTGAAAATAAAAACAAATAATCTATTTCACTTAATAAAGGCCCCCAGCCGGTAAGGGCTGGGTAAAGATAAATACATGTAATCTATTTCACTTAATAAAAGCCCCCAGCCGGTAAGGGCTGGGTGAAAATAAACACAAATAATCTATTTAACTTAATAAAAGCCCCCGGTAGGTAAGGGCTGGGCGAAAATAAACACAAATAATCTATTTAACTTAATAACAGCCCCAAGTCGGTAAGGGCTAGGTGAAGATAAATACAAGTAATTTATTTAACTTAATAAAAGCCCCCAGCCGGTAAAGGCTGGGTGAAGGTACTTAACATAAACAATCCAAAAAAGCTGCTAGCCGGTAAAGGCTAGGGTAGAAGAGCTTTTGAACGTTTTGGCGCCTAAACTCTTTATTTCAGCTGTTAAGCTTTGGATATGTTGAGAGGCATGACTTTCAAGGCTTTCTTATATGCGGTGCTACGTGTAGGCATGTTACTTTGGCTGTTATTTTGCTTTTTGGGCATTCAAACCCATTTTACCTCCTCCAGCCCAAGAAATCCCCTTGTTCCCCCTCTACAACCTTTTCTTCCTCTACGAGCCTTCCTCCTCCCATCTTTCTTCTACCCATCGTTTGCCCTAATTCTAGGGTAATTTATTGTTAATTTCATGGTATTTTATCAGATCTAAAGTTTTATTTGGCTTTCTTTGGTGTTTTTTCTAATTTTTTGGAGTCTCGAACCCACGGATGTCGCCCTAGGGCTTCCATGGGGGAACCTGACGAAAATGCTCAAATTATCAATGAATTTTTTGCGAATTTGGGTAATAGCCCAGTAATAGAGGCGGGGTTGTTTCTTGACCAAGTGGTTTCTCCTTCTTTTTACTGGCCTGGCTCCGAGAACGCATCCTCGGCCTCTAAGATAAATGCCCCTGACTTGCCAACAGGGAGCTCTGGTGAGCTACTCCAAAATTGTCAGGGTAAGGCTTCCTATCTAATTTTCTTTTTCTTTTTCTTTTACTTTTAGTGAATGGCTTTGAAGGGTGAACCACAGGGTTGTGGCCATCAGGGTGGAACTGGAGGGGCTTCCTTGGAAGAAGGTTTGATGGTGGAGCCGTTATCTCGGTTAGCTCCGTTACCCTCACGGTCTCTAGAAGAAGAGGCGGTTCGTGCCCAGTTTCCAAATGTGGTCCTAACGCTTCCTTTGGGGTCATTTGTATCCTCGCTATCTACTACTGAGGGAGTGAAGTAGTTAGGGATAAGTATTGTTTCCCTGCTGACTATGCGGTTACAGGACCGAGGGAGAATGACAACATATTATACCCACGTTACCCTGATTCCTTTGCGGTTACTATTGATTCTTTAGAGGTAAGGTTAAGATTTCCCTCGCCATGCATGCTGGAGTGAGGTTTTAGGCAATATTCTTTGTGCCCTAGTCAAATTAGCCCCAACGGCTTTAGAAACATTTATGGGTACTTAGTCACCTGTTTTGTAGCAGGGCTAACCCCTTCCACATGCAGTTTTGATTATTTTTTTAGAGCTAGGAAAATAAGGGGAGTGGTGACATTTGAGGGCAAGGTAGGAATTAAATTTGTGGAGAATAACCCCTCCAAATTGAATTTTTGGCAAAGTAAATTCGTTTCTCAAATAAATAAGAGCAATACCCCTTTAGAAGATGAGCTTTCTTCCCTTGATAGAGAAGTGGTTTGGTATTTTGTAAGAGAATTAGGTTCACAGTTTTTGGCTGTTAAAGAGGTTTTGTCTCAGGAACGTGTTCTCATAAAAGCGGATTTATGTGTTCGGCCGGTTAGTTGTAAGTGGGTCCATTGTTTATGAGAAGAAACCTTTGCCACTCCTTTTGGACTTTTATAACCTACTTTTGTTTTGGCTATTAATTTTTTTTTAGGGCAAGAGGCAGATGTGGATATTGTTCGGCTTACAGAGGCATACCGCCAAGAGGTTGACAGGGCAGAGGGAAGAGGAAAACGGGTGGCCGTTAAGGGTAAGAAGGCTTCAAAGAGAGGAAAAAAAGGCTATTGCCGTGAGCAAAGAAGAACCTTCTACGGAGGCCCTGCGACCAAAAAAGCGAAGAAAAGCCAAGAGCAAAGTTCAAGTTACTGGGGAGGAGCCTTCTTTGATGGTATCGGTTTCTCAGGCGGATTTGCTAGGAGTCCATGTCGTGCAGGCTTCCCCTGCTTTAGAAAGGTCTTCTCTTCCTTCTGGTACACAAGAAACGGCTGCCGGGATGTCCCAGCCAGAAGGGAACGCTTATCAGTATGAAACCCATCCAGGGGAGACGGCATCAGTATCGTGTCCTGGTGAGGAGGCGCTTGAGGCCCCTCCTGAGGTTTTGACTCTTCCATTAAAAGGGGTAACAGAAGACATGCATGCTACCGCTGTGATGGAACCAGTTGAGCAAAGTGTACAGGAGAGGGTCCCACTGGCAGATGAGGGAGCGGTAGCGGGAGAAGTTTTTGAGGCCCCTACCCAAGGGGAGACGATTCCAGCTTCTCTGGAAGGTATACCGGAGAGGGTTCCATATCTCACTGAGCCATTAAGTTAAATGCCCTCCTCAAGCCCCCTGTTTGGAGACAGTAGGGGTATAAATTTGGGGGTTGGTGGTGGTTTTGATAAGTTTCGTCCTTCTTTTAGAATTGACCTTTCAGTTATTTTGGACCCCTTTTTCTCTCCCTCGTCGGAACCGGCACCTCTTCCTCCGCGAAGTCGTACAGCTGTAGATGGTGGGAGTTCTTCCCATGGAGTCCCTTTATTTAATAGTTCTTCTATCCTCTCTCCAAGTGAGGGTGTGGATTTCATTCGGAGAGCCAGCTTGGCCGCCCTCCCTTTAGAGGTATTGCTTGTTGCTACGGGAGATACGGTTGCTACTCATGCCCTGAAGGTAGTGCCTTTGTTTGGGTTTGGATATTTTATGACTGCTTTAAGTTCACATGTCTGTGCTATGATTTTAGATTAGCTCTTGGTCTACCGCTATGGTCTTAGAGTGGTTCCAAGAAAAGGAGGCGGCAGCAAAAGAGTTGCTCGTTTATAGGAGGAGAATAAGAGCCTGACGGTAAAGGTACAGGGGATGAAGGATGTTAGGGAGGAAGAGGCTCGAGCCTTTTTGTTGTTACAGAAGGAAAAAGAAGCGGCAACCAGAGAGGCATAGAGGTCTCGTGAGGAGAAGGAGAAGGCAGAGGCTGAGGCATAGAGTTCCCGGGAAGCTCAGGAAAGAACTTTCTAGGAAAACCAAAGGTTGAAAGAGGAACTCCTGGCTCACCACGAATAATTGGAGAGACTCCAAAATGAAGTGCAACGCTACCAGGCGGAGGGATCAAAGACTGCGGAGAGCGCCTCTGAGGTTATGGTGAGGAGTTTTGCGGTCTGATAAGTTCCTCCTACTGGCAGGGTTTCATTTCGGGCCTTTCTAGTTTTGCTTGCCGTTTGCTTCAGAGTTGCCTTGGCCTAGGCTAGGAACTTCTTTAGCAGGTGGCTGCCCAGCTCCATCAGGATATTGCGTGTTGAAGGGAGGGAGCCGGTGATGGGTGTTCTTAGATGCTTCCTACTGTAGGGTCTAGGCCATATTTTTTTTGCTAACTCTTTTTGAAGTAACAAGATGTACGGTGCTCTTCTACTTATTATTTCTGGTCCAGATATGAATGCCCCGTATCGCGAGGGATTTCTTTTTATATCCTGGTAACCCGAGCTTTGTAATTTTTCTTTTTGTAACTATAACATATACACTGAGCGGATATGCATGCACCTATATTCTATCTTATTCTAAGAGTTATGTTTCCTTAAAAGTTTTCTTTTGTTGCTTATGAATTGAGGGACTTACAATATGATGTTTAATGTATAAAACACATGCCAATATCTAAGTAAGCTTTCACATTATCGCAATTGGAACCTATTCTGGCATAGCTAGGTATTTTACGAGAATTTATTGTGCCACATGTAATGAAGCAGGCTTCTAGCGCGTACCTCCTAGTATGTATTCTTATGCATAGTATTTCTAAAGATTTTTCTTGTTCCATGAATGGGGTACCTCAGTACACCTCAGTGCTGTCAATGCGCTCTAACTTGTAGCTTCCGCTTCCCAGTTTCGCAGCCACACGGTATGGGCCCTCCCAGTTAGCGGCCGTCTTTCCTGATCCGATCCCGTGTGCAACGTTTGTTTGACAAAGAACCATACCCCCTACTTCTACGCTTCTTGGGTTCACATGTTCGTTGTAATACAGGGATATTCGCTGTTTCTGAGCTGTGATATGGAGGAGAGCGTTTTCCCTGACTTTATCGATCAAATCAAGGGAATGTCTTCGCAGTTCTCCGTTCTCAAACTAGTGGTAACGTTGCATCTGGTGGTTAGGTTCTCCGGCCTCTATTGGGATTACGGCCTCAGCACCATAAAGGAACATGAATGGGGTTTCTCCTATAGCCACTTGTTAAATGGTACAGTGGGCCCATAGAACACTGGGTAGCTCCTCTACACATTTGCTTTTGGCATCATCCAATCTTTTCCGCAATCCAACAAGTATCTGCTTATTTTCGGCCTCTGCTTGTCCATTGCTTTATGGGTAAGCTACGGACACAAAATGAAGAGCAATTCTCATGTGCTGACAATAGTTATAGAATCATGGTGAGTTGAATTGTGTCCCGTTATCAGTTATGATGGCTCGAGGGATTCCAAAGCGAGTTATGATGTTCTTCCATAGGAATTGACGGGTGGCGTTGCAGGTGATCTTAGCTACCGCCTCTGCCTCTATCCATTTGCTGAAGTAGTCTGCTGCTACTATCAGGAATTTTCTTTGTCCACTGTCCAGTGGGAATGGTCCTAGAATGTCCATTCCCCACTGATCGAAGGGTATAGGATCAACAATAGGATGTAGCGGTACTGCTGAAGCGTGAATAAGTGGTGCAAATTTCTGGCACTTGTCAGAACTTCGAATCAGTGCATTTGCATCTTTTTCCATAGTAGGCCAGAAGTGGCCTGTTCTGAGTGCCATTCTCGTGAGCGTTCGTCTTCCAATGTGCATTCCACAGATTCCTTCATGGATTTCCCTTAGGACATAATCTCCTTCCTCTTGGGTTAAACATTTTAGTAGAGGACGCATGAACGACCTTTTGTAAAGTTGTTGGTCAATTATTACCAAGCAGGTTGCTTGCCTACGTAATTTTTGTGCCTCATTCTTATCTGTAGGTACCTTGTTTTGGAGGATGAAATCCAGGATCGGACGCATCCATACCTCCCTGTGTTGTATTTGCATGACATTCGCAATAGGGGGTTTGTCCCGTATTTGATGTTGATTTCTTGCACCTTTACATAATGGTGGCCGTGGGCCGGGTCGGGCCTGGCCTGGCCCGCTAAAGAACAGGGCCGGGCCGGGCCGGGCCCGAGGGCTTCCAGGGCCTGGACCGGCCCGGGACCAGGCCCGGGGCCGCTACAGTGTGGGCGCGCCTGGCCCGGCCTTTTTAACTAAATTAAAAAAAAATTAAAAATAAATAGTCGTTTTGTACTAAAATTATTGTAATTCATTGATAAATAATATGAGATACAAATATATTTCTTTCCAAGTATACATGTTCAAAAAAAAATATACTAAATATATATAATAAATAAAATACAGTATACAACAAGTAATTATCAAAAAAATATCAGTAAATAAATAACGTATCAAATACAAATACAAAGTTGGGGCCTAATATTTAAAAATATAAATTTATTTATCAAAAAATATAAAGTTTGACATATGGAGTGTGCGGTCATCTTTTGACGTAAATATTTGAAAGTAAATAATTAACATACAAAAGTCTTGAATCTTGATATCAGTCATATCGGGGGGTTTCTACGCCATCATTTGACGTATCAGTTGTGCGGTCGTCTTCTTCATCGCTCGATGAATCCATCTTCATTCTCTGTTGATCTCTTGCCTCAGCTAGCAGCCAATCCTTCAAGCACACGGACATCTCCAAGCTCGACGGCGATAACTTCGCCCTCTTCATTCCAAGCAACCTGCCACCAAGACTGAAAGCACACTCCGATGCTATTGAAGACACCGGACAACTTAGTATATCACGTGCTATGGTGGAAAGCACGGGATACTGGGTTTGGTTTGTGTTCCACCATTGTAACAAATCAAAATTCGGGTTGCCCGGCGGCCCGAAAATATGGACTATCGGTGTCCGCAAATAATAATCTAACTCGTCACATGGTGTGGGGGATGCTGTGGGCGTAAATTGCTCCAACAATTTCCACGAATATGACGTGTGTGAACTACTTCCACTAGATGTGGAAGATCCTACTGCAGCAGTACTAGGATTATTGGACGCTAATTGACGGGAATATTGAGAAAATAAACTATGCAAGTCGTTATCGACATCGGCAATGAAAGTGTCGATATTAAGAGAAGGATTCAAATACGTGAAAAAATGTTGGCAAAACAAGTTGAAACCTGAGCGTTTACAACGAGGGTCTAAAATAGTAGCAAAGCAGTAAGTAAGAGGTAGTTTAGAAAAATATTTGGCAAGCTTTTCTTTCATTGCCGCAATCGATCCGAACAAAATGGGGTTGGATTGATTACCCACCATCCAATTTACAATATCAAGCAATGTTGATATTGCTTGAGGCATGGTCGGATAGTAGCAACCCGAAAAAAATGTTGTCGCGTCTTTAAACATGCTAAAAAATTTACAAATTTCATCTATTGTCTCCCAATGTATACCGTCCAGGTTGTAATCGCGCCATTCTACACGATTTTCCTGGGCGAATTCCATCAGAGCGACTTTGTATGGTAGAATGCGCTCTAACATTACTACCGTAGACGACCACCTAGTCTTGGAGTCTAATTTAAATTGTTTATATTCTATGTTATGCAACCTACATACATTTTTAAATCTTTTTTTCCTAGCGACGGATGCTTTAATTGATATTATTACAGATCTTAATGTGGCAAGGGATGCGTCTATAAGATATAAACCATCCATTACCATTAAATGCAAAATGTGACAGATGCAACGAATATGAAAACACTTCCCACCTAACATGGGTCTCATTTTCCTAATTAAATGTGCTACGGATGCAGTGTTATTGGAAGCATTGTCAAACGTAATACTGAAGATACGTTGTTCTATGCCCTAATCGCGGACTGCCGACATAATCGAACCCGTAATTACCTCGGCAGTATGGGGGCAATCTAAAAGCCCAAAATGAATTATTCTCTTCTGGATGATGAAGGATTCATCGGTCCAGTGTGCCGTTATGCACATATAAGGTTCGCCGGGTTTGGACGTCCATACGTCCGACGTCAACGAGAACATGCTCGTGTTCGTCGCAAAAAGTGTATGTATCCCAATTTTAAGATTGTGGTACAACGTAAAAGCGTCCCGCTTTACGGTGTTCCGAGGAATCCTCACAATTGCGGGGTTCACATTTCGTTGGAGGTAGTCGACGAAATGTGGGTTTTCGCCGGTACTAAAAGGCCTTTCACTCAAAATTATATATTTAGCTAGCCCCCTACGGTTGCTCTCCTGAGAGAACCTAAAATTAGCAAGTGCACCGGTCACTTGCTGTACTAAACGTTGTTGGCTCTTTTCCAGGAATTGTTCGGGGTGGCACCTAAGTATATGTCTATTTAGTGTGCCCGTCCCACTGCCGGGTTGATGGCTAAAATTCTTAGGTGGGTCACATAATTTACAGGTTGCTTTATTAGTTGTCTTATTAAGGGTAAAGTGCTTCCATACCCCACTAGTTGTACGCCTACTAGTCAAGGTACTAGTTTCAGGCTGGGCATCTGTGGTGGGGGTGGGTTCCTCATCAGTTTGTGAGTCTCCAACCCCACCACTACCTAACTCATGATAATCTTGTGGTTGTGAAAAGTTATAATCTATGCTATCATCAGGGTATTGGGGTGTTGGGTCTGGTTGTATAAAAGCTCGTTCTTCAGTATCAAGTAAGACAATTCTAGTCCTTTTTGGGATTCTGGGTGGCCGAGAAGAGCTAGAACTAGCACGACCGGCTCCAGATGATGAAGAGTTGTGTGCCATATTAGTATAAATGATTATTATTTATAAAATACAAGTAGTAAAGCAAATTAAATAACTAAAATTGCGAACAAAAAAAAATTACGATACTAAAATTACCGAAACGAGAGAACAATGAAATTCACACTTCAGCCAAATACTTTACGAACTTCGAACTTTAGAGCACAATTTTGCAATTAGCAAATTAGAGAAGATGGGAGATGATGAATGTATAGAGAGAGAAGAGAGAATTGAACCCGGCCCCTTGGCCACCACTACTTACATTTCCCTTTTGCTTCTCTACCACGTGCTTAAGGCTGGCAAATCAACTTAATTTGTTAGCACGCTTGTTATCTTCCCGGGAGATTCCTTGTATACTAAAGCTCTCTAGTCCGGAAATCCTTTGTCGAACTAGCTCAAGGTATCGTTCCAAATGGGGCTCCTTTACCCGTATTTTTTGGTTACTTGGTTCATTAGCAGCTCTGAATCGCTCAAGATTTCAATATACTTGGCTCCTGCATCCCCGGCGTAGCCAATTCCTAGGAGCAGTGCTTCGTATTCGGTTTCGTTGTTAGTTGCATCAAAATTTAGTTTTACTGCACACTTTGCACATTCCCTTTCCGAATTTGTTAGCACAATTCCTGCGCCGCTACCTCCCTAGTTTACGGAACTGTCCATAAACACCTTCCACAGATGATCCTCCCTAGAGGAGATTGCTAGCTCAGGTATTTCGAAATCACATTCTACCAGGAAATCAGCCAGAGCCTGTGCTTTAATAACTTGACAACGTGAGTACCGTATGCCGTATTCTGAAAGCTTGACTGCCCATCGCAGCATTCTTCTTGAGCAGTCTCGTTTTGCGAGCAGTTTTCGAAATGGGAGGTGGGTGAGCACGGTTATGGCATGGGCTTGGAAATAAGGTCTCAGTTTATGCGCATCCACGACCAGGGCTAGCGAGGTTTTCTCGATGGCTGGATACCTTTTTTCTGCATCCTTAAGGGATTGGCTCACGAAGTATACTGGGAATTGCCGTCCTTCACGATCAGCCACTAGGACCGTGCTTGTAGTGATTTCAAAGATAACCAAGTAGATGGTCAGATTCTCATTTGGCTTAGGAGAGGTAATAATGGGGAGACGTGCCAAGTATTGCTTTAGCTGGTCAAAAGCGTGTTCGCATTCTTCATTCCAATGGAAGGGTTGCTTTTTTCCATAATGTCTTGAAGAAGGGTAGGGCCTTCTCTGCGGAATGGCTAATGAACCGGTTAAGGGAGGCCATGCAGCCGGCTAGTTTCTAGGCATCCCTAGGAGAACAGGGTGATCACAATTTGAGAATGGCTCGTACTTTCTAGGGGTTAGCTTCAATTCCTCTAGCGCTAACATTAAATCCCAAAAACTAACCCTTAGATACCGCAAACGAGCATTTTTCTGGGTTGAGCTTCATGTGATGTCTCTTGAGTGATTCCAAAGCCTCCTTTAAATCTTCAACGTGTATTAGATTTTTTCTGGATTTTATTATCATGTCATCCACGTATACCTCCATGTTGCGACCGATATGGGGGTCAAAAACTTTATCGACTAACCGCTGGTAAGTGGCTCCGGCATTTTTGAGGCCAAATGGCATGACTTTGTAGCAGTATGTGCCTTCGGCTGTTATGAAGGATGTCTTTTCTTCGTCATGTGGATGCATTTGAATTTGGTTATACCCTGAGAAGGCGTCCATAAAACTGAATAATTCACACCCTGCCGTTGAGTCCACCAATCTATCTATCTTGGGAAGAGGATACGAATCCTTTGGACGTGCGTCATTAAGATCCGTACAATCTACGCACATTCTCCAACTTCCATTTGACTTTTTCACCAGTACTACATTAGCAAGCCAGTATGGATATTATACCTTCCTGATGAATCTTGCCCAGATCGGCTTCTGTACCTCAAGTTTTATAGCTTCATTACGTTCGGCGCGAAAGTTATGTCTCCGTTGCTTAATTGGTTTCTTGTCAGTCTATACATTGAGTTGATGGGTGATTACTTTTGGTGGTATTTCGGGCATTTCCTTAGTGGCAAATGCAAAGACATCCCGGTATGCTTTAGGAGCTCACCAATTTCCTCTTTTAAGTGCTTAGGAAGCGTGGTGCCCAGGTGGGTGTACCGTCCCGACTCCAACTCGTACTTCTCCAGGGGTGAAAAAACCTCACTTGGATTTGAGGGTGGTCCAAGTTCAGTGGGCTCGGCGGTGATTATCACAGAATCAGGGAAAGTGTGATAGTACTCAGAGAATGAGCCCTGGTTACCGCGGATCGTCATAATGTCACTGGCATCGGCTTTGAACTTCATAGCCAAGTGGTATGTGGAGACCACGACTCCCAAATGGTTTAGAGAAGGCCTTCCAAGGATGACATTATAGGCCGAAGAGGGATCTATGACCAGAAATTTGATTTTTATTGCGCGTTGCCCCCCATTGCCTTGAAAGGTCGTGGTCAGCAATATTTTTCCTCATGGTATTATGGGATTTCCCGTAAACCCAATAATTGGGTTTGATGCTTGGGTGAGGGTGGAGATTGGCATTCCCATTTGAGCGTAATAGTGCAAGAAAAGCACATCGACAGAGCTGCCTTGGTCGATTAGTATTCGGTGTATGGTATGCCCGCAGATGTTGGTGGTTATGACTAGAGGTTCCTCTTGACACGTGTCAACCACTCGGGCATCTTCTTCAGTAAAGCTTATGCATTTTTATTTCTTGGGTGCAAAGCCCGGTTCTTCTTTCTCCTTCCCTGTCTCCTGGTTGCGGTAAACGGATCGTCCTCCCCCAGTGATGGCAGGAATAACCTTTGGTGTGGATTTACTAGGACTTTGGTCACCGCCATCGTCACTTCGAATTTTCCCTGTTTTTATTCTTTTCAGATCCGCATACTCTATCCATTGCCTCGTACGCTTAGGTTCCTTCATGCGAGCCTCTAAAGTGCGAAATTCTATGGTATTATGAGTAGAACTTTGGCGGTAGGAGCACCAACTAACTTTATCGCTCGAAGGAGGGACGCTTTTCGACTTTTTTACCTGCTCTTTCACTTTTATTTCTAGCAGTAACTGTGCGGTTTCCTATTGGATATGAGATTTAAAGGTGGGCCTATACTTCCGTGGGGGATATATGCTTTTTGGTGATGGCTTGAAGTCCTCCTTCTGCCCCGGGGTGGCCCCTACTTGAACTACTACAGGCCTTGGGGTTACTTGCATCACATCCTCCGCAGTAATGTACTTGTTGGCCTTGTGCCACAGCTCATCAATTGTAGAAGGTGGCCCTTTGGCTAGCGTGAATCTGAAGTTGGAATTTTGTAACCTGTTTATGAAAGCTGTAATAGCCGTTTCGTCGGAAAGGCTAGCAACATCGATCATAGCGCGCGTGAACCGTCGCACGTAACTTCTCAAGGGTTTGAATTCGTGCTGTTGTAATTTAAGGAGGTGTGCAACTGTCTTCCTCCTTCTCTTGTTGCTTTCAAAATGGTGTACAACCCATTCTGAGAGGTCCGAAAATACGTCAATGGATGAGCCTGGGAGAGATGCAAACCAATTTTGCACAACTCCTTTCAATGTGGCTGGAAAGCATTTACACAATGCATCCTCTCCTACATCCTGTAGGTACATTCATGCCATAAAATCGGCAAGGTGATCTTCTGGGTCTTGAGTTCCATTAAATAGGTCAATGTTTGGGATTTTTACTTTTCCTACCGGTGCCAGGATAATCCGTGGTGTGAACGGTGAATGAGTTCCTGGCAATGAGGGTATTACTATTGATTCGGTAGCCCTCCTGTTGTTTTTATCCATGTGGTTGTGATAGGTACTTGCCGTGGATTCGGTAACTTAGTTTGGGCTCTGAATTGGTGTGTGTCGTGGTGTTCTTCGAGTATCTGTGAATTGGCTAGTGTCTGGGATTCTTTTGGTGTCGTTATTGGGTATTTGTGCGAAGAATTGGTCCATTTGTTGTTGTAATTGATTCAATTGTTCCTATGTCACATAGCCTGGGTCATGGTGCTCCCTATCCGGAGCAATGGAGTGGCTAGTGCTTTACATGGAAGAGTATCAATGCCCTTCCCACAAACGGCGCCAATTGTTTCGGGGTTTTTTGGTTGGGTCCTTGAAGGGAGAACTAAGCTCAAGTTCCTTGCCTTTTATGCTAAGATTATTTGTATATTTATAGCGAGTGGAGAGCTGGCAGGGGTTATGTAGGGTGATGCCACTTGGGTGTGATTGATGGAGGATGAAACAGTAACATTTGCGAAGTGGTGTTCTGCAGGAGAGGAGGCGGTAATATGTATTGGTTGGTTGGGCAATAGATGGATGTCCTAGAGGTACCCTTAAAGAGGATGTGGTGGTGTATGGGGAGGGGATTTGTTCGGGATGTGAAGACTGAATTTTACTTAGGAGTAGTTGGGTTTGGGTGGCAGTACGATCGGCCTACGGTAGTCGTATCGCCTCCTTTTCTTACGGTTTTCCCTAACAATAACCAAGTTATTATAACTTCTATTTTACGGTAGGGCTAAGTTGGTTTAATGAAAATTGCACAATCCAATTTATATAACAAAGAGTAAAATTGTCATAACAAACAGAGTATAATATATGTGAAGATTGGAGATGGCTTATATTAAATGAATTGAAATGCACAAGAGTACTTTGTCCTTGCTGTGATGAGGCCAGACGAATGATGCAAGGAGCTATGTGGTGGTCCACTACTATGAAGCAGCAGGAGCTCCGTAGTTTTGTCCTTTACAAAAATTCAACAGTGCATGCATTGTCGTGACACAGTCATTTAATTGATAAATGATCATGAATAAGCTCGCGCACCAGTCATGCAGCCAATTATGTACACCCTATGCTATGTGCCAATCATGAACGCGAGGTTGCTTCCCGTCTAACCTTGGCGTCTTAATCTCGCCTATTCCTGGATCGCCCATCTTGACTTGTCAAACCTGCCACAGGCTATTTGGCTGCTGCATCGTTCTCTCCTGGTTGGAGAGAGTTCGTCCTTGAATTCATTGGGTCATTTGGGCCAATGCCACCAAGCCTTGTTCCCTCAAGCCTAGAATTAGTCCTGTCAAACTCCAAGCCGCCAAACTAACCCGATTGTAGTTCATCATCCCGGTTTGCAAAGATTGCATGATCAACAGCAAGTGACCCTCGTCACCCACTATTTCCGCCTCGCCAAGTGACGTCAAATCGTCATGGGTTTCTCCAACCACTATGGCGCCTTCTTTTTCAAGCTTCGAAAAGTCACTGCTGATTCCAATTTCCACCCTCCATTCTTCAACGCTGGCGTCTCCGGTATTGAACTAATGCTTCCTCGGCCTAGGATCCAGTAGTTCCGCCTTTGACGTTGGATTTTCGATGTCGACCACCTCCTTTTCGATGGCATCCGGTGTTGATGGGTGTTGGGTTAGGGATCCCAGTGTAAGGTTGGGATTTTCCCCGAGTTGAATTAAGCAATGCTCGATTTGCTGGAATTTCTCCTCCAATTCCTCGACTCTCCTTTCGGTCTGCTGCTGGAGTTCACGGTCATACACGTCTTCGACAGTGGCGTTCCTCGGACATCCACAGGCCATTTCAGAAGAAGTTCTAAGCTCTGATACCAACTGATGCAGCGCGTGAAATGGAAAATAGGGGTACGGGAAGGTTCAACGGCCTTCCCTTTAGTTTTCTTAATTCATAATAAAAATAAAGAGGGAAAGAATAACTCATTTTTCATAACTCGAGAAATCGAGGATCACAATAACACTTTAAAATTCTCAAAATAAGCTCCCTAAACCTAGCTGGTCCCCCATTTATACAAAGGAGATATTACAAATTCAAAATTGAAATTTAAAATCAAATAAATAAAAGAAAATCACAAGGAAATCATAAAAACGGAAAGAAATTCAAATCAGATTCAAATCCAGCGTTTCATGCCTTGAATCTTGCGTGCGCTACTTTGAACCTCAGTAACGCCAAGCTCACCCCGAACCGCTAACGCCAAGCCTTAACAGCTTCTAACTGTCGTGAACCACTTCAGCCCGCACCAGTCATGCGGCCAACTATGTACTCGCCAAGCTATGCGCCAATCACGAACACGAGGTTGCTTCCAGTCTAACCTTGGCGTCTTCTGTTGTATTCTTGGATCTCCTATCTTGACCCGTCTGACCCGGCAAAGGCTATTTGTTGGCTGCATCATTTTTGAGTTGAAGTTGGAGTTGTTTAGTTTTTAGTGTAGAAGAACCCACATACGTTACATGTAGTAAGGCCCCATCTCCAACTAAAACTTTTTTGTGGCCATTGTAGGGAAGAAGTTTGTGAAGCGTACCTACATTGGGAGTTGTGTGATTAGATGCTCCTTGGTCGGGGTAGCAGCTATAATCATGAGGTTCACTTATAAACATTGTAGTATGAGAGTGGGAGGGATTGGGAAAGGTAGTCTAATCAAAACAATGAGGGAAGGAGACAACACCGTGGCCATAGTGGTTGCATATTTGGTAGTGTCGAAGGTCTGGGCCCAAGGATTCCACTAATGTTAAATGAGGCGTTCCCTATGGGCCAAGCTGGGTGATGTTAGGGCACTAAATGAAGTGGAAGATTTGGTCCCAATTGGTGCTGTGGATTTTGTCCCTCGGAGCGGCCCACTTGATCACCACAATGGTGTTGTTGCATCCTCTGTTACTTCGATTGCACCTCCCACGGCCAAGATTGGATCCTTGGGTACCTGCACCTATAGCAACTAGAGCGTATTATTGTTCAATGGTGGAGCACCCTTGGTAATGATTTGGGGCTCTCTCTTCTTTAAGAAGGTCGGTTATGAGTAATTCAAAATTGGGGGCACGTTTGGTGTTTCAGGTGAGTGTAGCAAAGGCGGTGTACTTAATTGGGAGCCCGTATAGGGCATCGTGTACTAGCTCTCTATTTGATATAGTGGATGGCAACTATGTCATCGGATTTTAACTCAGAAAGATAAGTTTCTATTGTTTTGCCATCTGTTTGCAAATTTATAATTTGAGCTCTCAGATCAAATTCCCTCGCCAACATGTGGTCTCGAAATTGCTTAATAAGAGAATCCCACATGGGTTTGAATGTGGAATGTTAGATGATATTGACTAGGAGAAGACAAGATAGGGCGGCAGCAAAACAAAAGTGTAGGCTCTGGTATGTTCCAAACCAATTTATGTGTTCAGGTTTAGGAATGGAAGTACCGTCATAATTTGCCAAATGATTTGGGGGAAAATGGTGGGTGCCATCAATATATCTCATTAACTGATGTGGTGCCAAAAGCATATAAAATTGTTCTCTCCATGCAAGGCAATCACTTGTATTTCCTAGTTTAGTGGTTATGATGTTTGTAATACTTGATTCGGGAAGTAAGAGGGGAGAATTTATAGTCTGATATACCTTAGGTTTATTTTATTGGGGAGAAGAGGAGGCATGGTGGTGCCCTTCACTGTAGCCGTCGGGCTAGGCGATTGCACCCCCATAATGAAGGTCAATGTTGCCCACAGTTCGCCATGATGTCCGATGTCGAGACCGAGCCACCAAAGGGGTGGGACCACTAGAGGATCTGAAATAGGCACCACATAGTGTTCAACCACCAGGAGCGACGGTTGACAACATGAGGATAGCCAGGGTCTATTGCCGGAGGGACAACGGTGGACCGGTGTTACACTAGTGTGGGGAGGTGAGGGGAAGGGGGGAGAATTGGGCTTTTTAACAGCCATAGGATTGAGAAAATACTGAGAGCATAATAAAAATGCAAATCAAATATTAAAGTACAAAAGTTAAGAAGTACAGGGGGGAAAAAATGAGGGAGAGAAAATAGATGATACTGTAATAGAGGCTCTAATACCACATGAAGAATGAAGATGACTTGTATTACATTTTTTTTTTGATAAATTGCGACAACGTCGCTAAGCAAACAGACCACTCACTAGGCGAGGCCTGAGTCCGACCGTAACAAAACGGGGACCAAAAGCAGCTAACCAAAAACAAAAATACAACCAACAGGACCAAACGCTCGCCTCAAACACGACACCACAGACATCGAGTATAGACCATACAAGACACGAGGGGCAGGAGAAACAACGCACCAAAAACAGCTCAGACAGGGATCCCAAAAGAAGAAGAAGCAGACGATCAGCACAGGAAACGCGAGCAGGACTGAAGCCTCAACCACCTCAATTAGCAAGCAAGTCCGCCACCATAGGTGGATCGAAACCATCAAAATTAAAATCAACTATTTTCCCCGTCTCTATTACCCGCTCCGCTTGTAAGATCCTCTCATCATACTCCGCTTCCGAGATCTTGTCAAGCCGGTTCCCCCTATTCCATTTTTTCTTCTTCCAGGCTGTCTTTGACAATTTCTTTCATTTTGTCTCGTTCCCCTTTTTCTGCCTGCCCGAGGCCTTGGTCATTTTCGACGTGCTGTTCCTAGGAGACATATCTTTCAAAAAAACCTAAAGCTCCCGCTTTTCATTCTCTTTTTCCTTGCGGTTCAACGCTTTCCTCTCCCTTTTTGTCATCACTTCTTTTACTTTTCTCATTCCTACTCCACTAGGTCCCTCCATACAAGGCTCTGACCTGCTTAAAGTAGTGGGCTCAAAACTTGGAGGAAACATAGGCCCCGAGGACCCAGAATCATCATCACTGGCGGGGTCTTGAGTTGCATTCTCAATATGCGATATCTGAACATGAGGTTGAGCTGAATTAGCTATGTCACTCTTCACCCACTGGAGCAAAGGAGGCAGATGTTGGTTTCCACGTACTTCCTGAACTGGTATATGATCATCAAGCTGGGGAGAAGGATGGGGAAGAGAAGCATGTGGCCAACTGCATATCACAGACCACCTACCGGCATACTGACCATCAATATGGAAAGCAAGCTGACCCCGCGATAGCTCGATCATGCTTACTCCTTCATATACTGGCCTAATAGTGCGACTCTCATGATCCTTAACTCCCACATTGGCCATTCTATGAACAGGGAAATGTTGAGCCATTGTGGTGGTGCACTGATTATCTCGGTGTGGATTCATTGATGAAGAGGTCTGTTCTCTTGCTAATCTGGCCGATGCTACCAAAGCAACAACACTGGGAGAGTAATACAGAATCAGCTCTGTCCTACCCTCTTTGACCGGGACCAATCAGGACACCCCATTGAAATGGACTTGTACCGTTCGATGAATAAGTGAAGGGGAGCAAGTGTCAATGAGGATTCTGGTAGCATCAATGCATCTCATAGCAAACATCCTCAAGTCCACCCTGACTAATTTTCCCCATATTTTCACGAGGTCAAAAAAGCATTATGTAGTCCAACATTGGACAGGCAGTCCAAAAACCTCGATCCATACTCTTCTGCTAAGTGATCCAAGGATCTCACCAGAGTATTTAGAAACCTCACTGAATTTCCTAAGCAGAATCTCGCGACGCGGGCCGAGGTAAGACTCCAAAGTCTCAGCGGAATCACAAACTAGGATAAAAGTAGTGGTGCTTAACCCTTGAGGGGTTAAACTATGAAGGTTGTTCTCCGTGATAAAGGTGAGAATATTATCTAGACTCACTTCGCCTGATGAGTGCGCAATTATAGACCGCCGCAGCCAATCCTCCACATTCTTGTTGGTGTTGGAAACCACAATCCTTGGTATGCCAGAACTCGCATAGCCTCTGGTATGAGTAGGATGGATCTCATCCTGATTATGAATACTGACAGTGGCTCTTGTCTGTTGGAAGACTCTTGAACGATGCTGGCTCCGGACATATGACTCAGTCGATCTTCTGGATGGGTTAGCCCATTCTACCCACCACCCATCTACCATTGATAGATGAAATTGCTCTAGTAGCTTCCCTCGGATTATGAAATTGAACAAAACCATGCGAGCATCTAGACCTCAGCCTCCTCTTAGCAGGAACAAAAGCATCGTAAATTGACCTGAAATTATGGAAGACATACGTGAGCCAGGAGTTTGTTGTTCTCTTAGGTAAGCCATCAACAAATATGGACACCGTTTCCCCGGGTATTGGCATTGGTCTCTTAGTTCGTGATTGATGAATGGGTGTTTGTAAAAAGGGGAGCCGTGTAAAAATAGCGGAAGGGGAAAATTTGGGCTTTGTTTTGTAATTGACAGCTGGTGGTGGAGAGGTGATGAAGGGGAGATGTAGAGGGCGTGCAATTAGGGGAGATTGTGGGTTGTAAGCTGTTGGGGGGGTCGGCAATGGAGGTGACGCTGAGGAGGAGGTCGGGAGAGGAATGTGAACAGTAAATCTGGATGGGGAGACAGATGGTTTCAGGTCCAATATTGGCTTTTTGAGGTCCTGTGATGGTGGCGCTGCTGGGGAGGACGAGGTGGCCGTCAGTGGAGGTCACACTTGGAGGAGGTGGCAGTGGTCGTTGAAGCAGGACCACCCGGATGATCCTTGAAATGCATGGAAACGGTGCACGACTGGACCGGCAGGAGAGCGGCGAGGCTGTTGACACAAATCCTGTTGCCGGACAACTACTCATCGCCCACACTTGCCGGAACAGGGTGGCGCGTGGGGGGGTTGATGTTACTGTTGCTTTTACAGAGGAGAGAGAAAATTCGAGTTATATTTTGATCAAAATAGCCCTCCTTTGCAATCGCTAGATACTTGCTTCCTATTAGGTGCAAGAGTGCTCTACTATAGAGTTCAAAGACAATGATAAAAGACACCAATACCCTTATAGATACATGTAGACTAAGGATGAGGAGGACATTACACATAAGCCCTAGAAAACTTTCCTAAGGCCTAAGGGTGAAAACCATCTAATATATGGTGAATATTCTCTAATAACAAAAATAAAAAAAAAAATAAAAAATGCAAACCTGGTTACATTGCAAGGTACGCTGCTTCACAAAGGACTGTGGCCCCATTTAGAAGTGTGTCATATGTCCTCAATTAAGAAGTATAGGTTTGCGTTGATACCGCATTTGCAAATTTCGAGCTTGGTCTTTCAAACTGGCAAGTGAGATTTAAATATAAGCGCCTATGAGATTAAAATACTCTAAATTCAAGTAATAGTTGATGGAGGAATTAACTAGGGTTACATATTATATATGTAATGTGTTTTCTTTGGAGCTTGATTTGTTGAAAAATTCAACACCTACCTTTTCTTAAATCTAAAATTCAACAAAATCTCATTAAAATTACAGAAAATCTGGTTATTTAGTTATTGTTGAAAGCATGGTTGAATTTCAACTGAAGAGACAGGGAAAATCCGCAACCATCCCTCACTCATGAAACACTAGTCTATGTGCTTAAGAATAAGAGCATCTCCAACCAAACCATCGGATCATATATAACATATCCCAGTATGAGGTAAAACAACAAGCTTAGCCTCATAAACATAGTTCTGAAAGTCATCCATTTAGCCAAGCCAATTGTCCTAACCACAAAACTTGTCACTAGAACTGAAGATAGCGCTAAAGCCTCCAAGGAGAATCCAAGGCTCTCCTTGAAGACCTACACTAGATCCTCTAATATACCTTCAAAGCTCCTGAGTGGAGTTGGCTTACTAAAACCATAGACTAATGTAGCATAAAAACTAACATCCCCCTGAGGATTAGAAACCCTGTTGGTGAGATACTTGTCCCCACCCTGCACTCTCATAACACGCTAGAATCCATGATCCCAAAGCACAATGATGTGGTATTGAGTGTTTTGCACCCCATTGAACAGATATTACCACCCATTGGCACAATGAGCAATAATCGACTCAATGGATTGGTTTTAGTCTCAACCAAACCAACCAAACTAAGGCAACTAATAGAAATCCAGTCACGGACTGCTATAATGGAATTAGAGTTGTTAAAACCTTGAACATTCCAGCAACCTACCATCATGAAAGAGGAGATAGAAATCAACCTCGCGGCCACTAGGACCCCCATGACCACCTTGAGCCACAATAGAACGCTTAACACGGCAATTAATAAGAAGCAGATGTGACACACTCTGGGACGTAGAAGTCTCACCCATATGGTCCTCATGTAAACAAGCAAACCGGTGAGGTGACTCAACACTAGCAACCATATGCGCTAATTGTTTCATAAACCAAGGTTCATTAACCCAAAGAAGAGCATCTTGGGACGAATAGTCAACAATACCTTTCTGAGAAGCTAAAATCGAGACACTCGAAACACTACTACTGCATTTAGTGCTAGAATGATGGGTAGGCGACCCGCCGATGGCAAAGGCATGGCACAACTTGGAGTGAGTTGACTTTTGGATTGGGTTGGTGACAGCCCCCTCCTCCCCCCACCCCCCACCAAAAAAAAAAAAAAAAAAAAAAACCATGGCTAGGTTACTAGGCAGCCCAATATTCGTCACAACCAAAAGAGGTAGTAGAGGCCCATCATTTTGGACCTTGCTGAGGGTACCAAAAAACAATGCCCAATAACACCTCCATTGCGCTCCACAATGCCACAAGTAACTACAGCCGCCAGTTTAGCCACCTCACTTGCCTCCTTGCTCTGACAGTTCTTCTGGCAGCATTTTTTCTTGTTAGGAGCTTGTTCCATAGGAGGAGATTCACCATATTGAGTCGGTGTACTCCGAGCCTGAAAAGAATGACCAAATACCATACAGGTAGAGCAATGCTCATGGCTTCATATGCAATTGCGTGTTTATAATGAGACCCATTAATATTGACATAAGGGGTCCTAGGAAGAGGAGCATTAGCATTGATCTCAACACAAACCTAGATATAACCATGCCTAGCGTCATTAACCATCACTTTGTCTATGAAAAAAGGAACCCCTATCGTGCTACGAGCTACACTAATCCCTATCGTTTTCCATAGGGTTAAGGGTAAGCCATGCATTATAATCCAAACTAGGGTCTTCAACCAATATTTCCACGATAGGAAATCTGCCCTCTAGGGATAAAAGGACATGAAAATATCCTTAAAGAACCAAGGCCCATCTCGAACTGCAACACTAGCATTCTCCTTAGTGCGAAATCGGAACAGGTAGATATCACTAGTTCATAAAACGTAATCAATCAACCCAAAAGTTTAAAAGTAATTTTATACATGCAAGAATAGGCAAGACCTTTACTAATCAAACGACCCACCAAAAAAACGCTCCCATTTGTCATTCTTGGTCGCTGCAACATCTCCAAGAACAAACCCGATTATCTTGCCATTAAGCAGTTTAGGGAGTATAAACTGAAGCATATCATAAGAGGAGTGAACGCGTTCTGCCCAAGATGGAGACCATGGACCCTTAACCACTGGCTCAACAATTCCCTGCCGCCACATAAGAAGACCCCGGAGGAACTAAGGGAACCGTAGACATCATGTAAATAGAACCAGAGGTGAGAGAACCAGACAAAAGTTTTAGAATCACCATAGAAAGCATGGATTGTGGTGGTGCCATAATTGCGTGAGGAGAGAGAGAGAGCTTAGGCACAGAAGAGAGATGAGAAAATCAGACCCGAAACCCTAATTATCCAAGAAGAGAGAAAGCTTGAGAACTCATAAATCCGACCACCATTGGTCACTATACCACCACCAAGGGTTGAGAAACAAGAGGAGAAGTCACTTGGCTAGAGTGCCGGTTGAGCCTCTAGTTAGAGAAGTTGGCTTTCATGTCCTACGCTTACCATCAAAACCACCACGCACCGCCATATCTCTCATGTTTTTCACCCTCATTAGTCATTAGTGTGGCAAACCAACGTCACTTCTAGGAAGAGAAGATGAAGGTGAACGCAGTGCTACCAAACCCATCGTAAGTCACCACCACATGAGCCAACACAGATCATTGGTGTTTAGATGCCTCGGAGAGTATTGCTCATAGTGGCTCCCTTTCAAGTTCTTTGACTTTTAGGCAGACCATGATGACTTTCTTTCTACAGTAAAAAGAGTGTGGGAATCCTGTATTGAGGGCATGCGTATGTTTCTTCTCACCCGAAAGCTAAAGCGGCTGCAGGATGAATTAAAGGCCCTTAATGCTAGGCATTACTGTGACATCTTGGCTACAGTTGAGATAGTTAGGGATGCCTGGTCTTCCAATTAGAGGGCTTTGGATGCAGACCTTGGGTGTATGCTCCTGGGGGTGGAGGAGCATCACTTATCTCGGGAATACTCTGTTGGGACGAATTTCAAAAATTTTTCTAATTTAATAAAGTTAACGCAATGGGAGGGTTTAAAATTCTCAATTTCTAACCTAAATTTAACTTTAAAATTTTTATTTTAGATTTATAGATTTAAATTCCTAAATTAAATATAAAGGTCTCTAATCTAATATATTCATAATAATTATATGTGCTACAACAAGCATAATAAGAAAACTATAAATAAAAAGAAAAGCGAAAAACTTAAAAGAGAAGGAAAGAAAAATACTTGGAATTGCTCCAAAATAAGAATACCAAGATAATAATAAGAAAATTGAGACCTAAAAATCTTCTATGCAATGACCTCAAAACTCCCGGAGAGTGGATTCCGAAAAATATTAAACTGAGGAAAGAAAAATTGTAAAGAAAAATTTTCTCTCCAATTTGATTTTTGAAAGTCAACACTTTTAGAAACCATTAATTTTTAATTCAACCAAATGCCAAACCATGAAATCAGTACCCCTACTTATAGTAGGTTACCGGAGTGCAAAAGAGCGAGTTTTCAATCATGCACAAATAAATTGCAAAATGCAACGTATCATATAAAAATATGATCAAAACGACGCATTTCACATAACAGATACTCTGCGCTCCACGTGCTGGGCCGTGAATGGCCCATGCGAGTACACGCGGATAGATGTAGAGTACCAGCCGGCACGATACGTGTTGCGCATATGTCTTTTGCGCATGGATCACCAGAATTATGCGATTTTTGAGAAATTGTTTTATTTTATATTTTGCTTTGTTTCCCACATGTAAAAAAAATTCATTTTATGAATTTTAATTTTTAAAATTATTTTATTTTATAATTTTTAACCTTTATTCCTCTCGTTAATAATTTTTGACAAATTCAAATTTACTTATCTCATGAATAAATAATTCATATTATGAATTCCTTAATATTTTTTCGATAGCAATAAAAATATAAGCTTGTGCAGGGACCTCAAGGACACTTTAAATTTAACTCCAAATGAGTTAAATTAATTACCATCTCATCATAAAATTTAGTTACATTCTAATGGAACTTAATTCCAGTAAATAAATCCCACTGCACTCTACATTTAAATCATTTATTCGATAATTCCCAAATAGACTATATTATTGACAACCAGCCCTCCACTAGATGCTCATGACAAAAATTAATAATAACTACTATAATTGTTTTTCTCACAGATTTTCCATTAGTTTCATACTCACCTTTTTTCGAATAATTCATTTATACTTGAATATAATCATAATATGAATTCCAAATGTCAAACACTAGGAACACTTTGGTCAAAGACTCCAAACTACTCAATCACTTGCGAATCAACTAAGGTGATATCTGTACCTCATAAAATATTATAGATTCCATATTGAATACCTTATCCTTATCACACTTCCCGCCGCTACTCAGTGTACGGGGAATTCATTCATTTGTCTAGACCTTACTTATATTTTACCAAAGTAACTAACGTTCCATGCACGAGTCCAGAATATTCTCAGGAATTAGAGTCGTCATTCAAACAGTACAACATGAATCACTCATCGTCAATAGTAGTCTAGATAAAAGTAACTCACATGATCCAACCCAGTATGTTAATCTTATGAAACTCACCAACCTAACACTTTTGGATCACCATCCACATGACCAAGACAAGTCATCTAAAGTGTCGAGTCATGATCTTAACGGAAAAGTAGTCCAAACTTATCACTGACCCTGAGTTATTCAAATAACATTCCATAACATTTGTCCCAAGTCCATATGTGGCTTAATCTCATTGCCCACTCCAAACAAACATGCAAGATGTAATCCAAGGATTCTGTCTATCTAATGGACGATACTTAAAAGAAAATCACATGCACAATATATGCTCACTTACACAAATTTAATGAGGAAACGACTGTGACTTCAACTTTTTTCATTAATAAAATAATATTATAAAATAAATCTGAATTTCAGGATACTATTCCTAACATACTGTCGCTTGTGTAGGGATGGGGAGGCTTTTTACCATCAAAAATCTCGCATTCAGTGGTTTTCTTTCGGGGATAAAAGCACTTGGTTATTCCATAAGTTTATTGTTCAATGACAGGATAGGAGTCAAATTTCCTCCATCTGATAGAATGAGGACTTATGATAAGACAGAGATCTCTAATGCTAGGGTATTATTCTTTCAAGAGTTGTTAACTAAGCCAAGTGGACTGCTTAGTAAGAACATTTCAAACCTTTTTTAGGCCCTTTTATTTGAGGATCAAGCTATACCGTTGGTTCTTTCGATTTTTGATGTTGAGGTATGAGATGCTCTTTTCTCTATTAGGGATGAATGGGCTCCATGACCGGATGGGTACATGTCTCCTTTTTTCAAAAGAGGGTGTGGGTGGTGACATTTTTAGGGTTGCTCCGTCTTTCTTCATATATTTGGGTCAAACCTCCTCATGGTATTAAGACTACTAGTTAACTGTTGTTTTAAGTGTTAAACAAGTCATCCCTGTAGTTATGGTCCTATTACCATTTTAACCCTCTATGCTATAACTCTTAACCCCTAGAAGATAGCCTAAAAAAACACCCTTAATGGCCCTGGGTTCCAACTTACCCTCATTTGGCGGGCAAAAGCTGAATAGTCAAACATGCACAAATTCTTATAGTTTGCTGGTTTGCCAGACCATACATGCACATGAGTTTTCAAGTTTAAAGCAGAAACGGGTGGTCTATTCATTAAATATGCAGCTTTGTTTACAGCCTCAACCTAAAATTGTTTATTTAAAGCATAGGAAAACAACATGCATCTAACTCTGCCTAGCAAAGTTTTGTTCATTCTTTTTGCCGCACCATTTTGTTGTGGGGTTTTCCTTACTATACTATGTCTTTTAATCCCAAAAAATTAACATAAAGCGTCAAATTCTTGGTTCACAAACTCAAGGCCATTATCTGCTCTCAAAACTTTTATTTTCTTTCCTATTTGATTTTTAGTCTGGTTCTTCCATTTAAGAAAAGTTTCAAAAGCATCATTCTTGTTTTCCAGCAAGAACACCCATACTTTTCCAGAGTAATCATCAATAACAAAAAGAAAGTTATAGGCGTCACCCATTGTGGGTACCCAAGAGGGCCCCCACATATCAGAATGCACATAGTCGATAATGCTAGCAGTAATATGTGAACCAGTAGTAAATACAAGCCTATGATGCTTACGATAAATGCAATGGCCACAGAAATCCAATTTACACAAAGTCGGATCGATGCACGCCATGTTTACTTAATTCCATAAGGCCTCTCGCTGAAATTTGTCTTAACCTATGTGATAGGTTTGTAGTATTAGGTTCGTCTTACTTAGCCATGATACACTCCCCAAAAACCACTTCGCCCTTAAGGATATACAGACCATTTTTGACCACACCCTTGAGGACTACTAGGGCTCCTCTCAAGATCTTCATATCACCCTATCCTACCTTTAGGTCAAACCACTAAGTTCTAGTTGTCCCAGTGATATTAGGTTTCTTTTCAACTTAGAGACATGCATAACCCCTTTTAACTTAAAGTCAGTTCCACCTAACATACTGATTCTATTGGTTCCAAACCCTACAACCCTACAACCATGGTTGTTACCCAGCCAAATCTTCTCCTCATCCAGAGTCTTATAATTAGCAACATATGATCAATCAAATGACATGTGCAAACTACAACACGAGTCCAACACCCATCCATATATGGTAATCTTAGATGATGCAACAAGTATACTTCACCATGCTCATAACTATCAGAAGACATAGTATTATCCACAGTGGGCTGGTTCTTGTTCTTATTCAGGC
This sequence comes from Simmondsia chinensis, assembly GCA_018398585.1. Classification (NCBI taxonomy): domain Eukaryota; kingdom Viridiplantae; phylum Streptophyta; class Magnoliopsida; order Caryophyllales; family Simmondsiaceae; genus Simmondsia; species Simmondsia chinensis. The sequence goes on from JAGTTD010000016.1 coordinate 21,542,016, forward strand.
AATTACCCTTTTATATGACCCATCTTTCCACATTCATAACATTTAACGTTTGATAGGTCCTTTTTACCCCTAGATTGTGATATATTCTTGCTCTTTCCTCTTTTCTTATTATTGTTGTTATTTCTGGTTTTGGTTATTCCTCTTATAGTCAACCCTTCTCCATTGTTACCATTTTACCAAGGTATTTACCATCTCTTTTAAGTCCTAGAATTTTAGATATAAGGGTATCCGCTACTTCAGTTAGCAATATGGCTTTCCATCCATATCTAAGGGTACTTTAAATGCTCTTAAATATCTAGATAAAGAACCTTAAAGAATCACAGTCTGAACCTCGTTGGGTACTACAACCTTTAGGTTCATTAAATCGTTTAACACCCTATGGAATTTATCAAGACTGGCATATATATCATCTAACTTAGCCCATACAGTAGCACAACTAGATTCACCACAAAAGCTTTAGACATAACAATATTATCAAGGCAGAGTAAGAGATTACCATGTGCCAATTGCTCATTATTTACCTTCTCCTTGTTCGTGAGGCCCTCTAGCTTATCTTTTTGTAGTAGTAGCAATGAACTTGCCCCAATCGACATCAAAAGTGCCCTGACTTTGACTTTTCAAAATTCAAAATCATTCCTAGGATTAAACTTCACTATGTCGTGTTTAATCCACATCCTAAGGCGAACGAGGAGCAATATAGGGAGAGACAAAAAGACCTTCACATGGTTTTCATTGATTTAGAGAAGGCATATGATAGAGTGCCAAGGGAGGTCCTTTAGAGAGTTTTGGACAGGAAAGGGATCCCTGTGACATACATTCGAGCTATTAGAGACATGTATGAAGAGGCACAGACTACGGTGGGTACAGAGGATGGGGAGACAAACGCTTTCCCGATAACAGTAGGAGTGCACCATGGGTCTGCTTTGAGCCTCTATCTATTCATTCTGGTTATGAACGAGCTCACTAGGCACATCTAGGGAAGTGTACCTTGGTGCATGCTTTTTGCATATGACATAGTGCTGGGGGGGGGGGGGGGGGGGGGGGGGAGTTGCGGGAAGAGGTAAATGTGAAGCTGGAATGGTGGAAAGGGGCACTAGAGTCAAAGGGTTTACAACTAAGCAGAGCTAAGACCGAGTACATGGAACTCAAGTTCGATCCCTCCACCACCCCCAGTCGGGAAGATGTCAAGCTTGGATCTGAGGCCATTGCGAAGAAGGAGCGCTTCAGGTACTTGGGGTCCATGATACGGCATGATGGCGAAGTGGACAAAGATGTCAATAGCCGGATTAGAGTGGGATGACACAAGTGGAGGATGGCCACTGTGGTACTTTGTGATAGAAAGTTTCCCTTGAAGCTAAAGGGTAGATACTATAAGACGGTTGTGAGGCCAGCCATGACGTTTGAGGCGGAGTTCAGGGCGATGAAACTATAACACACACAGAAGATGATGGTGGAGGAGATACGGATGCTGAGGTGGATGTGCGAACACACAAGGAAGGATAGGATCAGGAACGATGTCATAAGAGGCATATTGGGCGTAGGCCCCATTGAAGATAAATTGAGAGAGCAACGTTTGAGGTGGTTCGAACATGTTAGAGGGAGACCAGAGAACGCTCCAGTAAGAAGGTGCGAACAACCCCTTACTACACCAGGTAGGAGAGGAAGAGGCAGGCCAAAGAAGAGATGGATGGAGACGATCCGACAAGACCTCACCCACCTAAACCTATGGGAGGAGATGGCCTTAGATAGGGCTTCATGGAGGGCCAGTATAGGGGTTATAGATGATCTAGTTGGAGTAGGGTAGTTTAGCTCACTAGGGCTAGTCCATGTTATCTTTCTAGCGCACTTAGGTTGTGTTCTCGCTCTCACGAACTATTGCTTGCTTGCCTACCTACCTACCTATCCTCTGATTTCTACTTGATGTGGCCTGCTTTGTGTTTGTTGTTGTTGTTTGTGGTAGTTTAATGTTTTGGTTGCCGTGTGTACTGAGCTACTCATGATGTGATGCTCTTCTGCTGGCAGGTCGCATGCCATTTGCTGCCGACCAATTTCTCAGGTTGGGGGTCCTCGGAAACAGCCTCTCTTCAGGGTAGCCCCTTGAAGGGGGAAGGCTGTGTACATATGCTCCCCCCCCCCCCCCCCCCCCCCCCCCCCCCCGTGCGGGACCCTGCTTAGGCGGGAGCCCGTGGAGGCACTAGGTTTGTTGTTGTTGTTGTTTTGTCGTGTTTAACAGAAGCCATTTCCGGATCTTTAACAATAATAGATAGCTCTGATACCAGTTGCTGACGTTTTTACTTAGGAATCACTCATGTTAAACTCTTGTCACAACCCAAAGGCAACAATTAATGATAAAGACGCAAGAACAAGAACAAGAACAACAAAGAGTAATACACTAGGACTTTCATGAGCTTCAGACCCAAAAAAGTCGGTCTAAGTCTGACTCCCTATTTTTAAAGAGATCTATCTACTATGTGATTGATTACTACAATTACAAGCCAATTATAAATGCAAATAACAAACTACATACTCAATCTTAGACTTCTAAGCTTGAATCCTACAATTTAACCCTAAATACACAAGACTCTAATAGACCTTGCATTAAACCACTATGAATTTGCTCATGTTAGGGTTTGGATCATCATCGACATACAAGGAAATCGGAGAGCATCTCAAAGGAAAGGGGAAATTATGGTTTCACAAAGAAAATAGGGAAAAATGGCGGAGAAAATGAAACATGGTGACAGAACCTTAAAATTTCCCCCTTATATACAAGAGGCGCTCGATTCATTTCTACACCTAAGTGGGGCGATCCCCTTCGTAGATCCTTATCTCATCAATCATCCAAAAGAGCCAAGAGAAACACAAATCTAATGGTGAAGGATGCACACCGTCTTCAAGAAGAGCCGTCAGATGAAGGAAATGTACTTTACAATTATCAGAAGCAAATATGGTGTAGGCAAGTGATTAGTGACATGGGCAAGCAATTAGTATGCATGGGTAGGGGCAAAACTGACAATGTCCAACACGTTCCAAATTCAATTTGAAAACGGAAAGGACCTCGAAGTTAACCGCTTATACAGAATAATAAAGTGATGCATTTTTAGTCCTCGTTGTTAAACAGACGATGTGTTTTTCCTCTTATTGTTTTAATCCTAATTTTATTTCCAATCTCATTTTAAGCTCAATTCTTAGCCCTAAGTAGTCAAGACATATAGTCTAGGATATAACAGATCCAATTAAATACAACAATAGCCTTCATGTTTGAATTTTTTTAGTCTTGGTAATAATAGTACTGTGATTTTTAAACAAACTGTCTATGATCTCTCAACTTGATTTTTACAAAATTGACATAATGACCGAAATATACATAAAAAAAGTGACCTTGTAGCCAGAAACATGATGTCATACTTTGAGCTTTAGATTGAAAAATCATTTAGGTCCTTATAGATGTAATAAGAAAGCATTTAATTTTAATTAATAGATTAAAAATTCGCACACGAAATTTATAAAGTAAAAAAATAACTCAAGAAATTGGAGGCAATCAAATATAATTAGGCCTACCAATATTACTTTAATTGCTTCACGAGATACATTATCGGGAAAATGGACTCTTGAGTTGTCAAAAAAAATCAAACTCAATTTGAATAAAAGGAACTTGAGACCAAGGTTGTCAAGATCGTGACTTTACTTAGAATCAGTATTGACTTTTAGAATCAGAATCGTAGAATCGATTCTAGAATCACAAGATTCTACTAAATTTATATTATAATAATTTTTAAATTAATATCGGTTATATAATTCAAAAATAATAATAAGGCATTTACTTATAAGAACATATATAAGAAATATAATCAAATATGATAAAAATATTATCATACAACATAGATATGTCATTTTATGCGACAATAATCATGTGAGTTTTTAAGATAGATATTGTTAATCAACTTTATATTGAGGATACAACATAAAATTAAACTTAATTTAATTTTCTTTAATGTATATAATGCTTAATTAGCTCTATTTTACTCCAAACTAATAAAGTAAGTTCATTTATAATATATGCTTAGTTTTTTTTTTATATTTTAACTTTTTTTTTGTATACATTGGTAGAATCGTAAAATCTTATTAAGATTCTATCCGTTAATTTTATGTAATATCAATGAATCGTAAGGTTGTACATAATTAAGACTCTACTTGTGATTTTGATTGATCGGCAATTGTGGAATCATAGAACCGTAAAATTCTAAGATTCGGATCAGGATTTTAATAACCATGCTTGATAATCAAATCCCATAGAACAACTGGAAGTCTTCATGATACAATCGCCAAATAGCCTTTGGCAGGTCAGGCGGGTCGAGACGGGCGAGCCAAGAATGGGCGGGATTAGGACGCCACGGTTAGACGGGAAGCAGCCTCGCGTTCGCGATTGGAGCTTAGCTTGGCAGATACATGGTTGGCGGCAAGATCTTGGCGTCACGACTAAAAAGAGACGCGTGAAGATTGCGGTAAAGATTAGAGTTTGAGTTTGATTAGGATTAGTTTGTTAGTTTTTAGATTTAAATCTTAAGCATTTTAATTATCTTTAGGCATTCCTATTTATCTTTTAGAATTCTGTTTTAATTCAAATAGGTCCTCTTTAAATACAAGAGGAATTAGGTTGTTTTAGTTAGCAATTAATTTTAGAATTTATTTGAGTTTTGTGGTTCTTTCTATTCTTAAGTGTGAGATAGGATGAATTTTATCTTTCTCCTTGTAATTTTTATTAGAGTTTAATAAAACTAAAGGCAAGGCATTCGATTCCATCCCGTTCCCCAAAATCCCACTTATGCACTGCACCAGATGGTATCAGAGCATAGAATGCCTTCTAAGATGGCCCATGGGCGATCGAGATATGCCGCCGTCAGAGACGTTCTTGATCGCGATGTTAAATGGCAGGACAAGAGGAGATTTGAGGAGGTGGAAGTTGAATTCCAGCAAATCAAGGGTTGCTTGATTTAACTGGGGACAGATCTCAATTTGAAATAGGGAACCTAGCCCCAACGCCCATTAACATCAGGGTGGTAAAGAAAACGTGAAGGATGAGATCCAGAATCCGACATTGGGTGCTGATCTACCGGACCTTGGGCCGAGGCGGCATCTGCTCTTTACCGGTGCCAACGTTGAAGAATGCTGGGTGTAAGCCGATCTCCGTGATGAATTTCCGGAGTTGGAGGAAGAAGACACCGTAGTTCTGGAAGAAGACCAGGACGAGTTCGCGTCACTCGAGGAGATGGAGCTAGCAGGTGATGAAAGTCACGTGCTGTTGGTCATGCGAGTTGGCTTCGAGCCTGGAGAAGCTGAAGGGGACGTTTGCCTATGAAACAACATATTCCAGATGACATCTACCATTGGCACCACCTAGTCATCGACTCCGGAAGTTGTGAGAACGCCATCTCCGAAGAAGCTATTCCGAATCTAGGGTTGAAGACGAAGGATCATCTGAATCCTTACACTGTGTCATAGGTAAAGAAAGACATTCAGGTAACCATATCAAAACGTTGCTTCGTGAATTTATCAATTGGGTCGAAGTTCAAGAATGGTGTGTGGTGTGACGTCGTCGCCATGGACGCTTGCCATTTATTGTTGGGGCGGCCTTGGCAATATGATAGGGGTGCCATACATGATGGAAGGAAGAACACTTATAGCTTCATGTTCAAGGGAACAAGGATCATCCTGTTGCCCAAGAAGGTTGAGGCATCATGTGAATCAAAGAACGAAGAACCAATGCCAGAAGAGGAAGCCGTGAATACTAATGAGATTTGTGAGACCAAGTTGGCCTTGCCCAGGGAGGACTTGTCTTTGATGAGGTGCCATATCTTGACTTATCTTCTCCCTCCATATTTGATGAGGCCACGTATGACGAGCCCACCCATGACAAGGAGGAGGAGCCGAAGGGGTTGGCGTTTTGCTTACCGCCAATAAGGTAAGAACTGATGCAGTCTTCGCAAGCCGGAATGATAAACCATGATCGGGTCATTTTGGCGGCTTGGAGTTTGGCAGGGCGGATTCTAGGCGTGAGAGAACAAGGCTTGGTGGCATTGGCCCAATTGACCCAACGAATTCTCTTCAATCGGGCAAGAATGATGCAGCCACCAAATAGCCTTTGGCAAGTCAGGCGGGTCGAGAAGGGCGAGCCAGGAATAGGCGGGATTAGGATGCCACGATTAGACAGGAAGCAGCCTTGCATTCACGATTGGCGCATAGCTTGGCGGATACATGTTTGCCGGCAAGATCTTGGCGTCACGGCTAAAGAGAGACGTGTGAAGATTGTGGTGAAGATTAGAGTTTGAGTTTGATTAGGATTAGTTTATTAGTTTTCAGATTTAAATATTAAGTGCTTTAATTATCTTTAAGCCTTTATATTTGTCTTTTAGAATTTTGTTTTAATTCAAATTGCTCCTCTATAAATACAAGAGGAATTAGGTTGTTTTAGAGAGCCAATAATTTTAGAATTAATTTGAGTTTTGTGGTTCTTTCTATTCTCAAGTGTGACTAAATTTTTTTCTTTTCCCTTATAATTTTTATTAGAGCTTAATAAAATTAAAGGGAAGGCCTTCAATTCTATCCCATTCCCCAAAATCCCACGTACACACTACATCACTTCAAGCAGAAGAAATCTCGAACAAGAAATACTCAAGCTTAAATAGGTCAATGTCAAACTTGAGCAAATCAACCTCGTACTTGATGCAGGTCAAAACGCAACAAGCACAAAGGCAATCACAAACTTAGGCAATACTAATGTCGAACCCGAACAGAAAAGGAATGAAACAAAAATATACAAAAATAGTAACATAAGATTTGGTATAGTAAAGCAAGAATAACATGAACAATAGTTGTATTTTAGAGTTCACCATTACCCTAACTCGTTTACGCCCCTGAAAAGATGGATTAAAATATGCCCTAATTTGTTTTAGTAATTGAGCAAGGTAAGCCTTAAACAAAGATGTATGAAGGAGGAGAACGAATTCTAAGGAAAAGAGAACAATGAGCTTGTGTTTTCCAATCTTCAGAGGCAACTTAGTTATAGGCTAGAGATCCACCTATTAATAGATAAGTACATGGAACAATATGCGTTCTTCATTATGGAAGAAGACGATGAGTATGGTAGAGTGGGTAGAAGCTGTCAATCTTGAGCCCAGATTTTTTTAGCCGAGAAATGAGGTTTTTCATGTTTTTGTTTCTCCTACACAACTATATTGTGAAGGGGGATCCCATGCGGTTACTCCCCACTGCATGGGTATTGGTTTTTTTTTTAATTTTTAAAATTTTTCTCTCCCTTCCGACTCTCTCTCTCGTTCACTGACACACGCAACACCATCCCCCCCCCCCCCCCCCCCCCATGGCTAGCTAGCCAGGCCCCCCGCCTACCGTCGGTCACCTCGCCGACCGTCCAACCTCCGTCCGACCTCCGGCGACACCAAGACAGGGTGACCGCAGCACCGACCTGCTCGCTGCACCGCAACGTAGCAGCCCCCCTCTCTCCTCCCCTCCCCTCCCCGGAATGTGCCTTGCCACCATCGGCCTCCACCACCACGACGTCACCACCAGCCACCTGACCCACCATGAACCCACCCACCCCCCAGCGCACGCCCCTTACTCCACCTGACCTCACCACCCAACCCCCTCCTCTGACCCACCACCCAACCCCTCGACCCCACCGCCAACCCTCATTCGTACTCCTCGCCCCACTTCACCTCCAAACACCCTACCCCTCCTCCGTACACCTCGCCCCACCTCACCCCACCTCACTACCGTCCACCCCACTACCATCACCACCAACACTCCTCACCACCACTACCATCACCTCTCTCCCACCACCTCACCCCACCTCACCACCAAACACCCCACCCCTCCTCCGTACACCTTGCCCCACCTGCCACTGAACACCCACAACACCCACAGCACCATCAACACCCCCCCTTACCACTACTACCATCACCTATCTCCCCACACGTCAAGGTTGCCCTGCCCGCCACCTCCCCAGGACCAAATTGCAGCCAGCCTACCGGCCTAGGTAAGTAAAACTGGTGGGCCCCAGGTTCGAATCCCTGACCTTTTCTTTGTTCGATGTCTTAATATTGTTCCTATTACCTGTGTTAGGTCTGATATATCATTGTCTCGGGTGATTGTATGCGTGTATAATCGTGACTAGGGACAGGTAGTTTATGAATATTACCAACAATAGAGCTCAAAACGTGAGGCCATCTCTAAATGGGGTTGGAACGAGTTGGGGAAGTTCACCAGGTGAGGTGAGTCTGCGAATTGGGGCATTAAATGTTAGCACGCTGAGCAGGAAAAGCTTTGAAGTGGCCCAAATGATGACTAGGAGAACTATCAACATTCTGTGTATTCAAGAGACTAGGTGGGTGAGCAAAAAAGCAAGGGATGTGTTAGGCTACAAATTATGGTCGGGCCCAGTAAGGGGGAGAAATGGGGTATGTTTTATGGTTCCCTTAGGGACTAAGTAGTAGGGGTCACTAGGACTAGTGATAGGATTATTAGCATCAAGTTAGTTTTAGGCGGGGAGATGTTAAACATCATAAGTGCATACGCCCCACAGATAGGACATACATAGTAGGAGAAGGCCAGTTTCTGGGAGGACTTAGACCTAATAATTCAGGGGATACCCCAGAGCGAATAAGTTGTGATTGGAGGGGACTTTAATGGGTACGTGGGAGTGAACACAGACGGTTATTTATCCCACCACGGAGGATTTGGTTATGGAAGGAGAAATGATGAATGATGAGGGTAAGGCTTTGTTGGACTTTGCCGTCACCTATGAGTTAACAGTGGCCAACATCTTCTTCAAAAAGCGTGAGGACCACATCATCACCTATCGGAGTGGTGGAACAAAAACCCAGATTGACTACATATTACTAAGAATGAGGACTCAAAAAGATTTCAAGGATTGCAAGGTTATCCCTGGGGATGGCCTCTCAAGACAACACAGAGTAATGTGTGTTGAGATTAGGATCAAGAGAAAGAGCAAGAAAGCCATCAAACCATCACAGCCACGCACGCCATGGAGGGAGCTGAAGGGGGAACACTCTCAAGTCTTTAAGGAAAGAGTTGAGGTTGAGCTTGGAGAGAAGTGTGAGGGTGATTTAAACCACCTGTGGAGCCGAGTAGCCCAAAAGTTTAGAGATGTGGCACGAGAAGTCCTAGGCGTATCTAAAGGTAGGGCACCAAACAGCGAAGAGACCTAGTGGTGGTGCATGGAGGTCCAAGAGAAGATTAAGGCTAAATGAGACTGCTTCAAGGAATGGGATTGTAGTGGAGATAAAGACAAGAGACAACAATATAAACTGGCTAAAAAGGAAGCTAGGATAGTAGTTAGAGACACACAATCCAAAGCCTTTGAGGAGTTCTATAAAAGGCAGGATATAGATGAGGGAGCTAGAGACCTCTATAAAATTGCAAAGGCAAGGGAAAGGAGGACTAGAGACTTGGATCAAGTAAGGTGCATAAAGGGGGCAGCAAGACAAGTGCATGTGGACAAGCAACAAATCAAAGTTAGGTGGAAGTCCTACTTCCACGATCTGTTCAATGAGAAGGGAGATACAGTTAATCCCCCAAATGTTCTACAAACAACAGCAGTGCAAGAGTCCCATGATCACTGCACCAGAATTAGACCTGAGGTAGTTAGGGAAGCATTGAGGAAGATGGGCCGGGGTAAAGCAGCCAGCCCTGACGGTATACCCATTGAGGCATGGAAATGTACTAGAGAAACGGTTATAAGATGGTTGACTGAATTATTCAGCCAAATCCTTCATGGGAAAAAGATGTCTGATGATTAGCAGAAGAGTATACAAGTCCCCGTCTATAAGAACAAAGGCGACATTCAGTGTTGTGCCAACTACAGAGGAATCAAATTAACGAGCCACACTCTAAAACTATGGGAGTGGGTCATAGAAGGAAGGCTTTGCCACCAAGCAGGAGTCTAAGAGAACCAATTTGGATTTATGCCAGCTAGATCAACGACATAAGCCATCCATCTCTTGAGGAGGTCCATAGAGTACTACAGAGATAGACAGAAGGACCTTCATATAGTTTTCATTGATTTAGAGAAGGCATATGATAGAGTGCCGAGAGAAGTCCTATAGTGGGTCCTGGAGAGGAAAGGCATCCACGAGTCCTACATACGAGTCATCAAGGATATGTACTAAAGAATACTGGATATGGATGAGGGAGCTAGAGACCTCTATAGAATTGCAAAGGCAAGTGAAAGGAGGAGTAGAAACCTGGACCAAGTCAGGTGCATAAAGGGGGCAGCTGGACAAGTGCTTGTGGACAAGCAACAAATCAAAGCTAGGTGGAAGTCCTACTTTCACGATCTGTTCAATGAGAAGGGAGTTACATGTCATGATCCGAAATCAAACTCGAGTCATGACCTAGAAAGAAATGAATGAAAACGATAATGGAATAGTAAATGCAAAAGGAAAGGAAATATCTTAAAGAGATAGTTGAATTTTCATTGAATGATTCATCCTTACACATGAGTAATCTATTTATAGAAATTTGGATACATCACCCTTGGACAAATGGAATAACCGACTTAAACTAGCCTTGGCCGACCTATCCAACAGTTGAAATTCCCCCCAAAAGACTTTCCCACCAAAACCAATATTCCACTAACTAACAATTAACTACTAACTAACCGACATTCAAAAGTATTGGCGCCAAAACACGGCTAAGCATTTACATGGCAACATAGTACTAAAGAATACTAGTTTGACTCCTACTAAAGACTTAACTAATTATTACTACCAATGACTTATTAATCCCTATATTCTACTATTTCCCGATCATGACAATACTCCCCTCTCAAGAGATTCTTGTCCCCAAGAATCTTAGAGAGAAGTATAGCTTCAAGAACTTCTTAACTCTATTGACAACTTTAGCTTAGTCTTATTCTTGTACTAAATCTGCAAATTCCCATTCTAGAGCAGCAACTTTTCAGCAACTCAACACCTGTTCAGCTCAACTTACAACATTACAACAGCACCATTCTCATATTTTGCAAATGTCTTCCCAATTAAGAAATGTAATTATGCAAATTCGAGCTTGAGCTATGCCAAGAAGAAGTCTCTTGATCATCACATAATAGCAACCACAACAATGCAACCACACTTGTAATGCCTTGTTTCTGCACATGCTCACCCCATTTCGGTTGCTGCTAACTAGCATTTGTTGGTGCTTGTTCAACTTAGGTGGCCTTCCTCTATCACACATTGATGAGCTAACCCCAATTATCCTCCTACTAATTCACAATGTAACCCATTCTTGCAAACTACTCAGAGGACAGTGAGCTGTAGCCTGCTGCAGAGGAGGAGCAGAAGGTTTTACACCCCCGTAAGCTTGTGCTGCAGCGAAATCATCTCGATTATTTGATGAACTTACATCCTGGCTGAGTGAATCCCCTTGTCCTGGATCAAAGGGCCTCAATAAAGCCTGCCATGGGACCTGATCTCGCCTAGTACTCATCTGAAACAGAACAACCCTGTGCACTAAAGCAACATCGGAACACAACTGAATTGAATTTGCTTGCACTCCAATGAGCACAGGCTGAATCCTTGCTGTTGTTGCATTATTAAAGACAGAATTATTCCTCCTTCTTGCTTTTTTTAACATCCTTTTGATCCACGATGATGCTCCCAATTTATCAATTGACCACAACACCCTCTTTGGTTGCAATAGTTTCAAGTTCTTGAGCATGAAAAGCTTGCCAAGAACCTTTTTATTTGCCTTAAGATGTAGAAAATCCGGAGGTCTCCCATGATAGACCAAGATTGGCTTTTCTTTTATACTTAACCTCTTGCTTGAACAGCATGATCGGTGACTTAAGTGTACTACCAATTTGATCTTAACACCTTGCTGCAATTTGAACTTCAATAACAACTTCCTAATGCTCAAGACTTCAGCGTATACTTGCAATTTCTTGACTGCAGCGTTCAAGGGTTTCCCAACTTGCAAGGACTCCCTGTCATGCTGAATTGGTGCTGATATTGCAGGTATAAATTTAACTTGAATTGATGCTGAATTTGTACTGAACTGATGCTTCTGAAATTCAATAATACCCAGCTCATTTTGAGTCACAACACATGGTATAAAGTCAGTTACATTCTGCTCCTTTTCTTGCTGCATTTGCCCAACTTCGAACTTCCCCGGATCAAATGTCTCATTTCAACCTGATTTGCAACTGGAAAATCATCTTCTTGCAACAATGATGGATCAAACACACTTTTCTCTGCTGCAACATCAACCGTGTCAACCAATGCAGGGACATCAAACTGATCCATTGAATACAATGTTGCATCCTTGATCTGATAGGTTGCTGCACATTTCATACTCAAACTTCCATCACCATCAATCATGTTATGCACCAAGTCTTGCTTAATAGTATCCGCAACATCTTGCACAACAAGATCCACTTGCATCTTCCCAATTGCATCAAATGAGGAAATCACTTCCTGCTCTGCAGTGGTGCCAAGTTGTCTGTAATAAGTTCTTCAAACTTTGTATGATGGAGTTTCGATTGATCCTCATCAGCTAGACCATTTTCGTTTGAATCTGTGCTTGTTCACTGATCTCAGTTGCATTTTCCTCAACAGGTTGTTGAATTGTGAAAATTCCTGAAAAAATTGCTCGAACCTCTCATTAGCATACTGCCTCATCTCAGTATTTAAATCTAGCATCCTCTGCATCGTTTCAGCCACAGATTCCATTTCGATTTCCACTTTAATCTTTAAATCAACACACTTCAGTTAGTTAATTCCACTTTGAATCAAGCCGAACCGAGAGTCCTGAACTGAATTGCTTAATCGTAACCTTGAACTGAAAGCTCTGCTCGATCCACTTTGATCAGCACAAGGAATTTGATCTAAATCCAACATATCACAATCTTGAAGTCAATTCTCAACACAATTCTTCAAATTCACACACGATCCTCACTGAAACCGTTGAACTTGAAATCTTTGATCAACCGTGAGGTCTTGAATTCAAGATCTCAAGTTTAAATCAATTTCAACCTCTATTTTTTTTTTTTTTTTTTTGATAAATTGCAACAAGCACCAAAGCTTGACACAATACAAACTCAATTTAGTTGAAATAGATTCAACTAAATCAAATGCAAAGCATCTAAAGTTCTTGCGCAGCAACAATAAATCGATTATGAATTTTGTGAATTAAGAGCTTGATTTAGATTCAAATCAACAAATCAAGGCTCTGATACCAATTGTCATGATCCAAGATCAAACTCGAGACATTACCTAGAAAGAAATGAATGAAAACGATAAAGGAATGCAAAATGCGAAAGGAAAGGAAATATCACAAAGAGATAGTTGAATTTTCATTAAATGATTCATCCTTACACATGAGTAATCTTTTTATAGAAATCTAGATGCATCACCCTTGGACAAATGGAATAACCAACTTAAACTAGCCTTGGCCGACCTATCCAACAGTCGAAATTCCCGCCAAAAGACACTCCCTCCAAAACCAATATTCCACTAACTAACAATTAACTACTAACTAACCGACATTCAAAAGTATTGGCGCCGAAACACGGCTAAGCATTTACATGGAAACATTGTACTAAAGAATACTTAACTAATTATTACTACCAATGACTTATTAATCCCTATATTCTACTATTTCCTGATCATGACATTACAGTTACTCCTCCAGATGTTCTACGAATAATAGCAGTGCAAGAGTCCCATGACCACTGCACCAGAATTAGACCCGAGGAAGTTAGGGAAGCATTGATGAAGATGGGCAGGGGTCAAGCAGCCGGCCCTAACAGTATACTCATTGAGGCATTGAAATGTACTGAAGAAACAAGTATAAGATGGTTGATTGAATTATTCAACCAAATCCTAAAGGAGAAAAAGATGCCTGATGATTGGCGGAAGAGCATACTAGTCCCCGTCTATAAGAACAAAGGTGACATTCAATGTTGTGCCAACTACAGAGGAATCAAACTAATGAGCCACACCCTAAAACTATGGGAGCGGGTCATAGAAGAAAGGCTTCGCCACCAAGCAGGAGTCCTAGAGAACCAATTTGGATTTATACCAGGTAGATCAACAACAGAAGCTATCCATCTCCTAAGGAGGTCCATAGAGTACTACAGAGATAGACAGAAGGGCCTTCATATGATTTTCATTGATTTGGAGAAGGTATATGATAGAGTGCTGAGAGAAGTCCTATGGTGGTTCCTGGGGAGGAGAGGCATCCACGAGTCCTACATACGAGTCATCAAGGACATGTACAAAGATGCTCAAACTAGTGTGCTCACTACGGAAGGGGAGACATATGCTCTTCCCATTATTGTAGGAGTACACCACGGATCAGCCTTGAGTCCAAGGGGATGTATCTTGGTGCATGCTTTTCTCGGATGACATAGTCCTAGTGGGTGAGTCTAGAGTGGGGGTGAATGAAAAACTAGAACCTTAGAGGTTGGCCCTAGAATCGAAAGGTCTAAGGCTCAGTAGATACTGAATATATGGAACCTAAGTTCAGCTCCTCTACCACGCCAAGTGCAGAAGTTGTACGGATTGGATCAGAGCACATTCCTTAGAAAGCATGCTTTAAATACTTGTGTTCCATGGTGTAGAATGATGGCGAAGTGGACGCAGATGTCAACAACATGATTAAAGTGGGTTGGCACAAATGGAGAAGGGTAACGGCGATACTGTGTGATAGGAAATTCCCGCTAAAATTAAAGGGTAAATAATATAAGACGGTAGTGAGGCCAGCTTTGTCTTACGGGGAAGAGTGCTGGCCAGTACAGTGTCACCAAACTCAAAAGATGAGGGTGGCAGAGATGAGAATGCTAAGGTGGATGTGCGGACACATAAGGAGGGACAGGATCCGAAATGAGGTCATTAGAAATAAACTGGGTGTCGCCCCAATAGAAGATAAGTTGAGGGGCCAACATCTGCGGTGGTTTGGGCATGTTAAAAGGAGACCCACCAGTGCCCTATCAGGAGATGCGAACAACTCCACATAGCATACGTTAAGAGAGGAAGAGGACGGCCAAAGAAGAGCTGGATGGAATGCGTCTCAGATTTACGCATCTTTTTATTGTTATTTTAATTATTTTACACCTATTTAATTATAGTTCTACACTCATTTTGGCAATTTTTATATTTAACAGGTTTAAAATTAAAGTTTCGGAAATTGTAAAATTTTGGCTCAAATAAGTCAAATTCGATACGTAAACAATTAAATCAAGTCAATCGAGATTTGGGATAAGAACATAAAAGCTCGACCCGCACTGCTACAGTACCCGAGTCGCACTGTTCATCATCCCCTACAACTAGACCCAACAACCCATCTGTACGGCCCAACTTCACTGACACCAGCCCAACACCAATTTCCAGCCCACCTCAATCAGCAGGCCCATCATCATCACCGACCCAGATCGACCACCAGCGCTAGACTCCCGCCCGATTCAACCTTCAGGCCCGTCAGCCACTAGCGTCCGGCCCACCACCAGCACCGACTTAGGGTTTCGTTAGCAGTAGCGTCTTGGATTTAAAAGGAAGGGAAGCGTTCGATTTGGGGCATCTGGGCCGTCTCTATTCTGGTTGCTCTCGCTGAGTTCACCGCCCTGCTTTTCTCTTTCTCTGAGCTCTCTCTCTCTCTCTCTCTCAGACTTTATTTTAATTTTTCATTAAATTGGAACGAGAGCGAAATTAGCATGGAGATCAAGATGAGTTTGTTCAACTTTTTCTTCACCGGATGATCCTTGACGGAGAGCTAACTTGCTCTATGGGGTTAGATGAAATCTTAGCCTTTACTTTTGTTTACTTTAAATTCGGGTTTAATTGATTGTTTACATGAATTGCTTGGTTGAGATAAATACTTTGAAGTATCATATTTTTATTGTTTATTCAATTGATATGATTATTGAGTTTGTAACCTTTAATTGTTGATGTTGATATTTTTAAATTAATTCTTTGTGTTTGTAGCCTTAGGATTAATTAATCAAGCAATAGTATTCACCGAATTGTAAATTTAAACCTATCTTCCCTATGCTTGAGTTAGATAGGGTCAATACGTGATAATTAACAAATAAGTTAGGTTGAGCCTATTTTTCTTATGCTGTAGTTAGATAGGGTCAATACGCGATAATAACAAAATCACCTTAGTAGGTTGAAGCTTGTAGCCTAAACCACCACCCGTGTGACAATTAATAATCCCAAGTTAAAAGTTAACGCAAAAGTAATTGGCTAACGATGGATTCGAAACCCTAGGTTCCAATTTAATACACTTTTCCGATTAAAAGTAGATTACCTTAGTTTAATTGTTGTTCCCTTAGGTTAATTAACACAAAATCTCTCAATTTTATTCAAATCAATTTTAGTCATAGAATAAATTCACGCACTCTTAGTCCCTGTGGTTCGACACCCTCTCGCCCTACACTTCAATTTGGGTGTGTTTAATAGATATGGTTTTATATTAAATGTTGATAGACGTAGAAAAACACATCAAGATTTTGGTGCCGTTGCCGGGGACTAAGCAACGTTCATGATTTTATTTTTGTGATTTTCAATGATTTTTAATTGTCTTAAATTGTTTTTAATTGTTATTGTCCCTTTCTTTAAAGAATTTTTTTTAAAAAAAAATTTTAAATATTTTCTTATCTTTTATATTTTTTTTAAAAAGGTTTATTGATTTATTTATCTATTTATTTATTTTTTTAAAGCATTATTTATTTTGTAATTTTCGTGTGTAGGTTAATTTTAGGATTGTTTATTATTCGTTTTTCTTTTGTTTTTCTTTTTAAGTGTCTGTTTTATTTGTTTTGCTTATTTAATTTTTTTAATTTACTTACTTCGTGTGGTTAATTGTTCATGCACAGTATTCACTCTTTGTCTCTTGACCTTAACATATTCGACCCTGAAATTGAAAGAACTTTAAGAGACCTTAGAGTCCAACACCGAGCAAAATCCGCTAGTGCTAACTCTGATTTATTAATGGCTGACGAACAACAACCAGGTGCGCTCATGGAGTATTTTACTCCCACTACATACGCCTCACCGTCTTGCATTAGGTTGCCACCTGTAGCCCATTAGTTCGAGCTTAAGCCACATACTATAAAAATGCTTCCTTCAATCCATGGCTTAGGCAATGAGAACCCGTACACGCACTTCGACAGTTTCATGGAGGTTTGCTCAATCTTCAGGATTCCTAACGTTAGTGATGACGCCATCTTACTTCACCTCTTTCCTTTCTCTTTAAAGGAAAAGACTAAGTATTGGTTAGGTACCTTATCTAGTGGGACGATTAGCACTTGGACTCAAATGCAACAAGAATTTCTTAAGAAATTCTATCCCATGAGTAAGACTAACACTGCTAGGAGAGCCATAAACACCTTCGTCCAACTCCCTACTGAGGAGTTTCACGAGAGTTGGGATAGGTTTATGGAACTCTTACGAGCTTGTCCACATCATGCTATCCCTAAATGGCTACTAGTCCAAAATTTCTATTATGGGTTAAACGAGAAGGGTCAACAAACTGTTGATGCCTCGTGTGGTGGTCACTTCCTTAGAAAGAATGAGGACGAGACGTGGGAATTGTTCGAACTTTTGAATGCGAATTCACAACAATCTGCCGCACATGCACGTCTTAATGCTACTAGGTTAAATAGAGGAGGAAATGAGATTGATCTCACATCTCCATCTTAGATAAGAAAGTAGACTCTCTTGCCTCTTTTGTAGATCAGTTAACTTCCCTATTTAAGATGACATTGGCCCCCTCTACTGTACCTAATGTGTCTCGTGCTTCAAATGTACATAGTGCTTACTCTTCATGCTCTAGTGTCTCTCATTCTACACATGACTGCCCCTCTGCTTCACCTTATGTGGAGTGGTCGGAGGAACAAGTCAATGCAGCCCAAGGATTCTCACGAAACGACCCATACTCTAACATGTACAATCTGGGCTGGAAAAACTATCCTAACTTCTCCTGTAGGTAAGGAGGAGAAGGACAGTTTATGCCACAACAATAGAACCCACGACCTCAACAATCTGGTATGCCTCGGCCTGTCAGTTTTCAACCGCAAGGGTATGCTTCTAGCTACTCTCAACCTCCTAATTTGAGCTCTAATCCAAATTTTGAAAAGAAGGTTTTGAGTGCGCTGAAAGGTTTAGAAGTTAATTCCCAACTCCTGCACTCCCATACACAATCGATTGCAAAGCTAGAAACCCAAATAGGTCAACTAGCTAACACTCTGAGTAGGAGAGATGAGGGAAGACTCCCTAGCCAGGCTGTAGAGAACCCTAGGAACTGTGTAAGACAAGACAACTATCATTCCCAGCAAGAGCAAGCAAAATCCATTACAGTGTTGAGAAATGGGAAGGAGGTTGACAATGGAGTGGGTGTTGAAAGTGAAGTACCCATATGTAGTGTGGAAGAAGAGAAGAGCAAGGAGAGAAAAGGAGACCGATGAGGTCACGCACCCTTCTCCCACTCTTAAAGCCTTTGATCTTCCCTCGTCATATGAACCCGGAATACCCTTCCCCCAAGCTTTAGTTGCACCACATCCAAATGAGAAGGACAAGAAGTGGGAAGACATTTTGGAGACGTTTAGGCAAGTAAAGATAAACATTCCCCTTCTTGATGCGATTAAACAGATCCTGGCCTACGCAAAGTTTATTAAGGACCTTCCGAACCAAAAAAGGTGATCTAGAGCACATTTGCCTAAAAAAAGTGTTTTTAGCTAAGTAAGTGAGCTCTATTCTAAAGTGTCACACTCCAGTTAAGTACAAAGACCCTTATGTCCCCGCCATCTCTTGTTCAATTGGAGACTACCCGATCGATAAAGCATTACTGGACTTAGGAGCGAGTGTCAACATTATTCCTTACTCGGTTTATGAGATTTAGGCCTAGGAGAGTTGCAACCCACCACGGTGACCTTGCAATTAGTAGATAGATCAACTAGGATTCCCCGTGGTGAGCTGATTAACGTGCTAGTGAGAGTAGATAAAGCCTTGTTTCCTACTGACTTCCTCGTGCTTGTTATGGAACCTTCTATTCATTCGAAAAACCATGTCCCTGTCATTCTAGGTCGGCCTTTCATAGCGACGGCTAATGCTACCATCAATTGTAGATCTGGGGTAATGGATGTTAGCCTTCCCAATATGACTATTAGGTTGAATATTTTTAAGGCTTTGTTGTCACCCACTAGTGAGGATGAGTCAGAGTGTTTCTGGGTGGATATTATTGATGGTTTGGTGGACCAAACACTCCCTTCTATACTAGTTAGTGATTCCCTTGAGCAAGCACTAGTATACGATTGTTCTGATGATTTTGAGATTGAAAATGGCATTAGAGAGATGAATGATTTGCTTGAGTTGTGTGCCCCCTTTAGAGACTTGTCATTGGTTGTCAAAAGTAGAAGCTTGACCTCCGCTTTCGGATTCCCCTGCCTTGCCTTCCATAGTTTCACCACCCAAACTTGAGCTTAAGTCGTTGCTATCTACTCTTAAGTATGCTTTCTTAGGACCCGATGAGACTTTATCTGTGATTATCTCTTCTCAGTTGCCTATGGAACAGGAGGATGCATTGATTTGAAGGGTATAGACCCTTCCATTTGTATACATAGGATTTTTCTTGATGAGAATGCCAGACCTAAGATGCAAATGAGATTGAACCCTAACATGAAGGAAGTGGTAAAGAAAGAGATTGTGAAATTACTTGATGCGGCTATCATTTACCCAATTTCTTATAGTAGGTGGGTTAGCCCTATTCAGGTAGTTCCAAAGAAGTCGGTGTTGGGAAAAAGATATGAATTTTGTTGGAAAATAAACTCTGATGCCGACTACCGGGTTCACAGTTCTCAACTATGGTCACAACAATGGGCACCTATTATAGCACTTAGAGTAGGAGACTCTTCTCTCTACCTAAGCCCCCGGTAGGAGAGTCACGCTTCGTGACACTTCACGTGCCAGAGCTCCCGAGAATAGGTTTATCTCTATAAACCCTTTGCCCTAATACCGGTTGTTGGGATCAATTTCAAAAATTCTCCCTAAAGTTTACGCAGCGGAACGGGTTTAGAATTCATAACTCTAAACCTAGGTTGATTTAAAATTCCTAATTTTAAATCTACTGACTTAAATTCATAATTTAAATCAACAGATCTAAATTCTTAATTTAGATCTACAGGCCTTTTACTCTAATACATTCATAACAATACATAAACTTAAACAGGTATAATAACAAATACTGTAAATAAATAGAAAAGCGAAACTAAAAGAAGAAGGAAAGAAAAACTTGCCTGTAATTGCTCCAATAAAAGAAAAACCGGAAAGACAATAATATTCTTCAAAATCGAGACCCCGAGACCTTCTACGCAATGACCTCAAACTGCTTAGAGGGTGGGCTCCGGAAAATATTAAACCGAGGAAAGCAAAATTTCAACGGTAATTTTTCTCTCCAATTAGATCCCCGAAACAATTTACGAAACCGTAAATAAATATTTCAACTCCAATGCCAAACCTCAGAATAAGCCCCTTTATTTATAGGAGTACACCAGAGCGAAAAAATCCTATTTTTCGGATGTGGGATTGCCCAGTTAAAATTAAAACGCGTCGCTTTGTTTAAAAAACAATTCAAAACGCTGCGTTTCTGTTCAAAACCGCGTGTTTTTTAATTCAAAATGTGTGCCACGTGTCGCACCACTATTGGTCCAAAGTGTGGCACGCGGATTCCTCCCTCGGGCAGCCCAACGTGCGACACATGACGCGTGCTAATTGGCTGCCCGGGCGCATTACGGATCGCGGGCTATTTTAAATGTGATTT
The DNA here is from genome assembly GCA_018398585.1 of Simmondsia chinensis. Taxonomy (NCBI): domain Eukaryota; kingdom Viridiplantae; phylum Streptophyta; class Magnoliopsida; order Caryophyllales; family Simmondsiaceae; genus Simmondsia; species Simmondsia chinensis. Next base: position 21,562,866 of record JAGTTD010000016.1, read on the forward strand.
ATTTATTTATTTATTTGCTTTGTTTTCCACATGTAAAAAATCATCTTATGAATTTTAATTTTTCAAAAATATTTTATTTTATAATTTTTAACTTTTATTCATCTCATGAATAATGTTTGGCAAAACTAATTTACCCATCTTATGGATAAATAATTCATCTCATGAATTCTTTAATATTTTTTCATTGGCAATAAAATACAGAGGCTTGCGCAGGGACCTCAGAGACAATTTAAATCTAGCTCCAAATGGGTTAAATTAAACCATCTCATGATATTAATTTAATTACCATTTAATGAGATTTAATTCCACTAAATAAATCTCATTGCACTCCAGACTTAAATTATTTATTCGATATCTCCCTAATAGACTATATTGATGACAATAACCCCTCCACTAGATGTCCATGACAAAGGATAAATATAACCACTACCGTTATCTTTCTCACAGCTTCTCCATTAGGTACTGACCCACCCTTCACCGAATAATTCATTTATACCAAAATATATTCACAGTATAAATTCTAAATGTCAAACACTTAGAATACTTTGGCCAAAGTTTTTGAACTATTCAAATATTTGCGAATCAACTAAGGGGACATCTGTATCTCATAAGAGACTGCAGATTTCCTATTGAATACCTAATCCTTGTCACATTTCATGCCACTACCCAGTGTATGTGGGATTTCAGTCATTCGTTTAGACCTTACTTATAGTACACCTAAGTAACTAACACACCATGCATAAGTCCAAAATACCCTCAGGATTTAGAGGAGTCGTTGAAACAGTGCAACGTGAATCACTCATCTTCGATAGTAGTCTAGAAATAAGTAACCCACATGGTCCAACTCAGTGTGTCAAACACATTAACCTAACACTTTTGGATCTCAATCCACATAACCAAGACAAGTCATATAAAGTGTCACGTTGTAGTATTAACATACAAGTGGTCCAAACTTGTCTTCGACTACGAGTCTTTCAAACAACAATCCATACCATTTGTTCCAAGTCTATCTGTGGCTTAGTCTCATAAACCACTTAGAACAAACATGTAAATTGTAATATGAGGACTACACCCATCTCATGGACGTCTCCTAAAAGAAAATCACATGCAGTATAAATGCTCGCATACACAAATTTAACTAGAAAACGATTGGAACTTTAATTTTATTTATTAATTAAAATAATATATCCAGAATAAATCTGGACTTCAGGACACTGTTCCTAACATTCGGGCATTACAGTGATTAGGAGTAGCGATGGGGAGTTAGTTCCTACTAGGGAGACCACAAGCTGGAGAGTTTGTATTAACTATGGGAAGCTTAACTATGCCATTAGGAAGGACCATTTTCCTCTACCATTCATTGACCAGATTTTAGAGAAGTTAGCTGGTCAGAGCTTTTACTGTTTCTTGATGAATATTCAGGATATAACCGGGTAGCAATCTACCCAGAGGATCAGGAGAAAATGACCTTTACGTGCTCCTTTGGCACATTTGCCTACCGTACGATGCCATTTGGTTTATGAAATGCACCCGCTACATTTTCGAGATGCATGATGTCTATCATTTCTAACATGGTAGACAGATTTCTTGAGGTTTTTATGGATGATTGCTCTGTTTTTGGACCGTCGTTTGATGAATGTTTGCAGAATTTAAGGCTTGCACTAAAAAGATGTGAAGAGACCAATCTTGTTTTGAGTTGGGAAAAGAGTCACTTTATGGTTCAAGAGGGGATTGTATTGGGTCATAGAGTGTCTAAGAAAGGTATTGAGGTTGATAAGGCTAAGGTAGATCTGAGTGCAAACTTACCCCCTCCCTCAAACGTGAAGCAAGTTAGATCCTTTCGAGGTCATGCAGGTTTCTATAGGAGATTCATTAAGGACTTTGGGAAGTTAGCTAGACCATTGATGAGCTTGCTAGTTAAGGAAGTATCTTTTGAGTTTGATGAGTCTTGCTTAGAAGTTTTTCGAAAGCTTAGATCATTACTTATGTCAGCCCCTATTATGCAGCCACCTGATTACTCTCTCCCATTTGAAATTATGTGTGATGCTTCTGATTTTGCTATAGGTGCCGTCCTAGGTCAAAGAGTGAACAAAGTGCCTCATGTCATTTACTATGCTAGTAAAACTCTTAATGATGCCCAACGCCATTACACCACCACTGAAAAGGAGTTGCTGGCTCTTGTGTTTGCTCTTGAAAAGTTTTGTTCCTATCTTTTGAGGTCAAAAGTCATTATCTATTCTGACCATGCTGCATTGAAATATTTGCTTTCTAAGAAAGAAACAAAACCGAGGCTCATTAGGTGGATTCTTCTACTTCAAGAGTTCGACATTGAGATTAGAGATAAGAAAGGTGCAGAGAATGTGGTAGCTGACCAACTCTCTAGGATTTTCTTTGAGCATCATGATCCATCTATTTTAATGCATGACTCTTTTCCCAATGAGCAACTTTTTGTTGTCTCCCATTCACGTGGCCCTTGGTTTGCAGATATTGTTAACTTCCTCGCTACGAGTGCGATTCCATCTACTTGGTCTAAGCAAGAAAAGGATAGGTTTTACTCTCAAGTAAAGCACTTTTACTGGGATGACCCTGACTTGTTTAAACATTGCACGGACCAAGTAATTCGTAGATGTGTTCCAGAGTGTGAGTATCATAGCATTTTATCTTTTTGTCACTCATATGCATATGGAGGACACTTTGGAGGCCGTAGCACTGCTGCAAAAGTTCTACTGTGTGGTTTTTATTGGCCTACTCTGTTCAACGATGCTCACAAGTTTTGTCTTGCATGTGAGTGTTGTCAGGGCACAGGCGCAATGACGGGTCGAGATATGATGCCTTTGAACCCCATTTTAATTGTGGAAATATTTGATGTTTGGGGTATTGAATTTATGGGACCATTTCCCCCTTCTTTTGGGTTTGTTTACATACTTTGAGGGGTCGCCTATGTGTTGAAATGGGTTGAGGCTATACCTACTAGGATCATTGACCACAAAGTGGTCATGCAATTTGTCAAGGACCATATTTTTAACTGTTTTGGTACCCCTAGAGCACTCATTAGTGATGGTGGTAGTCATTTCATTCATAGGTTATTAAGGCACTTCTTAGGAAGTACTCAGTACATCATAAGATTGCCACTCCCTATCATCCCCAAACTAGTGGTCAAGTAGAGCTTTCAAACCGTGAGATGAAGTCTATACTTGAGAAAATGGTGGTCCCTTAGGTTGAATGATGCTATTTGGGCATACCGCACCGCCAATAAGACCCCACTTGGTATGTCACCCTATAAGTTGGTCTTTGGTAAAGCATGTCATTTACTAGTTGAGCTAGAACACCGTGCTTATTGGGCCACTAGAGCCTTGAATTTTGACTTAGACCAAGCTGGTGCTAACCGAAAGCTCCAATTGAGTGAACTTGAAGAGTTGAGAAATGAAGCTTATGAGAATGTAAAGATTTATAAAGCTAAAACCAAGGCTTTTCATGGTAAACATATTTTGAGGAAAACATTTGCTCCTGATCAAAATGTTTGGCTTTTTAATTCTAAATTGCGTCCCTTTCTTGGTAAGTTAAGGTCTAGGTGGGATGGTCCTTTTGTGGTTAAGCAGGTATACCCCTCGGGTGCTATTGAGATATACCACCCTAAAGATGGTCGTGTGTTCACTATAAATTGTCAAAGGCTTAAACTTGTAGTTGAGTTGGATGACATTGTCGATGGACAGCTTATTGAAGTTGTCTCTTTAATGGACACCATGACTGATACTTTATCTCTGCTTGATTCACTGCACCTGGCTGAAGGCGTAAAACTTAGCGCTCCTAGGAGGCAACCTAGGTTTGTTATTTCTTGTTTTTAATTTCGTTTTTGACCTAATTAGTTGCTTCGAGGTTTGTTTTCTCTCTTTTCAGGTTCTTGTGCTAGGTTGAAGAAGTCATATATACATGTTCGCGCCGTCTTGTCAAGTTGTATTGCTCCATCTCACCTATCTCTTGTGCTTTAATGATTGATGTTGTTGCATTGAGGACAATGCATGATTTAGGTGTGGGGGTGAGGCTCATTTGCATATGCTCATTTTTGGTCAAATTTTTAAAATTTTGAACATCTTTTTGTGCATTTTGAGGGTGCATTATAACCATTTAGCCAAGTTTTCCTTAATTGACGCGTATGTTATGATGACAGTGGGATTAGTTGTTTATTTCGTTCTCTTAATTCCATGAAATTAAATGATTATACTTCAAACTTGTTAATAAGTATTGTTGATCATTGTTGATATTAATGGGTTCTACTCATGCCGGTCACATATTCACTGAGCACAGGACTTTCGTGTTGCAAAAAATCTGAAGAATTTGAGTAAACAACCTTATATATCTTGAGTTTTGCAAGCCTGTCCTATTGGCTTATCCTAATCCTTCCCCGTGATGTTATGTAAAGTACTGGTTGGTCAATGTCAATTGTAATAATGAAGTACGTGTTATAAAAAAAAGTCCAAAAATGGACAGAAAAGAAAGAGGAAACAAAAAAAAAAAAAAGATAAAAAATGAGAAGGAAAAAAAAGAAAAAAAAAAGGGTTTCCTCCAAAAGAAAAAGAAAAAGTGAAAACCGGTGTATATTCATGACAAAGATGTTCTTTTGTACTATATTGAGATCATAATGTTGTAAAGTGGTCACTCATATGCCACTTAAAATTTCTCTATGAATAGGCATGTGTTTAGGTGATTCAATGGTGCGGGTGCACAAAACCTTTATATAGTTGGTTGGAAGCGAGAATTTGAGAAGATTCTATGGCATGAAATCATATTCACTTTCACTTGTGCATTGCTCGAGTAATTCCTATTAGTTTATATAGGGTTAATGAAATTCTATGACAAGTCTTGAAGTTTAATCATCTAAATTCATGGAATTGGAGAATGCTTTAGATGATTTAATCTTGTCTTGAATTGTAATACAGGTATTAATATTAATCTCGGAAAACTTGGTAAAGGTTGGGATAGTTGGGGTAGCTGGTCACTGTAGTCTTTATGTTAAATCACATGCTTTGCTCGAGGGCTAGCAAAAGTTAGGTGTGGGGGTGTTGAAACGTCTCAGATTTACTCATCTTTTGATTGTTATTTTAATTATTTTACACCTATTTAATTATAGTTCTATACTCATTTTAGCAATTTTTATGTTTAATAGGTTTAAAATTAAAGTTTCGGAAATTGTCAAATTGTGGCTCAAATAAGTCAAATTCGATGCGTAAACAATTAAATCAAGTCCATCGAGATTCGGGACAAGAACGTAAAAGCTCAACCCGCACGGTTACAGTACCCGAGCCGCTCTGTTCATCATCCCCTACCTCCAGACCCAACAGACCACCTGTACGGCCTAACTTCACCAACACCAGCCCAACACCAATCTCCAGCCCACCTCAACCAGCAGGCCCATCATCATCACCGACCCAGATCGACCACCAGCGCTAGACTCCGGCCCAACTCCTGCCCGATTCAACCTTCAAGCCCGTCAACCACCAGCGTCCGGCCCACCACCAGCACCGACTTTGGGTTTCGTGAGCAGCAGCATCTTGGATTTAAAAGGAAGGGAAGCGTTCGATTTGGGCCATCTGGGCCATCTCTGTTCTGGCTGCTCTCGCTGAGTTCACCGCCCTGCTTTTCTCTTTCTCTGAGCTCTCTCTCTCTCTCTGTCAGACTTTAGTTTAATTTTTCGTTAAATTGGAACGACAGCGAAATTAGCGTGGAGATCAACATGAGTTTGTTCAACTTTTTCTTCACCGGATCATCCTTGATGGAGAGCTAACTTGCCCTCCTGGGTTAGATGAAATCTTGGCCTTTACTTTTGTTTACTTTTAATTCAGGTTTATTTGATTGTTTGCATGAATTGCTTGGTTGGGATAAATACTTTGAAGTATCATATTTTTATTGTTTATTCAATTGATATGATTATTGAGTTTGTAACCTTTAATTGTTGATGTTGATATTTATAAATTAATTCTTCATAGTTATAGCCTTAGGATTAATTAATCAAGCAATAGTATTCACCTAATTATTAATTTAAACCTATCTTCCCTATGCTTGAGTTAGATAGGGTCAATAGGTGATAATTAACAAATACGTTAGGTTGAGCCTATTTTTCTTATGCTTTAGTTACATAGGGTCAATACACGATACTAACAACATCACCTTAGTAGGTTGAAGCTTGTAGCCTAAACCATTACCCGTATGACAATTAATAATCCCAAGTTAAAAGTTAACGCAAAAGTAATTGGCTAACTATGGATTCGAAACCCTAGGTTCCAATTTAATACACTTTTCTGATTAGAAGTAGATTACCTTAGTTTAATTGTTGTTTCCTTAGGTTAATTAACACAAAAACCTCTCATTTTTATTCAAATCAATTTAAGTCATAGAATAAATTCACGCACTCTTAATCCCAGTGGTTCGACACCCTCTTGCCCTACACTTCAATTTAGGTGTGTTTAATAGATAGGGTTTTATATTAAATTTTGATAGACGTAGAAAAATACATCAACAATTCAAAGGGATCTTACCTATCTCAACTTAAATGATGAGATGGCTCTAGACGGAGCTGTGTGGAGGACTAGGATAGACATATCCGATGTAGCGGTTTAGGAGCATCTGACCACTCACAAGCTCGATCTAGTGCCATGACTCTACGGTATGCCTATTCCACAATTTGGGCATATGGACTTGTGGTCCCAGGGGTAGCCTTCAGGGATGTGGTATGTAGCATAGTGGGGCATGGCTTAGATAGAAGGTAGAATATAAAATGAAGAAGCTATGTCTGAAGTGGTTAGGCACGTTAGGAGGAGACCAACCACTGCTCTAGTCAGGTAATGCGATCAGCTTCGTACCACGCCAGGGAGAAGAGGATGAAGCCGGCCAAAAGAGGGACGACTGCAATCATTACGGCAGGACCTCACCCACCTAAACCCACGGAAGGAGATGGCCTTAGATAGAGCTAGAGCTCGATGGAGGACTAGCGTAGGGGTAGCAGATGTAGCGGCCTCACACCGCTGCTTATTTTGCTATATATGGGTTTATAAGCGTAGAGGCCTATTATGGTGCATCTATTACCTATATGCCTATCTGTCTACTATCTGCTTATTTGCTTATACTAGCTGCCTTGAAGGGAAAGTTTTGCCTCATAGTCTCCTCTAGGGCGTTATGCTTTGTTTTGCTCATTTTATGCTATGGCTTACTCTTTTGCTTTCATACCCTATTACTCACAGGTCATCATGATACAATGAAGACATTTCTTTCAGGTTGGGGGTCCTCGAAAACAGCCTCTCTTCAGGTTGACACCCTGAAGGGGAAAGGTTGCGTATATCAACGCCCCCCGCCCCGCCCCCCCCCCCCCCCCCCCCCCGGACCCCGCTTTTGCGGGAGCTCTTGAGGCACTAAGGTTGTTGTTGTTGTTGTTGTTGTTGTTGTATATGTTAATAAAGTATTTATTTGATAATTAAATTTTTACCATGTATATAATTGACCTAATTTATATATTTAATATGTAAAACTTAAATTTTTAAAGCATTATATTTTAATATTATTAAAATGATATTGCATTTTAATAAATCTAGTAACTTAAGTTTTTAATAAATACTATACACACAATCGTAACTTAAATATTTAAATATTATTTTTAATTTATTTAGAAATATAATAACTCTTATTGTTAGGTTTAATATTGCAGTTTTTAAGGCAATTTTATAAATCTTATTGTTTGTAATCACATCTGTCAATAACAATCATTCTGCTAATAATAATAACTTCCTGTATTTTATGAAGTAAGCACATTATTAATATATAACTTTTTAAAATTTTAAATATATATATATATATATATTTTATTTAGAAATATAATAACTTTATATATAAAATATAATAAAATAGGAACATTATTGGTAAGATATATTGGTTATCGTTAGGTTTAATATTATAGTTTTTAAGGTATTTTATAAATCTTATTGTTTATAATCACATCTGTCAATAACAATTATTGTGCTGATAATAATAATTCCCTCTATTTTATGAAGTAGTAGCATTATTAATATATAAATTTTAAATTTTTACAAATATTATATATATATATATATATATATATATATATATATATATATAAACACATTAAAAATTTATGAATTACTTAGATATATTTGTGCTAAAGAGATTACTTAAATATTTTATTAGTACCATATTAGTTATACTAATTAATGTATAATATATTAAATTTGAGTTTATATAATATATAAATATAAATTATATATTATTTTTTATGTATAATATAATATTTTTAATTAAATATTCTATATTAATTATTAATTAAATATAAAATATAAAAATAATTTCAAAAATTTAAAGGAAAAAAAAAAGTACCCATGCGGTGGGTATCCCTCCACTATTGTCGAACGGTCATAAAACTAAAATCCGGGTAAAAAAAGTACACACCACGCCTGGACATGATGCAATATAATGCGATGCGACGCAACGCGATGTGCTGGGTGTGTGCGTGCAAGTGGCCTTCAAGGCGCACTCTAGATCCTCAAGACTTTACGTAGCCAATGTATCGATGAGTATATAAAGTCATTCTTTCACCCACTAATGTTTCTGTAAATAGTAAAAAAATTTTGAACAAAATTAAAACATCCCTATCCCAATACAGATAACATGTTATATCACGACTAGCACAAGGACCAGCAATTTAAAGTCATCGAAAAAGATCAAAGTTAGAAAAGTTTGCCTTGCCGTCAATTTTACGTTTCTTTCTGTAGCATTATTGCATACTTCGAAGAACTAGGGTCATTTTCTTTTCTTTCAACTTCAATTGTTTTTGGTTCCACATGTTTTGGGAATACAAGAAATCAGATTGTTGGTCACGGTATTTGAAATACATATCTTTTATACTTTTTGGCATAATTCTAACATTCTTTGACGAGTGAATTTAAATAGTGATGTTGGTTCAAGGTTTTGGGAAGCAAGCATCGAGCTTGAATTAGATGATCTTAAATCAGTGATCAAAGTTGGTTCATGTGCCATCTAAATCATGTTATGTTTGACCCTGATTGAGTTATCTTTTAGTCAAGGTTGTTGGGCTAATGACTAAGTGAATCGGGCTCAAGGGAAGTTGTCAAACCCTCAAGTTTATCTCAGCCCAAATTCTTGTCTTTGAGTGTCCGATGTGTTGACTGGTGTTCTGCACTGCTCAAGACCCCAATTGGCGCTTGATATGAGTCCATATCTTTTATTTATGTATGTTGATTAAATATTGGTGGATGTATTCTTCATTAGAGTATTGGAAAAATTCACATATGTGAAAAATAAGCTTCCAATTCGAAATTGAAAGTCTAACCTTGTAGAAGAAAGAGTTAAGATGAGAAGAGAAGTGAAAGGGGATGAGAAATAGAGAAGGAGATGAGAAAAGAGAGAAATTCTAAAGGAATTTTGGTTTTTATTAATTGGATGATCGAATTACAAGCTTTGGACCCTATTTATACACAATCGGGTACATTGCATCAAGACAATCAGAAGCTAACCACACTAACAGCCCTTCCCGCCTAAAATCTGCAGCAAACCCTCACTTTTGACCCGGTTTGACCGACCAACTGCTTTTGGGGCCAAAACCTACCCCAACCGACATTTAAAATCAATTTCTCAACAACGAGACTCTAACTAACAATTACAACCAAAAATTACAATTAAAATTCTTCGATTCATAATATTCCCTCCCTCTTGTGAAACTTCTTGTCCTCAAGAAGTAAAATTTGGGAATTGGCTCTACAAGAAATTGCAATTTCCCCAAGTCATTAAGCTCTTGTTCAAGTTGCTCCAAGTCACCAACACGTCTTGCACATCACCGTGATCATGCTGCAACGTCCTCCGGGCTTTAACAACAGCAGGCTGCAGCACCAGCACCCCATTTGATTCTGCATCAGGTGGATTTCGAGCAACTGCAGCACCATTCTTGACCTGCTTTTTAAGTAGGGAAACATGGAACACCGGGTGAATGTATGAATGCGAAGGTAAGTGAAGCTTATATGCAACATTGCCAACTTTCTCCAAGATTTGGTATGGGCCAAAGAAACAAGCACTTAGCTTGACATTACGCCTGATAGCCAAGAAAGACTGTCTATATGGTTGTAATTTAAGGTAGACCATGTCTCCAACGTCATAGTTTTTGTCTACCTTCTTTTTGTCGGCATAAAATTTCATTCGTGCCCGAGCTTGTTGGAGATTATCTTTATGCACTTGCGCCATCTGCTGCCTCTGCCGTGCCAGATCAGTGGCTGCAGAATCAGATTCTCCGGGTTGTCGCAGCAACATTGGTGAAGGGGGAGGATAACCATACAACACTTGGAAGGGTGATGTGCCAATTGATGTATGGAAGTGAGTGTTGAACCAAAACTCCACCAAAGAAAGCCAATGATTCCACTCCTTGGGCTTTAAGAAAACCATACTCCGAAGGTATTGCTCCACGCATTGGTTGACTCATTCGGTTTGGCCATCCGTTTGAGGATGATAAGAGGAACTAAGTGCCAATGTGGTACCCATCAACTTGAACAACTCCCTCCAAAATGTGCTTGTGAAAATCTTGTCTCGATCTGACACAATGGATTGAGGCAATCCATGTAATTTGTAAATGTTGTCGAGGAAGATTCTTGCCAATTTTTCAACGGTAACGGGTTGAGCAAGGGCAATGAAATGGCTATACTTGGTGAAACGATCCACCACTACCCATATAACCTCCTTGCCTTCAGACCTCGGTAATCCCTCGATGAAATCCATGCTAATATTTATCCATGCTCCATCCGGAATAGGAAGTGGTTGAAGTAGGCCCTTGTAACGATGATCTCCCAACTTCGTTTGTTGACATACTTCACAAGCCTTCACATACTCACTTCCTTGTTTTTTCATGCTTGGCCATGTAAAGTGCACTTTAATTCTTTGATATGTGCCTTCTACACCGACATGGCCTCCCCAAGCTGCATCATGAGAAGCATGTATGATCTGATTTCTCAAATCAGTAGCAGATCCCACATAGAGCTTGCCGTGAACTCAAATCAGCCCCCTCTGCACTGAAATTTCAGATTCTGATGTATCCCTTTCTGCATCATTCACAAGGACAGCAACAACACTTTCTTGTGCAAATGGATCACCCTCATATGACTTATAAAGCTCGTCCATCCATGAAGGAATCACCACGGTAGTGGCAATGCAGTACCCAACTTCAGTGTCTTCAAACTTCCTAGACAAAGCATCGACTGCAGCATTGTCTTTGCCCCTTCGGTACTCAATGTCATAATCAAGGCCAAGCATCTTCATGAGACCTTTCTTTTGAATTCTTGATACAATCTTTTGCTCAAGGAGATGCTTGAGGCTTTGGTAATCCGTTCGAATGATGAACTTGTGACCCTCCAAGTAATGCCTCCATTTCTCCATGGCTAAGAGAATTGCTAGATACTCTTTCTCATAGATCGACATGGCTTGATGCTTGAGACTAAGAGCTTGACTCAAGTAAGCAATAGGCCTTCCACATTGAGCAAGAACAGCCCCAATACCACTACCACTTGCATCGGTCTCCAAAACAAAGCTTTCGATGAAGTTTGGCATTGCCAATACCGGAGCAGCACACATTGAGGCTTTAAGAGCTTCAAATGCAGCTTGAGACCTCTCATTCCATGCAAAAGCATCCTTCTTCAAGAGTTCGGTTAAAGGATCGGCAATAGAACCAAATCCCTTAATGAATTTTCTATAATACCCGGTCAATCCTAAAAAACCTCTCAATTGCTTCAAGGTGATCGGAATTGGCCAATCTTGCATTGCACGGATCCTATTAGGATCGGTAGAAACTCCCTCTTGTGAGATGACATGCCCCAAATACTCAAGCTTATTTTGAGCAAACGAACATTTGGACAACTTGGCAAAAATCTTGTGTTGCCGCATCACTGCAAAAATCTTGTGTTGCCGCATCACTACAAAAACTTGTCTGAGGTGAGCGAGATGAGCTTCATATGTTGAGCTATAAATCAGTATGTCATCGAAGAAAATGAGCACTGACTTCCTTAGAAAAGGCTTGAAAACGTCATTCATGGCTGCTTGAAAAGTGGCCGGAGCATTTGTTAAACCGAAAGGCATAACAACAAACTCAAAATGTCCATGATGAGTCTGAAAGGCTGTCTTGTAGATATCTGGCTCGAGGACCCTGATTTAATGATATCCCTGCCTCAAATCAAGCTTTGAAAAGAAGCATGCTCCATGTAACTCGTCAGGCAAATCATCTATGACCGGGATGGGAAACTTATCCTTCACTGTTAGAGCATTCAAATGACGGTAATCAATGCACATTCTAGCCGAGCCATCTTTCTTCTTCACGAGGATCACAGGTGAAGCAAAAGGACTATGGCTTGGTCTAATGAAGCTCATGTGAAGAAGCTCCTCAACTTGCCTCTCAATTTCTTTCTTTGGCCATGAGCATACCGATATGGCCTGATCTTGACCGGATCAGCATTTGCACGCAAGGGAATGGCATGGTCCACACTCTTTTGAGGAGGAAGACTCTTAGGTTGCTCAAAAATGTCCCCAAATTCATCCACTAAGGTTTGCACTTCTGGATGAATGTCCTGCTGCAGCTCTACCGAGGATATCATGAACAAATGACCAATCCATTGTATTGCCTTCTTCTTGATTCCATCTTGCACACGTTTGCCATCAATCAACTTGGGTTGAGCTTCTTCTAATATGCCTTTCAAGGATACTTTGGTTCCATGAACCTCAAATGCCACCGTCATTTTATCAAAATCAAACACAACCGGGTTGAAGGTTCTCATCCAATCCACCCCAAGCACCATATCGCAACCTCCCAAAGGAAGAACTCTGAAATCAAAGGTGAATTGATGATCTTGCATAGACCATGGCAATGCTAGGCACTTGTTTTGAGTTGTTAAGGAGTTGCCATTAGCCACCATCACCGCCAAGGGGTGAGTCTTTGTCACTTCATGCTTTACCTTCTTAATCAACTTTGGATCAATGAAGCTATATGTACTCCCACTATCAATAAGGATAATGATGGAATGTTTTCCAGCCCTGCCTCTGATTTTAATGGTATTATGAGCTCCACTACCGGTCAAAGCCTTCATTGATATCTCTACTTCATCATCACTTAATTCATCCTGTGATATAAAGTCTGCACTGCCATCTTCTGTGTCAGATTGCTCACTGCCAGAATCAGCATCAGCATGGGACCTCCTTGCATACATCAATGCTTGTGTTTTGCACCTATGACCAGGCTGATATGGTTGATTACAACGAAAGCAAAGCCTCACAGAACTTCTGTCAATAGCACTGTTAAAACCAGCACTGGAATTCTTCTGCTGAGGTCTGAACTTGCTGCCGTGCTACTTAATCTTATCACTTGATTGGACTTGAGTAGCTTCAATCAACTTTGCCTTGTTGTAAGCACTTGACAAAGTCTTAGGACCAATGGCTTTCACCATATTTTTAATCCTTGGCTTCAATCCACTCACAAAGCATGAAACATAATATGATTCAGCCTCCTCGGGAGCTATGGACAAAACTGACAGCAAGTTGGCTCTTAAGTTCTCAAATCTGAGCATATACTCTCTCACGGTTGAAGTTTGAAACAACTTGTTAAAGCTATCCACAACATTTGTTGATTCACCTTCTCCATATCGTTCACACATTTCTTCTACGAATTTGCCCTAAGAAAGATTCGGCTTGCTCTTCAACAAACTATAATACCAAACCTCATGGTCACCATGTACATGAACTGCCGCTGGCTGGGGCGTTTCATCTTCAGGTATGTCTACCATCAAAAGGATCAATTTCAACCCTGGGCTGCCTGTAATTACCACTCCTACCACCAGATATAGTGTCACTACTCACTGATCTGTGCTGGTACTGTTGATCAGGAGGTCTGTCAAGATGATTGAGCTCATCAAATTCAACTCTGCACTGGAACACTGAATTCTGTGGCCTGACATTGCGGTCCGCGTTCAAAGCTTCAGGTCTACAATGTGTTTGTCCAGAGGCTCGATCCTGATTGTCTACATCAATTTCAGGTTGCAAAGGTTGATTCTCAGCTCATCTGATGTTAATTGAAGGTCCTACATCTGGCTGCATTATCGGAGATTTTCCTCGGCTCCTCACCAGACCTTCAGGTCTGTCAGCGTTGTCTTACTGCTGATCTGCTTCAACCTGATGAAGGATCTGACTCGCAGGCTTCAAGATTGCGTTGTCACTTGATACTCCTTACTTATTCACTTGATCTTGCAAGTGCACAAGCTTCTTTTCAATTTGCTGTAATCGTTCCTCCTTATTCGCATCTTTATCCAAAATCATCTTCAACATTTGCTGAATGCTGTCATTCTGCTGCTTAATCTCGATATTCTGCTGATCAAACTTAGCATTCAGCTGATCGAACTTGTCATACAACTCCCGGTGGTGATCAATTGATGCATCAGCACAAGAACCTGTAATTGCAGCAGCAAAATTCATATTCGAACCAGGTCCACTGGCACCTCCAGCTCCAGATCTTGTTCTTACACCTTCGGTCATGATTTTCTTTGATTTTGCCAACCTCAATCAATCAATTGATTGCTTGAACCTGGCTCTGATACCAATTGTTAGCTTCCAATTCGAAATTAAAAGTCTAACCTTGCAGAAGAAAGAGCTAAGATGAGAAGAGAAGTGAAAGGGGATGAGAAATAGAGAAGGATATGAGAAAAGAGAGAGAAATTCCAAAGGAATTCTGATTTTTATTAATTGAATGATTGAATTACAAGCTGAGGACCCTATTTATACACAATTGGGTACATTGCATCAAGACAATCCCAAGCTAACCACACTAACAGCCCTTCCTGCCTAAAATCTGCAGCAAACCCTCACTTTTGACCCGGTTTGACCGACCAACTGCTTTTGGCGCCAAACCTACCCCAACCGACATTTAAAATCAATTTCTCAACAATGAGACTCTAACTAACAATTACAACCAGAAATTACAATTAAAATTCTTCGATTCATAACATAAATACGCCTAAAAAATACCAAAAATAATATATGTGATGAACTAAGTTCAATCACATTCATTCTAACCTAATTTACCCCAGTCACGGTGAATTTTGTTTCAAAATTTTCCCTAAGCAAATTCAGAAGCATGAAGAAACGTGTCCCAAGAAAGTATCTGCTTATGTACCAATATATGACATAAGAATAGAATTGTCAATAGGATAGAGAGAGCATGGAGGAGCCTCCCCGTACCTATACCTTGCCCCTACCCCATTACCCATCATGGATATAAATTGGATACACAAAGTGGGTACAAGTTAATACTCATACCATCTCTAATGTCCGCAGGTATCAACTACATAAGCATTGTTTGTCTGATTCCAAACCTATTTGTATAATCAACGATTATTCAATTACTTCCATGTGCAATTATTTAAAATTACTTAGGCTACTAAAATACGAATTTCGGTGAGTGTGTTTGTTGGACAAAAGGTAGGTATTTCTCATGGAATATCTAAACCAAACCAAGCTTGAGCTTGCCATACCTGTGGAGGGTATTGCTCTTGGAATATCGAAGCTAAACCAAGTCTAAGCTTGATAAGCTCACGATACCGTGCGGTTGCATTAAGCTCACTTCAAACTTTGCTTGAATCTTACAAAGCTAGACTTCAAGTTCAATCTCGGGAACCAAAACTAGTTGAGTTCGATGACTAGGCTTGATTGAGCTCAAACTTAGCTCCGCGAGCTCCGACCTAAGCTTGTGGTACTTAGACTAGTGGAAACTCAATATAGGCTCGCTTTGGCTCGTTTTAGTTCGAGTTTGACTAATTTATGCTCAAACTATGATAGGTTAGAGAGTTTAAGCAAATATATTATGCTGTGAAAGACTCGTTTAGGCTCACGAGCTGACGAACTCAAGCTTCACTAGGTTCAGGCTCCAACTCAAAATAAGTCAAATCTTTCAAGCATTATGACATGCCTCCTCGAGTCATTTACACTTCTAGGTATTTCTATGTGTACCTTACTGGTATGCGTTGCCTGCTTGATAGTGTCAATTTTTACTAGAATATTCACTAAAATATTGATATTGTACACAATTAAATATTATATATCTATTAGTTATGTTAGTGATTTTAGTGAAAATCATTCGGATTGAAAAAAAAAAAAAAAATCTCTAGGAAGATATCTATACTTCGCAAAACCGGGTGACATAAAACCATCATATTCTACTACCTGATGATTAAATTCATGTTTTACGTCAAAATTTCCAATTAAAATCCGTTAAATTTTAACGTAAAGTGTTTAATTGATAAAACTTTTAACTTGAGGGTATCTAATAATAAAGTTACCAAATTTTAATATACCTCTTTATATACGTCAAAGCATGAGGACGAGGGCAATGTTAAAGTCTCAAAACCAGGCAGACTTCCCCAATTTAATGAGAAGACAGCAACGCAACAGTAGTAAGAAAAAGTAGAATAATTTACCAAACAACTTTGTTAAAAAATTTTACCAAAATGACACAGTTGCAAAAATATTTATGAAACTGGCATACTTTACTGTAGCATTATCAGCAAGCGCCGTTTCGAAAGGCGTCTGAAGAGCAAGGGAATTTCATAATATATATAAAAAAATAAAATTACATCTCTAAATTGTTCAAAATATCGAATTTAAATATTTAAAAAATTCATAAATCAGATTTTAACAATTATAATATGTCTACAAAATATTTTAAATACATAAATGTATTATAAACATTTAAAAGATAAGGTTATATTTCAAAATCTAGCTTTCTAATAATCATATAATCAATAATAAATGAGTTTTAATTGTGTAATATTACAGTGCAACACTGAAAAATTATTTAAGCTACCAAAATAATGTATACATTGAAATCAAAAATAAAATCATACAACTAATAATTTTTCTAGCAACCTCTTATTCAATATTATATTAACAAATAAATCTAATAAAATATAATATACCATTATATATATTCTAATTATTATATTAATATTACTAAATAAATCTAATAAAATATATTCTATAACCATATAACATAATATTTTTTCTAACAATTCTTAATGTCTTACAAATCGGAATCACTTTAAAATAATCGTAATATATATAAAAAATAAAATTACACTCTAAATTGTTCAAAATATTGAATTTAAAATTTTTTAAAATTTGTAAGTCAGATTTTAACAATTATAATATTTCTACAAAATATTTTAAATACATAAAAGTATTATGAACATTTAAAAGACAAGTTTACATTTCGAATTATAATTTTCCAAAATACCATATAATAAAAAATAAATGAATATTAATGGTGTTACACTAAAGTTTAACACTGAAAAATCATATAAGCTACAAAAATCATGAATATATTGAAATATAACATTAAACATGCAACTAATAATTTTTTTCAACATAATATTATTCATTATTATATTAACAATCAAAATTTTTAACACGCTATTATATATATATAGTAATTATTATATTAATTTTAGTAAATTAACCTAATAACATTAATATAGTAACAAATTCCTATAAAATAATATGACATTACAACATAAAAGTATTACAAAATTTAAAAATGATAATAATAACGACTTACATAACTGTGAAAATGAAGGTGAGATTGAAAGTTTTGTTTGAGAGGACAATAGGTTGAAAGATATATTTAAGTAATTAAGTGTTCTGAAAAATGTAGAAGAAGTTGGTAGTATTTATAGAGATAAAAGTGAAAGAAAATGGAGATGAAGGGGATGCGGATGAAAATGGAGGGCGAAAGATGGGGGTCATGGGTGGGTGTAGGGGTTGGGGGGTATAGGGGTTCACCGGGGGGGGGGGGGGGGGGGGGGGGGGGGGGGGTAGGTGTTTGGGTCGGGTCTACCGTTTGTACGCCGTTAGAGACGGCTTACGAAAGGAAGGCTTTTTGTACGCCATCTCTAACGGCATTCGAACGCCGTCAAAAATGGTGTACAAAATTTCCTTCTTCTTCAGACGCCTTTCGAAACTACCCTTGCTGATAACGTTACAGTAAAGTGTGCCAGTTTCATAAATATTTTTGCAACCGTGTCATTTTGGCAAAATTTTTTGACGAAGGTGCCAGTTTAGTAAATTATTCGAAAAAACATGAGTAATCCCAGAAAGCAATCATGGTTTCTAAACACCTTATCCAATGCTCTCTTCCTTCAAACTCTTGTAGTTATAGTCATCATTGACAATCATGGAAACAAGACATATTACTTGTATCTTTTCCGAAAAGACACTTATTTATTTATATAAAATCCCCATCAAATGAGATTAAAGAGACTTGAATTTATTTATATAAATTCCCCATCCAATGAGATATATACTGTTAGGAATATGCTTCAAATTTATGTAATTTAGTTATAAGTCTCACCATGAGCAAGCCATTCGATCGAGGGAATGTCCAATCGATCGAGTGTAGCGCTGGACCATGGGAGCGGTAGAAGGGGGGGCCGATCGATCGGGTCCCCTCGATCTATCGGGAGTCATTTCCGCGTACCCTAGCTGTTTAGTATAAATATGGATTAGGGGTTCTGTTTTAGGTGTCCAAGGATCCAACAAAGTGAGCCGCCGTCATCAAGGAGTTTGAGAGCGTTACGAGAGTTTAGAGGGAGTGATTTAGTAATTCTCCATAGATCTCGTTCAGAGGAAGTGTCATTGTAATTCTTCCGTTATTCATACTCAATAAAGAATCTCCACCTCCACCCGTGGTTTTCTTCCCTCTCGATTGAAGAGGGGTTTCCACGTAAATCTTTGTGTTCTTGTTTTATTTCTCTTTTATCATGTTATTTACTTCTCTTGTGTGAGTTATAGTACTTCAATCGAATCCTGTTCTTGGGGCGTCAAGTTCCACATTAAAGAGGTATTGATTTCCTCCACAATTGGCATTAGAGCCTAACAATTGGTATCAAAGCTCTATTTATTTCGATTTTGTACTATGATGTCTGCAGTTAAATCTGAATTTGAAAAGTTCGGTGGTCAAGGGAGTTTAAGTTTATGGCAGGTTCCCGTTAAGGGCCTCTTGACTTAGAGCGTCTTGAAGAAAGCTTTAGAAGGAAAAGAGAAGAAACCTGAGAGTTTATCTGATGCATAGTGGGAGGAGTTAGACGAAAGGGCTCTTACGGCAATTCAGATGTGTCTTACCGATGACGTTTTGACAGAAGTTCTGGAAGTGAAGACCGCTAAGGATTTGTGGGAGAAATTGTAGAATATGTTCTGTTTCAAGTTAGTGTCCAACAAACTCGCAGTTAAGTGTCAGTTGTTCACGTTTCATATGTTAGAAGGTACATCACTTAAGAATCATGTCAATGAACTTAATTCATTAATTCAAGAATGAAAGGAGCTTGATGATGCTCCTAAGAATGAAGATCAAGCAATTTATTATTATGTTCACTCTCTACATCTTATAGAGGCTTCATAGAGAGCATGATCTATGGTGGTAGGTCATCTATCACAGTTGATGAGGTTAAGAGAAACCTACTGAGTAAAGAAAGAGTAGATAAGGAGTTGTCAGACTCTGTTCAGAACTCAGGTTGTGGTTTATTTGTGAGAGAACTGAGTCTAAAGAATCTGACCATGGTGGAAACAAGTCTAAGCCTAGACATTAAGATTTATCCTGTAATTACTGTCATAAGAAAGGGCACATTAAGAGAGACTGTTACAAGCTCAAGAGGAAACTAGAAGTAGATAATAGGTTTGACCAGAGATCCGCAGCAGCTAGTGTTGTAGTTGAAGATGAGGATGACGGTGATATATTATCTATGTCTGAACCTCAGTCTAGTTTTAGAAAAAGTTGGATTTTGGATTCGGTTTGCTCTTATCATGTTTGTCCCAATCGAGATTGGTTTTCCACATACGAGTCATTTCAAGGTGAAGTTGCTTTGATGGGCAATGATGTTACATGCAAAATTTTGGGTATAGGAACAATTCGTATTAAGATGTTCGATGGCACTATCAGGACTTTGAGCGATGTTTGTCACATTCCTAACTTGAAGAAGAATCTCATCTCTTTAGGTACTCTTGAATCACATGGGTACAGATACACAGCTGAAGGTGGATTTATGAAGGTTGTTAAGGGTGCTTTAGTTGTGATTAAAGGTAGAAGGGTAGGAACGTTATATGAACTTATCGGTTCCACAGTTGCAAGATCGCTTAAGAAATTTTCATCACCATCATTGACAGAACTAGGTATCACAAAGTCAAGGCATTTGAGATTTGATCATTCCGATGATAAAGGTCTGTCTGAGCATAGTAAAAGGGGATCGTTGTGTGGTCAATCTTTAGGACTGAAATATTGTGAAAACGGCATTTATGGGAAGCAGAAAAGAGTTCGCTTTAAGCAATTCCTGATGAGTAGAGATGTCACGTTTGATGAGTCTTCATTATTGAGTCCATAGAAGATGTCATTCGTTGTTTGTGATTTAGGTTAGGTGACTACGCTGGAGGGAGTTTAGTTTCAGTTAACTAACATAATTTAGCAGCAGGTGGCTGTTTCAAAAGATGTGTCAAGAGCCAATTCAGAGAAGAAGAAAATTGGCATTGCTGATAACCTCTTAGATATGTTCACTTTAGTGCTACCTAGTAGAAAGTTCAAGCATCGCTCAGACTCGGTTAGGTTTTCTATTTTGTTGAGATGACACCATGTGGGATGTTTTGTGGAGTAGGCGGAGAAATTTTACTTAAGTGTAAATTTGAGTCAAGGTGGAGGTTTGTTAGGAATATGTCTTAAATTTATGTAGTTTAGTTATAAGTCTCGCCTTGAGCAAGCTGATCGATCGGGGGAATGTCCGATCGATAGGGTGCAGCATTGGAGCATGGGAGCAGCAGAAGGGGGGCCGATCAATCGGGAGTCGTTTTCCGCATACCCTAGCCATTTAGTACAAATATGGGTTGAGGGCTTCTGTTTTAGGTTTCCAAGGATCCAACAAAGTGAGCCATCATCATCAAGGCATTTGAGAGCGTTACAATAGTTTAGAAGGAGTGATTTAGTGATTTTCCATAGATCTCGTTCAGTGGAAGTGTCATTGTAATTGTTCCATTATTCATACTCACTAAAGAATCTCCATCTCCGAGTGTGCTCAATTGAAGAGGGGTTTCCATGTAAATCTCTGTGTTCCTGTTTTGTTTCTCTTTTATCCTGTTATTTACTTCTCTTGTATGAGTTATAGTACTTGAATCGAATCCTGCTCATGGGGGTGTTAAGTTTTGCATTAAGGAAGTATTGATTTCGCCAACAATTGGCATCAGAGCCTAACATATACCTTGAAAATTACTTGAAAATTCATATCATTTTCTACTTCTTTCATCTTGAAAATGCATTTTTTCTACATTTAATCTTTCTTTGTGTAAGTTTATCATTGTATTCCTGAGATCATTTCAATAAGCCTGAAATGATTTTAAAAAATGTGGTTCATAACATGCATTTGATAGTACCTATTTATTGAAGTTCCCTAACAAGAATAGTTGTGTTTTGGAGTTTCCTATTGTCCTAAGTCGTCTATGCTCCTGCTTTTGTGATGATAAGACCAATTGACATTTGAACTCCTAGGATAAACATGGCACCTAACACTATTGATGTAGTGCAGATAAGAAGAAAATATGAAATGGAAGGTTCAATGGCCTTCTTTTAAACTCTTATTGCTAAAATAAGTAAGACGCAGAGGGAAAAATAGTTAACCCTAATGCTCACACCCCGAGAATGGAGGAAAACACATAAAAGAGAGAAAAGTTTGATAATAATTGAATGCCTAAACCGTAATTTGCCTCCCTCTTTAAATAGAAGAGCTTTCTTATCTAGACTAAAAATAATAAAAATAAATAAGAATTACTATCTAAAGATCAATGGTAGATATTAGCTATTCGTGTGCTTTTTTCTGTCAATTTGTGTGCTCACCTTAAAATAGAGAAGCTCTTCCTAGAATAAAATACTAAACTAAAGTAGATAAGGATAATTAATAAAATCTACTAATATAATCTACATTAAGCTTCCTTCCTTTAGTTAAACTTCGTCGAATCAAGCTTTGCTCGCATGTCCCTCCAACCCACCAAGGCACCCAACTCGCCAAGTTCAACCTACCATCCATGCTAAGCGTGGCTGCATCAACTATGGGATACTATAAAGAGATGGACTAAAATACAACCCAATTTGTTCAATAATATAGCAAGGTGAGCCTTAAGCAGAGATGCATGAGGAGGGAGGACAATGAATTTTAAAGAAAAGAGAACAATGACTTCTATGAGTTTTTCAAGCTTCAGATGCAACTTAATTATAGGCTAGAGATTCATCCAGTAATAATGTGTAAATGGCACAAAATATGTTCTTGTTGTGGAAGAAGAGGGTGAATATGGTATAGTGGGCGGAAGCGGTCAACCTTGAGCCCGGATTTTTTTGGCCATGAAATGATTTTTTTTTTCCCATGTTTTCATTTCTCCTAGCATGACTACATTGTCAAATCGTTGTAAAAATAAAATTGGAGTTGGAAAAAGTACACATCGTGCCCCGGCATCATGTAATATGATGCGATGCAACGTGATGCAATATGCCGCATGTTGATGTATTTTTAAAATAAGTATAATGAATAAAGTGTTTGATAAGTGTTTCATAGTGTTTTGGTATGTAAGAGGTGTGTGTCGACAAACAGGTACCATGTTTCGACACACAATCTTATAGAAACAATTCAAGGCTTCTTTGTGTGGGCACACAGGTACCGTGTGTCGACACACAAAGTTACAGTAAGGCTATGTGCTGCACTGTGTGTCACCACACAGCTTCGACACACAGAGTAGTTTTGGCCGTTACTAGCGCGATTTTTTCCCAGTATTTTGGGGTAACTTAGGGCTTCCTTTGGGACTTCTCCTTTCACTTATGAACATATAAATACTCCCCACTTAGTTCATGGATAACTAACTTGAAAATATTATATTAATCTTACAAAAGATTGCAAGTGTTGGTGTGTGTTGTTCTTGGAAAACTTGAAAGTTCATTCTCATATACTTCTCTCATACTTCCTCCCTACATAGTGTTTCAATTCGTTGAGTTTGGTTGTGTTTGTATCTCTGAGACTATTTCTATATACTTGAAATAAGTCTTAAAGAAAGTGACTATGTGCCTCGACACCTGAGATCGAAGGATACTCGAGTTGAGAAGAAATACCCCAACAAGCTTGAGACTTATTTTTCTGCTTGAGATGGCGCCTTCATTGCGAGAAATGACAGTCAACTTTGTGAAACTGGACCGGTTTGATGGTGGCAACTTCCAACGCCTGCAAAGGAAGATGCACTTTCTGATTATGACTTTGAACATGGTGTATGTCCTGAATACACCAATTCCTAAACCTCGTACTGAAGAGGAGGAGACTCTAGCAGAACAACGATCCCACTTGAAGTGGGAGAACGATGACTGTATATGTAGGGGACAGATCATCAACGGCATGATGGATGTACTATTTGACATCTACTCCAACGTTCCTACTGCCAAGGAACTTTGGGATGCACTTGAAGCACGATACATGGCGGAAGATGCAACAAGTAAGAAATTTTTAGTTAGTCAATTTAACAATTACAAAATGGTTGTTAATTGTCCGGTAATGGAACAATTTCATGAAATTGAGAGAATTTTAAATAACTTTAAACAACACAACATGAACATGGACGATACGATTGTTGTTTCATCCTTGATAGACAAACTTCAACCTTCGTGGAGAGACACTAAGAAAAGTCTCAAGCACAAGAAGGAAGACATGTCTATCGAGGAATTGGCTAACCACTTGACAATTGAGGAAGGATACAGGTTCCAAGATGATAATAAAGACCGCCCTGGTAACATTGGAAAGATCAATGTTGCAGAAGAAGGACAATCAAGCAGGGGAACCAAACGAACCGGACACTTGCACAGGAAACGTGATGAGAAGAGGTTGAAGCCTATCTGTTGGGAGTGTTAGAAGCCTGGTCACTTAAGGACGGACTGTTATTGCCTTGGGAATAAGAAAGGCAAAGGTCAGGATCATTGCACCAAAAATTTGAATAATAACTTCGTGGCGATGATCTCAATGATCAACCTAGTCCAAGATGATGATTGTTGGTGGGTTGACTCGAGGGCTAAAAAACACGTTTGTAAAGATAGGAGGTTTTTTAAAAGTTTTGAACCCATAGATAATGGAACTGTGTTATTTATGGGTAACGATGCAACCATAGCGGTTAAGGGAAAGGGAAAAGTTGACTTGCTTTTCACTTCTGGAAAAATCCTTACTTTTACCAATGTGTGTTGCGCCCCAGATGTGAAAAAGAACCTCGTGTCTGGTAGCCTGTTGAATAGGTTCGGGTTCAAATTGGTCTTCGAGGCCGATAAGTTTGTATTGTCCAAGGGTGGGGTGTTTGTAGGGCAAGGATACCTGTACGAGGGAATGTTCAAATTGAATATTAATAATAATAATAATGTTGGTTCGGTGTATATGCTTGATGCTTCGTTTCTTTGGCATCAAAGATTAGGTCATGTCAATTTTCGTAGAATGCATGAGATGGCTAATTCATCATTAATTCCATTATTAATAAAGTTGATGAGTGGTGTAAAACATGTATGCTAACGAAGATAGCATGCTTACCATTTCCTTCGGTGTTAAGACAAATACGTTTACTTGATTTAGTTCATAGTGACTTGTGTGATTTTAAGAGTACCTCGACTTTGGGGGGAAAGAGATATTTCATGACTTTTATAGACAATTTCTCAAGATATTGCGATGTGTATCTCATAAATCATTAAGACAAATCAATTGATAAATTTAAGGCATTCAAGGCTGAAACCGAACTACATTGCGAAACATTCATGAAGTGACTTAGATTAGATCGTGGTGGGGAGTACTATGATCCCAAATACTTTGAGACCATGAGAATTAGCCATGAGGTCATGGCACCTTATATGCCACAACAAAATGGCATGGCAGAACGGAAAAATCGTACTTTAACCGAGATGATTAATGCCATGTTGTCCTACTCCGGACTTATTGATGGTTTTTGGGGTGAGGCCATGCTTACGGCCTGTCATGATTTGAATCGTGTTCCTAGTAAGAAAAGTAAAAAACCTCGTATGACTATATGGAACAAACGAGTCCCTAATTTGAGTTATCTTAGAGTTTGGAGATGTAGGGCAGTTGTTAAAGTCCTTGAACTTAAATGGAAAAAGTTAGGTGAAAGAGGTGTCGATTGTATTTTTATTGGGTCTACGGCACGTAGTAAAGCATATCGGTTCTATGTGATTGAACCAAACGATTATGTTAATGTAAATACCATAATAGAGTCTAGATATGCCATTTTTGATGAGAATCGGTTCACATCTATTCCTAGACCAAGGGATATTGTACCCGTTGAGAATGACAATCTAGTGTCATATGATGGAGATCATCATGAGAGGGATGAAATCCCTGATAATGCTCTAGAACTCTGAAGGAGTAAAAGAACACGGAAAGAGAAATCTTTCGGACTAGACTTCTACACATTTTAGTAGAAGGTACCAGAGACTATGTGGAATATCAAGCTCCATATTGTCGTGTCATAGAGTTTGATCCTATGATGTTTAATGAGGCTATGAGGTCTCATGACGCCTCCTTTTGGAGAAAGACGGTAAATGATGAGATGGATTCCATCATGCGCAATAATACTTGGGTATTGGTGGATCTTCCACCAGGAAACAAGCCCATCGGGTGTAAGTGGATCTTCAAGAAGAAGATGAAGGTCGATGGAACTATTGATAAGTTCAAGGCCCGTTTGGTGGCTAAAGGGTTTGCCCAGAAACATGAATAAACTATTTTGATACGTTTGCCCCAGTGGCAAGGATATCAACTATAAGAGTGTTAATTACTCTTGCCTCAATTTACAAACTAGAAATTCACCAAATGGAAGTCAAAACAGCATTCTTAAATGGTGAACTAGAAGAGGAGGTGTACATGGAACAACAGGAAGGATTCGTTGTTCCGGGCCAAGAGGGAAAAGTATATAAACTCATACGTTCTCTGTATGGGCTAAAGCAAGACCCTAAGCAATGGCATCAAAATTTTGACCAAATTGTCCTCAACAATGGATTCATAATCAATGAATCGGACAAATGCACCTATACAAGTTCGAAAATGGCAAAGGAGTCATTATATGTCTTTATGTTGATGACATGTTGATTTTTGGTACAGATTTGGAACAAGTAGAGAAAAAAAAAATAGTTTCTCTCAATGAACTTCACTATGAAAGACATGAGTGAGACCGAGGCTATTCTTGGCATAAAGATTATGAGGAGTGGTGACTCGCTATCGTTATCTCAATCTCACTATATAGAAAATGTGTTGAACAGATTTAACTTTGGTGCTTGTGCACCTGTGTTTACACCAATGGATCCAAATGTGAAACTTGTACCGAATGATGGTACTCTAATAGCACAACTGGAGTATGCAAAGGTCATAGGTTGCCTTATGTACGCTATGACTAGCACTAGGCCTGGTATAGCCTTTGTTGTTGGAAAGCTTAGTAGATGTACTAGCAATCCAAGTAAATTGCATTGGCATGTAGTATACTGTGTACTGAAATACCTTAAGAAAATTATGAATTATGGTATTTCTTTCCTAGGGTATCCTCCCATCTTAGAAGGATACTATGATGCCAGTTGGATCTCCGATGTGGAGGATCATGCCTCTACAAGCGGATGGGTTTTCTTGCTTGGTGGGGGTGTAGTTTCTTGGGGTTCCAAGAAACAGACATGTATCTCTGGCTCCACTATGGTAGCGGAGTTTATTGCTCTCGCGTTTGCGGCAAAAGAAGCAGAGTTGTTAAAGGGATCTTTTAAATGAGATACCTTTGTGGCCTAGGCCAATTTCACCTGTTTCAATCCATTGCGATAGTCAAGCTACGCTCGCAAAAGCGTATAGCGAGGTGTATAATGGAAAGTCTAGACACATCGATGTAAAACATAGTATTGTGAGACAACTCATTAGAGAAGGTGTCATCACTATTGATTTTGTAAGAACAAGTCAAAACTTGGTAGATCCGTTTGCTAAAAGTCTTGGTAGAGACTTGGTTCTAAGTAAGAATGAAGGGATGGGGCTGAAACCCGTCCATCTTAGTCACCCATGATGGACCCTCAACTCGACGTCTGGTACAAGGGTTCAATGAGAGACTTCTATCATCCATGTGTCTGAACGCACTAAAATAGAGATTTCCATCCCATGTGAAAAGTGCTTGGTAACCTGTGACAGAGGAAGAAAGAGGATGAGGTTAAGCTCTTAACGGACCCGAGTTTTGTTTTATTGAATGTCGTGTTGCAGGAACATGATCAATAGGGTTCACCTTAGTGAGTGTGAAGTTTGGCGGCATCAAAGGAGTGATTTAATGACATGGGTATGACTCTGAAACACTCATGAAGGGTATAGGACACAAGGCCATAAATGTGTCGATCTGGAAGATGAGGTATGTGTGGGGAGTAAGTCTTGTGAGTGGAGATGTATTTAGTTAGTCAAATGGAATGAATGGTTCAAAGCTTGGCCTACCATTTTCGTTCCGATTAATTGTAAAGTGTCTTCACTAGGTGGGGGTTCAATCAAAAGACACTCTTATTGGCGCATAAAGACTTCTTATTATTTGAGAAATGTTGTAATATGAGGATGAATGTATTTTGAAAATGGTGGGGGAATGTTGATATATTTTCAAAATAAGTATAATGAATAAAGTGTTCGAAAAGTGTTTCATAGTGTTTTGGTACGTAGGAGGTGTGTGTCGACACATGGGTACCGTGTGTCGACACACAATCTTGCAGAAACAATTTAAGGCTTCTGTGTGTTGACACACAGGTACCGTGTGTTGACACACAAAGTTACAGTAAGGCTATGTGCTGCACTGTGTGTCGTCACACAGAGCAGTTTTGGCCGTTACTTGTACTGTTTTTTCCCAATATTTTGGGGATAACTTAGGGGGTCATTTGGGACGTCTCCTTTCACTTATGAGCATATAAATACTCCCCATTTGGTTCATGAATAACTAACTTGAAAATATTATATTAATCTTACAAAAGATTGCAAGTGTTGGTGTGTGTTGTTCTTGGAAAACTTAAAAGTTCATTCTCATATACTTCTCTCATACTTCCTCCCTACATAGTGTTTCACTTTGTTGAGTTTGGTTGTTGTTGTATCTCTGAGACTATTTCTACATACTTGAAATAAGTCTTAAGGAAAGTGATTTCGCGCCTCGACACCTAAGATCGAAGGATACCCGGTTTGAGAGGAAATACCACAACACGGCGTGTGTGTGTGCACATGGCCCTCAAGGCCAACTCTAGATCCTCAAGACTTTACTAAACCAAGGCAGCGAGCAGTACACAGTCATTCTCTCACCCCCTAATTTTTCTATACGCAATGAAGCAGTTTGAAAAAAATTAAAACATCCCTATCCCTAACCATAACATGCTATATCACAACGATCACCAGGACCGTGATGCATGTAATAAAGCGGATAATATTCTTTACATAGGAAATAGTAGTTAGAGGTATTATTAGTTAGCTAGAGATATTATTAGTTTGTTAATGATTGTTGGCTATAAATTCTTGTATTAGTTGTGATATGAACAACAATGATCAAACAAACACTTTTCTCATCTATCTCTCTCTTTTCTCATCCCCTTCTTCTAATTCTCTTTCTCTTCTCACTCTAACTCACAACCTAACCCTAATCTAGGTTACAACCCCAACTGGTTGTAACAATTGGTATTAGAGTAGGCTATGTGCTGCGTTTTTTATCCATGGATGTCTGTACGCGAAGCAGTTCAGACTTGTGGCGGTTGGAAGCTCCGTTGGGCGACCTCGAGAGTCAAATTGATGGGCGATTTCACGCAATTGATGAACGCTTTCAAGTAGTACAATCCGATATTACTTCGATCAAGCCAGAGCAATGCTGAATGATGGAGATTCTGCGGGATTTGCAGCGTCATCATCGACTTAATGATGATGCTACCCTCTTGATCAAAGTCACATAGGTTTTTTATCCTATAACCGAAGATGTTCTTCATCAGGTATTCTCTAGTTTTGGTCACATTGCGAAACTTAAAGTCATCTCATTATCAATTCTTGACGTTAAAGGACACATCACATTTTCTTCAAGACAAAATGCAATTTCTGCATTTTTGTTCAATGGAAGAGCTATATATGACCATTGCCGTTATATGGATATTCAATTTCTCAATCTTGAGCCTTAAGTATATAATATGACACAACCTATTGGAGGGACACATGATGCCTCATCTGATTGTTATAAGCACAATATAGTTGATCAAGTGAATGAGTTGGACGAAGTGGTTGTTAAGTCAATGGAGGACCAAGATTCTGTTCAGCAGCTTAATTTGCAATCAAAGATGACTAAATGGGGATCTGGTGATGTTGGAGCTAGAAGTGAGCAAGATACTGATGCTGCAACACATTTTAAACCATATCAAGAATTGCTAATACAAGCTCCTGTGAATCATTTGAAGGCTATTACAGTAGTACCCGAACTTCACACTACAGAAATTTCAGTGTTGCAACAAATTGAGCGCGTTGATGACTTCCTTGATTGGAATGTTGAAGTACTCTTTCCCAATGGCCATACAATATTGCATTTCATCAGCATCAACTTTGTCAACATGCATCAAATGATACTTGTGACAAGAAATGACGTTCCAGGTTCTGTAAGGGTTGCTTCCGCATTGGGATTCCGTATGAGCATATTAGTTGGTGGAAGATTGAATTCCAAGCTTGTGTTTCACATCTTCATCTTTGATCCAGGCGGAGAAACATTGTTTGAAGTTTTCTCAAAGCCCCTACATTTCACACGTTCTCATCCTTGAGGCCAAGAATGCTTTGTGAGGAGGGTATTGATGCATGTAATAAATGTAAGAAAAATTGCCTAATCGCAGAAGAAAATTTTACCAAATTATAGTAAATAGTTAGTAAATTTCAGTAGATAATTTTGCTAAATATAGCTGGAAATCTAGAGCGAATTTCCAGTAAAATAATAGTGAAAATTATCTAAACATAGAAATTAAATAATTGTTAGAAAATTGATAAATATTTAATCATAGCAATGAAAAGAGAGAGCAATTAGAAAGATCCCACAATTGATGATATCGCGCCGTGGTAAATTCCACTGTCCTAAAAGACGGTTTCGCCTCTGCTACGGTGCACACAGTATAACTGGCAGCCGTCCTCCAGGATTAACACGATCCGACTCTTAAGTGCACTCGTTAATTGCCGGGTAGGAGTACCTCAAACTTTGCCCAAATTTTAGGAGAGAGAAAAAACCAAGAGAGAGAGAGAGAGAGAGGCTGAGAGTGTATGTTTTTTGTTGTTATAGCTAATAGCATATATATAGCGTAGAAAATGATAACAAGCATTAAAAAATTAGGTGCAATGAATTCCAACGGCTATAAACGGTAACAAGTATTAAGTCATCGGCTATAATGAATTCCAATGGCTATAAACCGATGTAATAAATTTCAATGGCTATATTGTCATTTAAATCCCAACTGTCACAATTTTAATGACCCTTAACTACTAAAAACGATAAACGGCCGATAAATAGGCACAGTTAGAATATTTTTCCATAACACATAAGTTTAGCTTGTATAATTTTTTCAATAATCCCTTACAAAGGATACAAGCGAAAGAGAACAAAGAAGAATAAATTGGGCAAAGGGAGTTCAGTTTTTCAGTGTCGATGTCTCACGACTTCAATCATCACCTAATGTAACCCAAGTTTAGGACCAACATCTTGCAAGGTGACTTTAATTTTGAACCTCACAAGGGGTTGTATAGTCTTCCACTTGGACACACACCAAACTTTAGATCTTGGCGACTCCTGCGGTTTGGCGCATTTTATCGGCCATGCGCTCGTCCTAGATATTCATGCCTCTAGAAGGCAAGTCTTAAGCATTCATAGGGAGCGGCCACACTCCCACACCTATATAGGTAGATCCCATCAAGTGCGTGTTACCGTGCACCACCAAACATATAGCTATGGGTCCATTAAGAGCTAGAGCTCAAACTTACTCCTTGGTAACATAATGACAACTCATGAGATTTGGCGCGTTTTATCAGCCATGCGCTCGTCCTGTATATTTATAGGCACTCTAGAAGGCAAGTCTTGAACCTTCATAGGGAGCGGCCAGACTCCCACATCTACATAGGTGGATCCCATCAAGTGTGTGTTACTGCACACCACCAAACATATGGATATGGGTTCATTAAGAACTAAAGCTCAACCTCACCCCCGGTAACATACAAACATTGTCCATCAAGTGCTAGCCTCGCTTACACCACCAAACATATGGTTATGGACCTGTCTCCGCACTGTCACACCATAGGAAGGGACAACATAAAACACAGTGCATTTCTTGAATGAAACTATGACTTTTCACATTGAACCTGTTAAAACCAGGTTGGATACATCACAGTTTATTCATGTATAGATTTTAGTCATGTCCCCCTCGATGTTTTTTCAATCAATGGATCCACAAGGTTCTTTTCAGACCTTATACAATCTAGTGATATTACTTTCTTTCGAGTAAATCGTTTACAATCATATGTCTGAGACGAATAGGTCTCCTCTTGCCAAACCCATCAAGTGTACAGTGTCCACACTGCCAGTCATGGACTATAGGTTAGGTTAAAGCATCATGCTCAACCATCATACATGGCATTTCACACTGTATTACAACAAAGCAGTACTTGAGAGTTGACCATTGCCAACGTCAATCACGAGTTGTTCTTATGCCCACATTGAGATATCTGCAACGAGCTATTAAACAACTAGCTCCATTGCCTACCAACTTCAACAAAAGCCAATATAACACAATAGCGAAGCAAATATCATATCAATAAAATCATATCTCCGCCCTAAGTACTCAAATAGTACACATCATACGTATATCGTACACACAGTTGGCACGAAAATATATACCGCAAACTTGTCAATCCACATATCATCACAATTGTGAAATATTATTATCTCAAATCAATTGAATCACCACCCAGTTTAGGTCACAAAAGACTATATGCCCATTTTCATCGTACTTAGAGTACATGCATTATTATCGTTAAGGGTAGTCCATGTACTATCAATATTGTATCAAATATTTGGTGATCTCAAGAAAAAGAGGTACAAGAGACCATAATTCACAAAGTGCCTTTTACAGTTCAACTTAAGGCAACCTAAGCCTCTGCAAGGCTCTCGAGCCCAAGTGCTAGCATCGTCAAGCTATTTACACTGACTTTGGGCAGTCACCAAAATGATATTTTCATCATAATCAATTTCCATGAGCTAGCTATAATTAGAAAACATTGGCAAAAACACAATAATCAAAAAGATTATGATCAAACAACATATCTTATAGGCTCTCAAGCGCTCTTCCAACCCCCATAATGGAATGTCTCACACTACATTCTTAAGCCGTTCAATTTTTCTATCTGCTAACTCAATCTTTAAGGATAACTAAACAATGCAGGCTTCAGAGAGGTGTCACAGCATATAGCTCACTAATGAGCCTAAATACATTGTCATTAGTAAAATATCTCTCATTGACATCAGACATCCAACACAACAAGAAGTCTATTACAATGTAAACCCCATTCATAGTACTTCACTAGTACCTCAACAGTTTAACTAGATCACTTCAATATTCATCATTTGAATCAATTTATGTAGACTAGGTCCACCACTGACATATGAAATAATAGGATGAATGTTGAGTTTTTCATCAAACCATAATGCTATCAATCACTTTAGCGTATTTAGCTTATGACGCGATGCCACATTTTTCTCCTCATCAAGTGAACATTAAGGTCATATAGTATGTCATCCAAATGACCAACATGAGCATACAACATATGACAATAACCCAAATAAGATATCTAGACACAAGCTAAATGCCAAGCCTATGATTTATCAGAGTTCTTATATGACCTGCATCTTACCCTTTTCACAAAGACTTGAAAAGAAGACACAAAACAATGATCCTAAGGGCATATAAGTCTCCGAGGACAACACAAGTCCACATATGACTCAAAATATATCATGTTTTTCCAACTATAAACTGAAAAATCAGCAAAACAATCCAAAAAAAACCCAGCATTATACTAGTATGGACAGAAACATTCCGCAGCTAAATGTCATAATCTGCAGTATGTACACAACATACAGCAGTTGCACATCATAGCAAGTATTAGTCCAGTACTACAAAATCCAGTATGTAAAAGTCCATAATAACATGGTATATCAACATCTTATAGCAGCTAACCGACATGTAGCAAAAACATACAGGCCAAACTAAACATGCAGCATCATATGCAGCTCGCAAACAGTCCATAAACAACACGTTTATCATTACTTCAAGCAACAAATAACAACATGCCAACTTGCTTCAAACATAGTCATGGGAAACACATGAGACACATCAACATGGAGGCTAATACACAAAATCATATTTGACTAAAGATAGTCGAATTGCGACGGCACTATCCAGGGTTTAATAAAGATCATACAAGGAGTTATATATATATATATATATTATTCAAGAACCCTCAAAACCACAGGTTGTTCTATAAATGTTTCTCCCTAAATATCATAATTCAAGAATTTGTTATTCTTTCAACACCTAAGAGAGCCCACTAGCACCCACTCATTATCGAGTTTGTCTCACTATCAATAAGCACTCTCGAAACAAGTGCATTTGTAGTTTCACAACGTCATCAAGGATTTTAGATTTTTCCTGTACTAGGGATGTACTTATTCAAATACAAAGTGTTCATCCAAAAGGTAGAAATATAGTAAGGGAAACCTTCGTACGCTAGAGACCCCCACACTTAGAGGTAGTGGATATTAGAAACGTAACTTTTTCAAGTTAAGGTATTCTATCTAACCTTTAAATTAGATTCTCTTTAAAGTTAGCAATAGCAACAGATTTTCTACCACAACCTCGAGGGCAACTTAGGGCCAACAAGCATCATATTCATCATGTCCTGAAGCATTTATTTTAGAACAATCTTTCTTGAGGAAGATGGTATATCATTAATCACTTATATTAGACCTAATCCCTTCAATATTACGGTCTTATATAATGTAACCATTATTATCCATTTGACACTAACCCCACACTTTTGCTAGCTCATGCCAATATTCACAAGGGCGTGAGTTTAACCCTCACAAAATAGATTAAATATGGGAACATTTCAAAATGGGATTTTTAACAGATGATATGTCCATCTGATCTCAACGTGAAATTGCAACATACATGCAAACAACAATATATATATAAGACAAATATTAAGTTTCAAGTCGTCATCTAAACCTTGCCCATCCTCAGATTTCTCCGCGCTACTACATAAGCATTTTCCATGATAAATGCTTTAAGCTTTTTAGGCATTAATGTTAAAAATATCTTACTAGGCATTTTATTTCCTTCCCTTTAAGATCTAATTAAGTGGGCCATATATGTTTTTCTTTTTGATCCCTTTTAGCTCATTTAGATCCCATGTTATTAATAGTTCAAACAGGTCTGACAAAAATAACAGCCCAAATTACCATTTCCTTTCGTGCTTCATTGAGCCTTTGACATCCTTACTTCCACCCGGTTGACACTTTCATAAGCCCAGTTAAAATTTCTTTTCTTTTATTGTTAACATCTCGGTTTCTTTTTTTTTTTTTTTTTTTTTTTTTGAACGAAGAAACCCTGGCAAGCTTTCTCTCTCTCTTTCTCTCAACCACCCCCACCACGGTCGGCACTGAGCCGCTGAACAGGGGCACCACAACTCTCCTAGACCACGATCAACACAACCCCAGGTGGAGCACAAAGGCTTCCTGACCACCAACGAATCAACGGAGTTGCCGCTCCATCCCGCTGCCTCGGCAGACTTCATTGGCAGCTAACTACCAAGCACTACCACCCTTTGGCACCGACTGCCACCACCAACAACAACTCAGATCTGCCACAATCGACGCTGACCATGCCGCAAACTATCGTGGGCGAAAACACGGCTGCCATTGTGAGCCGATTTCGCACCAGTCTTCATCGGATGATTTCCCCATTTTCATGGTTTTCTTCTATTAATTTACTAACTAATCATACATGCAGTAGCAATTTTAATACACTTTTGATGTAAGTCTCAATAGTTCGTTATCGATAAATATCATTCTTATTCTGATTCAATATCTCTGCAGATTCGATTTCAATTATGAACTGGACTAGGAATAGTCATGTTCTAAATTACTCAAAAAATTCATCTTTTAGATTGTAAGAAAAATTGCCTAATCGCAATAGAAAATTTCACCAAATTATAGTAAATAGTTAGTAAAATTTCAGTAGATAATTTTACTAAAAATAGCTGGAAATCTAGAGCGAATTTCCAGTAAAATAACAGTGAAAATTATCTAAACATATCAATTAAATAATTGTTAGAAAATTGATAAATATTTAATCATAGCAATGAAAAGAGAGAGTAATTAGAAAGATCTCACAAATGATGATATCGTGCCGTGGTAAATTCCATTGTCCTAAAAGACGATTTCGCCTTTGTTCCGGTGCACACAGTATAACCGGCGGCCGTCCTCTAGGATTAGCATGATCCGACTCTTAACATGCACTCGTTAATTGCCGGGTAGGAGTTCCTTAAACTTTGCCCAAATTTTAGGAGAGAGAAAAAACCGAGAGAGAGAGAGAGAGTGAGAGGTTGTTTGTTTTTGGTTGTAGCTAATGGCATATACATAGTGTAGAAAATGGTAACAAGCATTAAAAAAACGGGTGCAATGAATTCCAACGGCTATAAACGTTAACAAGCATTAAGTCATCGGCTATAATGGATTCCAACGGCTATAAACCGACGTAATAAATTTCAACGGCAATATTGTCATTTAATTCCCAACGGTCACAATTTTAATGACCCTAAACGACTAATAACGATAAACGGCCGGTAAATAGGCACAATTGGAATATTTTTCCATAACACTTAAGTTGAGCTTGTATCAATTTTCTAACAATAAAGGGGATAATATTCTTTACATAGGAAAATAGTAGTTCGAGGTATTATTAGTTAGTTAGAGATATTATTAGTCTGTTAATGATTGTTAGCTATAATAACTTGTATTAGTTGTAATATGAACAACAATGATCAAACAAACACTTTTCTCATCTATCCCTCTCTTTTCTCACCCCCTTCTTCTAATTCTTTTTCTCATCTCACTCTAACTCACAACCCTAACCCTAAACTAGGTTACAACCCCAATTGGTTGTAACAGACCGGCAATTTAAAGTCATCGAAAGAGCACAAAGTTGAAAAGTATGCCTTGCTTTCAATTTTACGTTTCTTTCTCTAGCATTAATGCTTTCAGTTTTACGTTTCTTTCTCTAGCATTAATGCATACTTCCAGGATCAGTACTTGTGTCATTTCTTTTCTTTTAACTCCCCTTGTAATTGGTTCGAAATTTCTTTGGAATATAAGCAATCTGCGTGTTGCTGCCGGTGTTCGAGAATACATTATGTCCTTTATGCTTTTTGGCATATTTCTAACATTTTTCCTACAGTGAATTTAAGTAGTGACGTTGAATGAGTTGATCTTAAATCGGCAATCGAAGTTTGTTCGCTCCATCTAAATCATGTTATATTTGATCCTGATTGAGTTATCTTTGAGTCAAGGTTGCCTGGCTAATTACTAAATGAATCGGGCTCAAGGAAGGTTATAAAGCCCTCAAGTTTATCTTCGCCCTAATTCTCATCTCTGAGCATTCAATGTGTAGACCCCAATTAAAGTAAAATGCCTGATGTTTAAAAATTTTATTATTTACGTACTTTATGTTTTAATAGGGTCAATTTTATTGATATCACTATAATATCCGTTGAAAATGTTGATATTATACATGATTAAATATGGTAATTTTAGTGAAAATTAATTGAATGGAAAAAAAAAAAAAAAAAAAAAACCTTATCAAATTCTCAAGTAAGATACTTAATCTTGCGAAACCATACATCATATCAATAGTTGTGGACAAAAAACCATCATATTATGATAGAGACACATAAATTCATGTTCAACATCAAAATTTTCAATAAAAATCCACTCAATTTAATATATGATATTTGATTGATAAAACTTTTAGCACTTCGGTACCTAGTGATATAGTTATTAAATGTTAAATGTACCTTATTGCATATATTAAAATGTGAAAAATGTGAATGATAAATCATCGAACTTCCACTACGTCTATAAATTTAACCTGGAACTGCAACACTCCACTCATAAACAAAACATGAGTAATCCAACAAAGCAGCCAAGGTTTCTATACTCCTTATCGATTGCTCTCTTCTTACAAACTCTTGTAGTTACAACCTCCATTGACAGTCAAGGAAACGAGACTGATTACTTGGCCTTATTGGACATCAAGGCCAAATTAACTCAAGACCCTCTTGGAGTTGTAGCCTCATGGAATGATTCTATGCATCACTGTCTATGGCCAGGCATCATCTGTGGTCATAAGCACCAACGGGTAAATTTGTTGAATCTCTCTTCTAGTGGCTTGGTTGGCACTATTTCTCCTTCCATTGGAAATCTTACTTTTCTACATAGTATATTGCTTCACAACAACACCCTTCATGGCCAAATCCCTCCTCAAATAGGTCGTCTATCTAGGCTCAAGACGCTTTCCCTTAAAAACAACTCCTTGGAGGGACAAATCCCAGCAAACTTATCAAGATGCTTTTGTCTACTAAGACTCGAATTTAGTCACAATCGCCTTGTAGGAAGCATCCCCATTGAACTTGGTTCATTGTCCAAGCTTCAAATTCTTGATATTAGCAACAACAATTTGACAAGGAATATCCAAGTGATAGGAAATTTAACCTCTTTGCAAGTCATTTGGATCGCAAACAATCCTTTTAGGGGAAGCATCCCTAACTCCATTGGAAATTTTAAGAGCCTTTCAATTCTTGCTAGTGAAATGACCAAATTGTGCGGTATGATCCCTATATCGATTTATAACCTATCCTTACTCACTGTGCTCTCTTTGGGACATAACCAGCTCATAGGGCGTCTTCCTCCAAACCTAGGGCTCAATCTTCCTCGTCTCCAGTTTTTGGATTTAGCTGAGAACTTCCTCACCGGGCAGATTCCCATGTCATTATGTAATCTTTCCAAAATCGAGATCCTTGAACTGCAAGGCAATAAGTTCACAGGAAATCTATCCACTAATCATTTCATCAATCTTCCACGTCTATCCAAGCTAGTCCTTGGCAATAATCACCTAGGTACAGGACAATCCAATGACTTGAATTTTCTTAAGAGTCTTGTGAACTGCACCCAATTGCAAGTTTTGGAACTGCGTGTAAATAATTTTGGTGGTGCCTTGCCCTCTTCTATTTCTAATTTATCCACAAGTCTAAATATTTTACGGCTTGAAATAAATCGGATATCTGGGAGTATCCCTTCAGGAATAGGCAACCTTATCGGTCTAACCAAGTTGATGTTAGGATTAAACAAATTCACAGGCAGCATTCCTGAGGATATTGGTATGCTTAAAGAATTGTCTTGGGGTACCTTTGGCACAAACAACTTATCTGGATATATTCCTCGTCTTTGGGAAACTTATCTCAGTTGACTATATTGTCTTTAAGAAATAATAGATTACAAGGAGCAATACCTTCAAGCCTTGGAAAGTGCAAAAGTTTGTTAGGTTTAGAACTTTCCAATAATGGCCTAACAGGAGCTATACCTCGTGAACTTTTCTTTCCTTCTGAGCTTTCCATTGGGCTATGGTTAAACGGGAACCGATTGACAGGCACACTTCCTCCGGAAGTCGGTTTGCTGCGGCACCTATCAATACTAGACATATCTAACAACCACCTCTTTGGTGAAATTCCAAGTAGCATTGGTGACTGTTCTAGCCTAATGGAGCTGAGAATGGCAAATAATTTCTTTTTTGGGTCACTTCCTCCATCATTGTCCGCTCTAAAAGGTGTTGCAATGGTTGATCTTTCTTATAATAATTTTTCAGGCACGATCCCAAGTTACTTCTCAAGTCTTAACCTAACAGCACTAAACATATCCTTTAATGACTTGGAGGGGGAGGTTCCGGTAGGAGGCATTTTCAAGAATCCCACTAACGTGTCAGTTCTCGGGAACAAGAGGCTATGTGGAGGGATAGTTAATCTACATCTTCCAAGATGTCCTACCAGAGATTCAAACTTAAAGGAAAGGAGAAGAAGTCGAGTATTGATAGTGGCAATCTTAGTCCCATTTGTTTTTTTTACTATGGCGACAATCATTTGGGTTGTGTTTTATTTGAAAAAGAGAGAGAAAAATACATCCGGGGAGCCTCTTTCAATGGATCCATTTCCCCAAGTGTCATATCATTCGATCTTTAAAGCTACTAATGAGTTTTCACCAAGGAATTTGGTGGGTGCTTGTTCATTTGGCTCGGTATACAAGGGGTTGTTAAATTTGAGTGGAAATGAAACAATGTACGCGATTAAAGCACTTGACTTACAACACTGAGGCGCATTTAGGAGTTTCATGGCAGAGTGTAAAGCCATGAGGAACATCCGTCACAGAAATCTAGTACGAGTCATATCTGCTTGCTCAAGTATAGATTTTCAAGGGAATGATTTTAAAGCTTTAGTTTACGAGTATATGACCCAAGGAAGTCTTGATAAATGGCTGAATTGCTGGTCACAGCCACAGTCACAGTCAGAGAGAAGTCAAGTTCATAATTTAGATCTTCTCCAACGAGTGAACATTATGATTGATGTAGCAAGTGCACTAGAGTATCTCCATGATGAATGTCAAATTCCAGTTATTCATTGTGATCTAAAGCCGAGCAACTTTCTACTCGACAATGATATGGTTGGTCATGTTGGAGATTTTGGGTTAGCGAGGCGTCTCCCTGAGCTCAAAGATCAGATCCGCAACAGCTCATTTGGAGTTCAAGGAACTATTGGGTATGCACCTCCAGGTGGGTATTGCATTACTTTCATATTCAAAGGTTATTGAGTAGAGGTGGCCAAGTTGACTAGATCTCAACCTGCCTAGATACTCGGCTCGGGTTGGGTTAGGTAAGTTGACTTGAGCACATGTTCGAGTCTAACACAAATGGTCTTGACCTTACTCGATTTGTTGAGTGATCTCGTTTGTAGGTTCAGTTGAGTCTAACTAGACAAGATCATACTAGTCTCGGCAGGTTAGACCAAGTTGAACCTGGGTTGACTTAATCTGATCAAAAGAAATCAAATTTATGTCTTCTTATTGACCCATGTCAAACCCACCTTGTGCTAGTTATGTGTCTATTGATAGGTTGGGTTGATTGGAGTCAAGAAAAAAATTGTACCCGTGACACAATATATTTATCATTAAAACCACTAGTCGGTCGACTAGTTGGTCACGTCTAAAGGTTATCGTTACTTGTTTTTATATTTGTCTTATTTTCCTTTTTTCCCCCAAACATGGGGTTTTGGTGTCAGAATATGGCCTAGGCAGTGAAGAATCCACAAAGGGTGACATATACAGTTTTGGAATAATTTTGCTCGAGATAATGACAGGGAAGAGTCCAACTGACCCAACATTTGAGAATGGCCTCGACCTTCACAACTATGTCAAAATGGCTCTACCTGATAGGCTAATGGAGATAGTAGATCCAATACTTGTATGTGATGAAAACGGATGCACCACCATAAATCAGAAACAAAAGGAGTACATTACATTGATGATGCAAACTGGGCAGGCTTGCTCTACGGAGTCCTCAAGAGATCGTATGGATGTTAGAGATATCATAAATTACATGAAATCTGCTAAAGAAATCTTTCTCAATACACGAGTTAGGGCTGCAGATTGTTGAGATATATATTATTTTTTATTTTCTTTTTTATTATAGTAAGTAAATATATGTAACTAAGCTTCTTATTAATAAGGCATTTAGTTCTGTCCTTTCTAGGAAGAGAACTTTAGTACAATTAGTGTTTTTTTATTTTCCTTTGATGAATTATAAATAGTTTATCTTTGTAATGACATGGTATCTGGTTTTTCACTTCTTCCACATATTTCAGTTTTTACATGATATCAATGCAAGTTACACTCATCTAAAATAGTCTTCTTCTATCCTCATAATTTTGCCATTTCTCATCCTCAGTAACAATACCGGATGCCATGTCAGGCTCTACTTCAGTCCTAGGATCCATGACAGGGGGAATTAATAATACAAGATGCCCTTATTATCTTAATCCTTGGTATCATCCCGGGCTAAATTTGGTCTCCAATGTCTTAACTAGACCGAATTACCAGTCGTATAAGTGGTCTATTCAAAAAGCGTTGAAGGTGAAGCAAAAGCTTGGTTTCGTTGATGGTTCAATTGAGAAATCAAATGAAGATTCATGCAACTACAAAAACTTGAGTCCTTATTGAAGAAAAACTAGAATGAAAAATACATTGAACAATATTGAGAGAATTGAATTGGATGATTCTCATTAACAAAACAACCTCCTACTTATACAAATCCTAAGGACAAGTGAAGAGTCTACTTGCAAAAGGGAATCCTAAGCTAGTTAATTACATGAACAATGAAAGTAAATAAAGAAATAAAGACAAAGCAAAACTCCCCCTCTCCCTCTTGATGTCAAAAGGGCCGGTTACCATGGGGAAGTAATGGGGCAAATTTAATTGATGTCTACCCTAATAAATACGTAGAATACCAAATACAATACTAAATACAAGAAAATACAAGTAAAA
This sequence comes from Simmondsia chinensis, assembly GCA_018398585.1. Taxonomy (NCBI): domain Eukaryota; kingdom Viridiplantae; phylum Streptophyta; class Magnoliopsida; order Caryophyllales; family Simmondsiaceae; genus Simmondsia; species Simmondsia chinensis. Next base: position 21,604,689 of record JAGTTD010000016.1, read on the forward strand.
TACTATGCAATAATTTTAACACTCCCCCTCAAGTTGGAGCATGTAAATTTACAATGCCCAACTTGTAAAGGAGAGAAGAAAAGGATGGAGAAGAAAGCCCCTTAGTGAAGATATCGACCACTTGTCCTGATGAGCACACGAAAGATATCGAGATCTCTTTGGTCATCAGCTTTTATCGAACAAAATGACAGTCGATCCCTATATGTTTGGTCCTTTCATGGAAAACTGGATTCAAGGCTATGTGAAGTGCCGCTTGGTTGTCACAGAATAAAATAGCGGGCTCTTGAACATCAACTGCAAGACCGACAAGTAAACGTCTCAACCAAACTAGTCCGCTTGTAACAGTGGCCATTGCACGGTATTCTGCTTCGGCGGAAGAACGGGAAACAACTGATTTTTTCTTAGAACGCCATGATATGGGAGCTCCTCCCAAGAATACAACGAACCCTGTCGTAGATCGTCTATTAGTAGGACAACCTGCCCAATCAGCATCACAATACGCACGAATGTTAAAATTAGAGTTATGTGGAAGGAAAATTCCTTGACCCGATGTCCCCTTGATATATCGAAGTACTCGGAAGGCGGCTTCAAGATGCGGAACTCGGGGATTATGTATAAACTGACTAAGTATGCTAACGGCATAACAAATGTCATGACGAGTAATGGTGAGATAAAGAAGTCTACCTACGAGTCTTCTGTATTGACCTGGATCCTTAAATAACTCCCCCTCTTCATCACTCAAATGGTGATTTTGAACAATTGGTGTACTAACCGGTTTCCCACCTATTAGCCCGGTTTCACTCAAGATGTCGAGTGCATACTTTCGTTGACTCAAAATTAACCCCTTTGGAGAGCGTGCCACTTCTATCCCAAGGAAATACTTGACAGAACCTAAATTCTTAATGCCAAATTTGACATTAAGGTTTGACTTTACTTCTTCAATATGACTCAGACTGTTCCCGGTAATTACAACATCGTCAACATACACTAGGATAGCGGTATATGCGGTCCCCTTGGTATAAGTGAAAAGCGAATAATCGGACTTAGATTGGACAAAACCCATTTCAATAAGCGAGTTAGTGAATTTCTGATTCCAATTACGTGAGGCTTGTTTTAAACCATATAGCAATTTTCGTAAACGACAAACTTTACCGGCATGTTGTCTTTCAAAACCTTGCGGTAATTTCATGTAGACCTCCTCATTGAGGTCACCATGAAGGAAGGCATTATTCACATCTAATTGGTGCATTATTCAATTCCTTGCTGCCGCAACTGCAAGTACACAACGAACTGTAACCAATTTAGCAACAGGAGCAAAAGTATCATGATAATCTATGCCCTCTACCTGGGTATAACCTTTGGCAACTAGCCTTGCCTTATACCTCTCAATGCTTCCGTCAGATTTGTATTTGATTTTATAGACCCATTTCGAGTCTATTGCTCGATTTCCCGGGGGCAATTCCTCTAATGTCCAAGTCTTGTTTTGTTTTAATGCCGAAATCTCCTTTTCCATTGCTTCTCTCCAATAAGGTGACTCGACCGCCTGTGCAAAGTTCTTTGGCTCATCACACGATATGTTGGCTTGTAGCAAATTAGAGTGTGAGTCAGTAAATTGTGCATTAGAAACATAATTTGATATAGGATAAACCATACCCGAGTTAGCCGATGAAGGGGTATCACGAGGATGGGCTATTGAAGGCGGAACATCAATCACATAATCTCGATATTTTGTGGGCATGGTACGAACACGGATCGGCCTCCCCACTTCACCAATGACGTCCTCCCTCTCCCTGGGCTGACCGAGCACTGTTCGGTCACTATACTCAGCAGCACCATCACCTGACGGTGCTGCTGGGCCCTGTACGGGCTCCATCCCCCGTCTTTGTATCATACTCCCCTCGTCAACATAACGTATGAAATCAAAAACATCATCATGTGAGCTTTTTTCCTTCGTCTCTTCAACATATGGGAAGACATTTTCGTGAAAAATTACATCACGTGAAATCACAATCCTTTTATTGTCTAAGTCATACACTTTGTACCCCTTTTTTCCATGAGGATAACTAACAAAAACACCACAAATCGCTCGACTTCCGAACTTATCTTTGCTACGATCCTTATTATGAACATAATATAAGGAACCAAAAACACGTAAATGTGTATATGAAGGAATTTTACCAAGTAGTGCTTCATACGGGCTCTTGTTTTGTAGACGGGGAGTGGGCATGAGATTGATGAGATAGGCCGCTGTCAACATGCATTCTCCCCAAAACTGAATGGGAAGACCTGCTTCAAATCTCAGGGCTCGAGCCACTTCAAGAAGATGACGATGCTTTCTCTCCGCTATCGCATTCTGTTGAGGTGTATCATTGCAAGAATTTTACACTTGTATGCCCCTTCCTGCATAAAAGTCAAGTAACGGTCCAAAAAAAAAACTCCGCACCATTATCACTACGAACTTGCTTAATCCGCGAATTGTACTGAGTTTGTACCATTTCACAAAAATTCATGAGCATATTGTGTGACTGAGACTTGTCACGCATCAAATAGACCCAGGTACATCTACTATAATCATCAACGATAGTGAGGAAAAAACGAGCTCCTGTCATTGACAATGTTCGGTATGGACCCCAAATGTCAACATGAAGCAAATCAAAACAAGCAACAGATCTACTAACAGAAATAGGGAAAGGCAACCGAGTTTGCTTAGCTCGATGACACGAGTCACAAACATTATCCAAAACAACACCAATGTTCAAACCGGAAAGACTAGACAATTTATTAAACGGAACATGACCCAACCGATGATGCCACAATACACCCTTATTAGCACTCCCAGCAATTTGAGCAGACATCGGAACAACACCGCCTTCCATCATGTATAGCCCATCTCGTTCTTTACCCACTCCAATCAGCTTCCTCGATGGCAGGTCCTGTATTACACAAAAAGTTTTGAAAAATGTTAATGCACAATTTATATCTCTAGTTAACTTGCTCATTGATAGCAAATTGCAATGAAAAACCGGAATTTGTAATACGTTCTCAAGTGTGATGTCGTCCGTGACCTTGGCACGCCCGACGTGTGTGACCGGTAAACAAGTGCCGTTAGGTAATTTAACGGAACGAATCTCGGTATTAACCCTTCTATCAAGTAAAACAAAATCGGATGACACCATAAGGTCCGTCGCACCCGTATCAATAATCCAACAAGTATTACCAAACGAACCCTGACCTGTCAAGTTAACACAAGGGGCACTACTTCCTTTGTTGAGTAGACCTAACAATTGTTGATATTATGTTGCTGAAAGACCCACAATCGGGCTTGCATCACGGCCTCTGGCCTGCTGGTCGACCAGTGCTGGCAGCAGCAGCAGCTGCTGCTGATCTGTTGGGTCGGAAGCCTGCTGCGCTGCAGCCGCAGCGGGCTTTCCGTTACTGCGGCATGGCTGCGTCCATCCCGGTGGGTACCCAATTAGCTCAAAGCACTTGTCTTGTGTATGTCCCTGCTTCTTACAATAAGAACAAACTGGGCGATTATTTGTGTTTGGGTTGTGGTCCGTTTACTGATGACGAACCACCGCCAAAATTCATATTAGTCCCTTTAGCAACAAGGGCAGTAGCCTCGAGTATGACAACGCTACCGGATGCAACACTTTGTTGTTTTTCTTCTTGACAAAGTGTTGAATAGGCACTAGCTACAAAGGGTAAGGGTTTGGAATTCATCAACTGAGATCTCACAGTAGAAAAAGATGGGTCTAAACCCATTAGAAAATCAAGTAACCTCTCCATGTCCCGTATTGCCGCAAAAGCCTGACCCGAACCACACGTACACGGAGGAATGGCTACTAGTGTATAAAGCTCATCCCATAGAGCCCTCAATTTTGTGAAATAGTCGAAAATTGACTTATTTTCTTGCTTTAAAAGTGAAATTTCGCGTTTGATTTCATAGATACGAGGAGTGTTCCCTTCACAAGAAACGCTCATTTAGATCTAACCAAATGTCGCGCGAGGTTTCATAATACGCTATACTAGCATTGATTTCCTTAGATACAGAATTGGTGAGCCATGAAGAGACCATGGAGTCACAAGCGCTCCAATTTTCGAAATCCGGTGAAGACTCATCCAGTTTGACAATGGTTCCATCAAGAAACCTGAGTTTTCTTTTAGCCTTAAAAACTTTAAAAATAGAACGCCTCCAGGCCGGAAAATTAGGACCCGTTAGAATGTCTTGCACAAAAACGAGACCCGGATGGTCCGAAGGGTGTAAGTAATAAGGTGAGTTCACATCTGGAACACCCCTTGATTCAACACTCGGTGCAACGATTTGATTAGTATTTTCTTCCGCCATTATGAATTAATCACGAAAAACACAAGTAAAAACAAGAAAATAAGTAGAAACTCACAAGGGGAGGCACGGCTGGGGTGCACAGCTGAAGAGAAAAAAAACTTTGATGATCCCGATTCAAACCCGCTCTGATACCATGAAGAAAAACTAGAATGAAAAATACCTTGAATAATATTGAGAAAATTGAATTGGATGATACTCATTAACAAAACAACCTCCTACTTATATAAATCCTAAGGACAAGTGAAGAGTCTACTTGCAAAAGGGAATCCTAAGTTAGTTAATTACATGAACAATGAAAGTAAATAAAGAAATAAAGACAAAGCAAAACTCCCCCTCTCCCTCTTGATGTCAAAAGCGCCGGTTACCATGGGGAAGTAATGGGGAAAATTTAATTGATGTCTACCCTAATAAATACGTAGAATACCAAATACAATACTAAATACAAGAAAATACAAGTAAAATACTATGCAATAATTTCAACACTTATGGCTCGATGATACTCTTCGGCTCACTAATTTTATTTCAAAGAGATCTATGGAAGTCTTGCATATCATGAGACGACAAGTGAGATATGGCTTGATCTTCAAGAATGTTTTTCTAAAGGAAGCGTTTCTCACATTTATGAATTAAAACAAGAAATTTCTCAGCTCGAACAACAAAATTTGATCATTTCAACTTATTATACTAAGTTGAAATCTTTATGGGAAAAACTCTATACCTATATCAAAATCCCTCCTTGTCTTTATGGGAAAAACTCTATACCTATATCAAAATCCCTCCTTGTACTTGTGGCTTCGCTAAAGCGTTTGCCCATATACGTGACATGAAAACACTATTAGAGTGACTAATGGTCGTGATTCTTCTTTTTTCACGGTTTGATATGAATTGATAAGTACCAAATCTTTTCCTTTGCTGCGAAAGGCTTATGTCATTTTAGCTCACAAGGAAAAGCAACAAAGTGCTATTACAGGAAGGACCATCGTCCCCGAGGTGGTGGCTCTCATCGTGCAAAAATGGAATGTCCGTGCTGTGTGAGCTGGTGAATTTGAATTCTAGGCTAGTCATTTGGCTAAAGAGGGGGAGAGGTGTGATGTCAAAATGAAAGGGAATGATGTTCACGGCCAAATGAGTGACCCATAATTCACCCTCTCAGTCCCACTTTGTCACTTAAGTCATTCCCTATCTATGTATGTGTGTGCGTGTGTGCACGTGCGCATATATTGTTGAGACTCCAAGCCTAGTAGTTAAAATCTCACATTGGAGTTGTGAGAGTAAAGAGATTAATTTATGAGCTTAGTAGGTTACTCCGCCTATTACCAATTAGTTTTTCTCACTTGGGCTTATATATAGATCTCATGTATGCCAATTCCACCTAGTGAAATTTAATATGGTGTCAAAGCATATCCATCAAGTAAATTTTTTTTTTTTTTAAGTTGAGTTTTGGTGGCCGAACATTGTGTTATTTTTTGGTCTTAGTAATCCTTGTGTTGGGCATTGTTTATAATACCCTTCTACAAGTTTATTTTTGTCATGGCAAAGAGCTTCATTATTCTTTGGTCTTGCTCTTTCGTTTTCTAAGTGTTTTGCTCAAACATTGAGGTATATGGATATTGTCTTTTAAGTTTTATTTTTTAACTGCTCAAAGCTCGGGAACATCTAGCTTGGGTTTATTTAGGCCCACTGAGCAATTGGTTACCACCCATTTTTTTTCTTTTTTTTTTTTTTTTGGAAATTTTGGTTTTGTCAGGATGTTGTTGTGGTTTGATTTTAAAATTTTGATCTTCATATTTCTTGTCTTCGGTGTAGCCGAGAGCTTCTTTGGCATTTTTCAAGCTTTGTCTTTGGTCGCTCTTCATTGCAGTCTACAAGTTTTATTTTCAAAGGTTCTTGATTTGGTTAAATCATGTCTAATCCTTCTTTTGATAAAGGTTTTGTTGTTCCCACGATTGGGGAGAGTTGTTAATACTTACAAATGTTTTACCTTTACTCGGGGATGAATTTTGTCATGAATTTTTTTAACAGGTCAAGCTTCTATTTGTTATAATTGACATCAGAGCGTAATTTTTAGGAAATTTGATTAATCACCTCAAATTATCTATCTTATCTTTGTTTTGGTCTAAGCCGTGGCTTTAAGTTCCTCCATTGTTTTTTTTTTCCTCCGGTTTCAAGCAAGAGTTTTGAAATCATCACTTAATGTCAAAAGTTTGATTTGCTTAGTTCTTATTTTGGGTTTGTTTTAGCCTTTTGTACCTATGGCTTTGGTATTAAAACTTATCTTGAATTTAGTTCTTGATGTTTGACTTTGTTTGATTACCTAAGATTTATTTTGGGAGACTATTGTTATTTTCGATGTTTGAGAGTTTGGATTAGAATTTTTGTCCTCACTCAGTGGTCATGTTCCACCTAAATTATTATTTGTGAGGCGTTTCAGGGTTCAAATTTTCAGTCCTCCTTTTGAGATATGTGTTAAATAATATCTGACAATGTCATGTGTTTTGGGGTTGGTTTTGAGGTTGTCTTTCAATCCTCATTTTTAGTCCTCATTTTCACTTAGATTTTGTATTTGGGGTTGTTTTTGGGGTGTGAGTGTTACACAATGTCTAACATTACTTTTGATCAAGATTTAGTAGTGGTTTTTGTGACAGGGGAGTAGCTGATACACTTAGCTAGTTTTGCCTTCATTCTTCGGGTCATTTTGAGGATGAATTTTTCTTACAAGTTTTCACTAGTTTCTTGGATTAGGCGGGTCATCCAACGACTAGATGGTTAGCTACTAGTTTCGAGGTATTTTTTTGTGGGACGCATATTACGTGGCACTCAAAGAAACTTTTGATTGTTTCGCATTCTTCAAATGAAGCAGAGTATCGTTCTATGGCAATCACCACTAGTGAATTGGTTTGGTTGTGCCATTTGCTATTAGATCTCGCAGTTCCAGTTACTAATCCTGCTATTTTGTTTTGTACAAGAGTGGTTATTGACAAAGGAGATAGCAACCTCTTATGTTCGTTCTATAGGGCAGTTGGCCAACATATTCATAAAGGCTCTGGAATTTCCATCATTTTCATCACTTCTTCGTAAGTTGGGCATTGTAAATTTACATGCTTCAGCTTGAGAGGGAGTTTGAAGATAAATATTTTCCTTGAATTTGTATTAGTTTTTTTCTTGTATTTTGTTTATTTTATATATTGTATTTAGTGTTAGGTATTAGTGTCATAATTCTTAGTGTTAATTACAGGCAAAACTCTCCTCCTTCCCTTTAGCTAGTAACCGACCATGTAGCAAAAGGCCAAATGAATGATGCCTTAATTTTATTTAGTAGCAGTAGTGTGTTCTTTCTTGCAAGAGTTAGGGCTAGGCTTTTGATCTTCCATTTCTTGTAATATAAATAGGGGTAGTTATATGTGAGTAACTTCATCCAATTGTTTGGATCAACGAAATATCTATCCAAAGTTTTAAGTATCTATTCTTTCTAAGTGTTTTGTTTCTTTTATATTGTTTATCTAAGTTTCAATATGTCTATCTAAGTCTTGTGAATATTGGATCCAAGTCTCATTCATTTTCTTAGTTTATTTTATTCTTGTCTAGTTTAAATTTTAACAAGTTAGATGGACCTCGGAGATGTGGTGTTGGAAGCATTTTACTTGACTATTTTGTCCTTGAGTATGAGGAAAATGGGCCTCAAGAAATATGCCCATGTCTTGAAGAAACGTGGAGATATTTCGAACTTGCTAGTCAATTTAAAGTGTATTAATACTACAATTAATAGCTTTTTCAACCATGAATTCGAACTTTTTGAATACGGCTAATAGTTCACTTTTTGATAGAATATTATAAATCCATGTAAATCAACTTCAGTCATCAACGAATGAAATATAGTAAGGAAACCTATTATGTGATAAAACCGGTGACCTTCATGTATCTCAATGAATAGAAGTGGTTAGCATTGAGTAAGATGGAAGACTTGACGCATAATGGCTTCAGACGGGAGGCCTAGATAACAATTATAGACATCATTAAGCACCTTGGCACCAACTCGAGCCATATGAGAGGCAAATGTGGTAAGTTGAAATAGAAGGTGGTAGAGACTGCGTTTAGTAGAACCCAAGAGCAAAACTAACCCCATCATTACGTCTTTAACAACACAAGAATCATGAAGAAACTCAAGTGCGACATTATAATCTACACTAATTTCAGAAACACTCAAAAGATACATACAGGATGTGAGAAAGATAAAAGGATAGTTAGTAAATGTAAATAGTGAATGCACTGCTATGAGAAATGGGAAGTATATACTATGATTACCAAACATAAATTGCTCACTACTTGGATAGTTATTAGGAAGCCAAAGAATACTCAGATTGTAGGACTTTGATACCATTTGTAGGGGCTTTGATCATTTGTTAGGACCACCCGCAAAATACCGAAACCGTATATCAAAATAACGATTACACATGGAAGGGGATTGGGAAGAAACACCGAAACTTACGTAATTTAACCAAAGCCTACATCCACGGAGGGAAGTGCAATAAATCAACTATAAGAATGAAAGTTTATATCATCTCAACTCTCAATTATTCTCAATCCTTATTTGAACATACACAGCCCTAAGATATACAAAGCGCCACCATAATAAAACCCTAGCATGTGTCATAGGGCTAAATTTGACTGACCCAGTTATCTACCTTTTAAATAAAGCCCATATGAACAAGCTTCACATATAACCCAATATAGATCATAAGTCATGTGGTGAGTGGCGCATAAATCAGGCTTCCAAGGTGAATCATCGATATTAGCCAAAAGAGGTGGCCCTTGATTCGAGGAAGCAATTTGGGAGGTTGTGCTGCTAAAAGTATCAGCGGTACAACTTTGATAAAATCGGAGAGAACACTTTAATGTTTGTTGTCCTAATTTTCAATAAATTTGGCATTAGATGTGTGGAGCAATTCTATGGTGCAGAACAACACCTTTTTTATTGGTGTAGAATTTGTATGTCGACACACAGAATTATGTGCTCATATCACCAAATTATATACTTAAAATCCCCGACATGTGTGTCGACACATAGATATCGTGTGTCGACACACAGCATGTACTCAGAATCACCTCTCATATACTCATATAATCAAATATGTACTCAAAACTATGGTTTTCTGCACCGTAGAAGTTCTGTAGATGTGTGGTTGCATCTATTTTGTTGTTGATTCTACTGCATTTGACCATTTCCCAGCATTCTTGCTTGATTGCTACAATGCTAAGAGGAGGGTTGTCGATCTCCATAGTGTTGTTGCGGGTGGTTCTGGCTTCAGTTGTAAGTAATATGTGTCAAAATTAACATAATACCAAGACTAAAATATAAAATAAACAACTCAAGAATGATTGAAAATTTGGATGATCTTATTCACAAAAGAAACCTATTTATAATACAAGAGAATGAACAAAAAACACTAGTAGTAACCCTAGAGAATACAAAACACTTGCAAGAATAAATGACCAATATAATTGAAAATGAACTCCCTTAAGGCCATTAGTAGTCAGTTATGGAGTGAAAAGGGAGGAGGACTAAATGCATTCAATGTCCTCCTTGAATTCTAGATCTAGAATATTTCCTATACTATGTACAATACAAAAATAATTACACATGTACAAGAAATAATACTAAAACCTTGACTTCAACACTCCCCCTCAAGTTGGAGTATATAAATTTGTAATGCCCAACTTGGGAAGGAAGGAAGAAAAAGAAGGTGAACCAAGAGCTTCAGTGAATATATTGGCCACCTAGCCTGTTAACCGAACAAACGAAGTAGAGACCTCCTTGGCCAACAACTTCTCCCCAACAAAATGGCAATCGACTTGTATATGTTTCGTCCTTCCATGGAAGACCGGATTAGACGCAGTGTGAAGGGCGCTTGATTAGCCATACCGTGATACTCTACTTTAGCGGAAGAACGTGAAACAACTATTTGTTTCTTAGAATGCCACGAAATTGGGGCGTCACCTAGGAACACTACAAACCCTTTGGTGGAACACCTACTAGTGGGACAACCTGCCCAATCAGCATCACAAAAAGCACGTAAGTTAAAATTACAATTATGTAGAAGGAGAATTCCATGCCCCGGTGTCCCATTAACATAACGAAGAATGTGATATGCGGCTTCTAAATGCGGAACCCATGGATCATGCCTAAACTGACTAGGAATTCTGACTGCATAACAAATGTCAGGCCAAGTAATAGTTAAAGTATAACAGGCGTCCAACTAAGCGATAGTATTGTCCTGAATCCTCAACCAGCTCCCCCTCTTGATTGGGCCAATGGTGGTTTTGGACAATCGGTGTACTAATTGGCTTTGCACCTAAAAGTCAGTTTCAGATAAAATGTCAAGGGCATACTTGTGTTGGTTTAAAACCAACCTTCTTCAGACCGAGCAATCTCTATACCAAGAAAGTACTTTATAGGCCCTAGGTTCTTTATCCTAAATTATTTATTGAGTGAGGACTTCACTTTTTCAATATGATTAACGTTATTCCCTGTTATAATGACATAATCCAACAACAACAACAACAACAACAACAGTCCCAGTGCCTCGCGGCTCCCGCAGTAAGCAGGGTCTGGGAGGGGTGGATGTACGCAGCCTTACCCCTTCCGAGAGGAAAGGAGGCTGTATCTGATGACCCCCAACTTGAAGTGCGTGTACGCCTGCAATTACAGCAAATCAATTTATCATCAATGGAATTAATAATAATTAGTTTCCAAATGAATTATAGCAATAAGCATGCAAGTATTTAAGTGTGCCTGTATGCCACAAGCAAGCTATAAATTAGAACTAACTAGATAGTATATAATGACATAGTCCACATACACCAAAACTGCCACATAGGTTGCACCACGTGAGAATGTAAACAGGGAGTAGTCTAATTTTGATTGATTAAAGCCGATAGAAATTAAGAAATTTGTGAACTTTAAATTCCAATTGCTAGAAGCTCGCTTAAGCCCATAAAGGGACTTTCGCAAACAACGTACTTTACCCACATGCTGACTCTCAAAACCTTGAGGCATCTTCATGTATACTTCTTCATCTAGATCACCATGTAAAAACGCATTGTTAACATCCAACTGATGAATTATCCAATTCCTTGTAGCTGCTACATCAAGAACACACCGCACAGTAACTAATTTTGCAACAGGCGCAAAAGTATCATGGTAATCTATACCTTCAACTTGGGTATATCCTTTCGCAACTAGTCGAGCCTTGTAGCGTTCTATAGACCCATCAGACTTGTACTTCACCTTGTACACCCATTTTGAATAGTTGGCTCGCTTGTCGGGAGGCAGTTCCTCTAGAGTCCGGGTCTTGTTTTGCTCCAAGGCTTGAATTTCCTTCTCCATTACCTCTCTCCAATGTGGAGACTGCACTGCCTATGCAAAATACTTTTGCTCATCGCAAGATGATGGGCCCAAGGAAAGTCGAGTGAGAGTTAAAACATTGCATTAGTAACAAAATTTGATAAAGGAAAACTTATACCTGAGTTAGCCGAAGGAGCAGTAGGATGAGGATGGGCTATAGAAGTCAGAACGTCACACACATAGTCTTGGTACTTAACCGGTATAAACCGAACACGCCTTGGCCTCCCAGTAACCCCCTCGGCTCCCTCTTCCTGGTCTGCTGAGGTCTGATCGACACCCTCCTGTTGGTGTCGGTCAGCACTAGGTCCACCACCACCGCAGGGTGGTGGTGCTGTCACAGCATCACCACTTTGCTATGGTGATGCCGTGAGCTTCTCTGGGGCTGAAACCCTCGGTGTCCCATCATTAATAAATCTAGAAAAGTTCTCTGGTAAAATTACTTCATCAATTTTATCTTGTTTTTCAAGAAATGGAAATATATCTTCATAAAAGAACACATCACGTGACACAACAATCCTTTTATTATCAAGATCATGCAACTTAGAGCCATTCTTTCCATGAGGATAACCAACAAAAACACATTTATTAGCACGATCCCCGAATTTATCCTTCGAACGATCCTTAGCATAAACATAACATAATGAACCAAAGAAACATAAATAATCGTGAGGGAACCCTTTTCATTAATACCTCATAAGGACATCGATCTTGTAACCGAGGAGTAGGCATGAGATTGATCAAGTAAGCAGCGGTTAAGACACATTCTCCCCAAAATTGTTTTGGTAGCCCAGCTTCAAACCATAGTGTACGAGCAACCTCTAACAAATGTCGATGCTTCCTCTCCACAACACCATTTTGTTGTGGAGTATCCGTACATGAATTCTGAATCTGAATTCCTTGACCTGCATAAAAGTCATGTAAAGGTCCAAAAAGAAACTCGGCACCATTATCACTTCTAACTTGCTTAACCTGCAAGCCGTACTGAGTTTGTACTAGTTGACAGAAATCCATAAGAATCTTATGAGACTGAGACTTGTCTCGCATCAAATACACCCATGTACATCTACTAAAATCATCGACAATCGTAAGGAAAAATGTGCTTCAGTTAAAGATAGAGTACGGTATGGTCCCCAAATATTGCAGTGTATCAAATCAAAACAACCCTTGGCCTTAGTAACTAATAACGAAAAAGGTAAATGAGTTTGTTTGGCTTGATGACACGAGTCACAAATAATATCAACATCAACATTATTTCCAAAATTCAAATGCGACAAACTAGTTAACTTGGAAAATGGAACGTGGCCCAATCTACGGCGACACAACATAGCCTTCTTGGTAGGATCTTGAACATGTGCAACCCTTGGAACAAACCGGGACTCCAAGAAATATAGCCCATCCCGCTCTCTATCGACTCCAATCAGCTCCCTAGATAGAAGGTCTAGTATCACACAAAAATTTTGAAGAAACGTTAAAGCACAATTTCTATCTCTACTTAACTTGCTCACAGAAAGTAAATTGCAATTCAAACCCGGAATTCTTAACACATTTTCAAGAACTATTTCACTTGACAAAATAGCTAGACCAATATCAAAAACGGGTAAAGTAGTCCCATTTGGAAGCCTAACTGTTTTAACCGTGTTATTAACAAAAGCATCATGTAAAACGAAATTAGAAGACACCATGTGATCAGATGCCCCTACATCGATAATTCAAGCATCACTTTTGTAGAAAGCTTGACCTGTTAGATTAATGCAAGGAGAACTTCCCTCGAAACCGAGAAGAGCTAACAATTGTTGGTACTGAGATCTTGAAAGACCAACAACAACGGGACTGTCATTTCCTGCATCAATTGGTGACTGCGGAGCCGGGAGAAGGAGAGGCACGTGATGCATCTGCTGCAGCATGTGCTACGGGTTGTACTTTGGCTACGCAGCAGCAGTAGCAGAGCAGTTTGGTGTTGCAGCCCCACAGCGTTGTTTCCAGCCTATGGGATAGCCAATAAGCTCATAGCAGCGCTCCCTTGTGTGTCCTTGTCTTTTACAATGAGAGCAAGAAAGCCGATTATTGCATCGAGGGACTTGTCTTTTAGGAGCGGACGCCTCCCATGGAAACATGTTATAAACCGAGAATCCGAGGCATGGACTTAAATTGGCTTAATGGCGGGAAAAGTGGTTAGGATGATTAAATTTTGTTCTTGCTGTTCTGCTGCTGCTGTTTTGCTTCTGCTGCTACTGGTGTGCTGCTTCTGCTGCTGATATGTTGCTGATTAGAGTCAGTTAGTCTAGTAAATAATGTTGATAGTCTTGTTGCTGCATTGTATTAGTCTTAGTACTTCATTTAGTCCCTTCCTAGGCTGTGTGGTGTAATAAATCTGCATTGTAATAAGCTGTTAACAGCAGGTTAACAGCCAGTCATGCTTGAGTTTTGTTAGGTTATTGCTTGGCGCCAAATAAGTGAGTTTAATTGTTAGATATTTTTAGGTGCTTCTAGATGTTTCCTTGCATAAGTCGGTTACTTAGGTGAGTCTTGATTCAATGTATTAGTTAGTCCTAATTGCTATAAGTAGGTGCATTCAGCTGTAATAAAAAATTATTCAATGAAAAATATCAAACAACAATCTCATTTTGAGATTAATATTCTCTCTTTCATCTAACTCTCTCTATTTTTCATCTCCTTTCCCTTCTTTCTCTCGTCTAAACTCTAAATCTCTACTTTCTTATCTCAATTTCACTTCTTCCTTATCTCATATTCTCAATCTATCTGCATTTTACTTAGTTTACGCTTGTGGTTCAATCCCGAGCGTAACAAAACACTATTCCCTTTCACGGCGAGAGCCACCGCTTCTGGGGTCACAACACTACCAAAAGCAACACTTTGTTGCTTCTCCTCTTAACAAAGAGTAGAATAGGCACTAGTGATGGAAGGCAAAGGTTTCATATTCATCAGTTGAGATCTAACAGTAGCAAAGAAAGGATCTAAACCCATAAAAAAAAAAAAAAAAAATTCTAGAAGCATCTCCATATCACGAGTGGCCGAAAAGGCCCGACCGAGCCCACATGTGCATGGTGGGATGGCTACCAACGTATATAGCTCATCCCATAAAGACATCAATTTGGTGAAATAAGCGAAAATGGGCATATTCTCTTGCCTTAAGTGTGCAATGTCATGTTTTATCTCATAGATACGAGGAACGTTTCCTTGTGAAAAATGTTTAGTTAAATCTAGCCAAACGTCGCGAGCAGTCTCAAAATATTGTATACTAGCATTAATTTCTTTAGAAACGGCATTTATAAGCCACGAAGAAACCATGAAGTCACACGCACTCCAATTTTCAAAATCCAATGAACGTTCATCCGGTTTTACGATCGACCCATCAAGGAAACCAATTTTACTTTTGGCTTTAAGGAATTTAAGGATAGAGCATCTCCAAGCCGGGAAATTAGGGCTAGTTAAAGTGTCTTGAACAAAAACAACCCCGGGTGATCCGAGGGATGAAGATAATAGGGTGAGTTTACATCAGGAACTCCCCTTGAAACAGTAATTGATGCAAAAGTTTGATTAGAACTCTCGTTTTCCATGATAAAATAAGACGTAAAATCAAAAACAAAAATAACTAGAGACAAGAGAATAACGGCTTACAATGCTTGTTCTTGACCAAGACGAAACACGAGCGGTACTTCGGATCAATCCCGCTCTGATATCATGTAAAAATTAACCCAATACCAAGACTAAAATATAAAATAAACAACTCAAGAATGACTGAAAATTGGGATGATCATCTTATTCACAAAAGAAACCTATGTATAATACAAGAGAATGAACAAAATAACACTAGTGGTAACCCTAGAGAATACAAAACACTTGCAAGAATAAATGACCAACATAATTGAAAATGAAACTCCCTTAAGGCCATTAGTGGTCGGTTATGGACTGAAAAGGGAGGAGGACTAAATGCATTCAATGTCCTCTTTGAATTCTAGATCTAGAATATTCCCTATACTATGTACAATACAAGAAAAATACACATGTACAAAAAATAATACTAAAATCTTGACTTCAACAATATGGGTCATGGGGGTGGAGACTTGGTGCACGGTTAATTATTGATCCAGCTCGTTAAAAAACTAGAGAAATTGTCAAAGGTGCTAGTGCCTCGTAGGATTGAGTAAGAGATGATAACTAAAGCATAATTTTCACGAAGTCGATCATGTATTGCACAAGGTCATAATCGGTGTTAGGTCCAACTTATATTTATTATTTAGCTATGTTTTATTTTGTTTACTCAAAATTGAAAAAGAAAAAAAAAAAAAGAGTAGTTGAAAATATTAATTTTAAGATAAGAGAGAGATTTGTTAGGATATTATTTATCGCAAAATTAATATTGTTTTGATATGATTTGATTAGGATTTCATTTAGGTGAGATTTGACTAAGATTAAGTTACCTAATTTGATTGTGATTAAGATTAGGTAACTTGATTATAAAAGGAGGTGAATTTTGATGGTTAGAGTGCAGAAGAAATAAAGAGAAAGAGAGAGCTGGGGATTTAGGAATATTGGATTTTGGGTTCAATTAGAGATTGTAATTCTAAAATTTAATAAAGAGCTTGACGCTTGATTGAATTGTAGTTTTGTTCTCTAGTTGAGAGAGTGTTTTTACGTTAAATTTTGGTGTGTTTATTTTTTCATTTATTTTACACTTTCGTTGCACTTGAATTGTGTATTTTCCTAATAATCGGGAACCTCAATGCACAACAGAAGAAAGCCTATGTGATAAAGACTTCATTTTATCAAGATAATCTTGCATCGACGTTCCTTGATTCTTGGGTTCACTAAAACATTGATAGACATATAAAATATTCTTCAATTGGGGCGTAAAAACGGTCTCTTAAGATTGATCCATAGGCTTGCTACAGTTGTACATGACCTGTTAGAAAAAAT
The DNA here is from genome assembly GCA_018398585.1 of Simmondsia chinensis. NCBI lineage: Eukaryota > Viridiplantae > Streptophyta > Magnoliopsida > Caryophyllales > Simmondsiaceae > Simmondsia > Simmondsia chinensis. The sequence goes on from JAGTTD010000016.1 coordinate 21,621,377, forward strand.
GATACAAGCAATTGTTAAAAAGTGATACAAGCCAATTAATGAAAAATCCATATCCCACATAGAAAAAAGAGGAAAGGTTTGTGCACTTTACATATAGCTATGTTGCCCAAGACTTCGAATTAAGTTAAGAGTAAGAGAATGGTGGGGACCACACGCATGCGAGAACGCCGTACTCGGGCAAGGTGTGGGTGATCTTTTTCTTAACGGGTATATTTATTTTTGGAAAGTATTTTCAAAATCATCGTGCCTCTTTACTGCCCTGTTACCGTTGCCACCATTTATTGCAATTGTTTCCCATTGGCCCTCCATTTACTGCAGCTGTTTCCAAACTTTGTGACTATTGGAATATGGCTATGGGGAGGTCTTTACCGATATAAAAATCATCTTGCTCAGCACAGTTCATCATCGTCAAAAACAATAAATCAATCTTTTCTCTTCTCTTCACTTCGGCTCTCTCTCTCTCTCTCAGATTTTGGGCAAAGTCCTTAGGTACGCCTACCCGGCAATTAACGAGGGCATGTTAAGAGTCGGATAGTATTAATCCCGGAGGGCGACCACCAATACTACTGTTTGTACCGGAGCAGAGGCGAAATCAACTTTTAGGACAGTGGTTTTGCCACGTTGCAATATCTTCGGTATTGTAAGGATTTCGGTTTTTTCACTTTCGATCGTGTCTTTTTGATTGTTGTGTTTAGATATCAGTCATAATTCTTCCATCAATCTAAAAGACAATTTTTATATATCTATATTTAAACGTAGCAACCAAATTACCTCTTCCCAACATGTCTAAAGTTGATCCCCTAAATGGAAAAAATTATAAGCGGTGGTCTTCGAAAATTTTATTCTACCTACAGCAAGTTAATATCGATTATGTACTTTATGAAAAAAAAAAAAAAGGTACCCGAGGGCGAAAATGAAAAAACCGCATATGAGGAAAAATTCACCTCAGATAACCAAACTTGTAGGAGTAATTTGCTACATTACATGAGTGATGGGATTTTTGATATCTTGGTAAAAATGGACTCGTCAAAAGAAATTTGGGACTCTCTTCAAAAAAAATATGGGGGTGATGATATAGGGGCTAGAAAATACGCTGTTAGTAAATGGATAGACTTTAAAATCGTGGACAATAAATCGATAATTGATCAAGTCCATGACCATGAAAACATAGTAACCACCTTAAAATCTATGAAATTACACAAGCCTATACTTTGATTGAAAAACTTCTACCTTCTTGGAAGGACTATAAAAATCAGCTTATGCATAAGAAAAAGGACCTAACCTTAAAGGAGTTAGTGGGACACTTGAAAATTGAGAAAGAAAATAGGCTCAAGGACAAGGGACACTCATACTTTGACCTCTCTAAGACTAATATTATCGAAGCTAGGCCTAGTGCATCTGACAGGTTCAAGAATAACTGGAAAAGACATCATTCTAATTTCAAACCTGGGGAGGATTCAAATGCCGAACAGCAAATTTCAAGGAGAATGCTACCATTGCGGAAAACGTGGGCATAATGTAAAAGACTGCAGAAGCAACATGAACTAGGCTAAGAACTCGAAGCACAAAGCCCACCTTATAGAGACAGAGAACATTGTAGCTGTTGGTTTAGAGATGAACCTGGTGAACAATATGACTAAATGGATAGTGGACACCGGGGCTACCAGGCACATTTGCACAAACCGAAGCATGTTCTAGGAATACCAGAAAATGATCGATGGAGAGATAGTCTACATGGGCAATTCTGTAGCAAGACCTATTCTCGGAAAAGGGAAGATTTCTTTAAAAATTACTTCTGAAAGATTTCTTAATTTAACAAATTTGTTGCACGTGTCTGAAATGCGTAGGAATCTGATATCAGGTAGTCTTTTGATTAAAGCTGGTTTAAAGCTATCCTTTAACTCGGACAGACTTGTCCTAACTAGAAATGGGGAATTTGTGCACAAGGGAGTTTGTAATGAGCGTCTATTTATCCTTGACGCTATTTGCATGAATGACAATATTAGTATCTCTTCTACTTATCTTGTTGAATCTCTTGAACTATGGCATGCTCGCTTAGGACACATAAATGTTATGTCTATTAAACGACTTAAGAAAATGAACATGATTCCTAACTTCAGTAATACCAACTTAGTAAATGTGAAGTACGTGTATAAGCTAAACATGCTAAAAAACCATTTAAGTCAATCAAGAAACAATCTGAACCCCTTGAACTAGTACACAATGACTTATGAGACTTTAAAAGCCAAATGAGTAGAGGAGGGGAAAGATACTACAAGGCATTTGTCAATGATTACTCTAGATACTCGATGGCAAAGATGAAGAAGAAGAAATATTCTTAAAATACAAAGCTATGAGTCCGCAACAATCAAAGCCCTCACCTTCTCCTCTCTAATTGGGAATTATGTCTAATTAGAGCCTACAATCATCAAATAGGCACTTGGAGCAACAAATTCAAATCGGCCCTCTTTTCCAGGACACGGTGCCGACAAACAAGAGCTCGAGATTGTCCACCTTCTCTAATGTCATGTTAAATTTAACCGGGTCTTTAGGTTCGACCCTCAAAGTTGATAGACATGAGATCCACGTATAAGCCCAAGTGGGGTTCCATCCTAAGACCAATTGGCATTAGGTAAAGTAGCCCATGAGGCTTATATGCTGGTCTTTTCTTTCCTACAACTCCTGTATAGATTCATATTTGACTCGCATGTAAAGTTCTTAATACTCCTCCTTGCCTGTGAGTCATCGACAATCTGTACCCGCTAAACATAAGCAGGATTTAGTTGAGAAATAGTGTTTGATGTCGTCTTATGACTGATGTTTACATATTGTGGTAGAAACTTGGATGCGTATGGGTAAGTCCTATAAATGTGCAGAATGAAATTAAAGGTTGCAAAGTGAGCCTTGGTAACCAATATTGAAAACAGGGGCTTGAATTTATGTTATGAAGGCTGTGTCATTTTCACTAGTTTTGGAAGAGGATGAGAGGAAAGTTTAGAAACAAAGAATTTTTAAGCTTTTTTGTAGGCTCCATTTGAAATTAAGAAAATTTAAAGGAAAGAAAAACGTAGGGAAAAAAGTTGAAAGGAAAGAAAATAAAGCAAAACGAATTTTTTTTTTTTTTTTCTTCATTGTTTGGAAGTCAAGGAAAAACAAGTTAAAAAAAATATACTTTCTATAGATCAAATTTTTTTCCCCTTTATTTGGTTGATAGAAAATAAAATGAAAAAAAATAACTATTGTCTAACTTAATAAATTATATTCACTTTATATCGTTTAAGCCGTGTAATGTTTCTAGTAACAGTTCTTGATATTGTTACATTTGAAATTTCTTATTTAGCCACCCTAAGTTTAACTATTACCTATATGCTTGATATTTCAATATATACAATCATATATCTTGAGGTTTAAAAATTTTAAACAAAATATAGTTCAAGCACATGTGTTTAAAATATTTTTTAAATATATTAATATTTTTTAATATATTAAATATTTTTGAAATATATGAACTTTTTTTTAAAAAAATTAGATATTTTATTAATATTTGAAATATTCTTAACGATTTAAATATTTTTTAAATTTTGAAAATATTATAAATATAAGGGAGTTTATCACTTAGGTGCCCTAAAGTTTGAACATTTATCACTTAAGTACCCTGACATTTTAATATATACAATAACGTAAGCGAGCTTTCAAAATTTTATCACTTAAGAACCTTATGCGGGAATGTTGATGTCATAAATGATTACAACAATGCATACAATTTATATCTTTGTTATCAACGAAAATCTAGTAGATTATGAAAAAAATTTACTGAACTATGACAGAAGATATGTATATATTGACGAAATAATGCATTATATTAGCATTTTATGACAAATATTCAAACATTGTTGATCAAGCATGAAGTTGTGATCAAGTCTAATATATAGGTGTTAAGATGGTTTGGGTCCAGAATCATTTTTTTCCCCATTTTCCTCTCCATCTCAAGAGGAAAATTATTTTCCTCAAATTCAATTGTAAGGTTTTAAAATTTTCCATTGGATTTTTTTCCTTGATGTTTTCCATGTACTCCAAACACGGAAAAATCACTTTCCTCCAAACTTTTTTTCCTTTGTCAACATTTTCTCCATTCCAAACGGACCAGTAAAATTTTCTAAGAAAATTAAAAAACTAGGAAAGTTGTTCAAAAATTGAGTTTTTTAATTATATAAGTTGGAAAATAATTTTCAATTTCCCTATTCTTTGCTAAACTCAGGAAACAACTTAAAACTGTTTTCCAACTCCACTTTTTTGATTTGCCTATGTTTTTCACTTGTTTCTTCATATTCTCTCATCCTAATGAACTTCTTCCTTACCCTTCTCTTTCTTTTTCATTACTTAGCACGGTACAATTAGTCCATAGTGCAAACAATATTGCTATTATACAAGAGAGCATAGAGGTGGGTATGTCTCAACAAACACAAATGAAAGCGATCAGGCAACCAAATGCTGATCAATTATGATTATTAATCAATTGTGAACGATTATATGTTACATGCTATTATTCTAGAATGTTCTAGACTGGTCTAGGGTGTTCTAGAGATTGTTCTAGGATATTCTAAGATTGTTCTAGTGTGTTCTAGCTTATTCTAGTTAGTTCAAATGTAATGGAGGGAAAGTTGGTTGAGCTCATACTCAATAAATACAAAATGGTTGCATGAAAGTGAGGCAAGCAAATGAAATAAGCTCTAATCTTCTTCTATGCTCTCTCCCTTCTTCTCCTCTTCTACTTCTCTTCTAACTCTAATCTCTCTCTCTCTCTCTCTCTCTCTCTTTCTCCCCCTCTCTCTAATTCTCTTCTCTAACCCTAATTCCCTAGAAATTCTCTCGATATACCCTTAATAGATGCATTATTTGGTATCATATTCTAGGTTTGTGCTACGTAATTCTTCCCTATGGCTGAAAATACTCGAAGCATATCCGATTTGCATCGATTGGAGGCTTGTATGGACGAAAACGACATTCGTGTGCAGCACATGATGGCTGATCAATTCCAAGCCTACGATGAACATTTTCGATCGATGTCCAACTCGATTGTTAGCGAACAAGCCAACGTTGCTTTGATCAAGAATGAACAAAGCAAGATTATGGATCTTTTGCATGAAATTGGTCAAATAAGATCGGCATTTACTGAAACTACACTTGCGGAGATGATTACTTTTATTTTCCATCCTATAAATAAGGATGTCCTTTAGGAGGTATTCTCTCCATTTGGTCCTATTGAAGAAATAAAAGTAATTTCGTCATCAGATTTCAAAGTTAAAGCTCCAATCCTTTTTTTATCAAGAGCAAACGCAATTTCTGCATGTTCCTTACATGGACGAGCTATATATGATGGATGTTGCTCTTTGGATATCCAATTTCTCAATATTGAGCTTCAAGCATTTGACAAGGAATGTTCTATTAGAGGTGCATCTACTACAAATTCGGTACCCTTTTAAACAAAATGAGTTGATGTGGTACACGAAATATATGTCAAGTATAGTACAGTTGTTGACAGTAAAGGTGCTTGCTCAATGAAGGGATTTGAAAGAGATGTTTCAACCTCTGAAATTGAATTCCGAGAACATAAGCTCGAAGCTCCACAATTTGCGCAACCTAAGCAACATTGCCATGTGCTAGCAGAGAATGCTAATATGAAGCTACACATGGATGTGAATTTTTCGGAATCTGATGACCTTGCTCAAAAAGTGGCTAGTGATGTTTTAGAAAATGATATTATCCAAGAAGAGTTAAGTTTGATCAGAAAGGATGTTAAGCTTAAAACAGCTCTTGCAGTCTGGGAATCACTGATATGGCCAGGAGTTAAATACGATGATTTTGCTTCTGCTTGTGACTATTTGTTGGCTGGAAATACCAAGCTTATGTCTTGGACTTAGCATTTGCGGTCGTGGACAACAAGGAAGATGTTTTTACTATTACCGTTGACAAGGCGCTGTAATAATATCATTTAATTCATGGTACTTCTATGGTCTTGACTATATTGTTGCTAGCTTTTGCAATGGCGTTCTTCTTTGGAACACTCAAGCTCCAAATATTTATGTTTGATGGTGAAGAAATGTTCAAGGGATTTGTAATTGCACCCTTTGATGGCAAGATTACTACAAGTTCTAGATTTGTTACCTGGATTTTCGACCTTGAGGGCAAGGTCGTTGTCAAGCGAGGGGTATTGTTACATGCTATTATTCTAGAATGTTCTAGAGATTATGTTAGGATGTTCTAGATTGTTCTAGTGTGTTCTAGGTTGTTCTAGTTAGTTCAAATGTAATGGAGGGAAAGTTAGTTGAGTTCATACTCTATAAATACATAATGGTTGTATGAAAGTGGAGCAAGCAAATGAAATAAACTCTATCTTCTTATATGCTCTCCCTCTCCTTTTCTACTTCTCTTCTAACCCTAATCTCCCTCACTCCCTCCCTCCCTCCCTAATTCTCTTCTCTAACCCTAATTCCCCAGCAATTCTATCGATGTGCCCCTAATAGGTGCATCATTATACTAATCATTAGAATAGCAGTTATCACGTTATATGTGTAGGATATATTTGTATTCTATTTCAACAATGAATTACCCTTTTTTCGTTGCATTCCATTAAAAATTATGAGTAAACTACTTGCATTTTAAAATTGTACACATATATTTATCTGATGTTTAAATGAATATCCATTATAATTCGTACATAAAAATAGACGGTATCCAAAAGCAATTCCTGATTTTTCCCGGATTGGATGTACTAAAACCGATCAATTTTCAAATTAGTTTAAGTCGGATCATATTATCGAATTTTCATGTTTAGGGTATTACTTATATCTATAGTTTTTTATTTTCATGAAAGTGAAAATTTGAGATTATTTGAACACATTTCCATTTTTGTATAATGGAAAACTAATAACAATTTCTTTTCAAAGGGAAAATGATAAAGCAAAGTTAAAGATAAAAAAGGAAAATGGAAATAAAAATAAAAGTTGTTTTCCGTTTTCCAAATAAGACCTGAATTTACCATTTGGGAGACTTGGTCGTTTTTATTCCATGTGAAACAATGTCCATAAGATGAATTCTTTATATCTCATCATTTTAGAAGTGGAATACAATCATTTAAATTGTAGACAACAGTATTATGGGAAGAATACTAAGAATAAGAAAAAATAATATGGCAAAAGTATCAAGCTTGATAACGAGAGATTTGGAGCATGTTGCTAAAACGTGGAATTATGCTCCAGAAGATGTCCTTCCTGTAGGATATTATTTATCTCAAAATTAATATTAATCTAATTTAATTTAGATATGATTTAGATTTGGTTTGAAAAATATTTGATTAAGATTGGGTAACCTAAATAAGTTTGATTTGAATTGATATATTAAATTAGATTAGATTTAGGTAACTCAAATATAAATAGAAGTTGAAGGTTATTGTTTTGGATGGAGAAAAAGAAAGGAAAGATATAAGAGTTCAAGGGTTTTGTAAAAGGGACAGGGTAGAGAGAGAGAAATTGTTGTTGAAAGGTTTATTGATTGAGAGACATTAATGAGAGTTTATAGCTTCTTCTTTCCAAAGCTATATGGAGAGAGGGTTGGTGGCTCACCGTGCAACAGTTAAACTTGGAGAGGGTTGGTGACTTACCATACAACAGTCATACTGATGATGATTGTTGAGTAATGATGATTGTATGGGATTGAAGGTTATAATTAGAGATTGTAATTCTTAATTTCATAGTGGATTGAGACACCCGTTGGGTCCCATGGTTTTTCCTTTTAGTTGAGAGAAGGTTTCTACGTAAAAATACCGTGTGTTGATTTTTGCTGTTTTTAATGTCTTTTACTTTCGTTGTACTTGATAGTGTGAATTTTCGCAGCACTTCCAAAATGTTGATTTTTACATGCGTTACTTGGGAGACTTCATGGTCCAATTGTTAGCAATCTTGAATTAAAATAATAGCCAATATATAATTTAGTAACCCTATGTAAGGGAAAACAACTTAAATGTTGTGTTACAACAATTATAGGATATTCGTGATCTATTGTGTTAGGTTGATGTGATTGATCTAGGTTCTTGGAAAAGAAGTTAAGAATTTCACATCTATGGTTTTCCTTAACCAAAATATCGTCAAGATATTTTCCGATTAATAACCATACAGTTGTTTATAAGAACGCTATAATTAATGATGGATGAAAAGCCCTATTGAGATTCATGTCAGCTCTATTATTGAGGCTGATGCCGGGCTAAAACCCCTGCTATAATTAATAATGGGCTACAAGCTCTATTGAGAAACATGTTGGGCTAAAAGCCCTATTACAATTATTGATGGGTTACAAGCCCTATATTGAGATTCATGTTGGGATAAATGCCCTTTTAAGACTGATGATGGGTTAAGCACTCTATTAGAATGCATGACAAGCTAAATGCCTTATTAAGATCCATGGTGGGTCCAACACTTTGATAAGATCCCTAATGAATAAAACATTCTAAACTTGTACGATAAACACACTGTTGAGATCCATAATAAATTATATGCTCTGATAAGTGTCATATGCCTTATCACATGTCCTATCGAGCTCTTTTCCATATTACACACCTTGCTGTGTGTCACGTCCCCTGCTAGCCTAAAGCGAGTTCAGAATTCACATAAACAACAAATACAGAACCTCACAAACAGAGCTCTAATGCCTCTATCACTCAGATGAACGTTGTACAATAGCAAGTTGTGGCTAAAATAGGCTTATGTATATAATCTATGACCGAACTTGGATTGATCGAAGTTTTCCCGTGGAGCAGGGGAGCTAGTATATTATAGATATGCCTTGCTACTGTAGATGGCAGAATAAGTATATACCAAGTCCAAAGCTACTGATCTCTAATGCCAGACGCCCTGTAACGCATTGCTAATGACAAAAGCCCTGTTACAGATCCATGATGCTAAAAGCCCTGTACGGCTACAAGTATATTTATAAATTGAACCTTGTAGCCTGCTATTGGAGAGGGGTGAGCAAATTATAGATACTATTGAATAGGTAATTACTTTATAAATAATTGGGTAGCAATAAGTGTTAAAAGAGGCGCCAACTACTAAGAAAACTGCCACCCCTGTTAACGCTGCACGAACGTGTCTCGGTAAATATTCACCCCAAGTGTTTATCATGACCCTGGCCCGATAGCACTAAAACAAAAGCGTCCAAGTAACTCTCCTGGAAACCATCCAAACACCCCTAGGCGGTACTCTTTCCTCCATCACCCCTAGGCGGTACTCTTCCCTCCATCACCCATAGGCGGTACTCTTTCCTCCAACACCCCTAGGCGGTACTCTTCCCTCCATCACCCCTAGGCGGGAATTCTTCCTACATAACACCAGTAAACCCATCCCCATCTACTATAAATATAGCAAGAATTACAACAAGAAGGCAAGGAACTTGAGCCCGGTTCTCCCATAAAAGATCCAAACCAAAAAACCCCTTAAAAATTAGCGCAGTCTGTGGGAAGGGCACTAACACTTTCCAATGTCAAGTACCAGTCATTCCACCACTCCCAACAGGGAATACCACAATCCAGGTTATGTGACCCAAGAACAATTCAATCAACTACAACATCAAATAGGGCAATTCACCGCCACTCACAGAACCTCCCGGCACGCCCCGACTCAAAGCCAAAACCCAGTTACCAAATCCAGTACGAGCACTTACCATAACCAAAGAGGCAGAAACCACAGGAAGGCTACCGAGTCAGTAATAACGCCTCCAGTACCAAGAACCCATTCACCTTTTACGTCCTGACTTCTCCTGGCACCAACTCAAGATCCAGAGGACCACCTGGCTGGTTTTATGGCGCAAATGTACCTACAAGATGTAGGGGAGGATATATGGTGCAAATGCTTTCCAGCTACCCTCAAGGGGGTTCCACAAAATTGGTTCGCCTCTCTCTTAAGCTCATCCATTGATGGATTTTCAGAGCTCTCAGAGTAGTTTGTGCGTCATTTTGTAAGCAACAAAAGAAGAAGAAAGACAGCTGTGCATCTTCTCAAGCTACAACAGAATGAGTTCGAACCCTTGAGGAGTTATGTACGATGGTTCACACGTGCCATGATCGATGTTGCCAACCTCTTTGATGAAACGGCTATTACCGCCTTTATAAACGAATTGCAGAACTCCAATTTCAAATTTGCGCTAGCCTAGGGACCGCATTCAAAAATTGATGAATTGTGACGTAAAGCCAATAATTATATTACCGCTGAGGATGTGATGTAAGTAATCCCAAGACCAGAAGTAGCTTAGGTAGGGGCCTCTCTAAGACCAAAAGTGAATTCTAGGCCACCGCCAATAAATACCCGCCCACCAAACAGACGCAAGTCCCTCTTTAAATCTCAAATCCCACCGAAAACCGCACGACCACTGCTAGTAATAAAAACAAAAGAGCAGCCAAAACACTCCAAAGACAAAAAAGATAGTTGGTGTGCTTATCACCAAACGACAACCCACAACACTGCAGAATGCTGCACCTTAGAATCCTGCATGGAAGAAGCAAAGCGCATGGGCCAGTAGGTGGAGTACGCGGACTTGAAAAGAATTAAAACAGGGAAAGCTTGTGGTGAAGATAGTAATAGCCCAGGCCCAAGCAAAATGACACCCCAGGTCATTGCAACCATCACTAAGGGGGAGCCATTCGTAAGCAAAAAACAAGAAACTGAGAAAAAGGGGAAGGAGCCCTATCTTGCACTCGGTAAACCAAAATGCATAAGTTTCATGAAGGAGGATGCCCAAGGGGTTGATACGTGCCAAGAGGATCCTCTGGTCGTAACCGCTAATATACGCGGGTATGCCCTGCCCAGGATCCTAGTTGATCAAGGCAGCTCCATCGATGTTCTCTTCCTAAACTGCTATGCCTAGATGGGAATGCCCATCTGCTCCCTTATTCCCACATCAAGCCCTATCGTAGGGTTCACCGGGAATCCCGTTGTACCCCAAGGGAAGATATTTTTAGCCATAACCTTTCAAGGAGAGGAGGGACAACGCACTATAAAAATTGAATTCTAGGCTCCCTCAACCTTCAATATAATCCTTGGAAGACCCTCCTTAAACAGCCTAAGAACCATGGTTTCCACCTATCATCTGGCCACGAAGTTTGAAGCTGATACTGGCGACATCATGACAATTCACGGCAGTCGGGGCTCTCTTTCCGAATATTATCATAACTTTCCTGATTCAGCCTTGATACCGGCGAACCAGCTGAGCCTAGGTTATCCTCAAATCCAGGCACAGTCTCCTCGTCTCTGGAGAAATACGAACTAGAGCCAGGGCGGCACTCACTTCCTTAGCACCTAAAGGAAAAGATCGGTGAGCTCCTGAAACAGTACCAGGATGGTTTTCGCGTTTTCCACCAAAGAGATGCCGAGAATACCGCCAGAGGCGATCACTCACCAACTCAATGTCCAAGTTGACAAAAAATCGGTCAAGCAGCGGAAGCGTAACTTTTGCACCGAACGCAACGAGGCCATCAAGCTTGAGGTACGGAAGCTGATCCAAGCAGGATCCATTAGGGAGGTGGCTTACCCAGAATGGCTTGCCAACGTAGTACTGGTAAAAAAGGCAAACGAAAATTGGAGAACGTGCATCGATTTCCCAGACCTCAATAACGCCTGCCAAAGGACTCCTACCCTCATCCTAAAATAGACAAACTGGTGGATTGCGAGCTATTAAGTTTTATGAATGCTTTCTCTGGGTACCATCAAATCCAAATGCATCCAAGTGACGAAGAGAAAACTTCCTACGTAACAGCTGAAGGCACTTACTGCTATAAAGTCATCCCATTTGGCCTCAAAAATGCCGGCGCCACATATCAACGGCTAGTCAACAAAATTTTTAATTCCCAAATAGGTCGCAACATGGAGGTTTACGTGGATGACATGATAGTTAAGTCCCAAAAAAATCCGGATCACATTGAAGACCCAAGAGAAGCTCTAGAAGCACTCAGACGGTATCAAATGAAACTTAACCCAGAAAAATGCTCATTCGCGGTACCTGAACGAAAATTCATAGGATTTATTGTCAACGCTGGAGGATCGAAGCCAACCCTAGAAAGATACGCGCCATTCTCGAAATGGGATCGCCCCGTTCCTCTAAAGATGTTCAGAAGCTTGCCGGCTGCATGGCCTCCCTTAACCGATTCATTAGCTGCTCTACCGAAAAGGCCTTGCCATTCTTTAAAACATTGCGAAAGAAACAATCCTTTTGTTGGAATGAAGAATGTGAACACGCCTTCCATCAATTAAAACAATATCTGGCGCATCTTCCCGTCATTACCTCCCCTAAGCCAAATGAAAATATGAGCATTTACTTAGCCATCTCGAAAAACACCACCAGTGCCGTACTGGTAGCTGATCGCGAGGGTCGACAACTCCTGATACACTTTGTGAGTTAGTTCCTTAAAAACGCAGAAAAGAGATACCCTGCCATAGAAAAAACTGCGCTGGCCTTAGTCACAGCCGTACATAAGCTGAGACCTTATTTCCAGGCCCATACCATAACTATGCTCACTCATCTCCCTTTCCAAAAATTGCTGGCAAAACTGGACTGCTCTGGAAGAATGTTGAAATGGGCAGTAGAACTTTCAAAGCATGACATACGATACTTACCTTGCCAGGCCATCAAGGCACAGGCCCTAGCCGACTTCTTAGTAGAATGCGATTTCGAAATGCCTGAGCTAGCAACACCCCCCAAGGAGAATCATCTTTGGAAGCTATTAATTGACAGTTCTGTCAACCAAGGGGGCAATGGTGTAGGCATTGTGCTGATAAATCTAGAAGGAGAATACACAGAATATGCAGTAAGGCTTAATTTTGATGCCACTAATAATAAAACCTAATATGAGGCCCTGCTTCTAAGCATGTTGAGATCTTCAGTGACTCAAAACTGGTAGCAAACCAGGTAACTGGAAAGTATGGAGTAAAAGAACCCCACCTGACACAGTACCTTGGCCTAGTCCAGCAAAGAATCTTCGAGCTAGAAAGCCTCAGTATACGAGGAATCTCCTGAGAGGACAACAAACGCTCTGACAAGCTAAGTCGGCTTGCTGGCCTCAAGCACACAATGGAAAGGGAAGAAGGAAGCATACAGATTCAAGAGGTCAGCTTAAAATACACAAACCGACCCCCTCATATGGACGAAATGCAAATACAATATGAAGAGGGATGGATGCGTCCCATTTTGGATTTCATTCTTCAGAACAAGATATCCACAGACAAAAATGAAGTGCGAAAGCTGCGAAGGCAAGCGACCCGTTTTGTGATAATCAACCAACAGCTCTATAAAAGATCATTCACATACCCTTTCCTGAAATGCCTAACCCAAGAAGAAGGAAATTACAGGCTCAGGGAAATCCACGAAGGAATTTGCAGAGTACACATTGGGAAGCGAACATTAACGAGGATGGCGCTTAGAACTGGATACTTTTGGCCCACCATGGAAAAAGATGCTGGCACATTGGTCCAAAAATGTGATAAGTGCCAGAAATTCGCACCGCTAATTCACGCTCCGGCGGTACTGCTACACCCCATCATTGATCCAATACCTTTTGATCAATGGGGGGTGGATATTCTGGGTCCATTCCCATTAGCTAGCGGATAAAGAAAATTTCTGGTAGTAGCCGTGGACTACTTCAATAAATGGGTAGAAGCAGAGGCGGTAGCTAAGATCACGAACAATATCACCCACTAATTCCTATGGAAAAACATTACAACACGTTTCGGAATTCCACGAGCCATCATAACGGATAACAGAACATAGTTCAGCTCGCCACGATTTTGTAACTACTACTAGCACATGAAGATTGCCCTCCACTTTGCATCCGTGGCCTACCCGCAAAGTAATGGACAAGTAGAAGCCGAAAACAAACAGATACTTGTTGGATTACAACGAAGATTGGACGATGCAAAAGGTAAGTGGCTAGAAGAGCTACCCAGTGTTCTTTGGGCCCACCATATAGTCTACGGAGTGGCCACAGGAGAAACCCCTTTCATGTTGGTTTACGGTGCCGATGCCATAATCCCGGTAGAAGTGGGAGAGCCCAGCCACCGGGTCTAGAGTTACCGTCAACTTGAAAACGGAGAATTGCGGAAACACTCCCTTGATTTGATCGACGAAATTAGGGAAAATGCTCTCCTCCGTATAACGGCTTAGAAACAGCAAATATCCCAGCACTACAATAAACATGTAAAGCCTAGGAGCATGGAGTTAGGGGATCTAGTTCTATGTCGAGCAAGCATTACTCACAGTATCGGATCAGGGAAGGTAGCCGCCAACTAGGAAGGTCCCCACCGTGTGAGCGCAGAATTAGGAAACGGAAGCTACAAGTTACAACACCTTGACGGCACTGAAGTACTGCAATCGTGGAACATGAAAAATATTAAGAAATACTCCATATAATAGACCGCGTCCCTCCTGTCATACGTACTAAAACAAGATTTTATAAAACATTTAGCTATCCTAAAGTAGTATATATGAGTATCTCAAAAATGTACGCTGATATATTAGTATATATAATACTATGTGTTACGACTTATGAACAGCAATTAGAACGCCACCCTTGAAACACGGAAAGACAAAATGCACGCATACCCCATGGTTACAAAGAAGGAAAAAATATGTGCCCAAAAAGACGAGGATTCCTCCCATAGTAGGGGAAACCCATATCTATCTCAAAAGTATAATTACATGCCCTCTCAAAAGAGGAAGAGGGGGGGGGGGGGGGGGGGGGAGACGGGGACGGGGAGTATCACAAAACACAAGGACGGAAAGCAACTAAGAAGGTCTGTCACCGGTTCCCTCTCTTGAGCCTGAAATATCCTGGTGAAGCTGGTTAGCCACTTGCTGAAGTAATTCCTGACCTAGGCCAGGACGACCCTGAAGCGAACGGCGAGCAAAACTGGAGAGACCTGAGGTAAAACCCCACCAGTAAGAAGAGGTCATCAAACCTCGAAACTCTTCACTAGCTTTAAATTGAGAAACGGCCCCTACAACACTCTCCATAGCCCGAGACCCCTCCGCCTGGTGGCATCGCACCTCGTCTTGAAGCTTCTCTAAACGCTCCTGACAGGACGCCAACACCTCCCTTAGTCCTTGCGCTTCCAGAAAAGTCTTTCCTTACGCTTCTCGGAGACTTTGGGCCTCCGTTATTGCTCTCTCCTTCTGTTCACGAATTCTCTACACCTCCTCCACTGCCGTGTCCTTCTCTTTCTACAGTAGCAAAAATGCTTGGGCCTCTTCGTCCCTAGCCGTCCTCATTCCCTGTATCTCCACGGCTAAGCTCCTGCTTTCTCCCACCAAGCGAGCGAGCTCTCTAGTTGCTGCCTCCTTCTCTTGAAACCACCCCAAAACCGTGGCGGAAGACCACGAACTAATCTGCAGCCATGCCATAAACATGTGAGTCCAAAAGCGGCCATAAAACATCAAAACATAGTAGAAACGCTACCTTTAAAGCATAAGTGGCAACCGTATCTCCCGTAATAGCCGGTGGCTCTTCTAAAGGAAGTACAGCCAGGCTCGCTCTTCGAATAAGATCCATGCCACCGTAAGGGGAAAGGATAGAGGAACTATCAGAAGGAGGGACTTCAGGAGAAAAGCTCCCACCGCCAACGGCTGCTCCACCCCCCAACGGGGGAGGTCCTTACCCAAAAGAAATACCGTGAAAAGGATCCGGTATGGCTGAAATATCAATTCTAACAGTAGGAGGAAACCTATCAGAACCACAACCAACCCCAAAGTCTACATCACCAAACAAAGGATTGGAATGAGGTATCTAGCTTGGCTACACAACAGAGAACGAAACCCTTCCCAGTACATCTTCCCCTGAAACCACTCCCCGTTGAGCAGACACTTCAGGGGCTCCTTCAACCGTCGTTCTCTCGCCTACCCTTAGGGCCTCGCCCTAAGCGCTGAACTCAACCGCCTTTGTCACAGCGGCGGCAGGGGCATTTTATGTTGTATCCCCCTATAAAAGAACTGGGGGCTCCACAGAGACGGTAGTGGCCGTAGTCTCTATCCGACCAGGTAAGGGCGCAACCGGTTCCATAGCGACAGTGACGGGCACAGTTTTGGCTAAACTTTCTGATAGGGTAGGCGAAGGCTCAACCGGATCCATGGCAATGGTAACGATTGCGTCCCCTGATGAACAAACTAAGGCCTCAGGTGAAGCACCCGGCATCTCATCACCAGGACTGGGTACGGATACCGCCTCTACTGATTGAGGTTCAGGGCAAGGGGCACTCCTTTCCAATTGAGGCGCTTCAGGTACTGCCTCATCAGTACTCAAGATAGGAGGAGGCCTCTCCAAAGTAGGAGAAGCTTGTACAACAGGGACTCTAGGCATGCCTCCTTGAGAGGCAAATATTATCATAGAAGGCCCCTCCACTTGAGCATCGCTTCTGGTTTTTCTTTGTTTCTTTGAACGCGGAGACTCCGTGGAGGACTCTTCTCTGCTCCCAGCAGAAGCTCTTTTCCATTCTTGGAAACCTTCTGGCCTTCAATGACAACCCTTTTTCCTCTCTCCTCCGCCTTGCTAGCACCTTGGCGGCAAGCTTCCGTGAGCTGAACAATATCCACATCAGCCTCCTGCCCTACAAAATGGTAACCAAAAACAGGTTACGATAAACCAAAAAGAACAGCAAAAACTTCTTCCCTTGAGCAAAGAATTCGATAACCGCTAACCGGTCGAGCACATAAACCTGCTTTTACAAGCACACGCTCTTGAGCCAAAACTTCCTTGATGGCAGCAAACCGTGAGCCTAAATCCCTCTGAAAGTATCGAACCACCTCCTTGTCAAGAGGGGAAAGTTCGTCTTCTAAAGGAATATTGCTCTTATTTACTTTAGTCCAATATGTAGGAAGGAATAGAGGGTGTAAAGGTCTCACCCAAACAAATTTGCTCTGCCAAAAATTCAACATAAAGGGATTATTTTCCGCAAACTTCACCCCGACCTTGCCTCTAACGTCACTACACCCCTTATTTGCCTAGCCCTAAATAAATAATCAAATGCGTGTAGAAGGGGTTAATCCTGCCACGTAACAGGTGACTAAATACCCATAAATGTTCCTAAATCCATTACGGCTAATCTGATTAGGGCACAAAGAATACTGTCTAAAAACCCATTCTAGTATACTCGGTAAGGGGAATCTCAACCCTGCCTCCAAAGAATCCACGGTCACTGAAAAGGAGCCAGGGTGACGTGGGAACAAAATATTATCATTTTTCCCCGGTCCTGTAATCTCATAATCAGCAAGGAAATAGAACTTATCTCGAAACTGCTTAATCCCCTCAGCGGTAGACAGGGAAGATACAAATGATCCCAAACGAAGAGTTAGCGCCACATCCGGAAATTGGCCACGAACCTCCTTCTCTTCCGGAGACTGTGCAGGTAAAGGAGCTAGCCGCGACAGTGGCTCTACCATCAGACCCTCTTCCAAAGAAGTTCCCCCGGTTCAACCCTGACGGCCACGACCTTGCTGCGCCCTTTTCGGAACCATCCTCTAAAAAGGAAAAGAAAGAGAAAAAGTCAGATAAGAGAGCCTTATCCTGATAATTTTGGGGCAGCTCACCAGAGCTCCCTACGGGCAAATCAAAAGTCTTGGTCTCAGAGGACACGGAGGCATTCCCAGAATCGGGCCAGCAAAAAGAAGGGGACACCACTTGCTCAAGAAGCACCCCCACCTCGATTACCGGGCTCGTGGCCAAATTCGCAAAAAATTCATTAATAATTGGACATTTTCATCAGATCCTCCCGTGAAAACCCTAACAATACTGTTCGAAGTTCGAAAAATTTGGGAAAATAAGAAAAATGCTCAGAAAAAGCCAAAATCAAACTTTAAGTCCAACAAAATACCATCAAACTAACAATAAATTACCTTCGAATCAGAGTAAAAACCGAGTATAGGTAAAATGAAGGGATGAGTTTCTGAGGAAAGGGGAAGGGGTCGCTGGAGAGGGAAAAGGAGTTGAGGGTTTTAGACGTAAAGCAAGTCATAAATGCCCCAAAATAAGACATGACATCCAAGGGAAGGGCGTGGCTACACGTCGCATCACATTTAAGAGGCCTTGAATATTGCGCTCTTGAGTCAACCCAAAACCCAGCCCTTACCGGCTGAGGGCTCTTCATTTTTAATGTTATCTAAGATATTTGTTTTAGTTTAAATGCATTATTTTATTTTACCCAGCCTTTACCGGCTGGGGGCTCTTTATTTTTAAAGTTACCTAAGTTATTTACTTTAGTTTAAATGCATTATTTTTCCCAGACCTTACTGGCTGGGGGCTTTTTGTTTAACGTTATCTAAGGTGTTTACTTTAGTTTGAATAGTTTGTTTAATCCAGCCATTACCGGCTGGGGGCTCTTTATTTCTAACGTTATCTAAGATATTTGCTTTAGTTTAAATGCATTGTTTTATTTTGCCCAAGCCTTACCAGCTAGGGGCTCTTTATTTTTAAAGTTACCAAAGTTATTTGCTTTAGTTTAAATGCATTTTTTGCCCAGCCCTTACCGGCTGGGGGCTTTTTGTTTAACGTTATCTATGGTGTTTACTTTAGGTTGAATAGTTTGTTTAACCCAACCTTTACCTGCTGGGGGCTCTTTATTTTTAATGTTATCTAAGATATTTGCTTTTGTTTAAATGCATTGTTTTATTTTACCTAGCCCTTATCGGCTGGGGGCTTTTTGTTTAACGTTATCTAAGGTGTTTACTTTAGTTTGAATAGTTTGTTTAACCCAGACTTTACCAGCTGGGGGCTCTTTATTTTTAACGTTATATAAGATATTTGCTTTAGATGCATTATTTTATTTTACCCAGCCTTTACCGGCTGGGGGCTCTTTATTTTTAAAGTTACCTAAGTTATTTACTTTAGTTTAAATGCATTATTTTGCCCAGCCCTTACCGGCTGGGGGCTTTTTGTTTAACGTTATCTAAGGTGTTTACTTTAGTTTGAATAGTTTGTTTAACCCAGCCTTTACCGGCTGGGGGCTTTTGTTTGGCATTACCTGATTTATTTGTTTTGGTTTAAATGCGTAGTTTGTTTAAACCAGCCTTTACCGGCTGGGGGCTTTTCGTTTAACGTTACTTAGGTTGTTTATTTTGGCCTAAATGGATTGTTCTACCCAGCCTTTTCCCAGCTGGGGGGCATTTGGTTACTTTGCCTTAATAATTTAATTTTTAAATGACTTTAGCTAACCCAGCCCCTTTACTAACTGAGGTTTTTACCGCCCTACTTAAGCTATTTATCTTAGTATTAAATGATTCTTAACCTCTACCCACTGGAGACTTTCCACAAAACAAGAAACTGGCAGTATAACTCTCGCCAGGAGAGGATCCGCAGTTATACGAGTCCCACTTAACATCGGGACTGGCGGTATAACTCTCTCCAGTAGAGGATCCGCAGTTGTACGAGTCCCACCTAACATCGGGACTGGCGGTATACTCTCTCAAGTAGAGAATTCGCAGTTGTACGAGTCCCACCTAACATCGGGACTGGCGGTATACTCTCTCCAATAGAGAATCCACAGTTGTACGATTCCCAACTATCATCGGGACTGGTGGTATACTCTCTCCAGTAGAGGATCCGCAGTTGTACGAGTCCCAACTAACATCGGGATTGGCAGTATAACTCTCTCCATTAGAGGATCCGCAGTTGTATGAGTCCCACATAACATCGGGACTGGCGGTATACTCTCTCTAGTAGAGAATCCGCAGTTGTACAAGTCCCACCTAACATCGGAACTGGTGGTATACTCTCTCCAATAGAGGATCCGCAGTTGTACGAGTCCCACCTAACATCGGGACTGGCGGTATAACTCTCTCCAGTAGAGGATCCGCAGTTGTACGAGTCCCACCTAACATCGGGACTGGCGGTATACTCTCTCCAGTAGAGGATCCGCAATTGTACGAGTCCCACCTAACATCGGGACTGGCGGTATGCTCTCTCCAATAGAGGATCTGCAGTTGAGCAAGTCCCACCTAACATCGAGACTGGCAGTATGCACCCGCTAGCATAAAACCCCACAACTAAAGAGGCTCCCGCCCCAAGTAAATGGTAGATCACTAGTGGCAGAAAGTAACCCGCCAAATTCACAGTACGCCATCCAAAAAACGGGCAAATAGCATCCACTCCAGCTCAAACAAAAAGCATAAGCAAAAGGAGAGAGTTGGATCTAAAAACTCATCCACATCTTGGACACAAGCAAAAATCTATATACAAAACAAGCAGGATACACTCCTTAACAAAATAAACCACTAAGAGTATCACTATACAAAGCAATATTACACAAGGTTTATATCATAACAAAGTGAGCCTGGCACAAGGGAAGTCAACACCCTTCCAAAAAACAACAAGTCGCCCGCCACTACCATGTCAGATCTTCATAAAGCCGTGAGATCTTTTAAACAAAGGCCGCAAAGGGCACTATAGGATCATTACCGCAATGAAATAAAGCCCCAGAATAAGTGACCAGTTGCACTTGGGAGTCACAACGATGATTTCCCAAATACACTATGTGCCCGTGCGAATCCCCATGAAGAGCACACCGAAATATTTGATTATGAGGAGTAAAAGCCAAGTGCTCCCTCGTCACGGTAAAACTAGTAATAACCGGATCCATCTACCATCAGACCAAGGTAAACGAACGTACAAGGGAAACCGTCTCTCCCATGAAAAAGGATCCTCTGAATGAGACAACGTCCACACCATAAAAACAGGACTCCTCAACGTGACCAAACAAAGGATGGGCGAATTTGCGAAAGCCTCCCACCGCTTAGAAATCTTAGCATCTCGACAGGCAAAAAGATTTTTCACAAACCACATCAGAAAATGGCATCCTACAAGAAGTACCGGTAGCTGTATTCCATTGAACTATATAAGGGCAGGCTTGAGCATCCCCCAAATAATGTCCCCAATCCGACTACAATTCTCCACCCAAACAAACGTGATCCATGAGAAAGACGTTCCTCAAACCCACATCAAGACTCCCCCAAAAGTTCCAGCTACCCTCCCAAAAGTATACATGATACACACTAGTCCAAGGGCCCCTGTAAGATTGAGATAAGTCCAGTACCAATAGGTAAAGGTAAAAACCAAAATCCGCAGCAGTATCAAAGCACCCAAATACCAAATTCAAAGGAGAATCCGCATAACCCAGGGAAACTCCATCAAGAAGAGGAATCAGTTGGCGCACCCCCATAACCGGGTTACAGACAAACAGCCGGGAAAGATTATAATCATGGCACAGCAGTAAACCGCCCTCCATGCCCAAAACGTGTTACGAATTAATAAATTTTACTTGTAATGCATTTTAATTTCTTAGTATTACTTTTAATTAGAGTCTATATGATGTAACAACAATTAAAATTTTACCGGTTAAAATGGATTTAGGCATCATATCAGCAGGCACGTTGACAGCCCTAAGGGAAATGTGGCAGATGCTCCAGCTAGGGTATTTTGATCTGATTTCATGTATAAATTGAGAGCTCAAAGTGTATTTTTGATTATCCAATGAAATGAAATCTTATTCCTAAGGGAAATTCTCTAATTCTCATCTCTTTTCTCTATTTTCTCATCCCCTTCACTTCTTTTCTCATCTCAAACTCTCTTCTACAAGGTTAGATTTCCAAATTAATTTTGGGAAGCTAACAATGGTATCAGAGCTAGTTTAACAATCACTTAATTGATTAAGCTAGCAACAAAATCAGAAAAACAAAAAAAAATCATGGCCGAAGGAGTTAGAACTAGATTGGGAGCTGGTGGAGCAAATGCAACCGGTTCCAATATGGATTTCGTTGCTTCTGTCACAGGAAATCCCATGGCTGTACCTCAAAATGCTACTAAGGAAGATCTTCATGAGATGCAGCAAGGATTTAATCAGAGAATGGATCAAATTTTGGCATTGTTGATGGACAAAGATGCTAAAGATGTCAAAGTGCAAGACCGATTGCAACAAATTGAGGAAAAACTTGAACACTTGCAAGATCAAGTTAACAAACAATGTGAATCAAGTGTTGAGGCCATCCTCAAACCCGCAAGTCAGATTCACCAAGCAGCTGAAGTCAATCAGCAGCACACAAGTACCGAACAGCAGCAAGTCAGCATGGACAGATCTCAAGGAGGAATGCACACCCGAGGTAACTCTCCTATGTTGCAACCTGGTGTAGAACCATCAATTAACATTAGATCAGCTACAAATCAATCTATTCAACCTGAAATTAATATAGAAAATTCGGATCGAGCTTCTGGACCTGTTAATTACCGAACCTATGCAGAAACTTCATAACAGAACAACCGGCAGTATAATTCTGTTATGCACCAAAATGCTGCAGCCGATGTGTTCGATCATATGGATAGACCACCTGATCAACCATATCAGCATAGAACCGTGTCAAATGACAACACATTTGGGGGTAGGAGTGGCTCTTACAGGCAGCCAAGGGTAGAAATCGATCCATTTGATGGAAAGCAACCGGAATCTTGGCTTAGGAGGTGTGATCGATACTTTTTATATTACAATATACCTGAGGAGGAGAAGCTCCAGCTAGCGGCATTCCATCTTCATGGTGATCATGAGGTTTGGTACTATAGTTTGTTGAAAAGCAAACCACATCTTTCTTGGGGCCAATTCGTAGAAGAGATGTGAATAGTATGGAGATGGAGAATCAACGGATGTTGTGGACAACTTCAACAAGTTGGTCCAAACATCAAGTGTGAGAGAATACTTGCTTAGATTTGAGAATTTGAGAGCAAATTTGATGTCAGTTCTGGCCATTGCTCCCGAGGATGCCGAATCCTACTACGTTTCTTGCTTTGTGAGTGGCCTTAAGCCTAGGATCAAAAACATGGTGAAAGCCATTGGTCCTAAGACTTTGTCAAGTGCTTACAACAAAGCAAAATTGATAGAAGCAACTCAAGTCCCTTCATATGACAAAGGGAAGCATCAAACCAGCAACAAACCGAGACAATTGCAGCAGAACAAAAGCTTCAGCAGTAAAAATAGTGACAGAATTTCAGCAAGGCTTTGTTTTCATTGCAACCAACCGTATCAGCCCGAACATAGGTGCAAATCACAAGCACTTATGTGTGCAAAATGAGTCCGAGTCCCTGCTGAAAATGACAGTAGTGATTCTGATGAAGAAGCAGATGAAACCAAGCACATTTCTCAAGGAAATTCAAGCGAAGATGAGGTCGAAATTTCTATGAAGGCTCTAACCGGAAGTGGGGCTCATAACACAATCAAAATCAAGGGACGGGCTGGAAAACACTCCATTATTATCCTCATTGATAGCGGAAGCACTCACAGTTTCGTTGACCCGAAGTTGATTAAGAAGGTCAAACACGAAGTGACGAAAACTCATCCTTTGGCAGTCATGGTAGCTGATGGGAACTCTTTGACAACACAAAACAAGTGCATAGCCTTCCCTTGGTCTATGCAAGGCCATCATTTCACTTTCGATTTTCGAGTGATTCCCTTGGGTGGTTGCGACATGGTGCTCGGAGTAGATTGGATGAGGACCTTCAACCCGGTTGTCTTTGATTTTGACAAAATGACCATGGAATTTGAAGTTCATGGCACCAAGGTGACCTTGCAAGGCATGCCCGAAGAAGCTCAGCTCAAATTGATCGAGGCAAAGGATGTGCAAGGTGGAATTAAAAAGAAGGCGATTCAATGGATTGGGCACTTGTTCATGGTTAGTTCGGTTATACAGCAGCCGGACCCTCCTACTGATATACAGTGCTTGATTAACGAGTTCGGGGACATCTTTGAGGAGCCTAAAAGTCTCCCTCCTCAAAGGAGTGTGGATCATGCCATACCCTTACGAGGAAATGCCGATCCGTTCAAAATTAGGCCATATCGGTACCCTCATGGCCAAAAGGCTGAAATAGAGGGACAAGTGGAGGAGCTTCTTCGGTTAAGCTTCATTAAACCGAGTCAAAGTCCTTTTGCTTCACCCGTGATCCTTGTGAAGAAGAAGGATGGGACAGCCCGAATGTGCATAGATTATCGTTGGTTGAATCCTTTAACCGTGAAAGACAAGTTCCCGATTCCGGTCATAGATGACTTACTTGACGAACTTCATGGGGCATGCTTCTTTTCCAAGCTGGACTTAAGGCAAGGGTACCATCAGATCTGAGTCCTCGAATCAGATATTTACAAAACCGCTTTTCAAACTCATCATGGCCATTTCGAGTTCGTTGTTATGCCTTTCGGTTTAACAAATGCTTCGGCCACCTTCCAAGCGGCTATGAACGATGTCTTCAAGCCTTATCTGAGAAAGTTAGTGCTGGTGTTCTTCGACGACATACTAATCTATAGCTCCACATATGAAGCTCACCTCACACACCTTCGACAAGTGTTTGTCTTGATGCGACAACACCGATTTTTTGCAAAATTGTCCAAGTGTTCGTTTGCTTAAAGGACGCTCAAATATTTGGGCCATATCATCTCATCAGAGGGAGTGGCTACTGATCCTAACAAGATCCGAGCAATGCAAGAATGGCCAATCCCGATCACCTTGAAGCAATTAAGAGGATTCTTGGGGTTGACCTGATATTACCGAAAATTCATTAAAGGTTATGGTTCCATTGCCAAACCGTTAATGGAGCTCTTGAAGAAGGATGCTTTTGGGCGGAATGAGAAGTCTCAAGCTGCTTTTGAAGCTCTCAAAACCGCTATGTGTGCAGTACCGGTTTGGACAATGCCGAATTTCACCTAAAGCTTCGTTTTGGAGACCGACGCAAGTAGGACTAGTATTGGGGCTGTTCTCTCTCAAGGAGGAAGGCATATTGCTTATTTAAGTCAGGCTTTAAGTCCCAAACATCAGGCAATGTCGACATATGAAAAGGAATACCTTGCGATTCTCTTAGCCGTGGAGAAATGGAGGCATTATTTGGAGGGTCACAAATTCACCATTCGGACGGATCACCAAAGCCTCAAACATCTCCTTGAATAGAAGATCGTGTCAAGAATTCAAAAGAAAGGCTTGATGAAAATGTTAGGCCTTGATTACGACATCGAGTATAGAAGTGGCAAAGAAAACGCAGCGGCAGATGCACTGTCAAGGCGTTTTGAGGACACTATTTCAGGCACATGCTCAGCCATTTTGGTGGTAATTCCTTCTTGGGTCGAAGAGCTACATAAGTTTTACGAGGAAGATCCATTTGCTTGTGAAAAGCTAGCTGCTGCAGCTCTCCAGGCCGATGCAAAGCTTGCTGCCGAACACCGTGACCTGACAGTTCAGAATGGACTGTTGTGTGTTCAAGGAAAACTATATATTGGTTCTGCTACGAACTTGAGAAAACAGGTCATCCGAGCCTCACACGACGCTGCTTGGGGAGGTCACGAGGGTGTGGAAGGCACCTATCAACGAATTAAAGAATATTTCACATGGCCGAGCATGAAAAAAGATGTGAGCGACTTTGTGAAGTGTTGTGAAGTTTGCCAACAAACAAAGCTGGGAGATCCGCAATACAAGGGACTTCTTCAACCTCTTCCCATTCCGAACGGGACTTGGGTTCACATTAGTATGGATTTCATTGAGGGGCTACCGAAATCCGAAGGCAAAGAGGTCATATGGGTCGTGGTGGATCGCTTCACCAAATATAGTCATTTAATTGCTCTTACTCGACCCATTACTGCTGAGAAGTTGGCAAAGCTCTTCCTCGACAACATCTACAAGCTACATGGGTTACCTCAGTCCATCGTGTCAGACCGAGACAAAATCTTCACAAGTAACTTCTGGAGGGAATTGTTCAAGCTAATGGGAACCACGTTGGCTCTTAGTTCCTCCTACCATCCTCAAACGGATGGCCAAACCGAACAAGTCAACCAATGTGTGGAGCAATATCTTCGGAGTATGGTCTTCTCGAGGCCCAAAGAGTGGAACCGTTGGCTTTCCTTAGCCGAATTTTGGTTCAATACACACTTCCATACAACCATTGGCACTACACCCTTCTGAGCATTGTATGGATACTCTCCACCTTCTCCTATGATGATACAACAACCAAGAGTTGCTGATTCTGCAGCAATCGAACTGGTGCAGTCAAGGAATCAGCTCATGCAATCGCTTAAGGACAATCTCCAACAAGCTCGAGCTCGAATGAAGCATTATGCGGATAAGAAGAGGGTAGACAAGAACTATCAAGTTGGGGACATGGTCTACCTCAAATTTCAACCCTATAGGCAATCAATTGTGGCGGTTCGACGCAACGTCAAGTTGTGTGCTCGTTACTTTGGTCCTTACAAAATTCTGGAGAAAATTGGCAATGTGGCATACAAGCTCGACTTACCCTCACAATCTTACATTCACCCCATGTTTCATGTGTCCCTCCTTAAAAAACAGGTTAAGAGAAATGCCAATATGACTCAAAAGCTGCCCAGAGCTGAAGTTAATGGCATTCTACTGCAGCAACCGAACTCTATCAAGTCCGAACGGGTGCTGCAGCTGAACAACTGGAAGATTCACCAAGTCCAAGTCACTTGGAGCAACTTAAACGAGCACTTTACAACATGGGAGGACTACAACTTCTTGAAGAGCCTATTTCCGAGCTTCAATTCTTGAGGACAAGAAGCTTCTCAAGACGGAGGGAATGTCACGAATTAATAAATTTTACTTGTAATGCATTTTAATTTCTTAGTATTACTTTTAATTAGAGTCTATATGATGTAACAACAATTAAAATTTCACCGGTTAAAATGGATTTAGGCATCATATCAGCAAGCACGTTGACAGCCCTGTGCTGAAAATTGGTTAGAGTTTGTTACAGCAAGGGATATGTGGCAGATGCTCCAGCTAGGGTATTTTGATTTGATTTCATGTATAAATTGAGAGCTTAAAGTGTATTTTTGATTATCCAATGAAATGAAATCTTATTCCTAAGGGAAATTCTCTAATTCTCATCTCCTTTCTCTATTTTCTCATCCCCTTCACTTCTTTTCTCATCTCAAATTCTCTTCTACAAGGTTAGATTTCCAAATTAATTTTGAGAAGCTAACAAAACGCGAACATTATCAGTCAAAACCTCCAACACCTCAGCAGGGACAACCGGAGAAAAATCCCCCGAAAAGGGAAAAAACCACCAAATTATCGCGGCGTGAGTCAGTTTCAGGCTGCAGAAAAAATTCGTCAACAATACAGCTCAAAGAAAGAAAGGATTGCCTTCTAACAAATTCATAATCCAAAAGCAGGTCACGAGCAACAGGCGATACGCAAGTAAACCTTAAGATTGATTTGGCAGGAAGCCGCGACCAAATTTCACAAGTAATATCATCCATAATAAAAAGGAGGGAAGTAAACAAGGGAAAAACAAAAGTTCAAAATTTCTTTTTTAGTCAACTTGGACACCTAATAAAAACTAGCCAACTAAGACACACCTTTTTAACCAAGGCCTTGAGAGATACTAACCCCACACTTAGGGGTATTTATAACAAAACTCTTTGAGGATAAAAAGTACCTTTTTACCCCAAAGTGGGGGGCTAACTGTTAAGAGAGGCCCCAACTACTAAGAAAACTGCCACCCCAGTTAACGCTGCACTAACGTGTCTCAGTAAACATTCACCCTAAGTGTTTATCATGACCCTAGCCCAATAGCACTAAAACAAAAGTGCCCAAGTAACTCTCCTGGAAACCATCCGTACACCCCTAGGCGGTGCTCTTTCCTCCAACACCCATAGGCTGTACTCTTTCCTCCATCACCCCTAGGCGGTACTCTTCCCTCCAACACCCCTAGGCGGGACTTCTTCCAACATAACACCGGCAAACCCATACCCATCTACTATAAATATAGCAAGAATTATTAGCAATTCTTCCTTGTTTTCCATCAAACCTACTTGTTGGAAAAGTTCATAATAATCATAAACTTTTGAAAAAATAACAGTAGATTTGTACAGAAAAACTACTGGGAAATATCAAACTGGGAATTACATAGCAAAAGAAAAAGGTCCAGAAAATTACAGTGAAAGTTTGCCTTTAAATTGATTTAAAAATTCAATAACCAATTTATGAAACACAATGCTACTGTGAATTTAAAGTGGAAAATTAGATTAAATTATGTATATAAAATTATAGTAAGAACATTGTGCAGGTTACCCACAACGTAATCTAAAACTCAGGATATGTGCTCCAAACTTAATTGAAAATTTTAGGACTAAAGCTTGCTACAATTTACAACAAAATTTAACGCGGGGTGGATACCATAGCCCCCAGCTTAGAGAGAGTTTGGGTGTTTTGCAGGAAGTACCAACTATCATTTCCCTCTCATCTGCCAATTCGCTATCTATTGTATATTATGCCTCAACTGTTTTTAATGTATAAGTCGTTGCAGTACATTTTCAATAGGACTATTCACACGTCAATCCAGGGAAAAATCAAAGCTTAAAGCCGGCACATCCAAGTGGCCATGAAATACCGACACAAAACACACAAAATTCAAGGTAACCACCAAATGGGCAAGGTACGCATTCAAATTGATTTCATTCCATAAAAGGCCCGGCCTGTTTAACCTTTAGACTGATAGGGCATGAGGTTTACACTCCATGCCCAAACTTGGTCAGTTCACCCATGAAGTGGGGGGCTCACTGATAAGGATAAAAATAACCAGGTTAATATTAAAATGAGATAACGAAATAATAACAAAAAAAGGGCACAAAAAGACAAAATAGCATCATGACTCTCCACTTTTCCCTCTTTCTTTCTCTCTCCTGTGGCACTTCCTTTCTCCCTACGTTTCCTCTCTCCTCCCTCTTCTTCACTCTCCTTCATCAACCTACCGCCACCCACTACCACCAACAACCCTCGCCTGTACCGGCACCCTTGCCGGTACCGCCAACCCTCGCATGTACCAACAACCCTCACCGGTACCGTCATCGTCTATTACCGTCAACCCTCACCGATACCGCTGCCACCTGCTGCCGCCAACCTTGCCGGTACCGTCACCTCACCTCCTCAACCGCCAACACCTCCCCTCCTCTATAACTACCTACCACTTCCTAAAACAAAAGGGAGACAACAACAACCCCACTCTCTCTCTCCTTTTTCTCTCTCTCCTCTTACTCCGGCCAGCTCCGACCACCTCTCCGGTGCAACCCCAGCCACTTCGCTGCCACCCCGTCACCGGTCTCCACCTCGCCGATAAAACTCGGGCCACGTCTCCAGCAGCCTCTCTCTCTTCAGGTCTCTCTTTCCTCTCACTAGGCCCACAAGGTCCCCGCGCCGGCCACCGACCACCAAGGACCCCGTCTCCTCCATATGTGATAAGTATTCATTATTGTTTACTTTACGCTATTTACTTATCGTATATTATTGTGCGTTTACTAACTTAGGCATCAGAGGGGTCCCCCGCAGCCTACACCCGCAGGCCCCCCTAACTGCCTCCCTTGTTTTGCAGGAATGTCCAAGCTAAACGCGCTAGCGGCTGCCTCCTTAGGTGTGAGTTTGAGTCCTGCTCTCATCCAGAACCTACAAATATTTGTTACTCGGGGCATTTGGGTCTGGCTCGCTGACTGAACCAAATTTAACCGAAACAATAAGTTTTAAGATTTAGAATATCATAAATCAAGCATTTGTTGTGATTATTGTAAGAAACAAACCAACACTGTTTCTGTAAAAATAAAATGATGGAAGGAGAAAGAGTTGAGAGATGAAAGCCTCTCTACAAATCCATTCAATTGAATGCCATATGTACAGACCTACCTTCTACTTATAACAAAAGCAAAACAAAGCACAATAACAAAATCTAGTAACTATCCAAATAAAAAATTGAAAAAAGGACATGGAAACTAAAAAGTATAATAAATAACAAATATTAATAATAATTTTTTAGATAAATTAGTTGTATTTATCAAAACAAATCGTATTTGAGTACAAGGGGCATACCCCAAGACACAGCCAAAGGTTTACAATGCAAGTCATAAAAAAATGCAAAAGAAGCTAAGAAAGCAACAAGGCCAAAGCCTAACAAAAGGAAATACAATATGTACATCAAAGAGAAAACAACAAAGTAAGATCCTAAACACGGGAGATTAAGGAGTCCACTCGTGACCAAACTCAGAAGAAGGACAAGAGGCTGGAAACTGCTTCTTCGAAACTGTTCAAGCCGCTTCGAACTCAACATAGGAGGGGCAACAGACGAGGACCCTCAACAAACCCAACAAACCAATGAGAACCTCGCATCTTTGGTGGACAAAATAGTGATTCAAATCCAAAGATGAATCGGCTTCAGCGGAGAAAGAGTAAAGTCCAAGTTGGCAAAATGGGCCTTAGCCCGAGAGGTGTCTTGGGCGAGGGCAAGGGACGCATGGGACCCGAATGGGCCATGAGGCCCAAACAGGCCCAATGCTACATCTAGCGCCAAAAGGAGCTAGGCCTTGAAGTTAGCTGGGCCATGAGGCCAGGTTGTGAAGTAGCTGCCCCCATGAGGGGGTTCATGTGACCCAAAACGAGGCTTGAAATCAGGCCCAAGCTCTATCCCAGAGAAAGGAGTTCGGGTTTTCAATCAAAATTCAACTCTCTCCTTACCTAGCCAAGCCCAATAACAAACCTGTCTTGAGATCCATTCGCATTTGGGCCTTAAAAGGACTCAAACTCCTTGTACAAAGTGGTTCATTCCATCCCAAGCCCAAAAGCGCATCCCTAGAAGACACGGGATCCTGCCCCATTGCAGGTTCAACTAGCCCACTCATGCCACCAAAGCCAAGCATCTGTACTGGCCCAACCAATCCCATAGCACCAACACGCAGCCCAACCGCGACTGAAACCAGAACAAGCCCAACATACAAACTACCCTCACCATCTTCCAAGGCATGGCCAAGGGCCCAACATCAGGAGACCCACAAGCTTCAACCATTATGGGCCCAAAAACCGGCCCAATCATACCGCTAACCCAAGTAAATCGTAGTGGCCCGCTCAGCCCAGAGACACAAGCCACATCCCATTCCATGACATTAGATGGGCCTTTAGTGTCCAACCCAGAGATGTGCAATCAACACTCACCTAAACCCGAGCCCGAAAACTCATCCTTATTGGGCTCGGATTCCCCACAACCCGTGGTTCCATAAACAAGCCCAAGTCCATCACTAACCCAAGTGTCTTGCATGAACCCTAGCGGAACCCTAGCTCCACCCAATATCACCCCTTCCACCACCCACAACCACCAACAGCGATGCCGGCATCTACAAGATCTGGCCAAAATGATTGGCATGAAAGAGGGGTGAAGGCCACCAGGAGAGTTAAAGCCATATCTCCCAACACTTAGAAAGCGACGACCATCATAATCAACTAACAACGTCTTGCCCGGATAAACTATAGCCATTATTCTAAGAAATATCCAAACTAGAAGAAGCATGGAGGCAAGACCCTCCTTCCAACACTTAGGAGAAGCAAAAGCAAATCTAATGTTGAGCATGAGAGGGACAATGATACTAACCAAATATAATCTAGCTAATATATATATATATATATATATATATTAACCTCCAATAATGGAGGATTACAAGGAAAAAGGAGGGAGATATAGAAGAGGGGGGCGGGGTGGGACTAGAGAAATAGGGAGGAGAGATAAACTTGAGCATTACATTCTTATTACATCAATTAGCATACTAACTATGGGGAAAGGAACCCCTTATTTATAGATGAGGGAGGGGGAGATTAGGGCTGAGGTGGCACTAGGGCACCAAAAATAGGCAGGTCCTTACCCGAGTTGGCGGGTTTGGTCGGCTTGTGGGGTGGGTCAAGGGACGAACCATAACAATGCCGCCCCCTTGAAAAGATCCTTGTCCTCAAGGATCAAGAGAAGGGTCTCCATCATATATATGTTTGCATGGGATGAGCTTGGCAGTTGACTATGCGGTATGCCGGGTACTTAGCGGCAGCAACCTAGGTGAGTGGGGGCTAGTGAGATGGCATCCGCCTATGCGTATAATCCCATTCTGGCTCGTATCACCACTTTCCCCTCCAAAGACCCTTGTCCCCAAGGGTCATGGATAACGAGCCGGCTCTAAAAGGTAGATGATCCCCGGGTCAAACACCAACTTTTGGAATCCCAGCAAGATGTGAGCCGCGAGTTTGACGGGTTGTGGTCTTCCGTGAATTGTATCCGGCAGCTGAACAATAAGCGAAAGAGTGACAACTTGGCAGAGACGGTGATCACATCCTCTAAATTGGAATCCAACTATTGAAGCACTAGAGAGTCTGATTCGGTTGGTGGATCGGTGAAGGCTGAGAGCGGGAAGGGCGGGACCAAATCTGGAGTTGTAGAGATGGCGGACAGTGGAGCTACCGTGGTGATGGCGACATCCTAGGAAACGCTAAGTAGCTCAGTGATGGGGGTATCCGGAACTGACCCCACTATTACCTCGAGGGGGGGGGGGGGGGTGCATCATCATTAAGTTTGGCTTGCGTCTCACTTGGCTAACTCTGTGGTGCATCGGGTGTTGACGGTAATAGTTGCTGGGTTACAAGGTTGGCGGAATTGTCCCTTATCGGCCTTGGCGTGAGCAGTAGTGGGGCCATACTTGTAGACCATTTTGCAGCTATCATCTCAGGATAGACGCAATTGTTCTTCTCAAGCCAGGCCAATAATTTGGCATCATGAAGGGTTTGCAGCCTATATAAGCATACGCCTCCCCTTATGTCCTTTCAAAAACCGCCTACCATGGGCTTAACCTTTTGCTCTTTGGTTAGCCCATACTCACTCGCCAAGGACTAAAATTGGTTGATGTACTCGCCCACACTTCTTGTTTAGTGAAGCTTTATGAGCTCTGTGAATGGGTTCCCTTCATCCATGGCAGTGATGGTTGGCGGTAAGAATTGGAGAGTTGGTTAAGACATTTTATGAAACACCTTGTGTGCGGTTTAGGGATTTTGGGAGCTCGAGCTCTACGCTTCTACTGATGATGAAGCTTGGTGGTGGAAGTGATGATGTTGATGTCTGGTGGTGATGATGACGGTGCGCGACGGTGGTGATGACGAGGATAGGTGGTTCTGGTGGCGACGATGGTTGAGGATCGATGGTGATTGATGAACTGGGTTCGAGTCTGGAAGTGACAATTGGGTGCCGGCCGATGATGATGATGATGTAAAATAGAGAGGATGAAGCTCTCTGTGCTGATGGAACTGATGGCTGATTAGTGATGATGTTGGTGGTGACGATCGATGATCAGTGGTGTTCGGGAAGAGTCGATGATGGTGCTACGGTTGGTGAGGTTGTTCGGATATGGTGCTGGAGCTCTGGTTTGGGTATGGTGTTGATGCTGAGGTAAGCTGAACACCAGCGGTGATGGCGATGGTGATGATGACGATGGGACCCAGTGATGACGGTGAGTGATGTTGGCGAGGCATTGATGATGGTGGTCTAGTGGGGATCTCCTCACTGTTAGCAAGGTTTGGTGACGAAGATGATCGGTGAAGATGGAGTTGCTGGTGGGGTAGATGATGGTGATGATGATCGATGATGACTGGGGTCGAGGAAGGACTGCTCTGTTACCAATTGATACTAACTAAATATAATCTAGCTAATATCAATGTGTGTGTATATATATATAGTTAATTTCCAATAATGGAGGACTACAAGGGAAAGAGGGGGGAGACATAAAAGAAGAGGGGGGGGGGGGGGGGGGGGGGGGGAAACTAGAGAAATAGGGGGAGAGATAGATCTGAACATTACATCAATTAGCATACTAACTATGGGGGAAGGAGCCCCTTATTTATAGATGAGGGAGGGGAAGATTAGGGTTGAGGTGGCACTAGGGCTACCCAAATAGGCGGGTCCTTACCCAGGTTGGCGGGTCGTATCAGCTTGGCGGGTAGGTCAAGGGCCCAATCGTAACAGACAAAGGGAAGGACAAGGTCCGTACCCCAAAAACCACCG
This sequence comes from Simmondsia chinensis, assembly GCA_018398585.1. NCBI lineage: Eukaryota > Viridiplantae > Streptophyta > Magnoliopsida > Caryophyllales > Simmondsiaceae > Simmondsia > Simmondsia chinensis. The sequence continues at coordinate 21,655,284 of JAGTTD010000016.1, forward strand.
CATGAGGTAGCCTCTGACGAAGAAGATGAACAAACACCCTTAATATTTTTACTGAAAACTAGTGTAGGAACAAACTCACTTACACCTAACAAAACATACATCATAACGCACACCAAACGAGGCAGAAGCAAGGAAAAAAATTCAAATCTTTTTTATCCTTGCCGGAAGACACCACACGGGACACCCAAAACCACCACGCGTGCACCCTCCTCTGGCAGAAAATTCAAAAAAATCAAAAGGGACACTAGAAATGGAAAGGCGTGATTCTAGGGATTGAGATCCTAAAAATTTGGGCCTTCGAAAACTGAACAAATCAGTGAGGATCTTTTGTAATCTTACCAGACTGGAGAGAAACTCTAGCCACGAAGAGAAGAGAGAGAAAATGCAGCCACCAATGTCAAACCACCACTACGTACGCTAGCAAGGTCGAAAACATGACAAGGATGAGGTGAAAGTCAAAATCCATTAGAGTTCCGGAGGAAAAGCACCAGAAACGCGTCCTACGCAACCCCACAGTGACCAGCAAACAACCTCCCTCACTCACCTATGTTTCACCCTCAAATTGGTCATAAATTGGACAAATGACTACACCCCGTGATAGAGCACGAGATGAGGAGGCCGGAGCAAAAAGAATCGCCACCATACGAAGTCCCCTGCGTCGTCACTCGTGGATCGAATGTTGCGTATGAAGCCCATGCACCGCCACCGAAAATCTCGCGGAAGTCTCCTTTTTTGGAGTTTCTCTCTCTTATTTCTCTCTCTAGAAGAATGCAAAATATGAAAATACCAAATCCCATATTCCTACATGTTATGAATTAGGGTTTATTCCCACAAAAATAGATTTGGCGGGAATTTTGGTTAATAGCTAAATATAAATTTAAAAGTAAAATTAATAATCTAACTTTTAAATTTAAATTTAGAGGGAATAGCAATTAGCAATTGGATTTTTTAGTTAATTTTTTATGTTTTTGTTAGAATTCTATTATTATTCAGATTTCTATTTTCCCTTCCCTCCTAATCTATATAAATGGAAGGCTAGAACCAATTGTAGGAATGACTTTGAATATCAATTAATTTTCTCTAATTCTCTCCCAATCTCTTATTCTCTCTCTCTCTCCCTCGACTTCTTATATTTTCTCATTCTCCTCTTAATTCTTCTTTTCCTCCCTCAATTTCTCCTATGTTCGTAATTACTATAAAAGTTTGACCTAATTAATATATTGGGTCATAACAAATTGGTATCAGAGCATGTTAATTGATTCAAGAAGGCACAAATGGGTCCAAGAAGGCAACCTGCTGCTGCTGTAATGCCCACTAATGCAACACCCGAAGCCTTGCCCGATACCGTCGAAGAACAAGTTCAGTTTATATACCAGAAGGTCTTATCCTTGGATGATCGAGTCCAAGAATCAAACTTGAGACATGACAAAGCCTTGTTGCAGCTACAAGATCAAATGGCTCAGCTACAAGAACAAACAACACAACTTAATGATGGCATTCAAGAACTTCGAGAGTCATTTAAGCAGTCATTTAGGCAACAAGAAGAGAGGACGATTTCCTTTCAAGAAAATTTGGCCAAGAATGATGAGTTACTAACCAACCTCATGCAAAGGCTTCTCTCTAATCAAAAAAGGACTGATACATTGTGGCTCCACCTTGCTCCTAAGCAACCCCTGATTCTTCAAGCACCATCAAGCCATGCTCCTAACAATGGTAAAACCCCAATGGAACCTAACTTTGCATCTACTAATTTAGGACCCATTAGGGAAGGTAATCTTGATCTTATGGATCAAGAAACACCCCATTACCCAAGGAGGGATCAACCCTTTGGCCCAAGCATCCAAGATTTGGATCAATACCACCAAAGGAGGCCTAAAAAGAATAATCCCAAGGTTGATTTCCCTGTTTTTGACCCTTCTAACCCTCGAGGATGGGCCCTTAGATGTGATAGGTACTTTAAGTTCTATGACTTGCCCATCCAAGAAAGATGGCAAACTTTAGGCATGAACTTAGTTGGTAATATTGCCACTTGGTTTGATAGCCATTTGTTAGGGAATGAAGACCTAACTTGGGAACATTTTGTGGAAGACTTGTGTGTGCGATTTGGGGACAAGAAGTATAGGAATGTAGTCCAAGAATTTAATAAATTACAATAAACCGGTTCAATTCTTGAATATCAAAGTAAGTTTGAGGAACTCAAGGCCTATATGAAGAGAAATGATCCTCATTTGCATGAGGATTATTTCGTTTCAAGTTACCTAACTGGGCTAAAACCGAAAATTAACCATATTATATCCATGTTTAAACCCACCACTTTGGTACAAGCATTTGAATTGGCTAGGCATTATGAGTTAGCGCACCCTAACTCATCCAAGAACACACCTAGCTATGCTCCTAATTATAAAAGTCCCCAATTTAATGTCCAAACTAGTACACAACCAAGTAATGTAAGTTTTGCTGCCGGAAAGAATCAACAAAACCATAAATCAGGTTCTGGTGTGATGCAGCGAGGCTCTTCTGCCGTGCCTCAGAGGTCTGTTACTGGTTCTTCCCAACAATCATCTAACCATGGCCCTAATTCACATTCTTTTGACTCCAATAAGCCTTTACCAGCTTGTTATAAATGTGGGGAAAGATATTACCCAGGTCAAATATGTCAAAACAAGCAAATAAATGCGGTAGAGGTGGAGGAACCTAGTGATGAGGTTCTTGCTGCAAAACCAGAAGAATTAGGCCCAGAAAACTTCAATGAGGACTCTATAGAAGAAGAACCACTAGTTATATCTGTTGTCAAGAACGACGGTAATGAAAATACCAACCATAGGACCATCAAGATCCAAGCATGGGTTAAGAAAAGCAAAGTCTTGGTATTGATTAATAGTGGATCAACCCATAGCTTTATAGATCCTAGGGTGGTTAAAGCTGGTGGATTTAAGCTAAAAACATGTCCTACCCTCACTTTTACTGCAGCTAATGGTGAAAAGACTTCTTCACACACCATTTGTACATATTTCACTTGGAAGATGCATGACCAAACCTTTAACTATGACCTTAGGACCCTTAGATTAGGTGGTTGTGACCTTTTACTTGGTGGAGATTGGTTAACATTACATAGCCCTAGTATTTTCAACTTTGCCAAGCTTAACTTGATCATCCAAAAGGAGGGCAGAAAGGTGTTTTTGCAGGGACGAGGTGAAAACAATGGGTGCAATTGGATTTCTGCAGAAGAGACTTTCAAAGCACTGAACAAGGGTGCTTCGTGATGCTATGGACAAATTTTAAGTGTTGAGAATAGCTCTCAACACTTCAGTTTGCATTCTTACCACTCTCTTGATGCATATTCCATAGATTTACAAAATATTTTAGTTAAGTTTATTGATGTATTTGAAGAACCAACCCAATTACCACCTAAATGACAACCAAGATCATGCTATACCACTCATTCCTAGTGCTACACTAGTCAACGTAAGACCATATAGACATCCCTATTTGCATAAATCTGAAATTGAAAAGGATGTAGATGACTTACTTAAGAACTCTTTCATTCAACCTAGTCATTGTCCTTATGTTTCACCAGTTTTACTTGTTATGAAAAAGGATGGAACCACAAGGATGTGTATAGACTATAGGAAACTTAATGATTTAACCATTAAAAGCAAGTTTCCTATCCCCTTAATCAATGACTTGTTGGATGCATTGCATGGTTTGGATTTCTTTTCTAAAATTGATCTTAGGCATGGTTATCACCAAGTTAGAATGAAAGAAGAGGATGTCCATAAAATCGCCTTTAGAACCCACCATGGTCACTTTGAGTTTAAAGTAATTCCTTTTAGCCTTACTAATGCACCGGCAGCCTTCTAATCTTTAATGAATGATGTGTTTAAACCCTATCTTAAGAAGTTTGTTTTGATGTTCTTTAGTGATGTGCTCATATATAGTTCATCTTGGACTTTTCATCTAGAGCATTTGCATACTGTTTTAGAAGTACTTAGGGCTAATAAGCTTTATGCTAAATTGTCAACGTGCTCATTTGGGACAAAGATTATTGAGTACCTAGGACACTTGATCTCTAAGGATGGAGTTTCTACCGATCCATCCAAGATTGAAGCAATGAAAAATTGGCCATTACCTAGGAACCTTAAGTCCTTGAGAGGTTTTCAAGGATTAACTGGGTACTATCGTAAGTTCATTTCGGGCTATGGGTTAATTGCAAAATCCTTAACTAATCTATTAAAGAAAAACTCATTTATATGGAATGAACAAGCCACTGTATCATTTAAAACCCTTAAGGAAGCAATGTGTAATGCACCTGTACTTAGGTTACCTGACTTTAGCAAACCATTTATCTTAGAAACGGATGCTAGTCATGATAGTATAGGGGTTGTCCTCATGCAAGAAGGACAACCCATTGCCTATCTTAGTAAACCATTCAAGCCTAGAGAACAAAGGTTTTCCATCTATGAGAAGGAATACTTTGCTATACTCATGGCTATATCTAAGTGGAGACATTACCTAGAAGGGCATTACTTCCTTATCAAAACTGATCCTGAGGCCTTAAAACACCTCTTAGAGCAAAGGATTTCCACTCCCTTACAAAAGAAAGGCCTTAGTAAACTAATGGGTTTGCATTATGGCATAATGTATAGAAAGGGAAGTGAAAATAGGGCTGCGGATGCACTGTCAAGGCTTGACAATGCTGCAGTAGGTTCGGTTTCTGCAGAACCGAGTGATGGTACTACAGAATTAGGTGCAGTATCGATTCTTGTGCCACTTTGGGTACAAGAAATTGAAAAAAGTTATAAAAAAGATGAAGAAGTCATGGAGATAATAAGGAAATTGAATATAGACAAGGCTTCATGTCCAAAGTATACCCTTGAAGGTGGCATTTTGCGTCATAGGAACTCATGGTAAATTGCGTGCAAAGCTTCTTGAAAATGTGCATACTCATGCTTTAGGTAGGCATTTTGGTATGGCTGCTACTTATAAACGAGCTAAGCAATCATTTTATTGGAAAGGGTTGAAGCAATTTGTCCGTAAATTTGTACTTGAATGTGAGTTGTGCAAACACAATAAAAATGAACATGTTAGGATGCCCGGGTTGTTGCAACCCCTTCCTATTCCATCTAGGTCTTGGTCCCATATTTGTATGGACTTTATTGAGGAGCTCCCCAAGTCTAATGGAAGGGATGTCATTTGGGCAATTATTGACAGTTTCACTAAATATGCACATTTTATTACATTGTCTCATCCCTTTAGCGCATCAACCATAGCTAGTATATACATGGAACATGTTTTTAAGTTTCATGGTATGCCCAAAAGCATTGTATCAGATCAGGATAAATTATTTATACGCAATTTTTGGAAGGAAATGTTGTGCTTGTCTGATACAAGCTTAGATATGAATTCAAGTTATCATCCCCAAACCGATGGTCAATCTGAAAGGTTAAACCAATGTTTGGAACAATATCTTCGTTGTATGACATCATCCATACCACATAAATGGTTTAAGTGGCTACACTTGGCTGAATTTTGGTACAACACGTCATACCATTCCTCACTCAAGTGTACCCCTTTCTTTGCAATGTATGGATATGATGCACCAACTTTGGACTTAATGGACTCCATGGAACCACTAATGCTACGGTATCTAAGTTTTTCAAGGAAAGGACACTGATTTCAGCTAAACTCAAGAGGAATTTGGAGCTCGCACAATCTCGGATGAAGCAAAATGAAGATAAAAAGCGTAATGAGTGAGAATTCAAGGTTGGAGATCAAGTTTACCTCAAACTCCAGCCATATAGGCAGTCCACTACAGCTATCTGCCGCAATGTGAAGCTGGCTACAAGGTTTTTTGGGCCTTATGAGGTTCTAGCAAAAATTGGACAAGTTGCCTACAAGCTCAAGCTACCGGGGAATTGTCTCATACATCCGGTTTTCCATGTTTCTCAACTCAAACCGCGAATTGGGATTGAAATTCCAGTCTCAAATGAACCTCCACTCACCAACAGGGATGGAGAAATACTAATTGAACTTGAAGCAATTCTCGATCAAAGACTAATCAAGCGGGATAATCGAGCCGTTCCTCAAGCCTTGGTCAAGTGAATGAATCTTAGCCAAGAGGAGTCTACTTGGGAGGATTTTTCATTTTTGAAAAGTCAATTCCCCACCTTTAATCCTTGAGGACAAGGATTAACTTTTTTTTTTGGGGGGTGGGGGGGGGGGTAATGTTATGAGCTAGGTTTATTCCCACAAAAATAGATTTTGCAGGAATTTCAGTTAATAGCTAAACATAAATTTAAAAGTTAAATTAATAATCTAACTTTTAAATTTAAATTTAGCGGGAATAGCAATTAGTAATTAGATTTTTTAGTTATTTTTTTATAATTTTGTTAGAATTCTATTAATATTCAGATTTCTATTTTTCCTTCCCTCCTAGTCTATACAAAGGGAAGGCTAGAACTAATTGTAGGAATGACTTTGAATATCAATTAATTTTCTCTAATTCTCCCCCAATCTCTTATTCTATCTCTCTCACTCTGCTTCTTATACTTTCTCATTCTCCTCCTAATTCTTCTTTTCCTCCCTCAATTTCTCCTATGTTCGTAATTAATGTATAAGTTTGACCTAATTAATATATTGGGTCATAACACTACACTCCCCCCTAGTGTGTCAAGAGGGCAAGGATGGAGAATACAAGGTATAAGGGTTGAGATGTCCCATTTAGAAAGGCAAGGCAAACTCATAGTCGAAGTAGGGTGGCAAGAAAAGGACTGTGGGGATGATGATGGCGATGGTAATGATGATGATGTCATACTTGGCTCTTTTCCCTCAAAAAATAAACTTTGGTATTTTAGGTTCTCTGTTTATTTTAACTTAAATATTTATGCTTATTTTAATTTATTATCAAATAAGGCCTCGACTAGTCTATTCACCATACTAGCCCACAAAATGTTTAATCAGCCAAGTTTTTGTCTCGCTAGCATATTAAATCCTTGAGAGGGCCCTAGGCCACTAGCCCTTTTTATCATATCCCTTCAAGGGCTTCAACCGAGTATTTTGGTGTATTCACCTAATTCTCAAATGTTAACTCCTTATTATTATGTTTATTTATCACCCGTCTTTATTCTTATTTTATGAGATCGGTACTATTTGAGCGTAGGAGGAGTATTAGGGAATTTCTTATGAAACCGGTAACTTTGAATGATCTCAGGAGTCGAGACGCGTAATCACTTTCCTTATGACTTATTTTGAGTATAGTGAAATAGTCTCAGAGATATAAAGACAACCAAAATAATAAAGTGGGATTATATGTCAGAAGGAAGAAAGAGAAATCTATTTGAGAATGAACTTTTCAAAAAACTTCACTACAACCTTTGATCAAGCCTTTAGTAATCTTGCATATATTTTTCTAATGTATGTCCTCAATCAAATGGGGCTTCTTTATAAAAAATATAATGCTTAAAGATATCCCAAAACACATCTAAACAAACTGCCAAAAACCACTTCCAACCACACAAAGCAATGGTAAAATCTACCCTATGTGTCGAAGTTGGGTGTCAATACACACAGCTCACTGTAGAGCTGTGTGTCGAAGTAAGAGTCTACACTTGCTTCAACACACAGAGTACTATAAGATTGTGTATTGAAGTGAGTGTCGTCACTCACTTCAACACATAGCAGTTCTATAAACCTGTGTGTTGACATATAGATCCCCGAGGACGTTTCTGCAGATCTGTGTGTCGACACACACCTTAATCATGCCAATACATTATAAACAAGGTTTAAACACTTTATTAATCATTTTATTTTGAAAATATATCAACATTCCCCTGCCATTTTAAAAATACATTCATTCTCATGTTACAACTTCTCAAAGTAATAAGAAGCCTTTATGCATCAATGAAGGTGTCTTTCGATTGAACCCCCACCTAGTGAAGACACATTACAATCAATCGGAATGAAAATGGTAGACTAAGCTTTGAACATACATTCCATTTGATGAATTGAATACATCTCCACACACAAGACTTACTCCCTACACACATCTAATCTCCCAGATCGACACATTTCTGGCCTTGTGTCCTATACCCTTCATTAGTGTTTCAGCCAAACCCTTGTTATTAAATCACTCCTTTGAAGCTATCAAACTTCACACTGACATAGGTAGACCCCATTGATCATGTCCCTTCAACACGATATTCAATAGTTTACTCGGGTCTATTAAGAGCATAAGCTCATCCTCTTTACACCCTCGTCACAGGTTACCAAGCACTTCACATGCGCGATGGAATAGCATTTTTAGTACTTGCAGTCATATGGATGATGGAACTCTCTCATTGAATCCAAGACCCGCTGTTGTACCTGGCGTCAAATTAAGGGTCCATCATAGGCGACTCAAATAGACGAGTTTCAGCCCCATCTCTTCATTTTTTCTTAGAGCCAAGTCTCTACCAGGATTTTTAGTAAATCGATTTGCCAAATTTTGACTTGTTCTCACAAAGTCCATAGTGACGACACCTTTTCTAATGATTTGTCTTACAATACTATGTCATATGCCAATATGTCTGGACTTTCCATTATACACCTCGCTATATGCCTTTGAAAGTATAGCTTGACTATCACAATGGATAGAAACGGGTGAAATCAGCTTAGGCCCTAAAGGCATCTCATACAAGAGATCCTTTAACCACTCAATGTCTTTTGCTGCCGACGTAAGAGCTATAAACTCTGCTACTATAGTGGAATCTAAAATACATGTGTGTTTCTTAGAACCCGAAGAAACCACACCCCCACAAGCAAGAAAACCCATCCGCTTATAGAGGCATGATCTTCCACATCGAAGGTCCAGCTGGCATCAGAGTACCTTCCAAAATAGGAGGATACTCTTGAAAAGAAATATCATGATTCATAGTTTTCTTAAGATATTTCAGATAGTTTTCTTAAGATATTTCAGTGCACGATATTTTACATGCCAATGTAGTTTACTCAGATTGCTATGTATCTACTTACCTTTTCAACAGTAAAGGCTATATCGGGCCTTAGTCGTAGCGTACATAAGACATCCTATGACTTTGGCATAATCCAATTATGTCTCTGAAGTGCCATCATTCGATACAAGATTCATATTTGGATCCATCAGTGTACACACAGGTGCACAAGCACCAAAGTTAAATCTATTCAACACCTTTTCTATATAGTGAGATTAAGTCAAGGATGGCGAGTCATCACTCCTTATAATCCTTATACTGAGAATAACCTTAGCCTCACCCATGTTTTTCATAGCAAAGTTCCTCGAGAGAAATTATTTAGTTTTCTCTACTTGTTCCAAACTAGAACCGAAATTCAACATGTCATCAACATACAAACAAATAATGACTCCTTTGCCATTTTCAAGCTTGCTATAGACACACTTATCCGATTCACTGATTATGAATCCGTTGTTAAGAACAACTTTGTCAAACTTTTGGTGCCATTGTTTAGGAGCTTGCTTTAGCCCGTACGGAGATTGTATGAGCTTACATACCTTTTTCTCTTGGCCCGAAACAACAAACCCTTCGGTTGTTCCATATACACCTCTTCTTCCAGTTCACCATTTAGGAATGTCATTTTTACATCCATTTGGTGAATAGCTAGCTTGTAAATAGAGGCAGGAGCTATTAGTACCCTTATCGTCAATATCCTTGCCACCGGGGCATACAGCAGAATTTGCCACCATCAAACTAATCAAGTTTGACAAAATTTTCCGTCATTTCACTTAGGGAAGAAGCCATTGTAAACCAAGAAAATAAGTCTTAAGATTATTAGGGAATTTTCTTATGAAACGGGTAACTTTGAATGATCTCAGGTGTCGAGGTGCGTAATCACTTCATTAAGACTCATTTCGAGTGTAGTGAAATTCAGAAATACCATGACAACCAAAACAATGAAGTGGGATTATATGTAGGTAGGAAGGAAGAAAGAGAAATGTGTTTGAGAATGAACTTTTCAAAGGACTTCACTACAACCTTTGATCAAGCCTTTTGTAATCTTGCATATATTTGTATGTCCTCAATCAAATGGAGCTTATTTATAAAAATACAATGCTCAAAGACATCCCAAAACACATCCAAACAAACCGTCAAAAACCACTTCCAACCGCGTAAAGTAACGGTCAAAAGTGCCCAGTGTGTCGAAGCTGTGTGTCGACACACACATCAACACACAGCTCACCGTAAAGCTGTGTGTCGAAGTAAGTGTCAACCCTTGCTTCAACACACAGGGTACTGTAAGATTGTGTGTTGAAGTGAGTGTCGACTCTCACTTCAACATACAATGGTTCTGTAGACCCTTATGTCGACACACAGATCCCCGAGGGCGTTTCTGCAGAGCTGTGTGTCGACACACTCAACACATGTGTCGATACACACCTTAGTCAAGCCAAGTACATTATAAACAAGGTTTAAACACTTTATTAATCACTTTATTTTGAAAATACATCAACTAGGAGTCCCCTTTGGGTTATTCCACGTGCCCCTCAAACCGTTTGTTTATCTTGTAGGAAATATCAAGTAGGACATGTAGTTAAAGCTTGAATTCAACTCATCCTAACAAGCCCCACCTCAAATATTACTAACATAATGAATAAGGACACCACCAAATTAATCTTAAACTACTTGATCATAATTACTCGAGTGTGTTTAAATGCATGCAATAAAATGATATTTGAAGATCTATCTCAAAGGCTCAAGATGATGATGCTCAATTGTCTAAATATTCCTATCCAATTTAATGAATTTAAGTACTTTGAACATTGTTTAAAATGAAATTTGAAACTAGACTAACCTCCCTTCTCTAGTTTGAACAAATTCTCTTTGACATTTGTTTGACTTTAATTTTCTCTTTCAATCTTGCTCATAAATTATTACTCGGAGTTTTAAATATGTTATAAAAACATAAAAACTCACCCATATTTATTACTCTATCTTTATGAAAAAGTTCTTGAATTCACGTAACGGCGCATAGGAAAAAAGTTGCCAACAATATTTGTTATACAAAGGTGGAACTATCTTCTAATATTTTGCGACATATTTAAAAATGCAACCCTCGCATTTTCAACTTTATTATATAAATTTCTCATATTATCTCTATCCTTTATTGACAATGGCAAGAAAATATCACTCTTATTTCCCTTACTTTTCACTTTTTGTTGAAGACAAAAGGTAAGAAAGTTTGATGTTTGTTTATTTGTGATACAGATTATGGTACTTTGGTATTGTTCGAATCTATCCTTGTCAAACATAAATGCTATGTATGATAAAGTAACATTAAAAATTGTTACTTTTGATTGATTTATCATTACCTTATTGACAATTAAAGCGGAGAAAGAGAAATTGGTTGTCATTGAATGTTTAATCTGTAAAATATATTGATAAAGGGGGAAATAATTTCATATTTGGTCTTTGAGTGTGCATTAAATCTTTAATGATAGCCTTGGGAAAAATTGCTTCTTGACCATGATACAGAGCCAGTATTCTTGTAGATACTATGATTGAATGATTTTGCTCTTTGATATTGAAAGCGCGTCTAATACATGTATGATAAAACTAGTGTTTTAATTTTCATATTTTCAAGCAAAACACAAAATGCTCAGCATCAAAAGAGGAGAGATTGTTGACCTTAAAGGCTATTATTATTGTATTTTTGATGAGGATAAACAATTAATGAGTCTTGGTGCCTAACCGTTTTAAACATGCCGAAAGTGATTAAGTCATGATAGTACCGAGCTCTCAAGAATGATGGATCAATAGAGCAATGATTCAAATTTATGTAAGAAGGATCTAAGTCCGAAACCAGGAAAAGGAGTTTTGAGTATGTGTGCTTTAGTGAGTACTGTTGTCTAAGCCTAGGGCTTTGGAACAAATATATATTTTGACTTGAATAATCTCACTATTGATTTGTGGTGCTCTAACAAAAATATTTTTGATTTCAAGATGTTTTTCCTAAAAAAGAACTCAATGCAATTCCAAGCCATTATAATTTTCTTAATGGCAATCATTTCTAAGTTGGTATTATTTGAGTATGTTTTTATTAAGGGATTAAAAAATATCTCTTATGGTGACATTTAGACTTGATTAAAAATTATTCATACAAAAAATGATCTTAAAGAAAAATCTAATTTAAGCCCAAAAGTCAAATTTTGAAAAACATTACCCAAAACATGTTGAGTGTCTACACTCAGAAGCATTTGTCAACACATTGATTACAATACTCAAAGTTGGCTCCTATGTGCTGAAATACAATGTGTCAATACACGGTGACATTACTAATTTTTTAAATCCAATCCTTGAATGCCCCATTTAAGTCATCCGACTAATTAACTAATATTGATTGCAACTGTCATGTTGTTCTTGAGCTTTCATGGTTTCCTTCTCTTTTGAGTTTTGTCTTTTTTTTTTTTTTTTTTAAAGTACCACCTTTTTTTTTTTTTTTTTTTGATTGTTTTTATTGAGCAGAATTGGGATATCCTTAGCTTAAGTTAAGCTTGATTGGTTATACATTTACTCTTTCAAGAATGCAATTTTCTTCACTCAAATTTATTTACTTGTAGAGGTTTGATCATAAGCCTATGTATGTTACAAACGGATCAAATGTAAAGATTGGATTCTAAACCTATGCTACAAAAGGATAAAGACTGAAAGCTTTGATCATAAGCTTATGGGACAAAAGGATCAAGTATTAAAAGTTAAATCATATGCCTTTGACACAAAATGATCAATTTTATGCTTAGTGAAGGCTCAAGTGACAAAGATTACTTGCTTGAGAAGTAGACTAACTTCTATATTAGGAGTAAATCATTATAAAATCATGGTGCATTATTCTCTTCTTCTTGGTACTTCTAATTATTGCATTCTTATTATTGCGTGATAAGTTTTTCTCTTTATTTTAATTAGTGGCTTACCAAGTTTATTTTCAAACTAATTACGAAGTGACCTAATTAACTCCACTCTTAGATTACTTTTTGGGCCTATATGGGTAATTCTTTCCCCTCATCCCAGCCGTAAGCGGATTTAGCATAGAATACATCCCTTAAAACTAGCTTTTGTGGCATATTCAAACTCAAGTTAATTTTGAGGGAGTTTTGATGGTTGTGATTCAAATAAAGGGTTGGGGGACCTCGAAAACAGTCTCTCATCAAGGTCTCATCCTGATGGGGTAAGACTGCGTACATCCTTCCCCTCCCAAACCCTGCTTGAGCGGGAGCTCTTCAGGTATTGGGTTTGTTGTTGTTGTTGTTGTTGTTGTTGTTGTTGTTGTTGTTGTGATGGTTGTGATGGAGCCAAGGGATTTTTCCTTTTTAACAGATGGCACCAAATGCTTTTAGAGGGATTCATTTTATGAATTGTTTTGATGGAGTATATTTAGAGAGTCTTTTCTTATAGGCCCATCTAGATGTGCTTGCCCCATTTATGAGGGGCTAGAGGGGTATTCATAGAACTAGTGTCGCATGTTCATGTGGGATGCGGTCACACACTACTCAATGAGCAACACAAGGTACGTGCAGCAAGTAATTTGATTCCTGCACGTGATTGGATGTCCGAGTTATTAGGACTCTTTGGCCCTCTGGTAATGGAAAATCCATGTGGGAATCTCATAATCCAAACCATAGTTACTCGTTACTGTCCCACTTGCCCAACGACAACTCGGCCTTGGTTTCTTATCAATCACCTAATCGGCCTTGTATAATTTTATCAACACATTATTCTTAGAAATTGGAGCATTTCCATCAAAATGTGCCCACAATCACAATTCAATAGTTTGGCGTATATGTGAAAGCAAAAATTAGTGTGATTTATTAAGGTGCTTATTTATAACTATTTTCGGAAAGGATGGTAAACTTCAAAACATACATAGAGAACTATCCTCTACAATCATCGTATATTCTAACTTTATGCATCATATCGAAGATTATTGGTCCAAACTTAACTTTAAAAACCAACATTGAAAATTGAAAACCAAGATGATTACATACATATCATAAGCACTAACTAATAATACAATTCTATGATCTTTGTTTTCACCCCTAATCCATCTACATGATCCTTCCTCTGAAGCACCCTGCAAAACAACTGGCCTTCCATCTTTTTGAACTGTTAGTGTAAAGTTTACAAAATGGGGTTGTGAGCCTTCATCCAATCCACTCCTAATAGGATGTCATAATCACCTAATTTAAGCACCCTAAAGTTGTAATTAAAGGTATATTAGGAAATGCAATGACTAAACAAGGGAAAATTCAACCAGAAAAATAAATAACAAACACACGGATTTATGTTGTTCGGCCAAAATTTCCTACATCCATGAAGTTGTAGGGAGAATTTTATTTTTTGGAATTGTTACAAAGAGTTTTCTTCAATTTGCTCTTCACTCTCAAACCCTAAAACCGGGTATAAATAGGAGCTCCGGGTATTGGCTATTGAGCTCGAGCCTTGTTTCCTGCATACACATGCGTTCTTTCCTTAAACGAAGGCTAGATTTTTCCCTTCGTAATATCCGCCCACTCCTTCCTTAACCGTCCACAATTTCCATGATTTGGGCGGATTTTCTGCCATTACTACAACTGCTCGATACACCATCTGGGCGTGTGATTGATCTATAAATAGACCACTTTGGATGACCAAAAGGGTGCAAAACCATAGAGTTCATTTCTGTATACTCCACCCTTAATTCATTCTCTTGGTTCATCTCCTTGGTTCTTTTTGTTGTTGTTCCGTTATTGAGCAAGTTGGGGTATACTCCAATCCATCACCCGAGAGTACACTCTTGTGTTGGGTGCTATGTTAATCCTGAGAGTCGGAGTCCCGAACATCCATTCTATACTATAGCGGTCATAAACGACTTAGGGCAGAGGTGAAATCCTCAACGTGGTAATTCCTCAGTTTGATTCCTCTCTCTGCCCTTCTCTCTTATTCTCACAATTGCTCAATTATGCCTTCACTTCATTCATTTGCCGACCAAAGCTTGAGACTTGTGTTGCTTATGTTTGGAATCATTTCAATCCATCTCAAGTCTAATTTCTTTTTTGAGTATAAGGATGATTATGTAAAAGTTTGAGATTGACTCCTATGGAGGTGAAAGTCACTCCTACTAAGATGGATCTATTAAAAGGTCAGTATATTCCTTTTCCTAAACTTGATTTAAGCATTTTATGTTCCTTTGTATATCTTGAGTTTGGATTTTGCCTACTCATTAACCCCATATTTTCCAACGTTAGCAACTGTGACATTCAATGAGGACCTTGGAGTGAGCTTAAAGCCTCCAACCTTGGATTGACAAAACTATGAGTTGATTCACTATCAACCAATGCCAAAGCCCTTTCTTTTTTAAGCATTCCTTTGATTCTAACTAGTCCTATGGTCATTGCCAACATTCACGGAAGTAGTAGAAATGGCCATAATACCCGGATCCTCATCGATGCATTGTGTATCATCTGGCTCTGGAGCCTCATCAGTGGACTCACTGCTCTTTGCAGGTTCTAGGACCTCTTCCTCTGCAGAAACGATTTTGAGTTCATTGCACTTAAAGCAAAGGGAAGGCCCTTTCTTTGTATCAAATACAGTATTGGAATTGGTGCTTGAGGGGTTAGAAGTGCTGCATTGTTTGGCAAAAGATTTTACAGAACTGCTAGGAGCACCCTTATTAGAAAAACTCAGTGTTTGTAGACTTCGTGAAAGAAGATGAAGTAAAACTGGTATCGGTGCCACTAGAGTGATGCGCCAGTGATGAGCAGGCTAAAAGACATCAACCAAAGTTCTTGGTTTAAACATAGAAACATAACGCTTGATTTCTGACTTTAATTTAGGCTTTAACAGACTCATACAACTTGAAATATTGATTTAAGCATATAACCCTTTAATTCTTCAGATTTTGATTGGTATTCAAGAATGGAACAACTTTGTTGGAGTTTGTTGAACTCTTGAACCACATCATCATACTTCTTGTCACCCGACCTTCTTCAATGATCTCCAACAAGTGTTCTCATTTTATCCCTTACTAGGAGGCAACTCTCTGGCCAAGTGCTCACATTGCCATCTAGATAAATGTCTAAAGTCTTCCACCGTTCTTTGTCATAAATTCGAAAAGAATTTAAAATACTTATCACACCTTCATGCCCTGCGTCTTGGGTTACTAGAATCAAAGGTGGGAAAGTCAAATTTGGTGTTCAGTTTTCTAGGCCATGGCGGATTCTAAAATTCTTGTTCATAACGCCGAGGGACATGATGATAATTATGATCTTGATATCGAAAGTCATGGTTTCTTAGATTTTAATGGTAATTCCTCCTAGGTGGTGGAGAATCTTGGTCAGATTCATCAGGAGCTCGATCACTAAGGTGATCTGCATAGGCATTAGAAAGTAATGTAAGGATTTTTCAGCAAATAAGACTAATTATCACCCAAAATGTCCTTAAATCATGACAAATTACTTCGTCACTCCCTGTTGTCAAGTTGGGTTTGGGTGTGTGGATGTGGTTCTATCAAATGTCTCATGTATTCTGTTTTATTCCCATATAGAAGGTACAGACCAATCATAAAAAAGATTTTTCAGTACATTTTTGCACATTTTGTATGAGGCAAGCCAACAAAAATGATTACGATCATTAAAACTTCCTCTTACCATTCAACCATCCGTTAGATTGTGTTTTCCTGAAGTTTAAGAGTGCACCGAAAGAAAATCTAACTTCAAAATGTTGCATCGAGTATCTGAGCATCAATCTAGCATTTCAGGCGCTATCTCCAACACTAACTTAAGCACCTAGAAGAATGTCTTTAGCAGATTTCATGCCATTGATGGCATCTTTAGGGTCCATTCGATCTCTTGGCAATGCCATTGAGCATGCCACTCCAATCTGCATTAACAACGCAATGCATTGCGTTTGGTTCTGATTGATGCTGGTGCCTCCCTTTTCATCAACAAGAAGTATTGGATCGACTATCTCCATTACCCAATCAGGTAGAGCCATTTTGACATAGCTGTGAAGGTCGAGGCTATCCTCAAATGTCAAGTCCGTTGGACACTTCCCTGTCATTGTCTCTAGCAAAATTATTCCAAAACTATAGATGTCGCCCTTTATGGATGCTTCACTCCCTAGGCCATATTCTGTCACCAAAAATCTCATATTCAAAGGGAAAAATAACCAAATAAATAAGACAAATAAACAAACAACTATAATCTTTAGACGTGGCCAACCAGTCAATCGACCAACGGCCCTAACATGTTTGACCCATGTTGAACTAGGTCATAATACTAATACATATGTTGTGTCATAGGTACTTTTTTTTTGCCCTTATCTTAATTCAACCGGACCAATCAACAAAGACAAAAAGCAAAATGCAGGTCTGACTCCTGTCAATGAAAGAGAGAGATTTTATTTTTTTAGTAGATCAAGTTAACTCGGCTTTCGCCTAGTCTAACCTGCCGAGATTGGTCTGATCATGTCTAACCAGACTCAACTCAAACTATCTACAAGATCACTCAGACTCGACACACGCTAAAGTAACCCAACCAAACCCGAGCATGTAGGGGGATTGAGATCCCCATCAACTTGGGCACCTCTACTTAATTGTGTTTACATACTGAAATAATGCAAAATACCCACTTGGAGGAGCATACCCAATGCTTCCTTTAACTCCAAATGAACTGCTGTGGATCTGATCTTTGAGCACAGGAAGAAGTCTTGCTAACCCAAAATCTCCAGCATGACCAACCATATCATTGTCCAGTAGAATGTTGCTAGGCTTTAAATCACAATGAATAACAGGAATTTGACATTCATTGTGGAGATACTCCAGTGCACAAGCCACATCAACCATAATGTTCACTCGTTGGAGAAGGTCTAAATTATAAATTTGGCCGCTCTCTTCTTGTGACTGTGATTGTGACCGTGACTTAGAATGCAGCCATTCCTCAAGGCTTCCTTGGGTCATATACTCGTAAACCAGAGCTTTAAAATCATTCCCTTGAAAATCTATACTTGAGCAAGCAGATATGACTTTTACTAGATTTCTATGACGGATGTTCCTCATGGCTTTCCACTCTGCCATGAAACTCCTAAATGCGCCTTGGTGTCATAAGTCGAGTACTTTAATCGCATACATTGTTTCATTTCCATTCAGACTTAACACCCCTTTGTATTCCGAGCCAAATGCACCAACACCCACCAAATTCCTCGATGAAAACTCATTAGTAGATTTAAAGATCGACTGATACGACAATGAGGGAAATGGATCCATCGACATCAACTCTACTGATCCATTCTTCCTTCTCTTTGTCAAATAAAACAAAACAAAAAAGATTGTGGCTATAGTAATAAGAACAAATGGGATTGAGATTGTCACTATCAATACTCGTCGCCTTTTTCTTTCCTTTAAATTTGAATCTCTTATGGAACATATGGGCAAATGCAGATTAATTATCCCTCCACAAAGCCTTTTATTCCCAAGAACTGACACATTAGCGGGATTCTTGAAAACACCTTTCACAGGAACCTCACCCTCGAAGTCATTAAAGGATATGTCTAGTGTTGTTAGGTTAAGACTCGAGATGTAACTCGGTATCATGCCTGAAAAGTTATTCTAAGAAAGATCAACCTTTTAAAGACCTTTCAGAGCGGACAATGATGGAGGGACTGACCCAAAAAAGAAATTATGTCCCATGTATAGCTCAATAAGGCTAGCACAATCACCAAAACTGCTTGGAATTTCACCTGAGAGGTGGTTGTTAGATATATCTAGTAGTGATAGATGCTGCAACAAACCAACTTCCGGTGGAAGGGTGCTTGTCAATCGATTCCCACTTAACTGCAACCCAACAGAAAGAGCAGAAGCAAAGAAAAGTTCATGAGGTATAACCCCTGTTAGGGCATTGTTGGAAAGGTCTAAAGCTAACAAATTTTTGCAGTTTCCAAGGCTGGAAGGTATTGATCCCTCTAGGTCATTCCCGCGTAAAGAAAGTAAAGTCAACTGAGATAAGTTTCCCAAAGACAACGGAATATATCCAGAGAAGTTGTTTGTGGAAAAATCACCCCAAGATAACCTTTTAAGCATACCAATATCATTAGGAATGGTGCCTATGAATCTGTTTTCTCCTAAGCTCAAACGGGTTAGACCTATAAGGTTGCCGATTCCTAAAGGGATACTCCCAGATATCTGATTTACTTCGAGCAATAAAGTTTGTAGACTTGTAGATAGATTAGAAATAGAAGAAGGCAGGGCACCTCCAAAATAATTTCCACCAAGATCCAAAGCTTGCAATTGGGTGCAGTTCACAAGGCTTTCAAGAAAATTCAGGTCATTGGATTGTTCTTGACCTAGGCGATTTCTTTCAAGGATTAGAACAGATAGATACGGCAAATTACTGAAATGATTGGGTGACAGATTTCCAGTGAACTCATTGCCTCCCAGTTGAATGCGTTCCATCTGGGAAAGATTAGATAATGACATAAGGAATCGGTCCACTAAGTAAGTTCGACTCTAACTGAAGAAGCTGGAGACGAGAAAGATGAAGTCTTAGGTCTGAGGGAAGACGCCCTGTGAACCGGCTCTGTACTAAAGAGAGTATGGTGATCAAGGATAGGTTATAGATTGATACCGGAATCATACCAGAAAGTTCATTCGATCCAAGTCCAAGAGCAGTAAGGCCTTTAAAATTACGTCCCTTAAAAGCATTGTATGCCACTGAGATTGTTAGAATATGTAATGTAATCCTTGATTTATTATGTGCAATATTCTCCCCTTGATTTTAGCCTTTAGATTGATCATTATTGATTCTAGGATTATACTCTTTCCATAATAATTGTTCATATGATTTGTATATAAACCCCTTGTATACATTGTGGTTATACATAAAAATATACAATTCTTATATTTCTCTCAAATCTTGTAATATGGTATCAGAGCACTTGATGAAATAAATCTTTTTTTTTTCGGTATTGATTTGCTATACACCATTCTCCAATTTTACTAATACCCTTTTCTGGGTTTATCATTCTCCATTTTCACTCAATCCTACTGCGTATCACCGCCGTTCTGTCTGCCGAATTGCTACTCACCATTCTCGAGCATAGTCTGGTGCCTCTAGTTCCTTCAATTATTTTCCATTACCATTGCTGCAGTTCATACCCAGTTTTTGGCATTCAACAGTTCTTTGGTTCACCCGTAGGCTCTTCGGGTTCAAACACTCAAGGTGTGCACTTCCAATTTTAAAGTTTACTCAATTCTTGCCTTTTTGTTTTTTGTTACTTGTTTAGTACAATGGAGAACTTGGATGTCGTTCAACCTATGAGAACTATTTTAGATGGTTGAAATTATGTTCTTTGGTCCCAAGAAATGTCGAGTTTTCTAAAAGGGCGTAAGTTGTGGCGTCTTGTTACCGGTGATATTCTCAAACCAACAAAACATAGGGATGAAGATGAAAGTAAATTTGGTGAAAGACTTGAAGATTGGGATAGCAAAAACCACCAGATCCTTACTTGGATTCGAAATACATCTATTACCTCTATTAAACTTCAATTTGGTCATTTTGATACGGCCAAAGAAGTTTGAGACCTCTTGAGTAAAAGATATTCTACTACTGATATTGTTCATCAATATCAACTTTATGAGGCTCTCCATAATCTGAAACATTTGCCTGGTCAATCTATAAATGAATTTTTGTCTCAAATGCATGCTATATGGGATCAATTAGCATTAATTGAACCTTCATGGGTTGACTCCAAGGATGCTGATAATTTCTTTGCTTATCAAGACAATCTCCGAGTTATGCAATTTCTCATGGCACTTACTCCTAATTATGAGCCTGTTCGTGCTTCACTCCTTCATAGAGGTTCTCTACCTAAACTTGAGACTGTTATTGCTGAATTGCTTTCTGAGGAAACTAGTCTGGGCATCATGAAATCTCAGCCTACTAGTACAGTGGTGGACACAAACAATGTTCTGGCCATGTCATCTTCTTCTTCTGTCAAGTCTGAAAAGTCATGCAATTACTGTAAACAACCTGGACATGTTATCTCAGAATGCAGGAAGTTGCAAGCCAAGCAAAATAAAATTCAAGGCACTTATCCTAAAGGGAAGTCGTACAAGCCTCAGACTCACACTACAGCAGCAACCATAGATCAAGGCTCTCCGACTTTTTCGTTGAGTGATATTGAGACCATACTCAAGCAGATTGCATCAAATCACAATGCATCTTCTTCAGCTTTATCTGTCACTTCAGGTACCTCGCCCTCTTGGTATTTTGACTCTGGTTGTTGCAATCATATGACATCAGAATGTGTAGGTTTTTCAATGAAAACTACTCCCCCAAAGACATCAATTATTCATACAGCTGATAATACCGCCTTGCATGTTAGCCATATTGGAAATGTCTCGACTTGGAATTTGTCCTTGTCAGATGCTTTCTTAGTTCCTCGACTCACATTAAATCTCATATCGGTTGGTCAGTTGTGTGAGCTTGGCCTTGAGGTACATTTCTCAGATCGTGGTTGTCTTGTACAGGATCCTCAAACGGGACAGATTCTTGGGACAGGCCGTAATATTGGCCGCTTGTTTGAGCTCATTTCTCTTGATGTTCCAATTCAGTCTTCTGCTCGTTGTGCTGCTGCCGTCTCACAAGAACTTTGGCATTCTCGACTTGGTCATGTCTCTTATTCTCAATTGAGTCCTTTAATTTCTAGTGGAGTCTTGGGTCATGTTGATGGTGGTACTGTTGATTGTCAACCATGTCAATTTGCAAAATTTCATGCTTTACCATTTAATAATAGTAATTCAATTTTAGTAGCACCTTTTGATCTTGTCCACTCAGATATTTGGGGTCCTTCTCCTAATACTACTATGGCTGGCTCTCACTACTTTGTGATCTTTGTTGATGATTTTTCTCGTTACACATGGATTTATCTCCTTAAGAATCGATCTGAATTGCCCCATATTTATTACAATTTTGCTGCCATGATCCAAACTCAGTTTTCGTGTAAGATTAAAGTTTTTCGATCTGATAATGCCCAAGAATATAGAGAGAAGAATTTTTTGAGTTTTCTTGCACAAAATGGTACTGTTCTTCAACATTCCTGTCCAGGGACATCACCTCAGAATGGTCGTGCAGAGAGAAAACACAGACACATTCTTGAAACTGTGCGTGCACTACTTATTTCTGCCTCTTGCCCAGAATCCTTCTGGGGAGAGGCTGCTCTTACAGTTGTATACACTATCAATCGCATTCCCTCTCCGGTAATTGAGAACAAGTCTCCTTATGAGCGTTTGTATGGAATTCTCCCAAGCTATGATCTTCTTCGTGTCTTTGGATGTGCCTGTTTTGTATTACTACAACCTCATGAGAGAACAAAATTGGAGCCGCGTGCGCGATTGTGTTGTTTCCTTGGCTATGGTATTAAACATAAAGGCTATAGGTGCTGGGATCCTATCTCTAAATGACTTCGAATTTCACGTTATGTTGTATTCTGGGAACACAAGATGTTCTCTTCTGTTTCTGCCTTCCGATTATCTACACCTTCCGCCTACTATTTTACTGATCCTGCGAACGACCTTTTTCCAGACGATGATGGCAGGTACATTGAGATGGAGGTACCTATTTCCCCCAATGATACCTATGTACCTGCTACTCCTGCTGATCAGGTTATTTTTCCTAACGAATCTGGCTCATTTACTCATGCTTCTGGTGATCAAATTGTTTCCCCTGATGAATCTGGCTTATCTACCCTTGAAGCAACCATAAGCACACAGCCAGAAGCGTCTTTACATCGTCGTTCTTCTCGAGTTAGTCAACAACCTGACTATCTGAAGGATTATCACTGCTATTCTGTTGTTGCTTCCATTTAAGAGCCAAGTACATATAGAGAGGCTCACGTTGATCCTTTATGGCAAAAGGCAATGCAAGAAGAAATTGAGGCCCTAGAGAAGACACACACCTGGGACTTGGTTGATTTACCACACGGGAAATCAGCAATAGGTTGTAAATGGGTCTACAAAGTTAAGACTGGTTCAAATGGCTCAATTGAGAGATACAAAGCTCGTGTTGTTGCCAAGGGTTTTGGCCAGGAATATGGAATTGACTATGAGGAGACATTTGCTCCAGTTGCACGTCTCACATCTGTTAAGAGCTTACTAGCAGTTGCAGCTGCAAAGAAATGGCAACTCTTTCAGATGGATGTAAAAAATGCTTTCCTTTAATGGGGATCTCACTGAGGAAGTCTATATGAAACCTCCACCTGGATATAATCATCCGCCAAACAAGGTTTTCCATCTTCGTCGAGCATTATATGGATTAAAGCAAGCTCCTCGAGCTTGGTTTGCAAAATTCACTTCCACTGTTAATCGTCTTGGCTTTGCCTCTAGCGCTTATGACAATGCGCTCTTTGTCCGTCGTACAAACCAAGGGATTGTTCTCTTATTATTGTATGTAGACAACATGATCATTACTGGTGATGACTTGCAAGGAATTCAGGACTTAAAGCACTTCCTCAGCCAACAGTTTGAGATGAAGGATCTTGGCTTGCTCAACTACTTCTTAGGTCTAGAGGTCTCTTCATATTCTCATGGCTACTGCTTATCACAAGCTAAATATGCCAGTGACCTCCTATCCCGAGCTGGATTAATAGATAGCAAGATTTCACCCACGCCTCTTGAAATGAATGTCAAGCTCTCGCCCACCGATGGGTCCCCCCTCAAGGATTCTACATTGTACCGACAGTTGGTAGGAAGCCTTATGGACCTTACTGTTACACGGCCTGATATAGCATATGCCGTTCATCTTGTAAGTCAGTTCATGGCTGCTCCTCAGACAACCCACTATGCAGTGGTTCTTCGCATTCTTCAATATGTTAAGGGTACCCTATTCCGAAGGCTTCATTTTCCTTTTCACTCACCACTGGAGTTGAAAGCCTACTCAGACTCAGATTGGGCAGGAGATCCTACTGACCGACGCTCCACTACTAGCTATTGTTTCTCTCTAGGAGATTCTTTGATTTCATGGCGTAGTAAAAAGCAAACAGTGGTTTCTCGTTCTAGTACCGAAGCAGAGTATAGAGCACTCGCAGACACTTCATCTGAACTTATTTGGTTATGCTAGTTATTGGAAGACATGGGTGTGAAACATCAATCAGCAACAACCATTTACTGTGACAATCAAAGTGCCCTTCAAATTGCTCATAATGATGTTTTTCATGAAAGGACCAAGCACATAGAAGTTGATTGTCACTTCATACGGCAACACCTAGTGCAAAATGATCTTAAATTAATCTCTGTTTCTTCTGCGGAGCAAACGGCTGACATTTTCACCAAGACCCATTTTCCAGGACCCTTTAACGATTTGGTTTCCAAACTCAAGTTGGCTTCAGCTTTTCCACCTTGAGTTTGACGAGGGGTGTTAGAATATGTATGTAATCCTTGATTTATTATGTGCAATATTCTCCCCTTGATTTTTAGCCTTTAGATTGATCATTATTGATTCTAGGATTATCCTCTTTCCATAATAATTGTTCCTATGATTTGTATATAAACCCCTTGTATACATTGTGGTTATACATAAAAAATATACAATTCTTATATTTCTCTCAAATCTTGTAATGGAGATGACTTGTAAAGAGGTTAAATTTCCTATCACTTGGATGTCCCCAGCCAAATTGTTACTGTGAAGATAAAGCCATTGAAGCTTGGACAATGAACCAAGTTCACCCGAGATGCTTCCTACAAGGTGATTGTGACTGAGTGAGAGTCTTAGTAGACGAAAGCATCGGGATAAGTTCGCTGGGATTTCTCCATTGAAGGAGTTGTTGTAGAGGTAAAGATTCTCGAGCCTTGATAGACGACCAATTTGAGGAGGGATTTGGCCATGAAGGGTGTTGTTGTAAAGCAATATTCTATGCAGAAAAGTAAGATTTTCAATGGAAGGAGAAACGGTGCCAACCAAGCCACTGGAAGAGAGATCCAACATGGTTACCCTCTGGTGCTTTTGACCACAGGTGATGCCTGGCCATAGACAGTGATGGAGGGACTCATTCCACGAGGCTACAACTCCATGAGGGTCTTGAGTTATTTTGGATTTGATAGCCAATAAGGCTAATTAATCAGTCTTGTTTCCTTGAGTGTCAGTACAGGTTGTAACTACAAGAGTTTGTAGGAAGAGAGCAATGGATAAAGTGTTTAGAAACCATGCCTGCTTCGTGGGAATACTCATGTTCTGTTTATGAGTGCAGCATTGCTGTCTCTCTTGTTAAATTTATAGTCCTTTTCGTAGGTTGATCATTTATCGTCATCGTTTCCTAATGTTATATATATATATTTATATATATATATATATATATATATATATATATATATATATATCCTCGAGCTAAAGTTTTATCAATCAGATACCATTCAATTTTCAGTGGATTTTCTTTGAAAAATTTTGACTTGGATGATAAATTTAGGTGTATTTATCAAAATATGATGATTTTTTGTCTAAAACTATTGATATGACGCATGATTTATTTAAGATATAGGCATCTTCCTACTTATTAATAAGAGAAAAAAAAAAAGACCCTAAAGTACTAAAAAAATAATTAGAAAGATCATCGGTCTTTTTATTATTTACACAAATGCCGGATGCTAAAAAGTAAATAACACAAGAATTTACCAAAAAGGCAGTAAATTAAGGTGTTTCAACTTCTTTTGTAGTTTTGTGGATTCTGACGATGCTCCAATTAAGAAAACTATAAACATTTTAATTGATAAATGTAAATAAAAGATATGGACTCAAGCGATATTTTGGGTCTTGAGCGCCTCAAAACACTCCTCAACACCGTACATTGTACACTTATAGATGAGAATTGGGGTGAAGATAAACTTGAGACCTTAACAACCTTCCTGAAGCCTGATTCAATCAAATTGTTAGCCTAGCAAACTTGACTCAAAAATAACTCAATCAAGATCAAAAATAACATAATTTAGATGGAGTGAACCAACTTCAATCCCCAATCTAAGATCAACTCAATCAACCTCGAAGCTTGCTTATAAAAACCTTAAACCGAGAACACTACTTAAATTCACTATGGAGAAAACATTAAAAACTATGACAAAAAGAATAAAAGATACATATTCTCAAACACCGTCTCCAACACTCAAGTTTGTATTCCAATGGAATATTGAACCAAGTACAAAAGAAGTTAAGAGAATAGAAAATGGCACAAAATTGCTTGAAAACAAAAGTAAATTTCTCATGTGCTTGTGCAACCTTTTCTAAAGTATAAAGCTCTCATATTTATAGATTTGAGAATAAATGTTCTTTCCGAGTTCTTTGCTTGCACTTCTATCACCCCTGGGAACCGAGCTCTCTATGTTCAACTCAAATTCCTTCAAAGTCAGGCAATTACTCCGAAGTAAAGTCTCTTTCGTTCATGTTTTCTCACAGGTAAATGCCTCAGTCATATGTCAAGGCACATATTTTCTTTAACTGGAATGGCATCCTGATGCAGCGGGCTGAGTAGCGCCAGGCTTGGCGGCAGTATGAACTTGGCGTGATGCCAAGCAGAGCGGTAGAATGACCGGGTAACCGTCAACCTTGAAGCCGTTGTGTTTAGCCTTGTTTTTAGGAAAGTTTAGGTGTTTTGCTTATCTAGTCTAATTTCAGATTTTATTCATATTTTATTAGGATAAGGAAAGTTTAGGTATTTTACTTATCTAGGTTAATTCCCAATTTTATTCAAATTTTGATTTTATTTCCTTAATTTTAATAGATTTAAATCCTTAATCTTTCCTATAAAAGGAAGAGAGGGGTTGGGCTTTGGATAATCCAATTTAGAATTCCAATAAATTATTTTGTTCCTTTTGTAACCTCGATTTCTCGACCTGTGAGAAATGAGTTTATTCACCTCTTTGTTATTTTTATTATCAGTTTTAATAAAATACAAAGGGAAGGCAGTTGAACCTTCCCGTTCCCCTTAATTTCCCATCACACGCTGCATCATCTGGTATCAGAGCACGGTTTGCTTCCCGTAACGATGGCCCATGGAAGACGTCGAAGGAATGCCACCATGGAAGACGTTACCAACCGAGATCGCCACCAGCAGCACGAGAGGAGATTTGAGGAATTGGAAGAGAGATTCCGGCAGATCAAGCAACACTTGGTCCAAATCGGTGCTAACCTCAACTCTATGGGTGGAGCGAGGCACCAACATCACCCTTCACCTGGCGTGAACGGTGAAGACGAGGATGACCCCTTTATGAACCCTTTCTTCGATGAAGACCAACAGGACCTAAGGCCCAAGCGCCAACAGCACCATGGTGAAGATCGTGACGATTGGAGGTGGGAATCCAGGCTTTGGATCGAAATACCGGAGTTCAATGGAGGAGGACGTCCGGAGGAGTTCTTAGATTGGCTAGTAGCCGTCGAGGAAGTCCTTGAGTTTAGGGAGATACCGGAGAGAAAGCAGGCGCCGCTCGTCACTACTCACCTTCGGGGCAGAGCTGCCGCCTGGTGGCACCAACTAAAACAAACTCGGTTCAGGCAAGGAAAGTCCAAGATTGAAACGTGGGAGAAGATGAAGAAGCACCTTCGTAGCGCCTTCTTATCATACAATCATGCACAGATTATGTACCAGCGCCTTCAAGGGTTACGCCAAGGTTCCAAGTCGGTTGAAGACTACACTGCTGAGCTCAACTCCCTAGTCGCCAGAAACGACTTGGCAGAGTCTAAAGAAAAGTTGGTAGATCGCTTTATTAGTGGCCTCAGAGAGTCTATCCAAGACATACTCAACATGTTTGATATCTTTACTGTGGCGGAGGCATCTCAGAGAGCCGTGAACGTGGAACGACAACAAAGGCGCCGCCCTTCTGGCGTGACTGGGAACACACAAGCAGGCGGTAGGGATCAAAACCGTGTACCGCCAACTCAGAATCAAAACGCCCCAAACAGAGACCCTCCTGTTGTTATTGGAAAGCAAGTTAATCAAGAGGCAGGCGGTTTGTCCCGTATACGTTGCTTCAAGTGTGGAGAAGTAGGTCACCGTGCCTCCGAATGCCGAAAGGGAGACAGACCGAGTAAGGCTCTTCTCATTAACGAGCCTACTGAAGAAGAAGACAAGGCCATTGAAGAAGATGATCAAGAGGATTTGGCGGAACAAGGAGAGGACCCCGTTATAGGAGACAAGGGTCAATGTCTTGTCGTTAGGCGTGTCTGCTTCACGCCAAGTAATGAACAAGGAGACAGCTGGTTGAGGAACCATATCTTCCAAACGACCTGTACTATTGGCGGGAGAGTTTGCCGTGTGGTTATAGATTCGGGAAGCTGTGAAAATGTAATCTCCGAGGAGGCGGTTAACAAATTGGCATTAAAGACTGAAGCCCATCCTCAACCATACTGTTTGTCTTGGCTGAGGAAGGGTAATCAGGTGACGGTTTCCAAACGGTGTTTCGTGAATTTCCTAATAGGTCCAAGATACAAGGAGGGAGTTTGGTGCGATGTAGTCACCATGGACGCATGTCACCTACTCTTAGGGCATCCTTGGCAATATGACCAAGGATCTGTGCACGATGGACGGAGAAACACATACAGTTTCATGTATGATGGAGTGAAAACGGTACTTTTACCCAAGAAGGAGGAGCAACCATAGGCTACCGTGGCTCAACACCCCAATGTGCAGGGTCGCGCCATGTTTGCCAAAGAAGTTTGCGACACCAAGGTTGTGTTCATTCTGATTAGGAAGGAAGTTCACAGTGTGTCCGACAAGCCGCCATCTATTAAAGGAATTTGCTGATGTGTTCCCAGACAAATAACTGGCCACACTGCCACCTTTGCATGATACTCAGCACAGGATCGATCTGGTCCCTGGCGCCTCCCTACCAAACAAACCCCATTACCGCATGAGTCCCTTTGAGCATGAAGAGCTCAGATGCCAAGTTGAGGAGTTGCTTGCTAGGGGTTTCATCAGGGAGAGCTTAAGTCCTTGCGCTGTTCTGGCCTTGCTGACGCCAAAGAAGAATGGGAGTTGGCGTATGTGTGTGGATAGCAAAGCCATCAACAAAATAACAATGCAGTACCGTTTTCCAATCCCAAGATTGGATGATCTGTTGGACCAATTATAAAGCGCCAAGGTATTTACCAAGCTAGACCTCAAAAGTGGCTACCATCAGATACGAATATTTCCTAGGGATGAATGGAAGGCGACCTTCAAGACAAGAGAAGGTCTCTATGAGTGGTTGGTTATGCCGTTTGGTCTCTCCAACGTGCCTAGTACCTTCATAAGGTTCATGAATCAGGTATTACGTCCGTTCATTGGCAAGTTTGTCGTCATCAAGGCATTTTAATTTATAGTCGTAACTGTACTGAGCATGTCAATCATCTGAGAGAGGTTCTTCTTACGTTGAGAAGTAAGAGTTTGTTCGCAACATTGAAAAAGTGTGAGTTTATGAGGGAGAAGGTGACCTTCCTTGGCTTCATTATTTCCAAGGACGGTATTTCAGCTAATGAACGTAAAATTGCAGCTATCCGTGCTTGGCCACCACCAAAAACCATTAGCGAAGCGAGGAGCTTCCATGGACTGGCGTCATTCTACAGGCGCTTCGTTCCTGGCTTCTGCTCCATCATGGCGCCTATCACAGATTGCCTTAAGAAAGGTTCTTTTGTTTGGACGCCTGAAGCTGCATCAGCTTTCGCTATTGTCAAGGAAAAGCTGACAACAACCCCAGTGTTGGCGTTACCTAACTTTCAAAAAATGTTTGAGCTGCACACTGACGCTTCAAAAGTTGGTATTGGCGCCGTCCTAAGTCAAGAAGGAAGACCGGTTGCTTTCTTCAGTGAGAAGCTTCATGGGAGTAAGTTGAGATATTCTACATACGACTTAGAGTTTTAAGCTTTGGTAAGTGCGCTCCGACATTGGAAATCTTATCTGGCAAACCGTGAGTTTATTCTATACTCTGACAACATAGCCCTGAAATTTATCAATAGTCAAGAGAAGTTATCAGAGAAGCATGCCAAGTGGGCGGGTTTCATCCAACTCTTCCACTTTTCAATCAAACACACTTCCAGCGCGATGAATAAGGTGGCTGACGCCTTAAGTAGAAGGACCATGGTCTTAACGCAATGCAAGACTTAGGTTACCGGGTTCGAGCATTTCAAGGATTTGTACCGTGATGACCCAACCTTCAGTAGCATTTGGCGTGACGCACAACTTGGCCAGTACCAGATTACTCAATCCACTATGGTTATTTGTTCAAGGGAAACCAACTGTGTGTACCAAGCTCCAGTTGGCGACAGAAGATAATAGAAGAGAAGCATAACGCTGGGCATGTTGGTGGAGATAAGACGTTAAAGCTCATTACCGCCACTTATTTCTGGCCCACAATCCGCAAAGAGGTTGAAAGATTTGTTAAGTGATGCCGCACTTGTCAGATTTCTAAAGGAGGGATGACGAACGTCGGACTCTACTTACCGTTATCGGTACCCGATCAGCCGTGGACAGATGTGAGCATAGACTTCGTTTTGGGGTTACCGCGAACAATAAGCAGAATTGATTCCATTTTTGTTGTTGTTAATCGATTTTCGAAAATGGCTCACTTCATTGGATGCAAGAAAGCCGCAGACGCCACCTATGTTCCAAGTCTTTACTTCAAGGACATTTACAAGCTCCATGGCTTACCGTCCAACATTGTGTCTGACAGAGACGTCCGGTTCATCAACCATTTCTGGCGCAGCCTTTGGAAGTTGGCGAACACCACACTCTCCTTCATCACGGTCCATCACCCGCAAACTGATGGTCAGACTGAGATCACCAACCGTTCTTTAGGAAACATACTCCAATGTTTGGCTGCAGAAAACCCCAAGAGTTGGGCAAGCTTCACCAAGCTAAATTCGCCTACAACAGCTCAGTAAATAGAAGCACGGGTTCACACCGTTCCAAGTTGTCTATGGGTTCACTCCAGACTTGGCGCGTCCTCATGGCAAGGCAGAAGACTTCATATCTTCCCTTGAGGACATTCATGAATAGACAAGGGAGCGGTTATTGAAGGCTAACGCCAAGTACAAGGATGATCGCGATAGTAGGCAGCGGGGTGTTCACTTTCAAGTTGGCTAGAAGGTTTGGGCTATCTTAACACGAGAACGATTCCCAACTTGGGATTATAATAAGCTCTCAACACGAAAGATAGGTCCGCTTGTGGTTCTTGACAAAATTAACGACAACGCTTACCACCTACGGCTCCCGCCTGGCATGCGAACTTCCGACGTTTTCAACGTCAAACATCTCAGTCCGTACTTTGGCGAAAACGACAACGTTGATCCCCAGTCAAATTTGAGGACAAATTCCTTCCAACCCAGGGAGGATGATGCAGCGGGCTGAGTAGCGCCAAGCTTGGCGGAAGTATGAACTTGGCGTGACGCCAAGCAGAGCGGTAGAATGACCGGGTAACCGTCAAGCTTGAAGCCATTGCGTTTAGCCTTGTTTTTATGAAAGTTTAGATGTTTTACTTATCTAGTTTAATTTCAGATTTTATTCAGATTTTATTAGGATAAGGAAAGTTTAGGTATTTTACTTATCTAGCTCAATTCCCGATTTTATTCAGATTTTAATTTATTTTCTTAATTTTAGTAGATTTAAATCTTTAATCTTCCCTATAAAAGGAGGAGAGGGGTTAGGCTTTGGATAATCCAATTTAGAATTCCAATAAATTATTTTGTTCCTTTTGTAACCTCGATGTTTGGACTTGTGAGAAATGAGTTTATTCGCCTCTTTATTATTTTATTATCAATTTTAATAAAATACAAAGAAAATGCCGTTAAACCTTCCCGTTCCCCTTAATTTCCCATCACGTTCTGCCAGCGGCGGATCCACGTAGAATCAAGAGGGGGCTCAAGCCCCCCTTAAAATTTTAAATATATATGTTATTAATAGGAAAAAGGTAGTTTGTCAGCCTTAGCCTAGTGGTTTTTGTGGCTTACCTAATATCCATGGACACGGGTTCGAGTCCCACTGAGCTCCTTTTTGGTATTTTGGGTGATTTGTCCGTGTATATTTTTTTGGAGCAACTCCATGTATATGTTTTTTTACTATTTTTAAAGTTCTTTTTTTTTTTTTTTTTGTACCAATATTTGTAAAGTTCTTTTTGTATGTACTATTAAAATATTTTATATTTTAGGAGAAAAATAAAAATAAATATTTTTGTTATATGTTAATAGATCTCACTAAGTATTTCAAATTTTCTTTCTAACATTTTCAATTATGTAATTTAGATCATATAAGTTGTATATTTATACTTTTATATTTATAAATTGATTCTTTTTTTTTTTGAACACCTAAATTGATTCTTATTCAAATTTACTTGTAATATTTTACTTACACGAATAATATGTAATATCTTACGTGTAATGGTTAAAAACTAAATATAAAATTTAATAAATAATTCTAAAATTAATTATTGAGCTCTCATGAGTCACAAACTTGGATTTACAGTTTAAAATTATCTCCTTTTATTACATATATCAATAAAAGTATGTTAGTGAGAATTTTTATACAAATATTTCAAATAATTATAAGATCCCAACTTAAGTGTGAATTGAATTTCAAGATTATCACATTCCGATATATATGTGTTTTTGTATAATCGGAGGCCTTAAATAAAATTATCTCAAGAATTTCTTGTATTAAGAGTGATTCAACGTTACATTTGACTTCAAATGATAATATAGAATAAATATAAACAAATAAATTGAATAAAGTGGAAAGTGAAAGTAATTATAATTCAAGCCCCCCGATCAAAATTCTAGATCCGCCACTGCATGCTGCATCACATCCTAAGTCACGTGCAAGGAACGTGCATCACTTACCAAAACATGTTGATTTTTTTGCGCATAATGTTATCGGATTAACATCATTTAATATTTTTGAGTATGGACACCCAAAAAGTCAAGCTGAAAGTATTAATGCTAGAGAGGGAAACGTCAAATTGATATTCAAGGCAAACTTTTCAACTTATAATTTTTCCATGGCTTCAAATTGCTGGTCCTATCCAGTGCTATATAACAGAGTGATATTCCAAAATGTT
The DNA here is from genome assembly GCA_018398585.1 of Simmondsia chinensis. NCBI lineage: Eukaryota > Viridiplantae > Streptophyta > Magnoliopsida > Caryophyllales > Simmondsiaceae > Simmondsia > Simmondsia chinensis. Next base: position 21,688,344 of record JAGTTD010000016.1, read on the forward strand.
ATCGAAATGTTGTGACTGTTCTATAATGCATGTTCAACCTCATCTTTTTCTTCCAATTCATTTCCTACCATAAAATACTGGTACCCCATTGTTATATTCTTAGTACTAACTATGCACTACTTTGCTGCAAACAAGTGCTACTCCTTAGCATATATATTAATTAAAATGAGATATTATAAGTTTAATTTTTTGAAGTTTGATTATATTTTCATAATTTGTTGAATATTCTCATACTTAATGCATTTTTTTGGATATTTACAAGCCATAAAGGAGATATATCATATAATATGAAAGAGGCTTTGTATTATTTTTTGATTGCCAATTAAGCGGCATAATGAACAGAATTACTAATTTACCGGTTAACTTGCATTTTCGGTTACAGTAATGGTTAGAGATTTTTGAGTATTTTACTTACAGTTAACTTAACCAAAATATTTTTCGGAATTGATTAATCGAACCACAAACACTCGTTTTACTGTTCATTTAAATAATTTTATTAAATAATAACTTATATTGTTCATTTAAATAATTTTATTAAATAATCATTGTGTGAGGTTAAGTGGTTCTTTTTTTGCTTATTTTAAGAGAATAAGTAAGATATAAATGAGTGAAGCCACATAACAATCGTTTTGCGGTGGTAAAGGCTCTGGCGACCAAGTCAGTCGGGACTCTACAACAGATAAAGGCTAAATGCATTAGCCGGTTCAGATTTTTGATTCAGTCAAATTCAGACTTTCCAAAATTTCTCATGTCAACTTCTACTCATTCAAACTTGATGGCCTAGCTAGTACAGCTTATTCCCGATGAGCGTTCTATATATGAGCCTGGTACAGAATCTTATGCAAGAGTTTGTTTTTGGATAGTTAGAAATTATTGGAAAAATAATACAAGCTAATCTTAAATATTGTGAAAAATACATCAAACTATGTAAATGCACCAAGTGGGCTCTATCCCACATAGACAATTTAAGGGGGATAAGAAGAGTTTATAATAGTACTTTCATTTAACCCTCTTGAAAAAAGCATTGGGTGAAGGAGTGGTGGGAACCACACACGCGCGCAGCCCGCCGTGCTCGGGCGAGTGTGTGGGTGAGTTTTTTGTCACCAAGTACATTTATTTAACGGAAAATTTACGATAAACAAGTCACCGTTGCCAGATTCGAAACGCCCCTATTCATTGCCATTAAAACACAATTACAGCATTTAATTTACCGTTTTGATTCGCTGCATTTACAACGAGACTAGTCGTTGGACCCGGTTTAGGCACCGTATAAATATGCCTTCAAGGGTACATCGAAATATAGTAACCAATTCTCTTCTCTCTCGCTCCCGTCCCATCTTTTATTCTCTTCAATTTCTGGGCAAAGTTCAAGGCATTCCTAACCGGCAATTAACGAGTGCACGTTAAGGGTCGGATCGTGTAAATCCTGGAGGACGGCCGCCTACTCGTCTGTTTGCACCGAAGCAAAGGCGAAATCGTCTTTTAGGACAGTGGTATTTCCCACGGCACCATATCTCCGATATTTTCTGATCTACTCTCCCTCTTTCGGTATTATTTGATTGTCGTGTTCATTTATTCGACTGAGGTTTTTTCGATACAAATTTACTGAAATTTTTTACTGCGTTGTTCCGAGATTAACCCTAATTTTCATATAATTTCACTGTTTAATTTACAGTACTTTTTCGGTTATTTTACTGCACCTGTTCAGCTATTTTACTCAATTTCCAGCAGTATTTTTTGGATATTTATACTATAATTTATGGTTATTTTTTGGTAAGTTACAACAGTATTTTATGCAATAATTTACACGTTGTTATATATGGTATTATCGTTATATACGTCATATTTTTAGCAATCTAAAAGACGATTTTCTAATCAATCATTGTTTTTTTTTTTTTATGAGTAATTAGAATATTACCATTTGATCTTAAAAGACATTGAATATTGACTATGTTACATAAGAATTTCGATTTAGTACTTCTCTCGGATATTTATCATAAAACATCTCGCTATATTTGCATTAGAAATTAAAAATCATTTATGTTCTTTTGGAACAGTTGATTGTTTGACATCATGTTAGTCTTACCGAGAAGTTACGGGTTGGAATCTCATTAGCTCTTAGTCTCTAGCATTTTTGTAAGGGGCATATTAGAGTGTATATATTCGAGGCGTTGCTAGGGTTTATGACAAAAAATAGTATTAAAAAGAGTACATATAAAATTTTAAAAAAATCTTATTGGACTATCTGGAAAGGGCCGTTAGAAATTTGGAAAAAAGGGAGGAAATTTGTTTGGGTCATAATAAGATAAATAACTATTATGGGACCTATTGGATCTATATTGAATGGAAATCAGGAACTCTATTTGGATTAAGGCTTTTAAATTACTATCTAAATTTTAGTCTTATTTCAATTTTTTGCATGATACATATTGTTGCTAGTACCTTTTTGCATGTGCATGTCGAGTCTCTTTCTTGACCAATGGCATACTCTCTCAGAACATGTAAATGTTGACTCTTAGAAAAATACTTCCTAATTTTAATAATACTGGCTTTACTAAAATGGTAAACGTGCTAAAAAGCCCTCTGAATCGGTTAAGAGTCAAATTGAACTTCTCGAATTAGTTCCTAGTGACTAAAGAAACTTCAAAGAGAGACTTCAAAAACTAAGTGGTAAAAAGTTATTTTGTCTCATCTGTGGATAACTGATTACGATTTAATAAAGTATATCTTTTGAGATAAGGATAGAAAGATGCTCGTCAAATATAAAATGAAGGTTAAATTTTAACCAGACCATAAATCAAAAGGGTTAGGTGGAATAAAGGTGGTCAATGTGATACCATCTTCCTCAAGAAAGATTGTTCTAGTAATAAATTGCTTGAGGTGGGACTCACCTCCATTTCACACTTTGGAATCATAGCCACTAGGACAATCATCCTTGTTTTTGGCCCAAGTTATTGAGTGACTCTCTAAGCTGTGGGGGCATATTCAGAATTCCATATTTTCTTTGTTTGGATTTGTGGTCAGTGAAAGTGAAAACCAGTAGGAACGACAAGGAATGCCAGCTAAGTCTTGCTAAGATGTCAAGACAATAGGCAATGCATAGGTAACCTCTGTCAAAACCAAATCAGTGGTAAACTTAAAGGTTGTTAATGATTCCTAGTTGGTTCATGGATATGCCTTTGGTTCACTTAAATGGTCTAGTATAGATTCTTGTTTTGGTGGAGCAATTTCTAAGGTAAATTGCTCGAGCCTGACCCTGTTAGCAATTGGAGGAGAGTTCTTGGTTTGGATTGTGTATTTTTCAATTTTTGAGTAATTGTTGTGATTAATATGTGTTTAACGCTGGAGGTTGATTGTGAACTTGTTAGAATGAAGTCCTGAACCTAGAATTGCCAACTCTTAGGTTAAGCATATTTAGTTGCACAATCTTGAACTCGGTGTGTGAGAAGAGCACCGCATGTTTTCAGTTTAACCATGAGATTAGATCTTGTTTGTGAGAGTTATTTTCATGCATGTTTGAATGACCTAAGTGAAATAGTTGATTCTTGTAAAGGGCCAATAGGACTTGTAAGTTCTTGTGAAAATCTATGTGTAATTTTGTGTATTAGTCCTCATGTTAATATGTTTCATGTGTTTTCCATGACCATGTTTGAAGTAAGTTGGTATGTTGTCACTTGTTGCTTGAAGTAATGATAAACATGTTGTTTATGGACTATTTTCAAGCAGAATATGCTGATATAACATGCTGTTATGGACTTTTATATACTGGATTTCAAAGTACTAGAGTAATACTTGTGCAACTGCTATATGCTATGAACATACTGCAGATTATGACGTTTAGCTGTTGAACGGTGCTGTCCATATTAGTTTTATGGTGGTTTTTTGGATTGTTTTGTTGAATTTCTAGTTTGAAGTTGGGAAAAACATGATATGCTTGAGTCATACGTGGACTTGGTGTTGTTTTTGGAGACTATTATGCCTTTAGGTTCATTGTTTCGTGCTTTCTTTTCTAGTTTTGGGAAAAGGGTAAGGTGTAGGTCACATAAGAACCATGACTAACCTTAAATTTTATGCCGGTTTTATGGCATATATGACCATGTTGAAAGTGGGGTTAGAACTAGTGTTCCTAAAGAAGTAAGAATGGGTTCTTAACCAAGCAGAAAATTTGAGTGGCTTAGTAATGTTGCGTGAGACATTTCATTGTGAGGTTGTGTAAGACCCGAGAGCCTATGATAAATGCTATTTGACCGGAATCTCTCATGAATACTGTAGCTCCATCAATATTTGCTAGTTATAGCTAGCTTATAGAAATTGATTATGATGGAAATACTATTTTATTGACTGTCCAAAGTCAGTGTGAATAGCTTGATAGTGCTAACACATGAACTTGAGAGCCTTGCGGAGGCTTGGGTTGATTTAACTAGAATTGTAAAAAGGCACCTTGTAAGTTACGGTCTCTTGTACCTCTTTTTCCTTGAGATCACCAAATATTTGATACAATATTTATAGTACATGGACTACCCTTAATGATAATAATGCATATACTCTAAGTACGATGAAAATGGGCATATGGTCTTTTGTGACCTAAACTAGTGGTGATCCAATTGATTTGTGATGATATGTGGGTCAACAAGATTGCGGTATATGTTTTTCGTGCCAACTGTTTGCACGATATATGTACGATGTCTATTATTTGAGTACTTTGGGTGGAGATGTAATTTTACTAATATAATGTGTGCTCCACTAATGTGTTATACTGACTCTTATTGAAGTTGGCAGGCGATGGAGCTAGTGGTTTAACAGCTCATTACAGGTACCTCAATGTGGGGGTAAGAGCAACTCGTGATTGATGTTGGCAGTGATCAACTCTAAAGTACCGCTTTGTTGCAATACAGTGTTGAAATGCCATTGATGATGGTTGAGCTTGATGCTTTAACCTAACCATAGTCCATATCGGGTAGTGTGGACACTGCACACTTGATGGGTATGGCAAGAGGAGACCTATTCGTCTAAGGCTTAAGAGAAAGTGATTGTGTAAGGTCTGAAAAGAACCATGCGGATCCATTGATAAAGATTCAATGTCGTAAGACGGTAGTGGAAACATCGAGGGGGATGGGACTAAAGTCTATACATGAATAAACTATGATGTATCCAACCTGGTCTTAACAGGTTCAACGTGAAAAGTCATAGTTTCATTCAAAGAATGCACTGTGTTTTATGCTGTCCCTCCCTATGGTGTGACAGTGCAGAGACGAGTCCATATCCATATGTTTGGTGGTGTAAGCAAGGTTTACACTTGATGGACACTGTCTGTATGTTACCAGGGGTGAGGTTGAGCTTTAGCTCTTAATGGACCCATATCCATATGTTTGGTGGTGTGAGGTAACACACACTTGATGGGATTCACCTATGTAGGTGTGGGAGTCTGGCCGCTCCCTATGAAGGTACAAGACTTGCCTTCTAGAGCGCCTACGAATATACAGGACAAGCGCATGGCCGATAAAACGCGCCGAACCGCATGAGTCGTCGTTTTGTTACCAAGGGGTGAGGTTGAGCACTAGCTCTTAATGGACCTGTAGCCATATGTTTGGCAGTGTGCAGTAACACACACTTGATGGGATCCACCTATATAGGTGTGGGAGTCTGGCCGCTCCCTATGAAGGATTTGAGACTTGCCTTCTAGAGCGCCTACGAATATCCAGGACGAGCGCATGGCCAATTAAACGCTCCAGACCGCAGGAGTTGCCGAGATATGGAGTTGGCATGTGTCCAAGTGGAAGACTATACAACCCCTTGTGAGGTTCAAGACGAAAGTCACCTTGCAAGATGTTGGTCCTAAACTTGGGTTACACTAGGTGACAATTCAAGTCGCAAGACATCGGCACTGAAAAACCAAACTCCCTTTGCCCAGTCTATTCCTTTCTTTCTCTTTCGCTTGTATCCTTTGTGAGGGATTGTTGGAAAAATGATACAAGCTAATCTTAAATATTGTAAAAAATACATCAAACTATGTAAATGCACTAAGTGGGCTCTATCCCACATAGACAATTTAAGGGGGATAAGAAGAGTTTATAAGGATACTTTCATTTAACCCACCTGAATTAAGCATTGGGTGAAGGAGTGGTGGGAACCACACACGCGCACACGCGCCGTCCGCTGTGCTCGGGCGAGGGTGTGGGTGAGTTTTTTATCAACGGGTATATTTATTTTGCGGACAAATTACGATAAACAAGTCACCGTTGCCAGATTCCAAACACCCCTATTCATTTCCATTAAAACACAATTACAGCATTTAATTTACCGTTTTGATTCGCTGCATTTACAACGAGACTAGCCGTTGGACCCGGTTTAGGCACCCCATAAATATAACTTCAAGGGTACATCGAAATATAGCAACCAATTATCTTCTCTCTCACTCCCGTCCCATCTTTTATTCTCTTCAATTTCTAGGCAAAGTTCAAGGCGTTCCTAACCGGCAATTAACGAGTGCACGTTAAGAGTCGGATTGTGTAAATCCTAGAGGGCGGCCGCCTACTCGTCTGTTTGCACCGAAGCAGAGGAGAAATCGTCTTTTAGGACAGTGGTATTTCCCACGGCACGGTATCTCCGGTATTTTCTGATCTACTCTCCCTCTTTCGGTATTATTTGATTGTCGTGTTCATTTATTCGGCTGCGGTTTTTTCTATACAAATTTGCTGGAATTTATGGTTATTTTTCGGTAAGTTACAACAGTATTTTACGCAGTAATTTACACGTTGTTATACGTGGTATTGTAGTTATATACGTCATTTTTTTAGCAGAAATAATGATTATACGAATAAGGTCTGTATAATCCGCCCACCATAAAATAGGACAAACAGAAACAAAAAATCCGAAAGGAAATCTCACACAAGAGTTGTTTGAAAAATTCAATAAAATGAATACCAAAATCAAAATGACATCAAGACGTGTAGCTAAGCACTTTCCTTAAAACGTATTTCATCCTTATTGAATGGTCTTGGAGACACAGTGAAATCAAAAACACAAAATGAAAATGAATATAAAGAGCATGGATTTTTTAGGCGAAAGAAGAAGAGAATGATACGATTTTATCAAGTAATTTTCAAGTCCTTTAATCTAAATTGGTGAGGCTTTAAATAGGTCTGCAAGTGATTTTTGGGAAGAGACACCACCCTTCAAGAAAGCACCAAAATTCTTCCTAAACATTACAATAAACCACGCCAAAAACGGTCAAAACTGCCATGTGTGCGGACACACAAGATCTTGACACACAACCACAGACTTTGGATTATGGACCTTTCTCTAAGATTATGCATCGACACACAGCTTTTGTTTATCGACACACAACACCTAGAGAGTGTTTCAGTAATGTGTGTTGACACACACCATGCCCTAGCCTAAATGCTTCCATAACACTTTATTTTGAATATACATCAACATTCTCCGTCATTTTCAAAATACTTACATTCTCAAATAACATATGACATGATCTCATAAAAGAAAGGAAGCCTTTATGCATAAATGAAGAACCTTCACTTAGCTAAAATAAATCGTAACTCATCGAAATAATACAATAGACTCTATCTTTGAACCATACATCTCATTTGACTAATTAAACGTATCTCACACACAAGACTTACTCCCCATGCACACCTCATCTTTAAAACATCACACTTCAAAGCCTTGTGTCTCATACCCGTCATGAGTGTTTCAAAATCAATCTCACATAATTAAGGGCAAAATATAATAAGACCCCTAAAATTTGCAATTAACCACAACACACCCCCTGCACTTTCAATTTCAAAAAATAGCCTCCTGAACTTTGCAATTAAACACATTACACCTCCTGCATTTTCAATTTTAAAAAGTAGCTCCCTAAATTTTGCAATTACACACAACACACCCCCTGCACTTTCAATTTCATAAAATAGCCCATGAACTTTATAATTAGACGTAACACACCCCTTGCACTTTTAATTTTATGAAATAGCCCCTTGAACTTTGTTATTACGTACAATTTATCCTCCGAACTTGTTACTAAACACAACTCCCCCTTAAACATTAATAAATTTAAAATTTAAAAACTTAAAACAAATTATGAAAAAATTTTAAATTTTGAAAAAAAATGCAATAATATTTTTTTATTTTAATAAAAGTTAGAATAATAAATTTAAAACTAAAAAAAAAAACCTATCAAACTAAAAATCATGAATTTTCTAGTTTTATACAAAATACAAGAATTTATGCTTTTAGACGAGAGGTAGGAGTTTTATATTTTTCTAGGTAAAAGATAAGAGGATTTTTTGATATTTACAAAAAAATAATTATTTTAATTAATTATAGTAAAAATATTATAAATTTTAGAAGATAATAAAATATTTTTTTAAATTTTTATAAAAAATACTATAAGATAAAATATAATATTTTTTAAAAAATAAATTTCAAAATCATATTAAAAATTTAAAACTAAAAATAAATACAAAATTAAAAATTTGAAAATAAATATTGAAAAAATAATTTTTTAAAAATATTGAAAAATATAATTTAAAATTATTATTATATTTTTTCAAACTTTTTCTAAAAATAATTTGTTTTAAATTTTTTAATTTCATGCTTTTTTATTTTGAAATTTATTAATGTATAAGAGGTGTGTTATATTTAGTAACAAGGTTCGGGGGGTGAACTGTGTGTAATAACAAAGGTCATGGGCTATTTTATAAAATTAAAAGTACAGAGGGTGTGTTGTATTAATTTACAAAGTTCATGGGGCTATTTTTTGAAATTGAAAGTACAAGGGATGTGTTGTGTTTAATTATAAAGTTCATGGGGCTATTTTTTAAAATTGAAAGTGTAGAGGGTGTGTTGTGATTAATTATAAAATTCAAAGGGTCTTGCTATATTTTGCACTCACATTAAATCACTCTTTGAAGCAGCCAAACTTCATACTCACATGGGTAGACCTCATTGATCATGCCCCAATAACATGCCATTCAATATTTTCCTCGAGTCCATCAAGAGCACTAGCTCAATCTCATTTTCCCTTTGTCAAAGGTTACTAAACACTACACCAATGACGGAATTTTCACTTTAGTATTTGCAATCCCTCAAATGAAAGATTTTGCCTCACTGAACTTAAGACCTAATGCTGTGCCAAGTGTTGGGTTGAGGATCCACATTGGTGATTAATATTAACAGGTTTAAGAACCTTCCTTTTACTCGTATTTATTACCAAGTCTTTGGCGGGGCTTTTTGTAAAAGAATTCGCCAGATCTGACTCCAGCTCACAAAGTCCATAGTGATAACTCCATCTTTGATGAGTTGTCTTACATGACTACTCTCACACCAATATGTCTAAACTTCTCATTATACACCTCATTATATGCCTTTGAAAACGTAGCTTGATTATAATGGATAGAAATAGGTGAATTGGCTTAGGCAACAAAAGCATTTCATATAAAAGATCATTCAACCATTATGCATCTTTACCAACAAAAGTAGAGAATAAACTCTACAATCATGGTGAAATCAGCAATACATGTCTAGTTCTTAAAACCCCAAAAGATAACACCCCCACCAAGTAGAAATACCCACCTGCTTGTAGAAGCGTAATTCTCCTTATTGGAGATTCAACTGGCATCCTAGTAACCTTCCAAAGTAGAAGAATACTTATTAAAAGTAATACCATAATCCATGATTTCTTTAAATTATTTTAGTGCTCTATGTACCTCATGCTACTGAAATTTACTTAATTGCTAGTATATCTACTTAGACAACCTATGATTTGCATACTCCAATGCTACCGGTCTACCTTCACTGGGTGCCCAATATCAAGAAGTTATTGACATATAAATAGATAATAACTCCTTTATCATTATGAAAATTGCTATATATGCACTCACTTGTTCATTATTTTGAATCTTTCGTTTAGAACAACTTGGTCAAATTTTGTTGTGGTGTTAGTCCCCGTGCTTGCTTTAACACATACAAAGATCATAGAGTTTACATATTTTTCTTTCTTGACCCAGAACAACAAACCTTTACGGTTGTTTCTTATACACATCTTCCTCCAATTCACCCTTTAGGAATGTTGTTTCCACAAGACACGAATCTGAAACGAATATAGCGGGTTTGGATCGGGGTTTGTGAAGCCGGTTTGAAATGGGGTTGAGCCGTTTAGATAATTAGGTTAATTTTGGGTTTGACTTGTTTAACCTATTTTCAACACACTCAAACCCATTTATATAGTTATATTAGATATTTGAGTCATATACTATTATTCTTTTATATATTTTTTCGGTCATCTATCCCACATAAGATAATTTGTACTAAATTTAGTGCTATTAATTTCATAGTCTATTTTAACAATTATAAATATGGCACGTATTCAAAACTACTATCAACCATAAGGTATATTATCGACATGTTTGTAAGTTGAGAATTAGAATATAATAATTGGGGGGGTTAAATAGATAACATACAAGTTACCCATTTAATAAACGGGTTGGATATGGGTTGAGATTCTTACCTGTTAAGCAAACGGTTCAAGTTCAGGTTGACTCCATTCATAAGACCCTTCGCATAACAAGTACAAGAATACAACACAAAACGACACATTTGCCAGTCCTAGCATCATGAGATTCACAACATCAAAAAATCAAACTAATAATTAAATGGAAAACCGTGAGTTCTCAACTTTGGCTTTGATACTACATGTAGACTTAATTTTATGCATAAAACACATACATCTTGGAACTTCATGATTTTTATATATATTTGAATCAAATAACATACCATGATTCATAGCAATCCCTCTATAGATCACTTTAGCTAATCTCATAAAATTCATCATCAAATTATAAAAGGAAGAAGTCATTTTCATAAATGAAAAATAAGTCTTAATAGAATTAGAGAAATTCAATAGAATAATAGTCACAACAGCTTCAAGGCACATAGCGACCACTTTCCTCAAGACTAATTTTCTTACTTACAGAAACAGTCTTTGAGATATAATAAAACCAAAACACAAAGTAAGAACAAGTATAGGGATAATGGATTTGAAGAATACGAAAAAGATAAAATGGTGCTTGATATATATCAATATTAAAAATAGAGTGGGGTCTTTATAGTTTTCAGGCGCCTCTTGGAAGAGAACACGAAGAGACACATCTTTTTACCAAAAGACACCTAAAATGTCTTTTTACTTAATTTGAAAATACACCAATACGGTGATCATATTTGAGTGACATAAAATAGAAGTAAATATGCTTTTCGGCCCCCTGTGATTCTTTGCCTTGGGCTAATCCTACAGTCAATCTCGAACGAGATGCACGCCTATTAAGTCTGGAGACTGATGATCTCTCAAAACAGTCAAATTTATGGCTGAAATTTTACAAATTTTATAAATAAAATGACTCTTAAACTCCTAGAGGTTATCATTGTAGAGACCTATAAATACAATGGGAGGAAGAGTGTCAGTATAAACATTATTGTAATACCTCTATCTATTAAGTCTGAAGACTGATGATCTCCCAAAACAGTCAAATTTATGGCTGAAATTATTAAAAATTGTATAAATAAAATGACTCTTAAACTCCTAGAGGCTATAATTGTAGAGGCCTATAAATACAATGGAAGGTAGAGTATGAGTGTAAACACTATTGTAATACCTTTATTCTTATAGTGAAATATTATGCTTCCCTCTAGGGACGTAGACTTCAACCAAACTACATAAATTCCGGTGCCAATTTTTTCTCAATCCCTCTATTTGAGTTTATTATTTCGATTTAGGTTCACTATTTGTAGGTGGTCATATCATATACCCAACTGATGCATTAGGCTAGCTTTTGTGTATCTCAACTAATCTCCGAGTTAAAATTTGCTCCACTCAAACAGAATTCGGACCCCGATCCTAGCGTTTTATAAGGCAACATGTCAAAATGCCTAGCTACATTAGTCAATCCAGCTATGCTATCCTAACAACGAATGTCCATCCACCTCCCTCAAAAGATTTTGCTTTCAATAGAACTCAAGACAAATAATACAGCAGTTCTAACCAAATTCCTTCTCTCTGGATCCGCACTCATATCAACGACAAATTCAGTATGAAAGTCCGGATTTCAATCAACTATCGACTCCCAAACGTTCAAATGCAGATTCTACAAGCTTGACTTTCTTGGTATTTTCACTGTTTACAATCGAAAGTCTCTCGAGTGATGCTTTTACCTGTGCTAGTTGCATATCTTCGACATAGCTCTTCTTCCTCAAGGGGATCGTTCGTTGGCTAGGCGCTTTCCCCTTCGGAGACTCTGTACACCTTCTTAATCTAGCATTCAGGGCCTCGATCGAAGAATGCAAAGCATCCAGCTCTATCGTACTAAACTGATCTGGAAAAGAGTCATAGATCCATGAGATTTGAATCGATACATACGAATTAACTTTCCAAAAGCTTAAGTTGTCAGATGAAGATCCATGACAATTCAAAACAAGCCCCTTTACCAAAATATCCGTTGTGCTTGAGACGTAGACAATACACAACAAAAGCCCACCTCATACTTGTGCTAAATTTAATATGTAAAAGAAAGGGAATAGATGGGATCTGAACTTGACACATCGATCAAAAAGATTCTTTTACTATTCTTTTACTATGTCAAAGAACCAACTATTTCGAAAGCATATGTTATTAATAATGAACTCTCATAGGCATGTAGAGCTCAGGCAATAAGGTTGGAATGAAATAAGTGGGTTGACAGGAAATCAAGCCATACTTTTGGCATTCAAAATGCCATTGGACAAAAATATTTAAATGTGAACAAAAAACCTAAGAAACCCCTAAAAATCTGAATTATTACTTAAAATAAAGTGGCCCCTCCAACTTTCACTTATCATCAAATAACCCTCAAACCATTAATGTGTATTAACCATATACTCTATACTTCAATTCTATCTAATACTTTGTACTTCCTCAACAACCAAATTACATGCATAACATGTGATGTGATGTGGAGGGTCTAGTTCAAACTAAACAAGTAACACGCATATAATTTTTGGTTGATCATGCAGTTAAAAATTTGCACAGGATTGCAACGTTGGGTCTGATTGACACAAAAGATAAATAAGAAGGGTCTGTGAAGAAACTGAAAGTCGAGTAGCCTCTTAGATTTGAAATGAGAGTTACAAGGGGTGCCCTAGTATCTACACTTTTAACTTATTTCTAGATAATCAAGGAGACCAGAAACAATACCAAATAGATAAGTTTAAAATGGCAGTGAATATTTCTGCAGCAAGAAAACAAGTAACATAGCCAATGAAGTTCACAGAATTGATACCAAGTTCAGTCCGGAATTCGCGCTCCGCTTTTGTCAATGGCTTCTTGTGAATCCCAGGAAGGTTTTTCAGTCGTTGCAAGCGTTCATCTAGAGTGGCATGGCACTCGATGGCACTTTTGATCCTGTTCTCCAGCGTTGGCCATTTCTCCTCAACCTTTGAAAGTTTTTCTTGAGCTTCACGTGAACGCATATGCAGGTTATCTATTATTTTCTTCAAATGAGGCGAGTGGTGCTTCAGTTCAAAATGAACCTGGGAAAGAACCATAGATGCTTTAAAATGAATGCAAGAAACTTTTGAACTCTCCCCAAGAAAAGAGAATCTCTTAGTGAAGCTACAAAACAGATCAACTGACTAAATTAGGAAATACAAGAGCTCCATAAAATTATTGCAGTAGATTTAGAAGAAATTCAACAAAATCAAAATGAAGAAGTGGTAGTGAAATCATCATTCATATTCCAGTGTCAATAGGATAACACCAAGATACAGCTGAAAGCTTATGATTGCAAGGGGTAATTCCTTCATCCCTTGCTCAGCAGTGTCCACCTCTTAAAAACAAGTATTTTAGGTTACAAAACCAAAACATAATTATCCTTAACCCAGAATGTTCAACCGCGTTTAGAAAAACACGCATGTGTTCGTGTAAAGGGGGAGAGAGGGAGAGAATTTTGAAGTAAAGCTTCTTTCAGTGCCCATTTATGATTTACATATAAAGAGATTGTTCTGTGTACCTTGTGTGCATATTCCACATAGTTCTCATGGAAAAATTTAAAGTACTGATGCAATGTTGATCGACCTTCTATGGAATCAGCAGCAAATGAGTGCAGATTCGGAGAGCCTTGAGGAATAATTAGCACCTTAGGACCACTGAGGAGATCTCTGCTTATAATGTCTGGGATTTCTATCTCACTCAGCTCTTCTGAGCTTGCAGGTTTCTTCTCGTCAAGACCAGCAAGCAAGACATTCCAGGTCTTCATCTCTAGTACAATGCATTCCCGAGATGAAGTGACCCCAGCAATCCATGAATATCCAAATGAATCAGATAGAACGACAAAACCACAAAGCGAAGAGGACGAGGCTGAGGGCGAGACCCGCTGGCAGGTACTTAGAATTGGGTGCACAGATGGAGCTCTCATGGACTCATCTTTGCCACTGCTCTGACTCGTAAACGGGAGAAAATGAAGTACGATTGAATCTACACCTCTGTCATGAAGACAGTATATTCTTTCAGGCATAAGGGAATCAACATACATCGAGATTGATGACTCGGTATCTTTGCTCCTTGGGAGAGCCAAATCCACAATGCCCAATCTCAGGAGAGGTGGCGGATGACCCAACCAATCACTCCGATCAAGCGGCTGAACAAGCTTTATGGCCGAAAGCTGATCTGCGGCTGCCTCACATATCATAGCAAATCCGAGAATTCGATCGTGGGGATCAAGAGATAGACGGGGTGGACTATCAGTATGCCAAAGTGGCTGGATTTCATCAGCCATGGCATCGATCTGTAATTGCCCACCACTCCAGGCTGTCATTATGATAGAGTCCTTGCCTACGGAATTGTAAAGAAAACTGACTGCACGGCCTTCACATTCTGCAGCACGAAATTCAGGATCTTCTTCCCCGCTATGGCATACTTTGCGAAGAGGACCCTGAAAAATCAGAGCACCACTTTTAGGACAATGACAAGCTGTAATGTAAGTGGTCTTTTCCAGAGTTGCATTTGGGAGTACCAATTGAACATGCCAATGCTGCTCACCTCAGATTGAACCACTTACTATAGTGTAACTAGAGAACAGAAATGGAGAAAAATACAGAAGGTGTATGACCGCAACCATAATAATATAGATTAGGAAACAATTGTTCCAACATATGCATGTTTACCAACGTAATGAATCCGACAGGCTGGCAAGGGCTTAAAAGGATCTCATTTCAAATTTGAGTCAAGCCAAGCAAGCCTAAGTTTCGCAAAGCTTGACCTCAGCAACTTGAAAGCCTGAAAGAACCAAATAAATTAGAGCCTATGTGCCTATTCTAGCCAAATTCAAGCTTAAATAAGCCGCGCTCGAGCCTAATCGAACCCATATGAGCTTAGATTGAGCTTGAATGAGCCCAATGAGCCAAGCTCCAGCTCAAAGTGGCCGAGCTCCAAACCAGGAAAAGTGTTCGTGATCTCAGCGTTGATCCTAAAGAGCTTGGATTCGGCTCATTTACACCCCTATTGTATGTTTGTACACTTACCTCCCAACACAAAGAACTAAATTAAAGCCAAAATCCATCTTAACAATGGAGTACATTGTCCAAGGCATTTTAGCCATTGAACAGTCTGGTAGAATATGTTTGCCCGTCTATACGAGTACGGGATGAGAGTAACTACACTTACAACAACAAACCCAGTGCCTCAAGAGCTCCCGCCAATGCAGGGTCGGGGGAGGCGGGGGTGTACACAACCTTACCCCTTCAGGAATGAGTGACTGATATACAAAAATCTAGCTCAAAAAATGATCACGATATGAATGCAAACATATACCTGTAGTGCAAGTGATGCATCAATTAACACATAGGGACGAGCCTTCACTGCAGAGAGATGACCAACTTCCTTCTCTGGTTGATTTATCTCCGGAAATGTGGCTTCTATCCAATGTATTGCAAGGTTAGAATTACTGACGGCCATCGAATTGGAAGACTTCAGGCCAAATGTCTGTGCATCGCCATATATCTCCATTATGGATTCCCACAAGTAGACACTGCTCCGCAATAGCCATCATCACAATCAAGAATCACACATAAAAAAAGCCACAAGCTATCTTTGGGTCTAAGTAACAGCACTATTTTTTTTAAACAAGGTAAATGATAGTAAGGCTGTTATATAACAGATCTCGGACTAGGAATAATACGATTGAAGTCACATAATGGTACTTTTGTAAAGGCGAACATATTCCATACATATTATATTTTAGGGAAAAATGTAAAACGACCACCTCCTGAACTTTACAATTAAACAAAACATACCCCCTGAACTTTCAATTTCATAAAATAGCCCCTAAATTTTATAATTAAATACAACATACCCCCTACACTTTTAATTTCATAAAATAGCAACCTGAACTTTGTTAAAACACACCACACCCCCTTGAACTTTGCAATTAAAGACAATACATTCCCTACACTTTCAATTTCAAAAAATAGCTTTTGAACTTTATTATTACGTACAACTCACTCCCCCAAACTTTGTTACTAAACACACCTTACCCCTTAACATTAATAAATTTGAAATTTAAACAAATTATGAAAAAAAAATTTAGAAAAAATTTAAAAAACATAATAATATTTTTTTAACTTTGGAAAAAAATTAGATTAATAAATTTAACATTAAAAAAAAGTATCAAATTAAAAATCAAGGATTTTCTACTTTTATACAAAATATAAGGATTTAATATTTTTAGGCAAAAGATAGGAGCTTTATGTTTCTAAGCAAAATATAAAAAGATTTTCTAATATTTATACAAAATAATTTTTTAATTAATTATAGTAATAACATTATAAATTTACAAGATAATAAAATATTTTTTTAAAATTTTCATAAAAAATACTATAAGATAAAAATATAATAATTTTTTCAAAAACATAAATTTAAAATTAAGAACCAATAAGAAATTAAAATTTTGAAAATAAATTCTAAAAAAAAAATTTAAAGTTCAAAAACTAAAGTTAAAAGATATTACTATATTTTTTCAAAGTTTAATAAAAAAAAATATTTTTTTCACAACTTGTTTCATATTTCATACATTTTTTTTAATTTAAAATTCATTAATGTGTAAGAGGTGTCTTATGCTTAGTAACAAAGTTCAGGAGGCGAGTCATGTGTAATAATAAATTTCAGGACTAAATTGAAAGTATAGGGAATGTATTGTGTTTAATTGCAAAATTCAGGGAGCTATTCTATGAAATTGAAAGTGCAAGAGGTGTATTGTGTTAAATTGTAAAGTTCGGGGGGCTATTTTAAGAAATTGAAAGTGTAGAAGGTGTGTTGTGTTTAATTGTAAAGTTCAAGGGATCTTTCTATATTTTTCCCTATATTTTATTTGTTAGAACATATGTAATGTATTGCATGTAAAAACTACAAAATTAATGTTATATGATCATATAACCTAAAAGTAAATCTTGGTCCTTTCTCTTCTATCCTCATCATACTCCCCCGACTACAAGAATCTGGACCACAAGTTTTGTAATGTGAGAGGCTGATATAAACAAAATGCAGGAAGAGTAGTTCCAAGGCCAAGTGCAGCAAAGTCAATTGGCCTTTCCATTATTCACCTGTTGACATATCATCGTAAACATTGGATATGTCTCACAATTTAAAAAAGTCCCATGACATAATGAAGTCAATCTGCTCAATGTTATCTAAGGCAGCTTCCTATTCAATTGGAACTGTCACAACGTGATCATCCATCCTGTAGCATGTTGGATGGGGCATCTATCTTCAAGATTTTGTGGCTCTTAATCCTGCTTGGCTCGTCATTCCTGCTGGTTAGTTTCTTATGATCAACTGAAATTTCTTCAATATTGTGGTCTTCTATGGATTCAATAGTAGCGGACACCATTGGACATAATTTGGCAACAACTTCCCTAATTATCCGAGGAAATTCTATGAAATTCCACCAAATGTGTGAGGCACAGTTCTACTTTTTGAGCAGTTCTTTGCTTGGTCACTATCTCTCCCATCCTTCGAGTAGTAGGCAACACATTTGTGTTGCCTATACTCAGGACATCTAAAATGCATAACAGCAGCTCTGACAATTCACATTCCTCCAATATATATGTCATATTTGTCTCCGCTAAAGAGAACTCTATATCACCATGAGAAATCCTCATTGACCTCAAGAAATGACAAAATGTTTCAAGGATGAGGGCATCATATTCACTATATAGCCCTCTTGTTATACCATCTCTTGACTGCCCCTATGCCTTTTAGGAATTGATAACACAATTAGTTGCAATACCTCAGTTGCTCTGTCAGAAACATAGAGTGGATTACTGCTACGATCCTTATTATCTTGATGTGGCAAGGAGCTACTGCAACTTGTCTAAGAAGTCCGCTTGACACTAGGGCTTCCATTATTGGACGAAGTGCTATAAACATTGATAGTGACGCTGATTGTTTCACTCAAATCACAAGCACCAAAATCTTCTCAAGCAAAAACAGGAGCTGGTCAACCCAAAACTACCTTCTTTCTCAAATCCATCTTCAAATACATAACTCAATTATAAAAGTATCGCACAATTTCTTCTCAACAGCAGCCGCAAAATTAAAGTGAAGAATGTTACGCCTTCTAAAACACGAAGACCAGATGGGAAGTTCTTTTCTCTGGACATGGCACGCAAGCAAGGAAGACTATCTCAGCATGGAATTCTCCGACTGAAATTAGTAACTTAGATTGAGGATAGCGGTGATGCAGACAAGCAAGGTGGCAAGGCAGCAAGTAGACCAACTACTAGCACACATCTGCAATTTGAGCACCAGCAGGTTGGCGGGTGGAGGAAATAAGGTGGAAACAACAAGAGGTCAAGGGCAGCCGGTAACTAAAGTTCCAGTGATTGGTCTATCGAACAATAACAAGGGTGTCATGGGGGACGATCTTCAAATTTATTGTTCTTAGGTGAGTTGGATATTTTGAGTTTTAGGATTCCAGCAAGGACCTAAGAGGGTACCAACACGCAAGCATCGGATCCCATTAGAACTCCGAAGTTAAGCGTGCTTGGGCGAGAGTAATACAAAGATAGGTGAGCTCCTGGGAAGTTCTCATGTTGCACTCCTCAGGTTGGGGGTTCTCGGAAACAGCCTCCCTTCAGGGTACCCTGAAGGCGAAAGGCTGCGTACACCCCCCCCCAAAAAAAAAGGAGCCCTTGGGGCACTAGGAATGTTGCTTTTAGGATTCTAGAGAAGGTTTTGGTGGTTTTCGACTGGGGTTGGAGGTTCAAGATGTGGGTTGCGGTGGATGGCGATGGGCACAAAGCTAGAGCTTGCGGTTGATTTTCAGATTTAGGGTTCTAGGAATATTGCGGGACCACATTGGTCGTTTTCTCTTTTCTATTTCAAGTTTGTATTACAGCATGGAACTTTTATCTAAAAACTAGTTATGCTGAACACGAATTATTTTTATTGAACAAGCCCTATGTTAAAAACATGTTTAGAGTTTTGTGCCAAAAAAGAAAAAATATGTTAAGAGTTTACATAAGTTAGGATGAGATGCAAGACAAGAGCATTGACAAATAGCAAACAGGAAAAGCACCTTCCAAATGGGGCCACAGGACATAAGATGTAAACAGAACCGTCACTGAACTGGATAAAAACCTGCAAAATGGAAATAGTAAACATCATTGTCACTTGTCAGGATGGAGAAACGTGCAAAAATTTAGAAGACAATCTCCAATCTTAAACTTCATTGTAGAAAATAGAATAAGATAAGTTTCACCATGTAAAGGCACATAATGAAAATCCCAGAATGATCCAAAACCATGGTTTGCCAGGAGATGTTTTCTTATTAACATTTTTTTTTTTTTTTGGGGTTACAGTAGGTGTTTTAGAAGATTATACTCTAGTATCAGTATAGCATATGGAAATTACAGATTTCAGACCACACAAACATGGCATGTTCCTTTTTACAATTAGGATAAAGACATGAGCGAACACTGTTGAGTTCATTTCTGGAAAATCCAGAACAAGAACAGTTGGCAAATGACAAGCAGTGAGATAAGAACATATGATATCTTTTAGAATCACAAAATAGATCCATAAACATAAATGACTTTAACTAAAACAAAGTATTACTAATTTTGAAACAGAAATATATCATCGCAATGACTTCAAACTGGAAACAAGGCATGGAGCCTAACAAGTACAATTAACATAGTTTGTAGAAACCTGACCAGGACACTCGACAATGGGCTACCAATCTAAGATCAAGAGCGCATCTTCCTGGTTAAGTACACTAATGAAATATTAACTGTGCCTATATCAAACAGTTGAGGAAAAGGAATTGTTGACATTGATGCACATTATAGCATGATTTTAAATGCACTGAAGAAATACCAGCACGGATTACCATCAGGTAAGGAGCCACCACTACTATTGCAAAAGCAAAGTACACCCGAGCAAAGTATTCTTCAGCTCTATTTTTGACAAAAAGAGCAAAGTATTCTTCAGCTCTATTTTTGACAAAAGTACTTTCCTGTTCCCCCACTAGTCCAATTGTGCGAAAGAATTGTCACAAGAATCAAGTGAACTCACACTAAATCTGTCCCACAAATGGTCACGGCCAAAAGAGAAATCAACGGGACAAATTGATGAAGCATTCCGGGATCTACCTAGTCCAACTGGCTGCAAATAATACTCCTGCTCTGGTCGATCAGTAGCGGTTGATAAATCAAAAATTCTACAGAAAGCAAACATAGTCAATGAGTCAGAGCAGTTTCAACCTGAATATTGAAGGTATGTGCAAAGAGCATGCATTTCTTAGTGCCTCCAGAACAAAATATTGGGCAGGGGGTTGGATGTAAGCGAATAATAGCACTTTACCGACCACTCAGGTCAAATCAAAAACACTGTCGATTAGTTTCTGATGCAGCCCGATAATTGGCGGATGAGGCTTGGCGTGATCCCGGGCGAGGCGAGCTACGGATAAATGCGGCTAGAGATACACAATTAGAGATATAGCTGGAGGAGTTTGTCATCTTTTAGGATTAGATTATAGATAATTATTAATATTTATTTGTACTTATCTTTAAATATTTTATTTATCTTTTATCTTTTAAGTATTTTAGGTTAGGTAAGTCTTCTCCTCTATTTAAACAAGAGGAAGACTAGGATTAATTTAACTTTCATATTTTTCAGATTTAATTATAAATTTTTAGGGTTTTCTCTCTTTCTCGAATTGTGAGAAATTGAGCGACTTTTTCCCCTTGTTTTATTATTTTCATAATAAAAGTTAAAGAGAAGGCCATTGAGCCTTCCCGTTCCCAAATCCCACTTTTACGCGCTGCATCAGCTGGTATCAGAGCTTAGAACGACTTCTGAGATGGCCCGTGGGCTACAGAGACACGCCGCCGTCAGAGACGTGTGAGGAGGTTTGAGGAGATCGAAGAGAAATTCCGGCGAATCAAGCATTGCTTGATTCAATTGGGGGCAAATCCCGAGCAGGAGCCAGGGATCCAGCCCCAACACCTGCCAACACCAGGTGATGAGGACGAAACAGAGGAAGCTTCGACAGCCACCACCGACGACCATCCTCCTTGGCCACACGACCACCACCATCACCAACCAAACCAATCCCACAAAATCCGCTCCAACCCTTAACAATAATAGAGCCTATATTTAGCACATATGAGGAGTTCAATCTTAATTTATCTTCTCCACCTATCTTTGGTGAGCCCACCTACGATGAGCCCATCTATGATGCGGAGAAAATAAAAAATATCGAGATCTTAGACCTAACTCCGCCACCAATGACCACACTTCCACCCCCTCCATCAACACCAACTTTACCGTCGGTACAACCTCAACCACAACCGTTGGCTCCACAAAAAAAATTATCCACTCAACCCCCATCACGAGCACCAACTAATACAAGCCCACATCGAAGTGCTCTACCACGACCCAAAATAGATCTCTTGGGTTTTCTCCGTTGCCATTGCCAACCACCTTCAAGACTAAGCGGCGGAATTCAAGGATGAATTCTCTCCAACCCGGGAAGAATGATGCAGCCCGATAACTAGCGAATGGGGCTTGGCGGCTTGATAGCTTGGTGTGATCCCGGGCGAGGCGAGCTACGGATAAATGCGGCTAGAGATACGCAGTTAAAGATATAGCTAAAGGAGTTTGTCATCTTTTAGGATAGATACCTAGTAGATTATAGATAATTATTAATATTTATTCGTACTTATCTTTAAAGCTTTTATTCATTTTTTATATTTTAAGTCTTTTAGGTAAGGTAAGTCTACTCCTCTATTTAAACAAGAGGAAAAACCAGGATTAATTTAGCTTTCATATTTTCAGATTTAATTATCAATTTTCTAGGGTTTTCTCTTTTTCTCGGGTTATGAGAAATTGAGCAACTTTTTCCCCTTGTTTTTATTATTTTCGTAATAAAATTTAAAGGGAAGGCTATTGAACCTTCCCGTTCCCAAATCCCACTTTTACGCGCTATATCAGTTTCATATTCAACATAACAATAAACTTATTTGCAGGTTTCAGACTTTCATCAAGTCAAATCACACACGACTGAACAACTTGGTTTAGGCTATATAATGGTACCCTTCAAGGGGAGAGGGAACAAGTATTTCCACGATCAGTGGAGGAAACTACGTAGTTGTAGAGGGTCCAATCATTGATACTAAACATAAAGTAGAAACATACAGACAACATAGTTGATTCATTAACATTCCATTTCCTTTCGCCAAGAAATATTAAACTTGGACATAACTGAATGTTTGTTTTAATGATTTCTGGTCAGTAGGGTAAAAACCCACTGGTCCGTAGGTCTTGAAAGCAAACATCTTATATTGATGGTTGATTCCCGGTTTTGACATTCAAATTAACTTCCAAAACATCCAACAAAAATCTGTGTGGTGCGTCATGCAAAACTATATGATCAGGATCATCGAAATGACTAATCCAGTAAAAGTGAATAGAGTACTGTACATGGGTAGAAGAACACTATCAATGTAAATCAAAAGGCGACAACTGTACAACAAAAGTTGATACCTGAAAACAGAATCTGAGGAAAGGACTCCAATATGAGTGTCACTATAAGGATGCCATGATACTTGTAATATGCGGATAGCATTGTTAGAATTCAGATAGACTTCTGAACCAACTGCAACAGTTCTGTGGAGGAATCATGGGCAAGAGACGATTAGTGTCTTTAAAGTAGATCTATCATCAAAAAGACAAATACTTGCTACGCATTAGAAAGGGCTGTAAGATACTGAAACATCATCAAACCACAGGCCATCACAAGTCAAGCAGCATGAGAGTGCAAAATACATAGTAGCACAAGAAATAATATCTACTAAAAGATGAAAAGCATAGAATAATTTCTGAGAAGTAAGGTTTAGAAATTAATCAAATACAAAAGTAGCCAATAGAGCATGCTGATTAGTTAAAAATTCATGGAGTTAGCTTAACGAGCACAAATGACATTAACATGATAAGCCATGCTTAAATTACAATAATAGAACATCTAAAACGCACAAAAAGATAAGCATGTACTAATCAGCCTAACTTGTAGTTAAGTGCAAAGCACATTTACATTTGGAACATTATGAGTCCTGCTCACTGTCATGGATGAGCTCACTAGGCACATCCAAGGAGATGTACCTTGGTGTATGCTTTTTACAGATGACATAGTTTTGGTTGGGGACTCTCGAGTAGACATAATTGAGAAGCTGGAATTGTGGAGAAGGGCTTTGGAATCAAAGGGCCTACGAATAAGTAGATCCAAGACCAAGTACATGGAACTCAAGTTTGGTCACTCTACTGCGCCTAGTACAGAAAACATCAAGATAGGATCTGAGACCATACCGAGGAAGGAGAGTTTCAGATACTTGGTTCCATGGTACAGCAGAACGGTGAGGTTGACGAGGATGTCAACAACCGGATTAAGGTAGGCTGGCAGAAATGGAGGATGGCTTCCGGGGTACTTTGTGATAGAAAGTTCCCACTAAAGCTAAAGGGAAAATACTACAAGAGAGTAGTGAGACCGGCTATGTTGTACGGGGCAGAGTGTCGCCCAATGAAACAACAGCATACACAGAAGATGAAGGTGGCAGAGATGAGGATGCTGCGATGGATGTGTGGTCACACAAGGAAGGATAGGGTCAGGAACGACGATATAAGAGGAAAATTGGGCTAGCCTTGATTGAGAACAAATTAAGGGAGCAACGCTTGAGATGGTTTGGACATGTTAGAAGGAGACCGACCACAGCTCCAGTAAGGAGATGTGAAGGAAGTAACGCTTGAGATGGTTTGGACATGTTAAGAGGAGACCGACCACAGCTCCAGTAAGGAGATGTGAACAGCTACATACTACGCTAGGCAGAAGAGAAAGGAGCAGGCCAAAGAAGAGTTGGATGGAGACAATTCGACAGGACCTAACCCACCTAAACCTAAGGGAGGAGATGGCCTTGGATAGAGCTCGTTGGAGAGCGAGCATAGGGCTAGCCGATGTAGTGGCTTAGAGTAGTGATGCGTATTACTGCTAGCATAGGGTTTCTAGCGCGGATTTAACCCCTGTGGCGTGTTTATTTGCTTGCTTGCTTATTTGCTTCTCGGTTTACTCACCTAGTATTGGCCTTGTTCTATTTGCCTTATTATGTGCCTTGGAGTTGTCTTAGACACGACCTAACCCCTTTTTAGGATGCCATGCTTCCAGGACGACAAGATCTTCAGGTTGGGGGTCCTCGGAAACAGCCTCTTTTCCACTCGAAAGGGGGAAGGCTGCGTACATCCAACCAACCCCCCCCCCCCCCCCAAAAAGACCCTGCTTATTGCGGAAGCCCGTGAGGCATTGGGACTGTTGTTGTCGTATGAGTCCTGCTAATTGTATGGCTACATATTATTGCCTGCAGAAACGGAGATCTTTTAAGGCTTTGTCCCCAGAGATATGTTATGTGCTTCCAGAGTGGGGAGTCGCATGACCATCTGTTTCTGCATTGTGTTGTGGCCTGGGATTTATAGTGTAAGCTTTTGTAGACTTTTGACCAGATGTGGGTTACTCCAAGATCGGTTGAGGTTATCCTTCTAATGAAGTTTCATGGTGTACGAAAGAAGGCACATATTCTTATATTATTCTCCACAGCCGAGATTGCGATTCTCTTATGCATTTGGCTTGAAAGGAATGCTAAGATCTTTAAAGATCAGCATACACCAATTTACTTCTTGTGGGAAAAGATAGTTTTTCCCTAACATCTCTTTGGACTAAGAGCTTCGGCGGCTTTGCTGACATAGCATTAGTTGATTTACAAAGGGATTGAAGGGCTTTATGTTATTAGCTTATCATTTTAATTGTTGCTTTTCATAATTTTGAGGACATCTTGTCCTTAACCTTTGTATATTCTTTCTTTCTTAATATTATCTCTTTTTTCTATCAAAAAAAATTACCAGGTAGCAAGTTTCAGTCAATAATTTAACTTCAAAAGAACAAAAAGGCAAAGAAAACACACTCAAAAAGGCATTTTAGCAATTAATATTGGATTAAGAAGATATGGCTGAAAGCATTAAACCAATAAATTCAGAAGACCAGTAGTCACGGCCCGTGATAATTTTAGACACAGCACTCAGCCTTATCCCACATATGGATGTAGGAGTTTTTCAAAAACACATATTTACCAGTTACCAATCGAATTTCCACAGAGTACTTAGTCCCAGAGTTTTTCTTTAAACCTAATGCAAAACTCAAGGAACATCGTATTGGAGCACTTCAAATGTTATGAGATCTCTGTAACTTAAACAACAAAGCCATAAGTCTTTTAGTTTTCTTCACATCCGGCTATGCACTTAGAAAACATCTTATTCAATATAAAGAGCTAGATATTACTACCAGAGTACAGAAACACATTGAATACCTGCAATTAATAGATCCATCCTTCATAGATGTGCGTCCATAAAGGTACATAACACATAAACCTTCCTTGCCTGCAAGAACTAATGCTGATGCATTTCTATTAATTAAGATTTTGTTAACCGCAAAGTCCATTTCCATATCTGCTTCAAGTACCTACCATGTTAATGCCATGATCAGTGACAAATCTAAAAGGGAAACATTGTTCAAACTGTTTTAAAGACCATGCAACGGGAAGCGCATGAAAATGAAACTAATAGCCTCTGAATAGTACTCTCTGACAGGGTCTAACAATAGTCTTGCCCTTCTTATCATTCCCTCACTGAAGAACTTCTAGAGAATTCATCAGAGACTAGATGCATTTTCAATTATTTACTATGAAATAGAAGATCAACAATGAAATGAAGAGGGAAAAACTTATAAAGACAGTACAAAGCAATTCATCTTCATTGAAAATGAGGGCCCCCTAGTAGTAAAATTCTACCATGTTTTCATTTCATGAATCTAAATTTGATACTTCAAGGGCTACCTCCATGGCTATAAATGGGCCAAGCTAGCTAAAGCCTCGAAAGGTTGGGCCTGTATCGAGCTCATAGCTACATTAACGAAGTAAGCCCGCTCCAAGCTTATAACCCTAGACGCCTACAACAACCACCACCCAGTGCCTCAAAGAGGCTCCCAACAAGGCAAGGTATGGGAGGATAAGATGTAAGCCTTACTCCTACAGGATGATGCCCTGTAGAGTGGTTTTTGAAGGGCCCCAACCCTAAAAAGATCCCTACTCAAGTCAAATGAAAACAAGCATGTCCAATACAAATAGGTATTATCCAAGTCAAATGAAGTAGCAACAATAACAGACATACTAATGCAGCCCTCATTTTGGCCGGACAGGGTTTTTTTTAGCATTCAATTTCATAGATTTATTTGGTTTATGTTTTCTTTCTTATTCTCGGGTTGTGAAAATCAAGAATAGAATTTTTCCCTTTGTTTTCTTAATTGTTTTAGCAATAAGAATTTAGAGGAAAGCTCTGGAACCTTCCGTTCCCAATTTTCTTCTTCTGTGCTACATCAGTTGGTATCAAAGCTCAGCACGTTTCCCGTCCGTGATGGCCTGTGGGCGACAGAGGTACACCGCCGTTGGAGACATTTACGAACAAGACCAGCAACACCAGATTGACAGGAGATTTGAGGAGATGGAGCAGAGGCTCCGGCGAATTGAGCTAGGTTTGGTGTAATTGGGTGCGATGCCCAACCAAACGGCTACGACTCAGCCTCAACAACCGCCTGTCATGGGAGTTGAGGACGAAGGTCGCCTATTGGTGGTCCAGTGAGTCTGCTTCACGCCTAAGGAAGTCGAGGGAGACGATTGGCTCTGGAGGAAAGGTATGCCGCCTACTTATCGACTCCAGGAGTTATGAGAACGTTATTTCCGTTGAGGTAGTCCGGAAGCTGGGGTTAAAAACAGAGGAGCATTTGAACACTTACAAGTTGTCGTGGCTCAAGAAAGGAAACCGGTTAAGCGTATCTAAACATTGTCAAGTTAATTTCTCAATTGGGGCAAAGTACCGGGATGGAGTATCGTGTGATGAGGTTACCATGGATGCATGTCACTTGTTGCTTGGACGACCATGGCAATTCGACAAAGGCGCTACCCATGATGGGAGACGGAACACTTACAGCTTTGTGTAAGAGGGCACAAAGATAATGTTGTTGCCTAAGAAGGGCAAAGCGCCACGTGTAGGGATAGCCAAAAACTCGAATTCCCAGAAATAAACCATGCTCACCAAGGAAGTTGGCAAGAACAAGATGGGCAAAGAGTGCCAGGCATAACAGGGGGAAATACCGGAAGAGGTGTCAAGTACCTTGCAACTGTTGAGGAGTCTTCAATACTGATTAGATTTGGTGTTGAGAGCTACCTTACCGAGTAGGATACATTACCGAATGAGCCCTATGGAGGGGAAGAATTTAGGCGCCAAGTTGAGGAGTTACTCGCCAGGGGATTTTACTCGGGAGAACTAGAGCCCTTGTGCGGTTTCAGCTCTCTTGATGCCAAAGAAGGGTGGAACTTGGCGAATGCGAGTTGGCAGCAGATCCATCGATAAGATCACAGTACATTATCGGTTTTCCATTCCGAGATTGGGTGATTTACCGCCAGCATTTGGTCAAATAGGGACATCCGCTTTGTGAACCATCTCTGGAAGAGTTTATGGAAGATGGCGAATCACAAACGACGTCGAGCACCGGATCTTCAAGTTGGCAATCATATAGGGGCAACTTTGACGAGAGATAGATTTCCTGCTTGGGAGTACAACAACTTAACAGCCCAAAGACCGGATCACTATGAATTACCGCAAAGATCAACAATAATGCATACCACCTGCAACTACCACGTGGGATGAAGACTTCAGGCATTTTCAACGTCAAACGACTCATTCCTTACTCTGACGAGAACGAACCACAGGATCCTTTGGCGAATTCGAGGGCGAATTCTTTCCGGGCCGGGGAGGATGATGCAACCCGCATCTTGGCGGGACAGGTTTTAGCGAGTTGGGTGACTTGGCAGGATGGAGGTCGCGCAAGTGGAGACTTGATCCGGGCAAAAGAGTTCAACTTCAATGAGGAGAGTTTAATACACATGAGTAAATTTTATTATTTTATCTATTTATTTATCTCTTTTAATTTTAGTCTTTTCTTTTAGATAGCAAAGTTCCTCTATTTAAAGAAAAGGACGGCTAGGGTTTTTTTTTAGCGTTCAATTTCTTACATTTATTTTAGGGCCTTGGAATCGAAGGGCTTCCGGCTCAGTAGATCCAAGACCGAGTATAAGGAACTCAAGTTCGGCACCTCCATCAGGCCTAGCATAGAAGACGTCAAGATTGGATTGCAGACCATACCGAGAAAGAGTGTTTCAGATATTTGGGTTCCATGCTACAACAGAACGGCCAAGTTGACGAGGATATCAATAACTGTATTAAAGTAGGCTGGCATAAATGGAGGATGGCCTCTGCGGTATTTTGCGATAGAAAGTTTCTATTAAAGTTAAAAGGGAAAATACTATAAGACGATAGTGAGACCGGCTATGTCATATGGTGCGAAGTGTTGGCCAATGAAACAAAATCATACAAAGAAAATAAAGGTGGCGAAGATTAGGATGTTGCAGCGGATGTATAGACACACAAGGAAGGATAGGATCAGGAACAACGTCATAAGAAGCGAACTGGGTGTGGCCTAGATTGAGGATAAATTGCAGGAGCAACGTTTAAGGTGGTTTAGGCATGCGAGGAGGAGACCGACCAATGCTCTGGTCAGGAGATGTGAACAACTCCATACTACGCTCAGCAGGAGAAGGAGAGGCAAGCCAAAGAAGAGATGATTGGAGACGATCTGACATGACCTCACCCACCTAAACCTACGGGAGGAGATGGCCTTAGATAGGGGTCAGTGGAGGGCTAACATAAGGGTAGTTGCCGTAGCGGCTTAAAATAGAGAAGCATATTAAGGCTAACATTAGTGTTCTTAGGCCTATATGACCACCTCTTTAGTGTAATTGCTATGGATGGGAGCTGTTCTATCTGCCTATTTTTTGCCTTTCGTTGCCTTATGCTTTCATACTTCTCAGGTGGGGTATCCTCGGACATAACCTCCTGACTGGTGCTAAAGTTGGTCTTCTACTAACATGTCCAAACCATCTGAGACGGGTCTCTCTCAATTTATCCTCGATCGAGACTACACCCAGCTTACCCCGAATCACCTCATTCCTAATCCTATCCTTCCTCGTGTGGCCACACATCCATCGTAGCATCTTCATCTCTGCCACCTTCATCCTCTGTGTTTGGTTTTGTTTCATTGGCCGACACTCTGCCCCGTACAACATAGCCGGTCTTACTATCGTCCTATAGTATTTGTTTCAATAAGAAAAAAATAATTTTTAAAAATTAAAACATAAAACTCAAGCTATACTCAAAAAAATACCATTGATGGAACTTGGAAGCAAAGGAACCTTAGGAGAAAACCCTAGGAACGCCTCTTAAAGGACCACCGGGAAGGAGAGGAGAGAAACTGGGGTGAAAAATGAAGTCTTCTATTTTTCTCTCAATAAAAACGTCCTTAAATCACCCCAAGGCACTATCTGTGTGCCTCGCATCTCATCCATCCATGTTTGCTCAAATCAACGGCTCAGATGCAACCAGAGAAAGCACAAAATGGGCTCACATCTTGCTGACACATGGCTCAACATGAGCCTTTAGATGCAAGCAGATCAAAAGCCCAAAATCACCCATACAGACCCATTTTTCAGCCGTGGGATTCGCGACAAGTGGCACTATTAGTGTCATTCAATTTCAAAAGGAAAAGCTTCCCTTGGAAGCTTCATCAATAGCGTGGTACAGCTGGCCAGCAATTTTGGGGAAAAAAATGCAGGTCAGCTATCAAAGACACGAGCAGCGCAAGAATCAGAGGGGCAGCACGGGCAGCGAGGTTTGGGCAGGGGCAATTTTCTAATTAAGGTTAAATCCCATTTCAAATTTTAGGTATTAATTACCAAAATGCCATTGTTAATATTTGATATTTTAACTAAGTTCAAAACACTGTGTTTTAAAACTTAAAACCCATTTGAAATTTTACATGTTAATTACCAAAATGCCCACATTACCATTGAATATGCTTAAATTACTTCAACCCAAAACGCTCCTAACTTAGGAAACTTTTATGATTTCCCGCTCCCCCACTCCCGCTTCGTGCAACTATGAAGGAGTAAGCCGAACCAGTCCCAATACTTGAAGAAGCGAGTAGGACCTACCCTTTGAGTCTTCCCCACAGCCGCCTCTTGTCAACAATGAAGGAGTAATGCTAGCCGAACCAGTCGCAATACTTGATCGCCGGCTTGTGAAGAGACATAATAGACCATGTGCTCAAGCTCTTATTCAATGGTCCAACTTGGCAAAAGAAGATGCTACGTGGGAAGATTTTACCTTCTTACAAAGCCAATTTCCCTTTTTTAATCCTTGAGACAAGGATTGGCTTTGGGGGGAGCGTAATGTAATGACCTAGCCTTTAAATCCCAAATTTAGGTCAAATTCAACTATTATTGATTAAATTGATCTTAATTTCAGTCAACTTAGAATTAACCCTAACTGAATCAGGCAAAAATATGGGTTTACCTCATACATAGAATAACTACTTTTTAAATGGGAATTTTGACGGGAATGGCGGTTGGATGTTTTGGCGCCCATTTTTTTTGTATTTTGTTAGTTTTTATTTTTTTAGCTGATTTTTAGTTAGTGAATTCATGTAAAGCTTATAAAAGGCAAGTGATCCTCATTGTAATGTAACTTTTTTTACATAATTAATAAAATCTAAGTGAATTCTCTCTACTTCTCCCTTAAATTCTCTTAATTCTCTTCTCCCTCTCTTTTATCTTCTCCTTCAACTCTACGCCTCTTCTCCCTCTCTGCATTTTCTGCAGATTTCTACACAAGAATTATGTTCTTCCCCTCTTCTTTCTGAATTTTCCAGAAAATACATCGTTTCTGCAAGATCTATTGAAGTTTTGGCCTAAGTACTAATTTGGGTCATAATAAGGTACTATGAACTAGCATCGGTGTGCTCCTCTCTCTTAACAGCTGGGTCAAACACACGTATTTTAACCGCCATCAACTCTATCTAAGACCATCTCTTCAGTAACGTTTGGGTGGCTAAGGTCACGTCTAACAGTCTGCAACCAGCTTTTTTCATGGTTTGTCTCTACTTCTCTTCTGGTGTATAACCATAAACTCCTAAATAAGCCAATCTCAATGCAAATTATGAGCATAAACTTCCTAGTAAGCAAAGTTCAACCCTAACTAAATCGAGATTAAGACTGACCTAGCTTACAAAAGGTGAAGCTCAAGTTCACTAAGCTTAGCTTGGAGTAAGCTGAGCAACATACGAGCTCAATCGAGCCCAAATGACCTCAAATCTCCAGTTCGGTGAGCTTCAAGTTGAACTTGAGTCCAAAAAATGTCAAGTGAACTGAACCCTAAGGTGGAGGAGCTCAAGCTAAACTCGGTTCATTTGCACACACTTAAGAGACTTCAACATAATGATAATCAGCACATGTGTTTATCGTTAGATATTCTGTATATTTCCTATCCCGTTCAACAAGAATGGTTGGTGATACTATGGGATGGAAATAGCTAAACCATACAACAAAAGAATTGCTTCAGCCCAACTGGGTTCACTGACCACGTCAAGGTAACACCATTAAAATCCAGTTTCAAAGCTCACTCATCAAGTTAAAATATACAAAACAAGTTATTCACACCAGTGGTACCTGATGTTTTTAAGTTTGTTGAAATTAGTCCCTCATCTTTTCTTTAGTTCAAAATGGTCCCTAATGTTTTATTTTATAACAAAATTGGTCATTCGTCTTTATAATTTTTACCTAATTTTGGTCACCGGGAGGGCTAATTTTGCCATAAAATAAAACATTATACACATTTCTTCCAAAAGAAAAGATGAGAAACTCTTTTGAACAAATTTAAAAGCATTAAGAACCATTTTGAACAAACATAAAGGCATAAGGGACCAACGGTGTAAATAACTCAAACTATACAAAACCCTAGACCCTGACAGCTTCAAACAAACAAGTGAAACATGTCTGCCACTGTTGGCAGTTGTTTGATTGATATCGTTTGATCAAGAGGTTACAAGTTCAAATCTCAACAAATGGGCATTTCCATGAGGGGGCATGTCATAGTATAAAAAGAATTATGGACCTTTACCCATCAATTTAAGCTTTTGAAACAATTAGTTACTTGACATATTATCAGAGCGTTATTGACCAAAAGATCACGAGTTCAAATCCCAACAGCCCCTACTTTCAATATCAACACAATTTAAACACAAAGTATGAGACGTGCTTGTGTAACATCCACACTTTAAGCCTACTAGCCATGTTAGAGTATAAAACAAATCATCAGTTTTCACCCATCAACTTAAACTTCTAGGACAGTTAGTTCCTCGACACCAACAAAGAAACTTACGAAATAACTGTCTAAAAACGAAAATAAATTAAATAATAGACCTTAGAGGGAGAAGCAGAGATGATTGATGCCGGGTCTGGTTCACCCAACCGGATAGAAATACGGTGAAGACACTCCTTATCTGGGTCCCAAAAATAGAGACGAGAAGCACCATCCCAAGCCATTAAATTCCGCGGCGTTCTTGCAGCGCATGAACCCCCGACACTGGAGGAGGTGAAGACTGGGTGGTCTTGCAGAGGGAGCCATTCCACTTCCTCCGTCGTCGGCGGCGGCGGCGTCATGGACCTACGATCTTCTCGCTGCTTCTTCTCCGGCGAATCGGCGCTGATTCTCATGTCTTAGTTGTTTTATCGCCCTGGGCCGGGGAGTTGTGAGAGGAAGGAGCAGAGAGAAATGTAGTGCTTGTTTATAGCAGAAGGAGAAGCGCACCCCAGTTCAAAATCTAGACACCGACCTTCAACCCCCTCTCTGGCAAAAACGTAATGGAGACAGCGGCGATAGGGTTTATTGGTTAGCAGTCCTGATAATGGAGGGAAAGGACGCGAGATCGAACCCCGCCTGAAACTACAATCATCACAATCTTTGAGTAAATTACTTTTATTTTGGAGATGTCTCTACAATTAGAAAAATAAAAATAAATAATCTGTTTTCGTTAATTAGTGACAGAGTTACAGTACAGAGTAGGCAACTCGACCAAGCGAGCCCTGATTCCACCCGTAAAAGAACGGGGGCCAAAACAACAAAACCATTCAAATAGGAAGACAAGCAAAAACATGAAAAATATAACTAGCCTCAAACACCACTAGGCAAGACACAGAAGCATGACCAACCAAAAGATAAAAAAATAGGACAACGAAGCCATAAATCTATTGAAGCAAGGCACTCGGTGGAAGTGGATCAAAACCATCAAAATTCAGCCCTAGTCTTTTCTCCATCTTTAGCGTGTGCTCCGCAGCACGGATCTTGCTAGCATCTTTAAGGTTATTGCCCTTTCTCACCAGATTTTTCTTTTTTTGTTTGCCCGAGCCTTTCACAGATTTAATAGTTTTTGTTTAAGCATACACAAATTATTCATATCCCCTCTCAAAAATTTTTAGTTTATATGCAAATTACTTCAAGTTTTCTTTCTAACCTTTTTAATTCTATAACCTAGATCATCTAAGTTGTATAGTTGTACTTTTATATCTATATATTGATTCTTGTTCAAGTTTTACTTATAATATTTTACTTGTATAAAAAATGAGTAATATCTTACATGTAATGATTGAAAACTAACAATAAAATTTCACTAATAATTTTTAAATTATTTATTGAACTCTTATGTAGTTACTATTTTAGATTACCATTTAAAATTATCTTCATTCCATTTCGTGTATGAATAAAAGTATGTTATCTGTTAGAGTTTTTATACAAATATTTTAAATGACAGTAAGACTCCAACTTAAGTGTGAATTAAAATTGAAAAATTATTATTTTTTGATATATATATATGTGTGTGTGTGTGTGTGTGTGTGTGTGTGTATTTTTGTATGGCTGGATGCCTTAAAAAATATTGTCTCAAAAATTTTTTTTATTTAGGATAATTAAGAGTTACATTTTCACTTTGAATAAAATACAAAACAAATATATAACTAATAAATTATGTAAATTAGAAAGTGAAATTAATTTATAATTCAAGCCCACCCTCAGTCAAAATTTTAAATCCGCCACTGAATGGAGGTAAAAGGGGTAAGGATCATAGGAATAAATTCTTACTCTAGATTATTTTGTAATTGGATAAAGGATAAAATAATATTTAAAGATAGGTAAATTTTTGACTAATTTAGCAAAATAATATAATTTAAAAAAATAGTAAAATGGCACATTACCAAAAAATTTTAGCAAAAAAAGTTATGCACACCGTTGGAAATGGCACACATAACTTATGAATTGTATTATGCACGTTATTTCCAATGGCATGCATAATAATATTTTAATAAAAAAATTAATTTTTACTTGTTATTAATATTTTAAAATTTTAATAATATTGTTATTTAAATTATGTTATTAAATATATATAACTTATGAATTAAAAATTACAGTAATATTATTATAAGAGCAAAATTATTATTAGAGCAAGATCAAATTCTTAATGTAATTTGATACATTTTATTATTTTTAAGTTAATCATTACTTTGATAATAATAATTTTTACCTTCAACTCTTAAAATTAAGTTATAAAATTTGCAAAGTAAAAAAAAAAAGTTATTTACATTTTAGTACCATAAAGTTTTTGGAAATAACAAAAAAGACGCTGATATTTTTGAATTATTAAAAAGACCTCAAAATTTTTGTCATATTAATAAAAAGGTCCTAATGTTTTTGTTACATTAATGAAAAAGCCCCTCTCCAACATGATGATGTCAATTTTAGTCAACCAAGCTGACATGACAACTGCGTTTTTATTAATATTATTATTAAATGACAAAAATACCCTTTAATGGCCATGTTTTGAAACAAACTAAGCGAAAACAGATAGTTTCTATATAATAATACATCTCCAATTTCATGCTTATAAAGTAAGAGTAAGGGTGTGAAAGTATACTTTAGATCAATTTATTGTAGCATTATAAAAATAAAAAAAAGTTACCACGTTAGCTTTGTTAATTAAAAGTAAGATCATCACACTTAGGATGAGCTTTTTTTATTAATATGACAAAAATTTAAACATCTTTTCAATAATTCAAAAAATTCAATTATCTTATTTTTATTTACGAAAATATAGGAGTAATAAATTTAATATATAAAATAGTATATTATAAAATGTGTTAGTTGATAGTATTTAGACATGCCATTTCCAATGGCGTGCATAACTTTTTCTACCATAATGTGCCATTTCGCAAAAAATTTTAGTGATGTGTAATTTTACTAAATTTTTTTAAAATTGTATTATTTTGCTAAATTGGTCTAAACTCTTACCCCTTTTTTTTTTACCTTTACTCCTTTTTATTTGATATATTTAAAGAGGGGTAAAGAAGGGAAGGATAAAATAATACTCTACCCTTGTTTGGATATGCCAAATTAAAAAAGTAAGGGTAAAGAGAGATAAATGAGTTATTCTCGTTTGTGTCAAAATTGAGATTGATATCTAAACACAGCAAGCAAAGAAAATTGAACCAAAAATAAAACCGAAATTCTTACAAAACCAAAGATACCTGGCCGTGGCAAAAACCACTGTCCTAAAAGACAATTACCACTGCGCCGGTACAAACAATACTATCAGCGGTCATCCTCTAGGATTGACACAATTCGACTCTTAACGTGTACTCGTTAATTACCAAGTACGAGAGCCTAAGAACTTTTCCCAATGAAGAGAGAAGGACGAAGATGGGGAGGGGGAGAGAGAGAGAGAAGAGATTGATGATGTTGTTGGTGATGATCTGAGATGGTGCTGGACAAGGATATTTATAGCAGTAAGGGGACTGTTGGGAAGGGATGCCACCTCCTAATGGTCATCTTTTCAACAATCACAATGCTTGGGAAAACGCTGCAGTAATGAAGGACCATGGGAAAAACCAAATGCCATAAATGGGGTCCATGAGATTACAATGTGGATACTTGGGAACACAACACCAGATTTTGAAAAGTTTTTTTCGAAAAATAAAAATATCCGTTAGAAAAAGGACACCCACACCCACACCTTCGCCCAAGCACCGCACGGCGAGCAGCACGCGTGTGGTCCTCACCATTCTTTCACCCTTAACTTAATTCAATGAATTAAGTACCATACCCATATATAAAGTGGACAAACCTTCACTCTTTTTCCTATGTGAGACAACACAATATGGGTTTGACAACAACTTGGCTTGTATCATTTTTCCAGCAATCCCCCACAAAAAGGATACAAGCCTGGCAAAGGAAAGAAGAAAGATTGGGCAAAGGGAGTTCAATCTTTCAATGCCGATGTCTTACGACTTGAATTGTCATTTAGTGTAACCCAAGTTTATGACCAATAGCTTGTAAGGTGACTTTCATCTTGAACCTCACAAGTGGTTGTAGAGTCTGCCACTTGGACACACTCCAAACTCCAGATTTCGGCAACTCATGCGGTTTGGTGCGTTTTATCTGCTATGTGCCCATTTTAGATATTCATAGGTGCTCTAGAAGGCAAGTCTTAACCTTCATAGGAAGCGGCCACACTCCCACACCTACATAGATGAATTCCATCAAGTGTGTATTACTGCACACCACCAAACATATGGCTATAGGTCCATTAAGAGCTGAAGCTCAACCTCACCATCTTGGTAACATATCGATGGTATCCATCAAGTGCAAGCTTTACTTACACCACCAAATATATGGCTATGGATCCATCTAAGCATTGCTAAGATCATAGGGAGGAAAAAACAGTAAAATACAGTGCACTCCTTGAATTAAACCATGACTTTT
Source organism: Simmondsia chinensis (assembly GCA_018398585.1). NCBI lineage: Eukaryota > Viridiplantae > Streptophyta > Magnoliopsida > Caryophyllales > Simmondsiaceae > Simmondsia > Simmondsia chinensis. The sequence continues at coordinate 21,725,737 of JAGTTD010000016.1, forward strand.
CATGTTGAACCTGATAAAACTAGGTTGCATACATCAGAGTTCATTCATACATAGACTTTAATCCCATCCCCCCCTCGATGTTTCGACAATCATTTTGAGACAAAGGCCTTTTGTTAACGGATCCGCAAGGTTCTTTTTAGACTTTACATACTCTAGTGATATCATTCCATTTTATAGAAGATCCTTCATGATCTTATGTCAGAGACGAATGTGTCTCCTCTTGACATTATACACTTTATTCTTTGCCATAACAATTGCAGCTGTCACAATGTAGTGATACCGATGGAGCAGCCATCCTCCACAATGGCACATCTCCCAATAAGCTTCTCAGCCATTCGGCTTCATGACCTGCCAACTCAAGAGCAATAAACTCATTTTCCATTATAGATGTTGCAGTACAAGATTACTTAGAGGATTTCCAGGATATAGCACCTCCAGCTAGTGTGAATATATATCCACTAGTGGAATTAATTTAATTATTATCAGACACCCAATTAGAGTCATAATATCCCTTTAATACAATGGAAAACTTTTCGAAATGAAGTCCCCAATCCATAGTTCCTTTTAAATATTTAAACAATCCTTTTAATGCGTTCCAATACTCTTGGTTAGGATTATGTGTATATCTACTGAGTCTTCTGATAACCTTAAATTTGTATATATTTATTTATATCATTTTAATACATTTTAAACCATTTTACTTCTAATTTTTATTAATTTTGCCCGGTTTTGCTCATTTTGAACTATTTTGCTATTTTCTTGTAAAAACATTAATTTTGTATTAAATCTTGCTAGTTTATCATTAATATCAATAAGTAAAAGAAAGATAAAACAAAAAAATTGTAAAATAATAACAAAAATTATACAAAATTACAAAGAACACCTAACTTACAACTTATTTCACAAGTTTTGCATCAATTTCTAGCCAAAGTTTAAGCTTTTATCCTCATTATTCATCTTTTATGTATTTTATAATACAATTTAACATTACTTAAAGATATTTTAAGCTCTCTTTTACATAAAAAACCAGAAAAAATTGAAAATTATAAAAAAATTACAAGTTGCAAAGCAACTTGCAGTCTGCTCAGGAAGGACATTTTGAAGCTCGATTTGTTTGAATTTTTTCAACTAAATTCACTGAATCAAAGCTTAAGTAAGTTATTTAACATCTTTTTAACATGTTTATGCAGCATTTTGGTGGATAATTTCGTGAAAAAAATGAAGAAAAAGGAGCTGAAAATCAGTTGCAGAAAATTTTGACAGATTTCAGCTTTTCATGAACAACTTGCATTTTGGCAATTAAAACTCAATTTTTTTTAACCAAATTCATTTTACAAACATCACACAACATCAATATGATGTTTTGGAGCAGACTTTGGGGGGTGGAGTGTAGAAAAAATCAAGAAAAACAATAAAAAATCAGAACCGCAGAATTGCCTCAGGATGCACCAATGGGAGCAAATTTTTGAGATTTTTTCCAAATTTTTTTATCCCAATCCTACTTGTATAAATAGGGGATGATTCAAGGAGTTGATTCATCAAGTTTTTAGACCAAAAAACACAAAAAAATTGAGTGAAATAGGGGTGAGAAAGGGCCGGGTCTGTGCAACAGACCTAACCTATTCTTTGCTATTTTTTTTATTTTTTGTTTGTTTTATCATTTTTGTTCATTAGTTCATGTATTTTGATGTTTGCAATGTTTAATATTAAGTTCAACATGAACTAATTTTATTAATCTAAGGCTACGATGTAGCCTAATTGTAAAATACGCTTATTTCTAATTTAAGGTATTTAATGTTTATGTTATTGCGTTGTTGAAGTGTTTATCATTGTTCTTCATGAGTTTTAAATGCTTGATCACCATTTAAGGCCTATAATGATTCATAATGAGACCGAAAGGAGATTTATGATGAGTGCTGAGGTGATAAGCACCACAAATTGGGCGAATGCTCGAGAGAGATTAACACGATTTGTGTGGTTTTTAAAAGAAAATCATAGAGCTTTTATAACTCTTTTCTTCTTTAAATTCATGCACGAAAGTGATGGGTTAATATGTTAAAGAGTACGCTAAATGTTGCTCGAAAGAGAATGTTTAGTAAATTAGGATTTTCAACCATCAACGCACAGTAACAACTTAAATATCGATGGTAGAAAAGGCGTATTGATGCAACTAAGGTGAAATCAGATGCCTTAGACTTTATTAACTAAAAAAAAAACCTTAAATCGGCTAATATTAGTCTAGTTTTAACTTTTTATTTTATTTTACTTTATTTCATAACAAAATCCCCAATTCTTCGATTTTTTAAATAGTATTAAAGCTATTAATTTCAGTACTCACTCAGCAATCCTCGTGGGAACGATACTCTACTCACTCTGTATTACTTGAAGTGACTAGTGCACTTGTTAGTAAAAAAATACGCATCAAGTTTTTGGCGCCGTTGCCGGGGATTGTCTATAATTGAGTGATATTGATACCACATAGTTTTGATACTAATTTAAAATTGTTAATAATTTGTAAATTTTGTTAAATTTGAAATTTAAATTTCTTTTCATTCATTCATTTTATTTGTAAAGATAATTCTTTTAAAAAAAATGTATTGAATAAAAAAAATTCGTACATAAAAACAATTATTTTTTTTGATTTTATAATTTGAAATTGTTAATAGATTGTAAATTTTTGTTGAAAATTTGAAAAATTAATCTTCATTCATTTATTTATTTTATTTATTTTAATTTAGGTTGTTATATTTTTAAGTTTTCTGATTAATTTTAACTTTATCTTAACTTTTTAATCCATATAGGGAATTTTTTTTTTTAGTTAAGTTTGTTATCTTTAAAAAAATTAAAAAAAAAAACCTCTGGTATTAAACTTTTTCCTTTAAAAGAAAAAGTGGTTTTATTTTTATTTATCTAATTTTATTTTTCTTTTATTATTTTATTTTATATTTATTTTTGTTTAAACGGGTATTTCGCAAAAAGTTTGGGGGTGGCACAATGTCCACATGCATCGTCAAACAGAAATCCTCAAACCGGGGAAGTACCTCTCTCCCACTTGTTCATTATATTCATTTTAACATGAAAAAAAAAAACAATGTTAATTTTTAAGTTTGAGGGTGGGAGAAACAAATTTTTTTATAAAATTGCTTTCAAAGTTTTCTATTACTGTCTGTTTTAAAGTCGGCTTAAGTACCTCCCAGAGTTCGGAGCCTTTGTATGGGGATGTAAATAGGGTCGGCCAACAAAAAGATTTGTTACGCTTTAAGTTTTAATGCATTTTGAATAATAATAATACAACAACAGCAATATATATATATATATATATATATATATATATATAAGTCCCCATGTATTTTGAAAACTTATCATCATACTTTTTAGGTTATTTTTCTACTCTTTCTTAGCTCGTTTACTGTAATTTAATTGGAATAACCTAAGAATCGATTATTTTTGTGCTTTAATAGTGAAACAAAAATCTAAGGCATTATCTTGATACAACCATGATATTTGAGTTCACTTGTTAGCATAGTTGTTTTACCTTTCTTTCTTATTAAAAGATATTCAAATTTGAATGGATTGCATTAAGGATTATCATCTTATAATGAGCTTTGAAGAGTTATGCCTGAATCTAAAAGAAAAATATGATATATATATATAAAGAGAGAGTAGATAAAATTGTATCTCTAGCACCACTATCTCGCATAAATAAAGATAAGTGCTACCCAATATTGAGGGCGTCTCAGTGGTGGCTTCTCTTACTTATGGGTCATCGCCCAGGAGTCGGAGCTTGATTCTCACTATAGATAAACTCAAGGGAGTCATAGAGAAGGAATCTCAGTGGTGGCTTCTCTTACTTATGGGTCATCGCCCAGGAGTCGGAGCTTGATTTTCATTGAAGATATACTCACTCGGTAATATTGGGGACATCTCAGTGGTGGCTTCTCTTACTTATGGGTCATCGCCCTGGAGTCGGAGCTTGATTCTCGCTGAAGTTAAACTCATGAGCCGAAAGTGACTTGAGCAAATGAGTTCCACTAAAAAAAATAAAAAATAAAAAAAAAGAAAAGAAAAAAAAAATGTTTTAGTTTTGGGCATACTCGATAAGATTTGTTATGAGTGGTATGAATTTTTTTCCTCTATTCTGTTTGAATGTCTTGAGATTTGAAAGAACAGATAAACTTAATTTGCTATCCTAACTTCTGAATCTCAGCTACTTAGGTGATTAACAGGTTTTTCCTTAGAAAGAATGATTTTGCCTTTAGAGCCTCAAACATTGAGTTTCGATTATTCATTTCTGAATTAGAGTGCGCTTGCTTTAAAAAGTCGAAAAATTTTTGAAAAACATGAGATATGCTGAAATATTCAGTCTTGCTTAGGGACAAGCAAGATTTAAGTTTGGGGGTATTTTGATAACCTGAAATTTGTATATATTTATTTATATCATTTTAATACATTTTAAACCATTTTACATCTAAATTTTGTCAATTTTGCCCGGTTTTGCTCATTTTGAACTATTTTGCTATTTTCTTGTAAAAACACTAATTTTGTATTAAAGCTTGCTAGTTTATCATTAATATCAATAAGTAAAAGCAAGGTAAAACAAAAAAATTGCAAAATAATAACAAAAATTATACAAAATTACAAAGAACACCTAACTTACAACCTATTTCACAAGTTTTGCATCAATTTCTAGCCAAAGTTTAAGCTTTTATCCTCATTATTCATCTTTTATGTATTGTATAATACAATTTAACATTACTTAAAGATATTTTAAGCTCTCTTTTACATAAAAAACCAGAAAAAATTGAAAATTATAAAAAAATTACAAGTTGCAAAGCAACTTGCAGTCTGCTCAGGAAGGACATTTTGAAGCTCGATTTGTTTGAATTTTTTCAACTAAATTCACTCAACCAAAGCTTAATTAAGTTATTTAACATCTTTTTAACATGTTTATGCAGCATTTTGGTGGAGAATTTCGTGAAAAAATGAAGAAAAAGGAGCTGAAAATCAGTTGCAGAAAATTTTGACAGATTTCAGCTTTTCATGAACAACTTGCATTTTGGCAATTAAAACTCAATTGTTTTTAACCAAATTCATTGTAAAACATCACACAACATCAATATGATGTTTTGGAGCAGAATTTGGTCGGTGGAGTGTAGAAAAAATCAAGAAAAACAATAAAAAATCAGAACCGCAGAATTGCCTCAGGATGCACCAATGGGAGCTGATTTTTGAGATTTTTTCCAAATTTGTTTATCCCAATCCTACTTGTATAAATAGGGGATGATTCAAGGAGTTGATTCATCAATTTTTTAGACCAAAAAACACAAAAAAATCGAGTGAAATAGGGGTGAGAAAGGGTCGGGTTTGTGCAGCAGACCTGACTGTTCTTTGCTATTTTTTTTATTTTTTGTTTGTTTAATCATTTTTGTTCATTAGTTCATGTATTTTGATATTTTTAATGTTTAATATTAAGTTTAGCATGAACTGATTTTATTAATCTAAGGCTACGATGTAGCCTAAGTTGTAAAATACGCTTATTTCTAATTTAAGGTATTCAATGTTTATGTTATTGCGTTGTTGAAGTGTTTATCATTGTTCTTCATGAGTTTTAAATGCTTGATCACCATTTAAGGCCTATAATGATTCATAATGAGACCGAAAGGAGATTTATGATGAGTGCTGAGGTGATAAGCACCACAAATTGGGCGAATGCTCGAGAGAGATTAACGCGATTTGTGTGGTTTTTAAAAGAAAATCATAGAGCTTTTATAACTCTTTTCTTCTTTAAATTCATGCACGAAAGTGATGGGTTAATATGTTAAAGAGTACGCTAAATGTTGCTCGAAAGAGAATGTTTAGTAAATTAGGATTTTTAACCATTAACACAGTAACAACTTGAATATCGAGGATAGAAAAGGCGTATTGATGCAACTAAGGTGAAATCGGATGCCTTAGACATTATTAACTAAAAAAAAACTTAAATCGGCTAATATTAGTCTAGTTTTAACTTTTTATTTTTATTTTGTTTTATCTTACTTTATTTTATATCAAAATCCCCAATTTTCTTCGATTTTTTAAATAGTATTAAAGCTATTAATTTTAGTACTCACTCAGCAATCCTTGTGGGAATGATACTCTGCTCACTCAATATTACTTGAAGCAACTAGTGCACTTGCTAGTAAAAAAATACGCATCATCTTCTCACAGCATATGCAATGTCAAGTGTATGTAGTTCATCAGAAACAGAACACCATCAATGATTTTGGCATACTCAAATTGGCACATAGCTACACCTTTATGTTTAGTTAAATGCATTATGGGATCATAAGGTGTCCTTACAGGATTAACATTGAACATGTCAAACTTTCTAAGTATCTTTTCAACATAGTGAGGCTGGTTTAGGCTTATATTGTAATACCCAGTCTAATTAAATTAGGCTAGGTATTATAATACGATTAAAATTCGCTATTATTTCGATTGGATTATAAATGAATTAATGAATTAATTATCAGAAAGGGGTTCATTAGTAGCATTAAAGTAATTAAATTAGGTAAAGGTATATATATATATATATAACCAAAAAAAAAGGAAAGGAAAGGGGGTCGTGAAGACCCCCTCCCAGAACCCCAAAACCCTCTCCCTTCACCTCTCCCCTGCGCCTCCCTCTCTCTCGCCTTCGGCTCTCTCTCTCGTTCTCTCTCTTTCATTTTTTTTATCAAACCCTAAATTTTGATTCTCGCTTGATAGGATCCGACACTAACCCATAATAGGAGTTCGACTTTTGGATTAAACGTTAGTAAAGGTAAGTATACCACTCCTCCTACTTGTTTATATACAAAAAATCTGATTTTTAAGGGTTTATATGTGAGACTTATACTTGAATAGTTTATTATTTTGTTAAAATAGGTTCAGGCATATATATATTTGGCTAATTGTGTGATTTATACTCTTTTGATTTAACATGTACCGATTTATACGTTGATTTGTTGTTTAAATATGTGATTCCTACTATTGTTCGATGTGTTAAAATGTAGTTTGAATTGTATTGATTTATACATTGAATTGATGTTTGAACAAGTGAATCTTAAAAGGAATTATACTTGTGAGTATGCGAAAGAAACTATTGTGAACTTGCTATTTGAATCAAAAAAATTTATGGGAAGAGCTTACAGATTACTACGTTGACCCTCCGGGGTTTATCGACGATAAAATGCAAAATGTGAAATGTGAAAGTCGATCTGTGACCCTGTCGCGGGAATAATACCGCCACATAGATCTATGTTCGATCCTATTGGATCTGTCGACTTAGAACTGGTTCGAATTTGTGAAATGTGAATGTCGATTGTGACCCTGTCGCGGGAATAATACCGGCCGTAGTTTTCGTTTCGTCTGTGAGTTTTACCAAAATGAGCTCTTATGAAATAAGTTAAATTATAAAGTATTGGTTTGGTGCTACCTCAACATGATTTCGAAATTGATTTTATTTGCTTTGGTTGGAGTTTTATTCATTTAAATAATATGCCTGATCCGGGTAGGGTGTATGGTATACTTGCTGAGCCGTTGTTTGCTGACCCTATTAATTTATCTTTCAGATTAGTAGCCGGTGGCAAATTCTAGAGGAATGAGGATGATGCAGCGACTCTCTGTTTCGGAACTTAGTCTATTTTTGTAGTTTAATTATTTGATAGTTTTGTAGTGGGATATTATAGACCGTTTGAGATATTGTAATTTGAGCTTCCGCACTATTCATTTTAAAATGTTAGTATCGATGTATTTGGACTTGAGATCATATATGTCGGCAAAATTTATGGAATTTTGACAAATTCACAGAGAAAGATTTTGGGCTTCGTACTATGATGAGGGGATTTATTGTAGTACGGCCGTGTAGCGTCCTCTTAACTTAAGCCTATTCGGTTTATCGTTTGGGGGCGTTACATATATCTTCAGGGGTTTTCATAATCTTAACTCCTAAGATCACGTCTGCCTCACCCGAATCTTTCATGCCAAATTTGGAGCTCAGAAAGTTTTTAGTCTCATTGACAACATTTAAGTTTATGCCAAATATCAGCATATAATCGACATATAGACAAACAATAACGCATCTATTCGAATCAGACTTAGAATACACACATGATTCTCCATCATTTACACGGAAGTTATTAGCAATCAATGTGCTATTGAATTTCTCATGCCACTGCTTTGGTGCCTGTTTGAGACCATATAGATATCTTATAAATTTACGAACTTTCTTTTCATTACCAAGGACAACAAAACCTTCAGGCTGTTTTATATAAATCTTTTCGTCTGGGTCACCATTAAGGAATGATGTTTTAACGTCCCTTTGATACACTACCAAATCATGAATAGATGCAAGAGCAAACAAAGCTCTAATCGTGGCCATTTTAGCGACTGGTAAATGTGTGTCAATATAGTCAACCCCTTTTTTCTGGGTGTAACCCTTAGCCATTAACCTTCCCTTAACTTCATCTATTGAACCATCAGGCTTCATTTTTCTTTTAAAGACCCACTTGCAATCGATTGGCTTACAGCCTCTAGGAAGATCTATTAATTCCCATATATGATTGTTTAGAATTCATTCTAGTTCACTATTAATAGCGTTTTTCCAGAAAGTCAAATCAACCGACCTCATAGCCTCTTTATAGGTTTTGGGATCTTCTTCTAACATATAGACACTTAAGATTTCTTCATTTATGAAGTTATCTTCTGTTAGGAAAGTGTAATAAAGTTTGGTCCAAAGTTGATTTCTTTCCTAACTCTTTTACTTCTTCGAATTTTAGGAGTGTTTATATCGTTAGTGCAAGTGTGATCATTGTTAAAAATCACTGAATGAGAAGGCAGATTAATAGGTTGTGCATCATTAGGCATCAAGGGAAATATATATTCAAAGAATTCAGCATCTCTAGATTCAACGATACTACCACATGCACATGAAGTATTGGATCCCTTGATTAGAAAAAGATAAACAGCACTATAATAAGCATATCCGATAAAAATGAATCAATAGTCTTAAGTTCAATTTTGCTTTATTTAAAGTCGGGTAATCTGACCTTGGCCGAACACCCCTACACTTTCAAGTATTTTAGATTAGGGGCATGACCTTTCCACATATCGTATGGGATCTTATCTATTTTTTATGAGGAACTCTAGTTAGCACATGACAAGCGGACAATATCACATGATAAGCATAACATTCATCATTAAGGAGGGGTTCGTTCATGTATTATCCCATTTTCCTCGTAAAATCTTTCTAGTGAAGTTGGGTCATATTCACCTCCTCTGTTGGACCTAAGCCTCTTTATTTTTTTCCAAGTTGATTTTCAACTTCGGCTTTATATTTTAAAAACATTTCTTCTGCTTCATCTTTAGTGCTTAGGAGATATACCATCGTGTATCTAGAGTAATCGTCTACAAAGGTTATGTAGTATGTTTTACCGCCTCTACTCAATTGGCTTTTAAAATCTTCTAAGTCATTATGAACTAACTCAAGGAGTTCAAATTGTCTCTTGATTGATTTAAAGGGTTTTTTAGCGTTTACACATACTTCGCATTTACTAAAGTTGATATCACTGAAATTAGGGATCATGTTCATTTTCTTAAGTCGTTTAATAGACTCAATATTTATGTGTCCTAAGTGAGCATGCCATAGTTCAAGAGACTCAACAAGGTAAGCAGAAGAGGTACTAGCATTATCATTCATGCAAACAGTATCGAGAATAAATAGCCCCTCATTACAAAATCCCTTGCCCACAAATTTCCCATTCCAAGTTAAGACAAGTCTGTCAGAGTTAAAGGGTAGCTTTAAACTAGCTTTAATTAAGAGACTACCCGAAATCATATTCCTACGTACTTCAGACACATGCAGCACATTTGTTACAGTAAGGAATTTTTAGAACATGCTTCGATTTGTGCAGATGTGCCTAGTAGCTCCCATGTCCACTATCCATTCAGTCATGTTGTTCACTAGGTTCTCCTCTAAAACAATAGCTACAATGCTCTTTGTCTCTATAAGGTGGGCTTTATTTTTGGAATCTTTAGGTTGGTTTTTATTGTTTCCGCAGTCTTTTGCCTTTTGACCACGTTTCCCACAATGGTAGCATTCTCCTTGAACTTTACTGTTTAGTTTCTGAACTTTTCTCTCGAGCTTGAGATTGGAATGGTGTTTTTTCCCTTTGTTCTTGAACCTATCAGAAGCACCAATCCCGGCTTCGACAATATTAGCTTTAGAAAAATCAGAATACGGGTGTCCCATATGCTTGAGTCTGTTTGCCCCTTGAATTTTCAAGTGTCCCACTAGCTCTTCTAAGGTCATGCCCTTTTTTTTTATGCTTGAGAGATTTGGCAAATTTTTAGTCCTTCCAACAGAAGAGCCGTGACTATATTTTCATATTCATGGACTTGGTCAACTATTGGTTTATCATCCACAAATTTGAAATTTAGCCATTCACTAACAGCGTATTTCCTAGTGCCTGCATCGTCACCCCCATTTTTTTTGAAGAGAATCTCATATTTCTTTTGACGAGTCCATTTTTACATATACGTCAAAAAGCCAGTTACTTATGTAATGGAGCAAGTTGCCCCTACAGGTTCAGTTATCCGAGATGAAGTTTTTTTAGTTAACAACTTTTTCATTTTCGACTTCAAGTGGCTTTTTGTCATAAAGTACGTAATCAATATTAATTTGCTCTAGATAGAATAGCGTTTTCTGTGAACACATCTTATAATCCTTCCCATTAAAAGTTTCCACTTTAGACATATCGAAAAGAGTTAATTTGGTTTCCATATTTAAATATATATAAAATCGTCTTTCAAATTGTTAGAAATTGAGATTGATATCTAAACATAGCAAGCAAAGAAAATTTTACCGAGAATGGAACCAAAATTCTTACAAAACCAAAGATATCGTGCCATGCAAAAGCCACTGTACTAAAAGATATTGCCGCTACTCCGGTGCACACAGTACTATCGGCGGCCGTCCTCCAGGATTAACGCGATCCGACTCTTAATGTGCATTTGTTGATTTTCGGGTAGGAGAGCCTAAGAACTTTGCTCAATGAGGAGAGAAGGACGAAGATGGAGGGAGGGGGAGAGAGAGATTAGAAAGGACGCCCTCACCCTCGATCGTGCATGGCACAGCGGGCGGGCGACACGCGCGTGCATGTGGTCCCCAGTATTATTTCACCCTTAATTTAATTCAACAAGTTAAGTAACATACCCATATATAAAGTGGGCAAACCTTCACTCTTTTTCCTATGTGGGACAACACCATATGGGTTTGACAACAACTTGGCTTATATCATTTTTCCAACAGTTTGACATTTGAGTAAAGGGGTAAGGGTCAAGAAACTGTAATTAAAATAAGGGCAAAATTGTACTCTTTTTTTATAAAAAAAACTTGTAACGCCCCCAAACGTTAATGCAGAATAGGCTTAAGTTAAAACGGCGCTACAAGGCTGTACTACAATGAATCCCCTCATCATAGTACGAAGTCCAAAATCATTCGATCAAAATTCCTCAAATTTCCATGAATGACATCAAATCCAAATACATCATCACTGACGACTTAAATCTAACAGTGTGGAAGCTCAAAATTACAATACCTCAAATAGTCCATCATATTCTATTACTAATTTATTTAAATATTTAAACACCGAAACCAACATAATTCATGGAACAATACGTCGCTTTGCCTTCCTCGTTGCTTTATAATTGCCATGAGCTACTGATCTGAAAAGTAAATGAATTAGGTGAGCAAACAACACGCTCAGTAAGTACACCACACTCACTACCTGGATCAGGCATATTATTTAAAATAGATAAAATTTCAATCAAAACAAGTAAAATCGATTCATCTTTAAAATCATGTTAAGATATCACAAATCATTGTTACATAATTTAGTTCATTTCACAAGAGCTCTTTGGTAAAACTATTAAAATCTCTTTTATTTACAACATTCACTAAGAAATATAAATCACGACTTTATACTTATAAATACGGTCATCGGACACAGTCCGGCCCATATTGGACCGAGCACGACTCCGGAGTAGGGTCCGTCCCAAACCAAACCGAGCTCCTTGGAATTGATCCGAGGATCGATGGCTCTGATTCTACTTTATGCTTTAAATCATTTTGCAAATGCACTTTGGTAAAACTCACAGACGATTTGAAAACTACGGCCGATATTATTCCCGCCACAGGGTCACAGATCAACGTTCACATTTCACATATTCGAACCGATTCTAAGTCGACAGATCCGTTAGGATTGAACGTAAATTTACGCGCCAGTATTATTCTCGCGACAGGGTCACAGATCGACTTCACATTTTTCACATTCTTTCGTCAACAGACCCCGGAGGGTCAACGTAGTTATATGTAAGCTCTTCCCATAAAACCTTTAAATTCAAATCACAAGTTCACAATAATTTCCTTCTATGTAACGGTTGGGATTTGGACGTCTCCCCCGCGTACGCTTACACAGCCGGTATAACTCAATATAATAACTGGTGTAAATCTAATATAATTCAAACCACATGTTAAAACATCAAATCAATATATAAGTCGGTTTAATTCAAATCATAAGAGTAGGAATCACATATTTAAACATCAAACCAACGTATAAGTCAGTTTAATTCAAATCATAAGAATAGAAATCACATGTTTAAACATCAACCCAACGTATAAATCAGTATAATTCAATAATACATATGCCCAATCCTATTTAGCAAATCAATAAATCATTCAAAATATAAGTCTCACAAATGAAGTCATTTAAAGCAATTTTTCGTAGTTTACAAACAAGTAGGGGAAGTGGTATACTTACCTTCACTAGCTTTTAATCCAAAAATCCAACTCCTATAGTAAATTAACTTCGAAATCGGTGAGATGGCGATGCCGGCGAGGTGACGACACCGGCGTGGTGGCCAAAGCCGTACCAGCTAGGTGACGATACCGGCGTGGTGGCCGGAGCAGTACGGGCAAGGTGGCCGAAGTGGAAAGAGAGGAGAGAGAGTGAGAGAGCCATGAGGTTATAGAGAGAGAACCGAGAGGAGAGAGAGTCGTGGGGTGAGAGGTGTGAGGTTGAGGGGTTGAGGGTTGGGGTATTTATAGAACCTTGGAGGTCAGGAGGTACAATGGTGGTCGGGCGGTACCGTGGTAGTCGGTAGAAGTACCGGCGGTAGAAGGGCGACGGTAGTAGTACTGGCGGTACCGTGAGGTGGTGGTGGTGCCGGTGAGGGAAGGCCGCGCAATGAGGAGAGAGAAGAAAGGAAAATCATGGAGAAGAGGCTTTCCTGGGGTTATATATCTCCTTTTTTCCTTTTCCTTTTCTTTTCTGTTATTATTATTATTATTACTACTACTACTATTACATATATACATACTTTAATTATTTTAGTATTACTAAAGAATACCTTCATGATAATTAGTCCATTAACTTAATTATATTTCAATACCTAATCTAACTCAATTAGACTGGATATTTAATTCTTTTAATCTATTAATTTATTTATTCCAATCAAAATAGTAGTGGATTTTAGTATTATTATAATACCTAGCCCAATTCAATTATCTCGAATTTCACATATTATATTACCTAGTCCAATTTAAATAAATTGGGTATTACATCCTTACCCCCTTAAATAAAGTTTCGTCCTCAAAACTTACCTTTATTTTTCAATAAATCTGGGTACCTACTTCAAGTTAGACATATCCTATGACAACCACTAATGTGTATACGCACTACTATCCTTTTTGCTTACTGTCATCCAAATTATATCTTACCAATATCTTTGCAAAAATCTCTTCAAGGTATGAGAACTTTTTTATCCACATTAAGGAGATTCTAAACTTAAGATCAATAACGCTAATTCTTACGCCCTTCCATTTACCACGCTTCCACTGTGCAATTCTAATAGCTATCATGACTTCTTAGGCTTGGGATTCTAATCACCAAGGAATAAATATAACTTTCCCGTTTAATGGTTTCCAATATAAGGCGCATAGTGATAGCTTGTAACAAGGTTCTATCTCACTCTCATTCTACCTTAATTCTAGCATTTCTTAAGTCACCAATAATATGGGACCAAGTAATGATCATTTACACCAAATTTCTTACTGTTTCCCCACTTAAAACATCAACCGCCATGTTTGCTTTATCCAATTGATAAATTTATGTGCAATCCATAATCCAAAAACAACTCCAGCTACTCATATAGTATCCCATTTAACTCTTTTTTAGTACAACTATACCTCAAGTTCTTATGGTTATTTCACATGCCCTCTCATATAAATAGTGCATCCAAAATTTTAATGTAAATACTATCGCAAGTAGCCCAAGGTCATGGATAGAAAAGTCTCTTCATATGGCTTCCATTGAGTTGCCTCATTGCATATGTAATTATTTACCCATGTTAAAATACAACCAAGCAATTAGTAAGTCTTTGCATTCAAAATATTTCCGTTCTAGTTACACCAGTAAGAGGCATAGTCAACTTAGCAAAATCTTATCTAGAAGAGACTTAAATACGTTATCATCCGAATCCTCAACACAACATATGCATTTGTCAATCCAAATGACCTAACGAGAAACTCATAATGTCCATAGACTCCAATTCTTCCCCTTTTTTTAACCACCATTATGAACTAACAATGTCCTGGCATCGAATTAATTCTAAGGAATGCACATGCACTTGGTGATTTTTTAGTTCAGGGCAAGCGATATTTCTTTGTAATGACCACTTAATCTCTAACCAATATAGAAAATCATATTGTCGTTCTTTGTTTCCATAGTTTAATTGGTGTTTCTCAAGGTTAGATATCAATTATAATTTACATTATCAAGTGATTTCCATACCCAAGGTTTCACTATCTTCAATTCAATTGGTGTTGTTCTGAAGAGTATCTTTGAGATCGATTTGGTATTGGTTACAAGTTTCACACTATATTCAACTTCTCATTCAGGAGGTAATCTAGGAATGTCCTTAAGCAACACATTAGGGAACTCCCTTGAACTACAAGATGTTCACTCTTTATTACACTATGTATTTGAGTACAATCTGTCATCTTAAGTCCCCTTTCTCCCACATCTAAATCCACTTGTAATCACTTTAAAACAAGACTTTCTGAGAAAATACTTCTCACATATGTTGCTAGTCTCAACCTTTTCTGTCCTCATTTGATCCGAAATCTCTTCTTATTAGCCTCTAGCCTCAATTTCCACTTCGTTGCCTTTTCTTTATCTCCATGCTTACTCTTATTTCTATTTCATTTTATTCTTACAATCAACATGCTTTACACCTAATCTTGTATAAACAAACTCTTAGTATCAATTATTCACTTCTCGAAACAAAGGTTCACAATATATATTTGAACACGAAACCCAAAAGGAAACATAATCCAATCTTAATTACTTCAAATAATTGGACAATATTAGGGTAAGTAGTATTCCTCAAAATAAAAATGTCCTCCAACAATTCCCATTCAAATTCTTCTACTCAATCTCTTTGATTACAAATTTCAATCCACTATACCAATGACATGACCTCCACCCTATAACAAAGGAACCCGACCTAAGTTTCAGTTGAATCATATAGTCACCCACTAACTATCGCATTTTATAGCCCCTAAATTCATCAAAAAGAGCACACTTAAAACTCCAAAGTTGATGTTGCAGATACTAGATTACATCACACAAATTCCTTAATATCAAAATTCCTCAATAATTAATAACCAGGCTCTCATCTCAATATCCATATTTCTCAATAATTAATAACTTAGACTCAATATAATACCCAATCTTTCCATGATTAGTAGCATGTCACTTATCTTAACGTCCAAATTTCTTAATAATTAATATCTACACCCTCATCATATCATCCATATATCTTAATAATTAGGCTCTCATAACACCAGCCTGTCATTCATCTTATCACCCAAATTTTTCAATAATTCATAACCTAGGTTCTCATCTTAGCACTTAAATTTCTCCAAGGTTCATAACCTAAGGCTTTAAACTTAACACTTAAATTTTCTCCAAAATTCATAACCAGTGGTCAAATCTTCGCACTTAAATTCCTCCAAAATTCATAACCTAGCGCTTTGATACCACTTTATGTAACGCCCCCAAACATTAATGCCGAATAGGCTTAAGTTAAAAGGGCACTACACGGCCGTACTACAATGAATCCCCTCTTCATAGTATGAAGCCCAAAATCTTTCAATCAAAATTTCTCAAATTTCCATGAATTTTCCCAATATATATGACATCAAATCCAAATACATCATCACTGACGACTTAAATCTAACAGTGCGGAAGCTCAAAATTACAATACCTCAAATAGTCCATCATATTCTATTACGAATTTATTTAAATATCTAAACCCTGAAACCAACATATTTCCCGGAACAATACGTCGCTTTGCCTTCCTCGTTCCTCTATAATTGCAATGAGCTATTGATCTGAAAAGTAAATGAATTGAGTGAGCAAACAACACGCTCAGTAAGTACACCACACTCCCTACTCGGATCAGGCAAATTATTTAAAATGGATAAAATTTCAATCAAAACTAGTAAAATCAATTCATCTTTAAAATCATGTTAAGATATCACAAATCATTATTACATAATTTAGTTCATTTCACAAGAGCTCTTTGGTAAAACTATTAAAATTTCTTTTATTTCTAACATTCACTAAGAAATATAAATCACCACTTTATACTTTTAAATACGGCCATCGGACACGGTCCGTCCCATACTGGACCGAGCACGACTCCGGAGCAGGGTCCGTCCCATACCAAACCGAGCTCGATGATCAATGGCTCTGATTCTACTTTATGCTTTAAATCATTTTGCAAACGCACTTTGGTAAAACTCACAGACGATTTGAAAACTACGGCTGGTATTATTCCCGCGACAGGGTCACAGATCGACGTTCACATTTCACATATTCGAACCGGTTCTAAGTCGACAGATCCGTTAGGATCGAACTTAAATTTACGCGCCGGTATTATTCCCGTGACCGGGTCATAAATCGACTTTCACTTTTTCACATTCTTTTGTTGACAGACCCCGGAGGGTCAACGTAGTTATCTGTAAGCTCTTCCCATAAAACCTTTAAAATTCAAATCACAAGTTCACAATAATTTCCTTCTATGTAACGGCCGGGATTTGGACGTCTCCCCCACGTCATCATACGTACCGGGATTCGGATGTCTCCCCCGGTACGCTTACACAGCCGGTATAAATCAATATAATAACTGGTATAAATCTAATATAAATTAAACCACATGTTAAAACATCAAATCAATGTATAAGTCAGTTTAATTCAAATTATAAGAGTATGAATCACATATTTAAACATCAAACCAACGTATAAGTTAGTTTAATTCAAATCATAAGAATAGAAATCACATGTTTAAACATCAACCCAACGTATAAATCAGTATAATTAAATAATAAATATGCCCAATCCTATTTAGCAAATCAATAAATCATTCAAAATATAAGTCTCACAAATAAAGTCATTTAAAGCAATTTCTCGTAGTTTACAAACAAGTAAGGGAAGTAGTATACTTACCTTCACTTGCTTTTAATCCAAAAATCCAACTCCTATAATAAATTAGCTTTGAAATCGGTGAGGTGGAGATGCCGGCAAGGTGACGACACCGGCGTGGTGGCCGGAGCCGTACCGGCGAGGTGACGATACCGACGTGGCGGCCGGAGTGGAAAGAGAGGAGAGAGAGTGAGAGAGCCATGAGGTGATAGAGAGAGAACCGAGAGGAGAGAGAGTTTTGTGGTTAGAGGTGTGAGGTTGAGGGGTTGAGGTATTTATAGACCCTTGGAGGTCAGGCGGTACAATGGTGGTCGAGCGGTACCGTGGTGGTCAGTAGATGGGCGGCGGTAGTAGTACTGGCGGTACCGTGAGGTGGTGGCTGTGCCAGTGCGGGAAGGCTGTGCGGTGAGGAGAGAGAAGAAAGGGAAATTGTTATGAACGAGCCTAAGCTACGATCATAACCTAAGATAGTTGAAGAATTAGAGTTGAGATGAGAAGAGAAATAGAGGAATTTAGATGAGAAAGAGAGAGAATTAGAGATGAGAGAGAGAATATCAATTCATTTCATCAAAGTTATTAATTACAAGAGAGACATTACATCTTTTATACTACTAAACACTTAAGATGGCTAAGCCTAAAATATCTATATGTACAATGACTCAAGACATCAACATAACCAACCTACTAACTCTAGCCGCCATCCTTGACTTGTCTTGACCAAGGACTAACCGACTTTGGCCCCAATCTCCTCATGAAGCTAGCGGCTAATAAGCTCCACTAACATATTTTTCTAATGACTTATACTACTTCACATGCCCTATTTATTAGAATCATAACAAAAATCATAGAGAAGAGGCTTTCCTGGGGATTTATATCCCCCTTTTTTTCCTTTTCCTTTTCCTTTTCTTTTCTATTATTATTATTATTATTATTATTATTATTATTATTATTATTATTATTATTATTATTATTACTACTACTACTACTACTACTACTACTACTACATATATACATACTTTAATTATTTTAGTATTACTAGAGAATACCTTCATGATAATTAGTCATTAACTTAACTATATTCTAATACCTAGAGTAACTTAATTAGACTGGATATTTAATCCTTTTAATCTATTAATTTATTTATTCTAATCAGAATAGTAGTGGGTTTTAGTATTATTATAATACCTAGCCCAGTTTAATTATCTCGAGTTTTACATATTATATTACCTAATCTAATTTAAATAAACTGGGTATTGCAAAACTTACCATCCCCCTCTTTACCCCAAAAATAGGGGGTTAAAGGAAATGGCAGTAAAGAGGGGTAATGGGGGTTAATTAGCCCTCTTTAAAATTTGCCTTACCAACCCTCCCATCACCTTACCCCCCTACCTAGGAATGGAAATGGGGTGGGTAAAATCCGTTACCCACGGGTATGTATAATTGAGGCAGGTAGCGGGTATGAGTTGGGTGTACCTAACCCGTACCGGCCATGGGTATGGGCAGGGTATGGATATAGTGTCGTACATGCCTCACCCCGCCTTATATCCGCTATGGGGGGGAAGAGTAGGATAATTCTTAATAAATTTTGAATAATTTTGCCCTTATTTTCATTATCTCTTTTTTCCTTGATAATTAGCAATAAAGTCGCGGTACAACAAGCACCTCGTACAAACGAGACCTGATTCAACCCTTAGCAAAAGGGGGAACCAAACAAAGACAAGAAAAAAAAAACATATAACAACCAAGAAAACAGTATTACAGAGTAAAACGCAAGCAAACAACTAAGAGAGACTATATGACTGCGACCACCACTGCACAGTATGGAACTGGAATAAAGGAAAGATCCAGTGTATCAAAACTGGGGCTGAGGTTAATAGGGAGACAATTTGTCACAAATCTAGGGTTTATGATGGGAAGGGAAGTGAGTTGGAGGTACATGAGAGAGAAATTAGAAAGAATTGGAGATGAGAAGAGTTAGAAGAATAGAATTAGAGAGAGAGAAATTAAGAGATAAGAAAGTAATAAAACTGTATTAAGTGTTGAATATTGATTGATTTCCCAGAGGTTTGCATGACACCCTTTTATACTAGAAAGTAATTGAGTACATCAATGTGACTCCCTAACAACTTGAAAACTAAGTAATGCTAACAGCCCTAGCTGTGACCAAGTGCTGCGTATGACAGTGTGCACTGGAAGTTCCTTGCATGAGCATGCCTATGACCTGATGTGCGTTGACAGTGCAAAACTCAGTTTCGTGACAGCCTTGACCGCATTACCATGACACGCGACACCCTCAGCTATCGTGATGCGCGACAGTGCTGCGCTGATCCTAACAGGTCATGGACCATGTTCATGACATTCCCCACCTCTTCAAATCATCCTTGTCTTCAATGATGGAATTCTAAAACTGGGTTTTGATGACTGTTCAAACCTCTAATTTACAACTTCCATGTCAACCATACCCGCAAAACGAAGTAGATGCATTCTGCAATATGTCAATTGCCTAACTAACTAACATAACATTTTACTATACATTGTTTCCGCTACACATTATTTAACAATCTAACATAGTATCTTACACACATAACAACCTAATTATATAGCTAACTAATACATCATCTAACAAACCATTAAATCCTATAACAACCTGTTACGTGACATAACAACTAACTATTATATGAAAATATCCTACTACATAATGTGACAATCCAAGCTACAAACTATCAATCACCGAGCCTTCTCTGAAGTAGGCTAATTGATTCCCTTTTGTATGCCAACCCCCCGAGGACATGCCCACTATTACTGGGTCAAAGAAACAATCCTTGTCCCCAAGGATTAATTGCCAAGATCAGTATCGGTATGTTATTTTTCTTATGTTGATTTCACGGTTCTAGGAAAGTGTCCCCATGCCCGAATCTTCTTTGCTTTCATGTTGGAACCACTCAATGAGCTTCTTTGTGAACTACTCACAACATTACCTATTTGACATGAACTGAAAAATGAGAAAATCTCTTTTGGGTTGATGCGCCTACCTCTCCTTTGCTTCCAGATAAGTTTAAATTTTAGAAGTTTTGAATGCAGAGTTGCATTCTTGGTGTGCCTCCTCATGCAAATGGTGGATTCTCGAATCTCTACCAATACCTCAGGTGCTTCCAGCTACAAATCAAGCCAATCACAAAGGATGACTCAATAGGCATTGACATGACATGACATCACAACGCAATTCTTGAGGTTGTGGTGGGCATTTGGGTACCTGTACCTTAATTGAATACAACTTCAAATTTTGACCTGTTTCACATTCCAAACTCAAAATTAACAGCAGTGTGTAGAGGTGGCCACCGGGCCGGGCCGGGCTCGGGCAGGGGGCTGGCCCTGAAACCAGCCCGACCCGAGCCCGGGTGCACAACGGCTCTAAGAGCCATTGAACGGCTCTTTTAATTAAAAAAAAATTATATTTTTTTTTCCATAAATACTTAAACCTCCCCAACCCATTTCCTCACCAAATCTTCAATCCTCTCTTCTTTCTCTATACATTCACCATCTCCCATCTTCTCTAACCTTGCTAATTGCAAAATTGTGCTCTAAAGTTCGAAGTTCGTAAAGTATTTGGCTGAAGTTCGAATTTCATTATTCTCTCGTTTCTGTAATTTTAGTATCGCAATTTTATTTGATTCGCATTTTTAGTTATTAAATTTGCATTACTATTTACATGTTATAAATACTAATCACTTATACTAATATGGCACACAACTCTTCATCATCCTCTGGAGCCGGTCGTGCTAGTTCTAGCTCTTCTCGGCCACCCAGAATCCCTAAAAGGAGTAGAATTGTCTTACTTAATACTGAAAAATAAGCTTTTATACAACCAGACCCATCACCCCCATACACTGATGATAGCATAGATTATGACTTTTCACAACAACAAGATTATCATGAGTCAGGTGGTGGTGGGGTTGGAGACTCACAAACTGATGAGGAACCCACGCCCACCACCGAAGCCCAGCCTGAAACTAGTACTAGTGCTAGTAGGCGTACTACTAGCGGGGTATAGAAGCACTTTACCCTTAATAAGATAACTAATAAAGCAACTTGTAAATTATGTGACCCAGCTAAAGATTTTAGTCATCAACCTGGCAGTGGGACAGGCACATTAAACAAACATATACTTAGGTGCCACCCCGAGTAATACCCAAAAAAGAGCCAACAATGTCTAGTACAACAAGTGACCGGTGCACTTGCTAATTTTAGGTTCTCTCAAGAGAGCAACCAAAAGGGGCTAGCTAAATATATAATTTCGAGTGAAAGACCTTTTAATACCCCTGAGACCCAAATTTCATCAACTACCTCCAACGAAATGTGAACCCCGCCATTGTGAGGATTCCTCGGAACACCGTAAAGCGGGACGCTTTTACGTTGTACCACGGGATGAAAGCTAGGGTTTTCACACATTTTGCGACAAACACGAGCATGTTCTCGTCGACGTCGGACATATGGATGTCGAAACCCGGCCAACCTTATATGTGCATAATGGCACACTGGACCGATGAATCCTTCATCATCCAAAAGAGGATAATTCATTTTGGACTTTTACATTGCCCCCACAATGTCGAGGTAATTACGGGTGCGATTATGTCGGCAGTCCGCCACCGGGGCATAGAGCGACGTATCTTCAGTATTACGTTCGACAATGCTACCAATTACACTGTAGCCGTTACACATTTAATTAGGCAAATGAGACCCATGTTAGGTGGGAAGTGTTTCCATATTCGTTGCATTTTTCACATTTTGCATTTAATGGTAATGGATGGTTTAGATCTTATAAAAGTATCCCTTACCACCTTAAGATCCGTAATAATATCTATTAAATCATCCGACACTAGAAAAAGATGATTTAGAAATTTATGTAGATTGCATAATATAGAATATAAACAATTCAAATTAGACTCCCAAACTAGGTGGTCATCTATGGTAGAAATGTTAGAGCGCATTCTACCATACAAAGACATTCGGATGGAATTCGCCCAAGAAAATCGCACAGAATGGAGCGATTACAACCTGGCCGGTATAAATTGGGAGACAATAGATCAAATTTGTAACTTTTTTAGCATGTTTAAAGAGGCAATGACATTTTTTTCGGGTTGCTACTATCCGACCATGCCTCAAGCAATATCAAGATTGCTTGATATTGTCAATTGGATGGTGGGTAATGAATCCAACCCCATTTTGTTCGAATCGATTAAGGCAATAAAAGAAAAGTTTGCCAAACATTATTCTGAACTACCTCTTACATACTGCTTGGCAACTATTTTAGACCCTCGTGTAAACGCGGGGGTTTTAACTTGTTTTGCCAACATTTTTTCAAATATTTGCATCCTAGCCTTAATATCGACACTTTCATTGCCGATGTCGATAACGACTTGCATCATTTATTTTCTCAATATTCCCGCCAATTAGCGTCCAATAATCCTAGTACTGCTGCAGTAGGATCTTCCACATCTAGTGGAAGTAGTTCACACATGTCATATTCGTGGAAGCTATTGGAGCAATTTACGCCCACAGTAGCCCCCACGTCATGTGACGAGCTAGATTATTATTTGCGGACACAAATGGTCCATATTTTCGGGCCGCCAGCCAACCCGCATTTTGGCCATTTACAATGGTGGAACACAAACCAAGCCCAGTATCCCCTGCTTTCCACCATGGCACGTGATATACTAAGTTGTCCAGTGTCTTCAGTAGCATCGGAGTGTGCTTTCAGTCTTGGTGGCAGGTTGCTTGGAACGAAGAGGGCGAAGCTATCGCCGTCAAGCTTGGAGATGTCCGTGTGCTTGAAGGATTGGCTGCTAGCAAAGGCCAGAGATCAACAGAGAATGAAGCTGGATTCATCGAGCGATGAAGAAGACCATCGCACAACTGATACGTCAAATGATGGCGTAGAAACCCCCCTAGGCGACTGATATCAACACTTTTGTATGTCAATTATTTACTTTTAAATATTTACGTCAAAAGACGACCGCACCCCCCATATGTCAAACTTTGTATTTTTGATAAACAAATTTGTACTTTTAAATATAAGGCCCCAACTGCGTTGTATTTGTACTTGTATTTGTTACGTTATTTATTTACCATTATTTTTTTTGATAAGATATTTACCATTACTTATTGTATATTTTATTTTATTACATATATTTAGTATTATTTTTTTTTTGTACATGTATATTTAGCATTATTAGTGCTTGAAAAAAAATATATTTGTATCTCATATTATTTATCAATGAATTACAATAATTTTAGTACAAAACGACTTTGTATTATTTTAATTTTTTTTTATTTCTGTAAAAAAAGCGGGCCCAGGCCTGGCCCAGCCCGGCCCGCCCGTTGGCCACCTCTAGCAGTGTGATAGCCCTTTGCCCTAGCAACTCATTCATATTTTCTATAAGCGAATCAATCGAGGATTGCAATTTTTCGTTAATCCTTGACTGTTCTTCCTTGTTCTTCGTCATTTCATATTGCATAGGATTGGTAGCATTGGACACGGCGTCCAATCACTTCTCCATAACAGCGAATGCTCACAGGATCAAGAAGTTTCTTCCGAAGAAGACATATCAATAGTTGCACAAGTGTTCCTTCCCTTAGCGAACGCTCCCTTCACAAACGAGCTCTGATACCACTTGTCACAAACCTAGGGTTTGTGACGGGAAGGGAAGTGAGTTAGAGTTATATGAGAGAGAAAATTAGAAAGAATTGGAGATGAGAAAGAGAGAGAGAGAGAGAGAGAGAGAGAGAGAGAGAGAGAGAGGAATAGAAGAAACTTTAACAAATGTGTTGCATGTGTCTGAAATGCGTAGGAATCTGATTTCGGGCAGTCTGTTGATTAAAGCTAGTTTGAAACTATCCTTTGACTCAAACAAACTAGTCCTAACTAGGAATGAGGAATTTGTGGGCAAGGAATTTTGTAATGATGGCCTATTTGTTCTTGACGCGGTTTGCATGAATAATAATGTTGGTACCTCTTCTGCTTATCTTGGTGAGTCTCTTGAATTGTGCCATGCTCGCTTAGGACACATAAATGTTGAGTCAATTAAATGACTTAAGAAAATGAATATGATTTTTAACTTAAGTGATACTAACTTTAGTCAATGTGAAGTATGTATAGAAGCTAAATATGCTAAAAAATCCTTTAAGTCTATCGAGAGATAATCTAAACTTCTTGAACTAGTTCACAATGACTTAGGAGACTTAAAAACCGAATGAGTAAAGGTGAAAAAAGATACTATATGACCTTTGTAAATGATTACTCTAGATACTCCATGGTATACCTCCTTAGTACTAAAGATGAAGCAGAAGAAATGATTTTAAAATACAAAGCTGAAATAGAAAATCATTTAGGAAAGAAAATAAAAAGAGTTAGGTCCGATAGAGGAGGAGAATATCACCTAACTTCACTTGAAAATTTTTGTGAGGAAAATGGGATAATACATGAGTGAAGCCCTCCTTACTGTCCACAATCTAATGGTGTCGCAGAAAAGAAAAATAGGACTTTAAAGAGTATAATGAATGCTATGCTTATTAGTTCTGGACTACCTGATAACATGTGGGGGGAGGCAATATTGTCTACTTGTCATGTACTAAATAGAGTTCCTCATAAAAAAACTAGATAAAACCCCATACGAGATGTGGAAATATTATGCGCCTAATCTAAAATACTTGAAAGTGTGTGGTGTCGAGCCAAGATTGGATTACCTGACTTTAAACAGAGTAAAATTGGACCTAAGACTGTTGATTCTATTTTTATCGGGTATGCTCATCATAGTACGGCTTATCTTTTTTGATCAAAGGATCTAATAACTCATATGCATGTGGTAGCATTATGGAATCTAGAGATGCTGAATTCTTTGAACATATATTTTTCTTAAAATCTAGTGATGCACAACCTACTGGTTTGCCGTCTCATATTGTAACTGTTAACCATGATAATACTAACAATATAGACACTCTTGAAATTCGAAGGAGTAAAAGTGCTAGGAAAGAAACCAATTTTGGACCTCATTTTGTTACTACTTTCTTAACAGAAGATAACTTCATAAATGAAGAAATTTTAAGTGTCTATATGTTAAAGGAAGACCCCAAAACCTATGATGAGGATGTGAGATCGGTTGACTCGACTTTTTGGAAAGAGGCTATTAATAGCGAACTAAAATCAATCCTAAACAATCAAACATCAGAATGGTAGACCTTCCTAGAGGATGTAAACCAATAGGTTATAAGTGGGTCTTTAGAAGGAAAATGAAGGTTGATGGGACAATAGATAAGTTTAAGGCAAGGTTAGTGGCTAAAGGTTACACCATGAAAAAAGGGGTCGACATTTTTGATACTTATTCACCTATCGCTAAAATACCCATAATTAGAACCTTGATTGCCCTTGCAACCATTCATGATTTAGTAATGCATCAAATGGATGTCAAAACTGAATTTCTTAACTGTGACCTAGACGAAGAGATTTACATACAACAACCTAAGGGTTTTGTTGTCCCTGGTAATGAAAAGAATGTCTGTAAACTTGAAAATCTCTATACGGTCTCAAACAGGCACCTAAACAGTGGCATGAGAAATTTAATAACACGCTAGTAGCTAATAATTTCCTCGTAATCAATGGTGATTCTTGTGCGTATTCTAAGTCCGATTCAAATGGATGTGTAATAGTTTGTCTATATGTTGATGATATGTTGATATTTGGTACAAACTTAAATGTTGTCAGTGAAATAAAAAACTTTCTATGCTCTAAATTTGATATGAAAGATATGGGTGAGGCAGACGTGATTCTAGGAGTTAAAATTGCGAGAACTCCCAAAGGCATAAGCCTAAACCAGTCTCACTATGTTGAGAAAATACTTAGAAAGTTTGACATGTTTAATACCGATCCTGTAACACCTTATGATCCCAATGTACATTTAACTAAACATAAATGTGTTGCTATGTGCCAATCTGAGTATGCCAAAATAATTGGTAGTGTTATGTTTCTAATGAACTATACTAGACCTGACATTGCGTATGCTGTAAATAGACTCAGTAGATACACACATAATCCTAATCAAGAGCATTGAAAAGCATTAAAAAGATTGCTAAAATATTTTAAAGGAACTATGGATTGGGGACTTCACTTCTGAAAGTTTCCCACTGTTTTAGAAGAATATTATGACGCCAATTGTGTGTATGATAACGATGAGATTAGTTTTGTTAGGAACAGTGTCCTGAAATTCAGATTTATTCTGGATATATTACTTTAATTAATAAATAAAATTGAAGTTCCAGTCGTTTCCTAGTTAAATTTGTATATTTGAATATTTATACTGCATGTGATTTTCTTTCAAGAGGCATTCATAAGATGGGTGTAGTCCTCAGACTATAATTTACATGTTTGTTCTAAGTGGTTTATGAGACTAAGCCACAGATAGACTTGGAACAAATGATATGGATTATTGTTTGAAAGACTCGTAGTCGAAGACAAGTCTGGACCACTTGTATGTTAAGACTATAACGTGACACTTTAGATGGCTTGTCTTGGTCATGTGGATGGAGATCCAAAAGTGTTAGGTTAGTGTGTTTAACGCACTGAGTTGGACCATGTGGGTTACTTATTTCTAGACTGCTATCGGAGATGAGTGATTCGCATTGTACTGTTTGAACGACGACTCTAAATCCTGAGGGTATTCTGGACTAGTGCATGGAGCGTTAGTTACTTTGGTGTACTATAAGTAAGGTCTAAAACGAATGACTGAAATCCCACGTACACTGGGTAGCGGGCATGAAGTGCGATAAGGATCAGGTATTCAATAGGGAATCTACAGTCTTTTATGAGATATAGATGTCCCCTTAGTTGATTTGCAAATATTTGAATGGTTCGGAAACTTTGGCCAAAGTATTCCAAGTGTTTGACATTTAGAATTTATACTGTGAATATGTTCAAGTATAAATGAATTATTCAGTGAAGGGCGAGTCAATAACTAATGGAGAAGCTGTGAGAAGGATAATGGTAGTAGTTATATTTATCCTTTCTCATGGACATCTCGTGGAGGGGTTGTTGTCATCAATACAGTATATTAGGGAGATATCGAATAAATAATTTAAATCTGGAGTGCAGTGAGATTTATTTAGTGAAATTAAGTCTCATTAAATAGTAATTAAATTAATATCATGAGATGATTTAATTTAACCCATTTGGAGCTAGATTTAAATTGTCCTCGGGGTCCCTACGGAAGCCTCAGTATTTTATTGCCATTAGAAAAATATTAAAGAATTCATGAGATGAATTATTTATCCATACGATGGGTAAATTAATTTTGCCAAACATTATTCATGAGATGAATAAAAAGTTAAAAATTATAAAATAAAATAATTTTTAAAAATTAAAATTCATAAGATGGACTTTTACATGTGTGAAACAGAGCAAAAAAAAAAAAGGGACAAAAATTCGCATAGACTCGCGATCCGTGTGAAGCATATCATGTCGCGCACTGGAAAGCTCACTGGGGAAATCCGGGTCACCACGCTAGAACCAATCACGTGCCGCCACGTGTCACTTTGACCAGAGAGAGGCGCGATTGGGCCTGTATACGAAACGACGCGTTTTCCTTGTTATTTTGAATTAAACGCTGCGTTTTGATGTTAAATTGACGAATCCTAATTCGATTTTAATTATATTTTTTCGCTCCGGAATATTTCTCTAAATAGAGGGGCTTATTCTAAGGTTTGGTATTAGAGTTAAAAATAATTCTTTAGGGTTTCTGAAATTGTTTCGGAGATTCAGTTTAATATTTTTCGAAGCCCACCCTCCGGGCAGTTCGAGGTTATTGCGTAGAAGGCTTCGGGCTCAATTTCGAAGAATATTATTGTCTTTCTGATTTTTTTTATTATTGGAGCAATACCAGATATGTTCTTCTTTATTTATTCAGTTTCGCTTTTCTATTTATTTACAGTATTTGTTATTATACCTATTTAAGTTTATGTATTGTTATGAATGTATTAGAGTAAAAGGCTTGTAGATCTAAATTAAGAATTTAGATTTGATGATTTAAATTGTGAATTTAAGTCATTGGATTTAAAATTAGGAATTTTAAATCAACCATAAGTTTAGAGTTATGAATTCTAAACCTGTTCCGCTGCGTAATCTTTAGGGAGAATTTTTGAAATTCTTCCCAACAACCGGTATTAGGACAAAAGGTTTATAGAGATAAACCTATTTCCGGGAACTCTCGCACGTGAGGTGTCACGAAGCGTGACTCTCCGACCGGGGGCTTAGGTAGAGAGAAGAGTCTCAGACTCTAAGTGCTCTAATAGGTGCCTATTGTTGTGACCATAGTTGAGAACTGTGAACCCAATAGTCGGCATCAGAGTTTATTTTTTCAACAAAATTTTTTATGCTTTTCCTAACAAGTTTCACTATTGGATACGTATTCACACTAGCTGGAGTAGCTATATCCTGAAAATCCTCTGAGCAATCTTGTACTGCTATGTCAACTATGGAATCTGAGTTTATTGCTTTTGAGTTGGCAGGTCATGAAGCCGAGTGGCTAAGAAGTTTATTGGAAGACATACCATTGTGGGGGCTTCCAGCTCCATCAGTGTCATTCCATTGTGACAGTCAAGCGGCAATTACTGTGGCAAAGAACAAAGTTTATAA
The DNA here is from genome assembly GCA_018398585.1 of Simmondsia chinensis. Lineage (NCBI taxonomy): Eukaryota > Viridiplantae > Streptophyta > Magnoliopsida > Caryophyllales > Simmondsiaceae > Simmondsia > Simmondsia chinensis. The sequence goes on from JAGTTD010000016.1 coordinate 21,754,984, forward strand.
TGGCAAGAGAAGACACAATTGTCTCAGGCATAAGATCGTGAAAGATCTTTTAGACAGTGGAATGATATCACCGGTCTATGTAAAGTCTGATAAGAATCTTGTGGGCCCATTGACAAAAGGCCTTTGTCGTAAAATGATTGTAAAAACATCAAGGGGGATGGGATTAAAGTATTTACCTGAATAAACTGTGATGTATCCGACCTGGTCTTAACAGGTTCAATGTGAGAAGTAATAGTTTCATTCAAGGAATGTACTGTGTTTTATGTTGTCCCTCCCTATGGTGTGACAGTGTGGAGACGGGTCTGTAGCCATATGTTTGGTAATGTAAGTAAGGCTTGCACTTGATGGACATTGTCTGTATGTTACCAAGGGTAAGGTTGAGCTTTAGCTCATAATGGGCTCATATCCATATGTTTGGTGGTGTGTGGTAACACACACTTGAAGGGATCCACCTATGTAGGTGAGGGAGTGTGGCCGCTCCCCATGAAGGATTTAAGACTTGCCTTCTAGAGCGCCTATGAATATCTAGGACGAGCCCATAGCCGATAAAACATGCCAAGCCACAGGAGTTGCCGAGATCTGGAGTTCGGTATGTATCCGAGTGGAAGACTATACATCCCCTTATGAGGTTCAAGTCGAAAGTCACCTTGCAAGATGTTGGTCTTAAACTTGGTTTAGACTAGGTGACGATTCAAGTCGTGAGACATCGGCGCTGAAAAACTAAACTCCCTTTGCCCAATCTATTCCTATCTTTCTCTTCCACTTGTATCCTATGTGGGGGATTGTTGGAAAAATGATACAAGCTAAACTTAAGTGTTTTGAAAAAAAATACATCATATTTGAAAAATAAGAAAAGTGCTCTAGTTCACATCCAACATGGAAACAATAAGGGGGTTTGGTTGAGTTTATATGGGTATATGCCCTTCAACTCATCTGGATTAAGTCATGAGTGAGAGAATGGTGGGAGCCACACGCGCGCCGGCGGCCTGCCGCACCATGCCCGTGCGAGGGTGTGGGTGTGGGTGATCCTTTTCTCAACGGTTACATTTATTTTTTGGAAAAATTCTAGTTTACTAGCCGTTGCAGAATCGGGCGTAGTCAAAACTGAATCAGCTATTACCATTCGTTGCCCAGGCATTTTGGACTGATTAATTGCTGTAAATTAAAACAAATTAGTTGTTGAGGCATTTTGATTATTGAAGTAAATAACCATTAGCTGTTTATCACCGTCGGCCTCCCCATTTTACTAGTATAAATATGTATCCGGGCACTGTTTAAAATACAACAAAAAATCAGCTCTCTCATCTCCTTCCTCATTCCCATTTTTCCCAGTTCATACTTCTTCTTCTCTTCATAATCTTTGGGCAAAGTTCAAGGCTTTCCTACCTGACCATTAGCGAGTGCATGTTAACAGTCGGACCGTGTTAATCCTGAAGGACGGCCGCTGATACTACTGTTTGCACAGGAGCAACGCCGAAATCGTCTTTTAGGACAGTAGTATTTCCCAAGGCACGGTATCTTCAGTATTCTAACCAATCTCTCCATTTTTTTGGTATAGTTTGGTTGCTGTGTTTAATCCGTCTTCTTGCATTTTTTTTCCAGTCTTTTTACTAAATTATATCACTGCATACCTTACGAATTTTACAGATAATTTCACTGCAATTACATTTTAAATTTACAGCAATAGCTGGTTTATTTTTTGCAATTTTAAATATTTTTCTGCAACATTTTTCTAGTGTATTTATTGTATTTTTCACTATATTTTCTAGCTGTATTTTTGCTGTAATATTAGCAGTATTTACACTATATTTTCTATATTTTTGATGTATTCTTGTAACGATTGTACTGCTTTTGCTATTTATTTTAACAAACTTAACTCAAAGTCAGAAGTGACCCAACCTGATTGAACCGAAACTTGAGATGACTCAAATCTAAAAAACGAAAGTACTTGACTTGAATGTGATTTAAATAAGTTGAGTCGAAGTGGAAATGACCAGACCAATTTGACCCAAAACTTAATATGGCCTATGTGTCGAAATTGAAATGAGACAACCTATGTGTCCCAAAATTAAGATGACTTGGGCTTGAAATAACCTAAATTAACAAAAACCAGATCCATTCTAGCCTGAATCCTAAAAAGACCTAATTCAATTAACTGAAAATTTTGAGATAACTTGAACACTAAATAATTTGACGCAATACTCTACCCGTTACTCGAAACTCGAACTCATAGTGAATCGCTCTAACCATAATAACTCGAACACAATGTGAGCTGCTCTTACTAAAATCGACTATAATTGATTTAAAACTCGAAATACTTGAACTCCATTGACCGAAAACCATGATGACTCAAATCATTGTAGAATTATAATTCCGACTTTCAATTTCCCTGATGAACTAAACAATGGAATTATAATTCCATCAAAATTTCAATTCCACTAGACCAATTCCAATTCTATGTGCCAAATAAAGCCTTGGGTTTTTTAGCTTGTTAATAAAGTTTGCATATATGAAAGGGTAAATTACATATTAGTGATATAAGGTTTAGTATATTAAGTTTTTTAGTTTATAAAATTAGTGAAATAATTTTTCCAGTCCAAAAGTTACAAATATTTTAATAAAATAGTTCACATGACGGTGTGAAAAAGTGTAAACTTTTTCATTAGTTTTGAGTAAACCTACCATTCCCTCGCTAGACAATACAATATAGAAAGATAATTTTTTTTGTTTAATATAGTGTTTAAATATGTTTAACAAAAGGTTTTTTATTCCAAAGGTTCTTGTATTTTACCCATTGTGTCAATTTAGTTCTTGTACTTCTAATTATGTTAATTTAGTCCCTCTACTATTTATTTGTGTCAATTTGATCCTTACGATGTAATTAATGTTCAGTTGTTTATGAAATTTTTAATGGTTCAGCAACAAATTAGGATAAATTGAGTCAATGGGTGAATTTATAATCCATTACTTTCATCTAAAGTGATTGTTTCGTTAAAATTACATCATTAACTTAATTTCAAGTTGATTACTATTGGCACAATCTAACTAAATATTTACAAATTTTAAATATAAGGACTAAATTGATTCGATAGTTAAAGTACCGGGACATTTATTATAAATAATCCTAAAAATCTTATCTATTATAATGATAAAAAATACTTAATAATATAAATCAACCAATAATAGTAGTGATGATTTATAATAGCAGGTATTAGTAGTACATGGTAGTTGTAGGTAGGATAATAACAAGCATTAATAGCGGATTGTAGCTATGGGCAACTTATATTAATTAGGCAGGCCTTGTTGGTAGAGGTGGACAATAATAGTGGCAATACCATTGTGGTGAACAATGAAGGTGACCCATGATAATGAAGTGAAATTATAGGAGCGGCGAGCCATATTGGTGGTGGGAAACAATGGCGGCTGGTGGAGGTGCACCACAATGTTGGCGGCTCATGGTGTTGGATGGGGATAAATGGAGTGGTTGTCGGTGTGAGAGGGTGGTGATGAATCATTATATTTAAAAGTCAATTATGATAATTGCAAGTCATGGTATTGGCGGTGGGGTGAGTCACAAGTCATGAACATAGAAATAACAGTGTTTTGTGGGTAGTGGTAGAAATAAAAGTAAATCATGATAATATATTTGTAAAACTGACAAAGCCCTTTTTAAAATATATTTCGTAACAAGTTGCACAAAAAGATGCACATACATTTTTTTGATAATTTCTATTTCTATTTAGTTATTAAAGACTTTCTTCATCTCACTATTTAAACCGTAAAATAGATGTAAAAAAATATTTTCCAACCAAATGCAAATCTTACAATTAATTAGAACCTTTTTTTTTATGTATTTAAGCAGCTAAAAAACTAAACCAAACATAGCCTTAATTTTAAGTTAATCAATTATTAGTAGTGACAATGCAGGGGACAAAATTTGTTACCTATGGCTACCATCTTTCTTCTTTATGTCGAATTTGGATGCAAGATAGGTAACAGATATAGATAATGTAGAAACATATATACAACGATTGTTTGAAGACGGAACATGTTCCATTTTTTAGGAAAGTTTCCGAGGAAATAAGAAAATTGGAACAATTGTTCAGGAACCGAGTTATCTAATTGGATAAGTCATAAAATAGTATTTCAATCTTTCTTGTTCTTTTAACAAATTTAGAAAACAGTTCTTTAAAATTTTTCCAGTCATGCTTTTCCTGAGTTCCTTTTTATTTTATCTTAGTCTTAGCTTCATTCTCTATCTCGTTCTTCATGCCACTCTTCCCTTTCTCTTTCTCATAAGCTTTCACATCCTAACCATTAATTTCTTAATAACGTCATAAGTTGATCATAAATATCACATACACGATCCAAAAAGAAAGGATGCATAAGAAGATCATGTGAGTTATCATGTGAAACAATTTAGTCCGACATTTGTATTCTGTTTCAACTATTAATTAGTCTTTTCTTTGCACTCATTAAACATTATGAGTGGATGGTTCACATTTTATAATTCTAGATCGCAAAGTGGGTTTTGTACCAGCACTAGTATTTGAATTTTCAAATCAGGTAGTGTGGTTGTTTAGATCAGGTTCAAATCAAATTATCAGGTTCTAGAATTTTGGGTATTACTTAATTCAATAATTTTTAGTTTTCAGAAAATTAAAAAAACAATATTGACTTGATTTCATTTTCAATTATTCTAGATCCAAAAATTATTAACTAATTTTTCACTCCTAATGGAAAAGGAAAACTAGAGACGGAAATGAAACTAAAAATGAAAAATAAGTAATTATTTCTATTTCTAAACAGGGCCATAAAGTTTCATTAAGGTGAAATTAAAAATCCCACAAGGATGATTGATAGAGCACCGATCGAGAACCTCCACCATAATTTGTTAAATTCACCACTTCAATGGGGTAGACCAAAGATACAGCAAATTCTCAAGGCATACAAAGAAAAGACAAAAGGGCAACATTCAATTGATTGACAATTCTCAATTGAATAAAACAAACCTACAAGACTCCCATCGACGGGGCATTTATAGTTAAGGACGTACTTGCATTGAGCAGTGAAGATAAACCCTTATTAATAATGTTGTGATTTAGAAACCCAGGAACCGAACTTGTTGCCTTTTTTTTTCCAGAAAACCCAAACTGAACCACACCGGTTGTTTCTAAAACAGAAACGTTTGTCGTTGGTAACTTTAATGTTAAAACTTATCTTAACAAACTTATACTTAAGCTTTGATTGTTAAATAGTTATCTTCTTAAAGTTCACTAAAACCTTATTGATTTTAGGATCGTTGAAAATGTTGACAAAATACAACAACAAACCTAGTGCCTTAAGGGCTCCCGCAAAAGCGGGGCTCGGGTTCATGTACGCAGCCTTTCCCCTTCAGGGTGTGAAGCTGAAGAGAGGCTGCTTCCGAGGGCCCCCAAGTCATCTTCGTGTCATGTTGACGCGTGAGCAAAAGAGTATCAAAACAGAAGAGTAAGCTATAGCATAAAACGAGCAATACAAAACATAACGCCCCAGAGGAGACATCGAGACAAAACATTCCATACCAGGCAGCAAGTAAAAAAATGTTGACAAAATGCTGCCCTAAAATTCGAGATTAAGCTTACAAACGACAATAGAAGAAGCAAACGAAATAAAAATGAGTAAACATCAATTTTAACGTGGTTTAGGACCTACTCCCCCGTTTCCCCTACCACTAGAGAGCTCTATTTTATTAATATTACAACACAAAATTACAACTGAGAAATTACAAGGCGCTTTCCATCAAACCTAAGCTATTAATTACAGACCTTTCTTTAAATCAACGAAACTTAACAAAAGAAACAAAAAACTTAAAGAAAGAGAGTAAGAAAGATATACCTACTCCTTGCTTGGTGCTACAATACGACACGGTCCGAGACCAAATCCCTTCTTGATCTCACTACTTGGATCACAGCACCCTTAAGCTTGGCAACTCACCATTAATGGACCTTGGAAGCAAGAAACCCTAGAAGCACCACCGTGAAAGAGAGGTAGAGAAAAATAGTAAAAATGAACCGGTCATTTTCTTCCCAGTGAAAAGGACGGGCATTTATAAGCTCAAAAGCAAATCCATGTGAGGCTCATCTGAGCCGTTCACCCAAGCAAAGGCAACGGCTCAGATTCACCCAAGAGAACACAACCTGGTGCTCATTAAAGAGCCACGTGGCTCAACGACGACCTTTAGATGCAAGCCAGGTCAACGGCTCAAATTGAACAAAACAGACCCATTTTTGGCCCGTTAGATGCTTGACACGTGGCACCATCCGAGCCATTTATTTCAAAACGGATAGCTTCCTTGAAAAGCTTCATTAATGCATAGCACAAAACGGTGGGATACAGCTGGCATTGGTAATGGTAAAGGCTGACACGGGCAGCCAAGGGAGGGCTATTTTCAGTTTTAACTTTAAATAGAGAATCTCTGGGGAGCCTAGTGGTACTGGGTTGGAATGCTATTCCCAATGTCCCTAGTTCGATTCTCATGTCCCCCCCCCCCCCCCCCCCCCCCCCCCCCCCGGCCGAGGCGCTTACAAGGCGTACGTACCATAAAAAGAAAACTTTAAATAACATTTTACCAAAATACCATTTAAATATTTGTTAATTTTCCATAAATTAAAATGCAATATTTTAAATACTTTACTTCAAAAATGACACATTTTGCTTCCAATCAATATAACTAATAACTCAGGTTATTCTAGCCTTATTTTAAAATATAGTTTAGATTATATAGAAATCAAATAACAACAAATAAGGATAAGGATAAACTAATAACACAAACCCTAACAACTTTACAACACTAAAGCTGAACTACTACTATAAAATGGGCTAACAAAACTAGCGTAATTACATTGGACCCAATCAAAAACTAACTTAATTTCTTTTAGAAGGTAGGAAGAACTTCAGACGAGCTATCGACGAACAACCTTGCCTAGTGCGTTAGCAACAAACAATCATCTCGAGATGCCAAAGCAATCTCCGTCGATTCCTCCACAGCCCCACATTGACAACAAATTCTCTAACAGGTTACCTTCATTGGTAATCATTGAGGTGATCCATAAATAGTTTAGACTCCCTTGGAATATTTGAATCATCATCGAGACTATTCCGGAGATGCTTGATGAGCTTCACTTTGTCCGGATGGCCAAACTTCCCAGATACTCAGTGTTTAGATGGCTCCGCCCCCACTTTATTGATCCGTCGGGCTAGACTAATTCTCTTTATTATGTTATTTAGCATATATAAGGAAATAAAAGTGGAGCTAGAGTTGAATAGAAGGGTGATGTTCGACAGCAAGCATTTTTCACAAAATTGAGGATGATAAAATATATTTGTAGTGTGAGAGGAACTTCTTGTAATTTCTTCATCAACAGCGGGCTTTCTTTTTTCACCTATGGTATCACCCTAACCAAAGAGGGCACCAACACGCCATTACCGGATCTCATTAAAACTCTGAAGTTAAGCGTGCTTGGGCGACAGCAGTACCAGGATGGGTGACCTTCTGGGAAGTCCTCACCCTCAAATTGGGGGCACTCGGAAACAGCCTCTCTTCAGGTTAACACCCTGAAGGGGGAATACTACGTACATTCGCTCCCCCCCCCCCCCCCTCTAAAAGATCCTGCGTAGGCGGGAGCCCTTAAGGCACTGGGTATGTTCCTTTTATTACCCTAAATGTGAGGGGATTTCCATGTAAACTATGTGTTTTCTTTTCTTTCTTATTTTTCGTTGTATGCTTTGATCCCTAATCGTATTTGAGAGATTTAATCTTAAAAATCATTGCCTCAACTCATTGACTGTGATGGTGGTGATGGTAAGTGGATTGTTACATACTAAATGAGGTTCCATCCCAAAACTAATTAGCACTAAGTGGAGTAGCTTCTATGGTATATAAATTGGTATTCCTTCTTCTAACCCATCAATGTGGGATCCCCATTTTTTTTTCCTATCACTTGGCTTCTATCAAACCATAACGCTCCGCAAACGTCGTCCTCGACGGCTTCACTCTAAGTAGCTTCACTCTGAGTAGGTAGCCCTTTTCTCTCGGGACGGCTTCACTTTACTCTACATAGCCCTTTCCTACACTAAGGCCCGTCACATGTGGCTTGTCAAGCACAGCCATCGAGCACGGCCCGTCCCGTACCAGACTGAGCATGAATCCAGAGCGGGGTCCGTCCCATACCAAACCGTGCTCCTTAGAATCAATCCGAGGATCGACGACTCAGATACCATTGTTATATATCCAAGGATGTTCCATCCCAAAACCAATTTGCAATGAGAGGAGTAGCTCCTATGGTATATCAATTGGTATTCCCTCTTCTAATCCACCAATGTGGGATTCCCGTTTTTCTCCTATCACTTGGCTTGTATCATGGATGCATGGCTGACGATAGCAGTAGTGCATGTAGGGAAGAAAGAGCGGATAAAAGCCGTTTGGTTTCCCATCTACAATTGGGTACCTCGTTTCTATCAACAACTCATTGTCTCGATCACTGTCTAATTTATGTTCGTTGATTTGTGCTTAGGTGGCTCCATTGTGGACTTCCAAAACTGTGACCTACTTAGAAAGCCTGGTCTATTGTTGCTCAAAGGTCCTTGATTTGCTACTTTTTTTTTTTAATTTGGAGTTAGGGAACATGACAAGGCTCAAAGAAAAGAAAGGGTGCAGGATCTCTCCTCCTGAAAGAGGCGACAAAAATGTTCTATCCAAGTGTTATGAATTATGCCCGATGCACCCGATTCCATTAATAAAGGACATGCACTTGCTCAAGTATGTTGATAAGGATAGACTCGAGTTCTTTGAGCCCTCTGGCAATGGCTAACGTGGTATTCAAATCATCTGTAAGCTCTCTCATCAAGGAAGGTGCATGTTGGCCATTTCTAGGTAGTGCCGAGTCTTAGAGAGGTGGTGTCAACTGAGTACTAAGCTTCATAAGCCTTGGGGAGAATTCAAGATCTAGTTGTTGAAGTGTCAACCATTCAATAGCCCTAAGACATCTTAAACAAGAAATCAGCTCAGGAGATAGACTAGGTGACTATGATGCCTCAAAAAGGGCAGATAATTCTACGCCAAACTTTCAGAGCAAAGGGTCCAAAGCGAAGAAAGAGTCGAAACATCTTACCCCTGGAGTAGGGATGGCAATGAGTCGGGTATAGATCGGGCTTTCCTTCATCCAGATCCAACCCAGAAAAAATCCGACCCAACCCAAATTCAAAAAAACCCATTTATTCCATAAAAACTCAATCCAAATCCAAATCCATCGGGTGGAGCGAATATCTGACCCAAATCCATAACCTATTTAAATATTAAATATAAAATAATAATAATTAGACAATCGATATACCTCTTCCCTTTTTTCATTTAAAATGTGTAATTATAGTAATGAAATATTCGGCAATCATTCAAAAACCTTTTAACCACTAATCTTTATACATGGACTTGTTACATTATGGTTTTTACAAAGAATATTATAATTATAAAACAAGCTTCAAAAATATTGGCAAAATGAAAAAACTTGTTGAATATGGTTTGGCATGTTAAATACTGAATAGTAATTTTAATTCTACACTAAAAATAATTTCGGGTCGGATTTGAGTCGGGTTTGGGTTAAGTTTGATGTCATCTAAATCCGACCCGACCCAAAACCCATTTATCAACATCCAAATTCAAATTCATTTAAAACCCATTTTTTTACATCCAAATCCATCATAAGTGGATCGGGTTGGATGGATATCCAACGGATTCGGGTCCAATTGCCATCCCTACCCTGGAGTGACAATGATGGCCAACAGAGCCGAAGTTTGAGTTGCTGATGGGGTCATAGAAGTCCTTGGGGTCTTTGTTTCGAGATTGTGGCTTCATTAGTGGTCTTTGGCAATGTCATTTCATTGATTGAAGCTTCTTCAATAGAAACATGAGTCAAGATTAGTGAATGGTTTGGCAAGATCAAAAGGAAAGGTCATAGCAATACAAGAAGTTCCTCACCAATGGGCGTCTCAACTGGCATGTCAATAAAAATGTATGGAGTTTGGGTTGAAACCTCTTTTGGTTGCCATGGTAGCAAGAAGGGAGCTTGGATTGATACTGTGGTTGATTCTACAGGGGGAGTAAGGCTAGTTTTGATGCAACTAGTCACCTATTCGAGGATCGAGGTGACAAAGTGCTCAACTTCTTGCACTAAGACATCTATTGGTCAACTTTTGAAAGGAGAATCCTCAATCTCGATGCTGAGGGAGGAGCCTCCAACCGTTGTCTCCTCAAGTGATTTGGTCTGCACACACACCAATAAAAAGTCATAAGGTGTAAAATTTGACCACGTGATGAATAGTACTTGTTATTAGATTTTGAGGGATTTCTTCCTTTTCCTAACCAGACTATGAGCTTCCTCTTCTTTAGCTGCCAAAGGGCACGGGCTAATTGCCACCTTGAAAATGGTGTTGGTTTCCTTGTTCCTCAATCTAGAAGGGACGTCATCATGAGCATCTGGAGTTGGAGCTTTTGAAGACTCTGATGTAGAAAAGGAGTCTAACCTTGAGAAGCATGGATTTGTTCTATAGCCCCCATATGGGGCGACGAATATGAGCGGGGGCATACATTGGAGATAGAAACTTGAGTTAGATAAGCTCTTTAGGTTTTGCTCCGATGCAGTTTTAGGTAGGAGCAAATACCTTGAGGTGCGTCGAGGGAAGGTATTCGTGAGACTGGAACTATAATAGTTGGAGTACCTATAGCTGCAACATTCTTAAGGAAAAGCGTAAAATACTGCCTGATGTGTATGGTCATAAAAGAGGACCAATAAGTTGGTCTCAAAAGATTAAAAGGACCAATAAGCTGAATACCAAGCTAGAAATTATGGCGTACCCACAACGCATTTAATTACTAGGTTGTTCACAAAGCTCTGTCAAGCTGATAAAGTTGTCACTCAGCTCTTCGAACCCGCTAGAGGTTTAAGGTCCATACAACGGGAAAGAGGGTAGCCTAGACCATTCCAAATTGCATGACAAATAGTCCTAGTCGGTATGTCTCTACACCAGGATCAGTTTGGTAATAGATGTGCAAATCTCGAGGGCTCAGGACAACTTGCTAGTTGAGGGAGTTAAAATCCACATAAGTGTCATGGTCCAGCTAAGCTCCATAAACCACGAGTGCCCATATTTGCTTCACCGAAAGGGAGTCCGCAGGGCGTCTTCCAAAGGAGAATGGATTGCCATTCAAGTGAAGAATTGCCCATAGCAACTGATGATTCCTCGAGGAGAACTAAAAGGATCCCTGTAGCACAAGGAATGAAAAAAAAGCTTGAGCCCATGACTTGATGAAATAGAAAGGGACCCCTGTTGCCAGATTGTAATTGTTAATTGTATTTTGGAAAAGGCACCTATAAACTTGGCCTAAGACAATGGTTCAAAGGTTAAAGGTCCATCATTAAAGACCTTGTTTATGGCCAACATTCTTGCAAATTGCAAGATGAAATTAGAGGAATTATAGAAGAAGTATTTGTTCAAACAGAACAAGTAGAACGTAATTTTTTCCTCTTTGAAGTCAGGCTCCTTAGTGTGGAAATTGTTTCAAGAAAAAAGTTCACATAAGAGGAGTAATCAGAACTTGAGGGGTAGAAATAAGAGAAGGCTTATGCTTACCTTGACAGAAAAGACATCAAAGAAGAATAAAAACTCACAAGAGAGACTTGTCAGGACCGCCTCATCCTCCAAAGTGATTCCTAAGAAGCCTTCGAGAGTCGAGATGGATGAATGCGTTATATCATTGATTCTAGAGACATGTTAAGGCCATCATCAGTGGAGAATCATACCTGAAGTAAAAGATAGCTTGATGGCCTCAAAGCTCCTCAATGTCTTCCACTTACCTTCAAGTCGGGGTTGAAGGCGATCAAACCATTGGTGATGTAAAAGTCCAGCTCTTGAATGGAGTGACGTCTTTGTACAGACGAGGCTCGCCCCACTCCTTTCTAGAAGGAAAGGGTCGTACCAATGGTGATTCCAGCGTATCGGGGAGAGATACGTAGAAGTTGAGGAGCCTCTTCGGTGAGGTTGAAGAGGTCCAGCCCAAAGATGAATCCCCTTCTCTAGTAATAGGGGACTCCTGCTTGAAGGGTATGGAAACAATTCTAAACTACAATTGATCTAGAATAACCCTATTATCGACTTGGAAGTAGCCGAGTGAGTTCGTCCATCAAACTGCCTGACTAAGCAACCAGGATTTAGATGCAGCGAGCAATTTATGCCAGCGTTGTCAGAAATTAGGACTTATTATGAAGGTGTTTCACAAAGAATGAAACAAGAAACTCAAGAAGTGAAAGTATTTACAAAAGACGAATCAAGCGCTATAGCAAGAAAGACAATTTAATCGGCAAAATAATGCTAAAACTTCCCATTAGAATGGACGGCTATTTAAAGAACCATGTAAATGGGGTATGTTTATCATTGTTGTGCCCCTTCGAGTCCCCTATAACTATAAGTAGTCAAATAAGCCTTTTATTCCTTGTAAATTTGAAATTTTACTAACAGATAAAAATGGGACATTTGTTTACCGAGTTAATTTAAGAGTTTGGGAACAACGACGTTTGCATTAATGAAGCCTCGCACTAGTCACATGAGAAAAACCATTGGGTCGCCTAGTAAACTCGAGGAACCGGAAGCAGTGCCATTTAGAATAGTGAGGCATGTGCTTGTCAAGTGAGAAAATTAATCTTGAGATATTAGCAAAACGATCATGGCTTAAGCTTGTGGTAGTTACCAAGAGTATTGAGGGAAATGCGACATTTGACTTGAGATAATTACCAGATGCATTGGAGGAAAACATGGGATTCAAGGATTCACGCGAAGAAGCGGGAGGAAAGGATTTTAACCTTGACAAGTGTTTTATGAGCCAGATTTCAGTCCAGGCAGAGCATTCAAGTTCACGGCTTAGAATATCGAGTGCAATTAGTGCCAAACAAGGAGCAGAGTAGTTAGAATTCATAAGATATAATTAAGGAAGCATGAGACTTCGCCTCAAACACCAATATGAAACTTTTCAATTTTACATAATGAACACTTGTGCCTTTTCTTTTTCTTGTTCCTCACGAGTAGGCGTACACATAGTTATATTTGCTTATGCAAATACAATAGTATTTGAGAAGGTAATCCTTTCTAGCATAATTTCTATCCACCTCCCTTTTTGCGAAGTAAGTTAGCGTCAATAATCTAAGGATTTGATACTAGGACTCGAGCTTGATAATGTTTGTCTAGATTGGTGTCACCACTTGGTGAACCAGGTGAATTTAGGTTTGAGCCATATGGCTTTGATAGTCAAGCCTTGAACTTAATAGCGTTGGTCCTACATCAATTACCCAAAAACAATACACTTCACCAAGTCGTAGTGAGAGCAATGAATTTTATTTTTACCTTCAAATAATTTATATTTCTTCCTTCATATATATTAAATTACAAGTCTAGGCGTTTAATAATCTTTTATGAAATTCATTGTACTCTTGACAAGAAATAGTTATCATTTTGTTTAAAGACCTTGTGTTAATTTGGGCTTCAAGTCTGGTTGGGTTCGAGTTCAGGTCATGTTGGGTCAAGTCAGTTAAATTAGCAACCGGTCGGATCAGGTCAAATTGCATATTGGGTCATTTTCAGGTCAAGCAAAGATCGAGCCGCTCTAGTTTCAAATTGTGTCATTTCAATTTTACGTTCAATTAGTCAAAACCAAATATTGGGTTAGATTGGGTCTATGTACAGGTTTTTCTTGTCAATTTTTCAGATCAACTTAAATTTGCCACTTCTAGGCCCACCGCGACATTATTTCAAACGTCCAACACGGCCCCGGGCTGCAGCTTCCTTGAGAGCATCATGGTACCAATTCTGATATTTGCGTGGATAGCACATGTGCATAACAAACACTCAACATATACAAAAAGTATGTTTCTTCCAACAAAATTACAATGTGTTTTTTTGCTCAACAGAAGTAAATTTGCCGAGGCAAACATGACTAGTTCAAAATTTCAAAGGGGAATCTCCCCAGAATCTGATATGAAAACATTGCTCTGGGGCAACCCATTTTGTGTTCCTTGTGCCTCAATCTTGTACACAACCTCCATCCCTGACAGCACCTCCCCGAACACAACATGTCGCCCGTCCAACCTTCACAAATCAAGCAGGCGTTATTAACCATAAGTAGAAAACCGTTTTCAGGTCTTTACCAAATAACTTAAGCTTATGGATTATTGATTTCTAATATGATATTAGAGCCTTTTTCACGGATGTGCTAAGTTCAAATCCATCCCATAAGCCCGACTTCACTGAATGTCATTGCAGAAAAGATTGTCATGGACGTTATCTAATTAGGTCAGGACAATCATCTTGGGTTCTTTTAAGAAAACAGAAATAGCTTTCAAACCATATATTTGCAAAAATTCAAATGAGTAATTATGTATCATTAATTTCAACACATTTGATAGTTTTTGGATAGTTTTTAACAAGCAAATACATCTATAAATATGTTTGTAATATATAAAATATAATATATGGATTATGGAAGTTATTACAAATTACTGCAACATAACACTCTATTGCATAATGACGTTAGAAACCCGTCACATAATGGTCGTCCATTACGTAATGGCCTTTATTTGATTCCATGCCCATGTGGTGATGGCATCATCGAAGAATGTCAACATAAGGCATAAGTATAGTTACCAACTAGTCATAACAGTGGTGATAAAGAACTGTGATCCGTTCGTATCTGGCCCAGCATTTGCCATTGACAGAACCCCTAGGAGAAGCAAAAAGATTAATCACCGGTTTGTCAACGCAAGAAATATAATTAGTCAATTAAACCATCTTAGCGTACTAGAATAAAATATATCCTGACCCAGAATGAAACATAGAATAAAATCACGGTTTGTGGCAGCATAGCAGTCACGGTTGCAGTGTTGTCGAAGCAAGGAGTTGTGCATGTCACAAAGCAAGTCATCCAATTGCATTAGGTTTTTTTTTTTTCTTTTTTTTTTTTGAGTAAAACATAAATTCTTTCTAATTTTTGGGTAACGAGGGACTGGGTTGCCCCAGCCAATGTTGGCCCATGAGAAGGCCCACAACCCTTATAAGCAAGTAAGTCATGAGTATATTCTCAGTGAGAATCAAACTTCTGACCCCTGGGTAGGAGACGCCACCAACTGAGATGCCCTCATGATGGGCTAAATTCTTTTTAATCCTTAGGGGTTCTTTTTCTTAAAGAGGAATGCAAAATACAGTTTAATAAATAAAATAAAATACATATTTATTATAGAGGCAATAACAAAAGTGCCTACATATAATAGTCAATTGCATTTCGGTTTACTAAACATCCATTACCTAAACGTCATCACATTGAAGTAATAATGTTATGTTGGCACTACACCTTAGTAGGATTGTTTTCTTCTCATAAACATGCATATCTGATGACTTTCTCATTGCTTAATCCAAATTATTGAGTATAAGACGCTTATTGATATTAGAATCAAACAAAGGTTGTTATATGTAACGAATTATGAGCTAGGCATTATAACAATTCGTCATCACGTAGGGGTACGTTTGTAATGTACTCTACAATAATATACTCTATAATGCATATAGATTATGTTCTATTTACTAATATAAATATAGTTCTACATTCAAAACTATTAATGAGGTATAAAAATTAAGAAATCTATCACTTAGATACCCTAAGCTTTGGTCTTTCATTATTTAGGCACCCTTATAGTTCAATATATACAAAGAAGTGCGCTAATGTTTGAAAATTTTATCATTCACTACCTTGAAGCTCAAAATTCTATCACTCAAATATCCTCTACGAAAATGGGGCAGATTTTTATTGCAAAATGCTAATGTAAAACATAATTTTGACAATATATAAGTACTCTTTATAAGAATCTAGTTTCGTTTCTTTGTAGGAAAATGACGTAACACATGATTTAACCAAACAAACTCTAGATCTTACATGTAATGCTAGCTACTTTCACTTGGGCTTTTGCATCTTTTTTAGAGCTGTACCATCTGTTTTATTGGGAATTTCAAGAATGATATCTCCTAAAATGCATTAGGTCCCTTTTGGGATTGCTGTGAAAAAACTATTTTTTTTCATAAGCACTTTTTGTAAAAGCACTTCTGTAAAAAGTGCTGTTTCAAATAAGTAGCTTGTGTTTAGCCAACCAGTAAAGAAGCGCTTATAATATTATTATGAGTATTTGGCCAATGTTAAAAAAAGTGTTTTTTCTATAAAATTACCAGAAAAGACACTAACAGAAATCTTTTATAGTTGAAAAAATTACCCATGAACCATTCTAAATATTTAATATATTTTTTAAATATTTAAAATATTTTTTTCATTATTTAAAATATTTTCTAAATACATAAATATTTAAAATATTTTTTAATATTTATAAAATATTTTCTCAATATTTTTTAAATATTTTAAAAATATTTAAAAAAATATTGAGAAAATATTTTATAAATATCATAAATATATTATTAATTATCAAAATATTTTTTCGTATTTAATATATTTTTTAAAATATATAAACTATTTGTGAAATATATATAAATTGTTTTTCAAGTATATTAACAAATTTCTGGGTACCTGAAATAAATTTTCTCTATTGTTTAGTTTTTACTACTGCTTATGCTTAAAAGGAGAAGCACCAAATTTCTGCTTCTGCTTAAAAGCAGAAAAACAACTTCTGCTTTTAATAGAAAGCACTTTTTCACAGTTGCCAAACACCCACAAATCTCAGAAAAGTATTTTTTCCAGAAAAAAAGTACTTTTTTCCCTTAAATAGGCAATCCCAAATAGGCCCTTAGTCTGAAATAAGACGCAATCTATTATTGTAATTGAAGTTCAAGGTTACCTTTCTAGGGATTAATACCCAACATTTTACCTTATCTTATTGTCTTGGCAGAGAGGAGAGAGGAGAACACCGATGCTAGTTCATAGTGTCTCTAAGCTTGCATTTCTGTTATGGCTGCTACTTTATTGTTGCTTCCTTGTCGGTTATTGCTTTATTTGACTTTGACTTGGATTTGTAAATTTGTTCTTTCATCCTTTTAGGGTTGGGGCCCTTCAGAAATAGTCTTTCTACAAGGTAGCAACCTGTAGGGGTAAGGCTGCTTACATCCTACCCTCCCAAGACCTTGCCTCGGCAGGTGCCTTTGTGAGGCACTGGGTTGTTGTTGTATGGTACTTTCCATTGAAATCCAACAAAATTTGTTATCGTTCAATTAAATTTTGCTAAAAACACTAATGTCATTTATATATATTGTTATCATTACAAGTCACACCATCATTTTCTATTAATCCAGAGAAAAAATCACCAAATTTCGGCAAAGGATACCTAAGTTAAAAAATTTTAAACTTCATGATGCCTGTGAAACATCAGGATACCTACGTGATAAATGATCAAATCTCAAAGTATCAGCGATAAATTCGTTAAAATTTAAGTATTATAAGGCTATTGACTTAACTTTTTGCAATCATGAGGTTAGAAACAACTCATATTTCCCTGAATTTTCCAACACCCCTACAACTGCCAACAGCGATTCAATTCCACTACTGATACAGCAGTTCAAATTTATTGAAAAATAGTCATCGGATTCGAGGTACCTGCGCCAGTGTGCTTCAGTTTGAAGTTCTCATCAGGGAACCTTTCACCGTAAATGGACTCTCCACCTCGACCATTGCCACTAGTAAAATCACCTCCCTGGATCATAAAGCTAGGGATGATCCTGTGGAACTTACTACCTTTGTAATGGAGATACTTGCCACTCTTTCCTGTTCCTCTCTCCCCTGCAATTTCAAGAATATGGTATCACTGTTCACTAACATATATTATCAGCCTAAATTAAAGGTAGCATTATTGTCAAGGCAAAAATGTTAATATCATAGCAACTTTATGAAAATTTAAGGCTATAATTTACTATAAGCCACATCATTGCTCTAACCATAATACTTTTTGCCCCAACAATAATAGGACCTAAATTGAAGCATTGTTTATGTATCATGTGTTTTGCCAATGTCTCACTCTGTTCCATATATTTTCAGTTGTCCCTGTACTTCACAAAATACTTCCATGATTTGCAAAAATTTCCATATAAATTTAGATGGAAACCTAAATGCATGGAACTAACCAACCCGTGCATTTTGTTTTCAAAAAGTAATTGAAAAATATTTCACATAAACAATTAAAATACAATAGCCTTGACATAACATAAGTTGATAAGGAAATAACATTATCCGTAAACAAATTTATTATTTTAGTATAGTGAAAATCTCGGAACGCTTTAAATATGAAAGAATAATCATGTTTAATTTGTCAAACTAATCCTTACGTGGAAGCAATATAAATTATTTTTCATATGTAAAAAAAAATTCAAAAATCACTTTTACTTCAAACTATATTTTAAGATTATGTTTAAAAACTTAGGGCTTGTTTGTTATCGTTTTCTACTTGTAGTTTTTGGTTTTGAGAAACTAAAATCCAGCTTTTGGAAATGATTTTTATTTTTTTTATTTTTCAATTTTTTGTTTTCTGTTTTCACTCAAATTGGGAGAAAACTTAAAGAAAGTAAACCAAAAACAAAAAAGATCATCTCCAAAATATTGTTTACAATCTTCTAAAAACAAAAAACTATAAATAAAAAATGATACTAGGCAGGCCCTAGAAAAATGGGCAGGTTACACGCATGACACTCAAGTCTCCTGCTAGTTTTCCCTCCAAAATTGGACAGAAAACTAGACCCTGGATGAAACTCGTAGAATATTGAAGCATTTTATGAAACATAGGGCACTGAAATTGGTGCAACTGAAAATGTATAAACTATGTCGACAAATTTAAGTATAAGATGTTATAGCATAAGTAACTCTAATTAAATATTCATTTGACTCCAGCACCAAAGAACTCCTGTGTTTTTTAGGTCAGGGGTTCGCGGACACAACCTCCCTTTAGGGTAGCACCATGAAAGGGTAAGGCTACATACATCTCACCCTCCCCATACCCTACTCAAGCAGGAGCCCTTGTGGCACTAGGTTTGTTATTGTTGTGGTACCAAAGAACTCCTGTGAGTGATCAGTGTGATCCATTACACTGCATACTGAACAAATGCAATTAAAGCACTGCATGAAAGGAAGCAAAAGTTACTTGGATACCCGTGCAAAGAGCTCGAAAATTCTCTGCATAACAAAAGAATTCCACTTGTAAATGAAAGTGTTCGAAGCAGAAACTCATATGCAAAATCAATCAAGACTCATTGAAAATGCTTTACTACCTACAGTTTTGGGGACCACTTTCCCGAATAGACCCATGACAATTCGGCCTGAGAATAAAAAAACAAAGATGAAACGCTTGATATATCAAGCAATATTCATAGTATCACAATGACTAGAGAGCTATGGATTTGAAAAATGATTATTCCTTTCAGATAGAATGTCATATACAGGCAAAGTCTGACACTGACATGACAAGATAGCAACACATGAAGATAAGTGGGTTCAGGTCAGGGTTCTTGCAGTCATATTGAATGTGTTTACATGTTCAAGCCATTTAGGTAAATGGTAAATTTTGGGTTTGGGTTGAACCAGTATTGGAAAATTTGGATTTGGGTTGGATCAACCCGTTTCAAGCACGTTTAACTATTTATGTTATTAGGTCGATTACATGAGTTACCAAAGAGGGTACCAACACGCCGCCACCCGGATTCCATTAGAACTCCGAAGTTAAGCGTGCTTGGGCAAGAGTAGTACCAGTATGGGTGACCTTCTGGGAAGTTCTCACCCTCAGGTTGGAGGCACTCAGAAACAGCTTCTCTTCAGGGGTAATACCCTGAAGGGGTAAGGTTGCGCACATCCGGCGCCGCCCCCCCCCCCCCCCCCCCCCCCCCCCCCCCACACAGCCCCTGCTTAGGCGGGAGCCCTTGGGGCATTGGGTATGTTGCTTTTTTGCAGGTCGATTACATGAGTTATTCGGTCGTAGTTGCTACTACTATATTGTCATGACTTGTGTTGGCATGAAATAATTGAACCGTATTTAATTATGTTAATTTGATAATTTTGTCAATGATAAGGCCATGCTGTGAGCTTGTGTGTAAGTTGATTGTTATGTAACAAAAAGTTGCCCTAATATTTAAACAGGAACCCGCAGGTTATCCATTTATTAACGTCATTGAGCTAGGGTTGAGAGTCACCCTCTTCTTGCCCCAGAAAAGACTAGACTAGGGATGCTTAAATTGCTAAGCCAAGCGGACCTGAGCCCTAGTTCCTCAACCTCAAAGTATGGCTTGTCAACACTTCACTCACTTCAAGCTCAGCTTGAAGATTGCCGAACTAGGAGACTTTCAATTTGAGCTTCGCTCATCATGAGCTGGAACAACACCTGGCTCAATTTAGCCTGCATGCAACTCAAGGAGCTCTCAGCTAAACTTCGCACATTTCTAGGATTATTTAAGCTTAATCTAAGCTTCTTTAAACCGAAATTTGACTCATTTGAAGTCGAAATTGGCTCAATAAGGCATATTTAGGCTCATAATTTATATTTAGATTGGCTCATTGAGGTTCACAAGCATTCGTACTAAAGCTTTACCAAAATTGTGCTTAGCTAATATAGCTAGATGGGTTAGCTCGGTTCAGCTAAGGTCCAAAAGGCCTGAGCCTCCAAGCTTTATAATAAGCTAGATTCCAAAAGCTCATGAGCTTGATCACACAGGCTTTGAACCGGCTTGACTCATCTACACCCCTAACTTCAACTAGCAAGAGTAGGTTCTACAAATATTTTGATCCCATTTTATCAAACGCAGCCATATATCTTTTTGGATAAAGCCCTAAAGGGCATCATGTACAACTCCATATTATCACTGAAAACAGCTCGAAGACGGCAACTTTAATAATTAAATATGACCAGGAGCATTTAACTAATGTGATGCAATGAATGGGGTCTTAGGGAGACTTATTTTCCATGATCTCAGATTCACGAAACCCAAAAGAATAAAAATGGAAGAGAAAAGGCAGACTGATTTGGATGAAGGGTAGTGCATCTTATATCTTTGTGTGGCTAAACTAGCAAAGACATACAACAGGGAGAGGCCGAGGATGTAATAAGCCAAGCCAGCTCCTCAACCTCAATAGGGAACTTGGTATAAACTGTAAAGCTTGAATGGCTGAGAAAATTTTGAGCTCGAGCAGAGCCGAGCCAACCTTGAGCCTACAAAACCTCGAGCTTGGAGGCTCACGATTCTTTATGAGCCTAAATAAACCAATCTCAATATAAATTTCAAACCTACATGTGCCAGAATGAACCAAGTTCAAGCCTAAATGACCAGAGTTCGAGCCTAATTGAGCCCAAACAAGCCTACATCGGGCTTAAATGAGCCTCAACAAGCTGAGTTGAGCTTCGCTCATCATGAGCTGGAACAACACCTGGCTCAATTTAGCCTGCATGCAACTCAAGGAGCTCTCAGCTAAACTTCGCACATTTCTAGGATTATTTAAGCTTAATCTAAGCTTCTTTAAACCGAAATTTGACTCATTTGAAGTCGAAATTGGCTCAATAAGGCATATTTAGGCTCATAATTTATATTTAGATTGGCTCATTGAGGTTCACAAGCATTCGTACTAAAGCTTTACCAAAATTGTGCTTAGCTAATATAGCTAGATGGGTTAGCTCGGTTCAGCTAAGGTCCAAAAGGCCTGAGCCTCCAAGCTTTATAATAAGCTAGATTCCAAAAGCTCATGAGCTTGATCACACAGGCTTTGAACCGGCTTGACTCATCTACACCCCTAACTTCAACTAGCAAGAGTAGGTTCTACAAATATTTTGATCCCATTTTATCAAACGCAGCCATATATCTTTTTGGATAAAGCCCTAAAGGGCATCATGTACAACTCCATATTATCACTGAAAACAGCTCGAAGACGGCAACTTTAATAATTAAATATGACCAGGAGCATTTAACTAATGTGATGCAATGAATGGGGTCTTAGGGAGACTTATTTTCCATGATCTCAGATTCACGAAACCCAAAAGAATAAAAATGGAAGAGAAAAGGCAGACTGATTTGGATGAAGGGTAGTGCATCTTATATCTTTGTGTGGCTAAACTAGCAAAGACATACAACAGGGAGAGGCCGAGGATGTAATAAGCCAAGCCAGCTCCTCAACCTCAATAGGGAACTTGGTATAAACTGTAAAGCTTGAATGGCTGAGAAAATTTTGAGCTCGAGCAGAGCCGAGCCAACCTTGAGCCTACAAAACCTCGAGCTTGGAGGCTCACGATTCTTTATGAGCCTAAATAAACCAATCTCAATATAAATTTCAAACCTACATGTGCCAGAATGAACCAAGTTCAAGCCTAAATGACCAGAGTTCGAGCCTAATTGAGCCCAAACAAGCCTACATCGGGCTTAAATGAGCCTCAACAAGCTGAGTTGAGCTTCGCTTGGAGCTCACAAACTAGGTTCGAAGATTGACAGGTCAAGCCTAGCTCTAGGTTGGAATCTCTAGGCCTGGCAAGCTCCTTGCTGAGCCAATCAACATTTTGATGAACGAAGCCTCTAGCCTAGCAAAGAGCTTATCTCAGCTCATTTACACCCCCAGTAGAAGCAGTGGCTATGTAAAGAACATACTTCTTGATACAACAAATTGCTCATGCACAAGCCTAGTTGATGGCTGACTCTAAATTGCAAGTACTACACACAACAGTATACGTTCAAATCTAATCAAATTCTTGTTTCCCTTCGGATTGTAAATGTCATTCACAATTTCAACCAGAACTAACAGCTTCATTGAACTTTGCAGAGACATACATACCAGCAGGTTTGCCATCAATTTCAACATCGAAGTAAACCTTGTGCGACACTTCTTTTGGCTTGTCATCTACTCTCTTCTGCTTCATGTAAGGTGAATGAAGAAAGAAACTTTTAAAACAAAAAATGATTACTTCAACAAAAGAAGTGATCCGCCATGGCGTCACATGACTATTACATAAGATAATTACGTAATAGATTTTAAGTTAGTTGTTATGCTTTTGTCTGTTACACAACATTACTTTTGTAACGTCCTCCATAATGCACCTATATTATATTTTGTTGACTAAAACATATTTATAAATGCATTCATGTGATATATATTATAAAATGGCTGCAAAAAGAAAGACCATGGTCATTCATTCAAATTTTTGCAAACATAAGACAACTCAGTTTCCTTAAAAGACCTAACATGGATCACTATGATTTGTTATCTCACGAAGCAAGGACCACTTCTATGACACCAACATTGCAACAGTTAAGGAATTACAAGTGAGATTTCACTATATGATACAAACAAACGATCACTTGCCTTACCTCAATATCTGGTTGAAAATCAGTAGCCTTTAGCACAGAAGATGGTCCAGAATCATTTAAATTTGTCTGCAGGGTGACAGAGCCATCAAATTTCAGTAAGGTCTTGCAGCAACCGCAGATTGAGGAAGCTGTTGTCAGTGAAGCACCACTATGAAGCATAGAACCCAATAAAGGCCGTTACAATTGTTATAAAACAAATTTAAGCTAGCTGTCAAGGGATTGGCTGTTACAGGACGACACTTTTCAAATGGTCTCCATAATACATATTGTATTTTATTTACTAAAACATACTATAAAATGGGTATGTATTTTAACAGAGATAAAATTAATGATTATATCACTTTTCAATTAAATTTATACCAACGTAAAACTTAACAGCACCTTTTGTTCCCTACAATAAGCCAACACAAAGACCCAGATCCGGTTTGTACGTCACCAACCTGTTCCTAGGACACCTAGGCCGTTGCCGTAATGTGACAATGAACGGCAAATCTTACAACTTGTCACACTGATTTGGACCCTTTGTTTATGGATTTTCGAAACCTTTAGCTTCATCTTTATCATATAGATATGAACTCAAAGCTACACACTACCAAATTCAACAGTTCGAATGATTGGCCCCAAATGAAGTCTTGATAGAGCAACAAGGGGATGGGCTGAATGGCATAGTGGCAAAGCCACTTCATCCCAATAGGCGATAGTGACCTAGTTTTGAAGCTCATCAACCACCCAATGTAATCCTTGCCTTCTAAAACAATAAAGCCTTGAGAATTTAGAGAAATCCATAACCTTAATCCTGCTTTTAGGACCCTTCCCTAAACCCCTCCCATACTTTCCCCTCACCAACAAAAACTGATAGAATTAAGAGATTCCAAGAGATGGTTTCATCTTTTCTCACTAACTGTCTAAGTAATGAATTCTAGATAGTTGATTCTTTGACATATCATTAGAGTTTCTTTGACTGGAATGTCTCCAATTCAAATCCTAATAGCCAAACACTTAAAGTTAATATAATTATATTTCAAGTATAAAGTATAATGTGGGTTTGTGGGCTCGAGCCTAATAGGATTGAAAAGGAATGTAAAAGTATAAAATCACCATTCACAAGTCTTCACCTAGCAACTTAATCACTCAGAATAGTTGGTCCCTTGTCACTTCACTATAACAACTCATGTAAGTCTTCAATTTCTAGAGTATTCTGTTGTTTGGATTCAACATGATTTACAATTATTACAGGAGAATGTAGTAAAAATACCAGTATCAGTAAGATTCTGTTTGAGTCATTGAACTACAGCACGAAATTGGGGCTGAACTGGATTTGAGGTCCAGAATTCCAATTTTATTGTTTGGTTCACCCGTTGGAATTAGAATTAAAATTCCCATGCCAAATTTCATGGAATCGGGTTTTATCTGAAAATCATACATTCCAATACCTTGAGGGGGAAGAAATTGTAATTCCATATTAACTTTACTGACCTGAAACCCCAAATAATCCAACTAAATTAACCCAAAATCCAAGATAACTTAAAATTAAAATGGCCCATCCAACTTGAATTTGAGCCGAAACTCAAAATCACTTTACTTGAATTACTTGAACCCGAATTGCTCGAATCTGGCCTGTACCTGTCCGGATGTTACTCAAAATTGAAAATACCCAAATCGATAGACCCCAATTCGAGATGACTCAAACATGAAATGAGCTTACCTGACTCGGGTCAAACTTGAACCGGACCCAACCAAGCTAATCCAAAACCTGAGATAACTAAACCTAATTGCCCTGACATTTAGAGGTCACTCAACCTGACCCGTGCCAACTTGAATTCTAGATGAACCTATTTAATTAATCCAAAATACAATATGCCTTAAGCAAGATGATTTGAACCAATTAAAACCCAACCCAAGTTGACTCGAAACTCAAAATGAGTCAAATCTGAAATGGTCCAATCCAACCAAATCCCGACCCTAGTTGACCTAAAATCTAGAACGATCTAACTTAAGTGACTCGAAGCTCGAGATGATTAGTTATGGAATTACAATTCCAAGTTCCAACCTTTTGTTTGAATTTCAATACCATTGTAATTCCAATTCTATCATAATTGGAATTGGAATTGTCCACATTCTCAATTCCAATTCGAGCGTCAAACAGAGCTACAATTTTTGCTGCTATAATGGCTGAAACAACAATAAACGGTAGATTAAATGCTCAAATATTGAAAATAAACCTTGATATATGCTAAGATGATATTTGATAAGGTAATCAGAAAAACAAGAACTGCAAGCATCAAAGTAAGAAATGAAACTAAAAATGAAAGAGAGAAGTACAAGGATGAGAATTAGGGTCCCAAAGAGAGCTAGTATCCAAATTAACACCGCTGATACTATCCGCCTAGTCATCGCCATTTTTCGCTCCCCCCTCTCTAATTGTTTATGAATTTCGCCGGATCACTTCAGTGATCTTCCTTGTTCAGTTCTTCTTTTTTTTTTTTTTTTTTCCTTCCTATTTTTTCCCTCTTTTATTTATTTTTTTTCTTTTTTTCTGATGCTGGTGGGAGGCCTTGGGCAGGGAGAAATTTTCATCTCTAACTTTCTTATCATTATTATAAAATTATAGGCATATTATATATATATATAAAAAAAAAAGAGAACTTAAATATATTTAAAAAAAAATAGCAAATATTTTATTTTAAAATTAGAGAACCAAAAAATAATTCTCTTAATATTTTATTATATAAATTTCCCTCACCTCACTTCAATTCACTTCACTCTCAATCTCATAATTTCAAAACAAATTGGGATAAGTCACCTCTTCAGCACTTTGTGATTAACAGGTATGTACACATGTCAGTTATTTATGTATATACATATATAATATATGTATATAAAATTTTTTATATAATTTTTAATCTTTTAAAGATATTCAATAATATCCAAAATTAATTATAAAATTATACTAAAAAAGTATTCAACATTTACAACAGCTATTGCCTTTTTACTAAATTATCAAGCAATAATTACTTGCCTTCTCCCTCTCCCTCAAGCTGTGGAGACCTTCTGGGCCGATTTGTGCCCTAACATTAACATCCTTACTTCTCAATCTTTTTCTCACACCTGTCTACTGAATTTATTCCCCATCTTCTTCAACCATACAATTTAATGTCTGACTTCGTTTCGTCTAAGGTCGATTTCCAACACAAAAAGACGCGATTTTGTCTTTAAGCTCCTTCCTTTTTTGATCTGCTTCGAACGTTGTTCCCACTCAAATTGATGACATTCTCTTTCTACTTTGGTGTTTCCATGGTGCATTTACACCCCTACTACTATTGTGAGGTGAAGGTGAAGATAGTATGATCTGAAATTTGGTACATCTCCTCCCTAGAGTCTTTGCTTTCTTTCACTAAAGGTAATATCCACACCCATGCCTCTCAAAGATGTAGGGATAATGACTAGAGTTCATTTAGTAGAGCCCTTACCACTGATTTTGTTGGGGGTTTTAATGTTCACTTTAATGAGAATCAACTGTCGTTTTTTCAAAGTCTCTGTATTTTGATAGGTAAATTTTTGCCTATAAGAGCTGGGGGGTTGAGGGTCTCAGTCACCAAACAAAAATTACCCAAACTCTCAACATAAAGCTGTCCAAAGCAACTCCTTCACCTATTCCACCAGATTTTTCATCACAAGAAAAAAAATGAACTCCAATCACACTGACCTAAAAAAGTTGGAAAAATTAGGCTGAACTTATATAATCTTGAGTTGTCTGAACACAGTGGGATGTCCAAAGCTCTTAAACATCAAACTCTGGTAGGGAAAATCTTGTCCGGTAAGCCCATAAGGGCTGGTCCCATGCAAGCAATCTTGGACAAAGCCTGGAAACCCAAGGGTACTCTTAAAATACACGAAATCAGCCATAATACCTTTCTGTTTGTCTTCCAATACCAAAAAGATAAAGCCAATGCAATTCACGGTACACCTTGGTCGATAAATGACGCTCATATGATGCTGAAGGAATGGGATGGAGACGCCCCATTTGAAGAGATCGATTTCTCGACGACGGAATTTTGGGTACAAGTTCACGGGTTGCCCTTAAGCTTGATGTCCTATCCAAATGCTATCAAGATTGGTAATCTCTTCCCTAGGATTATCGAACTTGACATGGAGGAGGAAAGGGACGTGTTGTGGTCTCGTTTTATACGAATGAAAGTAGAGGTCAATATTGAAGTACCTTTACTCAGTGGTTTTTACTTGAAAAGCAATGGAAAGAAAAATATGTGGATTCGCTTTAAATATGAGAGACTGGGAGATTTTTGTTGTGCCTATGGAAGATTGATCACGTTATGAAATACTGTTGTGATGAGGAAGCTCCGAGGGACGACCCACTGTTCAACGGTTTCCTTAGGGCCAAGGAGTGTGTTTCTGAGAAGGTTAGATTGTTAATTGCTGAAAAAGGAGATTCCCTTGATCCGGACTTGAAGGAGACTGAGTCCGAATTACAGGAAAGATCGGCGGGGTTGGAGGGTCCGAAGTGGGAGGAGAACAGGATGGGCGATTGGTCTTTAAAGGTCCTTTAGGGCATCGATATGTCCCTCGTGGATAACCCTTCGAGTTCCGTGGGTCCTAACCATCATGGCTTGGGGAAAAGAAGGGCCGAGGAGGACATCGTCTCGGGAGTTAGCAAAAAGTCAAAAGCTGCATTCAAGGAAGCCGTTTGTGACCTGGTGAGAAAGGACAAATTTGGTAATTGGGCTTTGAATCTGAAGCTGCTTAAAGACTCAAGCGGAGTGCTTAGTTTCATCTACGAAGAAGAAGGTTGAATATCTTCTCTTCATACTTCCCATCCCACGGTTAGAAATGGAGTCTTGGGTAAAAATGTGGGAGTGAAAATAAGAAGCATCAAGAAGGCGGAAAAGAAAAGTGGAAATGGAGAAAGCCAAGAAGAGGTATGTCTTTCCCCTTGCTGATCAGGTTGCGTGGCCTTCCCCTACCTTGGATATTTCTAGACCGGATCTTCTTACCATTGATATGGAGGGGTTTGCGGCAGTTGTCCCAGAACAATCGCCTCCCACTCCATGAGTATTATATGTTGGAATTGTCGAGGGCTTGGCCAACCCTTGACAATCCAAGCTCTTAATGAGCTCATTTTTAAGTATAGGCTGGATATTATTTTCTTAATGGAGACTAAAAACAAAAACTGTTTTGTTAATCGTCTGTGTTCAAAGCTGGGTTTTTCATCATCTTTTATTGTGGATCCTAGGGGTTTGTCGGGAGGAATAGCTCTTTTTTGGAATAAAAACATAACTTTAAATATCGAAAAAATGTCGGATAAATTTATTGGAACTTCTATCTCGGATCTGCAAACGAGGAAAAATTGGAACCATATCTTTTTATACGGGGAACCTAATAGAAGTAGGCGCCCCGCGTTTTGGAGAGATCTTTCCTCAAGTTTTACGAGTCTTTTGGGGCCGTCTATTTTTTCAGGAGATTTTAATTCCTTTACCTCCCCCCAAGACAAACTTTTCGGTAACTCGGTGACTACCGCTCAGTTAGCTTAAGTACTTGATTTCTTTGATGAGATCGGGCTTTTGGAAATTCCAACTTCTAGATGTCAATTTTCTTGGTCTAATAAACAGGGTGGGAATTTTGATATTATGGAAAATATTGATAAAGCTGCTGGCAATATTGAGTGGCTTCATATGTTCCCTAATATTAACTCCACGCTTCTCCTAGCTGTGGGGTTGGACCACTCCCCCCTTCTTACTTTGGAAGGGGAAAGTCTGAAGCGTCATAAGGATTTTAAATTTGAGTCCAAGTGGCTCCTTGATGAGGAATGCATGACCAAGGTGAAAAAAGGTTGGGAATTCCAAAGTTCGGGCCGTCCCATTGCAAATTTCTCAAAGAAAATGAAAGCTTGTCGCAAAGAATTGAGAAATTGGAGCATTGAAAAAGCAAAAATCGAAACAATCTTTTTGACTTTATTTTTAACTGTTTAATGGAGTTGCAGAGTAGGGACACATCTCTTAAAGAGAAGGAGGAGGAAAAAGAGCTTACTAGAGAGCTCAAGAAACGGCTGGATATGGAAGATAGACATTGGCACCAAAGGTCTCGGATCAATTGGCTCAAGTACAGGGATAGAAATTCCAAATTTTTCCATGCTACTACAGTGCAGCGAAACAAGAGAAACAAAATTAAAAAACTTGAGATGGAAAACGGCCAATGGATGGAGAATTGGTCCGAGATTAATGAGTACATATCTAACCATTTTAGAAACCATTTTCGAAGTAAGGGAATCAAGAACATGAACAAGGCTCTTGGTGGGGTTCGGCCTAGAGTTAATCTGGTGATTAACCAAGCTCTTACCGAACCGGTCACTAGAGTGGAGATATAGCAGGCCTTAGAAGCTTGGGTCGCCTCAAAGCTCCGGGACCTAACTGGTTTCCAGGCATTTTCTACACCACTTTTTGGGAAATCATTTCCAATGCTGTATGTCAAGCTGTTCAAAATTTTTTCGAAAATGGGAAATTATCTTCCGGAATTAATAACATGAATATTGTTTTAATTCCGAAGATAAAAAAACCAACCTCTATACAACATTTTAGACCTATTGGCCTTTGTAACTTTTCCTACAAAATTGTTTCCAAAATCATTGCTTCCCGTCTCAAACCTTTTATGGAACAACTTATCTCCCCTTTCCAATCTGCTTTTGTGAAGGGCAGACAAATTCAAGACAATATCTTGGTTGTTCACGAGGCGTTTCATGCTCTAAAAAACATGAGACATAAAGGAAAAAGTTTTGTTGCTTTAAAAATTGATCTATCTAAAGCGTATGACCAAGTTGAAAGGGACTTTCTTAAAAATGTGTTACTTAAAACCAGTTTTGATGAGAAATTCGTGGGATGGATTATGGAGCGTGTTTCAACCGTTCAAATAAGTCCTATCATCAATGAGGAACGCCTTGAAGCGTGTAGGATCTCTAGAGGTCTTCGGCAAGGTGATCCCCTATCCCTCTATCTTTTCCTTTTTGTTATGGATGTCCTTTGTTCCCTTATCTCCATCGCCGAGGAAAGAGGGGAATGGAATGGCTTCCATCTTTGTACTTCTTGTCCATCTTTAGCCCACTTATTTTTCGCTGATGATTGCGTGTTCTTTTTTCAAGCCTCTACAAAAGTGTGTCAAAATGTGAAAAAAATCCTTAAAATCTTTTGCGATGCTTCGGGCCAAGAAAGTAATTTCCACAAATCCCATGCTTACTTTTCATCCAATACTCCTTCCGTTGTGAGAGTGGAATGCCTTAATTCTTTGGGGGATGGGGCTTATGACCGAGGAATAAAAATATTTGGGCTCTCAAATCATGTGGGGTAGGTCTAAGGTCCAAGCTTTAGGTTTCTTATTTGATAAAATTCGAGGTAAAATGGGTGGGTGGAAATCTAAACTTTTGTCACATGCGGGTCGTGAAATTTTGTTGAAATCTATTGTGTCGGCTATTCCCAATTTTGTTATGTCATGTTTCAAAATCCCCCTCTCCTTTTCAAAAAAAAAATTTAATGGTACAGTTGCTCGCTTTTTTTTGGGGGGGGGGGGGGGGGTGTTCTCTTGAGGATAAAGGAATTCATTGGAAGAGTTGGGATCGTATTTTGAAACCGAAGGACGCGGAAGGCCTTGGGTTTAGGGATGTTTGTGGGGTTAATTTAGCTCTCCTTGCAAAACAAGTTTGGAGGGCCATTCAAAGTCCTAATGCTTTTTGGGTGAAAAGCCTCAAAGGAGTCTATTTGCATGCGAAGGTGGGGGTGAATCCGTCGTTGGGTTGGAGGAGTTTTATTGAGGGTCGGGATTTCATCCTTAAGGGTCTGAGGTGGAATGTGAATAGTGGGGCTAATATCGACGTCACGAGAGACATATGGGTTCCTGATCTCCCTTCCTTTTCGGTTGGGTGTTCGGTCAACCCGATAAATGTTTCCAACGTGGCCGATCTCATTATCCCTAATGCTAGACGGTGGAATTCTTCCCTCCTTTTTCATGTTTTTCCTGAAGACATTGCCAAAGCCATTCTTACAATCCCGGTTGGCAACCCTTACCGTGATGATGAAATTGTTTGGCATTTCAACAAGTCAGGTGTGTATTCGGTCAAGTCGGGTTACAGAACTTGGGAGTCAACTCGATCGACTTCTAATGATGTTACCCCCTCGTGTTCTACTTCCTTTTCACCTAAAGGTTTTCGAAAATTGTGGTCTTCCTAGGCTACTCCAAAAATCAAACATTTTTGGTGGAGAGCATTGATGAACGCCTTTGCTACGTCTGAAAACTTGTGGAAGCGTCGATTGATGGTTGACCCGTGTTGCCCTCGATGTCCGGACACTCCGGAAACATTGGAACATATCTTCTTCTTTTATCCGTGGGCAAGAGCGTTTTGGTTTGCATCTCCATTGGGTTTTAAACCCAATATCGAAAGTTTCAACGGCCTCCTTGTTTGTGGGATTCTATTTGTGCTGACGGTTCTTTTACATGCGATGTCATCTCTAGGATCCTGTTTTTCTATTGGGAAATCTGGAAGTGTAGGTGTAATTTTATCTTCAGACAGGATG
Source organism: Simmondsia chinensis (assembly GCA_018398585.1). Lineage (NCBI taxonomy): Eukaryota > Viridiplantae > Streptophyta > Magnoliopsida > Caryophyllales > Simmondsiaceae > Simmondsia > Simmondsia chinensis. Next base: position 21,786,951 of record JAGTTD010000016.1, read on the forward strand.
ACATGCCTCCCCACTTGGCAATCGAGAAGGCTATTTCATCTGTCCATGAATTTAAAGCATCTCAAGAGCATGAAGATTGCAACACGGGTCCTGCTGCTGTCATCTCGCCAAGGATCCCTGCTGTTGCTGTCCACGAACCGAATGCTATTCATCATGATCTCGGTTGCTGGAGGCCTCCCCCTGTTTGGTATGTTAAAATCAATAGTGATGATGCTTTCAAGGCTCCATTAGAGGTTGTGGGTGCTTTAGTGGCTAGAGTTTTTACGGGTCGAGTGCCAGTTGGTGCGGTTCTTTGTGACGAGATCCCCCCTTGTGGTTGAATTGCTCACTATTTGAGTAGCTTGTTCTCTTGTTCAGTCAAATGGGTGGTTTTATATTATTATTGAGTCAGATTGTAAACAGGCTATTGATTGCTTGTCTTTGTCTGTTTCCCCTGCTTGGGAGTGTAGGGCTTTAATTTCGGATATTAGGATGATTGTCTCTTCCAATAGTTTATGTAATTTTTCTTTCCAGTGGGCTCCCTAAGTATGTAATAGGGTTGCCCATATCGCTGCTTCGTACCACTTAGGTCGTAGGTGTAAACATGATTGGTGGCATAGGTTGCCACCTTATATTGCGTCCGTTGTAAACAATGATATTTCGTTAATGGAATTCTAGCCTGCGGGCTTCTATGTTAAAAAAAAAGATTTATTTGTCTTTCATTACCCTTATTTTTTTTTATTAGACATATTCAAATAAGGATATGACAACATCAACACTCTCTATCCTCACTCTTCTTTACTATCCCTTTTTTTACTTAGTTGTCAAACAAAGCTTAAAATTGTCCATAGTCAGAATTGAAAATCTAGGTGGTACCATTGACCCCCGGTGTTGTCCACCACCTAGACTGCTACCTAAGGGACCTTTTTTGCCCTCCCCATGGACCGGATTTAATCCCTTTCTTCTTTTTTGAAAAAATTAGAGTTATTTACGCTCTTGGTTACTAATGTTTTTAATTTGGTTCATATTGATCTTTTGTCATGTCTCTTATTTAAAATGGTTCTCAAAGTTTTATTTATGACAAAATTGATCCCTTATCTTTTTAAATTTTACCTAATTTTGGTTGTTAAGCAGGGCACTAATTTTAACATAAAATAAAACATCATGGACCATTTTAGACGAAATGAAAGATGAGAGAACAATTCGAACCAACTTAAAAATTTTTGGGACCAACCATGTAGATAACTCAATAAAACCATATATGCCTTATTGGTCCAAGTAGGTAGCATTTTGCTTATTATCAGAGTAGAAGACGTTAAATGAGATTAATAATATAACTTACAGTAAATAATAGGTATAAATCTTCGTAAAGTTATCATGTGATACAGTGTGCAAAGGTGGAATTTAGGGAACGGGCAGGATTCAACGACCTTCCCTTTAGTTTTATTATGAACTTAATAAAACAAGGGGAAAAATAAACTCAATTTCTCACAATCCGAGAAAAAAAGAAACTAAAGTCTTGAAAATAAATCCAAGAAATTGAATGATCAACAACCTAGATTCCTCTTGTTTATATAGAGGAGCTATTTGACTAAGAAATAAACACCTAAAGATAATTATAAACACTAAGAGATAAATATAAACACTAAAAGATAATTGTAAATAAAATCTGAAAAGCTAATCTTAATCAAACTTTATCTTCTGCCGTGCCCCATCTCCTATTGTGTACCATCCTAGCTGCCAACCAATCCCTTGTCGCCAACCCTATCTGCCAAGATGTTGCTGGCTGCATCATCCTCCCCAGGCCAGAGAGAATTCGCCCTTAAATTTGCCAAGGCAGCTACTGGGTCATTGTGGCCAAAATATGGAGTCAAGTGCTTAACATTGAAGACATCGAAAGTTGGCATATCGGCTGGTAATTGAACACGGTAGCTGTTATCATTCACCCTGCCGATGATCTTCAAAAGGCCAATCTTGCGCGCTATCACTTTATTGTACTCCCAAGCTCGAAATCGTTCCTGCATGAGGATAGCCCACACTTGATCACCAATGTTGTACTAGACTCGGCGTCAGTGCTTATCACTCACCAACTTATACTTGGCATTTGCTTCCAGAAGGCGTGAATGGGTCTACTCATATATGTCCTAAAGATTGGAAATGAATTCCTTAGCTTTGCCATTCGGGCAAGCAAGATCCGCTTCTAGCGCCAATTCAATCGGAGCTTGCGGTACAAACCCATAAACGACCTTGAAAGGCAAAAACCCCGTACTCCTATTGTCAAAACTGTTATAGGAAAACTCAGCTTGGTAAAGCCTTTGTTCCCAACCTTTGACGTTGTCGGCAACAAGTCAATGAAGCAAGTTGCCCAATGAATAGTTTGTCACCTTAGTTTGACCATCAGTCTGAGGGTAGTGAACTGTGTTGAAGGCGAGAGAGGTATGCGCCATCTTCCACAATGCCTTCCAGCAGTAGTTCACGAATCGGACATCCCTATCAAAAAGAATGCTTCCTGGCAAACCATGAAGCTTGTAGACTTCTTGAAAATACAATTCTGCCACATGAACAGCATTAGCGGCTTTCTTACAACTAATGAAGTGAGCCATCTTGGAGAAGCGATCCACAACAATGAAACTTGAATCAATGCCATTTGTAGTTCTTGGTAAGCCTAGCACAAAGTCCATGCTCGCATATATCCACGATTGACTTGGAACCAATAGCGACATATAAAGGCATGCGTTGGTCCCACCCTTCGATACTTGACAAGCATGACAACGCTCGACAAACCTCTTAACCTCCTTGCGCATGGCTGGTTAGAAATAGTTGGCAGTAATGACCTGCAATGTCTTATCTCGTCCTATATGCTCTGCATTGTGCTTCTTCGCAATGATCTTAAGCCGTAGGCTTAAATTTGGAACACAAAGCTGATCCCCCTTGAAGAGGAACCCGTCATGGATGGAGTAACCAGGAGCTGAACCGGATTGTGCCTCGTGCTGGATCCCTCCAAAAGTAGCATCATCTTGATACTGTTCTGCTAACTGCTCAAACCCGATTATCGTGACTCTTCCCTGTGATAAGATAAGGTTCCGCCTACTCAGCGCATCCGCCACTTTGTTCAAGATGCCAGGTTTATACTGTATCACAAAGTGAAAAAGCTGAATAAAGCTCACCCACTTGGTGTGTCGATCTGACAGCTTCTCCTAGTTGTTTATATATTTCAATGCAACGTTGTCGGAGTACAATATGAATTCTCTGTTGGCAAGTAGGACTTCCAATGCCTCAGAGCGTTATTATCCCATAGAACTCAATGTCGTAAGTGGAGTAATTCAACCTACTCCCATCAAGTTTCTCGCTAAAGTATGCTATTGGCCTCCCTTCTTGGCTGAGCACGATGCCAATTCCAACCTTGGAGGCGTCTGTGTGAAGCTTGAATGTCTTCTGGAAGTCTAGTAGAGCTAATACTGGTGCTGTGGTTAGCCTTTCTTGATCTTCTCGAAGGCGTCAGCTACCTCCGGGGTCTAGGCAAAGGAACTCCCCTTCATACAGTCCGTGATGGGCGCCATCACCGAGCTAAAGTTAGGTACGAACCTTCTGTAGAAAGACGCCAATCCATGAAGCTCCTGATTTTGCCAGTCGTCTTTGGCAGTGGCCAGTCCCTTATTGCTACGATCTTCCTTTCGTCAGCTGATATACCGTCCTTGACACAACAAACCCAAGGAAGGTTTCCCTAACCCTCATGAACTCACACTTCTTCTAGGCGGCGAACAGGTGTTGTTCCCTCAAGGTACTCAGCATGTTCTTGAGATGCGCTAAGTGATCATCCCAGTTCTAGCTATATATCAGGATGTCGTCAAAAATAGACGATGACAAACTTTCCAATGAATGGGCGAAGTACCTGGTTCATGAACTGCATGAACGTACTAGGCATGTTCGACAATCCAAATGACATTACAAGCCACTCATACAATCCCTCTCGTATCTTGAAGGCGATTTTCCACTCATCTCCCAGCGAGATGCGAATTTGATGGTATTCGCTCTTCAGGTCCAACTTCGTGAATACCGTTATGTTCTGTGGTTGATTAAGCAAGTCATCTAACCTTAGAATAGGGAATCAATAACATACCGTGATCTTGTTGATGGCTTGACTGTCAACACACATCCGCCAACTGTCATGCTTCTGTGGCGTCAACAAAGCTGACACTACGCAAGGACTCAAGCTCTCCCTAATAAACCCTATGGTGAGTAGCTCCTTCACTTGCCGTCTCAACTCCTCATGTTCGGATGGACTCATGCGGTTGTGAGGCCTATTCGGCAAGGCGGCACCCAACATCAGATCAATGCAGTGCTGACTTTCTTGTAATGGCGGTAGTTTATCGATAACTTTTCCCGAAAGACATTAGGGTACTCCTTCAACAAAGTGGTAATCTCACTCGGTATCTCCCTGGACTTACCTTGATTTCCTTCCCAATCAATATAAAAACGATCTTGCATTTTCTGATTTGACATGGCTTCATCACTACGAGAAATGACAACCAATTTCATGAAGTTGGACCGTTTTAATGGTGATAACTTCCACTGATGGCAGAGAAAGACGCACTTCTTGATCACGACCTTGAATGTGGTGTATGTCTTGAATACACCACTCCCTGAACCCGCTTCTAAGGAGGAGGAGATATTGGCTGAGTAACGTGCCAGGTTGAAGTGGGAGACTGATGATTACATCTATAGGGGGCACATCCTTAATGGCATGACGGATACCCTCTTTGACATTTACTCCAACATGCTAGCCGCTAAGGAACTATGGGACACTCTTGAGGCACGATACAGGGAAGAGGATGCGATGAGTAAGAAATTTCTGGTTAGTCAATTTAATAATTACAAAATGGTAGATCATCATCCGGTTATGGAGCAATTCCATGAAATAGAGAGAATATTGAATAATTTTAAACAACATAATATGAATATGGACGATACGATTGTTGTATCTTCTTTGATTGACAAACTTCTGCCTTCGCGGAGAGACATTAAGAAAGGTCTCAAACACAAGAAGGAGGACATATCAATTGAGGAATTGGCTAACTACTTGCATATTGAGAAAGGATACAGGTTACAAGACGACAACAAAGACTGCCCCGGTGATGTTGGAAAGATCAATGTCATAGAAGAAGGACAATCAAGTAAATGACCCAAAAGAATCGGATACTGCCAAAAGAAACAAAATGACAAGAAGCCAAAACTGGTCTGTTGGGAGTGTCAGAAGCCCGGTCACCTAAGAAGGGACTGTTTCTGCCTTAAGAATAAGAAAGGCAAAGGGCTTGATCATCGCGTCAAAAATTCGAATGATAGATTCGAGGCGATGATATCGGAGATCAACATAGTCCAAAATGATGACTCTTGGTGGGTTGACTTGGTGGCCACGAAACATGTGTGTAAGGATAGGGGGTTCTTCAAGGAGCTTGAATCCATATGCAATGGAGCTGTGTTGTTTATGGAAAATAGAGCAACCGCACCGGTTAAGGGTAAGGGAAAAGTTGATTTACTTTTCACTTCTTGGAAAACCCTTACCCTGACCGACGTGTGCTATGCCCCGGATGTAAAGAAGAACCTTGTGTTTGGGGGCTTGTTGAATAGGTTCGGGTTCAAGTTAGTCTTTGAGGCCGACAAGTTTGTATCGAAAGGGGAGTCTTTGTTGGAAAGGGATACTTGTGTAATGGCATGTTCAAACTATGATAATAATAAAATTGCCAGTTCGGTTTATATGCTTAACTCTTCATTTTTATTGCATCAAAGATTAAGTCATGTAAACTTCCGTAGAATGCATGAAATGGCTAACTCTTCGTTGATACCACATATTGATAAAGTTGATGATAAATATAAACATGTATGTTAACAAAAATAACGAGGTTACCGTTTCCATCGGTTCAAAGAGAAAAAAATTTACTTGACTTAGTACATAGTGATTTCTGCTACTTTAAATATACTCCGACCATAGGAGGAAAAAAAACTTTATAACCTTCATTGATGATTGTTCGATGTGTATCTAATAAGCCATAAAGATGAATCACTAGATAAGTTTAAGGCATGTAAAGCGGAAACCGAACTACATTGTGAGACCTTCCTCAAACGGCTTAGATTGGTCCATGGTGGGGAATATTATGATTCTAAATATTTTAAAACCGCGGGTATTGTACATGAGGTCATTGCACTATGTTCGCCACAACAAAATGACGTGGCTGAGCGAAAAAATTAGACTTTAACCGAGATGGTGAATTCCATGTTATCTTCTTGTATGAACATTGGATCAAACGAGCCCCAAATTTGAACTATCTTAAAGTGTGGGGGGGGGGGGGGTGTAAAAAGTTAGGTGAGAGAGCCATTGATCCTATATTTGTTGGATATGCGCCACACAGTAAAGCGCATCGGTTCTATGTAATTGAATCAAATGACTATATCAATGTTAATACAATCATAGAATCGAGAGATGCCATTTTTTGTGAGAATCAGTTTACCTCTATTTCTAGACCAAGGGATTATGTACCGGTTGAGAATGACATTCCAATGTCATATGGTGGTGATCATCATGAGAGGGAAGAAATCCCCGAGAATGCTCTAGAACTTCGAAGGAGTAAGAGAGCAAAGAAAGAGAAATCTTTTAGGTCGGACTTCCACATATTTTTGGTAGAAGGTACGAGGATTGATATTGACCATGTAACTCCATATTGTTGTGTCATGGAGGCTTATCCCATGACTTTTGATGAGACTATGAGGTCTCATGATGCCTCGTTTTGGTAAGAGGCGGTGAATGATGAGATGGATTCCATCATGGGTAATAACACCTGGATATTAGTGGATCTTCCATGAGGAAACAAGCCCATCGAGTGTAAATGGATCTTCAAAAAGAAGATGAAAGTCGATGGACCTATAGATAAGTTCAAAGCCCAGTTGGTGGCTAAAGGTTTTACCCAAAAACATGGGATAGAATACTTTGGCACGTATGCCCCGATGGCAAGTATATTGATGATAAGAGTTTTAATATCTCTTGCCTCAATTTACAAGCTAGCGATTCACCAAATGTATGTCAAAACGGCATTCCTAAATGGTGAGTTAGAAGAGGAGGTGTATATGAAACAATCGGAAGGTTTTATAGTTCCATGCCAAGAGAGAAAATTATGTAAACTCGTACGGTCTCTGTATGGGCTAAAGCAAGCCTCGAAGAAATTGTATCAAAAATTTGATCAGGTTGTTCTAAACAACGGATTCATTATAAATGAATTGGATAAGTGTGTCTATAGCAAGTTTGAGAATGGCAAAGGAGTCATTATTTATTTGTATGTCGATGGCACGCTGATATTGGGTACTGACTTGGACCAAATGGAGATAGCTAAACTATTTCTCTCAATGAACTTTTCTATGAAAGACATGGGTGAGGCTGAGGTTATCCTCGGTACAAGGATTTTAAGGAATGGCGATACACTATCCTTGACTCAGTTTCACTATATTGAAAATATATTGAATAGATTCAACTATGGTGCTTATGCACTGCTGTCCATTCTAAGGGACCCAAATGTGAAGCTTCTACCGAATGTGGGAGCTCCGATGTCACAGTTGTAGTATGCTCGAGTCATTGGATGTCTCATGTATGCTATGACTAGCACAAGGCCCGATATAGCCTTTGCTATTGGAAAGCTAAGTAGGAATACAAGCAATTCGAGTAAGTTACATTGGCATGCAGTGTATAGAGTACTGAAGTACCTTAACAAAACCATGGACTATGGTATTTCTTATGCAAGGTATCCTCCCATTTTGGAAGGGTACTCTGATGCCAGTTAGATCTCCGATGTGGAAGATCATGCATCCACAAGCGGATGGGTATTCTTGCTTGGTGGGGATTCGGTTTATTGGGGTTCTAAGAAACAGACATGTATATCTAAATCTACTATAGCGGCGGAGTTTATAGCTCTTGCGTCTGCGGCTCAAGAAGCCAAGTGGTTAAAAGATCTCGTGTGTGATATTCCTTTGTGGCATAAGCCAATCTCACCGACATCTAGCCACTATGATAGTCAGGCTACGCTTTCAAAAGCGTACAGTGAGGTGTGCAATGGAAAGTCCAGACACATTGGTATAAGACATAGTATTGTGAGACAAGTTATTTGAGAAGGTGTCATCACCGTGGACTTTGTGAGAACAAGTCAAAAATCTAGTGGATTCATTTATGAAAGGCCTAGCTAGAGACTTGGTTTTGAAAACGAATGAAGTGATGGGATTGAGACCTGTCATTTGAACTCGCCCATGATTGACCCTCAACTTGACGCTTGGTACAACGCCAGGTCTCGAGTTCAATGAGAGAGATTTATCATCTATGTGACTGCAAGCACTAAAAGAGAATTTTCCATCCCGTGTGTGAAAGTGCTTGGTAACCTGTGTCAGAGATACTAAGAGAATGAGCTTATGCTCTTAATGGACCCGAGTGTACTATTATTTAATGTCGTGTGGCAAGGACATGATCAATAGGGTCCACCTTAGTGAGTGAAGTTTTGGTCGCTTCAAGGAGTGATTTTTAACTAAGGGTTTGGCTCTAAAACACTCACAAAGGGTACAGGACAAGAGGCCACAAATGTGTCAATCTTAAAGTTGTAGGGTGTGTACAGGGAGTACACCTTGTGTGTGGAGATGTGTTTGGTTTGTCAAATGGGATGTATGGAACAAAGCTTGATCTACCATTTTCATTTTGATTAACTATAAACGTGTCTTCACTAGCTGAGGTTCAATCGAGAGACACCCTCATTGATCCATAATAAGGCCTCCTTTCATTTTGAGATGTTGTATATGAGAATGATTGTATTTTAAAAATGGTGGGGGAATGTTGATGTGTTTTCAAAATAAGTGTAATGAATAAAGTGTTTGAGAAGTGTTCCATAATTAATCCAAGTGTTTTTAACTTGTATAAGGTGTGTGTCGATACACAATCCTGTAGAACCAATCCAACGTTGCTATGTGTCGACACACAGGTACCATGTGTCGACACACAGCTTTACAGAACTGCAGATGGGGCTCTATGTGTCAACACACAGTCTTGCAGAAAGGTGTTTTGTTAAAGTGAGTGTCGACACTCACTTCGACGCACAAAATTACAGTTACGTGAGTGTCGATCTGTGTGTTGACACACAGCTTCGACACACGGGGCAGTTATGACCATAACTTATGAGGTTTTTTCCCAGTTTTTGGCAATTGATTTTGGGTTATTTGGGACATCTTATCAAGTATATATATATATTCCTCTTTTGGTCTTCGAAAAAGATAGAAAAAGAATGCATATGAATCTTGTGAAAGATTGAAAGAAAGATTGTGAAAGTTCTCGCAAACTTCATTCTCTATATCTCTCTCTATTCCTCCTCTTACACATCTTCTCTTCATTGTTTTGGTTTTCGTTGTATCCCCAAGACTATTTCATAGGCCGATATAAGTATTAAGGAAAGTGATCATACAGTCTCGACACTTGAGATCTTCTAGTTACCCGATTGGAAGGAATTTGCACCAACAATAAGTAGCAGTATATGAGTTTTAATGGATCATTTGATGAAATAACAAGATATTTTCTCCTTCTCGTCTCCTTCTTCTATATTCTCTTCTCATCTCAAACCCTAACTTCCCTAGGTTATGATCTATGATCACAACAATTAGTATCATAGCTTTGTGTTGCTACCATTGTTTCAATCTGGCTAAAGGAAAGAAACAATCGACTATAGCTTCCAATGCAGCTGGGGATAGCTGTTATTCGGAAAGAGTCAATTATAGAAACAACTGTAAGACTTGGCTATTGCTATTAGTAATTTGAACCATATGCAGGAGCAAACACAACAACAGATTTCTAGTATGCAAGACAAGGTGAATCATGGTTTGGGTGCTAAATTGTCAGATGCTGCACCATCAATTGGATTGTCAGGAAGGCCACCTGATCCATTTTTTCTTTTCTCCAAGATCCAAGATACTGGCATTGAGCATTCTCAGCTAGGCAGGTCTTCTTTAAATTTCAGACAATCAAAGGCGGAATTGGATCGCTTTAATGGTTAACAACCTCAATCTTGGATTAGAAGATGCGAAAGGTGCTTTCGTTTTTATGGAGTAGCTAATACCCAGAAAGTTGAGATTGCTTTTATTTACCTCCGTGGTGATTAAGAGGTATGGTTCTACAGCCTGATTACAAGCCATCCTAATTTGTCATTGAAGGAATTTATGGATGAAATGTGTGAGAGATTTGGGGATGAGGATCCTCGTGATATGTGGATCATTTTAATAAACTTTCCCAGATTGATTCTATGAAGGATTACACAACTAAATTCAAGCACTTAAAAGCTAGAATGATGAATGTTAACTCGAGGGCTAGTGAAGGGTATTATATCTCAAGCTTTATTAGTGGCTTGAAACCAAAAATCAAGAACCCGGTGGAGGCTTTTAATCCTCAGACTCTCTCCCAAGCTTATTGAAAAGCGAGATTATTTGAGAATTCAGTCACGGGTCTCATTAAAGTCGCTCGAACTGTGGTTCCTCCCTCTGTTAGCTCTCAAGTCCCAAATTCCACCTAGGCCAAACCTTTGAGTTTAGAAGAAAACAAAGCACATAAATGCAATCAAAAGTACTTCTTTAGCCATAAATGCAACCCACTGCTACTGATGTAAGTAGTGGATAGTGAACAAGATGATGAGGGAGAAATTTCTATTAGAACCTTCACAGGCAATGGATCTCACAACTCCATTAGAATTAGTTGAATGGAAAAGCAGAAATCCCTATTGATACTCATCGATAGTGGAAGCACTCATAGCTTTCTTGATCCAAAGATTGCAAGGTTAACTGGACATGAGCTGATCAAGACGTTTCCTTTATCTGTTATAGTTGTAGATGGCAATACAATGATTACTCAAACTGAGTGCAAGCAGTTCACTTCGGAAATGCAGGGCCAACAGTTCATTTATGACTTCAGAATCTTGAAAGTTGGGGGTTTGTGATATTGTGTTGGATGTGGATTGGATGAAAACCATAAGCCTAATTGTTTTTGATTTTACAAAACTCTTTATTTCCTTTAAAGGGGACAATATTGCTGTCAAGCTTCAATGCATTACTGATTAGGGTCCCTTGCAAATGATGAGCTGCAAACGTTTATCTAGGGTGATCAAGAAAGGATCTTATCAATGGATTGGCCAATTATATGCTTGGAGTTCTGCACCAGTGGGTAAACAGTTATTACATGGTTGCAATAATCTATGTGAAGTTCCCTCTCAACTCCCTCCAAAGAGAACCCTTTATCATGCTATTCCACTAAAACCAAATGCATCTTTAATTAATCTTCAACCTTATAAATATCCTCACTCACAGAAAAGTGAGATTGAAAGACAAGTAGATGAATTACTTAAAACAAATTTCATTAGGCTGAGTAATAGTCAATTTTCCTCTCTTGTCATCCTTGTCAAGAAAAATGATGGCTCATCTAGGATGTGTGTTGATTATAGGCACCTAAATTCTCTCACTGTCAAAGATAAATTCCCAATTCCAATCATTAATGAACCCTTTATATTAGGTACTGATTCTAGTCACAGTGGGATTGGAGCTGTTCTGATGCAATGTGACCAACCTATTGCTTTTCTAAGTCAGTCTCTCAGTCTTAAGCATATGGGACTCTCCATTTACGAGGAACAATATTTGGCCATTTTGTTGGCTGTGCAAAAATGGCACTACTACCTTGAGGGGCATCATTTCATAACTCAAACGAATCGTGAAAGCCTAAAACACCTTCTTGAACAGAAGATTACCACTAGAATCCAGAGCAAAGGTCTCAAGAGGATGATTGGTCTTGATTATTTAATTCGGTATTGTAAAGGTAAAGAAAATGTGGTTGCTGATGCCTTGTCTTGAAAGCCAGAGGATGTATCTTCAGCCCAATTGGGTGCAATTTTGCCATGTACCCTGCTTGGATGGCTGAGGTCCATTGATCTTATGTTGGAGACTCTTTTACTCAATCTATTATCACAGCTCATTTGGTTAAGCCTACTTCAGTGCCTGATACTTCAGTGAATGATGGTTTTATTCATTTTAGAGGCAAGGTTTACATTAGTTCTGCTACAAAACTGAGGCAACAACTATTTTTGACTTTACACTCTTCTCCTTTAGGAGGTCATTCTGGTATTTGAGGCACATATCAATGCTAAAGCCTTGGTTTCACTGGAAAGGCATGAAAAGGGAGGTTATACAGTGGGTTCAGACTTGCGATGTTTGTCATCGCACTAAGAGTGAACATGTTCCTTACCCTGGTCTTCTGCAGCCTCGTCCTATTCTAGATTAGGCTTGGAAGAACATCAGTATGGATTTTATTGAGGGTTTGCCCAAATTTGAGAGGAAAACCATCATATGGGTGGTAGTTGATCGTTTCATCAAATATAGTCATTTCTTTGCTCTTGAACACCTTCTCACGGCTGCTCAATTGGCTTAGTACTTTCTTGACCATGTTTACAAACTCCATGGGCTTCCAGAAACCATTGTCTTTGATTAGGACAAACTGTTTACAAGCAACTTTTGGTAAGAGCTTTTTCAATTGTTAGGGACTACTCTTGCTTTGAGTTCCTCTTACCATCCTCAGTATGATGGCCATATTGAAAGATTAAATCAATGTCTTGAACAATATTTGCATAGTGTGACATTTCAACACCCTCACAAGTGGATTCGTTGGCTTTCTTCTGCTAAATTTTTGTACAACACTCACTTTCGTTCTTCATTGGGTAGCACCCCTTTCTTTTCCTTGTATGGCTATGACCCTTCTTTCCCTATTCTGACAGAAGATCTTAGCTCTCCTGTTACTGAGGTGGAAGATTTATTGAAACAGCGACATTGTGTGGTTCAATAACTCAAAGATCAGTTGCAAATAGCACAAGGCATATTGAAGTTCTTTGTTGATCAGAAACGTTCAGAACGTCCATTTAATGTGGGTGATCTTGTTTGTTTGAAGCTTCAACCCTATAGACAATCCTCAGTTGCAGTTCGCAAGAGTGTGAAGTTGTGTGCTCGTTTCTATGATCCTTATACAATACTTGAGAGGGTTGGTCCTCTGGCTTATTGCTTGGATTAACCTTCTGATGCTCTTGTTCATCCCATGTTTCATGTGTCCCTTCTTAAGAAGAAAATACAGGCTGATGCTCCTAGCTAATCGCACCTCTTGTCATAGATGCTGCTTAGTTCGTTGTCTCAAGGTCCTACTGCTGTTTTGGAGACTCATGTTGCCAGGGTCCAGAATTGATCTATTACTCAATGCTTGATTCTATGGACAAACTTGAGTCCATCTGAGGCCACTTGGGAAGCTAAGTCCCTTATCAAGAGCCAGTTTCATTCCTTTGATTCCTGAGGCAAGAATCTTGTCGGGTGGGGGAGTATTGTCATGACTTATATTCTTAGAGTTAAAATTGTATGTTAGTTGATCTTGAGATATTGGCGGGAAATTTGGTTGCGGTTCAATTATAAGTTTAGGTGGCAAAGAGGCCTAGTGTTCACTAGTTGCAATATTCTTGTATTCATTGATATAAGTAGCGGTAAATGAGTTGTAATGGATCATGTGATGAAATAACAAGATATTTTCTCCTTCTCATCTCCTTCTTCTATATTCTCTTCTCATCTCAAACCCTTAATTTCCGAGATCACAACACGTTTACACCCCTAATCACTCTTTTGCATAGGATTAACTTTGCACAATTTCTTTAGTCGGCTATGAAATTCTATGCTACTATTTTGACAACACTAGGACATACTATTGCTCCATTTGGCCTTTCGAACTCATCAAGAATCATGTGATCATTCTTGACGTGTATAATATTATTTACGATGGATTTGATAGTGTGTTTATTCATCATGTTTGAGGCGGAGTTCGATAGGATGAGAGTCGAACTAAAGCTTTGGCTACACGCTCGAATTTGTATTTCCCAGGAGAGAAAGAACGGAGCATGTATTGCCAAAGAGAGAGAAATGACCGAACCTATTTCTTGAGGAGAGAGAGGTGCATGAGAGAGAGAAGAAGATTGGTTGGGGGGGGGGGGGGGGGGGGGGTGAGTATTTTTGGGTTTGGTTTCATAATTTAATGTGCGAGGCTTTAATACCTCTTGGGCTTTGAATACAATTGTTAGATAAATAACCATCATAAACAAAGGGGATTGAGGAGTATAATCAAGAACAGCAATATTTACGTGGTTTAGGTGAAGCCTATATCCATAGAAGGGGCGCATTAATCATTATATCATTGAAAATGAGACGTCTCAACTTTCAATCATTTTCAACCTTAATGTTAACATACCTATCTCTAGTGTACATATGGAACCTCACACACTAAAACCCTAATGTGTCATGGGCCTAAATCAAATCAGCCCAAACTTTTTTACTTTTTAAACATGGCCTTAACTAGGTTCGATGCATAACCCAACATAATATTAGTGTGTTGTTACCCAGTTTTTATATAGTAGCAACCTGCTCATTTATATTTATAGCACACTCGGCCTTCTACAATAGCAAGCTGCTTGATTATACTCATAACAAATATAAACATAAAAAAGTGGCAAGCACAAATGAAGCTTTTACTTGTTCATACATGTATGCATATGGGCTTACATCTTCGAATATAAGAGTTCATGTGCAAACACAAATAAGATTTCACCCGTATACAACTCATCAATCTTGGATCATAACATAGGTAGGAGAGCAAGAGAGTAAGAGATGAGAAAGAAGTGAGATTGAGATGAGAAGTAGAGAGAATTGAGAGGAGAAGAAGATATTTTCTATTTCATCAATACCTCTTACAAATGAAGAACAAGCCTACTTATACCTTTCAAACAAAAGGCAGCAAAAATACAATCAAAATATCTAAGCCACTTAACCACTCTAACCAACATTCCCTCCATAACTAGATATTAAGAGCTAAAGCATTACACGGTTAATTGGAAGCTAATACAAGAATCTATTACTTAACCAATTGATACTCCCCCCAAGAAAATATTCTTGTCTCGAGAATCAAAAGCAGGGAATTGACTCTTAATGAACTTAAGATCTTCCTAAGTTGCATCAGATTTTTGGAGGTCTGCGCATTGAATCAGAACTTGCTGGACCTTCTCGCCTTGCTGTAGAACAGTGCGGGAATCCAGAATTGCCAATGGTTTTTAAAGGATAATGCCATTTGATGATGCAATAGGAGGTGGAGCTAAACATTCTATATCAACAACAATGTGTTTCTTTAATAGAGATACATGAAAGACTGGATAGATAGCAGCATTCGAAAGAAGATCCAAGTGATAAGCCACTGACCCCAGCTTCTGCAGAACCTTGTAGGGACCAAAATATCGAGCACTCAGCTTCACATTCTTGCGTACTCCCATAGAAGATTGATGGTAAGGCTGTAATTTCAAGTACATCATATGTCCAACTTCAAAGGATCGATCAATTCTTCTTCTATTTGCAAAGAATTTCAATCGAGATTGGGCTAGCTGTAGATTGTCCTTCAGCTGTTGAACTAACTGTCTCCTTTGTTGAAAAATGTCTCTGACTTCAGTTACATCAGTTGTGTCATTTTGGAACACAATTGGAAATGGAGTATCGTAGCCATATGGAGCTTTGAATGGAGTGGTGCCTAAAGAGGAATAAGTATGCGTATTGTAGCAAAATTCTACCAATGACAGCCACGCGTATCACTGTTTGGAATTATGAAATGACATACTACGCAAAATATTGCTCCAACATTGGTTCAACCTCTCAATCCGACCATCCGTTTGGGGATGATAAGAAGAACTTAGAGCAAGAGTTGATCCCAAAAGCTTGAATAATTCTTGCCAAAAATTATTTGTGAAGAGATTGTCCCGATCAGATAAGATGGTTTGAGGGAGACCATGAAGTTTATAAATGTTATTTAAGAACACCTTTGCAAGTATTTCAGCACATATAGGATGATTAAGCGCAATGAAATGATCATACTTTGTAAATGTATCTACCACCACCCAAATGATCTCCTTCCCCTCACACTTGGGCAGCCCCTCTATGAAATCCATACTAATGTGTTGCCATGCCCCTTCTGGAATTGGAAGAGGTCGAAGTGTCCCCGGATAAGGAACATGATCACTCTTTGTGTGCCGGCATACATCACAAGTCTGCACACATTCTATTATTTCCTTCTTCATTTCTTGCCAATGAAAGTGCTGCTTAATTCTTTGGTAAGTCCCTTCAATACCTGAATGTCCCCCCAAGGCTGAAGAATGGAATGCCATGACGACTTGCTTCCTCAAATCTATGGCTGTTCCAATGTAAACCTTGCCCCTAATTCTGATAATGCCATTGATCAAGATAACATTAGTTGTAGCAGCCTCTGTTTAAGGCCCCTGGACACTCAAGGCTGTTATAATCTCATGAGCAAACTGATCTGCTGCATAAGACTTGTACAGTTCACCCATCCAAGAAGGCAAAACAGCTGTATAGCTGAACAAAATGCTGAATTACTTCCTTCCTATCTTCTTGACATAGCATTAGCAGCAGTGTTTTCCTTCCCTTTTTGATACTGAATGGAATAATCCAAACCCAACATCTTCTTCAATCCTTGCGCTGCACCTTGGTGGTAATCTTTTGCTCCAAGAGATATTCTAGACTCTAATGGTCTATTTTGATCACAAAGTGATGGCCCTTAAGATACTGTCTCCACTTCTGCATTGCCATCAAAATAAATAAGTACTTCTTCTCATAAATTGACAAGCTCAAATGTCTTGGGCTCAAGGCTTGGCTGAGGTAAGCAATAGGCTTCCCTTGTTAAGACAACACTGCTCCTACTCCCCTACTACAAGCATCAGTCTCTATAACAAAGGACTCACTAAAGTAAAGCATCCTTAACACTTGAGCTGTACACATTGCCAATTTTAAGTTCTCAAAAGCTTCTTGAGCTGTTGGAGACCAAACAAAGGAATCCTTCTTGAGAAGATCATTCAAGGGCTTAGCAATGACTCCATAGTCTAGGATGAACTTCCTGTAATAGCCTATGAGGCCTAAGAACCCTCTGAATTGCTTAAGGGAAGTGGGGACTGGCCACTCTTTCATAGCTTGAACCTTGGATGCATCAGTAGCAACCCCTTCATAAAAAAGTACATGACCTAAGTGTTCTACTTGAGTTTGGGAAAAGGAATACCTGGGCTGTGTTTGGAGTATAGAATTGGGGCCCAAAATTTCAATTTTGTTATTTGATTCACCTGCTGGAATTAGAATTACAATTCTACTGCCAAATTTCATGGAATTGGATTTTAACTGAAAGTCATACTTTCCAATTCCTTGGGGCGTGGGTGAGGAATTACAATTTCATTTTAACTGCATTGACCTAAAACCCAAAATGACCCTATTTGACTAACCCAAATACAAGATGACTCAAAATCTAAAGACTTAGACACAACCTAAATTTGTCCCAAACCTCGAAACAACCCAACTCGAATGCCTTGAACTTGAAATGACCGTAATCATCTTAACTCAAAGTCTAAAATGACCCAATTTAATTGACCCGAACTCGAGATAACTCAAATCCAGAAAATAAAACTACTCGACTTAAATGTGGTGTAAACAATCTGAGCCAAAGTGGAAATGATCCAACCAATTGACCCAAAACTTAATACGATCCATACCCAAAATGAACCAACCTATCTCAAACTCGGGCTAAAATGACTCGAAATTGGAAATGATACAACCTATTTGTCCCAAAACTAAGATGACTCGAGTTTGAAATGACCTAAATGAACTTAAACTGATCGTAACTAGCCTAAATCCTGAAAAGCCCTGACTCGATGAACTGAAAATTCAAAATAACTTGAACATCAAATGATTTGACGCGATACTCGTTCCAATTTGACTCGAAAATAAAATAACTCGAACTCAAAGAAAATCGCTCTGACCATAGTAACTTGAACGCAATGTGAACCATTCCGGCTAAAATCCAATTGCAGTTGATTTAAAAATTGAAACACTCCAACTCGATTAACCAAAAACCCTTAATGATTTAAATCATTATGTAATTATAATTCCAACTTCTAATTCCTTTGATAAACCAAACAATGAAGTTTCAATTCCATCAGAATTGGAATTGGAATTGCAATTACACAGTTCAATTCCAATTCTATTTGCCAAACAGAGCCTTGGAGAGTTTGACAAAGAGTTTGTGCTTGCGCATGGTATTAAAGACTTGAAACAGGTGGGAAACATAAGCCTTCAGTCTTGGGCTATAGACTAATATGTCATCAAGGAAGACAAGAACAAATTTTCTCAAGAATGGCTTAAAGGTGGAGTTCATTAAGGCTTGAAAGTGGCAGGAGCATTGGATAAACCAAATGTCATATTCACAAACACAAAGTGTCCATGATGTGCTCTAAAGGCTATTTTGTGTATGTCTTTCTCTACTACACGAATTTGATGATAACCTTGCCTCAAGTCTAACTTTGAGAAGTAAACTGCACCATGGAGCTCATCTAGTAAATCATCAATGATGGGAATTGCAAATTTGACTTTAATGGTGAGTGAATTCAATTGCCTATAGTCAATACACGTTCGAGATGTTCCATCTTTTTTCTTAACCAAAATCATTGGGGAAGCAAAGGGACTGTGGCTATGCCTGATGAAATGAGTTTTCAATAGCTCCTCCACTTGTCTTTCAATCTCATTCTTTTGAGAACGGGGGTATTTATATGGCCTTATATTGATTGGGTTAGAGTTTACTTTGAGTGGAATAGCATGGTCTAAGGGTCTTTTGGGGGGCAAGGAAGTTGGTTGTGTTAGGAATAGTATCCTAAAATCCGAATTTATCTATTAATATTATTTTATTAAAAAATAAAATTAAAGTTTCAGTGGTTTCCTTATTAAATTTGTTTAAGCGAGCATTTCTACTGCATGTGATTTTCTTTTAAGCATCATCCATGAGATGGAAAGAGTCATAAGATTACATTTTACATGTTTGTTCTAAGTGGATAATGAGATTAAGCCACATATAAATTTGGAACAATTGGTATGGAATGTTATTTGAATAACTCGTGGTCGTTGATGAGCTTGGGCCACTTGTATGGTAAGACTATGACTTAACACTTTAGATGACTTGTCTTGGTCATGTGGATGGTGATCCAAAAGTGTTAGGTTGGTGTGTTTAATAAGATTGACACACTGAGTTGGACCATATGAATTACTTGTTTCCAGACTACTATCAGAGATGAGTGATTCATGTTATACTGTTTGAACGATGGTTCTAAATTCTGAGAGTATTCTGGACTTGTGCATGGAGCGTTAGTTACTTTGGTATAATATAAGTAAGGTCTAAATGTATGACTGAATTCCCATGTATACTGGATAGCGGTGTGAATTGTGACGAGGATTAGGTATTCAACTGGGAATCTACAGTCTCTTATGAGATACAGATATCCCCTTAGTTGATTCGCAAGTATTTGAATAGTTTAGAAACTTTGGGCAAAGTATTCCAAGTGTTTGACATTTGAAATTTATACTGTGAATATGTTCAAGTATAAATGAATTATTTAGTGAGGGCGAGTCGGTAACTAATGGAGCAGCTGTGAGAAGGTTAATGGTAGTATTTATACCTATTCTTCGTCATTGACATCTAGCAGATGGGTTGTTGCCATCAATACAGTCTATTTAGGAAGTATCGAATAAATGAATTAAGTCTAGAGTGCAGTGGGATTTATTTAGTGAAATTAAGTCCCATTAAATGGTAATTAAATTATATCATGAGATGACTACTTTATTCATTTGGAGCTAGAGTTAGATTGTCCCCGAGGTCCCTGTGCAAGCCTCTATATTTATTGCCATCGAAAAAATATTAAAGAATTCATTAGATGAATTATTTATCCATGAGATGGGTAAATTTAATTTTGTCAAACATTATTCGTGACATGAATAAAAGTTAAAAATTATAAAATAAAATAATTTTGAAAAACTAAAATTCATAAGATGAATTTTTACATGTGGGAAACAAAAAAAAAAAAAAAAATTGCAAAATAACCCGTGCAAGGGTCTATTCGTGTGCTCATAGATCAACCAACCAACGCATAACACAGGCCTGGGGGCCATATACATGAGCATGGGTGGGTGAATCACGGCCCGCCACGTGGCATGCGGTGTAATTTAAAATAACAGGCAGCTCTTGTGTAATGAAATGCCGCGTTTTGCCTTGGTTTTAATTGAAACGGTTTGTTTCGTTTTTAACTGAGCAATTTCCACGTCGATTTCCCAGCTCTTTTTCACTCTGGTAGACTATTATAAATAGAGGTTCCTAGTTCATTAGTCTGGTATCAATTCTAAATTAAGGGTTCTAGAAGGTATTGACTTTCAGAGATCCTAATTGGAGAGAAAAATTTCTGTTGAAAATTTTCTTTCCTAGTTTAATATTTTTCGGGGCCCACTTTCCGGATGATTCGAGGTCAGTTTGTAAGAGACCGATGGGTCTCAGCTTTCTCAATCTCTTGGAGTTCTTATTGTTGTAGTTTTCTTATATTGAAGCAATTTCGGGTATGTTCTTCTTTTTTTCTCTTTTAGTTTTCGCTTTTTTATTTATTTACAGTTTTTCTTATTACGTCTGTTATAAATTCATGTTATTGTTATGAATGTATTAGAGTAGAGGCATATAGATTTAAATTAGGAATTTAAAATCAACCTTAGGTTTAAACTTAAGAATTTTAAACCCTTCTGTTGCGTTAACTTAATTAAACTTGGGAGGAGTTTTGAAATCCATCCAACAACAACCAGTATCAGAGCAAAGGGATCTATAGAGATAACCCTATTCCAGGGAACTCTCGTGCGTGAGATGTAACGAAGCGTGACTCTCCGACCGGGGGCTTAGGTAGCGAGAAGAGTCTCCTACACTGAGTGCTCTGATATGTGCACTTTGTTGTGACCATAGTTGGAGAATTGTGAATCCAACAATTGGCATCAGAGTTAGATTATTTAATAACTAGATTAGTTCTTCCCAACAATTGGTATCAAAGTCAGCCACTGATTACATTTATAATATACATGAATATGTATAATAAGATCGAAATAAATAGACTTGCGATTTAATAAAATAAAGATTTTATTGAGAAGAAAAGATTCTTGGAAGTAACGATTTAAATTGTTTAAATCGCTTGTGAATTAATAGTTAATTAGATTGTTTAAAGTAATAATTTAAAATTTTTAAATAATTAATTAATTAATATTTAATTAGGTCGTTTAAGGTGACAATTTAAATTGTTTAAATCGTTAATGAATTATTTGTTAATTCGGATTTGTCAATTCATGAAATTACATTCATATTATACGCATGATGAGATTGTGCATATTTAATCATGATTTTTAAAATTGGATAAAATTGATCTAATGAGATTAGATTTAATTAATTTTAAATTAAATATTTTAGTATTTAAATTTTTAAAAAAATCTAGAGACGTCAGCGTTGACGTTAGAGAATTTTAAAAAAAAATTTGGGGCGTGTAGATGTCAGTACCGGTTTACATAATAATTAAAAATTATTTTTATTAATTAATTTAATTTTATATTGGGATTCTAAAATTAGATTATGAGATAATCTAAAATGTAAGACGGTACTATTTTAATTAAAATTAAATTTTCTTAATTAGTTAATTTTTAGAATAAGATTCTAAAGGGGATTATGGCATAATCCAAGTTGTAAATGCAAGTTAAAACCACTAGTTTATAAAAATCAAGTGGGAGCAAGGTCCCATTTTTGAAACCTCACGGTCTCCATTACCGGTCTAGCAGTATAGTAGATCGATAGACCCCAATGCGAAGGATGTTGGTTTGCATATTATAGGGTTAGACTTCTATTTGGATAAACCAAAGTGCAAAGAAGCGATGTGACCACGCTGCCGTGGAGTATTATGTGTATTTGTATGGAGGTTTAGGTAATGGTTTACAATTGACTAGCATGATGCATTATCCTTCCCGATGAGCTCAGTTGTGTTATATTAGAGACTAAGGTAAAGTGGTGAGTTAATCATGTTTAGTAAGAGTTACAAAACAACATGTTAATTGAGAATAGTTCTAACCCAAACTAGCTTCGTGCGACCCTGTTGTCGGGGAGTAAGGAGTGGTGTGTTTGTGTCATCATTGCATGCATGATAGTACAGTTTTGTGGATACCTGATTGATTGTGTTTTCTAAAATAAAAGAATAT
Organism: Simmondsia chinensis; assembly: GCA_018398585.1. NCBI lineage: Eukaryota > Viridiplantae > Streptophyta > Magnoliopsida > Caryophyllales > Simmondsiaceae > Simmondsia > Simmondsia chinensis. Next base: position 21,809,139 of record JAGTTD010000016.1, read on the forward strand.
ATATCACTGTATTATATATGACTTTTGTTAGATAGTTACACAAATGTTTGCATTTACAGTATTTTGAAACAGATATGGCTGGTGAACTTCACTCATTTCTAATACATAATGTACTCATTGGACCAAATCACTTTGCATGGAAAAATAAGTTGGACTTAGTTATTACTCATAAGGGACCTACTAGAAAGAAAGGAAAGGGCAATGTTGCATTATAGCACGAAGTCCAAAAAGAAGTTAGTAAAAGGAAAATGTTTCTTTTGCGGAAAAATTGGCCACTGAAAACGGGGGGGGGGAACTGCACTAAGTACGTAGCTTCTCTTCCTGCAAAGACTACTAAGCCATTTGGCGAAGATATGTTGATATCTCACTTAGTTGAGCCATGCACAGTTGAGAGTCCACCAGGTTCCTGGTGTGTGGACTCAGGTTCAACTGACATGTTTGTAATATGTTACAGGGGCTCAGGCTAACCAAAAGGCTGCATGATGGGAGCTGTACCTGATGGTCAGGGACGGTACAAGAGTAGTGATATTTAGTGTAGGAGATGTTAGCTTAGTCTTTAGTGCTAGAGTTTTTGATTTTAAAAGATTGTTTATTTGTACCTACTCTGCGCAAGAATTTGATTTTTGTATCTCGTTTTATGAATAATTGTTATTATGAATCGTTTAGTACAAGAAATAAAATGTTTATTTGCTGAGTACATGAATAGATATTTCATTCATATTATTCTCCAAAAATGAATCTAACACAAGCTCACTTGTTCAATTTCCTAAGAGAAAACACCCTGAAAGGGATAATGCCTACACATGGCACCAATATTTAGGTCACATTAATTCGAACAGGATCCAAAGACTGGTGAAAGATGGACTGATAGAGGCTTTGGACTTGAAGTCATTACCAGTCTGCGAATCTTGCATATAAGGAATGATGACCAAGTCTGTCTTTAAGAGTAAAGGGGTGACTTGCTTGAGCTAGTTCACACATATGTATGTGGACTAATGAATGTTCAGACATGAGGTGGGTATGAGTATTCATCACATTCACTGATGATTACTCAAGATATGGATATATTTACCTAATAAGACATAAGTTAGACTTTTTTTGAAAAGTTCAAAGAGTACAAAGCTGAAGTTGAAAGCAATTAAGTAAACAGGTTTAGTCACTTCGATCAGATCGAGGTGGTGAATATCTTTCGGGTGAGTTTTTGGATTTCCTAATTGCAAATGGTATAAGATCTCAGCTTTCTGCTCTGGGTATACCGTAGTTGAATAGTGTTGCAGAAAGAAGGAATAGGACATTGTTAGAGAGGGTAAGGTCCATAATGTGTCATGCTGCTTTACCAATCTTTTTTTTGGGTTATCCCAAAGGAATAAGGATGGTCTTTTCTATAGTTCTTTTGAGCAAAAGGTTTTTAGTAAATATAAGAGCGAAATTTTTAAATGAGGATTTTGTAGTAAACTACAAAAGTACAAGCAAAGTAGTGTTAGAGGATTTAAAAGAAAAATGACACTAATTCTGAAAAGCTAGACACAACTCAGGATATAGTGGATGCATTAGATGCACCTATTGTTACGGTTGAGAATGTTCTAAGTACATGAGAGCTTAGGTGTAGTGGGAGGTTTGTTAGGGCACCTGACAGGTTCATGGCGGGAGCCTTAATGGTTGACCGTGACATTGAATTTGATTCTCTCAGGTACAATAATGCAATTAAAGACAAGGATGCTGACCAATGAGTCTTAGCAATGAAATTTGAGATAGAATTTATGTATTCTAATCAGGTTTGGGATCTTGTAGAGGCGCATGTTGGAATTAAGCTCATTGGTTGTAAATGAGTCTATAAGAGCAAATGACGAGTGGGCGGGAAGGTATAGACCTTCATGGCAAGACTGGTTGCTAACGGTTTTATACAAAAGGAAGGATTTCATAATAATGAGACCTTTTCACCAGTAGCCATGTTAAAGTTCATAAGGATACTCCTATCCATTATAGCTCATTATGAGATTAGGCAAATGGGTGTCAAAATGGGCCTTTTGAATGGTCAGTTTCATTGGCAAAAATCAGGAGCATATGGTATGCAAGCTGAAGAAGTCCATTTTTGGACTGAAGTAAGCATCATGCTCATGGAATATTATATTCAACGGAGCGATTACGTCTTATGGTTTTGAGCAATTGGTTGACGATCAAGAGAAAGTAGTGACTTTCTTAGTATTATACGTTGACGATATACTACTCATTGGGAATGATGTAGGGGTGTTATCAGCTATAAAGATTTGGTGAGCTAGTTCCAGTTGGCTATACGGATTTAGACTTCCAGTCAGATGGGGATGCTAGATGAACGATGTCTTGGCATGTCTTTACCCTTGGAGTAGGAGCCATTAGTGGGAGGAATGTCCAACAGTGTTGTATTGCTGACTCCACCATAAAGGCTAAATACGTTGTAGCTTTAGAAGCTGCAAAGAGGGGCATGTAGGTTCAGATGAAGTAGTTGACTTTACTAAGAACTTGGCACAGTAGACCTTTGGTTCATACATAAAAGAGATGAGCATAAAAGCTGTCATAAATTGGATTTAGGACAAGTGGGAGATTGTTAGGAATAGTATCCTAAAATCCCAATTTATCTATTAATATTATTTTATTAAAGAATAAAATTGAAGTTCCAGTCCCTTCTTTGTTAAATTTGTGTAAGCGAACATTTATACTGCATGTGATTTTCTTTTAAGTATCGTCCATGAGATGGAAAGAGTCCTCAGATTACATTTTACATGTTCGTTCTAAGTGGATAATGAGATTAAGCCACATATAGACTTGGAACAAATGGTATGGAATATTATTTGAATAACTCGTGGTCGATGATGAGCTTGGGCTACTTGTATGGTAAGACCATGACTTAACACTTTAGATGACTTGTCTTGGTCATGTGGATAGTGATCCAAAAGTGTTAGGTCGGTGTGTTTAATAAGATTGACACACTGAGTTGGACCATATGGATTACTTATTTCTAGACTACTATCAGAGATGAATGATTCATGTTGTACTGTTTGAACGAAGGCCTTAAATCCTGAGAGTATTCTGGACTTGTGCATGGAGCGTTAGTTACTTTGGTGTACTATAAGTAAGATCTAAACATATGATTGAATTCTCACGTACACTGGGTAGCGGCGTGAAGTGTGACAAGGATCGGATATTCAATAGGGAATCTACAGTCTCTTATGTGATACAGATGTCCCCTTAGTTGATTCGCAAGTATTTGAATAGTTTGGAAACTTTAGCCAAAGTATTCCAAGTGTTTGACATTTGAAATTTATACTGTGAATATGTTCAAGTATAAATGGATTATTTAGTGAATGATGAGTTGGTAACTAATGGAGCAGCTATGAGAAGGATAATGGTAGTAGTTATATTTATTCTTCATCATAGACATCTAGTGGAGGGGGTTGTTGCCATCAATACGGTTTATTTGGAAAATATCGAATAAATGGTTTAAATCTGGAGTGCAGTGGAATTTATTTAGTGGAATTAAGTCCCATTAAATAGTAATTAAATTATATCACGAGAAGATTAATTTAACCCATTTGGAACTAGATTTAAATTGTCCCTAAGGTTCCTGCACAAGCCTCTGTATTTATTGCCATCGAAAAATATTAAAGAATTCATGAGATGGTTAAATTAATTTTGCCAAATATTATTCATGAGATGAAGGAAAGTTAAAAATTACAAAATAAAATAATTTTGAAAAATTAAAATTCATAAGATGAATTTTTATATGTGGGAAACAAAACAAAAAAAAAAAAAAAAAAAATCACAAAATAACTCGCACAGAGGTCAATTCGTGTGCTCACGGATCAACCAACCAGTGTTGCGCGCTAGGAGGCTTGGGGGCCATCCACGTGAGCATGGGTGGGCCATTTGTGGCCCGCCATGTGGCATGCGGTGTACTTTAAAATAACAAGTGGCTCCCATGCATTGAAACACCGTGTTTTGCCTTCGTTTTAATTGAAACGGTGCGTTTCGTTTTTAACTGAGCAATTCCCACATTTCCCAGCCCATTTTTGCTCGGTACACTACTATAAATAGAGGTACCTATTTCATTAGTTTGGTATCAATTTTAAATTAAGGGTTCTAGAAAGTATTGGCTTTCAGGGACCCTAATTGGTTTCCTAGTTTAATATTTTTTGGAGCCCACTTTCTGGGCAGTTCGAGGTCATTGCGTAGAAAACCGCTAGGTCTCGGCTTTCTTAGCTTCTTGGAGTTCTTATTATTTTGGTTTTCTTATATTGGAGCAATTCCGGGTATGTTCTTCTTTCCTTCTCTTTTAGTTTTTCCTTTTCTATTTATTTACAGTTTTTTCTTATTATGCCTTTTAGAAATTCATGTAATTGTTATGAATGTATCAGAGTAGAGGCATATAGATTTAAATTAGGAATTTAAATATGTAGATTGAAATTCGGAATTTTAAATCTGTAGATTGAAATTCTGAATTTTAAATCTGTAGATTTAAAATTAGGAACTTTAAATCAACTTTAGGTTTATAATTAAGAATTTTAAACCATTGCATTAACTTAATTAAATTCGAGAGGATTTTTGAACTGTGTCCCAACAAGGGGTATTAGAGCAAAGGGGTCTATAGAGATAGCCTTATTCTTGGAAACTCTCGCGTGAGGTGTCACGAAGAGTGACTTTCTGACCGGGGGCTTAGATAGCGAGAAGAGTCTCCTACGCTAAATGCTTTGATAGGTGCACTTTGTTGTGACCACAGTTGGAGAACTGTGAACCCTACAATTATGATCAGAGTTAGATTAATTAATAACTAAGTTAGTTATTTATAACAGGTTGTTCAAATATATCCTTAAAGTCATGCAACAACCTATTAATTGATAGGTTAGCATTCACCTTACCCTCCATAGGTTCTGCACTAAGTGAAAAGAGCTGTCCCACCTACTGAATATCGCTTCTCCTGATCACTCCTTGTAGCCTTTTGCAACTCATAATCTGCAAGCTTCCTCATTCAACAATACCTTGCAACTGGACTGGGACTCCTTCCCTTTCAAAGGACACTATCATTTGAGCAAAATCAAACACAATTAGGCTGATTGTTTTCATCCAATCCACCCCCAAGACCATGTCATAGTCTCCTAACTTCAACATCCTGAAGTCATAATTGAGCTAATGGCCCTACATACCCCATTGGAATTGCTTGCACCTCATCTGAGTTAGCATTGAATTCCCATTAGCTACTATCATAGCTAGGGGGCTTGTTCTTATGAGTTCATGACCCACTATCTTAGCTATCTTGGGATCCAAGAAGCTATGAGTACTTCCAGTGTTGATTAGTATCAATAAGGACTTGCGCTTTTCCTCTCTTTTGATCCGAATTGTGCTATGAATCCCACTACTAGTCAAGGCTCGAATTGAGATCTCAACCTCATCCTCTTCTGATTCCTCTTGCAATTCCTCCACTTGAACACCTTGATCTGTTATCTTCTCTTGATTCTCATCTGAATCATGACCAGTCATTGCCACCAACTTGGGATTGCATTTCTGACCAAAGAAGCATTTTTGGTTGCATTTAAAACATGACCTCTGAGCTTTCTTTTCCTCCAAGCTCAAGGTCTTAGCTGCACTTGGTGCTGCTTGTTGCAAGGACAAAATTGCCTTGCTAAAACTATGGATTCAAACAATCTTGCCTTGGAGTAAGCTTTGGACAATGTAGGAGGATTAAGAGCCTTAACTAAGTTCCTGATCCTAGGTTTAAGACCACTAATGAAGCTAGACAAGTAATAGGCTTCACTTGCTCCCGAATTGATGGACATCATCCTTGCTCTCAAATTCTCAAATCGAGTCATGTATTCCTTGACACTACTTACTTGAGCTACCTTGTTGAATCTGTCTACTACTTCTCCCGAACTTTCTTCCCCGTACCTTTCACACAATTCATCAACAAAGTCTTGCCAAGATATTGTTGGATTGCTCAAAGTCAAGTTATGGAACCAAACTTCTTGATCTCCTTGTAAGTAAATTGTAGCCAATTCCACCTTTTGAGCATCAGAAATAGCATAAAAACCAAAGTACCTTTTACATCTCCTTATCCACGACTGAGGTTGTACTCCATCAAAGCCATCAATCTCCACCTTTGGTTGGCGAAATCTTGAATTGCTCACCACTTGCATTCCCTTAGTAGGTTCTTTAGTTGGCTTTGGATATAAAGGATCAGGAGGTTTGCCTCCCGTAGGAAGAATACCAACTCCTGCAGGAGCTGCTTTTCTATTGATTTGCTCTTGCATTCCAATTAACTGCTGCTATGATTGCTGCATTGTCAATATCCAATCTTGCATTTGTTGTTGCAATTGATCAAATTGCTCTGTTTGATTTGATCCATTGTTTGTTGTACTAGCCATTGCAGTAGACTTCTTGCCTTTAGCCAGCTTGACCTAAGCAATTAGCAAGTTAAAACACAAGCTCTGATACCAATTGTTATGATTTAAGATCAATTTGAATCATAACCTAGGAGAGAGAGAGTAAGAGATGAGAAAGAAGTGAGATTGAGACGAGAGGTAGAGAGAATTGAGAGGAGAAGAACATATTTTCTATTTCATTAACACCTCTTACAAATGAAGAACAAGCCTACTTATACCTTTCAAACAAAAGGCGGCAAAAATACAATTAAAATATCTAAGTCACTTAACCACTCTAACTGACATTCCCTCCAAAACTATATATTAAGAGCTAAAGCATTACACGGTTAATTGGAAGCTAATACAAGAATCTATTACTTAACGGTTTGAAGCACAAATCATGACACATTAATTTCTAACGGTTTGAAAAGCATTGCAACCAAGGTTTACAACTCATTAAATTCTGATGGTTAATTCACCAATTACAACTGGGCCTTATATGTTTGAATATGGGCTTATATGTCTAAAAATCAGGATATACATATAGGGTAGTGTTATTGTTAGGATAGTTTTAGGGTAAATTATATATTAGTATCATGAGGTTTAATGTACTAATTGTTTAGTCCACAAACTTTGTGAAATAATTTTTATTCCAAAAAGTTACATATATTTAATAATATAGTCCAAACAACTATATAAAAGAATAAAAGCAGGGCCTATTTTGTATCCTTACACATCGTTATTTGTATTATTTTATTAAATTCATATAACTTTTTGAAATAAAAAATTTTATTTTATAAAGTTTGTGGACTAAAAATTAATACACCAAACCTTTTGAGGTACTAATATATAATTTACCCTTTATTAAATTTATGTCAAGACAATTTCAAAGCAATAAAACTATAAAAGTCTTTTTATTTTTATGATATTAACAAAAAAAATACTCTGGTAATAACAATAGCCTAGCTTCATATAACTTGTCGGGTTGCACAAACATTCAAGAATTAGGGCTTAGGATCAATAATTTAGGAATGGTTTAGGGCTAAAAAATTTGAAACCAAAGGCTCTGTTTGGTTGGGAGAAATAGTCTTCCTTCATCAGACAATTTTTAGAGGAAAGTATTTTCACAGAAGTGCATAATTTAGAAACAATTTTTCTTCTTTGATTTAGGACAAAAAAAAAAAAAACACTCCATTCCTTAATTATTTTTCTTAACGACAGGGTTCTTAGTACTTGGCATTGTCCACGGTCCTTGATTTAGACCTCAATTGGTTTTCTGTTCATTCCAGGTCAGGTTTAGTGTAAAGGATATTTAAAAAGGGTAACATACTTGTTTAGATTAAATCCAGGACGAAACCAACTAAATTTAGTCCAAGACCAAATCGAATCGGTATTGTTTGCTGCAATATTCAGTCAATATGAACGAATTCTATTGATTTTTGGTTTAGTCTGACCTAGTTTTGCGCCAATGAGCATTTCTACTTTAAGAAAGTGACTTCCAAGTTGGATCATAAACTATTATATTTACTTAGGGGATTGGTGTTCTTTTAGGTGTGTTTAATTACTAATCCAAATCTCAAGCTTCGATCTGACTTGACTATTTGGTCTATAACCAGGCAAGACAAATTGTTATTTAGTCTAATCCACAGTCCCTGGTTATAGCATAACGGTCTTTTTTAACTTTTCCGTCTAAGGCTACACCGGTGGTTGGCCATATTAAACATGTCTAATTTATCTAATCAGTTAACAATGTATATAGGTCAAATGTAATCATTTTGTTTGGGACACAAATAGACCAGCAGATTTTGGTCACAAAGGTTTTGGCCTTTTTGTGCGGTAGCATCCGCTGGACAAAGCCTTTTCATTTCTCATCAAAGCTAATGTCTTGGGATTCTCAGTCCGTTGTGGATAGTCCTAAGGCCATGTTGGTGTATTTTCAAAACAAATAAAAAAGAGTTTGGTGTTTTTTGGGTGAAGTGGTGTCTCTTCATGAAGGGATATGTTTCTTCATGAAAAGACACTTGAAAAAACTTCATTCTCTCATTTCTTAAGTCTCGATCGTTCTTCCTTTCTACACTCTTAGTCTCATTTTGTTTTGGGTTTTATTATATCTCTGAGACTGATTTGGTATACATGAAGTAAGTCTTAAATAAAGTAGTTTGCTATACGCCTGACTGGTGACTGAATTTAATACCCGTTTTACGAATTTTCCTAACAATCTTAAGACTTAATTTTGCTTATCCAATTGGCTTCTTCTCTTGGTGTGATTCGATGGCCAACTTTGGAGATTAATGAAAGTTACTAGGAGAGAAGAATGAGATTTCTTCTTGGTCTTTTTGTTATATAAATCACTATGAATCAAGGTACTTTTTTTTAATTTGAATATATGTGAAAATAATGTTGTTCTCATGATACATGAGAATTTGTGTATTATGTATTGCTATTTATGCATATAATTTAAGTATATATGTGGTACAATGCCAAAAATTTAGAAACTCATGATATTTCATTTATGCATATTTTGTAATCTGTTACAATACAAAATGTAAATCAACTAGAATCACAACTAATAGTATATATTTTGATAGAGTACCTCAAATAATAGAGGATTTTACATAAGGAAAGAGGGGAGAAACTAGAGACAAATAAGGGGGGAGAGAGAGAGAGAGAGAGAGAGAGAACACACATTACATTCAACATATCTAACCCTCATCCCTAACTCCCTATTTATAGAGAAAACATCCTAAAATATCTACAAAATATCTATGATGAGGTGGCATATCATAGAAGGTTCTGGAAGGAGGCTGCTGATGGCGGTGCCAAGACGTGGCTAACGGGCGAGTAGGGAAGGAAGGCACTGATGGGGTTCTGGCGGTAGCTAGGTGTGTTCTGTAGTGACGCCATGTATAGAAGATTGGCGGAGGGGATGGCGAGATGGGCACTGGCAGTAATGGAGGAGAATACGTTAGCGGGTATGGAGATGTGGTTCGCGGTAGGTGATCGGGTGGATGAATGCGTGTTGGCGGCAAACTGAGAGGGAACATATGGAGGTAGTGGCGGTGACGGTAGTTGGGAAGGGGATCTTAGCGGCTAGGCGATACACGTGGTGTACCAATACTGCCCCCTTGAAACGATCCTTGTCCTCGAGGATCGAGAGCAAGGTAGGGTGGGTGGGGACTAGTGGAATGTCGTCCTTCTATATGGAAAATCCCACTCTGGCTCGCACTACTTCTTTCCCCTCCAAAGACCAGGGGCCCCAAGGGTCATGGATATCGAGCCAACTCCGGCATGTAGATGATCCTCCTGGATCAAACACTAACTTTTGGAACTTCAGCAAGATATGAGCCGCGAGGTGATCTCGGTAGTCAAAGAGTAGGTGGGATTGTGGAGGCTTCGTGGACATGGTGACCGCTTCCTTTAAGTCTGAGAGCAGCTGCGGGGGCACTAGAAGATCTAACTCGATTGGCGGCTCCGAGCTGACTATGAACAATGGAGGCAGGTTGGAGGTTGGAGTCATCGGCATGGTGGAGAGTGGAGTTGTGATGGAAACCATCTGTTTTCCATTCACAACTGTAGCTAGAGGCTAGTTGGTGGCATCCTCGGATACGTCAAGAGATGGAACAACGGCGGTATCTGGAATGGGGTCAGGGCTCGGTTCTGAGGCCGATTGTAGAGGAGAGGCGTCTTCGGTGAGTGGGGCAAGCATCTCACTTAGCTGCTTCGTGGGTGGTCATCAGTTGGTGGAAGATGCTGGGGTAGAGGGTTGGCGGGATGGGCTCTCACGGGACTTGGCGTGGGCATGATGGGAGCCATACTCAGAGACCCCTTGGCCCCTAACTTCTCAAGGTAGGTGAGGTTATGTTCCCGCTGCTTTGCCAACAACTTGGCGTCACGCACTGTCTGGAGCATGAATAAAGTGACGCCTTCAGCTATCTCTTCCCGTAAGCCGCCTATAAACACTTCTATCTTTTTTCTTTCCGTCAACCCACACTTGTCCACTAGGGACTTAAATTGGCTCAGGTACTCGCCAACATTATAGGTCTGGCGAAGCTTTATGAGCTCCGTGAGTGATTTGAGCTATGCAATTTTGGGGTATTGAGCCGATAAGGCATCCATGGCTTTATTGAATATTCCATGCTACGCTCAAATGACGCTCGATGGCGCTCACTGGCTTCCTCTCTCTCTTTCACCGAGGTCAAGGTCAAGTTTCCTTCAGCCATGGCGAGATGGTTAGGGGTAAGAAATGGGGAAAATGGTTAATGCATTTTATCAAACACTTTGTTTGCAAGTTGGGGTTTGAGTGAGCTTAAACTGAACTGGTGGTATTTGAAGATGAAGATGATGGTGTTTGATGATTCGTGTATGGTGAGGATGAAAGGGCCGGGGGGGGGGGGGGGGGGGGGGGGGGAATCTGTTAGGGGGTTTTTCTTTTTTTTTTTTTTTTTGGTTACTGTCCTGTTTTAACAGTGAGGTGTGGTTTGTTGATAGAAATGACGATGGTGATGGCAATGATGGAATGAAGATGACGGGTTTAACATTGATGGTGATCGAAGGTGGGTTGTTGGTGATAATGGTGAGCTGAAGAGAGGGGGTTTTGGTGTTCTGCAAATCAGGGGCAATCGGTGTTACTGTTGATGGAGTCCGGTGGTGGGGGTAATGATCGGGAGCCCAGCGATGACAATGGTGACAGGATGATGATGATGATGGTGATTCAACAATGGTGATTGACTGATGATGACGGTGAAGATGATGATGACCGATGATGGTGATGATCCCGGCGGCGGTGGTGGTGAGGATCGGTGATGAAGATGAATCGGTGATGATCACGCTCGAATTTCGGCAATGAAGATGATGGTTGGTCCGAGGAAGGACCGCTCTGATACCAATTGATACAATGCAAAATGTAAATCAATTGGAATGATAACTAATAGTATATATTTTGATAGATTGCCTTCAATAATATAGGATTTTACACAAGAAAAGGGGGGAGAAACTAGAGAGAAATAGGGGGAGTGAGAGAGAAATCGCCCATTACATTCAACATATCTAACCCTAATCCCTAACTTCCTATTTATTGAGAAAATATCCTAAAATATGTACAAATATCTAAGATGAGGTGGCATGCCATAGAAGGTTTTGGAAGGAGGTTGTTGATGGCAGTGCCGAGACGTGGCTGATGGGCGAGTAGGGAAGGCGCTGATGGGGCCCTAGAGGTAGCTAGGCGTGTGCTGTAGTGAGGCCATGTGTAGAAGATTGGCAGAAGGGATGGCGAGATGAGTAATGGCGGTAATGGAGGAGAATAGGTTAGCGGGTATGGAGATGCGGTTGGCGGTTGGTGATCGGGTGGATGAATGCTTGTTGGCGGCAGACTGAGAGGGAACATATGACGGTAGTGGTGGTGGCAGTAGCTAGGAATGGGATCTTGGCGGCTAGGTGATACACGTGGTGTATCATAATCATGAATATGAACTGTGAGAATGCCTTACATGATTATTATTATTACATCAAAATGGCTATAATATATTGTAGTAGATTTCTGGCATGAAATGGATATAGCATTGCAGTAACCGTCCTTATGCAATGATTAAAGATAATAGTATAATGATAAGTTTATAAAATAAAATAAAAAGAAGCGGTTAATTATCCGTTGTTTTTTCCCATAAATTATCATGCAATGTTATTGCACTGTTGGAAAAGTAGAGATCCATCCCCCTACCTTGACAGGATAATATTGCACCATTTTTACCACTATTCCATGAAATCTTAATTGTTACTTTTGGTAGTTTAATTTATATTCTCCCGTTATGGAAATAATTATTATAATTAAACACTTTGAATTTCATATGAATCCTATTTTATTGATATACAACACAATGTGAAAATATATACTTCATGGAAACTATGACTTATATTAACTACTGTAATTCATGATATGTCTCTACTCTCTATATAAAAAATTCCATGCTTTGGGTGGTTGTTAAAACCAAACGTTGAGGTGATGCCAAAAAAAAAGGAAAATCCTTGTTTTGCGTGGTTGTTGAAATCAGACGCCGAGACGATACCAAAACTAATAATAATGAATAAGTGAATTATATTAATGTATGTGTGTAGGTAATAAAGTATGTCGATAATGATTCATGAGTTTTACTCCTTAGAAGGAACAATGCGTTTTTCATGGAATATGTATGTATTCATAGTTTAGATTCAAAATATGAATATGTAATTGAGTGAAGAAAATAAAAGGTAAAATAATGATAATCAAAAGTTTGATTTTCATTGTTTAGAAAAGGTATACTCACTTTGCAATATAATTGTCCCTTTGATACTCACAAATATGTTTATAATTTACACGTTGATGTGGTAGTGGTTTCCTGTTATGTTCTTTTGCACATTGTGAGTTTTATCACTGCTTTTTGCATGGATTTTATTTAAGCGCTCCAGGATTACCAATATTCAATTCTCATGTATTTAATGTCTATATTAATGCATTGTTGGTCACGCGTGTAATAAAGTTTGCATATGATATCAAGACTAATTGTTAAGAACTCACTACATTCATTTAGGTATTATTTTGGTGGGTTTGTATTACGAATTTTTTATCAAATGATACTGCATTATGGCAATACAATAACGGGCAAAATAACCGCACATGAAACTGTATATCTATAAAAATTATTGTTGTTCTGCGGTTTTCCCAATGGAATGCATGCGCTTAATTTGCGATGCTATTTTTGTTGCCCAAGAGCTCGAACCATGTCTCATGCAAGACAATGAAGTTGTCAACCACTCATCTACATGTCTTTTTGTGCATAATTCAACAAAGAACATTTTTTTTTAATTATAATGGAATTATGGCAGTTGCAACAAAATATATGTATACATAATTGGTGAATGTGATTAGATTGTAATTTATGTATTATACGTACATTGTAAATTCATTCCTTTTTGAATTTGTAATATGAAGAATAATTAAATTGAGGTTTAATGCATATATGTTCATAATTATGGAAAAGAATCTGAGTTGTTAATAGAGTTACAATGTTAATGGATGCATGTATGCATGTTAATGCAATCATGAACGTTTGTGGTTTTCATTTATGAACATGAATGTTGTTGTTTGCTCCGTAAAAATAAAAGTGGTGTGAATTTGAATAGAATTATAATTAGGGATCATGAAAGGTAAATATAATATGATTATTTTATATATGTTGATTCCTAATGTCACTGAAATTAAGATATTGATATAAGTGTGATTATTACATGAAAAGTAATTCTATTATGTGATTTCATATTCATGTGCTATGGTGTTATTAGTCATCAAAGTGACAAATTTGAAGAGTATATGAATATTGAATTATGATGACTCATGTATATGTTACCCATAAGGTTTGATGCTTATAAATGGCATGAGATTCATATGATTTAATTGTGGGTAAATTGAAATTTATGAATGCAAATATGGATGACTATGCAAAAATGATTTTGAATCTGTCATTGATATTAATGAAATGATGATGCATTATGATAATGTGAAGTAGAATATAGTAAAATGAAGATGGTTATTGTTCAATTCCTAGATCGAAAATTCAAATTTTGGTTAAAAGTGACATGTCTATGTCAAATGATAAAAATCATGTTGAGAGGGAAGAAATCTCTGATAATGCTCTAGAACTTAGAAGAAGTAAAAGAGTAAGAAAAAAAAAAAGTCATTTGGACTGTATATCTCTATGTAGCTAGTGGTATAAACTAGAGACAATATGAATGGTCAAATTCCATATTGTTGTGTTATAGAATATGATCCTATGACACAGCTATGAAGTCTTGTGATGTCGCTTTTGGAAAAAGGCTATAAATAATTCGAATGAATCCGTATATAGCAAGTTTGATAATGATAAAGGAGTCAGTATATGTTTTTATGTCAATTACATGTTTATATTTAATATCAAATGAAGGTACTGTAGTAGTACAATTGGAGTATGAAAATGCCTGATATAGCCTTTGTTATTGAAAAGCTAAGTAGATATACTAGCAATCCGGTATTGAAATGACCATAGATTATGGTATTACTTTTAGTGGATATCCTTCTATTTTAGAAGGATATTTAGATGCCAGTTGGATCTCCGATAAGAAGGAATACGCTTCTACAAGCAAGTGGGTGTTCCTACATGGTGGGAGTGTTGTCTCTTGGGATTCCAAGAAACATACATGTATTATTAATTCCACCATGATTGTAGTGTTAATTGCTCTGGCTTCTGCTATTAAAGAAGCAAAATGATTAAAGGATCTTTTGTATAAGATTCCTTTGCGTTTAAGCCGATATCATATATTTCTATCCATTGTAATCGTGAGGTTATGCTTTCAAATGCTTAAGAATGAGGTATATAATGGAATATCCAGACACATATGTGAAACAACTCATAAAAAGATTGAGTGATTATTGTGGACTTTGAAAATGCAAGTCAGAATCTAGCGGATCTCTTTTGGAAATGCCTTGTTGTAGACTTGGTGATAAATATGAGTCAAGGGATGGGTAAAACCCATTAGTTTTAATCACCCATGATGGACTCTCAACCCAACGCCTAGTAAAACGCCAGGTCTTGTGTTCAATGAGAGAGTTCCGTCATCCATGTGATTACAAGCACTAAAAGTAAAATTTTGTCTCACGTGTAGTGCTTGGTAACCTGTGACAAAGGGAAAATGAGGTTGCGTGTATGCTCTTAATGGACTTGTGGAAATGATTGAATGTCGGGTTGCAAGGATCAATGAGGTCTACCTAAATGAGCTTGAAGTTTGGCCGCTTCAAGGAGTGTTTTAATGACATGGGTTTGACTCTATTATATACAAGATACAAGGCCTAAAATGTGTCAATTGAAGATGAGGCGTATTGTAGGGAGTAAGTCTTGTGTGTGAAGACATGTATGATTAGTCAAATGGACTCATATGGTTCAAAGTATAGTCTATCATTTCGCTTCAATTAATTGTGATGTGTCTTCACTAAGCCAGGGTTCAATTGGAAGACACTCTCATTTGTGCATAAAGACTTCCTTTTATTCCGAAATGATGTATGGTTTATTTGTGAATACATGTATTTTAAAAGTGTATTTTGAAAATGGTGGGAGATTGTTTGTGTATTTTCAAAATAAGTAAAAGATGGTTCGGTGCCTTTTGGGTAAAAAGGTGTGTCTCTTGATGAAAAGACACTTGAAAAATTATAAATACCCCCTTTTCGTTCTCATGATTAGAGTACAATCAAGCATGACTTAAAAAAACTTCATTATCTCATTTCTTAAGTCTTGGTCTTCCTTCCTCTTTATGCTCTTACTCTCACTTTGTTTTGGGTTTCATTACTTCTTTGAGATTATTTCGGTATCCATGAAATTAGTCTTAAGGAAAGTGGTACCCTACACGTCTTGAGACCGGTAACTAAATTTAAAACATGTTTTACAAATTTCCATAATAAAAACATATTAAATGAGTCTAAGTTGGGTACTAAAAAAATTAAACTAAAAGTGTATAAACTACAAAAGTAATTACACAAAATCAAACATGCAATTCATTGATGGGTGGTCAGCCACAAAAATCCTTAGGAATATATATATGTATAAAGCAATTCAAATGAGAGGGTGAGAGGGAGAGATCTTGATCCTTCATTGTATTGTCCCCAACCCATATTTTATTATTTAGTCATGGGCAAGATTTAGAATATTAGATTAAATATGATTTGATTTAAAGTTAATTTATTTGATTTTAGTTTGATTTGATTTTGAATTTATTGGTATGTTATTTACATTTTAGTACCCCAATGTTTTTAAAAAGTAATAAAAAAGGACCATGACCTTTTTGAATTATTAAAAAGGCCCCAATATATTTGTCATATTAATAAAAATACCCTTTTCCAGCGTGATAATATCATATTCTATCAACAAAGTTGTTGTGGCAACTGTTTTTAAATAATGCTATAGTAAAATGACAAAAGTATCCTTCAATAGCCTTATTATTACTTTATAAGCATAAAGTTCGAGATGTTGTATTGTATAGAAACTATTTGTTTTTGCTTAATTTTTTTAAAAATATAGTTATTGAAGAGTATTTTTGTCATTTCACTATAAAAATAATAAAAAAGTAGTTGCCATATCAGCTCTGTCGATGGAAAATGACGTCATCACACCTGAGGTTTTTTTATTTATTTATTAATACGACAAAAATTCAGGGGCCTTTATATTAATATGATAAAAATTTAGGGCCTTTTTTAATAATTTAAAAAGATTAGGGTCCTTTTTATTATTTTTAAAAACGTCGGAATACTAAAATGTAAATAAACCTTTTTATTTATTTATTTATAAAAGGGGTTAGAAAGTTTGGTTTAGATGAGAGAGAGAGAGAGTTGGGGATTTAGGAGTATTGGGTTTTGGGTTCAATTAGAGATTGTAATTCAAAAATTCAAATAGAGAGTTTTATTCTTGATTGGATTGTAGTTTTTCCCTTTAGTTGAGAGAGGGTTTTCCATGTAAATATCTCATGTGTTGTTCTTTGATTTTGTTCAATTTTTCGCTTCCACTTGTGTTCGATTTGTTGATTTTCTCAACAAGTGTATCAGAGCGTGTTTGCTCTTGAGGCCTAGAGCTTGTGAAGATGTCACTCGAAGGTACAATGTTTGAGATTGAATTGTTCGATGGCAAAAACAATTTCACATTGTGGCAAAGCATAGTGAAAGATCTACTCATTCAACAAGGATTGTACAAGGTGCTAATTAACAAGAGGTCCAAAAAAATGAACGATGATGATTGGGAGGAGATGCAAATGAAAACAGTAAGTACGATACATCTTGCTCTTTCCCCAGGTATTAAATACATCGTATTGGATGAAAAATATCTTAAGTCATTGTGGGAGAAGTTGGAAAATATTTACATGTTTAAATCTCTCACAAATAAGTTGTATTTGAAGAGGGATTTATACTGTTTGACATTGGAAAAGGGAAGCGATTTGAGAGATCATCTTAGCACATTTAATAGATTAATCTTTCAATTGGCTAGTTTAGATGAAATATTTGAAGAGGAAGATAACGCTTTAATTTTGTTAGCTTCTCTCCCGAAATCTTATGAAACAGTTATGACAACATTGCTAGTGGGAAAAATGACCTTAAAACTAGATGAAACTATGACAGCCTTGTTAGAAAATAAAAAATTGGTGAAAGGAGATAAGGTCAGAAATGATGAAGTTACAGTAGTGGACATGGTGGTAAAGATTATTCTATGTCAAATTCTAGACCTAGAAGCGATTATAATGCTAAAGAATGTTATTATTGTCATGAGATGAGTCATATTCAAGTATTTTGCAAGAAACTAAAAGGTGACCTAGAAGAGTTCAAGAAGACCGATTAGAAGGGGGAGATGAGCAGGGGGGAGGGGGCCGGGAAGTCGAGAGCTCCATCAATGTAGCCTTTGATGATGGTGATTACCTTTTCTTAGTTCAGGCTAGAAAGACGATGGATACTTAATTCGAGGTGTTCTCATCACGTATGCACGAAAAGGGAGGTGTTTCCTTCTTATGAGGAATGTGATGGGACAGTGATGTTGGCCAACGATGAAGAGGTCAAGATTGAAGGTGTCAGAAATATTCATATTAAGATGCATGATGGAATGTCATGGCCACTCCGCTCGAGGTGGAATAAATTTGGTCATGAAGGGACAATTGGTTGTGATAAAACCGTACAAGAATTTGAAGAATTTATATGTGCTTAAAAAAAATGGTTCGGTCAAAAAGAAGGGTCTAAGCTTGGAATCCAGAAGGGTTCAATTTGCTGATGTTGGAGGAGCGTCAATTTTGGGCTAGTTTAATGAGGATTTTTAAATATGGGTTGGAGGGCGAGAATTATAGGGTGCAACCCATATTTATTACGAGAGATATATTGGTGAGATATTCTTGTTTGATGTTTTGCATAAGATTTAGAAGATTAGATTAAATAGGATTTGATTTATAAATAATTTGCTTGATGTTAGTTTGATTTGATTTTGAATTATGGATAGGCTATTTTTTTTATAAAAGGGGTTAGAAAGTTTGGTTTAGATCAGAGAGAGAGATGGAGACTTGGGAGTATTGGATTTTGGGTTCAATTAGAGATTGTGATTTTAAAATTCAAATAGAGTTTAATAATTGATTGAATTCTGATTTTTCCCTTTAATTAAGAGAGGGTTTTCCTCGTAAAATCTCGTGTGTTGTTTCATTGATTTTTTTTTTTTTTTGCAGTTTTTCACTTTCCCTTGTGTTCGATTTGTTGATTTTCTCAACACATTGTAAGAGTTCTCCCTCTCACCCTCTCACAATCTCACTAGAATTGCTTGATATATATATATATATATATATATAACCTAAAATAA
This sequence comes from Simmondsia chinensis, assembly GCA_018398585.1. Lineage (NCBI taxonomy): Eukaryota > Viridiplantae > Streptophyta > Magnoliopsida > Caryophyllales > Simmondsiaceae > Simmondsia > Simmondsia chinensis. The sequence continues at coordinate 21,827,905 of JAGTTD010000016.1, forward strand.
ATAAAAATATTGGTACTTTCTTGTTCATTAAATAAAAAGAATATAATGTATTATAGGCTACCCTGTTTGTTACACTGTCTACTCCAAATTTTCTCTCAAAGGTCAAATAAAAAGTAATATTTATAAAGTCTGCAATTATGCATACATTAATAAGAAAACGCAAAAAAAAGTCCATATTCAATACATTAATTATAGAGCCAACTCTATTTAGCTAATAAGAGCATTTTTAATAGGGCATGTAAAATCTCGTTAGAATAATAAGTTGGATAAATGTATATCTCATGGAAGCTTCAATGATGTATTCACATGCCAAGTATATACATATTGTCAAGAATGAGTGGATTCATGCGCATTGTTCCTCACTTCAAGCTTTGAAGCAATCAATCAGGCAGCATAAAGATGGCACCGAAAGAATTTGAAGTATTCATCCCCGACATCTAAAAAATGCGTTGCAAGTAGAACCCAACTCTTCTTTTGGGCCCGCCAGCTCTTGTATTATAACTTCTCTCGATAATTATAGAAAAAAGTGGAACCCAACTATTTATTGCATTTTATATATATGATTTTTGTGTATTATATTTTTTTTTGTGTCCTTTCCCTTTTTAATGATTAGTTTATTTGTATTTTATTTTTTGGATTTTATGATTATTTCATAAATACGTGCCCATAGTTTATTTTTATCGCTTTATTATTCCCAAAAAAATAATAACATAAATAGTTATTTTTATTTATAATATTTACCCATACTTTTAATTTGTTGTCGAATTGACTAAGCCCAAAAAATTAAAAATTCAAGACCATTAGATTTAAAAAACGTATCACAAAATATTAAAAAATAATAAAATTTGGCTATCCTATTGGAGCGGGTGGGTAGCCAAATGGTGATGTGAAAAGGAATATTCAAAATAGGTGAGGTGGAAGCATTTTAATACCCTATTTTAAATACCTGTCGAAGAAGCTCTAGTTTGATTGATTTTGAGTTAGTGTCAAGTCAAGTCAAATTAATCTTTTAGAGTCTAACTGGTTGGAAGGACATTATTCTCTGCCATATTGCTTTTACTTCTAGAGAATATGAGAGAAGAAGATAATGCTATTTTTTTTTTCTTCTGATAATTAGCAACATAGTTGCAATACATTACATGCAACTCATACAAAATGAGATCTGGCAACCCGTATAAAAACGAGGATAAAAAAGAGATGAAAATACAACAACATCCTGGTATGAGAACATGATTACAAAAAAAATTACGGATGGAACCAACAGACATTAGATGACTATATAACCATTGGAGATAAAATAGGAAGTGCCAAGATCAGGAGGGGGAGTGAGACTAGTGCGCTATAGCTGGGGATGGAGTTAGCAGAAAATCAGGTCAATTATAGGCCTAGTCCATCATTACATTCCGCTCAAACATAATGCATTCATTGTCATCAGTTTTTTATCCAAGCTTCTTTCTAAGCTCCCACGCACCCTTTGCAGCAAGAAGATTGTCAATATTTATAACTTTTTTGCCCCTCTTCCCTAAATTCCTCCTCCTTTGTTTACTCAAAGGCTTAACTAACCTTTTCGCACTAATCCCGGGTGATATATCCTTAAGAAATTCTTGCAAGTTCCGCTTAACTTGCTCTTTCTTCCTACTCTATGACCCTTTTCAAACGAAATAAAATTAGAACACTAATGACCCATCACCACCTTTCTTCTCAATGCCATATTGAGTAAAATATGCCATATTGCCATATTTGCTCTTAAGAGCACATAGGTTAGGTTTCTCCTCTGTTAACCCCTTATTTTTCCTTATTGTTGTAAAAAGAAAAAAAAAAATACTATTATTATTTGCTTACATTAAAAAGTAGCAAAAATAATTTTAAAGAAAAGCTCTAAAAGCTAACCGATGAGATTTTTCTTTGTACTGCTACTTTTGACCCACCTTATATGTTATACTCTTCGTACCAAGACTAACCTAAATTGTGTTATACCCTAATTTAATGCAAAGTTATGTAACAAAATTTATTTCCAATGCCGAACAAAAAAAATTGGAAACATTTAGTTTCAATCAAAAATGTTTTGAGCGTAAATACTTTTGGAAATGAAAATGTATTATTCCCTACAACCAAATTAACCGTAACTTAATAAGCTTAAGCCAAGACAGATAAAACTTGGGCTCGACACTTGATATCCTAAATAAGTTTGAATGATTGAATCTTGATCTAGTTAATGAGCCCAAATGTATTTGAACTTGCCAATTTTGAGTTTCACTGAATTAGACTTTAGTATAAATGAGCCTAAATGGCTCTAATCAAAAGCTGAACTTGAGCCTAAATGAACCCACATAATACTCGACTTAGAATTTGCCAAGTTAGGGTTGAACTAGGTTGATTTTAGCTTGAGGACAAGGTCTTCAAGCTTGATGAATTTCAAGTCAAGCCTGGAACATAATGAGCTCAGGTCTTGGTTGATTCATTTACATATAAACTGCAAAGATATAGATTAGGTTGAATGGCAATGCCTAACATGATAGCAAACAATGATGTCTATATTGAGCGTGTAGGTATATTGATGTAGGGTGCAAAAATGGAAGTGAAGTTCTCGCATTCACTAAAAGCTCCTAGCTTTCTTACAGTTTGTCATATGCGCCAAAATGATGCATGACGAAGTATTAGATGAACCTTCGATAGAACGAGGCAAGGTCGTACTAATAGGAAATAAATCTATCTATTAGACTCAAATTGTTTTCTAATTGGAGAGTTTGAGCAACGATCTCCATTAATTTTGTCTCTTGCATAATATATAAAGTATATAACCTATTTATAAATCTAATTGGTATAGATATAGATCCAGATAAGATATAAGGTCATAGGTATTACTCTAATATGTACATTACCATTAATAAAATCGATGAGCTATAACGAGTCAAGTAACCTGAAAAGTTTTGGATAAATAGGGTAAATAAGTGATCAAAATATACTCTTATTACAATGAAATTAATCTCGAAGGTTACAAAACCGATGACAGAAATGAATCAAAAGTATAAACGATAGAAGGAAAAGAATAAACTAAAGAAATTGAAGCATTGTGGAGAATCTACTGCCCTAAGTCGTTTATGTCCCCACAGAGGTATAATAGGATGAATGGCACTCCAACCCCCAGGATAAACATGGCACCCACCTCAGTAGTGTACTCTCAAGAGATGGGTTAGAGTACGCCCCAACTTGCTCAGTAATGAAGAAGAGAACTATTTTGAGAGAGAGAAGGAAAGCCGCGAGGGGAAGAAGAGTTTTTTGCAATTTTCGTATGTTGAAAGACCCACTAAGGCAAGGTATTTATAGAAGAAATACTTGCTAGTTAAGTAAAAGATCATGGCCTAAGAATCTGACTTAAACAAGGAAAATGATGGATATGACAGAGCCTAAAAATTCGGCTGTCGTTACTGATGAAATGGTTAATGCAAAGAGTAGGAATTGACATATTAAAATGCGTACTCGAGCTCAAGCTTGTAGCTTCAAACCTTGAGACTGGTCACACAACAAAACCTCGAGGTAGTGCCCTCAAGGTCAACTAAGATAGCTCGAGCCAAAGGCCTCGAGCATAACCTAAAGACAAGAACCCACTCGAGTTCGCTTATGACAACTTAAACAAATACAATAGTTGGTAAAATAAAAGTCTGGGTTAGAAAAAGACCACAACACACCACACTGCAACGCGCTAGCAGGCCCAACGGGGCATGTGCGTGCACATGTGGCCCACCATGACCACCCTAGGCTAACAAGACTTTACCAAGTACAATGAAAAGGAGGTTATATGAACAAGACTCCCCACCTCTATTCTTCCTATGTGGGATTGAGGTATTTCATAAGTTTGACAAAATTAAACACACTACTCCAAATTTCAACAATTCCCCACATGGTTTAATTTTGAAAAAGGAAGGAAAAGAAGAGTATTACTGAGCAAGGAGACCCACACTTGACGATGCTAATGCCTTTTAGACTTGAATCAGCACCTAGTGACTACGCATGTCTCATGAACACCCAATAGTGAACAAGGTCTTGAACCTTGAGTAATCATTATAAAGGGCATACCTAACCCTTCATGTGGTTCTCGAGATTGAAACGTACTACGCGATCAGGATGTATGAGGTCCCTCAAAAACATAATATGAAGCCTGATATTCTCATGAATGCTCTAGAGAGTAAGCCTTTACTTTCAATAAGGAGACTTTCTACCCCCACAATCCAGTAGGTGAATCAATCAGGTGTGCTGCCCCACATCGCCATTATAAGCTATTGACATCATTAAGAGCCTTAGGCTCATCCTCTCATCATGGCAGTACAGTATTTCCATTAGGTGTGCAGCCCCACACCAACACAAAGGGCTATGGACACATTAAGAGCTTTAAGCTCAACCTTATATCATGGCAATACTAAACAGATCCTAGAGCCAATAATACAACAACATCTTGGAATGGGTTTAAGTGGCTACACAAATTTCCCTGTCTCTAACTTCGTTTGACCCATTGAAAATTGAGAGTAAGTCCCGAGATGGATATCCATCAAGATTAGGAACACAAATGGGCTTAGTCTCATTCCCTCCGCTATTTCATTAATCAATTTACTTGTAGGGCCTTCTGTTAGAGGATCAGCCAAATTCTTCTCACTCCTTACATACTCGTGTGAGATCACATTATTGTGATCCAATTTCTCACGACACCATGTCTAAGGTGAATATGCCTCTGCTTGCCATTATAAACGTCACTTTGAGCAACTCTAATGGCTACTCGTGAGTCACAGTGTAATGATACTAAAGGCGTGGGTTTCCCCACAATGGAATGCCTCCCAGGACACTCCTATGCCATTTAGCTTCTAAACCTGCCATCTCAAGTGTAATAAATTTGGATTCCATAGTTGATTTAGCAATGCAGGTTTGTTTAGATGATTTTCTTGAAATAGCATAATTATCAAGCGCAAACACGTAGCCACTAGTAGAATGCATCTCATCAAAATCAAACACCCAATTAGCATCACAATGTACCTCTAACACAACAGAGAATTTCTTATAGTGTAAACCCCAATTCATGGCTAAGATACCTTAACATCCTTGTCAATGCACTCTATTGCTCATTACTAGGGTTATGGGTGTAACAACTAAGTCAACTAATGGCATAAGTAAGGCAAGGTGAGTGTAGTTCATTAAGAACACTACGCTGCCAATTATCTTAGCGTATTCATCCTGTGATACACTATTCCCGTGTTTCTTTTCAAAAGAACACTGGGGTCAAATGGAGTTTTAGTAGGAATGTCATCATAATGACGAAACTTACTCAACATTTTCTCCACACAATGGGATTGACTTAAAGTCAAACCCTCAGGTGCTCTAGTTATTTTAGCCCCAAGCATCACATCGGCCTCACCTAGGTATTTCATATCAAAATATGTACTCAAGAAAGACTTAGTATTATTCACAACATTCACACTCATGCCAAAGATAAGCACGTCATCAACATACAAACATATTATCACACAATCATTATCAACATACTTTGAATACACCTGCATCACTACTATTCACAACAAAACCATGTGTAACCAAGGTACAATCAAAATTTTTGATGTATTTGTTTAGGAGCTTGTTTAAGGCCAAACAAGGACTTTACAAGTTTAAACAATTTATGCTTCACACCAAGAGCCTCAAATCCCTTGGGTTGATTCATATAAATTTCATCCTTAAGGTCATCATTCTAGAATGCCGATTTTATGTCCATTTGGTGTACTACAAGGTCATGTACGGATGCTAGAGCTAACAGAGGTCTTACAGTGGTAATCTTAGTTACAGTTGAGTATTAAAAAAAAAAATCTATTCCTTATTTCTAGGTGTACCCTTTAGCCACCAGCTTAGCCTTGAATTTCTCTATATACCCATCAGTCCTCAGTTTCTTTCTAAATACCCATTTACATCCTATTGGTTTGCATCCTTTAGGAAGGTCCACTAACACCCAAGTGCTATTACTTGTTATAAAGTCTAGTTCACTACTAATGGCCTCTTTCCAAAAAGAAGTTATGTGATTTACTTGTCAGTTAAGTGTGAATGTGATCATCGTAAATACAGATTCAAACAAAGTCCGAATTGGGACTTGTCGCAACTAGGGAGCGTGCCTGAATTCCGGACCGCACACCTTTTACCTCAACCACTCACCTTTTCAAAGAAAAGGGATGGTACTTTTGGTGTATCCAACTTCGGTTTGCAATAACCATACGGATTCTGCTTATGCTTCAATTAAGGAGACTTTTATATTTTTTTGTGATTTTTGTATAAATATTTGACAGAAAAATAAAAGGGATATGGACCTAACTCAAGTGGTTATTACAGTGACGAGGCAGGGCCCACATACACCTTTCCTCGTACCCCTAAAAACTTAGGAACTGGGATGGAGACAAATTCAAGAGCTCAGCAATCCACTTACAAGCCCTGGTCAATTAGATTCTTCGGCTTGGCACCCTTGACTTGTTATAACTCAAATGAGTTAGAGTTTAACAAGATCAAGATGGAGCAAACTATATTTGGGTCATTAGATGAGGACCAACGCAATCAAGGTCAAGCCTTGGCCGTCAAAGCCCTTAAAAAAAACAAGGAACATACCCATTGCCTCAAGGGCTCCCGCCTACGCAGGGTCTGGGGGGGCGAATGTACGCAGCCTTCCCCCTTTAGGGTGTTAACTTGAAGAGAGGCTGTTTCCCAGTGCCCGCAACCTGAGGGTGAGGACTTCCTAAGAGGTCACCCATCCTGGTACTACTCCCACCCAAGTACGCTTAACTTCGGAGTTCTAATGGGATCCGGTAACGGCATGTTGGTGCCCTCTTTGGTCGTCAAAGCCCTTAAACAATAACACAAATCTAACTTCACCTAACTATTAAGCAGTGATAGTAGTGTTAAAACCAACACCATCAAGGTCAATCCTTGGCCGTCAAAGGCTAAAACTAAAGCCTCAAATCTCAACTTGTCGATTGTGGGAACAAATTAAGACAGAGAGTTTATAACTGAAACCCGAAGAACTATATTTCTCTGATGAAAGCAAGTACAACAATGATCTACAATATGCTAAGTTAATTTATGCTACTCTTAGGTTTAGCATAAGTATGCTGTAAAGAAACTTAAAAACGTTTGTATGAGTGGTGTTCGATACTTTACAACTATATTAGTGTCTCTTATTTATAGAAAAAAAAATAAAAGAAATAACTATTATATCCTATTTCCCTGTCATTTTCTTTCACGTTAACCTCAAAGCTTCTTCGGTGCACTGAATGGGGAGTGAACGTGCCCTGAATTGGTTTCCTCGAGCGTCTTTCTGGAAGCCCACATCTGTATTTTCAACTGGACTTCCTTCTAGATGCCCCACATTCTGTTGGATGAGCTTGAGGCTCTCGTATCTGAAATTGCACTCCAAGTAACTACCTCGAGCTTGGAAACCACCCTTCTTGCATCCTTCTAGGAAGTCTCTTGAGCTTGAGCTCTCTTTACCCCCCCAACTATCTCAAGTGGCTGATACCCTTAACAGGGTTTTAAACTCCTCAAGCAGCTGGGCTTGAGACGCCGTTATCTTAACATCCAAAGGTCTCACCTTCCTTGAGGATGGCCTCACGTGATAAGCACATGGCACCTTGCCCCAAAATGGCGTCGTCCCAACTCCCTCGAGTTTGGGGCGTAAACAAATGTCCCCTTTTAGTTTTGGTAATTTCATATTTCCAACGGGTAAAAAATATGCTTGATTTGACCCCCAACGGCAACAGGGAGCTTGAAAGAATACTATTTGACGTTTTACCTTCCTTCATTCCCGCGTGTCTATAAATATGATAGTTAGGGCTTTGAAACTTCACTTTTTGCTTTGTGCTCTCTCTACATTGTGATTAAGTTCTCTAAACACTTTCTCTCGACTTTTAATTTCTTCAATCTCTATTGCTGATTTATTCTTTGGATCTTAAGATTCTTTCAAACCACTAAGAAACGGCTTGAATCTCTTACATTGTTTCTGCTCTCATCCCCTAGGCTGATAGCCCTATAGAGTAGTTGGCACGTCTTGTTCAATCAAATGTTTCAATGGTCTCTGACAGGCTTCTGAGCGCTATTGACCTTGGTACCATCAAGGAGAATCTTTCTTGGATGTATGAGAATGATCCCTCTTTAATCTACGTGCCATGTGCCCTAGGACCCATCTTTGACCCTTCTGAACTTAACCCCTTTGACAGGTTTTTGCTTCCCTTAACTGTGTTTGTGGGTCTCTTCGGAAAGCCATAGACCAGCTAAGATTTTCCTCCATATGAATTGGGTGGACAACCTTTCGCGGCACATGAATTGGGTGTGCAACCTTCCAACACCCCCAGGGTAGGCAATACCTCTGTTCACTTACTGAAGTGAACGTTTTCCCTACCATACTAAAGCATTGCAAGTTCACACTGTAGCATAGGTCTATACCATGATGGTTTACAAAGTATACGTAGGCAACTCTCCTTGTAATCCAAAGTATATGTCAACCTAATCATATAATCCACCTTTTTGAACCTCATAAATTCCTTTAAGAAACCTAATACAGACGTTGAGTAACATCGTGTATTCCCTTAAGGACCTATAAGCATCAAGGTCTCACTTTCATGCTCCATCAAGAATTTCTCTAACAGGGTAAGTAGGCCTTTTGCAAAACTTTAATATACATTTTGGATCTTAAGGGAATACTAATGCAACTATGTTTCCTTTACATTTCTAAGAGCTTTCTGTATTTCAAGACTGGAGAATTCGAATAGGTAATAGCAAGAGCTTAAGAAACCCTTCCAGGAGAGGCCAGCTTTCTAGACCACTGACTAAATGAGGCTACCAACCAGTTACCATCAACAAGGGCATGTAATGAGGAGTTCCAAGTTAGGATTAAGACTCAGCTTTTTCTAATGTTGTATGGAAGTTTTAGGCCATACAAGCAACTTGTATTGTTTTGTACCTGCCATGTACTCCCTTGACATTATGAATGAAATACACATTTTTAGTTAAATATGTCTCTTAGTTTGGTAGTTCCTTTTATGCATTTTTTAGTCAAGTATCATTGAGTTGATCCTTAAGACATTGATACTGAAACTAGGCCCATAATTCAGGTAATCTAAACTTGAGGACTTCTTTGTTAAAATCCCAAATCAAAGGCACGTATTTCTTAAGGAACCTTCCATTAATAACCCATGGTTTAACAATAGCATGCATCTCAGCAGCAGGAACCATTGGTACCTGACCTTGTCTTTGGCATGCTCCGCATCCTTTGGCATACTTGATACAATCATCCATCATTGATGGCCAATAGTAGCCATAATGTCTGATGAGCCAGTGCATCTTATTACAAGTCAAACAAAATCCACAGATAGCCTCATGGGCTACAATCATTACTAGCATCACTTCATCTAAGTCTAAACACTTGAGAAGCATTCCACTAGCTTCCCTATTGTATGGCTCTCCAAATTCATCATTAAGATAATACCTATGAGCTCTCATTTTCCTCTTTCAGTCTTCGGCATAGTCACGAGCGTTTTTGAAGTAATCCATCAAGGGCTTCCTCCAATCCTCACGTTGACTTGTGACAGATTGATGTGCCTCAAAGCAATCTAAGTGCTCACTTGCAATTACTTTGCTTTTAGAACTGAAGGATTCAGTGAACTTATGGTCATGGTTTAGAACCTTAGTCTTGATGACCATTGTTTCTTCACACCATGTCCTGGACAATTTATACCCTAAGGCTAGTTGGGCCAAATCATTGATTGCGTTATTCTGTTCTCAAGGTATCTGCTCAAATTAGACATCACCAAACCTACTCAACAGCTTTTGTACTATTGAGATGTATTTATTCGAGGTATGACTTAAACACTGGAACTCCCCTTTGACTTGGCAGATGACCAATTGAGAATCCCCTTTTATGATTACATTAGAGACTTGCATATCTAAAAGATTTTGCAGTTCAATAATTAATGCCTCATACTCTGCCATGTTGTTGGCACACTTGCCAACCAAGGTGATAGTTTGCTTAATAACGTTCCTAGTAGGGGACTTAATCACAATCCCCACTCTGGCACCTGATTTGGTCCTTGAACTATCAAAATATAGTTTCCAAGGGACCATCTCTATCACCAGGAGCTCCTTTGGCTCATAGTTTATGTCAAATTGAATGTTTGGAATGTCGGCTAAAGGTCTGCAAAGGCTTGGCCTTTGTCTGACTTTTGCGACACATAAATTAATTTAAACTGAAGTAGTGCAACCTTCCACTTGTTTAATCATCATCTCATTAAAGGTCTACCTAGCATGTACTTAAGAACATCTATCTGAGCAACCACGTATATGGTAAATGCCAACAAGGGTCTCGATTTTGCAGATGCATAAAACAGATATAGACACGATTTCTCAATGGAAGAATACTTTATTTTGCATTCATTTAAACAACGGCTTAAGTAGAACACAACTTGTTCAAACCCCTGCTCATTGTTTTGTACAAGCAAACAACCAATTGACTCATCAAAAGTAGAGAAATAAATCTCCAACGGTTTGCCCTACTTCAATGGAATCTAGACTGGTGGCCTAATCAAGTATTCCTTAATGGCCTCGAAGGCTGCTTGATGTGGCTTCTCCCACTTGAAGTCCTTCTCAGACTTGAGCCTCAAGTGGAGAGAAGACTTTATTTTTCCCTACAACATTTGAAATAAAACATCTTAGGAAGTTAATCTGCCCCAAGAAGCGTTGAAGCTCCTTTCTACTTGAAGGCAGTTTGGCCTTTTGAATGGCCTTAGTTTATTTCACATCAACCTCAATCCCCCTCTAGTGTACTAAAAAATCAAGAAACTTCCCAACATGTACTGCAAAGGCACATTTTAATTGGTTCATCTTAAAGTTGTGGCTCCTTATTCAAAGCATGGTTATTAAACTCCCAATCTAGATCTTAGAATCTTACGATTCTACGATCCCACAATCTGCGATCGATATGGATCCTAAGCAGAATCGTAATTCTATAGAATCTTATGATCCATTCATATTAAATGAAACTAATAGATATGATCATTAATATAATTTTACAATTCTACTGATCCTACTTCGATTCTACCAACGCATACATAAAATGTTAAAAAGTATAAAAATTCACTCCTATAGTATAAAAGAACGTACTTTCTTACCTTGAATTAAAAGAAAGTTCAATTATGTTTTTAAATACTCTCACGAAACTTAAATTAAACTTAGTTTTAAGTTGTAATCTTAATATAAAGTTTGATTATCAGCATATATCTTGAAAACTATCACAATCATTTAAGCATATTACACATATATATTATATGATTATATATTATCATATTTGATTACGTTTCTTATACATATCCTTGTAAGTTGGGATTTTATACAAAACTTTTAAAACTTGAGTAATTAATTTTAGTACCGAAAATTATTACACTGTACACGTAGTAGAATCTTACAATTTTCAATTCGATCCTACAATTCCAATTCTATAAGCCTCTAACAATCCTAAATAGAATCTTGATTCTAACAACCTCGATTTGACAGAATGCTCCTCTCAAGTCTTCCAAGTACTTAACTTGGGACTTTGATTTAACCATGATGTCGCCTACATAGACTTCCATGGTCTTGCCAATGAAATCATGAAAGATCATGTTCATAGCTCTCTAGTAGGTGGTACCAGCACTCTTTAAACCAAATTGCAAGCCACCCATTCATAGATCCCTATTGATCCAAGGCATCTAAATGCTATTTTGTGGGCATCTTCTGAAGCAATCATAACTTGGTAGTACCCATAATAGCCATCCATAAAAGACAAGAAATCATGCCTCGAGGCTGAATTAGTGCGAACATCAACTACAAGCATAGGGTATTTATCCTTTGGGTTGGCTGCATTTTGATCTTTGAAATCATTACAGACTCTGATTTTGTTATTCTTTTTAATAATAGGAAAAATATTTGGCAATCACTCAACATACCTGGCAATCCTGATGAGTTCGGACTTTAAGAGTCTCTAAATCTCCTCTTTGACCAAATCTATCACCTCTTGGGACATTCTTCTCTGGGTCTGAATTATGGGCTTCGAGCCTAATTTGATGGGAAGCCTATACTCAACCACTTTTCTGTCTAGGCTAGGTATCTTGTGATGATCCCAAGCAAAGTAGCCCTTGAACTTGAAGAGAAAGGTCATATACTGCTTTCTCTGCTTTTTTCAGAAAGCAGAGCACTCACATAGGTAGGTCTCGGGTTCTCTATAGATCCCAAGCTAACCTCGAGGAGGGGGTCTTGAACTTCAACCCCTAAATCCTCCATCTTAGCTGGTGCTGCTTTGAGGTCAGACAGCTCGAACTCCTTTTCTTATAATGTTTGGACTTAGAAGTCATTTCTAGAAACAAATGGCTGCTCTACCTATAGTTGATCTTCAGCATGCTAAGCAACTAGCTTTGCAATGGCTAAGGAGACAACCCTCTAGGCCTTTAAGGGGAAGTCTTGGATTCCCTCCATAAGGTTTCTAATGCACCTTGGAGGTCCCCTTCATCAAGGAGGGCTCTAATGCATCCCCATAAGTCAGAATCATCTGACTCCACATCAACTTGATTAACCTCAGCTTCGGCGAGCGGGCTGTCAAGGAAGGCTATCAATTCCTAATGTTAGGCAATTTGAGGATGGTCCTCTTCACATCCATTGGTTCCACACATCTTCGTTGAATTTTGCCTCAACATAATTGGAGTAAGCCATGAATGGCTTGTCATCTGCCATAGCAACCTCATACGTGTCATGGTTCCAAAAGATTAATAGCCGGTGAAGTGAAGAAGGGATACAGTAGTTGGCATGTAGCCAATCGCTCCTGAGCAAAGCATTGTAGCTTGAGGTAGTATCTACCACAAAGAAGGCTGTTAGCCTAATTAAATTGCCAATAGTTAACTCAATCGGGGATGACCCCTTCAGACTTAGTGTTGGCCCTTGAAAAGTCATAGGTTGCCACATTTAAAGCTATCAAGTCATCTTGAGATTTACCAATAACCCCCAACGTATATGAAGGCAAGAAATTGATGGCTACGTCATTATCCACAATGACCCTATTCACCAACATGCCATCAAAATTGGCTTTGATGTATAGAGGCTTGATGTGTCTGATGCGATATTAGGCCCATAGAACATCATTTTTATTATGTCAGGCTGGTCATTAGTTGACTTGGATGTTGTGGTTTTAACTTTGAAGACAAAGGAACAAAATTATCTTTAGTAGCTGCTACTTTAGCCACAAGCTAGACCTAGGGATCATCTTTTGATGCAACTACATCCCCTTTGAGAACCAAACCCCCCCCCCCCCCCCCCCCCCCCCCCCCCCCCCCCCCCGGTTGTATGCCAATTTCCATGAACTCCAAGGGAAGAAGTAAGGCAGTTCTAACATTCGCTTGTTCTGGGAGTGATCCAAATTGTATTTGGATCCCTTGGCTTGTCTCTTTATAGGACTACCATCAATTAGCATGTCCTGATCTTGAGGTTGATCTTTTGGTTCAACCTCTTGGATTTGAGATTCCTCCTTGGTTGGGGAAGTCTTCTTCATGGAAGTCATTCTCTATGACAGACCATGTTGGGTTAACATGGTCCAAAGGCTCCACCAAGTTATTGCTGAGGGGATTGTATTCCTCCTCGTCATCAAACATTCTTCGAGCTAGTGAATACTTGGCAAGCTAGTCCCACCAAGATTCTTTACCTTCAGAAGGCAAGAAACTAGGCCATCTCTCGACCTTCTTTGTGGCCAACCTTTAATGTTGGTGGCTAAAGGTCTTGATTCAGTCTCCAAATTCTTGAGATCCATGGACTCAGTACACTTGTCCTTTCGAACTATGTTCTCTTCATCAGGGAGCCTGGCCACAAATGTCAAGTAAAGCTCTTTGCGGTGCTGCTTTCTTTAAAAGCAGCCTCCTTTTTTTGAGTTCATGTAAGGTTGGAAGGACCAACATCTTCATGCTCGAGGAGGTTCGTTCTCCAAACATTATCAAAATGAACCCCTGAAGTTAATTGTCCTGACTGCCGTGGTCCCTGATTGGTGTCCACATTAATCAGGTGATATTTTGGATTCCTCTTTAGGTGTCCATTCCTCATGATTATCTGAGGCATCGAAGTAGAGTCTTCAGTTTTCTCATACATGCGGGACTTCTCAAATGGCCTTCAAAAGTGGATCTGCAAGGGAAATATATTGAAGAAGTAGCTTGAGTTTCCTCATTACCCCTTGAATTTTCTTGCAACAATGGCGGCATACCTTATAGGACGCCTTCTCCAGGTCACGAGATATCCTCTCTTGGTTTGTTAGGCTCGAGATGTGCCCATCAACACTACTAATTTCTATAGCTAACTCTCCAGCCACTGATAGTGTAATGGTTGACTTGCTGCGGAGTTTAATTGGTAAGTTCTTGAATACTAAACATTTATTTGTAGGATTGAGCTTAGTGATGTGCCAATGGAATATCCCATAATCTTAAGCAAGCTTTGATGATGGGAACCTTAATATTCCCTAAAGCACCAACCTATGGAACAGGTTGTTTTCCACCCTTACCTTTTGAGTATCGTTTGTGACCATCATCCTACTAAAAGGGAAAAATGATCAGTTTGGACAATACTTCGATCGTACCCAGTAAAGGTATCAAAAATACTAACTTGAAGAGGACTAGGGAAGAGGTCTTTATCAACAACCATATGTCCTTCTCCAGGGGAGATTAACTCCCTTGCTTCAATGGCATCTTGAACTACATTTCTAAAGATTACGCAGTTCTTCGTTAAGTGAGTAAACAAATCACACCATTTACAGTATACATTCCCCTTTAGTGAATTGGGGTTAGGTTTCTTGTGTTTGCCCCTAACCTTGAGCTTACTATTTGCTTCAAGCCAATCAAATATAACATCGGCTCATGAGAGGTCAAATGAGTACTTCTTGAAGTCTTGAGATTGATAAAATTTACTGGCTTTTATATCCTTCTTCACCAAAGGATTACAAACTATAAGAGGGCCAATGACGTAGTTAGCAATGTTAATTTCATATGGAGAATCATCTTCCTCGTCAATCAAATCACGTATGTAAGTCCCATACACGATATTTTTTGTTTTGAGGCTTTCTTCCTTCAAAACAGCCTCATACCTAGTGGCACATTCTGCCAGTTGGAGGCAAGTTGTGAAATTTAAGCCTTCAAATTTCTTCCTAAATTCAATATCCAAGCCATTTAAGGCTAGCATGGCATACTCAACCGTAGGAAGAGCCACTTTGCACTTCAACCTGGCTCTCTTGAACCAGTCAATGTAATCCTCCACGGATTCACCTTTCTTTTGTCTCATTCGAACTAAGTCCGACATAGAGGTCCCTAGTTCCATTCTTGGGAACTATGCCTAGAATTGCCTGGCCATGTCATCCCAACAGTAGATGGAATTAGGTGGTAAGCTAATGTATCCTTAGAAGGCCGTCCCTATCAAAGAACTTGGGAACAACCTCACTTTCATATACGCGTTATCAGCCACTTTTCTGCATTAGCAGTTAAACCTTGCCAAATGCTTAAGAGCAGACACGCTTCCTTCTCCTGAGAAAAGGGTAAACTCAAGGATTTTGTATCCTTGAGGAAAAGGGTAATCCCCATCAATGTAGTCAGGGTATGGTTTACTATATAAGGGTATGTTGAACCTTCTAAGGCCTGGACCATACATCTGCTCAATAAGGGCAGCTAATTGGTCTTAGAGGGATTGGCTTGGCACATGGTTATGCGCCTGCCAATACTCCCCCTAAGTGGCATAGGATATCGAGGAGGATCAGCAGGATACCCTTAAGCTCCCATTACATCGGATGTGAGAACAGTTGTTGTCCCACACACAAAGGGTAGTAACCCCCTTCATCATTTTGGCCATTAGTTTGGTTGGCCACGAAGCATGTTCCAACAGATCCTTGATTATGTAGCATGCCTGAAGGCACACCTACATTGACAGGCTGCTGGGCCATTCTTGCCTGATCAATCCCCAAGTTTTGATCTTGAGGACGAGGGAAGTTAACATGCCCCGTAGTCTCAAATGTGGAAAGAGGTCTAGGAGGAAGGACTTAGTCCCCGGGATTAGGAGCTTATCCATGCACACCTATTCCAATGGTCTAGCTAGGCCTCGAGGCAACCTCTCCAGCATGAGGAGGGTATGAACAGTTATGCCCCTCTATCTTAAGGACATGCGTCACTTGAACATTGGCATTGAGATCCCTCGAGGTCAGAGTGTACCCCTGGTTCATAGGGCCTGCAATCCCAAAGGACACATTATCCCCTCTATGGCCAAAATCCAAGTGAGAAACACCTAGGTTAGCCACATTTGGATTTCTTATTCTTTCAAGGATTATGTTGTCCACCTTAGTAATTAGCATTCGTGAGCTCGAAGGAATATCACGAGGATATGCATTTGGAATTGAAGGAGGAGGAATAGACCTGAGTTGCCTAATGTCCTTTCCAACGGCTTAGACGAAGACATTATGAGTCTCAGCTAGTCTGACCAAGATGGGCTCGATTTCGACAATTGTCTGCCTTGCCACATCCTTAGCTATAAGGTTAGCAGTAGAAGATAGGGCTGAGTTCATCTCAACCAAGATTGTCAATTTTTCTATGAAGTCTTTCATTCATTAAGGTCCCAACGTCATTGATTACAGCTCTCATTGTGGCAAAGTTTTTCACGTTGGGCCGCTAGAGTGCGTTTTGCTATAGCACGTTGTTTTTTATAAACCTCTTTCATGGGTTCTTCAATCGTTCGATCAACGAGTTCCATACGATGCTTGAGCATCGACACAAAACTCTTGCAAGAA
This sequence comes from Simmondsia chinensis, assembly GCA_018398585.1. Taxonomy (NCBI): domain Eukaryota; kingdom Viridiplantae; phylum Streptophyta; class Magnoliopsida; order Caryophyllales; family Simmondsiaceae; genus Simmondsia; species Simmondsia chinensis. The sequence goes on from JAGTTD010000016.1 coordinate 21,844,745, forward strand.
TATCCATCAAGCTCAATGTGCTCATCTTTTGGGGTTTCATCATCACCTCCGCTTTCATTAGTGTAGTTATGACTTGACTCATCCCCTCATGGCATAGGACTTTGTTCGAGAGGTGCTCTAGTGGGGACCCCATTAAGGCTAAGCCCTTCGGTTACTCAGGCTCAAGAGCACTATATTTTCTTGTTCTGACCATTGGTAAATGGTCTGATGTCATGTTTTCATAATCCACGATAGGGTTAAAGACAATTAAGTCTTACGTTAAGCCTCCCACTGTGGTCGCCAAAAGGCTGTTTGCTTTACTTGTCTGTTAAGGGTGAATGTGGTCGCCGTAAATACAAATTTAAACAAACGTGCAAATTGGGTCTTGTCGCGACTAGGGAGCGAGCCTGAATTCTAAACTACATGTCTTTTAGCTCAACAACTCACCTCTTCGAAGAAAAGGGATGGTGCTTTTGGTGTATCCAACTTCTGTTTACAATAAACATGTGGATTCTGCTTATGCTTCAATTAAGGAGATTTTTTAATTAATTTTGTATATATATTTAACAAAACAAAATAAAAGGAATATGGACCTAACTCAAGATAGTTATAGTGACGAAGCAGGGCCCACAGACACCTTTCCTCCTATACTTAAAAGCCAGGAACTGGGGTGGAGACAAACTCAAAGAGCTCAGCAGCCCACTTACAAGCCCGAGTTAATCGGATTCTTAGGCCTGGCACCCTTTACTTGTAATAACTCGAATGTATTAGAGACTGAAAAGATTAATATCGAGCAAACCGTAGTTGGGTCATTGGATGAGGACCAATGCAATCAAGGTCAAGCCTTGGCTGTCAAAGCCTAAAACTAAAGCCTCAAAGCCTCAAGTGTGGGATGTAAATAGGAGCTTATATGGTTCTCATGGCCTCATCATATGTTTTGGGATCTTCCTCTAACATGAATGAACTCGCAACATGTTCATCAAATCATGATGTTCATGCAAGAAAGTAGTTATAAAGTCAGGTCCAAAACTAGTCTCAGTTCGAGCCCTCTTACTTCTAAGTTCCTGAACCCCAAGATCAGGGCACTTGACTAGATGATGATGCAGATGCAACAAGAACAAAATTAGGTAATGAAGCATGTATATATTCTTTCATGGGGAACTTATGCTTGAAAATTTTAGCACATTGAGATTCCATTGTTTTACCAAGCTAGGGCTCAAGTCATTGAATATCATGAATCTACGTACTACATTGTTTATAGCATAACTAACAAAGATAGCATCTACAGTATTAGGACCAATTTTGTTTCTTTTAGACTCAGGAATCCCAAACTTTAGCTAGACATCCCCCACACCTTAAGGTATATTCGATTAGATGCATAATCTTTACATAATCCATACGGTGTTTTATCTAACTTTTTATATGGGACTCTATTAAGTACGAGACAAGCAAATAATATAGCTTCCGACCATAAGCTCAAGGGTAAGTCAGAGCTAATTAACATGACATTCATCATTTTGTTAAGGGTCCTATTCTTCGTATACCATTCTATTGGGGTATGTAGGGGTTTGAGTGCTTATGAATTGTAACGCCCCCAAACGTTATACCGAATAGGCTTAAGTTAAAAGGGCGCTACATGGCCGTACTATGATGTAGTCCCACATCATAGTACGAAGCCCAAAAAACTTACAAACTAAAACATTCTCAAAAAATTCATAATAAATAGCAGCTCGTCTACACTACATCAAAACTAATCAAATATAGAAGAGTCTAATAGCGCGGAAGCTCAAATTACAATGTCTCATATATTCTATAGTATTCTACTACAAATTTCATTTACTACTTAAACTACGCAAGATAACTAATCCTCGAGGTTGGGAGCTGCTTCGTCTTTTCTGCCTTCAGGAATGTGCCATGACTTACTAATCTGGAAAATAAATTAATTGGGTGAGTAAACAACGAGCTCAGCAAGTATACCGTACACCCTACCCGGATCAGGCATATAATTTAAAACAAATAGAATTCCAATCGAAGCCAGTTAAAATCATTTTATCAGAAAAATTCCCATTTTGGTAGAACATATCTCTTGTTTACAAGAGCTCTTTTGATAAAACTTACAGATGAAACGAAAACTACGGCCGGTATTATTCCCGCGACAGGGTCGAAATCGACGTTCACATTTCACATATTCGAACCGGTTCTAAGTCGACAGATCCGCTAGGATCGAACATAGATCTATGTGCCAGTATTATTCCCGCGACAGGGTCACAGATCGACTTTCGCATTTCACATTTTGCATTTTATCGTCGATAGACCCCGGAGGGTCAACGTAGTTATCTGTAAGCTCTTCCCATAAAATCTTTTAATTCAAATAGCAAGTTCACAATAGTTCCTTTCGCATACTCACAAGTACAATTTTCTTCAAGATTCACATGTTTAAACATCAATTCAACGTATAAATCAGTACAATTTAAATCACATATTAACAAATCAAACAATAGTAGAAATCACATATTTAAACGACAAATCAACGTATAAATCAGTATATATTAAATCAAAAGAGTATAAGTCACACAATTAGCCAAATATATATATGCCTGAACCTATCTTAACAAAATAATGAACTATTCAAATATAAGTCTCACATATAAACCCTTAAAAATCAGATTTTTCGTATATAAACAAGTAGGGGGATTGGTATAATTACCTTTATTAAAGTTTAATCCAAAAGTTGAACTCCTATTACGGGTTAGCGTCTGATCCTATCAAGCGAGAATCGAAATTTAGGGTTTGACGAAAAAAAAGAGAGAGAGAACGAGAGAGAGAGAGAGGCGCAGGGGAGAGGGAGAGTTTTGAGAGGGTTTTGGGAGGGGGGTCTTCACGGGCCCCCTTCCTTTCCTTTTTTTTTGTTTTTTTATTTATTTATATATATATATATATATATATATATATATATATACACCTTTACCTATTTTAATTACTTTAATACTACTAATGGACTCCTTTTTGATAATTAATTCATTAATTCATTTATAATCCAATCGAAATAATAGCGAATTTTAATCGTATTATAATACCTAGCCTAATTTAATTAGACTGGGTATTACATCCTCACCCCCTTAAACAAAAGTTTCGTCCTCGAAACTCACCTTCGTTTTCGAATAATTCTGGGTATTTGCTTCTCATCTCTTCTTCGGTCTCCCACGTTGCTTCCCTAGGAGTATGATTACTCCATTGGATTTTGACATATGGGATCACTCTATGCCTCAACTTTTGGTCTTTTCGGTCGACTATACGAACTGGATGCTCTACATAAGTCAAATCTTCTCGCACTTGCAACGGTTCATGTTGTATCACATGACAAGGATTGGAGATATACTTCCTCAATTGAGAAACATGAAATACATTATGTATTCTAGACAGTTCCGGCGGTAAGGCTACTCTGTAAGCCACATCTCCAACTTTCGCCAAAATTTCAAATGGTCCTACAAATCGAGGGCTTAATTTACCCCTTTTTCCAAATCTCATCACACCTCTGGTTGGGGATACCTTTAGGTAGACATGTTCACCTACTGAAAACTCCAACGGTCTTCTTCGTTTGTCTGCCCAACTCTTTTGCCTATCTTGGCTTATCTTCATTCTATCTCTGATTAGCCTAACCTTCTCTTCAGCATCCTGTACAATCTCAGGACCTAACAATTTTCTTTCTCCAACGTCGTTCCAAAACAAAGGAGTTCTGCATCTCCGCCCATACAAAGCTTCATATGGTGCCATCCCAATACTAGAATGGTAACTGTTGTTATAGGCAAATTCTACCAAACTCATGTAGTTATCCCAACTACCTCCCAAATCTATAACACAAGCACGCAGCATGTCCTCTAATGTCTGAATAGTCCTCTCAGTCTGCCCATCTGTCTGAGGATGATAAGCAGTACTCAAACTCAGTTTAGTTCCCAAAGCTTTCTGCAGACTCTCCCAAAATCTAGACACAAACCTCGGGTCTCTGTCAGAAACAATTTCGCTTGGCACACCATGTAACCGCAGCACAACATCAATGTACAATTCTACCAATTTATCTAGTGGAGCACCAAACCTAATAGGAAGAAAATGTGCACTCTTCGTAAGTCTATCCACAATGACCCAAATCGCATCATTCTTCCTAACTGTCCTCGGTAGGCCAACAACAAAGTCCATGGAAATTCGATCCCACTTCCATTCAGGCACTTCTAAGGACTGTAGCAATCCACCAGGCTTTTGGTGCTCGGCTTTTACTTGTTGACAGATCAAGCACTTAGCCACAAACTCAGCAATATCTCGCTTCATGTCTCTCCACCAGAAGCAGCTTTTCATGTCTCGATACATCTTCGTGCCTCCAGGATGTACCGAAAAGCGGGAATTGTGTGCTTCTTCCATGATTTCCCTATTAATTGTTGGATCATCAGGTACACATAACCTATCTCCAAAGTACAATGCTTCGTCACCATGCACTGTGAAGTCTGAAGATTCTCCATTGGTCACCTTACTTTTTATCTTCATTAAAAACGGGTCAAGTTGCTGCATAGCCTTGATCTTTTCCAGTAATGACGGTTGTGCAACCAGATTGGCTAAAACACCGCCCTTTTTATCATGAATGCACACTTCAATTTGCATTTCCTCCAAGTCCCTAAGTAGCTTAGGTTGGGAAGTGATCAAGGCAGCTAAATTGCCCACTGATTTCCTGCTCAGTGCATCTGCAACTACATTTGCTTTTCCAGGATGGTAATTAATAGTCACATCATAGTCTTTAATCAATTCCAACCATCTCCTCTGCCTCAAGTTCAACTCTTTCTGAGTAAACAAGTATTTCAAGCTTTTGTGGTCTGTATAAATTTGGCAAGGTCCTCCATAAAGGTAATGTCTTCAAATCTTCAAAGCAAATATCACTGCTGCCAACTCTAGGTCGTGCGTTGGATAATTCTTTTCATGGGGCTTTAATTGTCGGGACGCATAGGCTATCACCTTCTCATTCTGCATTAGCACACAACCTAGCCCTTTCTTCGAAGCGTCACTGTAAATGACAAAGTTACCCTCATCAGTAGGTAATGCAAGTACAGGAGCAGACACTAACCTCTTTTTCATCTCCTGAAAGCTTCTTTCACACTCATTTTTCCACACGAACTTCACTCCTTTTTGAGTCAATCGGGTGAGAGGAAGCGCAATTTGCGAAAATCCCTCAATGAATCTTTTATAGTAACCAGCCAGTCCCAAGAAGCTTCTAATCTCTATTGCAGTTGTGGAAGGATTCCACTCCAATACCGCTTCAACCTTCCTTGGATCCACTGAGATCCCATCTTTAGATATCACATGGCCTAAGAATGTCACCCTGTCAAGCCAAAACTCACACTTACTCAACTTGGCATACAATTGATGCTCTTGTAGGGTTTGCAATACCATTTTCAGATGTTCTTCGTGCTCCTCCCTACTCTTAGAGTAGATCAGTATGTCATCGATGAATACAACTACAAATCGATCCAGGTACTGTCGAAACACCCTGTTCATCAAATCCATGAAAGCAGCAGGTGCATTCGTTAGCCCAAACGGCATAACTAAGAATTCATAATGGCCATACCTGGTTCGAAAAGCAGTCTTAGCCACATCCTTCTCTTTGATCTTTAGCTGATGATAACCAGATCGTAGGTCAATCTTAGAAAAGACCTTTGCACCTTGAAGTTGATCAAACAAGTCATCAATTCGGGGCAAGGGATACTTATTCTTAACCGTCACCTTGTTCAGTTCTCTGTAGTCAATGCATAACCTCATACTGCCATCCTTCTTCTTCACAAACAATACTGGAGCGCCCCAAGGTGAGACACTAGGTCGGATGAAGCCTTTATCTAACAATTCCTGGAGTCGCACCTTCAATTCTCGTAGTTCATAAGGAGCCATTCTATAAGGGGCTTTGGATATGGGTCCACTGCCAGGTACTAGATCAATTTCAAACTCGATTTTCCTCCTTGGAGGCAAACCATGCAGGTCTTCTGGAAAGACCTTAGGAAATTCCCTGACATTAGGGATGTCATTTAACTTCACATCGTCCCTCCTACTGTCAAATACATGGCAAAGGAATCCTCGACACCCTTTCCTTAGGGACCTTCTAGCATTTAGAGCTGAAATCATCCTACTAGAAATCTTAGAGTCTTTACTTCCCATAGGAGGATTTAACCCGTCCCCATGATAAGCAAACTCTGGTTGGTCAGGAATCTGAAATACAACCCTTTTTCCAAAACAGTCTAAATGTGCGTGATAAGAAGACAGCTAATCGATCCCTAGAATCACATCAAAATCCTCCATATCTAGGAGTACTAGATCTGCCACTAACTCCATATCACCTATTCTAATCACACAGTTTTCACACACAAGATCAACAAGCACATCATACCCCAGCGGGGTTGCAACACAAAAGGGCTCATCTAGCAATTTTGGCTCACAAGTTAACTTAGGGGCAAATTTCTTAGCCACAAAGCAATGAGAGGCCCCGGTGTCAAATAATATATGCGCACTAGTAGAATTAATAGGAAGGGTACCTGTCACCACATGGTCACTAGTAGTCTCGTCCTTCTGAATCATAGAAAACATTCTGGCATTACCCCGAGGTCCCTGTCTGTCCTCACTGCCTCTATTCTTAGAACCATTCTTGAGGGGACAACCACGAGCTATGTGTCCCTTCTCTTTACACTCAAAGCACACCCCTAACTTTCTGTAGCACTCACCGGAATGGTCCTTGCCACAATGCTCGCATTTTCTGAACCTAGTGGCTGAGCTCCCCGGATTCTTCGTATGAAACTTTTTGCCATTGCCACTAGATCGGTTGGGCTTCCCTCCCTGAAACTTGCCATCTGATAACCTTTTCTTAGCAGCATGTTCCTGTTCTTCCAACTTTAAATCCGCTTCCACCTTCAATGCACATTCAAGGACCTCCTTGTATTCCTTGAAAATGACACTTGATAGACGCCTTTTAATGCGAGGAAGCAGTCCCCTTTCAAATCTGTTTGCTTTACTAGTCTCAGACGCCATGATGCTTGGGCTGAAACGTCCCAATTCATGAAATTTATTGGCATACTGCAATACTGTCATCTGTTCTCCCTATTTTAGCTCGTAGAATTCATTTTCTTTCGTCATTCTGAGCGCTTCAAGAAAGAACTGGTTGTAGAAGACCTCCTTAAATTCCACCCAATCCAACGGTCCAGTAGCATTCTGGTATGCTACCTTGATTGTAGCCCACTAGAACTCCGCATTCCCCTTAAGAATAGGGGTGGCTGCTCGAACCTTATCATCATCAGCAATTGACATTGCTCCGAACAAGGTCTCCATCTCCCGTATCCATTTCTCGGCTTCTAGAGGGTCATCTGCTCCTTCAAAACTTGGGGCCCTCATCTTTGACAACCTTTCGAACGGTGTCTCTTCACCACGTTGAGTAATAAGAGGCACAGCTTGGAGTTGTTGTTGATGTTGCAAGAGGTTAACCATGAGCTGGTGCATTGTTGCAACATCGAACTGATTAGAGGAGCCGCCTGAATTCTAGGCGTTTTGACCAGTGGGTCCATCTAACAGTTGAGCACGTTCCTCTTCAGGGTGCCCCTCAGTTGGGGGTGGAGCCCTGCCCTTTCCCTTCAGGGTTCTCTTTCTCTTTAAGGATGATGATGCTTTACTCTTATCACCCATCTGCTCCTGAGCCCAGATCACACAAGAATAAGTTATTTTATTTTTATAATTATTATTATTATTTTTTTTTTCCTAAGGATTTATAACCTGGCTCTGATACCACTTTATGTAATGCCCCCAAACGTTATACTGAATAGGCTTAAGTTAAAAGGGCGCTACACGGCCATACTATGGTGTAGTCCCACATCATAGTACGAAGCCCAAAAAACTTACAAACTAAAACATTCCCAAAAATTCATAATAAATAGCAGCTCGTCTACACTACATCAAAACTAATCAAATATAGAAGAGTCCAATAGCGCGGAAGCTCAAATTACAATGTCTCATATATTCTATAGTATTCTACTACAAATTTCATTTACTACTTAAACTACGCAAGATAACTAATTCTCGAGGTTGGGAGCTGCTCCGTCTTTTCTGCCTTCAGGAATGTGCCATGACTTACTAATCTGGAATATAAATTAATTGGGTGAGCAAACAACGAGCTCAGCAAGTATACCGTACACCCTACCCGGATCAGGCATATTATTTAAAACAAATAGAATTCCAATCGAAGCCAGTTAAAATCATTTTATCAGAAAAATTCCCATTTTGATAGCACATATCTCTTGTTTACAAGAGCTCTTTTGATAAAACTTACAGATGAAACGAAAACTACGGCCGGTATTATTCCCGCGACAGGGTCGAAATTGACATTCACATTTCACATATTCGAACCGGTTCTAAGTCAAAAGATCCGCTAGGATCGAACATAGATCTATGTGCCGGTATTATTCCCGCGACAGGGTCACAGATCGACTTTCGCATTTCACATTTCGCATTTTATCGTCGATAGACCCTGGAGGGTCAACGTAGTTATCTGTAAGCTCTTCCCATAAAATCTTTTAATTCAAATAGCAATTTCACAATAGTTCCTTTCGCATACTCACAAGTACAATTTTCTTCAAGATTCACATGTTTAAACATCAATTCAACGTATAAATCAGTACAATTTAAATCACATATTAACAAATCAAACAATAGTAGAAATCACATATTTAAACGACAAATCAACGTATAAATCAGTATATATTAAATCAAAAGAGTATAAATCACACAATTAGCCAAATATATATATGCCTGAACCTATCTTAACAAAATAATAAACTATTCAAATATAAGTCTCACATATAAACCTTTAAAAATCAGATTTTTCGTATATAAACAAGTAGGGGGAGTGGTATACTTACCTTTACTAACGTTTAATCCAAAAGTTGAACTCCTATTACGGGTTAGCGTCGGATCCTATCAAGCGAGAATCGAAATTTAGGGTTTGACAAAAAAAAAGAGAGAGAGAACGAGAGAGAGAGAGAGGCGCAGGGGAGAGGGAGAGTTTTGAGAGGGTTTTGGGAGGGGGGTCTTCACGGGCCCCCTTCCTTTCCTTTTTTTTTTTGTTTTATTTATTTATTTATATATATATATATATATATATACACCTCTACCTATTTTAATTACTTTAATACTACTAATGGACTCCTTTCTGATAATTAATTCATTAATTCATTTATAATCCAATCGAAATAATAGCGAATTTTAATCGTATTATAATACCTAGCCTAATTTAATTAGACTGGGTATTACATGAATTATGCCAAGTCTTCGCAATATTTCTTTAGAAAGGCAGTGTCATGCTCACCTCCTCTATCAAACTTAATCTCTTGATCATACAGTCCAATTGGTTTTCAATTTCACCTTTATATTTTATAAACATTTCCTCAACCTCATCTTTAGTCTTAAGAGATACACCTTAATGAATCTCGAGTTGTCATCTACGATTGTGATGAACTGACTTTTACCGTCTCTGCTCATGGTGCTTTTAAAGTCACCCAGGTCACTATGTACTAGTTCGAGTAGGCGAGCGGTCTTTTCTACTGATTTATTAATGCCTTTTTAGGATGTTTGGCCTCGACACATATTTCACATTTATCAAGTTCGGTTGTATCGCAATCAGGAAATAAACTCATTTGCTTATGTTTCTTAACCGAATTGTAATTTACATGTCCAAGCCTACCATGCTACAAATCTATGGATTCCACAATATAAGTAGAACTCGAGCCAATTTTATCAACGCCATTCAGAACATCTAGTACAAAAAGACCATTATTATAGAACATTTCCCAAAGAAGTTGGTATTCTTAGTGATTATAAATTTTTCAGACTCAAACATTAATGTAAAGCCAGCTTTATTTAACAAAGCACCTAAGACTAGATTCCTACGCAAATCAGGAACATGCAGCACATTTAGCAAACACATATTTTTTTCTAGAGTTAAGTTTTAGAAGGACTTTTCCCTTGCCGTGGATAGGCATGTACACCTTCTTCCTACTATTGGATTTTTCATATTCATGGAACATGTCCTTATTGGTGTAGATGTGACTTGTGGTATCAGTGTCTACAACCTATTCGATCATGTTCCCATCCATATTCACCTCGAAGATCATGGCAACAAACATGTCTCCTTCCTCAGTGAGACTTGTGTTTTATGTGCTTTCTAGGTCCGAATCCTGTCCCATAGTTCCTTGAGGTGTGGCCACTCCTACCACAAGTCCAACATATTCTTCTCATCCTCTTTTGGCCTTCATCAGCATTGTTCATTGGCCTCTTTCCTCAAGATTGGCTTTGTTTGCTACTGGAGCCTTCCTGTTAAGCATTGAATCATCCTTTGTTCTAAGGTTTCTTGAACTTGCCTTTCTTTTCTGCGTTTCTCGATTCCATGAGGTTAGCTACCAAGGAGTGCTCAGTAATGGCCCAGACGCCCTTGATGAAGGAGATGCTTGAGAGCTGTTCTTGATGAAGAAGATCTCCAAGGTACACCAGAAGCCTTATGCAGGGGAGCCAATACCTCCCAGTAATGGCCTAGAGGGCTATTTCCTCAGCTATAGCAAAGCTCATGGCTTGGCATGCTGAGGATCAGCTTTGGGATAAGAAGCCATTTGATGGCCTCAAAGTCCAAATGGCACAAGAAGAAGAGTGGGAGCTATCTAACTTAAGAGCAGAACCCACTAAGATGGAGGATCTGAGGGCTAAAGTTCACCCCCCCCCCCCCCCCCCCCCCCCCCCCCTCCTCCTCTTCTCCTCGAGGTTAACTTGGGCTCGACAAAAGATCCAAGACCTGCCTATCTGAGTGCTCTACTTTCTGAAGAGCATAGGAAGTAGTATTTGACCTTGCTCCGCGTGTTCAAGGATTACATTGCTTGGAATCATCATGAGATGACTGGCCTAAACAAAAAGATGGTTGAGCACAGGGTTCCTATCAAGCCAGGCTCAAGGCCCATCATTTAGGCCCAGAGAAGGATGTCCCAAGAAGTAATTGATTTGGTCAAAGAAGAGATCGAGAGACTCTTAAAGGCCAAATTCATCACGACTGTCAGGTATGTTGAATGGTTGTGTTAGGTTATGCCTCAAATTTTATCTAAATTTATAAGTCTCGCCGTGAACAAGCCGATCGATCCGGGGGAAAGTCCAATCGATCAGGGTGTAGCGCTGGAGCAGAGGAGCTGCAAAGACTCCGCCGATCGATCGGGAACCCAAAACACGTGTACCCTAGTACGCTCAGTATAAATATGACATGAGGATTTCGTTTTAGGTATCCAATTAAAGAGAGAGCGCCGTCATCAATGACAGAGAGAGAGGGGAAGTGAATTGTAATTCTTCCATTGCTTCATTCAATAAAGATTCTCCATCTTCATCGTGGTTTTTCCCCCTCTCGTTTGAAGAGGCGCTTCCATGTAAATCATTGTCTCCTTCGTTTATTCTCTTTTATCCTGTTATTTGCTTCATATTTGTTATAGTATTTGAATCAGATCCAGTTCTTGGGTTATTTATTCATCACAAATTGGTATCAGAGCCCTGTTTGTTCGATTTGGTGTTATGACGTCCGCTGTAAAATTAGAAGTTGAGAAGTTCGGTGGTCAAGGGAGTTTCAATTTATGGCAGGTTCACATTAAGGGCCTCTTGACTCAGAACGGCTTAAAGAAAGCCTTGGATGGAAAAGAGAAGAAACCAGAGAGTTTATCAAAAGGACAATGGGAGGAGTTAGATGAAAAGGCTCTAACCGCTATTCAGATGTGTCTTACAGATGAAGTTTTGATAGAAGTTTTGGAAGTGAAAACTGCTAAGGAGTTGTGGGAGAAATTGCTGGAGATGTTCTATGTCAAGTCTGTCTCCAACAAACTTGCAGTTAAGCGATGTTTATTCACCTTTCGTACGTCAGAAGGTACGTCTCTTAAGAACCATATTAATGAATTTAACTCCATTATTCAAGAGTTAAAAGAATTGGATGATGCCCCTAAGGCAAGGTTGTCAAAATCGGGATTCTACGTAGAATCGACGAGGGGTCATCAGAATCGGAATTGTAAAATCGGATCAAGAATCGAAAGATTCTACTTTTTGTGTATGTAAATTATTTATACTGACAAAATTAGTATAATAATTTTCAAATATATGATAAAGAACATCAAAAGTCTAAAACACATTAGTTTTATAATACATTGTAAAACCAAAGGTAGGAAAAAGTGTAACATCATTCTAACATAAAACATATACTCAAAGTCTCAACTCACAACATCATCAATAGTCATATCCGAAATCAAAGTGACTGTCGTCAATATCATTTGTGGTACTAGTGCTCATACTTCCCCTATCATTAAGAGAATAACCCCAGATTGTGGCATCATCTCCAATCAAACCTTCAATACAAAAACACATATATACTGAAAAGTAATAACTTTTCAAATTCAATTCACACTGAAGTTGGGGCCTTATCATCATTTAGAATATTTTTATTAAATTTTTCACTGAATGACATACTTTTTTGATACTCGTAATAAGAGAAAACAACAACAGGCCCAGTGCCTCAAGGGCTCCCGCCAAAGCAGGGTCTTTGGGGGGTGGGGGTAGGATGTACGCAACCTTACCCCTTCAGGATGATACCCCTATGAGAGGTTGTTTCCGAGGACCCCCAACATGAGAGAAAGATAATTTAATATGAAAATTCTAAATTTGTGACTTATGAGAGTTCAATAAAAAAAATTTAGAATTATTTAAGAAATTTTAACTATTACATGTCAGATATTAAACATTGTTTCTATAAGTAAAATATTACAAATAAATTTGAACAAAAATCGATGTATAAATATAGAAGTATAAATATACAACTTATATGATCTAAGTATAGAATTGAAAAAGGTTAAAAAGAAATTAAAGTAATTTATTTACAAACTAAAAATTTTGAACAATATATATGGGTAAATTATGTGTACAAGTATACCTAAATAAAAAATAGTAAGACAGTTGACATATAACAAAATTATTTATTTTTAATTTTTGACTTAAATATGTAATATTTATATATTATATATACAAAAACTAATAAGACAAATGTCCCTAAATCAAATTTGCTTGAAGTATTGATGAAAAACAAAAAAAAAAAAGAAACAAAAGACAGGTTGCTTCAATCGGGAATCGAACCCGCACACCACGCATACAACAAGCGAGCATAGGCCCACTAGGCCAAGGGTCTTATATTGGTTTTCTATTCCTATTAAATTAAATTTAAATCAATATAAAGATCTGTGTAAGTTGAATTGATAGAATCGTGTAGAATCGCGATTTTTGTGATTTTGATCCGATTTTACCGATTTTGATCCGATTCTGACCCGGTTCTACTTGAATACGATTTTTTAAGTGATTTAAATCGATTGGTTAATGTAGAATCGTAGAATCGTGCGATTCTACGATCTGAATCGCGATTTTAACAACTATGCCTTAAGGATGAAGATCAGGCTATGTTATTGTTATGTTCACTCTCTACTTCTTATAAAGGCTTTGTTGAAAGCATGATTTATAGTGGTACAAAAACCATCTCTGTTGATGAGGTTAAGAAAAACTTGCTGAGTAAAGAAAGAGTTGATAAGGAATTGTCAGATTCTATAAATGACTCAGGAAGTGGTTTGTTTGTGAGAGGTATAACTAAGACTAGAGGGTCTGATGGTGGTGAAAACAGGTTAGATATAAAAACCTGTCATGTATTTATTGTCAAAAGAAAGGACACATAAAGAAGTATTGTTATAAGCTTAAAGGCAAACAAAAGGAAGATAACAGGAAAGACCAGAAAAGAAACGATAAATCCGCAGAAGTTAGTGTAGTTGAAGATGAGAATGATGTTGATGTTCTGCTAGTGACCGAATCCCAATTCAGATCTAAAGAAAATTGGATACTGGATTTGGGTTGCTCCTATCACGTTTGTCCCAATAGAGACTGGTTCACCACATATGAGTCAATTCAGGGTAGAGTTGTTCTAATGGGTAATGATGTAGCATGCAGAGTTTTGGGTATAGGAACAATTCGTGTTAAGATGTTTGATGGCACTGTCAGAACTTTGAGTGACGTTCGCCACGTTCCAGATTTAAAGAAGAATCTTATCTCTTTAGGTACCCTTGATTCTCATGGGTACAAGTACGCAGCTCAAGGTGGAGTTATGAAGATCAGTAAGGGTGCTCTGATCGTGATAAAAGGCAGATGGGTAGGAACCTTGTATGAACTTGTTGGTTCCACAATGACAGGGTCAGTAGCTGTTTCTACATCATCTATGACAGATTCAGATATCACTAAGTTATGGCACATAAGGCTTGGTCATATGGGTGATAAGGGACTGTCAGAGCTCAGTAAAAGGGGTTTGTTGTGTGGTCAGTCAACACGACTGATAGAATTATGTGAGCATTGTGTTTATGGGTAGCAGAAGAGAGTTAGCTTCAAGCAAGCTGTGCATCAAACTAAGAGAACGTTAGACTACATTCATTCAGACTTGTGGGGACCGTCCAGAGTTACTTCCAAAGGTGGTTCTAGGTATCTTCTAACATTTACTGATGATTTCTCAAGAAAAGTTTGGGTTTACTTCCCGAAACAGAAGAATAAAGTGTATGACACTTTCAAGAAATGGAAGGCTTTACTTGAGAAGCAAATAGGGAAGCAGATTAAAAGGTTGAAAACATATAATGGCCTTGAATTTGTTGAGGGTGATTTCACCAAATTTTTTTAGTATCAAGGCATTGTCAGACACAGGACCTATACAGGTCGACCTCAATAGAATGGAGTGGCAGAAAAATTGAACAGGACGTTACTTGAGAAAGCTCGTTGTATGTTGTCAAATGCAAGTTTAGAGAGGGAATTTTGGGCAGAGGCAGTTAACATGGCGTGTTACTCAGTGAACTAGTCACCTCATTCATCGATTCAGCTGAAGACTCCAAAAGAGGTATGGTCAGGATCCCCTACTAATTATTCTCATTTAAGAATTTTTGGTTGCCCAGCATATGCTTATGTGAATGAAGGAAAGCTGAAGCCTAGAGCCAAGAAGTGCATTTTTCTTGGTTATACATCAGGTGTGAAGGGATTTCATTTATGGGATTCAAAGTCTCATAAATATCTGACTAATAGAGATGTTACTTTTAATGAGTCATCACTACTACATCTGCCGCACTCGCCCTCCGCTATTTTTGATTCGAGTCAGGCGCAAAAGCCAGAAACTATTCAGATACAGTTAAGTAACACAATTCAGCAGCAGGAAGTACGCACAGAGAGTATACAGGCACCTCCAGTACAGAGTTCTAAAAGAAATGAAGTAGTTGAAACCAATCAGCAGGTGGAGCAGTATACTATAACTAGTGGAAGACAGAAGAGACAAACTAAAGCACCCGCAGCATTATGGTTACGAAAAGATGGTTGCTTATGCTCTTTCAGTGGCTAAGACTATGGAAGACAGTGAACATTCCACTTATTCAGGAGCTGTGTCTAGATCTGATTCAGAAAAGTAGTTGATGGTTATCCACGAAGAGATGGAATCATTACAGAAGTACCAGACTTGGCAGCTTGTTAAGCCTTAAACTGGGAAGAGAGTTATTGGTTGCAAATGAGTCTTCAAAAGAAAAGAAGGCATTCCTGGAGTGGAAGATGCAAGGTACAAGGCTTGATTGGTAGCCGAGGGCTACAGTCAGGTACATGGTATTGACTTTCATGATATCTTTTCACCTATTGTTACACATACCTCCATTCGAGCACTACTTGCTTTAGTAGCCATGCATGATTTAGAGTTAAAACAGCTTGATGTGAAAACTGCATTCCTGCATGGTGAGCTCGAAGAGAATATTTACATGCATCAACCTGAATGCTTTATTGTTGAAGGAAAGGAAGACCATGTTTGTTTGTTGAAAAGATCTCTTTATGGTTTGAGGCAATCACCAAGACAATGGTACAAGAGATTTGATCAGTTTATGACCAGTTATGGGTTCTTCAGAAGCAAATATGACAGTTATGTCTATTTCAGGCAAACAGATTCAGGTTCATTCATTTATCTTCGGTTATATGTTGATGATATATTGATTGCAGCTAAGGACATGTCGAATGTTGATAAGTTAAAAGCAATGTTGAAGAGTGAGTTCGAGATGAAGGATTTAGGAGCAGCCAAGAAGATACTTGGTATGAAAATCAAGAGGGACCCAAAAGCAGGAAAGTTATACTTGTCTTAGGAGAAGTATATTGAGAAGGTTCTCAATCGTTTTCATGTGAAAGATGCTAAGCCAATTAGCACTCCTTTGGTGGCTCATTTTAAGTTTTCAGCATTGGCTTCGCCTCATACTGAGGAAGACATCACGTACATGTCACAGGTCCCGTACTCCAGCGCAATTGGTAGCATCATGTATGCTATGGTGTGTACGCGTCCAGATATTGCATATGCTGTTAGCAAGGTGAGCAGGTATATGGCGAATCCAGGTAAAAAGCATTGGCAGGATGTTAAATGGATTCTTAGGTATTTGCGTGGCACTTCTGATGTTTGTTTGGAATTTGGGAGGAGTAGAAGCTATTTAGTTGGGTATGTTGACTCAGACAATGGTGGAGACCTCGATAAGAGGAGATCTACTTCAGGTTATGCGTTTCGTTTGGGTAACAGTGCTGTTAATTGGAAAGCATGTTTACAGTCAATTACCGCACAGTCAACTACAGAAGCAGAGTATATGGCAATAACAGAAGCATTCAAGGAAGCTGTTTGGTTAAAGGGTTTGGTCAGTGAACTTAGTGTTGATCAGGGCACAGTTGGTGTTTATTGTGATAGTTAGTCAGCAATTCATTTAGCCAAGGATCAGATGGCCCATCATGACAGGACTAAGCATATTGATGTCAAGCATCACTTCATTTGGGATCTGATTGAAGAGGGCAAGGTCGAATTGAAGAAGATTGGCACAGCTGATAATCCTGCTGATATGTTCACTAAAGTTCTACCAAGTAGAAAATAAGAGCATTGCTCGAATTTGGTTGGGCTTTTTGTTTTGTTGAGATAACCCTGATCAGGGTTGCTTTGTGGAGAAGGTGGAGAAATTCTTGTGTTTGAAATTTGAGTCAAGGTGGAGATTTGTTAGGTTATGCCTCACATTTTATGTAAATTAGCTATAAGCTTGCCGTGAGCAAGCTGATCGATCGGGGGGAAAGTCCGATCCATCGGGGTGTAGCGCTACAGTAGAGAATCTGCAAAGACTCTGCCAATCGATCGGGAGGAGCCGATCGATCGGGAACCCAAATCACGCGTACCCTGGTACGCTCAGTATAAATATGACGTGAGGGTTTCGTTTCATGTATCCAATTAAATGAGAGCGCCGTCATCATTGAGAGAGAGAGAGGAAGTGAATTGTAATTCTTCCATTGTTTCATTCAACAAAGATTCTCCATCTCTGCCCATGGTTTTTCCTTCTCTCGATTGAAGAGGGGTTTCCACATAAATTATTGTCTCATTCATTTATTCTCTTTTATCCTTGCTTCATATTTGTTATAGTATTTGAATCGGATCCAGTTTTTGGGTTATTTATTCCTCACAGTTGAAAAACATTGTTCCTATTATAAAAAAGAATGGCAAAATCAGAGTCCGTATTGATTTCAGAGATCTGAATGCAGCCACCACAAAAGATGAATGCTCAATGACAATAGCTTATGTATTCATTGATTCAGCCTCAAGGCTTGAGGTCTTATCTTTTATGGATGGCTATTATGGGTACGACCAAGTCATGATTGCTTCGGAGGATACCAATAAAACAGCATTCAGGTGTCCTGGATTAGTAAGGACCTTTGAGTGGGTGGCTATGCCATTTGGCTTAAAAACGCTGGTGCCACTTACTAGAGAGCCATGAACATGATCTTTCACGATCTCAATAGATGACATCGTGGTCAAATCAAAGTCCCAAGCTAAGCACTCGGAGGACTTAACAGGAGCATTCCTTAGAATGAGGAGCCATAACCTCAGGATGAACCCAATAGGATGTGCCATTGGCGTGCACGCTAGAAACTTCCTTAGTTTTCTGGTACACCATAAGGGCATTGAGGTGGACATTAACAGGACTAAGGCTATTCAACAAGTCAAACTGCCTTTGAGCAAAAAGGAGCGTAAACGCTTCTTGGGGCAGGTTAACTTCCTAAGACGCTTCATTTCAAATGTTGCAGGAAAAACCAAAGTCTTCTCTCCACTGCTGAGACTCAAGTTTGAGAAAGACTTCCAAGTGGGAGGAGCCACACCAAGCAACTTTCGAGGCCATTAAGGATTACTTGATTAGGCCGCCAGTGTTGATTCCACCAAACAAGGCAAAATTTGAAGATTTATGTCTCTGCTTCTGATGAATCAATTGGTTGTTTGCTTTTACAAGATAATGAGCAAGGATTTGAACAAGTTGTGTTCTACCTTAGCCGTTGTCTAAATGAATGTGAAATAAAATATTCCTCTATTGAGCAATTTTGTCTATCTTTGTTTTATGCAGCAATGAAATTGAGACATTACTCCTTGGAATTTACGATATATGTGGTTGCTCAAGCAGATGTCCTTAAGTACATGCTGGATAGACCTCTGATAAGAGGAAGATTAAATAAGTGGAGTATTGCTCTGCTTCAGTTTGAATTAGTATATGTGTCATAAAAGTCAGTCAAAGGCCAAGCCTTAGTAGACTTTTTAGCTGACCATCCAAACATCCATATTGGCGTGGACTGTGAGCTAGACCAGCTCCTAGTAGTGGAAATGGTCCCTTGGAAACTATATTTTGATGCATCAAGGACCAATTCAAGCACAAGGGTTAGGATTGTGATTGAATCCCCTGTTGGAATCATCACCAAGCTAGTTGTTACCTTGGTTGGCAAGTGCTCCAATAATATGGCAGAGTATGAGGCATTGATCATAGGCCTAAAGACTCTTTCAGAAATGCAAGTCCTTTAATGTTATCATAAGAGGGGATTTGGACTTGGTCATTTGCCAAGTAAAAGGGAAATTTCAGAGCTTAAGCGATACCTCGAACAAGTACATATGAACGGTGCAAAAACTATTAAGTTCGATGGTGTTTAGTTTGAACACATTTCTAGAGAACAAAACAAAGCAGCCAATGACTTGACTCAATTAGATTCAGGGTACAAGTTGCCTAGGAATTGGTGCGAAGAAAGCATGGTTATTAAAACTAAAATTTTAGACCATAACATTGAATTCACTGAGTCTTTCAGTTTTGAGAGCCAAGTCATGCCAAGTGAACGTTTGGAGTGCTTTAAGACACATCAAACTGTTACAAGTCAACGTGAGGATTGGAGGAAACCTTGAATGGATTACTTCAAGAACCCTCGAGACTATGTTAAAGATAGGAAGATGAAAATGAGAGCTCATAAATTCCATCTAGATAATGAATCTGGAGAATTATACAAAAAGGACACAAGTGGAGTGCTTCTCAAATGTCTAGACTTAGACGAAACAATTCTAGTCGTGGTAGGAATCCATGAGGGTATCTGAAGCTCACTAACTTGGACCGACTTAGACTTGACGCCCTTCACAAACTAGACAAACAAAAGAAGAGGGTGACCAAAGCTTATAACAAAAAGGTTAAACCTAGGTCCTTTGATTTGGGGGACTTAGTCGAGAAAGTGGTCTTGCCCATTGGCCAGAAAGATCACGTCCTTGGGCAATGGTTCCCAAAGTGGGAGGGTCCATTCAGAGTTATAGAGGTATTTGGAGGAAATGTTTACTCCAAGACCTAGATGGAAGAACTCACCCAAGGGTCATCAATGGAAGGTTCCTAAAGAAATATGCGCCATCAATTTGGCATTGTAATAAGGAAGTCCTTAAATTTAGATTCCCTGAATTATGGGCTCTATTTCAATATCAATGTCTTAAGGATCAACTCCACGATTCTTAAGTTAGAAAAGTAAAGAAAGAGGAACTACCTAGTTGAGCGACGTATTAACAAAAATGTCGTATTTCATTAACATTGTTAACGAGTACATGGCTTACATAAAGCAATACAAGAAAGTAACTTGTATGGCCAGAGGACTTCTTTACAAGAGAAAAATCAAAAGAGTCGAGTCCTAACTCTAACTAAGGATTCCTCTATAGTTGATAGCTGGTTGGTTGCTTCATTCAGTTGCTGGTCCAACGAGAATGCCTCATCCTGAAGGACTTGGTTGCTACTTTGAGATTCTGCGGTAGCTTGCTCGAGCTCTTCAACTATGGAGCCTTGATAGATATGTTGCTGCCTGAGAGAAGATAGTTGTCCCCTGAGATGACTCAATCTCCCCTCCAAGTGATGAATTTCAACCTCTAAGCCTTTAATGTCTTGAGCTTGTTGACTCTGGACTCTTTGGGCTACCTGGAATTCTTCAAATAGAAGCTGCAAGCCACCTAGGCTAGTTGAACGCCCCAAGTCCCTAATGGCATCTTGACAACGCCATTTCTTCTGAAGAAGTGATGGAACCTCTTGATTCACTTTCACAAACACCTCCTCCAGTGCCTCAAGTTCTTTAGTAATGGCTGGAGCCACCTTAGGATCCTCCTTTAAGGAATTCACTAGAGAAATAGCTTCTTGGAAAGTAGCTCCCTCCGTCAGAGCAGGAACAGGGAGATGTGCAATCTCTCTCAGTCTTTGGAGCCTTGGAGATACTTGGTCCAACTGCTGGAAGGCCAATCTCCCACACACTCCTAGCCTCTCCAAAGGGGACAACATCCTTTCCGAGACTTGGGGAGGAATAACTCTTGTTGGTGTAACCTAAAAAGGACAGCGTCAAAAAGAATTAGATTAAGTTCTAACTTCGAAAATAAACCAAGAGTATGAAGGGACTATCTTTTACCTCTGAAACTTCAGTTGAAGGGCGAAGAGGAACCTCTGCGGTCACTTCAGCCACTAGAATGCCTTCTTCAAGAGGGGTTTCTGAAAAGCAACGCTTGTATGTCATGACCAACTAATGGCTTGGACATTGAGCATTTAGTAGCCAAAAAATTAGATCATACCTTCAAAGATCTTTTCAATGGTTATGGAACGTGCTTCTGGAAGAAGGTATGGAGCCTACACAAGGCCCCGGCTCAAAGGGGCTGGGAATGAAGCTTCTTCAGTGGGTTCACTTGCAATTGGCTCCCGAGCCGAAGCAGCAACATCTTCTCCTTCTTCAGTGCTTAAGCTCAATGATTCAGTATCTTGAGGGAGCTCTGGCACGATTTCTTGAGATGGGGAGTCTGGAATATCCACAATGACTTGTATTAATCTGTATTAACCATATACTCTATACTTCAATTCTATCTAATACTTTGTACTTCCTCAACAACCGAATCACCTGCATAACATGTTATGTGATGTGGGGGGTCTAATTTAAACTAATCAAGTAACATGCATACAGTTTTGATTAATTATTCGTTAAAATTTTCATGCTACTGCAACAGCGAGTTAAATTGACACAAATGATAATTAAAAAGGGTTTGTGAAGAAACTGAGTCGTGCATCCACTTTGATTTGAATTGATTGTTCAGGGGGTCCCTGCAACAGCGAGTTAAATTGACACAAATGATAATTAAAAAGGGTTTGTGAAGAAACTGAGTCGTGCATCCACTTTGATTTGAATTGATCGTTCAGGGGGTCCCACTGTATTCACCCTTTTTATTTATTATTATTTACAGCACCAAGCAAATAAGGTAACATAGCCAATGACGTTTGTGGAATAGATACCAAGGTCAGTCCGAAATTCGCGCTCAGCTTTTGTCAATGGCCTCTTGTGAATCCCAGGAAGTTTTTCCAATCGTTGTAAGCGTTCATCTAGAGTGGCGTGGCATTCGATGGCACTTTTGATCCTGTTCACCAGTGTTGGCTGTTTCTCCTCGACCTTCAAAAGTTTTTCTTGAGCTTCACATAAACGCATATGTAGGTTATCAATTATTTTCTTCAAATGAGGCGCGTGGTGCTTCAGTTCAAAATGAACCTGGGAAAGAACCAGAGTCTTTAAAATGAATGCAAGAAACTTTTGAATTTTCCCCAAGAAAAGAGAATCTCATAGTGAAACTACAAAGCAGATCATCTGACCGAATTAGGAAATAAAAGAGCTCCATAAAATTATTGCAGTAGATTAGAAGAAATTCAAAAAGAAACAAAATGAAAAAGTGGTAGTGAAATCATCGTTTGTATTCCAGTGGTCAATAAGATAACACCAAGATATAGCTGAGAGCTTATGATTGCGTGGGGCAATTCCTTCATCCTTTGCTCAGCAGTGTCCACCTCTTATAAACAAGTATTTAGGTTAGGAAACCAAAACATCATTATCGAGACAGAGTGTTCAACTTAGTTTGGAAAAGCACACGTGTTCTTGTGAAGGGGAGAGAGAGAGAGACACACACACACACACGGAGAAAGAGACGGGGGATTTTGCAGTGCAATTTCTTTCAGTGCCCATTTAGGATAACATATACAGAGATTTTTATATGTACCTTGTGTGCATATTCCACATAGTTTTCATGGAAAAGCTTAAAATACTGATGCAACGTTGATCGACCTTCTATGGAATCAGCAGCAACCGAGTTCAGATTCGGAGAGCCTGGAGGAACAATTAGCACCTTAGGACCACTAAGGAGATCTCTGCTTATAATGTCTGGGATTTCTCTCTCACTCAGCTCTTCTGTGCTTGCAGGTTTCTGCTCTTTGTCAAGACCGGCAAGCAAGACATTCCATGTTTTCATCTCTAGTACAATGCATTCCCGAGATGAAGTGACCCCAGTAATCCATGAATATCCAAATGAATCAGATAGAACGACGAAACCACAAAGAGAAGAGGACGAGGATGATGGCGAGACCCCTTGGCAGGTACTCAGAACTGGGTGCACAGATGGAGCTCTCATGGTCTCATCTTTGCCACTGCTCTGACTCGTAAACAGGAGAAAATGAAGCACTATTGAATCTACGCCTCTGTCATGAAGACAGTATATTCTTTCAGGTATAAGGGAATCAACATACATCGAGATCGACGACTCGGTATCTTTGCTCCTTGGGAGAGCCAAATCCACAATGCCCAATCTCAGGAGAGGTGGCGGATGACCCAACCAATCAGAACGATCAAGTGGCTGAACAAGCTGTATGGCTGAAAGCTGATCTGCAGTTGCCTCACATATCATAGCAAATCCGAGAATTCGATCATGGGGATCAAGAGATAGACGGGGTGGACTGTCAGTATGCCAAAGTGGCTGGATTTCATCAGCCATGTCATCAATCTGTAATTGCCCACCACTCCAGGCTGTCACTATGATTGAGTCCTTGCCTACGGAATTGTAAAGAAAACTGACTGCACGGCCTTCACATTCTGCAGCACGAAATTCAGGATCTTCTTCCCCACTATGGCATACTTTACGAAGAGGTCCCTGAAAAATCAGAACACCATTTTTAGGACAATGACAAGCTGTAATATAAGTGGCCTTTCCAGGGTCATTATAGACTTGAACTTGGGAGTACCAATCGAACATGTCAATGCTGCGACCTCAGAGTGAACCACTTACTATGGTGTAAGGAGAGATCAGAAATGGGGAAAAACACATAAGGTGTACGACCGCAAACATAATGAGATAGATTAAGAAACAATTGTTTCAATATATGCATGTTTACAAAAGTAATGAATCCGACAGGATGGCAAGGGCTTAAAAGGCTCAGCTCATTTCGAATTTGAGTCAAGCCAAGCCAAGCCAAGCCAAGCCTAAGTTTCACAAAGCCTGAGCTTAGCAACTTGAAAGCCTAAAAGAACCAACTAAATTAGGAGCCTAAATTATTATCTTCATAAAAAAAAAAAAAAATTAGGAGCCTCAATGTGCCTATTCTAGCCAAATTCAAGCTCAAATAAGCAACGCTTGAGCCTAACGAACCCCAATGAGCTTAGATTGAGCTTGAATGAGCCTAGCTCCAACTCAAAGCGGTGAGCCAAGCTCCAAGCCAGGAAAAGTGTCCATGATTTCAGCCTTGATCCTAAAGAGCTTGGACTTGGCTCATTTACACCCCTGTTGTATGTTTTACGCTTACCTCCCAACACAAACAACTAAATTAAAGCCAAAATCCCTCTTAAAGATGGTGGAGTATGTTGTCCAAGGCATTTTAGCCTAGGAAGCACCAACACTCTTTTTTGGCCAAAATATCAGTGTCCGACACCGATACACTTCCGACACGTTCCGATACTTCTTTTTTAAAATTTTGAATTTCCGACACGTGAAAAAGTATTGGATTCGTTTTTTTGAATTTTGAATTTCCGACACACTTCCAATACATTCCGACACATTTTTGATGTTTTGACTTCAAAAATATAATATTATAATATATTATTATATAATATATTAGTATGCCTATTAAATAGTTAAATTATATTTATATAAATTTTAATATGATTATATTTAAAAATTTAAAAATAAACTAATATTTTCAAATGTTTTATAGTTGTTTTGATTAAAAAAATAATATTATTGTATAATTTGAAAGAGAGTATGTGATGAAAAAGAAGAAAGAAGCCTATGTTAAGTCAGGGAGAGAGAGAAACAGGGACGGCAGTGGCAACAGCGTGGATTGAACCTCTGTTAATTTTTTTTTGTTAGTTGTATATGCTTGAATTTGCTCTATTTTAGTTAAGCATTACTTTTTTCTTGAGCTATTATATATATATATATATGTTTTTTAGGTTTATAACTCATGTTTTTTTTTATCAATTACATGAATATAAGAAAATACATAATTTTCAAGTAATGTGTCCCAACGGTGTCGTATCCAAAAAAACTAAGTGTAGGCGTATTGGTATCGTATCGCATCTCGTATCTGTATCCGAATCCATGCTTCCTAGAATTTGGCCATTGAACTAACAGTCTGTGGTAGAATATGTTTGTCCATCTCAATATGTTTGTCCATCTATATGAGTACGGGATTGTGATTACAACAACAAAAAAAGAAAAACCCAATGCCTCAAGGGCTTCCACCAATGCAAGGTCTAGAGGGGTGCAAGATGTATGCAACCTTACCCCTTCAGAGTGCTACCCCTTTAGGGATAAGTGTGACAGATACACAAAAATCTAACTCAAAAAATGTTCACAATATGAATCCAAACATATACCTGCAGTGAAAGTAACACATCAATTAACACATAGGGACGAGCCTTCACTGCGGACAGCTGACCAACTTCATTCTCTGGTTGATTTATCTCTGGAAATGTGGCTTCTATCCAATGTATTGCCAGGTTAGAATTACTGACGGCCATCGAATTGGAAGACTTCAGGCCAAAAGTCTGTGCATCGCTATATATCTCCATTATAGATTCCCACAAGTAGACACTGCTCCACGATAGCCATTATCAAAATCAAGAATCATGCATAAAAAAGGTCACATAAGCTATCTTTGGGTCAACTAACAGCACTATTTTTTTTTTAAAAAAGGTAAATGATAGTAAGGTTGTTATGCAACGGATCTCAGACTAGGAATAATACGATTGAAGTCATGCAATGGTACTTTCGTAGAGGCAAACATAATGCATATATATTATATTTTAGGGAAAAATATAAAAAAAACCCCTGAATTTTACAATTAAATACAACACACCACCTAGACTTTCAATTTCATAAAATAGCCCCTTAAACTTTATAATAAACACAACACACCCCCTGTACTTTTAATTTCATAAAATAGCCCCATAAACTTTGTTATTACGCACCACACACCCCTTAAACTTTGCAATTAAACACAATACATTACATCCGCTACACTTTCAATTTCAAAAAATAGCCATTGAACGTTGTTATTACGCACAACTCACTCCCCAAACTTTGTTACTAATGCACCTTACCCCTTAAACATTAATAAATTTGAAACTTAACACATATTATGAAAAAAAAATTTAGAAAAGTTTTGAACAACATAATAATATTTTTTTAACTTTCAAAAAAATTAGATTAATAAATTTAAAATTAAAAAAAAATGTACCAAATTGAAAATCAAGGATTTTCTACTTTTATACAAAATATAGGATTGTATATTTTTAGGCAAAAGATAGGAGCTTTATGTTTCTAAGCATAATACAAGAAGATTTCCTAACATTTACACAAAGTAATTTTTTAATTAATTATAGTAATAACATTATAAATTTAGAAGACAATCAAATATATATTTTTTTTAATTTCCATAAAAAATACTATAATATATTTAAAATATAAATTTTAAAATTAAAAACTAGTAAGAAATTAAATTTTGAAAAAAAATTTTGGAAAAAAAAGATATTACTATAATTTTTTTCAACCTTTTTCCAAAAAATTATTTTTTCATAATTTGTTTCAAATTTTTTAATTTCATACATTTTTTTTTTAATTTCAAATTTATTAATGTCTTAGGGGTTTCTTATGTTTTAATAGTAACAAAGTTCAGAGGTGAGTCGTGTGTAATAATAAAGTTCAAGAGTTAACTTGAAAGTGTAGAGAGTGTATTGTGTTTAATTGCAAAGTTCAGGGCGCTATTCTATGAAATTAAAAGTGCAGGGGGCGTATTGTGTTTAATTGTAAAATTCATGGAACTATTTTATGAAATTGAAAGTATAAGGGGTGGGTTGTGATTAATTGTAAAGTTGAGGGGGGTCTTTCTATATTTTGCCGTATATTTTATTCGGTAGAACATATGTAATGCATTGCATGTAAAAACTACAAAATTAATGATTATATGATCAAATACCCGAAAAGTTATATGATCAAATACCCTAAAAGTAGATCTTGGTCCTTTCTCCTCTATCCTCATCATACTCCCCTGACTACAAAAATCTAGACCACAACTTCTGTAATGTGGAAGGACGATATAAACAAAATGCAGGAAGAGTAGTTCCAAGGCCAAGCGCAGCAACGTGAATTGGCCAATTCCATTATTCACCTATTGACATATCCTCGTAAACATGGGATATGTCTCACAATTAAAAAGAGCCCCATGACATAATGAAGTCAATATGTTCAATGTTATCTAAGGCAGCTTCCTATTCAATTGGAACCATCACAACGTGATCATCCATCCTATAGCATGTTGGATGGGGCGTCTATCTTCAAGATTTTGTGGCTCTTCAGCATGTTTGGCTCGTCATTCCTGTTGGTTAGTTTCTTATGACCAACCGAAATTTCTTCAATATTATGGTCTTCTATGGGTTCAATAGTAGCGGACACCATTGGACATAATTCGGCAACAACTTCCCTAATTATCCAAGGAAACTCCATGAAATTCCACCAAATGTGCAAGGCACAGTTCTACTTTTTGAGCAGTTCTTTTTTAGTCACTATCTCTCCCATCCTTCGAATAGTAGGCAACACATTTGTATTGCCTATACTCACGACATCTAAAATGCATAACAGCAGCTCTGACAATTCACGTTCCTCCAAGATATATGTCATATTTGTCTCCACTAAAGAGAACTCTATGTCACCATGAGAAATCCTCATTGACCTAAAGAAATGATGAAATGTTTCAAGGATGAGAGCATCATCTTCACTATATAGCCCTCTTGTTATACCATCTCTTGACTGCCCGATGCCTTTTAGGAATTGATAATGCAATTAGTTGCAATACCTCCGTTACTCTGTCAAAGACATACGGTGGATTACCGCTACGATCCTTATTATCTTGATGTGGCAAGGAGCTACTGCAACTTGTCTCAGAAGTCCGCTTGACACCAGGGCTTCCATTATTGGACGAAGTGCTATAAACATCGATATTGACGCTGATTGTTTCACTCAAATCACGAGCACCAAAATCTTCTCAAGCAAAAACAGGAGCTGGTCAACCCAAAACCGCGGGTCGAAGAGCATAATTTCAACTATGTCCAAAATTTTCTCTACCCTCTTTCTCAAATCCATCTTCAAATGCATAACTCAATTATAAAAGTATTCCAAAATTTCTTCCCTACTGCAGACGCAAAATTAAAGTGAAGAATGTTACGACTTCTATGGAGACAAAATGGGACGTTCTTTTCTCTGGACATTGCACGCAAGCAAGGAAGCCTATCTCAGCATGGAATTCTCCGACTGAAAATAGTAATTCAGATTGAGGATAGCGTTGATGCAGAAATGCAAGGTGGCAAGGCAGCAAGCAGACCAACTACTAGCACACGTCTGCAATTTGAGCACCAGCAGGTTGGCAGATGGAGGAAATAAGGTGGAAACAACAAGAGGTCAAGGGCAGCCTGTAACTAGAGTTCCGGTGATTGGTCTATTGAACAATAACAAAGGTGTCATGGGGGACTCAAAGATTGATCTTCAAAATTAGTGTTCTTAGGTGAGTTGGATATTTTGAGCTTTAGGATCCCTACGAGGACCTAAGAGGGTACCAATACGCAAGCATCGGATCCCATTAGAACTCCGAAGCTAAGCATGCTTGGGCGAGAGTAGTACCAAGATGGATGACCTCCTATGAAGTTCTCGTGTTGCACCCCTCAGGTTGGGGGTTCTCGGAAACAGCCTACCTTTAGGATACCCTGAAGGGGGAAGGCTGCGTATATCCACCCCCCCAGACCCTGCTTAGGCAGGAGCCCTTAGGGCACTGGGAATGTTGCTTTTACGATTCTAGCGAGGGTTTTAGTGGTTTTCGACTGGGGTTGGAGGTTCAAGATGTGGGTTGCGATGGATGGCGACAGGCACAAAGCTAGAGCTTGCGGTTGATTTTCAGATTTAAGGTTCTAGGAATATTGCGGGACCGCATTGGTTGTTTTCTCTTTTCTATTTCAAGATTATAATACAGCATTGAATTTTTATCTAAAAACTAGTTATGTTAAAAACATGTTTAGAGTTTTGTGCCAAAAAAGAAAAAAATATGTAAAGAGTTTCCATAAGTTAGGATGAGGTGCAAGACAAGAGCATTAAGAAATAGCAAACAGAAAGAGCACCTTCCAAATGGCGCCACGGGACATAAGATGTAAACAGAACCATCACTAAATTGGATAAAAACCTGCAAAATGGAAATAGTAAACATCATTGTCACTTGTCGGGATGGAGAAACGTGCAAAAATTTAGAAGACAATCTCCAATCTTAAACTTCATTGTAGAAAATAGAACAAGATAAGTTTCACCATGTAAAGGCACATAATGAAAATCCCAGAATGATGTGAAACCATGGTTTGCCAGGAGATATTTTCTTATTAACATTTTCTTTTTTGGGTTACAGAAGGTGTTTTAGAAGATTATACTCCAGTATCAGCATGGTATATGGAAATTACAGATTTCAGACCACACAAACATGGCATGTTCCTTTATACGATTCGGATAAAGACATGAGTGAACACTGTTGAGTTCATTTCTGGAAAATCCAGAACAAGAACAGTGGGCAAATGACAAGCAGTGAGATAAGAACATATGCTATCTTTTAGAATCATAAAATGGACCCATAAACATAAATGACTTTAACTAAAATGAAGTATCATTAATTTTGAAACAGAAATATATCACCGCACTGACTTCAAACCGGAAATAAGGCATGGAGCCTAACTAGTACAATTAACATAGTTTGTAGAAACCTGACCAGGACACTCGAAAACGGGCTACCAATCTAAGATCAAGAGCACATCTTTCCTGGTTAAGTGCACTAATGAAATATTAACTCTGCCTATATCAAACAGTTGAGAAACAGGAATTGTTGACATTGATGCACATTATAGCATGATTTTAATGCACTGGACAGTACCAGCACGGATTACTATCAGGTAAGGAGCCACCACTACTACTGCAAAAGCAAAGCACATCCGAGCAAAGTATTCTTGAGCTCTATTTTTGACAAAAGTACTTTCATGTACCCCCACTAGTCTAATTGTGCGAAAGAATTGTCACAAGAATCAAGTGAACTTACACTAAATCTGTCCCACAAATGGTCACGGCCAAAAGAGAAATCAGCAGGGCAAATTGATGAAGCGCTCCGGGATCTACCTAGTCCAACTGGCTGCAAATAATACTCCTGCTCTGGTCGATCAGTAGCGGTCGATAAATCAAAAATTCTACAGAAAGCAAACACAGTCAATGAGTCAGAGCAGTTTCAACAAGAATATTGAAGGTATGTGCAAAGGGCATGCATTTCTTAGTGCCTCCAGAACAAAATATTGGTAGGGGGTTGGATGTAAGCGGATAATAGCACTTTACCGACCACTCAGGTCAAATCAAAAACACTGTCGATTAGTTTCATATTCAACATAACAATAAACTTATTTGCAGGTTTCAGACTTTCATCAGGTCAAATCACACACAACTGAACAACTTGGTTTAGGCGATATAATGGTACCCTTCAAGGGGAGAGGGAACAAGTATTTCCACAACCAGTGGAGGAAACCCAAGAAGTTTTAGAGGGTCTAGTCATTGATACTGAACATAAAGTAGAAACATACAGACAATATAGTTGATTCATTAACATTCTATTTCCTTTCACCAAGAAATATTA
Organism: Simmondsia chinensis; assembly: GCA_018398585.1. Classification (NCBI taxonomy): domain Eukaryota; kingdom Viridiplantae; phylum Streptophyta; class Magnoliopsida; order Caryophyllales; family Simmondsiaceae; genus Simmondsia; species Simmondsia chinensis. The sequence goes on from JAGTTD010000016.1 coordinate 21,875,188, forward strand.
AACCTGGACATAATTGAATGTTTGTTTTAATGATTTCTGGTCAGTAGGGTAAAAACCCACTGGTCTGTAGGTCTTGAAAGCAAACATCTTACATCGATGGTTGATTCCCAGTTTTGATGTTCAAATTAACTTCCAAAACACCCAACAAAACTGTCTGGTGCATCATGCAAAACTATATGATCAGGATCATCGAAATGACTAACCCAGTAAAAGTGAACAGAGCATTGTACATGGGTAGAAGAACATTATCAATGTAAATCAGAGGCGACAACTATACAACAGAAGTTGATACCTGAAAACAGAATCTGAGGAAAGGACTCCAATATGAGTGTCGCTATAAGGATGCCACGATACTTGTAATATGCGGATAGCATTGTTAGAATTCAGATAGACTTCTGAACCAACTGTAACAGTTCTGTGGAGGAATCATGGGCAAGAGACAATAAGAGTCTTTAAAGTAGATCTATCATCAAAAAGACATACTTGCTACGCATTAGAAAGGGCTGTAAGATACTGAAACATCATCAAACCACAGGCCATCACAAGAAAAGTAGCATGAGAGTGCAAAATACACAGTAGCACAAGAAATAATATATCTACTAAAAGATGACAAGCATAGAATAATTTGTAGAAATCACATGCCTTGTTTCATAGATGAAGAGCATCTCAAATACAGGTGGCTTAGTTATCGGGTTTCATTGAAACAAGTCCAAGCAAAAATATAATGGTCACAAATTATCTGCTAAAATTGGATTTTTGAGAAGTAAGTTCAGAAATTAATCAAATAAAAAAGTAGCCAATAGAGCATGCTTATTAGTTTAAAATTCATGGAGTTAGCTTAATGAGCATAGATGACATTAACATGATAAACCACGGTTAAATTACAATGCTAGAAAACTTTATTACAAAGTCCAAACATCTAAAACGCACAAAAAGATAAGCATGTACTAATCAGCCTAAATTGTAGTTAAGCTCTACAAAGCACAATTGACAAGAACATTTGGAACATTATGAGTCCTGCTGACTGTATGGCTACATATTATTGCCTACAGAAATGGAGACCTTTTAAGGCTTTGTCTCCAAGGATCTGTGTTATGTGCTTCCAGAGTGGGGAGTGGCATGACCATCTGTTTCTGCATTGTGTTGTGGCCTAGGATTTATAGTGTACGCTTTTGTCCACTTTTGACCAGATGTGGGTTACTCCAAAATCGGTTGAGGGTATCCTTCTAATGAAGTTTTATGGTGTACGAAAGAAGGCAGATATTCTTACATTATTCTCCACAACCAAGATTGCGATTCTCTTGTGCATTTGGCTTGAAAGGAATGCTAAGATCTTTAAAGATCAGCATATATCAGTTTACTTATTGTGGGAAAAGATTGTGTTTTTAGCATCTCTTTGGACTAAGAGCTTCGGCGACTTTGCTGATATAGCATTAGCTAATTTACAAAGGGATTGGAGGACTTTATGTTATTAGTTTATGATTTTTATTGTTGCTTTTCGTAATTTTGAGGACATCTTGTCCTTAACCTTTGTATATTCTTTCTTTCTTAATATTATCACTTTTTTCCATCAAAAAAAATTACTAGGTAGCAAGTTTCAGTCAGTAATTTAACTACAAGAGAACAAAAAGGCAAAGAAAACACACTCAAAAAGGCATTGCAGCAATTAATATTGCATTAAGAAGATATGGCTGAAAGCATTAAACCAATAAATTCAGAAGACCTGTAGTCACAACCCATGATAATTTTAGTCACGGCACTCAACCTTACCCCACATATGGATGTAGGAGTATTCAAAAACACATATTTACCAGTTACCAATCGAATTTCCACAGAGTACTTAGTCCCAAAGCTTTTCTTTAAACCTAATGCAAAACTAAAGGAACATCGTATAGGAGCACTTCAAATGTTATGAGATCTCTGCAACTTAAACAACAAAGCCATAAGTCTTTAGTTTGCTTTGCGTCCGGCTATGCACTCAGAAAACATCTTATTCAATATAAAGAGCTAGATATTAACACCGGAGTACAAAAATACATGGAATACAACAACAACAGTCCCAGTGCCCCAAGGGCTTCCGCATAAGCAGGGTCGGGGGGGGGGGGGGGGGGGGTGTTGGATGTACGCAGCCTTCCCCCTTTAGGGTGCTACCCTAAAGAGAGGCTGTTTTCGGGAACCCCCAACCTGAGAAGCGTGTCATCATGGAGCACAGTAGCCTAGAAGCATGAGAGAAACATAGTATTAGAGCAATACATAGCACTAGCTAAGCATTATGAAGCAAAACTCAAGGGAAGGTTACTGCAGGTAAATAGTCGGTAAGTCGGCAAGTACTCAAGTGCTTAAGTACATAGATAAGTAAATAAGGACTCCAATACGTGCTCCAAGGAGGAAGTCAAGACACCTAGAAACACTAGAGCAAGCACTAAAAGATGCACTACTCTAAGCCGCTACATCGGCTACCCCTATGCTAGCCCTCCATTGAGTTCTATCTAAGGCCATCTCCATTGAGCTCTACAGAAATACATGGAATACCTGCAATTAATAGATCCATCCTCCATAGATGCGCGTCCATAAAGGTACATAACACATAACCCTTCCTTGCCCGCAAGAAATAATGCTGATGAATTTCTATTAATTAAGATTTTGTTGACATCGAAGTCCATTTCCATATCTGCTTCAAGTACCTACCACATTAATGCCATGATCAAGGACAAATCTAAAAGGGAAACATTGTTCAAACTGTTTTAAAGACTATGCAATGCGAAGCGCATGAAAATGAAATTAATAGCCTCTGAATAGTACTCTCTGACAATCTAACCATAGTCTTGCCCTTCTTATCATTCCCTCACTGAAGAACTTGCGGAGAATTCATCAGAGACTAGATGCATTTTCAATGATTTACTATGAAATAGAAGATCAAAAATGAAATGAAGAGGGAAAAACTTATAAAGACAGTACAAAGCAATTTGTCTTCATTGAAAATGAGGACCCCCTAGTAGTAAAATTCTACCGTATTTTCATTTCATTAATCTAAATTCAATACTTCAAGGGCAACCTCCATGGCTATAAATGGGCCAAGCTAGCTTGAGCCTTGAAAGGCCGAGCTTGTATCGAGCTCATAGCTAGATAAACGAAGTAAGCCCGCTCCAAGCTTATAACCCTAGATGCCTACAACAACAACAACCCAGTGCCTCGAAGAGGCTCCCAGCAACACAAGGTCTGGGGAGGATAAGATGTGCATGGCCTTACTCCGACAGGATGATACCTTGTAAAGTGGTTGTTTCTGAAGGGCCCCCAACCCCAAAAAGATCCCTACTCAAGTCAAATGACAACAAGCATGTCCAATACAAACAGGTACTATTCAAGTCAAACGAAGCAGCAACAATAATAGACATACTGATGCAGCCCGCATGTTGGCGGGACGGGTTTTGGCAAGTTGGGTGACTTGGCGAGATGGAGGTCACGCGAGTGGAGGCTTGATCCGAGCAAAAGAGTTTAACTTCAATGGGGAAAGTTTAATATAGATGAGTAGATTTTATTATTTATATTTTAATTTATCTCTTTTAATTTTAGTCTTTTATTTTGGATAGGAAAGTTCTCTATTTAAAGAAGAGCATGGCTAGGGTTTTTTTAGCATTCAATTTCATAGATTTATTTTGGTTTATGTTTTCTTTCTTATTCTAAAGCCTTTGAGGAGTTCTATAAAAAGCTGGATACAGCTGAGAGGGCTAGGGACCTCTATAGAATTGCAAAGGCAAGAGAAAGGAAGACTAGAGACCTAGGGGCTAATGGACAAGTGCTCATGGATGAGCAACAAATTAAAGCTAGGTGGAAATCCTACTTCCACGATCTGTTCAATGAAAAGGGAAATATAGTTGCATCCCCAGGAGACGTACAAGCACCGATGGAGCCCGAGACCTACTGCTACTGCACCAAAGTTAGACCTGAGGAAGTAAGGGAAGCATTGAAGAAGATAGGCAAGGGTAAAGCAGTAGGCCCAAACGGAATACCCATTGAGGCATGGAAATGTACTGGAGAAGTGGGTGTCAGATGGCTGACCAAATTATTTAACCAAATTCTCCAAGGGAAAATGATGCCTGATGAATGGCGGAAGAGTACACTAGTCCCCGTCTGTAAGAACAAAGGCGACATTCAGAGTTGTGCCAACTACAGAGGAATCAAACTAATGAACCACGCTCTGAAGCTTTGGGAGCGGGTCATAGAAAGAAGGCTTCGACAACAAGCAGGGGTCTCTGAGAACCAATTAGGATTTATGCCAGGCAGATCAACTATAGAAGCCATCCATCTCCTGAGGAGGTCCATAGAGTATTACAGAGATAGACAAAAAGACCTTCACATGGTTTTCATTGATTTTGAGAAGGCATATGATAGGGTACCGAGAGAGGTCCTATGGAGGGTCCTGGAGGGCAAAGGCATCCACGAGCCCTATATACGAGTCATCAAAGACATGTATGAAGACGCCCAAACCAATATACGCACAACGGAAGGGGAAACAGACGCTTTTCCCATTACAGTGGGGGTACACCAAGGATCAGCCTTGAGTCCCTTTCTGTTCATTTTGGTTATGGACAAGCTCACTAGGCACATCCAAGGGGACGTGCCTTGGTGCATGCTTTTTGCTAACAATATAGTCCTGGTAAGAGAATCTAGGGAGGAGGTCAATGAAAAACTAGACCTCTGGAGGTTGGCCTTAGAATCGAAAGGTCTAAGACTTAGTAGATCTAAGACAGAGTATATGGAACTCAAATTCAGCACCTCTACCATGTCAAGCACAGAAGTCATCAAGATTGGATCAAAGCACATACCACAAAAAGCATGCTTTAAATACTCGGGTTGCATAGTGCATCAAGACGGCGAAGTGGATGCAGATGTCAACAACAGGATTAAAGTGGGTTGGCATAAATGGAGAATGGCCTCTGCAGTACTGTGCGATAGGAAGTTCCCATTAAAGTTAAAGGGTAAATATTATAACACGGTAGTGAGGCCGGCTATGTTACACAAGACAGAGTGTTGGCCAGTTAAGTGCCATCACAAGCAAAAGTTGAAGGTGGCGGAGATGAGGATGTCGAGGTGGATGTGTGGACACACAAGGATAGGATCAGAAATGATGTTATAAGAAGTAAATTAGGCGTAACGCCAATAAAGGATAAGTTGAGAGAGCAACGTCTGCTATGGTTTGTACATGTTAGGAGGAGACCCACCACTGCCCCTGTCAGGAGATGCCAACAACTCCAGATAACAGACGAGAAGAGAGGGAGAGGACGTCCAAAGAAGAGTTGGATGTAGACAATTCGACAGGACCTCACCTATCTCAACCTAAATGAAAAGATGGCCCTAGATAGAGTTCAGTGGAGGATTAGTATAGGTGCACTCGATATAGGGGGTTAGGAGCGTCGCCCTTGTAAAAGCATCAAGCATTCATAAGATACCGCAAGGATGCCGATATGACTAGCTATATATAAGCAGTCCCGGCATTTGTTAGGCGATTAGTGCTCCTAGGGTTGGATGGAGACAATTCCACAAACAAGAAGAGAGGAAGAGGCCGGCCAAAGAAGAGTTACCAATGCCCCTGTAAGGAGATGCGAACAACTCCAGATTATAGATGAGAAGAGAGGAAGAGGCCGGCCAAAGAAAAACCAGATGAAGACAATTCGACAGGACCTCGCCTACCTCAACCTAAATGAAGAGATAGCCCTAGATAGAGCTCAGTGGAGAATTAGCTTTAGGGGTAACCGATTTAGCGGGGTAGGAGCTTCGAGCATCCGTAAGCTAGTTCTAGTACCATGGGGCTGCTTGTATGCTCATTTGTAGGTACGCAGTACTGGCGTACGTTGGTATTTAGTGCTCTTAGGATTTGTTACCTTGGAGTGTAGCGCTAATCGTTGCTGATACTCCCTACTCTCTCTCTCTCTTTCTCTATTTTCTCTCTCTCCCTCCCTCTCTCTCCCTATACTCCCTAGATGCTCTACTATCTCTATCTACATTTTGCTCTGGCTGCTATGCCCCATGCGCACATGCTTACATGCTTATTTGCTTATACGCTAACATGCTCACATGCGTACATGCTTTGTATGACCTCTATGCCTTACATGCTCCTTACATGCTCTTTATACAGGCTCTATACAGGCTATTTACGACTGTCAACTTCAGGTTGGGGGTCCTCAGAAACAGTCTCTCGTCAGGGTCTCACCCTGATGAAGTAAGGCTGCATACAACCTACCCCCCCCCCCCCCCCCGGGGGGGCGGGACCCTGTGCAAGCAGGAGCCCTTGAGGCACTGGGAACGTTGTTGTTGATGTTTTCTTTCTTATTCTCGGGTTGTGAAAATCAAGAATAGAATTTTCTCCTTTGTTTTCTTAATTGTTTTAGCAATAAGAATTTAGAGGAAAGCCGTGGAACCTTCCGTTCCCAATTTTCTTCTTTTGTGCTACATCAGTTGGTATCAGAGCTCAGAACATTTCCCGTGATGGCCTGTGGGCGATAGGGGTACACCACCGTTGGAGATGTTTACGAATGAGACCAGCAACGCCAAATTGACAGGAGATTCAAGGAGATGGCGGAGAGACTCCGGCAAATTGAGCTGGGTTTGGTGCAATTGGGTGTGACGCCCAACCAAACGGCTACGACTCAGCCTCAACAATCGCCTGACATGAGAGTTGAGGACGAAGGTCACCTATTGGTGGTCAAGCGAGTCTGCTTCACGCCTAAGGAAGTAGAGGGAGACGATTGGCTCCAGCGGAAAGGTATGCCGCCTAGTTATCGACTCTAGGAGCTATGAGAACGTTATTTCTGAGGAGGCAGTTCGGAGGCTGGGGTTAAAAACAAAGGAGCATTCGAACCCTTACAAGTTGTCGTGGCTCAAGAAAGGAAACCGGGTAAGCATATCTAAACGTTGTCAAGTTAATTTCTCAAATGGGGCAAAGTACCGAGATGGAGTATGGTGTGATGTGGTTACCATGGATGCATGCCACTTGAAGCTTGGACGAACATGGCAATTCGACAGAGGCGCTACCCATGATAGGAGACGGAACACCTATAGCTTTGTGTTTGAGGGCACAAAGATAGTCTTGTTGCCTAAGAAGGGCAAAGCGCCACGTTTAGTGATAGCCGAAAACCCGAATTCCTAGAATAGAACCATGCTTGCCAAGGAAGTTGGCGCGAACAAGATGGGCAAGCAGTGCCAGGCAGAACAGGGAGGAAATACCGGAAGAGTTGTCGAGTACCTTGCCACCGTTGAGGAGTCTTCAACATCGGTTAGATTTGGTATGAAGAGCTACATTACCGAGTAGGATACATTACCAAATGAGCCCTAAAGAGCGTGAAGAGTTTAGGCGCCAAGTTGAGTTACTCGCCAGGGGTTTTACTCGGGAGAACTTGAGCCCATGTGCGGTTCCAGCTCCCTTGATGCCAAAGAAGGGTATGTGCATTGGCAGCAGATTCATAGACAAGATCACAACACATTATTGGTTTTCCATTCCGAGATTGGGTGACTTACCGCCAGCATTTGGTCAGATAGGGACGTTCGCTTTGTGAACCATCTCTGGAAGAGTTTATGGAAGATGGCGAATCACAAGCGACGCTGAACAGCAGATCTTCAAGTTGGCGATCAGGTAGGGGCAACTTTGACTAGAGATAGATTTCCTGCTTGGGAGTACAACAACTTAACAGCCCGAAGACCGAATCACTATGAATTACCTCGAAGATCAACAATAATGCATACCACCTGCAACTACCAAGTGGGATGAAGACTTCAGGTGTCTTCAACGTCAAAAGTCTCGTTCTTTACTCTGACGAGAATGACCTAGAGGATCCTTTGGTGAATTCGACTATGAATTCTTTCCGGGTCAGGGAGGATGATGCAACCCGCATCTTGGCTGGACGAGTTTTGGCGAGTTGGGTGACTTGGCAAGATGTAGATCGGGCAAGTGGAGGCTTGATCCGAGCAAAAGAGTTCAACTTCAATGAGGAGGGTTTAATATAGATGAGTAGATTTTATTATTTATCTCTTTTAATTTTAGTCTTTTATTTTAGATAGAAAAGTTCCTCTATTTAAAGAAAAGGATGGCTAGGGTTTTTTTAGCGTTCAATTTCATAGATTTATTTTAGGGCCTTGGAATCGAAGGCCTTACGACTCAGTAGATCCAAGACCGAGTATAAGGAACTCAAGTTCGGCACCTCCACCAGGCCCAGCATAGAAGACGTCAAGATTGGATTGAAGAACATACCAAGAAAGGAGTGTTTCAGATATTTGGGTTCCATGGTACAGCAGAACGGCCAAGTTGACGAGGATGTCAATAACCGTATTAAAGTAGGCTAGCATAAATAGAGGATGGCCTCTACGATATTTTGCGATAGAAAGTTTCTATTAAAGTTAAAGGAAAAATACTATAAGACGGTAGTGAGACCGGTTATGTCATATGGTGCGAAGTGTTGGCCAATGAAACAATATCAAACAAAGAAGATGAAGGTGACAGAGATGAGGATGCGGCGGTGGATGTATAGACACACAAGGAAGGATAGGATCAGGAACGACGTCATAACAGGCAAACTGGGCGTGGCCCAAATCGAGGATAAATTGAGGGAGCAACATTTGAGGTGGTTTGGGCATGTTAAGAGGAGATCGACCGCTGCTCCGGTCAGGAGATGCGAACAACTCCATACAACACTCGGCAGGAGAAGGAAAAGTAGGCCAAAGAAGATATGGTTGAAGATGATCTGGCATGACCTCACCCACCTAAACCTACGGGAGGAGATGGCCTTACTTAGAGCTCAGTGGAGGGCTAACATAAAGGTAGCCGACATAGCGGCTTAGAATAGAGGAGCATATTATGGCTAACCCTAGTGTTCTTAGGCTTATATGCCTGCCTTTTTGGTGTACTTGATATGGATGAGAGCTGTTCTATTTGCCTATTTTTTGCCTTTTGTTGCTTTATTCTTTTATTATGCTTGCCTTGTGCCGTGTTTTTACTCTTATACTTTTATACTTTTACGCTTTCATGCTTCTCAGGTTGGGTGTCCTCGGACACAGCCTCACTTTAGGATAGCACCCTGAAGGGGTAAGGCTGCGTACATCCCACCCCCCCAAACCCTGCTTATGCGGGAACCCTTGAGGCACTGGATTTGTTGTTGTTGTTTTTCTTTCTTATTCTCGGGTTATGAGAATTAAGAATAGAACTTTCCCCTTTGTTTTCTTAATTGTTGTAGCAATAAGAATTCAAAGGAAGGCCGTTGAACCTTCCATTCCCACTTTTCTTCTTCTGCGCTGCATCATATACCTAGAAGCACTATGAACTAGCATCGATGTGCTCCTATGTCTTAACAGCTAGGTCAAACATACATATTTGAACCGCCACTCAGCTCTATCTAAGACCATCTTATACCTAGAGGTATGTAATGACCTAGCCTTTAAATCCCAAATTTAGGTCAAATTCAGCTATTATTGATTAAATTGATCTTAATTTCAGTCAATTTAGAATTAACCTTAACTGAATTAGGCAAAAATATGGGTTTACCTCATACATAGAATAACTACTTTCTAAATGGGAATTTTGGCGGGAATGGCGGTTGGATGTTTTGGCGCCATTTTTTTGTATTTTGTTAGTTTTTGCTGATTTTTAGTTAGTGAATTCATGTAACGCCTATAAAAGGCAAGTGATCCTCATCACAATGCAACTTTTTTTTACACATTAATAAAATCTAAGGGAATTCTCTCTACTTCTCCCTCAAATTCTCTCAATTCTCTTCTGCCTCTCTTTTCTCTTCTCCCTCAACTCTACTTCTCTTCTCCCTCTCTGCATTTTCTGTAGATTTCTACACCAAAATTCTGTTCTTCCCCTCTTCTTTCTGAATTTTCCAAAAAATACATCGTTTCCACAATATCTATTGAAGTTTTGGCCTAAGTACTAATTTGGGTCATAACAAGGTACTATGAACTAGCATCGGCGTGCTCCTCTCTCTTAATAGCTGAGTCAAACACACATATTTAAACCTCCACTCAGCTCTATCGAAGACCATCTCTTCAATAACGTTTGGGTGGGTAAAGTCATGTCTAATGGTCTGCAACCAGGTTTTTTTTTATATGTCTCTACCTCTCTTCCGATGTATAACCATAAACTCCTAAATAAGCCAATCTCAATGCAAATTACGAGCATAAATCTTCCCAATAAGCAAAGTTCAACCCTAACTGAGTCGAGATTAAGACTGACCGAGCTTATAAACGGTTGAAGCTCAAGTTCACTAAGCTTAGCTTGGAGTAAACTGAGCAACATACGAGCTCAATCGAGCCCAAACGACCTCAAGTCTCCGGTACGGTGAGCTTCAAGTTGAACTTGAGTCCAAAACAATGTTAGTGAGCTGAACCATAAGCTGGACGAGACATTCCTCATCGGGGTCCCAAAAGTAGAGACGAGAAGCTCCATCCCACGCCATCAAATTCCTTGGCGTTCTTGCAGCGCATGAATCCCCCACGCTGCAGGAGGTGAATACGGGGTGGTCTTGCAGAGGCAACCATTCCACTTCCTCCGCCGGCGTCATCGTCGTCGGCGGCGGTGTGGTGGACCTCCGGTCATCTCTCGGCTTCTTCTCCGGCGTATTGGTGCTGATTCTCATAACTTAGTTGTTGAATTCTACACCCAAACTAGGGACTTTTGTGAGTGAGAGCAGCGAAGAGAAAGCCACCGTTTCCTTCCGGCAGCACGAGAAGCGCACCCCTATTCGAAATCATTACATTGGGCATAGAGTTGTGGGTTTTTTCCCCCCTTTTGTCCGATAATTAGTGACAATTATAATACAAAACAAACACATCATATGAACGAGACTTGAGTCAATTCATAATAAAACAAGGATTAAAATGTAGACAAAAGTAAAAGAAGAGTAACAAATAAAAACTAAGAATCGCTACAATACTACCACCAGGCAAAGGTCCTGAGGCCAAAGTGGTTGGGTGCTTGTTATGCCACCCCCTGCCCCAAGTTCGAGACCTAGCATCCCCCTCCCCCCCCCCCCCCCCCCCCCCCGGGGGCCTTAGGGCATTTGTATTGGTCAAAAAATAGGATTAAAATATAGACAAAAATAAAAGGAGAGTCACAAGTCAAAACAAACAATCGTTACAATACTACCACCACAACTAAGGAGGATAGGTCAAGAACAAAAAAAGAGATAATGTATCAAAGTTGGGGAACCGGACTTAAAGTTGTGCTTAATTCATATGTTTTCAATTAATGTTTTTAAATTTACTAAGTCTTTTCGATTGATTAGCAAGGGAACTTGTGAAACAAAAACCGAGGTCTCACAAAAATAAGATCCTGAAATCAACGCACCAAGGTATGGACAAAACATCAAAATAATAGTAATAAGAAAAAAAGATAAATTACAGATTAATATCATGAGGTTTGGTGTAATAATTCCTTCTTTTTTTTTTATCAACAATGTGATAATTCTTTAGTACAGAAACTTTGCAAAGTAATTTATTAGTCCACTAGCTTTAATATAACTACTTTTTAATCTAATTCCAGGCATATGATATCAGCATTTCGATCAAAAGCTTACGTGTAAAGTTAAAGAAATTCAAAAAAAGTATTAAATTTGAAAAACAACGACATTTTGAATAAGGGTACAAATGTCTTTTTTATTTTTCCAACACTTTGTTTTACTTAAAATTAGACTAAAAAATATTTACACAAAAACATTTGAACCAATAAATCATTTCGCAAAATTTATAAACAAAAAAATTATTCTACAAAAGCTCATAATACTAATATATAATTTACCCTAAATCAAGGACCACTAGTAGTTCAAACCTCTCTCTAAAATTTTTCCTCTCCCTTCTCTCTACAAAAAAAGAAAGAAAAGTGGATCTTGGTCCCCCCCCCCCCCCCCCCCCCCCCCGGTCCCACCATCTTCGAATCTCAATCTCCCCCGTCCCCCCACCTCCACTAGCATCGGTCACCAGCGTTGGTCCCACCTTTCCCCATCGCCATGTGCCACTCATCGCCTCTCACTATGGGGGGGTTTTTTTTGGTCTTCGCTAGTCCTCTCATCTCCGTCGCCTCCACCGCCTTCCAACTCTCCGGCGCCGCTATCAACGCCGTCTCCCAGCTCTCCCGATGTTTCCTGTGCCAGTTGTCCGGGCCCTATGAGTCTTCGTCCTCTCCACCGTCCCCGACGTCTTCTTCCCTTCCTGTCTTCTAGTGCTCTAGGTCCGGTGCCTCCCCGACTTCCAGTGCTTCGGGACCGTTGCTTCCCTATCTTCAAGTCATCCATGTCCACCATGGGGGGCTCCTTTCCAGTTGCCCCCCGCCTCCGCTGGCCTCCGGTGCTGGCCCCTGACTCCGATGTTCAGCGCCGCCCCTCGCCTCTCTCCAGCATGTTCAGGTATTTTTGGGGGGGGGGGGGGGGGGTGTGACCCTTCGTCTTTGTCGTTCAGCCCTGAGACTGACCTTTTTTTGTCCCTTTTGACCAAATTCATACAAACCCTCCCGCTGACATCGCCTTTCCTGTGCCAATTCCAACTCTCCCCAGTACCGATATAGTAGGGTCTAGATGTTGTGTTTTATTGATGTGAACCACCTGACCCACCTCCGTTTTGACTCTCCCTAACGATGTAATTCCTCAAGAGGCTTCCAGGCGTCTCATCGTCTCCCACCCACCAATCCAGATTTTCTTTACCCTTTCTGGTGTTATGGGCTCGATACCCCTTTTGTCCGATTCCCCTGTATCTTGCTTGCACCGCGGGGGAGGGGGATTTTCCTTTCCTGTCTTCCACCCTCTTCGAGGTCATCGTTCATCTTCTGTGAGGTGCTTCTGTGTGTATCTATGCTCCGGCTCCATCTATTGCCTTGCTATTTTTGGTCTCTACCTGTTTGTGTGTTGCTTCTCGGTCATTGTGTTATTTTTTTTTTTCTGGTGCTTGTCTTTTTTTCTAGTTTGTTCTGGATTTTTGTACCCACTTCCGTTTATGGGGTGGCTTAAGGCTTGCCTTGTTGAGTTCCCGTATGTATTATGGCTATGCCGGTAATTATCAAAAAATGCTAAAAAAGCTTATAATAACAACTATTCGCGCCATACCAGTTTTTTTTTTTTTTTTTTGCCTCATACGCCATACCAATTTTACAAACATAAAAGCAGCCATTACTAATAAATTTCTATTTTTTAAAGTAAGGTATTTAATTATGTAATATAGAAAAATATTTTTAAATAATAAAGCGTATAATGTATAAATATTTATTTATGATAGTGATAAAAAGGATTTAAAAATATAAAGGGTAACTACATATTAATATCGTGAGGTTTGATGTATTAAGTTTTCAGTCAATAAACTTTATAAAATAATTTTTTAGTACAAAAGTCGCATATATTTAATAAAACAGTGTAAATAACAGTGTGAAAAAATGTAAAAATTATTTAATTGTAACTCCACCATCCTCTCGTCCTACAACTAAACCATCATTTTGTAACATTGCTAATGAAGAAAAATTGGACGACGTGTCTATTTTGCACTAATACACTAAAGTTGGACTACCACTCTAAAATGGGCTAATAATACTAGGCTAATTAAATTGGACTCAATTGAAAGAGTTATTACATTTTAGTACCCTAATATTTCTAAAAATAATAAAAAGGATCCTGACTTTTCAAATTGATAAAAAAGGCTCCTAAGTGTTTGTTGTATTCATAAAAAGGCCCCTCTCAAGCGTTATGAAGCCATTTTCCTTCGACAGAGCTGACATGATAACTATTTTTTATTAATGCTACAATAAAATGGTAATAAATACGCTTCAACACTCTTATAAGCATGAAATTTTAGATGTTGTATTATGTAGAAAATATATATATTTTTACTTAATTTGTTTCAAAATATGGTTATTAAAGGGTATCATTTTACTGTAGCATTAATAAAGACACAGCCGTCATATCAGCTCTGTCGACTAAAAAAAGTCATCATGTCAGACAAGAGCCTTTTTATTAATGCAACAAAAACTTACGGGCTTTTTATTAATTCAAAAAAGCCAAGGTCCTTTTTAGTATTTTCAAAAATATTGGGATACTAAAATGTAAATAACTCTAATTAAAAGCTAACTAATTTTTGTTAGAAGGTAAACAGAACACTACTTAAACTACCAATAGACAACTTTGCCTATGTCAGAACAAACAATCCTCTCGAATGGCGAAGCGATCTCCTTCAATTCCTCCATGTCCCTATATCACCTATAAATTCACTAATTGGTTACCTTCTCTGGCCATCATCAAGGTGATCCATAAATAGCTTAGATGCCCTTGCAAGATTCAAATCATCATCAATGCTATATGGGAAATGCTTTAGGAGCTTCACTTCGTTTGGATGGCCAAAAGTTATGGGTAGTTTGTGTCTGGATGACTCCGCCACCATTTTATTGACCTGTTGGGGTAACCTAATTGAACTTATTATATTACTAAGCATATATAATGTTGGCCCTAAAGGCCATTTATGTTGTAATTTTGATGATAATAATCATTTAGTGAGTTACTGCATTTAATTGCTCTAATTTTGTTTGAAAGTGACTCATAAGAAACCTAGAAAAAATCAAGATTCATCATGTTAATATCAAGCTTTTCAAGATGATGGATCAAGAGGAAATCAAGCCAAGTTGAAGAGAAAGTTGATCCTAATAAATCAAGAGAATGAGATCCGAGTCCAGGCACTTTAAATTATTTATTTTTATTTTTATAGGACTTAGGATCGAAATATATCAATTAAATCAAATCTCAATAATGATATATGATGCTCTAAAAAAATATTTTTGAAGTATTTTTGAAATTTGATTTTCAAATTTTATTTGAAAAAATATTCAAGTTAAATTCAAGCTAATCAAGTTTTTCTATAAAAATATTTTCTAAATGGTATTATGAAAAGCATGCCCAAAAATAACAAGATCAAAAGTTTTATTAGGATAATATTTTAGCTTGATTAAATCAACTATTCATTCAAATGATTAAGCAAACATGGAAATTAATTGAAAATGTAAGCCAATATGGTAAATCAATCAATCAATCAATCAATTTAGCTTAGCTAATATGGTAAATCAATCAATCAATCAATCAAGTTATGGTCAGCAACATTCAAATCTGCCCAGGCATGCTGAGTGTTGGCACACAGAAGGGATGTGTCAACACACAGACATACAGTAGCCATCTGGAGCTTCTGTGTATTGACAGACAGCCTAGAAAAAGCTCCGGGCTACTTTTGACTTAATTCCTTTCCTAATTTCTTCCTAAACATTTTAAACCTCCCTTAGCCGATCATTTGCCTATAAAATAAGGCTTGAACCCTTTGGTTTTAATCATCCAATTCTCTTCAAGCATTCTTTGATTAAAAAGCTCTTGTTCTCTTGTGCTTTAACGTTTTAGTTTCCAGTTTACTTTAAAGTTTTTCGAAGCATCACTAGCTCTCTTTATTGTTGATCTTTGAGCTTAATTCGTATATCTGTAGCTTTGGCTAAGCTTGTTCTATTGTCAATTCACTCTTGAAAGAGTGAAGAATTTTATTGCTTTAACTCTTTCATTACTTTAATTCATTTTATTGTCAAGGTTGGATCTTGAGCCTATTATTACAAAAGGGTCGGTTGTAAAGGTTGGGTCTTGAATTTACTTACAAAAAGACTAGTTGTAAATGTTAGATGCTGAGCCTTGTTTTAAGAAGGTTCATCAAGTTTAATGAAAGGCTTAACTGACGAAGAGTAGTCACTTAAGAAGTGGATTAGCTTCCGGGTTGAAAGTGAACCACTATAAAAATCTTTGTGTATCACTTTCTACTTGCCTTTATTTTTTTATTTTCGTATTTATCGTTTTTCTTTTTAATTCATTTTTTGGTTTTTAAAGTTCAAAATTTTAAAGAGCCTAATTCACTCTGCCCCTCTTAAGTTGCTCTTCGGGCCTTCAGTTGGTATGACGTAGTACTTTTTTTTTGTCTAAGAACCTTGGAGTAATCCTATGGCAACATTTAGTCCTATCTTGGTTGAGGGCCAGTCGATCAACAAGGCTCCTCTTTTTGATGGGAAAAATTTCCATTATTGGAAGCTTAGAATGAGATTTTATATTACATCCATTAATTTTGACTTATAGCTTATAACAAAAAATGGTGATTATATACCTTTGATGAAACAAGGAGAGAAAATATTGAGCAAGAGGAAAATGAGCTTATGCAAGATGATAAAGAAAAACATGCAAACAATGCCAAGGCTTATTATCAATTATTGTGTGCTATTACCCCAGATGTCTTTAATCATGTTTCAGGTTGTCAATCAGCAAAAGAAATTTGGGACAAGGTAGAAGTCACCTATGAAGGTACGGATCAAGTAAAGTCATCAAAAATCAACATGTTGGTAAGATCCTACGAACTTTTTAAAATGAAACTGGAGGAATCCATAAAAGAAATGTATATTAGATTTTCTGACATTATTAACAAACTCCAAGCTCTCAGAAGAACATATTCAAATGAGGAGCAAGTTAGTAAAATTCTAAGATGTCTTCCTATTTCATAGCAAGGAAAGATTACCACTATTCGAGAAGCGCATAACCTTCTTTGGTATTTAGGGACTGGGTTGCCCCAGCCCATAACCTCTCTACTCATAAACTCGATCAATTAATTGGCAATCTCATGACCAATGAAATTTACATGGAAGAGTTTAAGGAAGAAGAAAAACAAAAGAAAAGCGAAGACATAGCATTTAAATCACCTCTAAATGATCAAAGTGATGATGAAGTTGTTATGTTGAAGAAAAAGTTTTACAAACATCTCGAAAAGAAAAAGTTCAAGAAATATTTTAAAAAAGGTTCATCTTCCTCTAAAGGTAAACCAATTTGTTATGAGTGTAGAGAAATTGGACATTTGAAAAGAGATTGTCCCAAAACAAAAGAAGCCCTTCAACAAGTTCAAAAAGAAGGACAAGAAGGAGGAACGGAAGAAAGCAATTGTTGGGGAGATAGTGATGATGATTTTGATGAAGAAAGTGAAGACAAAGTGGCCAACTTTTGTCTCATAGCCATTGATGATGAGAGCATTGAAGAAGATGAGGCAACCAATCTATCATATGATGAAATTGTTGTTGGTTTTCATGATTTGTATGAAAAATATAAATAATTGAAAAAATGACACAACGTTTTCGTAAAGGGTCTTAAAGAAACGGGTTTAGTAAAACAGTCAAAACAACATTTATTGCTTGAACTTGAAAATGAATCATTAAAGAAAAAAGAAAGAGTCTTTGAATGATGAAATTGTAAAACTAACCAATGAAAAACAATCCTCGGAGGAAAAGCTTCATTCGTATGAAAATGAAGGAAAATTTATGGAAGATGAATCACTCTTGAAGGAGAATGAATCTTTGAAAGAAAGAGTAGAAGAACTTTCGAAAATCTCAAACAAAATTTTCAAAGGGTAAGAAACACTTGACAAAATTCTCTCATCTCAAAAACCAGTTTATGACAAAGAAGGAATTAGTTATAATGAAAATTTTCAAAAGAAAATTGAGTGTTCTTATTGTCAAAGCCTCCTCACCTCCAACAAACTCTATAAGATGTCACTATTGTGGTGGCCATTGGCATATCATATACCAATGTCCTTCTAAAAGGAATTTGACAAAGACAAAGATGGTTTGGGTCCCAAAAGGATTTCAAACACCAAATGTCAAGATTAACAACAAAGGACCTAGGAAAATTTGGGTACTTAAAAGTGTTTGAATTATGATAGGTATGTATGAAAATCGGATGCAAAAACCAAAAGTGGTACTTGGATAGTTGTTGCTCAAGACACATGATCGGAGATAAATCTAAGTTCACGTCAATCATACCAAGAAAAGGAAATGTCACCTTTGGCGACAACAAGGAAGGAAAAATCATTGATATTAGTAATGTTGCTTCTAACTCTTCTCCTTGCATTGAAGATGTCTTACTAGTTGAAGGTCTTAAGCATAATCTTCTAAGCATTAGTCAATTATGTGATAAAGGCTATTGTATAAATTTTGAGTTATCTAGATGCACAGCTAAAAAATGCTAAAACAAATGAAATATTGCTTGTTGGTCTACGATGTGAAAATGTCTATATGACTGATCTTGATTGTATAGATTCTTTAAAATTCTTTAGTGTCTTGGATGAAAATGATCCTTAGATTTGGCATAGAAGAGTTGGACATGCTAGTATGGACTTGATTTCAAAACTTTTAAAAAATGATTTTGTTAGAGTATTATCAAAGCTAAAATTTGAAAAAGATCATATTTGTATTGCATGTCAATATCGGAAACAAACTAGATCTTCATTTGAACCCAAGAATGTAGTTTCAACATCAAGACATCTTAAACTCTTACGTATAGATTTGTTTGGTCCTACTCGTCATTTAAGCCTTGGTAGAAAGTGACATGGACTTGTAATTGTTGATGATTACTATCATTTTACTTGGTATATATTTCTTTCTCATAAGAGTGAAGCATTTGATAAATTTGAAAAGTTTTGCAAAAAGGTGCAAAATAAAAACGATTTGAAAATTATTTAGGTTAGAAGTGATCATGGAAGGGAATTTGAAAATGACTATTTTGAGAATTATTGTGACTACTTTGGAATCGATCATAATTTTT
Organism: Simmondsia chinensis; assembly: GCA_018398585.1. Lineage (NCBI taxonomy): Eukaryota > Viridiplantae > Streptophyta > Magnoliopsida > Caryophyllales > Simmondsiaceae > Simmondsia > Simmondsia chinensis. Next base: position 21,893,811 of record JAGTTD010000016.1, read on the forward strand.
CGGCTCCTAGAACTCCTCAACAAAACGGAGTGATTGAAAGAAAAAAATAGAACTCTTGAAGAGATGGCAAAAACAATGCTCTGTGAAAATAATTTGCCAAAATCTTTTTGGGTCGAAGCCGTTAGTATCGCTTGCTACGTTTTAAACTGAGCTTTAATAAGGCTTATTTTGAAGAAAACACCCTATGAACTCTATAAAGGCACAAAATCAAATATTGCATACTTCAAACCGTTTGGATGTAAATGCTTCATCCACGACTATATTAAAACAAATCTTGGTAAATTTGATTTAAAAATGGATGAAGCCATACTCATTGGATATTTTCTTACTAGCAAAGCATACAGAGTCCATAATAAAAAGGTCAATGCTAGTAGAAGAGTCTATACATGTTGTATTTGATGAAACTAGCAACTTGTCCTCTAGAATTCCTTATGATGATGATGATATAGTGATCAAACCAACAAACATCACACCCTTGCAACATCTGAAGTAATTAAGACATCTCCAGATTTGCCAATGACTCTGTTATGATTCAAGATAAATCTTGATCATAACCTATGGATAATAGAGTATAAGATGAGAAGAGAAGGGAAATTGAGATGAGAATTAGAGAGAATAAAGATCAGAGAGAGAAAAGATATCAATATCATTCAACAATGAGTATTACAATAGAAGAAACACTACTTACACTAATCCTAGCTTAAGAAGATTACAAGAAAAATATCTAACAATTAACTTCACCTAGGCACAACTAATCCACTGCCATACTCACATACATTTCACCTAGATATAACTTTGCTACTATTAACTTCCACTTAACTACACTAATAACCGACTTTCCCTCATTCACATATAAGCTATTGGCTAATACACTAAGAAATGGCTTAATGTGACTAATGCTAATGAGTTAAACTATTTTATTACAACTAATGAATTATTACTACTTAATTCCATATGCCCCATTTTCTAGAATCATGACAATACTCCCCCCTTTAAAGATTCTTATCCTCAATAATCTAAGTAGAGAAGAAGTAGCTTCAATCCTCCTAGTGATTTTGGCTGTACAGCTTCATCTTCTTATTGGATCGGTATTTACACTTCAATACTCTTGTTGATGCTGCCACAACCTTGCATCTTGAATCAACTATCAGATCTTCCACCGGTAGCCGCTAAAAGATTAGCTCTAGTTTGAGTTTTGCCTTCCCCCCAGTAGTACCTAGTGTAAAAACTTGCAAATCTCCTCCCACTTGAGAATATTTACTAAGGTGCTTAAGGACAACTTGAAGTCTCTTGAGGACAACTTGCAAATCTTGATTCAAGTGCAACACATATTTTCGGTCCGCAACAACCTAATTCTCTATTGAATTATTAGTTGAAATCTTATCAATATGCCTTCGAATGCCCTGAATTTTCCAAGCATGTTGTTGTAATAATGGATGAAGTGGCCTCCCTCCATTATTCATAGCTGAAAAGACTCCCATTCCACTCAATTGAGCTTGCAAATTAATCTGGTTATGCACACTTCCCAGCTGGTCCTGAGCTACTAACTAATTCCTTGTTGACTTCAGTTGTATTGTTGGAAGCACGACCTGATTTCTTGCTGAATTTATCTCACTGCTGATAGAATTACTTCTCTTCATAGCCATTTTGATTGTTCTTACTATAGAGCTAGTTTTGACCCCAATTCTTCCACCCCATTTTGCTCAAAGAATGAGGTTGCTCAACCAATTTGTCTAATAATACATCTTCACTGCTAAATTTTTCTCTTTTGCACTTAATAGTTAGCTCCAATTCCCTTTGATCAGGAGGCCTGTAGTTGGTGTTATTAGATGAATAAACATCAGCTCCACTCGATTGATCCTGCCCCTTGATCGGATTATGCATATGTTCCAGCTAAAATAAATCTGTTGTGTGCATTGAAGAAGCAACGAAGTTTCTCTTGGCTTTAGTTGTGTGGTCTGCGATGAAATCACCCTGATTACTTGGTGAATTTACATATTTGTTGATTGAATTCCACCTCTTCCTTGCCAATTTGATTATCCTTTTAATCCATGAACAAGCCCCAAGTCTATCTATTAGCCACAACACCTTCTTAGGCTACCTCAATTTCATGTTCTTGAACATGTAAAGCTTGTCAAGAATCACTTTATTTAATTTGAGAAGTAGGAAATCTTGAGGTCTTCCCTTGTAGACCAAGATTGGCTTGATCAATGCTCTTAATCTCTTGCTTGTCAAGCACTTGTTGCTACTAAGATTAATTGCCAATTTGATCTCATTGTTAGGTTGTAAAATCAGCTTCAAGTGCAACAGTCTGAAGCTTATAACTTCTTTGTTCACTTGCACTTGCTTCACTTGAGTCTCAATGCCTTGTGTGATGTTCATTTCTTGAATTACAGCTGTAGCTCCTAGTTCCCAACTGAATCCAGCACTATCAATTGGGTTTTGTTCCAATTTCTGCTCAATGTTTTGCTACAATTGCTGAATACTTTCCCAAAGGACATTTAGTTCCTCTTTTCCCAGATCAAAAGGTCTCAAGTATGCCTAATTTGTCCCTCTATTAACCATTTGAATGTTGTGAACCTGATCTTCCAAATCAACTAACTGAATTTGCAACTTAGGCTGCTGAACATATATGAACTTCACTGCTAGAGTTTTTATCTGTTTCGGTTCCATTCGAGACGATGTTTTCTCCTTCACCTTATGATGTTGATGTTGCTTCCTTAAAGGCCCAATCACTTCCTTGAGTTGAGTTTCCATATCAACCTTTGATTCCACCACTGCAATACTCGATTGTACCCAAGGATATTCAAGTACAACAAGTTGAGATATTGCTGGATCAAACTCAACTTGATTTTGCAAGACTTGCGGTTAAATTGGTATTAATTCTATTTTTGTGTCATTCTTCTTCTTTGGATCTTCATTTCCAAATCTTTCACAATTCTCAATCCAAGAGTGAGGTCATTGTTCATCAAAGAACTCGATTTCCTCCTCAAACAGTCTTGTTTTCTAACAATTGCTCACCACCTCTCCCAGATCATGAGTTATCAATTAGACCTGATTTGTAATTGTGAAATCAACCTTGGACCTTGCTATTGTGTCATTTACTTGTAGCAATGAAAGATCAAGCACATCAATCTCTGCTGCTCCCTCAACATCTGCTGCTAACGCAACCTCATCTTGAATTTTCAAATCATGTGGCTACTGTACCAATTCTACTTGATCCAATGAGTGCAATGTTGCTTCATCCATTTGTTGTGTTGCTGCAACTTCCAGATTCAAGCTGATTCCAACACAATCACTCACATTTTGCTCAAATTCTTACTCTATTCTCTGCTGCAAGTGTTGATTCACTCCCCAAGTAACATTAAGTTCCTCCTTAGCTTGACAATTAGTAGATCCTACCACCTCAAACTCACCTTCCATATCATTACGCACCTTGAAGTAGTTAATGTCTAAAACACAACATCCATCGTATATGTTTCTCCCGTGTAATGAATTAAAGGCTAAGTCAGCACTTCTTCTCGTATAATAGCTAATGTGAGCCATAACCTCAATAATGGAAGATGAGACCAACTCGATACTTTCAAAAGGACCATAAGGCCAAAACACTTTATAAAGAATATCCTCATCTATATGGTAAAAAGGCTTTAAGACTTTGATAAAAAGTCTAGCATCATTGGAAGATTTGTCTTGAACCGAAGCTGGATCAAGCCAATGCGGCATTGCATATTGTAACATTTTGAATGTAAAGGCAGTCACTTAGCTCAGCAAATTCAGTAATGAAGCTTGATTCAAAGCCAATTCATCAAGTACAATTTTAGCCAGCTAATCCAGTGAGATCAAGTGCAATTTAGCAACCGTTCAGGCCAATAAACAAGTATTGAGGCTCGATTTTATGTAATTTCAACAACTCTAACTAAATCAGCTACTTGATCACAAGAACAACGAATTCAGCTGACAAGATCTCAAGAGTGCAGCTTAGTTCGAGATCAATTTCATGAGGTTCAACATGTAATCAGCTAGATTAAATCCAGTTCCAACTTAATCAATGACTCAAGTTCACAAGATCACAAGAATCAACTACCACACACAAAAACAGTAAGCTTTTGAACTAAAATATTGATCGAACATAACCTGAACAACAGAACTGGATATCAATGCATCACTGTCTGAAGAATCTGGACAATTAGCACGGTATCTTAATCCAACGCAAGTCTGATAGCAGAACCTAGGTTAAACGCAGCATGAACTAAAAATCAGAACAATTTAAGCACAATTTCTTGATTAACACAACCCGATCAAGAACTTGATATCAATTAACTTAATCTAATGCTTTGTAATCAAATTGAACTTAATCAACTCAATTGGAAGCAAATTCACAAGCTCTGATACCAATTGTTATGATTCAAGATAAATCTTGATCATACCCTAGGGATAATAGAGTATAAGATGAGAATTAGAGAGAATATAGATGAGAGAGAGAAAATATATCAATATCATTCAACAATGAGTATTACAATAGAAGAAACACTACTTATACTAATCCTAGATTAGGAAGATTACAAGAAAAATATCTAACAATTCACTTCATTTAGACACAACTAATCCACCGCTATACTCACATACATTTCACCTAGATATAACTTATTAACTACCACTTAACTACACTAATAATCGACTTTCCCTCCTTCACATATAAGCTCTAAGCTAATACACTAAGAAATGGCTTAATGTGACTAATACTAATGAGTTAAACTACTTTATTACAACCAATGAATTATTACTACTTAATTCCATATGCCCCATCTTCTAGAATTATGACAGACTCCTAACATATATAAAGGTAAGACGTCGATGGTAGCTCATTATTCACCAAGACCCTATTCACCAGGATACCATCGAATTTGGCCTTGATGTATAGAGGCTTGATGTGTTTATTGGCAATATTAGGCCCATCAAACATCATCTTCATTATGTTCGGTGTATCATCAGTTGACTTGGATGTTGGGGTTGTACTTTTAAAAGAAAAAGGACTGTGGTTACCTTTGGTAGCTGCTGCTTCAACTACTGGCTCCACTTGGGGATCTTCGTTTGATGCTATCGCAACTCTCTCTAGGCCTTCTTGAGCATTAGTTGTCCTGAACTCTAAGGGAAGGATTAGGGCCATTTCTAAGGAGCGTTCCAAACTACATTTGGAACCCTTGGTTTGTTTCCTTCTTAGGATGCAATCCATTGGCAGAACCTGATCTTACTTTTGAGGACTGCAATCAGTTAGCATGTCCTGATCTAGAGGTTGGTCCTTTGGCTTAACCTCTAGAGCTTGAGATTCCTCCATAGGTTGGGGCAAATCTTATTCGTGGAAATCATTCTCTGTGTTAGACCATGTTGGCTTAACACGGTCCAAAGGTTCCACTAAATTGGTGCGGAGGAGGCTATATTCCTCCTCATTATTTGATGACCTCCGAGCCACCTAATTCTTGGCAAGCTAATCCCACCAAGATTCTTGTCCTTCAAAAGACGAGCGACTAGTCCATCTCTTAAGCTTCTTATGTGGCTCATCTTTACCAGCAGTGGTAAAAGGTAGGGATGGCAATGGGGCGGGTACAACCCGCTATGCACTGTTACTCGCCCCAAAGGGTATAAGTGGGGAGGGTAGTGGGTACAGGTTGGGTGTACCTGCCCCGTACCCACCACGAGTAAGAGGTAGATACGAGTATAGTTTTGTACCTGCCCCGCCCCGCCCCATCCCATCTTATACCCATACAGACCCCGCTCTATTTTGTACATAGTTAACTTTCAAATTAAAAATACGTGCTTAAATTCTATAACCCAAATTATTTATCAATGTTATAAAAAAATATAATTGATTTTTAAAAATAGTATTAAATAACTAATATAAACGAGTATAGAGAATGATTTTGTACGCACATTAGGGAGGATACAGGGTGGGTAATGGATACTAGTTGGATAACCGCAGGTAATGGGGCGGGTATGGGTATAGGTTTGTACTCGTCGGGGCATGTATCAGTATCCACTTTATACCCGTGGCAGGTAATGGAGCGGATACGGGTATAGGATTTGGGTGGCGGGTATGGGTATGGAGTAGGCACCCTCCGTACCCGCCCTGCCCCTTTGCCATCCCTAGTAAAAGGTCTAGGTTGAGTTACTGGATCCACGAGATCCATAGGGTCAGTTTTCCTACCCTTGCTTCCTTTGGCTTCCTCTTCAGAGATCCCAGTTAAGCATCTATCAAGCAGAGCTCTTCGTTGTGTTGCTTTCTTTCACAGTTGCCTTCTCTTCTAAGTTCGAGTAAGGCTGGAGGGACCGGCATCCTCTTGCTCGAGGCCGTTCTTTCTCCAGACGTTACCAAAATGTATCCTAGAAGGCTGGTGCCCTGACTGTAGTGGCCCCTGACTTGTGTCCATGTCAAGCAAGTGGTATTTTGGATTTCTCTTTGGGATCCCAGTCCTCGTGATGATTTGTGTCTTTGAAGTGATACCTCTTGAAGGTCCAGTTAGTGATGTCTTCTTGGAGGGAGTTAGCTTTTTCCTTGGATAAAGGCTTAACTTCTTCATCTTAGATACTAACTTATGACCACAGCCTCTGCAAAGGTCACAAGTGAGGCGCATGAGCTTCCTCGATGCCTGCTTCTTAGTACTCTTCTTCTTTAGAGAGAAGGATAGCTGCTTCCTCTTGTTGCTTTTTCAAGAATCTGCTGAAAGTGGCATAGTCGCGTGTTCAATGTTCAGTCGTGATGTGCCACTTGCAACAATCACTTGATAATTCTATTGAAGTTCTGGGAAACCTGAGTGCCCCCCTCTCCAGCAGCCTGTCAAACAAAGTGTTAGTTATTTCCAGACTATCTTTGTCTTCGCTCATCCTGCATAGAGATCTGCCATTAGTTTGCCTATCATGGGTAACATAAGGTTTTACTACCTTAATAAAATTGACTTGGACAGGACTAGGGAATGGATCTTTATCAACACCCATCTATCCTTCTCCAAGGAATATTAGTTCCCTTGCCTTAGTGGCATCTTGAGCCACATTTCTAAAGATCACGTAGTTCTTCGTTGAATGAGTCAATGAATTAGTCCATTTATACTATACCTTTCCCTTTGTTGAATTGAGGTCAGGTTTTCTATGTTTGCCCCTAATTTTGAGTTTGTTATTCGCCTCAAGCCAATCAAATACGACATCAGCCCTTGAGAGGTTAAATGAGTACTTCCTCATGTCTTGGGACTGATATGACTTCCTGGCTTCAATATCCTCCTAGACCAAAGGATTGCAAATCATAGGAGGTCCTTTGACGTACTAAGCAACATTAATTTCATATGGAGGATCTTCATCCTCTTCAATTAAGTCATGCACCTAGTTCCATACACGTTATTTTTCTTGAGGCTTTCTTCTTTGTATCTAGCGGCACATTTTTCCAGTTGTAGAAGCATCATGAAGTTTGAGCCCTCAAACTTCTTCCTAAATTTAATATCCAAGCCATTCAATGCTAGCTTGGCATATTCAACTTTAGGAAGGGTTGAAGTACATTTTAACCTGGCTCTCTTGAATCGGTTAATGTAATCCTCCACTGATTCACCTGGCTTTTGTCTCATTCGAGCCAATTCAGACATGGAATTTTCTAGTTCCATTCTTGGGAACTGGGCATCAAATTGTCTGGCTATGTCATCCCAACAGTAAATGGAATTAGGTGGCAGGCTAATATACCACTGAAAGGCGGTCCCTATTAAAGAACTAGGGAACAACCTAAGTTTGAGATACTGATTGCTAGCCGCTTCTCTACACTAGCAATTGAACCTTGCCCAATGCTCTAGGGCAGACAAAGTTTCTTCTCTTGAGAAAAGGGTAAACTCAGGGATTTTGTATCCCTGAAGGAAAGGGTAATCCATGTCAATATATTCAGGGTAAAGTTTAGTACACAAGGGTCTATTGACTCTCGTGAGGCCTGGCCCATACATTTGTTCGATAAGGGTAGCCAATTGGTCTTATAGGGGTAGGTTTGGCAAAATTGCCCCCCAAGTTGTTGAGGGTCTCAAGGGGGATCTACAGAATAACCCTGAGCTCCCATTACAATTAGGTGTGGGAACGGTTGTTTCCCCTCATACCCGGGGTAACCCCCTTGATCATTTTGGCCATGCGTTTGGTTGGCCAAGAAGTATGTTCCCACATACCCTGGGTTATATGATATACCTGAGGGCACACACACATTAGCAAACTGTTGCTTCATTCTTGCTTGATTAGTCCCCATGATATGGTCTTGACTTGAGGACATGTGTGGTTAGCTTGTACCCCAGTTTGATAAGTATGAATAGGTCTACTAAGAAAGGCTTTGTTCCTATAAGTGGGTATCTGTCCTTGCACACCTATTTCAAGGACTTGAGTGGGCCTCGAAGCAACCTCTCCAACTTGAGAAGGGTATGAATGGTTATGCCTCCTGTCTCAAGGATAGGTGACATTGGCACATTGGTGTTGAGATCCTTCGAAGCCAGAGAGAATCCCTGATTTGAAGGTCCAGTAAACCCAAGGGGCACATTGTCATTCCTCTGGCTGGATTTCAAGTGTATAACACTTGGGTTAGCCACAGTTGGGTTCCCATTCTCTCAAGGACAATGTAGTCAACCTAAGCAACTGGTAATCGTGAGCTTGAAGGAGCGTCACTTGGGTATCTAGTTTGAACTAACGGAGAGGTACAGGCCTGAGTTGCCCGATGTCCTCTTTAACGGCTTGGACCAAGCCATTGTGGGCCTCAGCCTGTCTAACCAAGATAGGCTTTACCTCAACTATTGTCTGTCTTGTTACACCCTTGGCAATAAGAGTAGTGGTAAAAGAAAAGGTTGAGTTCATTTCAACTAAGACTCTGTCAATTTCCCTATGAAGCTTCTCAGTTTCCCTAGAGTGCACTCTATTTCAACACATTGTTTCTCAAAGGCCTTTTGTTATAGCTTGTTGAACCCTCTAGTCCAAGATTTCTAAATGACATTTGAGCATGGTTGTGAAACTCTTTCGAGAATAGCCAACAAGCCCAATACACTCGTCTTACCACCGCATTCATTACCACGGTTGTGATTGGTTTCATCCCCTCATGATACAGGGTTCTGTTCAAGAGGATGCTAAAGTGGGGACCCAATCAAAGCTAGGCCTTCTGGTTCCTCATGCTCAAGAGCATCTGACCATTGGTGAATGGTCTGAGGGTACATTCTGGTAATCCACGATGGGGTTGAAGACAATGAATTCTTGCTTTAAGCCTCCCACTTTGGTCGCCAAAAGGCATGTTTGCTATATTTGTTTATTATTAAGTGTGATGTGGTCGCTGTAAATACAAATGTAAACAAACGTGCAAAAGAGACTCATTGCGACTAGGGAGTGAGCCAAAATTCAGACCACATGTCTTTGACCTCAATCACTCACTATTTTCGGTGAAAAAGTTTGTGATATTTTGGTGTATCTAACTTCGGTTATATTGTGAGTTCTTCTTACGCTTCAATTAAGAAGACATTTTTAGATATTATTTTGGATTTTTATATAGTTTTTAACAGAAAATTAAGGGAATATGGACCAAACTCAAGTAGCAGTTACAATGACGGAGCATGGCCCACTGACACCTTTCCTCGTACACTTAAAAGTTAGGAACTGGGGTGGAGACAAACCCAAGAGCTCAGCAGTCCATTTACAAGCCCGAGTCTATAGTTTTTTAGGCCTGGCACCCTTGAATTATAATAACTTGAATGAGTTAAGGTTTGATAAGATTTAGATGGAGCAAACTGTACTTCGGTCACTGGATTAGGACCAACGCTATCAAGGTCATGCTTTGGCCTTCAAAGCCCTAAACAATGGCACAAACCTAAGTTCATATGACTTATTAAGTAGTGACAAAAGTGTTAAAACCAATGCAATCAAGGTCAAGCCTTGGCCGTCAAAGCCTTAAACTAAAGCCTGGAATCTTAACTTGTCCATTTTGGGACTAGTTTAAAACAAAGAGTTCATACTTGAAGCCCGAAGCACTGTATTACTAAAGAAGCAAGTACAACAAGATCTACACTATGCTAGACTAAGTTAAGTTACACTACTCCTAGGTAAAAAGGCACAAGTGTGCTGTAAAGAAAACTTGCAGAAGTTTTGTATGAGTGTGTGTACTACTTTAGACTACAACAGAGTCACTTATTTATAAAAAAAATTGAATAACGGATGCACCATATTTCCACTGCATTTTCTTCCTATGTCAACCACCAAGCTCCTTAAGCACGTGAATGATTAATGAACGTGCCCTTGATTTGGTGCTCGAGCTTATTTCTTGAAGCCCATGTCCGCATTTTCAATTGAAGTCTCTTCTAGATACTCCACATTCTCTTGGATTAAGCTTGGTGCCCACACATCTAAAATTACGCTCCAAGTAACTGTCTCGAACTGGGAAACCACATGTCTTGCAACCTTTTCAGTAGTCCCTTGAGCTTGAGCTTGCTTTACCCTTCAACCATCTCGAACCTCAAATGATTGATACCCTTGTAAGGGGTGATAAACTTCTCAAGACACTAGGCTCGAGATGCCGTTATCTTAGTACCTAAAGGTTTGATTCTCCTCGAGGAGGACCTCACGTGATAAGCACGTGGCACTTTTCTCAAGAAGGCGTTGTCCCAGCTTCTTCGAAATTAGGGTGTAAACACCATGGACTGTATTTAATCCCTTTCTCTTTTTTTCTTGAAAAAATTAGAGTTATTCACGCAATTAATCACTAATATTTTTAATTTTATTCAAATTATCATTTATCTTTTCTTTTATTTATAATGGTCCTTATAGTTTTATTTATGACAAAATTGATCTCTTATCTATTTAGTTTTTACCTAATTTTGGTCACTAACTGGGGCACTAATTTTGTCATAAAACAAAACATTAGTGGGACTACTTTGAACCAAATGAAAAATAAGAGACTAATTTGAACCAATTTAAAAACTTGAGGGACCAACAGTGTAAATAACTTATAAAACCATAAAAATATGCCATTTTTTTGTTCAAGTAGGTAGGATTTTGTCATTGTTAGGACAAAAACTATTATTATCAGAATAATAATACGACTTACAATAAATAACAGGTACAAATCTTCGTAAGGATATTGTGTTATTAACATTTTTGCACAACATTACCTAAAGCCACCGTGAAAAAACTTTAGATTGATGTTTCCACCCCAATTAGCTAATGGCTATTCCTTTTCAATATGAACATTTTAGAATCCAAATAGGGATATGGTAAGGTGTTAATTGGTCCACATTTTAAATTGAATTAACAAAGATAAATTAGATCTTTCAATAAGAAATCAAAAACAAAAATAAACTTTTGATTAAAGATCGTATCGAGTATTTCGGTTTAGTTCAGCACTTGAACAAATTAATTAGGTTATTGTTCTATTTCAATGCTTGTAACATTAGGTTATCGTTCTACCACATACTGAAGGAGAGTTAGAAGCAGGCTAAAGAAGAGATGGATGGAGATGATTAGACACGACTTCATCCACCTAAACGTAAATTAGGAGATGATCTTAGAAAGAGTTGAGTGGCGGGTTAGAACATGTGTAGCTGACATAGCGGATTAGGATTTAGGAGCACAACAAAGCTAGTCCATACCATCCCTAGGCTTACATGTTTGCTAATGCTGATGGTTGCTTATTGCCTGTGTGCTTTATTGTGCTCTATGCTTTGCCTTGTGCTTTGTGCTTGGTGGATTGTTGTTTGATTGTGCTTTATGTCCCATTGACTTCTATGCTTTTTTAGGCTGGGGGCCCTCGGACACAACTTCCAACACCCTAAAGGGGTAAGGTCCACAACAGACTAGTAAATGTCAAGATCAAAGATCAAGGACCGAATTGAGCGGCAAGGGACTGATATGTCGTATATTTATATCTTTTTGTACCGCATTGCTATGATATTTTTGGCTATCACATGTGTGTTATGGTATAATTTTTGTATGTTAAGGCTTAATACGTGAGCAAAGACATCTTAAAAAGTCGTGAAGAATGAGGTAAAATTGATAGATTCAAAGACTACATTGAGAAACCCGATCATGTGGGATAAAAAGACTAACCAAGTCAAAATTTGGCCATGAAAAGTCTCCCTTGGTGCGTTAATCTATTGGCCATACGTTTTGGCAATCAGTCAAGCTTATAACAGGAAAAAGGTTAAAAGAAGAGAATCAATGACCCAATAATATCTACTTCCACTGATGATACCACTGCTATCACATAGATCTCTTTGAGCTAATCGATTTTATATATAATTTGGCCCGTAATTCCTTACGGATTAAAAGTTACGGGCGTTTTAAGTTAAGTGTGCTCATTGCTAAAAAACGAAACACGTGCCCCTAGAGGGCACGCCACCTCTATATAAAGGGAGGGGAGTTTTCCCACTTTTTGCCTATTTTCTCTTCTCCTCCTCCCCTGAGCTGCCAAAAGAGACCGGGATTTTGTCGAAGGATGAAGAGCAAGTGGTCAGAGTACCAGGGATTAAAGCGAGAGTCACGTCACCATCGATCAATGGAGTCTTCAGTCCATGAGTTTTTCTTTAATTTTATCTTTTGATTTTCTGATGCATAAAAGACTTATAGAGGAGTAGACTCGTAGTTTAAGGGAGAAGGACGCATAGTCATCCGAATCCCGGATTTATATTTTATCCTTGACATTGACCTGTGTTATGCTATTTTCGCACCCCTATGGAGAATTATTTATTGAGATTGGTTTTCTATTTATGTGCTTGTAACCATGGCTAGATTTCTAGTTTATTTGTGATTCATTTTGTGCTTGTAGCCTAGACTATAGTATAACACAATCTTTATACAATGAGTGGTCAGGGTTGAGTTTGTACCCAAGCCTTAATACAATCTTTATAAAAATTGATGCTAAATTAGGAGTGAGAAAGGAATTTGTTGGTACTATTGAGATAATCCATACTATTCCTAGAGTGATAAGATATGATATGCCCCTAGATTAGTTCATTACCTTAAGCCCTAACTTAAGTATCAATTCAGGTTTAACATAAAATTAGGTGTGATAAATGAATATGGTAGTGCTATTGAGACAATCCATGCTATACTTAGAGTGATGAGATGCGTTATACCCTTAGACTAGTTTATTACCTTAAGCCCCAGTTAATGTTAATATATAGGTTTAGAGCTTGTAGCCTAAACTGTTAAAAGTCATTGTCATGATAAAATATAATAATGGGATTCGATTTAGGTTAACCAAAATTTACACCCTAAATTACTCTTGACTAATTTGACAATTTAATTTGCCATTTAATTTCGTAAATCTAGTTAATACTCGCTCTTCAATCAAAACCCCAATTTTAACTGCTCTTTAATCACCGAGTCTAACTTTGCACCGATTTCCTATGGATACAACACCCATATACCCGCCACAGCTACGACTTGCTTGTATGCTTGTAAGCAAACAATTTTTAATACACTTTAAAACCACAGCAGGGACCAATCTGATTTGACCATAAATCTAATAACCTATGTTAAAGTAATCAAGAGAGTGTTGGAACATGGTAACCAAAATATTATGGTTGACATGTGTCGTATATATACAGAGTATATGTACATAAGAGAGAGTTTGTGTTGAGTTTCAGTCGCAAAAGCTTCGGATCTTAAAGAAACTTCAGTGAATATTATTATAGACTTTCAGGTCTAAGATTAAACCTGTAACTGCAGTAAAATAAGTATCAAATGAAAGACCAACACACACACTCACACACATGACAAAGAACACCAAGATTTACGTGGTTCAGCCTTTAAATAAGGACCTACTCCATGACACCCTATTTCTAGGGAAGTCTCTCCACTATAGTCAAGTTTCAAGTTATTACAGACCAAATCACAAAGACAACAACGAAATACAACCAAATCTCAAAGTTCCTGAGTTAGAAACATTGACCATACAAACACAAACCAGAAAGGAGAAAAGATACTCACAAAGAAGCCATTAATGGCTTCTCAAAGCTCCAAGAGGACAAGACCTGAACATGTAAACCTTAACTCCCACGGATCTGTAAGATCGCCTCCAAATCGCCTCAGGAAGTAGAGAGAGAGAGAGCGTTGTTGAAGAGAGAGAAGAAAACTCAGGGAAAAAGACACACCAGCAAGGAAACCCTAAAAAAAGGGTCCTTTATATACACATGGGGCAATCAATCCATGGCAAGGCTGCAAATCCAATCTCAATCGTTCATCTTGCTTCTGTCAACGGTGGAGATCATCCCATAGGAAACACAATAAGGGGCAACAGATGGGTGACGCGTGTCCCCTCAATTTAAATAAGACAAGGAAGCTTCTTGAGCAAGCTTCGGGCAGCAACGGGAATACCACGGGCAGGCTGATGGGGCAAGTAAATATAGCATATGGGTAGGGGCATTATGGTCAAACTTCTCAATGACCAGATTTAAACTAATACAAATCTACCCTTGTACATATACTTATTTACAACATATGACACTCAATATTACATATACCAAATACAATGTATTCCGGAGTCTACTTGATCTATAATACTTGAACAATGCTTGACTAAGATAATATTTATCATAGTTAAGTCATATAGGGACCAATAATTCAACAATTCTCCACCTTGGTATCTATATGAACTAACTACTAAACATTCCCTAGTAATAAGAAGCAAACTCACATGATTGGTCATCCATGATCCCAATCACTTTGAACCAAATTAATATACTTGATTAATTTGTCCAAAGTCACATTATTAGTGCTCATATCCATTGATTTACATCAAGACAGGTTTTATGCAGTTCAATAGAGTTCTTTTCCAGCATATCATTCACAAAACTTCTCTTAACAGCTAAGTGTTTAGTCCTATCATGATAAACATGGTTTTTACACTAAGCTAGGGCTGACTGATTGTCCGAAAACAGTATAGGAGGCCCATAATCTAGATTAATTTCACACAACAGGCCCCTTAACCAAATAGCTTCTTTTATAGCTTCGGTTAGGGCTTGGAATTCAGCCTCTGTTGCTGACAAAGTAGTCATAGACTGTAGCTTTGATCTCCAACAGATGGCTCGACCATTTAGAGTATAAAGGTAAGCACTAGTTGACCTTCTTTTATCTAAATCTCCCCCAAAATAAGAATCAGTGTAACCTATCAACCTAAGGTCTGTTTTTGTCCTACCAAAGGTAAGTCCCAACTTATTGGTTTGCTTAATGTGCCTTAATAACCACTTAACCCCATCCCAATGTTCTTTTCTTAGGTTACTCATAAACCTAGACAGAACACTTAAAGGAAAAGCTAAGTCTGGTCGTGTACAAGTCATAGCATACATTAGGGAACCCATAACATTGGCATAAGGAACCCTTTCCATCTGTTTCTTATCCATTTCATTAGAAGGACACTGTTCAATTGAAAATTTGTACTGACTTGCCAAGGGCAACTTAACAGGTTTACAATCAGACATATTAAACCTATTTAATACCTTCTCCAAGTACCCTTATTGTGACAGATGCACTGTTCCAGCAGTAAAATCCCCAATAATTTCCATACCAAATATTTTCTTGGCCTTCCCTAGATCTTTCATATCAAACTTAGCAGAAAGCATTAGCTTTAAATCATTAATATAGTTCATAGATCTACTAGTCAGGAGCATATCATCAACATAGATTAGTAAATACAGTGCATCATCAGGATTAGCATGTTTGAAGTAAAAATAAGTGTCATGAATTGATCTGCTAAAGCCCCTACTCATCATGAATTGGTCAAAACGTTTATACCACTGCCTAGAGGATTATTTCAAGCCATACAAAGACCTTTTGAGCAAACAAACATGTTCCTCACAACCAGGTTCAATAAAACCCTCAGGTTGGGTCATAAAAATCTCTTCTTCCAGCTCACCATAAAGGAAAGTTGTAGTAACATCCTTTTGTTCTAAAAACATATTGAACTTAGCAGTCAGTGCCATAAGGATTCTTATGGTGGTGTGTTTAACAACAAGAAAGAATATCTCATTGTAATCTACCCCTTCTTTTTGTGAAAAACCTTTGGCAACTAATCTGGCCTATAACCTTGGCTGTCTAGATGATGTATTGGGTTCCTTGACCTTATAGATCTATTTAGAACCTACCAACTTCCTACCCGTAGGTTTAGTAACTAAAACCTAGGTTTTGTTTCTTTTGAGGCTTTCCATTTCCTCTGTCATGGCTTTAAGCCGCTATTCAAAGGCTGCCCCCTTGATAGCTTCAGAATAAGTGAGAGGTTCAGACTCAACATATTCTAAGGCAGTGTTTAGGGTATAGGCTATGCAATCAGCATAGCCCAACCTAATAGGTGCCCTAGTTTCTCTCCTCTCCCTATCCCTAGCTAGTTGGTAGTTAGATAGGTCCAGCTTCTCTCAGCACTGACAGTCACCTCTTCTTCAGGATCTAAGGTATGGTTTTCCTGATATGCAGGTTCAGGTGGGCTGATTTCGAGCTCATAGAGTTCAGGGTCAAACTTCCTAGGGCTTGTAGAAGTAACTGTAGTTCCAGCAGCTACTGGTTTCTCAAAATAGGGCGTTTCTTCTTCATTAAAGTCCACATCCCTACTAATTATTATTTTGGTTCTATTACCATCCCTTACACCCACTCTATAACTCTTTACACTATTAGGATAGCCTAGGAAAACACCTTTTACAGCCTTAGGTTCAAGTTTTTCTTCTGATTGATGCGCATATGCCGCACATCCAAAAAATTTTAAAACAGAATAGTCACTTGTTTTTCCGGTCCATTTTTCTTCAGGGGTTTTAAAATCAATTGCAGAGGAGGGAGTTCTATTTATCAGATAACATGCAGTAACCACAGCCTCCCCCCAAAAGTTCTTTCCCAGTCCAGATGCAAATAGCATGCATCTAACTCTATCTAAGAGTGTACGGTTCATTCTCTCAGCCAGTCCATTTTGTTGGGGTGTTTTTCTAATGGTATTGTGTCTTTTGATTCCATTTTGTGCACATAAACTATCAAATTCTGAGTTAATATACTCAAGTCCATTATCAGTCCTAAGCACCTTAATTTTTCTACCAGTTTGATTTTCTATAAGGTTCTTCCATCTAACAAAAACATTGAAACATTCATCTTTTGTTTTGAGCAAATAGACCCAAACCTTCCTCGAATAATCATCTACCGTGGATAGAAAATAATAAGCTCCACCTAAAGTTGGTACTCTAGCAGGCCCCCACAAATCAGAGTGGATATAATCTACAGGTGACTGAGTTATATGAACACCAGACTTAAATGATAGTTTATGATGTTTGCCAAAGATGCATGACTCACAGAAATCAGGCTTAGACACATAACCACCCCCCAGAAGTCCCTTCTTATTTAATTCATTCAGCCCTCTTTCAGATACATGTCCTAATCTTTTGTGCCAAAGGTTAGTTAGGTCAGCTTTTTCTGCAACAGAGCAGCCATCAGGAACTATATCACCTCTAAGTACATATAGACCGTTCTTGACCTCCCCACTAAGCACTACAAGGGAAACCTTAAGGACCTTCATTACCCCTTACTTAGCCTTTAAGGTCATTCCAGCCAGGTCTAACTATCCAAGAGAAATCAGGTTCCTTCTAAGTTCAGGCACATGCCTAACTCCCTCTATGGTGAAGTCAACACTATTGGACCCTCTAACCCTAACTGCCCCTATTCCAACTACCTTGCATCCATGATTGTTTCCCAGTAACACCTTCCTCCCAGTCACAGTTTTGTACTCAGTAAAGAAAGATTTATCAGATGTCATATAGAAACTACATCTTGAGTCAAGTACCCACTCATGTGTAGTTAGGTCTGTAGAAGCCACTAAGACTTCAGCAGAATCATAACCATCAGTGTACTCAGTATTATCTGCTGTGCCATTGAATTTTCTTTGATAATCAGGGTAATATCTCTTAATATGTCCTAACTTACCACATTCATAACACTTTACTTTACTGCATTCCCTTCTTGGTCTAGAGTTGGATCTGTTCCTACTTTTGCTTCTCTTTCTTTCTTTATTATCTTTATTATGGTTATTGTTGTTGTCTTGAGTACTTGTCCTACCCTTAACAGACAACCCTTCCCCGCTATTATTGTTAGGTGGATACTTCCCTTCCTTCCTAAGTTCAAGGATCTTGGACCTCAGGGCCTTGGTAACATCCTTAAGTGCTATAGTATCTCGTACATATCTTAGTGTGTCTTAGAAAGCCTTAAGGTATTTAGGTAAAGCACACAACATTACTATAACCTTAAGTTCATCAGCAACAATTACCTTAACATTATCCAAATCTTGACAGATTTTGTTAAATTCATCCATAGAATCTTCTAAGGGTCTAGACTCACTCATTTTAAAAGTGAAGAATGCTTCCATACATAGTATCCTGTTAGACAAAGACTCAGACTTATAAATCTCCTCTAACTTAGCCCAAATGTTAGCCACAGTCTTCTTAGAACGGATCTGGTTAAGAACTGAATTATCTAGACTAAGTAGTAAAGAAGTGTAGGCTCTATGTTCAATCTCTAGTTTATCTTTCTCAGTTAGATAATCAGGTTTTTCATCTGCTGGTAAAAGCGCAGTTCCAGCACCTTGAGCCATAAGCATGGCTTTCATTTTAAGTTTTCAGAGATTAAAATTATTTCTATTGTCAAAAATTTCGATCTCAACCCTAGCAGAAGCTATATTGTTTCTTTAAGATAGAACCTAAATGCTCTAATACCACTTGTTGAGTTTTAGTAGCAAAAACATCGGATCTTAAAGAAACTTCGGTGAATATTATTATAGACTTTCATATCTAAGATTAAACCTGTAATTGCAGTAAAATAAGTATCAAATGAAAGATCAACACACACACGACAAAGAACACCAAGATTTATGTGGTTCAGCCTTTAAATAAGGACCTACTCCACGGCTCCTTATTTCTAGGGAAGTCTCTCCACTATAGTTAAGTTTCAAGTTATTACAGACCAAATCACCAAGACAACAACGAAATACAACCAGATCTCAAAGTTCCTAAGTTAGAAACCTTTACCGTACAAACACAAACCAGAAAGGAGAAGAGATACTCATAAAGAAGCCATTAATGGCTTCTCAAAGCTCCAAGAGCATAAGATCTGAACATGCAAGCCTTAACTCCCACGGATCTACAAGATCGCCTCCAAATCGCCTCAGGAAGTAGAGAGAGAGAGAGCGTTGTTGAAGAGAGAGAAGGAAACTCAGGGAAAAAGACACACCAGTAAGGAAATCCTAAAAAAGGGTCCTTTATATACAAATGAGGCAATCAATCCATGGCAAGGCTGCAGATCCAATCTCAACCGTTCATCTTACTTCTATCAACGGTGGAGATCATCCCAAAAGAAACACAATCAGGGGCAACAGATGGGTGACGCGTGTCCCCTCAATTTAAACCAGATAAGGAAGCTTCCAGAGCAAGCTTCGAGCAGCAACGGGAATACCACGGGTAGGCTGGTGGGGCAAGTAAATATAGCATATGGGCAGGGGTATTATGGTCAATCTCCTCAATGACCAGATTTAAACTAATATAAATCTACCCTTATACATATACTTGTTTACAACATATGCCACTCAATATTACATATGCCAAATACAATGTATTCCGGAGTCTACTTGATCTATAATACTTGAACAATGCTTGACTAAGATAATATTTATTATAGTTAAGTCATATAGGGACCAATAATTCAACAGTTTGAAATAGGCACCTACGAGCAGTCATATTTGTATTTCAAAATGACTCTGAATCTTGTGTTAGGGGCTATTCGTGGACAAATTGTCCTCAAGAATTCAAATCTAGAAGGGAAGAACCCCTCAGTACAGAATTCAATCACTTATTCCATCAACGGAAGTAGAATGTCAGTTTGATGCTTCCCACAAATGCAATGAAATTTCATGTCATGTGCTTAGTCTGAATGTGTAAGATCAGATTTTGCCAAGAGATATGAGGCAGAGATATTGTCATAATTAATATCTTCCGAACCCCAAAGGAAGACACGGTTGTTGCGTAGAAGGTGCTGATCCGGTATGATTCAACCACATAGTAGGCCATATGATAATAATTTATAGTGAACTTAGAAACCATGGGTTGCTTCTTGGCCCTACGGAAGATAAGGTTTCGGCCCATGAACATGGTCACTAATAGAGGATCGACTGCCAGGACGGCCCGCCCCTAATCGTTATCAACATTACATTCGAGCATCATGACTCGATCGATACGAGAGACCACTATTCAGTGTGGGTTTTCCGTAGTTAAGGATTTTCTAAACCACCTACCAGTGTCACTTTTTTGGACATTGCATGGACTAGCTCACAAGGCACTTTGATATAATGTGCCATCAGCTAGTAACGACTCGTGATGGTGGGAAAGACTACTTTGGGGAGGGGGGTGTTAAACTGGAAGTGGCCCTATTAAATAAACTAAGAAGGTCCATGTCATATTTGTATTAGAACAAAAGGGAATTAGAGGAGCCACAAGCCTCCGTTTTCAGAAAGTAATGGAGGTAGCCAAAATTTTCTAGGGAACTCGGAAAAGAGGGCAATAAATGGTGATAATGGTAAGGGGTAGCACAGCACCTATTTGAATAAACTCAACAATAATAGTCCAATACTCCGATTCATATGGTACAGGAATAGTAAGATGGTAACATGTGAGCATCAAAGCCCAAACTATAGGAGGACGATGTTAAAACACTAAAACTAAGCTTGATGAGCATGCTTTGAGCCATGACCTTATGCTGGAAATGCATATGATGATTAAGAAAGGAGGATGGATAACAACCATGGGGTTGCTTGTTGTGGGCACCCTTGTTAAAGAGGCCACACGGGAAAGCATTCTTGATGTTAATTAGTGCACTGACTGACAAATGGATAAGAAAAATGATAGTACAATGCAGATGCTTGGTTATTGCACATGGCTCAATATTTCTAGGTGCTTCAACAGCAAAGATGTATTGAGCCAAGTGATCATCTGCTTGTTAAAGCTCGCTGATAGCTGATATAAATCAAAAAATGGTTTGATAAAATGGCTCAATAATAACTTAAATGGCTTCACTCGGTAGTTAGCTTGAGTTGATAGAAAGTTTGGCTTCATAACAAGCTCAATTTGCCTGAATTACGTTAACAAGCCGAGTCGAATCAAGTACCAAAAACATTAAAATCTTATCAAATAGAGCTCAAAAAAACATTCGAAAGCTTCATAATAGATCGACTTAAGCTCAAGCTCGATAAGCCTTACCAAGCTCAACTTGAACTCGAGCTTGATAAGCCTTATCGAACTCGAATTTAAATGAGGGCGTGCTCGGATCAACTTTATTCGCTTACACCCCTAATCACTCTTTTGAATAGGATTAAATTTGCACAATTTCTTTAGTCAGCCATGAAATTCTATGCCACTGTTTTGACAACACTAGGACATACTCTCCATTGACCGTTGGAACTCATCAAGAATTATGTGATCACTCTTTTTTACAGGATCAATTCTTCGTTCATAGATGTATTTCATTAGGGAAAGACATGTATAATATTGTTTATGGTGAATTTGACAGTGTGCTCATTCATCAATATGTTTGAGGTGGAGATCGATAGAGTGAAAGTCGAACTCAAACTCTAGCTACACACCCGAATTGGTATTTCCCAGGAGAGAGAGAACCGAGCATATTGCCGAAGAGAAATGACTGCTATATCTTGAGGAGAAGGAGAATAGGATTGGATGAGAGAGGGGAACCCTCCTCCCATCCCATGAGTCTTTCTTGCCCCTTAACCGTGCTTTCATCGTCTTTATTATGAGGGAACGGGCGCATGGTGGCTTCTCTTGCCTCGTATCACTAGGTGGCACGTGACATCACCCGATGTGGTATTTTTGGGTCTGGTCTTCTAATTTAATCTTAGTCTGTTGTTATCCAATTTTTAAAAGGTAGCAACCTGCTCATTTATATTTATAGCGTACTTCTTAAAATATGAGTTATAGTATTCTTGTATTATTAGTATGTAGTATTAAGGTTTGCAATTTATTTTATGGAGTAATTAGGCATTTAACTCTTTCCTCAATTCTCTCATGTAACCAGCCATGGGGATGAATGGTCATTTTGAATGCTTTTATTTTTTGCTTTTATTCTTGTAATTTATTAGCTTAGGTTGTTTCATTTTCCTTTTGCAAGAGTTAGAGGTAGGTAGGCTTTTAGTATTCTATAGCTTGCGTTATAATTAGGTGCTCATATTCATTAATGGAATTATCCAAAGCTTCAAGTATCTATTTTTTCCAAGCGTTCCGTTTCTTTTATTATTTATCCAAGTCTCAATATGTTCATCAAAGTCTTGTGAACCATAGATCCAAGTCTCATTCTATTTCTCTTAGTTTATTTTGTTCTTGTTTCAGTCTAAATTTTAACATGGTATCAAAGCGGAATTCGATTCGATAAATTCTCTTCTTTTTTTTTTTTTTTCTAATCGGCCAAAGGTAATTTGGCCCGCATCTTCGTTGTTTTCTCCATGTATTGTCCAACAGTAACTTGTTTTATTTGTTTTGATCAATATCACGCTTAAGCTAATTTTCCTCTCATCAATTTGTCTATTATTAGCTCAATTTTCCTTTAATTAAATCATGTCTAATTTTACTTTTGGTGAAGATTCTTTTATAGTTCCCACGATGGGAGTAGTCGTTGATACTCACCCCTCGTTTTACCTTTATTCGGGGATGAATTTTGTTACAAATATTTTAATAGTTCAAGCTTCAATTTGTTCTTGCTGGCCCTAAAGCCACTTATATTGTAATTTTGATGATAACAATCATTTAGTGAGTCATTTTTTTTAAACTGTTGTAATATTTTTTCTAAGTAACTCATAAGAAAGTTAGGAAAAATCAAGGCTAATAATATTGATATCAAGCTTTCTAAGACGATGAATTAAGAGTAAAAGAGATCAAGTTGAAGACAAGAGTCATACAAATTGAAGAGAATGAGATCCGAGTCCAAGCGTCTTAAAGTCATTTATTTTTATTTTCTAGGACTTAGAATCGGGATATATCAATTGAGTCAAAATCTCGAAATTGATATGTGATGCTCTAACAAAAATACTTTTCAAATATTTTGAAATTTAATTTCCAAATTTTGTTTGAAAAATATTCAAGTCAAAATTTAAGCCAATCTAGCTTATCAATTAAAATATTTTTCAATATTGGTGTTTTGAAAAACATGATCAAATCAAACAAGATCAAATTCTAAATGGGTGATTATTTAGCTTGATTTCAATCAATCATCTATTCATGAACAAAACAAATAAGGAAATCAATTCAAATATTAAGCTAATATGGTAATCAATTTACTCATCTAATATGGTAAATCAACCCATCAATCAAGCAAATTAATCAAAAACGTTCAAATTCGTCCAGATATGCAGAGTGTCGACACACATAAGAGATGTGTCAACACATAGACTTATGGTAGCCATCCGGAGCTGCTATGCGTCGACACGCAGAAAAAGCTCCAAATGGCTACTTTTAACTTGATTTCTTTCCTAATCTTTTTTTCAACATTTTGAACGTCACTCTCATTTGCCATAAATAGGGCGTGAATGCTTTTGTTTAAATCATTCAATACTCTCTAAGCATTCTTTAATAAAAGGTTCTTACTCTCTTGTGCTTTAACGTTTTAATTCGAGCTTTTGTTTAAAGTTTCTTGAGCATCACTAGTTCTCTTTATTGTTGATCATTGAGCTTAATTGGCATGCTTTGGCTAAGCTTGATCTATTGTCAATTCACTCTTGAAAGAGTGAAGAGTCTTATTGTTTTAATTCTTTCATTGCTTTATTTCAATTATTTATTGTAAAGGTTGGATCCCGAGCCTACGGTTATAAAAGGATCGGTTGTAAAGATTGAGTCCTGAGCCGACATACAAAAAGACTGGTTGTAAAGGTTGGATCCTGAGGCTGGTTTTCAAAAGGATCAACAAGCTTAGTTAAAGGCTCAAGTGACAAAGAGTAGTCACTTGAGAAGTGGACAGGCTTCTGGTTTGAAAGTGAACCACTATAAAAACCTTTGTCCATCTTTTTATTCTTGCCTTTATCTTTTTCATTTCATATTCATTATGTAACTTTCAATTGAATTTCTGGTTCATAAAGTTTAATTTTTCAATTATCACAAAGAACCTAATTCACTCCCTTCTAGGTTGCTGTTTGGGCCTTCAATTCTGATTGACACTGGAACTTAAGTTTTTAGACAAGTTGTTTCATCACTTGAAGTTGTCTTTCTTATCTCCGTTTTTGGTTTGAGCCATGATTTTGGCTTCCTCTGTCTTGGTTTCAACCATAAGCTTTTGGAATCAAAATTTACAAGGATTATGATTAATAATCAAAATTTTGGTTCACAAGTGTCTTTTTTGTTTTGTTTTTAGTGAGAGTACCTGCATCTTATATCAAAATTTGTCTTTTCTTTTGTTTTTAATTTTGTTCTAAGTTGTTCTTGAATTATTTTATTTTTGAGTTGTCATTTTTCTTTTCCTTCTCATTATTGGATTCAAGGCCGTGAGTTTTTGGTCCTCCATATTTAGTTTCAAGCAAGAGTTTTGGAATCATCATTTAATGTCAAAAGTTTGTTTTGCTTGGTTTTATTTTTGGGTTTGTTTTGGCCATTTGTACCTATGGCTTTGATGTTAAAATTTGTCTTGAATTTGGCTTTTGACATTCAACTTTGTTTGATTATCCAAGTTCTTTTGGGGTTAGAATTTGGTGTTATTCTCATCGTTTGAGGCTACTATAAATCAAGTTCTGCTGAGGCTTCACGTGTGAGCCTAATAATTATAATCTCACATAGGAGTGTGAGAGTAAAAAGATCAATTTATAAGACTAATAGGTTACTTCACGTATTGCCAATTGGTTTTAGGATAGAACCCCACTTGGGATTATTTGTGGATCTCACGTGTGACAACTTTGTGGGTCGGGCCTAAAAAGGCCCAGGTAAAATTTAAAATGGTATCAGAGTAGGTGGTTGATCCCGAGCTCTTGTTGGACGCACCACGTCTTCATGAAGAAGGATGCACTTGAGTTTGTTGCTCCAAAGGCCCCTTCAGTATGTTGAATCCATATGGATTAGAGAAGGCGAGTTTGCTCACATGTGAGGGGGAGTGTTGAGACTTCTATGAGCCAAGTAATTAGAATCCCACACAGGAGTTGTGAGAGTGAGAAGATAAATTTATAGGACTAATGAGTTACTCCATTTAACGCCAATTGGTTTTAGGATGGAATCCTACTTGGGCTTATTTGTGGATCTCAAGTGTGACAACTCCATGG
The DNA here is from genome assembly GCA_018398585.1 of Simmondsia chinensis. Lineage (NCBI taxonomy): Eukaryota > Viridiplantae > Streptophyta > Magnoliopsida > Caryophyllales > Simmondsiaceae > Simmondsia > Simmondsia chinensis. Next base: position 21,919,105 of record JAGTTD010000016.1, read on the forward strand.
GTCGTGGCATAAACTTCCCGTGAAATTTAAGGGTACTTAGCCTTCTACAATAACAAGATGCTCAATCATACTCGTACCAAATATAAATAAAAAAAAAAGGTGGCAAGAATGAATGAAGCTTTTACTTGTTTATACTAGGGTTGTAAAAGAGCAAAGCTGGCTCGCGAGCGCTCCTGAGCCGGCTTCACTTAAAGCTCGTAGAGCTCTGCTCGTTAATTTAGAAGAACCGAGCCCGAGCCTACTAAGCTTGAGCTTGTGAGCTTATGGGCCTGAAAATATCTAATATGATATTTATTTAAATCATCATTTACATTTATTATATTATTTTAATTTTAATTATATAAGTGGTAATTAAGGTTTTACATGTACTATAATTATAAGTTTTAGACAAATATTACAAATAAATACAATAGTTAATCTAAAAATAATCCAAATATATGTCAATATTCCAAAAAATAACCCAACTCTAACTTTTCTACCAAAACATAGCCAAACTTTAAAATTAATCTAAAAATAACCCAACTCTAAAAATTTGATTTAAAAATACTGAATTATGGTGCGTGGTATGATGCTCCGACAATATATTTTTCTTCTACGTATTTTTAGTTTGGCTTGTTCTCTATAGGGTTGCAAATGAGCCAAGTCGCTCACGAGTCGGTTTGACTCGGCTCGCTAAGGATTCAGCTTGGGTTCGTCTAAGCCAACTCAACTCCTTTAAGGGCGGCTCGTTTAAATAAACTAGCCAAATCAAATCGAGGCTGTCTCGGCTCGAAAAGCTCACATGCCAGCTCGTAAGGCTCACTAGCTGGCTCGTTTATAGGCTCATGAGCTGACTCGATTATCGGCTCGTATGTCTACATTACGGAATTGAGTTATATGTATGTATTTTTTTATTTCTAATTTCCATACATAATTTATTTTATCACCCTTTTTTGGAAATTCAAGTAACAAGCCTAATAAATGAGCTTAACGAGCTTGGTAAATGGGCGCAATGAGTCAGCAAAACTCAACGAGTCAGCTCGCCAAAGCAAGCCTAAATGATACTAATACCGAGCTAGTCTCATATAGTAAACGAGTTGAGGCGAGCACAAATATGCGGCTCGGTTAGACAAATGATACCGATACTGAGCTGGTCTCATTTAGTTAACGAGCTGAGTCGAGCAAGCTATGGTTCGGCTCAGCTTGGCTTGGCTTGGCTCATTTGCAGCCCTAGTTCTCTGGTTGTATTTGCTCTGTTGTTTTGCTTGTTCTGTGCCTCGAGATATTGCTTTTTTGTGGGATTGTGCTCAATTATCTATATAAACATTTTTTGGTTTGGTTAGGTAGAAAAAGAAATCAAGCCAAACCAAAAATACACAGAAAAAAAATATATTGTCGGAGCATCATACCACATGCCATGCTTAGACAACAATTTAGTATTTTTTTAAATTAATTTTAGATTTTGGTTATTTTTTGATAGAAAAGTTAGAGTTAGATTATTTTTTAGTTAGAAAATAGAGTTGGGTTTATTTTTAATATATTTGTACTTAGTTGGATTATTTTTAGATTAATTATTGTAAATAAATAAATAAATTATTTATAGTATGAACATTACAAGTTTTAGCTAAATACTTTAAATTAATTACACAACCTATGGCAATTATGTTGCAGTTTTTTAGCAAATTATCACAATTTAAAAAAAAATTTAGCAAAATATCATATCTTTGAAAATATTTAGCAAACTATCACATTTTACTGTAGCACATTGGGTGCATGACGTACGGGAAAGCGTGCACCCACTGTTGCACGACGTCTCGTGCGTTGTGCAACATCGGCACTGTTGCACGCTGTCCCGTACGCTGTGCAACAGTACCCATAATTTATTTTTTATTTTTAGTTTTACATCTTTAAATTTAAAAAAAATTAATTAAATTTTTTTAATTTAAATTTTTTTAATTTTTAATTTTATAATTTAAATAACTAAATACATATTAATTTTAAATTAAAAAGGTTTATGTATATTATTATTTGAACTATTAATAAGGAAAATATAAATAAGGGATACATTTAAATGAAGAGATGATGATATGTATATTATTATTTAAACTATCTCATACAAGAACTATGATATTATAATACTATTAATAAGGAGGATATAAATGAGGGATACATTTAAATGAAGAGATGTTGATGTTTCCAACAAAAAATCATGAGTTTACGCATTTGTACATTATTATTTGAACTATTTTATTAGATATATGATCAAAAACTAAAAAATTATTTCATATAGTTCAAATTATATATGAATTTTTAAAATATATTTTATAAACTATATAAAATAATTTTTTAGTTTTTGAGTTACATATATCTAATAAAATAGTTCAAATAATAATGTATAAATGCGTAAACTTGTGATTTTTTATTGGAAACATCAACATCTCTTCATTTAAATGTGTCTCTCATTTATATCCTCCTTATTAATAATATTATAATACTATAGTTCATGTATGAGATAGTTTAAATAATAATATACATATCATCATCTTTTCATTTAAATGTGTCCCTTATTTATATCTTCCTTATTAATAGTTCAAATAATAATATACATATACCTTTTAATTTAAAATGTATATGTATTTAGTGATTCAAATTATAAAATTAAAAATAAAAATAATTTAAATTAAAAAGAAATTTTATTAATTTTTTAAAATTTTAAAGATGTAAAAAAAAAAAAAAATTATGGGCACAGTTGCACGACGTACGGGACGGCATGCAACAGTGCCTATGTTGCATGACGCACGGGACGTCGTGCAAAAGTGGGTGCACGCCTTCTCGTACGTCGTGCATCTAGTGTGCTACAGTAAAATATGATAGTTTGCTAAATATTTTCAAAAATATAATATTTTGCTAAAATTTTTTTAAAATTGGGATAATTTGCTAAAAAATGCAAGTAGGTGTGTACTTTCCCATGGTGTCATTTGAACCCCATTCTTCAACCTTTGCATCTTCCCTGACTTAATTTTATTTATTTTTTTTGGGGTCGAATTCCGAGACTTAATTATATCATTATAAATAAATTTTAATATATAATGTTAGTTTATCTTTAAAATTTCACGGACCAAAAATGAAAAAAATCCAACGTATGAATTCTGAAAAACTCGTTTTTATTCAAGACACATTTCAATATATATTAATCTTATTGTTATGTGATTGAAATTCAAAAATATGTGTGTTTTCTCTCACTTTTTTTCTTGTTTTATTGAATTATTCTGATTTATTTTGCTTTCCTAAGGTGTCAAATAGTTTTGTATATACGATTATTTTGACTTTGCATATTGAAGTTTTTTTTTCCCCCAATAATCAATGACAGGGTCGTGATACAAAGCAGGCAACTCGAAAAAATGAGCCCTAAGTCAACCCATATATGGACAAGGATCAAACAACAGAAACAGTACAAACACGAATACAAGCAAAAACTGGCAAATACTAAGAGCCTTAAACACCTCTAGGGAGAATTCGAAAACAGGACAAATCAAAAGAGTATAATATAAGAACATTAGGGAAAAAGAGATGGTGGGTCGTCAGATTCGTAAGTTGGATACGACTAAAACGGGTAGGAGAGCGATGAAGCGTGGGATGAAAGAGCAACACAAATTGTATTGAGTCTGATTCACAATCTTTGACTAGAGCATAATGGTTTTTTTAACTTTTCCTTCTAAGACCGTACCGATGGTTAGCCTAATCTTTAAATACATTATAGCAAAGACCCCTGCCCCTCACAAACCTTCAATTAATAAACCAAGCATTTCCATTAAACGCTGGTTCACTTCTCTTCAAACCTTTGCATTCGTCCTCTTTGTTCAAGAAAAACAAATAGTCAATTAATTGCAATCGCATTAATAATACCCGTTAAAAGTCCCTTCACATCATTTCTTTCCGTTAAAAAGCAAATAAAAACCTACCAAACCCATTAAAAGGCTACAAACCCGAAACTGAAGGGAAAGGAAAAAAAAAAAAAGAGAGGAAATGGACTTGACAAATTCAACAACATTAAGGCTCCGTTTGTTTCAACGGAAGTACTTTTCCGACGGAAAATGTTTTCCTTTGGAAAATGTTTTCCATGAAAAATGTTATTCTTGTTGAGGTTTTCCGTTGTTTGTTTCGACAGAAAACATGTTTCCATATTTTGATATTCCTTGCTTGCTCTAAAGGAATCATCTTATACCTGGTTATAGGATAATAGTAATACAATATATTTAAAATTATTTCGACTATGTGCAATTGTAGAATTATTATTAAGATACCCTGAGGTTTAAGCATTTATTACATATTATAATGACGTACCGTAAAGTTGAATATTTTATCTCTGGGGTACCATTCATCAAAATTTGATAAATTTTTGTAAGAATCTAACCAAATATAAAAATGCTAGTATAATACATAATTACGATAATATTTACAAGTCACGTCAATCTTTTTAGAAAGTTACGATAAAAAGTTTGTCGTATATTAATGTAAAAACTACCTAAATATGACCGAAATCATATACCGTTTTAGCATTTTTTAGGAAAAATCTAATGTGAACACTATATATTGTCGCAATCATATTTCTAGGTCACTAGGAATGATGACTTCCCTTCTTTTAAAAGGGAAGTCATTTTCCCCCATTTGAAGGAAAACGTTTTCCTTTGGGAAAACCTTTTCGGTTACTAATCTTGCGCCAAACAATGGAAAAAGGGAAAACTACTTCCTAGAATGTGTTTTTTCCCCTAAACAAACGGAGCCTAAATGTTTGAAACTAAAAAATAATAAAGCCCAAAATTGTTATTAGAATGATGATGAAATTATGGGAAATCAAACTCTATTTTCACCCACCTGCCATGACAACGGAGAAAAGCAGAAATCAATAACAAGAGAGCTTGAACAATCGACAACCCACGCACCATCAACAACATTTTTATTCAAGGTAAGAACCATATATATTACATACTATTGTCCCAAATTTTGATTTCGCCTGTACCAATGGCAGATCTCGAGCAGAGAAAACCAATGGTCATTTTCTACAACTATGGATACTAAGCAAGCTCAACTTCAAAGCGTTGGTAAAGGTACTTCCACTACAGCGACCTCGCTCAATAATGAAACTGGAAGAGGTACCTGCCAATTCTCATAGGATAATAACTGCAAATTTAACATACAATTGCATTGTATGTTCACTTAGTTCATTTAACCATGACAAAATTTATAAGAAATTAATAAAAAACAACAATAAGGCATACGAGTACTAATAACAACAAAAGTAATGAAAATGGATTTTGAACAAGCTCAAAAACGAAAAATAGTAGGCATAAGAACTACACATTTGTCAAAATCTCGTATTAATACATTACATAATATTCACAAAGACCACCGTGCTATTGGTCAAAATAAAAGTATTAACAAACAATCAGGGTCTGTATGCTGTTTTTGTGTATTTTATTTTAATAGTTTCGGATGTCTTGGGATGAAATTGATTTTTGTTATTAGTTCATTGGACATTTTAAATATAGTTAGACGTTTATGGGGTTATATTGATTTTTGCCAAAAGTTGAAGATGAGTCTTTAATGAATTTACAAGTTAGGGAGTTTCATTGAGACTTACCCCCCCCCCCCCCCCCCCCCCCCCCCCCCCCCCCCCCCCCCCCCCCCCCCCCCCCCCCCCCCCCCCTCCCCCCCCCCCCGGGGCAAAAAAAAAGTTACTTAGAATTTAACCAATAATTCAAGGGACGTCACTACGGGTGTTCATGGTTCGGTTAACAGTACCGAAAAGTATTTCGGTTCGTTTAACTGTAACTAAAATATTCAAAAATCTCTAACCGTTACTGTAACGGAAAAGACTGATTAACCGACTTTTGGTAAATCGGTAATTCAATTCGATTATGTTGGTTAACCGGTAATCGAAAAATAATACAACACCTCTTTTATGTTATATGATTCATGCCCTTAATGGTTTTTAAATGTCCAAAAAATGCATTAAAAGTGAGAATGGTCAACAAATTATAAGCTTATAATCCAATTCTAAAAAATTAAACGTTTAATATATCATTTTAACCAATATGCTGGCAAACAAATAGTACTAGATTGTAGCAAAGTAATGCTCAGTTATTATTTAAGATATACCAATAAGGCACGATTACTCTTTGAGATGAATTAGGGGAAAAAAGATAAAGTTGATTATGCATTATATAATAGTCACTTATATGCTACAAAAGTATATTTAGTGAATAATATAATATTATGAACGTGTAAAATGTTACGAAAAAAATAAATTAATCACGTGTTAGACGTTTGATTAAATAATATTTTAATAGGTAGCTTTATTTTAGTCATAATTTAGGTTATTTTTCTTTGTTTTATGTAATTATAATATTAGTTAGTTATCTTCTTTCCATCTATAAATAATAGACTAGATTTGTAATGGAAGTTATGGCATGAAAGTTAATGAAATTCTCTCTCTCTCTCTCTCTCTCTCTCTCTCTCTCCATTTCTTTTTATCTCACCCTTAATTTTCACGATCTATCCTTAGTTAAACTTCGAACACGGCAATTTAGTCACTCTTCCTGGTTTTAACTGTGACATACAAACATATACATGATATATATTATTTCAGTAATTCGGTTAATCAAAATGGACATAATCACTAACCATTACCGTCCCGAAATATCGCAAATTTATTCGGTTCGGTTAACTGAACCAGAAATTTGGTATGGTTACCCGCATTTTCGGGTCGGTATTTCGGAATTTCAGTTACAGATTTTTTTGAACACCCCTAGATGTCACTGATGAAATTAAAAGTTGGAGGTTATTTTAATTTGACTAATACTTCAAAGGATCTCTATAAATATTCTCCTAATATATTTATTGAAGTTCAAATTTAGATTAAAGTCTAGCTTTCTGAGAAGGAAAACTTAAACAAATCTAATATGCTCTGATACCAATTTGTTAAGATTAAATCTTAATGCGGAAGTGTGAAACCCTGGAAACTTGATTCGATTCAAATAATATAACTCACGCAAAACGAGAAGTAAACAAATATGGAGAAAGAAAGAACAAAACAAGAACACACAATATTTACGTGGAAACCCCTCCACAATCGAGAGGGGAGAAAACAACGGGCGGAGATGGAGATTCTTTATTAACTGAACGGAAGAATTACAACGACACTTCCCAAACGAGATATAGGGAAGAATTATAATCACTCCCTCTGAACTCTCGTAGCACTCGAATATCTTGGAGGAATTACGAAATCACCTATTTTTCTTAATGGCGGCTCACCACACTTTGATTGGTTCTGAATGGGAGAAACTTCTCACCAAATGCCGAAACCCTAAACCCTTATTTATAGAAAATAATTAGGGCCGGCGGAAAACGACTCCCGATCGATCGGCCCCTTTACTGCCAAAATTCCGAATCCTTTCCTTAAATCACCCGATCGATCGAATTTCCCTCCCGATCGATCGGTGACCACACGGCAGCCCCATATAAAATAAAACAAGTAATTTGAGATATAACCTAACAAATCTCCACCTTGGCTCAAATTACATACATAAAAGAATTTCCTCCACCTTCTCCACAAAACCCCCACACATGGGGTTAACACAACAAAGTACGAAACCTAACTGTGCAAAGCTTGAACTTCCTGTTAGGTAGAAACTAAGTGAACATATCTGAGAGGTTATCAGCAATGCCAATCTTCTTCTCTGAATTGGCTCTTGACGCATCAACTGAAACAGCCACCCGCTGCTGAACTGTGTTACTGAATTGAACTCCCTCTGGCTTACTCACCTGACCTAAATTACAAACAACTGATAACATCTTCTGTGGAGATAACAATAATGAAGACTCACCAAACATGACACGTCTCGTCAGGAATTGTTTGAAGAGAAAACCTTTCTGCTTCACATAAAGCCCTTGTTCACACACCAGCAGTCCTCTGGACTAACCACACAAAGAGCCCCTTACACAGTGCTCAGATAGACACCTATCACCTGAACGATCCAATCTCAAACGTCCTAAATTTGTGATCTCTGGTTCTGTCAACAACAAGGATGATGAAGATACTGCAACAGATCTAACAAATGTGGAATCGACAAGTTCATATAACGTACCTGACCTTCTGCCCTTCATAACTGTCAATGCACCCTTAACGACCTTCAAAACTCCACCTTCAGCTGTGTACCTGTACCCTTTAGATTCAAGAGTACCCAAAGAGATGAGATTTTTCTTCAAATAGGAATATGACGAACATCGCCCAAAACCCTGATAGTGCCATCGAACATCCTAAAACGAATTGTTCCTATACCCAGAACTTTGCATGGATTATCATTATCCATCAAAGCAACTCCACCTCGAACGGACTCGTATGTGGAAAACCAATCCCGGTTGGGACAGACATGGTAGGAGCAACCCGAATCCAAAAACCAACTATCTTTCAAGTTGAACTGAGGTTCAAACACGGACAAAAGAAATCTTCATTTTCAACACTAGCTGCTATGGATCTCTGGTTAGACCTGTTATCTGCTTCTAATTTTCTCTTAAGCTTGTAACAGTCCTTCTTAATGTGCCCTTTCTTATGACAGTAGTTACAGGTTAGGTCTTGATACCTAGACTTAGACTTGTTTCCACTATGATCATACTCGGTTCTCCCCCTCACAAATAAACCACTACTTGAGTTATACACAGAGTCAGATAATTCCCTATCTACTCGTTCTTTACTCAGTAGGTTTCTCTTAACTTCATCAACAGATATGGTTTGTCTACCCCCATAAATCATACTTTCCACAAAACCCTTATATGAAGTAGAGAGAAACATAACAACAACATTGCCTGATCTTCATCCTTAGGAACATCATCTAATTCTTTCAAATCTTGAATAATTGAATTAAATTCATTGACATGGTTCTTAAGTGACATACCTTCTGACATACGAAACGTGAATAACCGGCGCTTAACTGCGAGTTTGTTGGAGACAGACTTGAAACAGAACATATCCTGCAATTTCTCCCACAACTCCTTAGCGGTCTTCACTTCTAGAACTTCTGTCAAAACGTCATCGGTAAGACACATCTGAATTGCTGTGAGCGCCTTCTCATCCAACTCCTCCCATTGTGCTTCTGTAAGATTCTCTGAATTCTTCTCTTTCCCATCTAAAGCTTTCTTCAAGTCATTCTGAGTCAAGAGGCTCTTAACGCGAACCTGCTATAAGCTGAAGCTCCCTTGACCACCAAACTTCTCAATTTCGGATCTAATTGCGGACATCATATTATCAAATGGAAATAAATAGGGCTCAACAAATCTAGTATGCTCTAATACCAATTTGTTAAGAATAAATCTTAATGCGGAAGTGTGAAACCCTGGAAACTTGATTCGATTCAAATAATATAACTCACGCAAAACGAGAAGTAAACAAATATGGAGAAAGAAAGAACAAAACAAAAACACACAATATTTACGTGGAAACCCCTCTACAATCGAGAGGGGAGAAAACCACTGGGGGAGATGGAGATTCTCTATTAAATGAACGGAAGAATTACAACGACACTTCCCAAACGAGATATATGGAAGAATTACAATCACTCCCTCTGAACTCTCGTAGCACTCGAATATCTTGGAGGAATTACGAAATCACCTCTTTTTCTTAATGGCAGCTCACCACACTTTGATTGGAACTGAATGGGAGAAACTTCTCACCAAATACCGAAACCCTAAACCCTTATTTATAGAAAATAATTAGGGCCGGCGGAAAACGACTCCCGATCGATCGGCCACTGCCGAACGATCGGTCCCTTTATTGCCAAAATTCCGAATCCTTTCCTTAAATCACCTGATCGATCAGCTTTCCCTCCCGATCGATTGGTGACCACACGGCAGCCCCATATAAAATAAAACAAGTAATTTGATACATAACCTAACACTTTCCAATATGGAAAGTTGCTACACTATTTTCCGGTACATATAAGTAAAAAAAAGTCCACTGAATAAGACTATGTTTGATTAAGCTTTTTAACAGCTTAAAGTTATGAAAACGATCTAGTTGACTATGTAGCTTGCGTTTGATTAATAGAAAAGATCTTTTTACATCTTTTTTACGGTTTAACTAGATTGATGAAAAATCTGTTCTATAACTAAGCAAAAAAGATACAAAACTAAATCTTTTTCACAACTTATTTCAAATTAAAGCTTTAAAAAGCTACATTAACACTAAATCTTCACCATTATGAACCACTCTTACCTTTTATCACCACCCCTACCTGGAGATGGCCAACCGGCCTGGCCCAGCCCGTTTGAGCCTGGTCCCCCCCCCCCCCCCCGGGCTGGGCCATGGGCCTCATTAAAAATTAGGAGGCCAGGCCCAGGCCCATTGGGGGCTTTGCTGTCACAATCCTAGATCGTGACCTTGTCCTGATCCTGAACCTACGCATAATTTAATAGTACTTTTATATTTTATTTTATTTTACAATTTTACCCAGAATATTCTAGAACACTCTAGAAGCTTCTTGAATAGTCCTTGCATGTAATAGTAGCTAAGTTGTAGTAATTACTTAGGGATTATTTTAGAATATTATGTAAGGACAATCACTTGGGAAGAGGTGCCTTGGTGCACGGATGACCAAGGGACGTGTCCCTAGGGGAGCACATGTGCAAATGTATCTAATGACTTCCTTGCCTTGCAAGCTTGTGCTGGGCATTAAATGGGCACAGTTGGGTGGATGGGTGATTCTAGAGCCTTTCCTTGCACATTTTCCATGTATTGGCAATCTATAAGTAGGGGTAGTAGTTATGTAATGAAATCATCCAATTATCAAATCATATGAATGAAATCTCTACTTTTCTCATCTTAAATTTCTCTCTTTCACATCTTAATATTTCACCTTCTTTCTTATCTCATATTCTAACTCTATTTCTCTTCTCATCTAACCTCTACTTCACCATCACGGGCTTAGGTTCATGAATATCCCGTCACCAACTCTCGGGTTTGTGACAAAGTGGTATCAGAGCTATCTTGCGATCAAGAGGCTCATTTTATCCACAAAAAAAAAATATATTTTTTTTTTCTGCTGCTTTCATTATCGAATTAAAAAAAAAAACAAAAGAAAAATTTCGTGGCACTCTCATCATGGCCACACTCCTTGTTACGGTCTCGGAGACTCTCTATCCTATCACCGAAGATGTGCTCCGCCAAGTCTTCTCTCCATTTGGTTGCATTAAGGAAATTAAGTACACCGTAGTGACTTCCTTATGAGTTAAAGTTCAAGTAAATTACACCTCAAGGAAGGATGCTGAAAACACTTGCAAATGTTTGCATGGAAAGGACCTCTTCAAGTATTGTTGTAAGATGGATATTCAAATCTCCATGCCATAAAAAGAAGACATAGCCAAGGAACAAGCCGGTGCAACCACGTGTTCATTCAAGATGAAGCAAGATGAGGAACACAATGAGTTCAACTCTATCCTTAGGCACTTAATAGCAACCGTGGACTCCTTGTTCTAAGATTTACAGAAATGTGAATAGGACACTAGCGTTGACACCATAACCATTGAAGGCACGGGAGGAAACGATGTGGAGCTCGAAGATGGCCTTGATGATGACGTAGATATAGTAACCATCGAAGAGGCAACAAGGGTAACAGGGGAACCTCAAGGACTCCACATCGCTAGCATGATTGATGGACCACAGTAGCCTGATGACCCGTGCAGGGAGAAGCAGCAGCAGGAGGCTGCGCATGAGGTGCGCGGAGGGGTGTGAGGACTGTGCATGGATGCTCATGAGCTGCACACTAGTGCGCAATGGGTGCACTGGGATGCACACATGGTGAGCATGAATGGGCATGTGGTGCTCATGACTATGCTGGGGAAGTCCAATGATTGTGCATAGGACATGCACAGATGCGCATAGAAGAGAGGGTTATACCGCAAGGAGGGAATCCAAGCAACAGCAGCATGGTGGACAACAGTACAACAAGGCAAAATCGTGTTAAGCTCACCATCTCAAGCCTAAGATCACAAGGCAATACATCAAGAAGATCAAGGTCAAAGCAAGGGTATGAGAGCGATTTCCAAGAACCGGAATTGGCACAAGCTATGTTACTCGGACTCGGGATGAAGAATCGGGTACGGGTGTGGATCCGAGGGTAGGACACTTGGATTATAAAATTCTAAGATACGGAGATCCCGTCAACAAGTGTCCTGACTTTTTTATTGAGTACGGCTACAACTCGGCAAAAGAGTCCAACTTTAATCTTGGACACAAATATTAATGCCACATTTTTTTATTTACCGTATGAAAAAAAAAAAGTTTTTTTTTTTTTGACAGAACAAAGCCTGCATCAAAATGTATAAAAAAAAAAAGAAGATTTGGTGGGGTACAGCTGTACGCCACTGAGTGAAGCACAAAACAATTAAAAATTGGAAAAGCTGTGTTCCTTTTATACAAAGCCCGTATAAAAAAAAAAATTTTTTGGTGGGGTACAGCTGTACCCCACCCAAGTGAAATATAAAATAATTAAACAATTTTTTTTCATTTCCACTCTTCATCTTCCTTTCTTTCTCCCCCACCGTCATTCTCCAGCTTTCTAGGGTCTTACCCGAGCTTTCTTGCTTCAAGCTACCTGCAGGTTTTCATCCACACTTTTTTTTTTCAATTTTGTTTTAACCGAGTCAGAGTCGGATCCGAAATTGCCGGATCTGACCCGTATCCCGGGTCGTGTCGGGTCGACCCGGGTACGTCAGGTAAAATGAGGGATCCGAGTAACATAGGGCACAAGGAGATCAACCCACATGACATCCTTAAGGACAAGGTTGCTCTAAGGGGAAGGGTTTGTCACGATCCTAGACCGTGACCTTGTCCTGATCCTGAACGGACGCATATTTTAGTAGTACTTTTATATTTTATTTTATTTCACAATTTTACCCGGAATATTCTAGAAGCTTCTTGAATAGTCCTTGCATGTAATAGTAGCTAAGGATAGGGTTTAGGGAGGCAATTCCTAGAGAGAGGAACTAGAGAGACATGCTCTCAACAGGCGATTTCCGGCGGTGGCATGTGGAGTACCTAGGGCGGTGCGTGAGGTGAGTGGCCTGCTGCACAGGAGTGGTTTTTCCGTGTGTGAGACGTCGTACGGCGGCGCTGAACCCAGTTTTGGACTCCTCGTGATTTCTTATATCCTGGGGGACGATTGGGGCACCAATCTAATCACTGGTTTGAGGGTGAAACACATGTGAGCGATGGCGATCGAGGTTGATGTTAATGGCAGTGTAGGACGCCTTTTTCCGGTCCATTGTCTCTGGTTTTCATCTCTCATCTCTTTGGCGGCTTCGTTTATCAATGGTTTCTCTCTCCTCCGGTTCTTGTCTCTCCTGGAATTTCATCTGGTGTTCTCTTCTTGTGGAGCATTTCTTGGTATGAATCTCATCCTCTCTACCTTTTCTTGCTTGTTGCTACCATGGTGGTTTGAGTTGATTCTTGGTAGTTCATTGACTTTGGATGCGTTGCCCTGTTTTTTTGCAAGACAAAGCATGCGTACTGCTCGGGTTGTGTTGTCCATGCTTAATTTTCTTTAGCTGGGTGTGGTGCTGGGTTTTGTGTTCTTTTGTCCCACCCTTATTGCTTGGGCCTCTTAAATTGGGTGGTGGTGGTCTTTGGGTGGTGATGATGGTGGAAGTTCGGTGGTGTAAGGTGGTGATGGGTAGGGGATGATATTGTTAATTTCTTGTTACAAGTTTGTTACACAAGATTCCTTTGTTTGTTAGCCTCTTGATTTTTGTTAAGTTGGGAATTTCTTGATTTGTGTGCACCATGGTTACGGTGCCAGTGTCTTCACCCCAAGTTTCGGGTGACTCAGGTTTTAATGGTTCAGGCCCTCGTTCTTAGGCCAATGTTGCTGCTACATGACCTTTGGGGGGCTCACTTTGGTTTATCCCACCTCGACTTGTTAATGGTGAAGTCTTTACGACCATCACGGACGAAGATGTAGCCGCGGGTCTCGAGAAGTGGGGGCATTGCCTTGTAGGCCGGATTATTGGTGGTCGTGTTGCTTACTCTCGATGTGTAGCCCTTGCCAAATTTTTTTGGCAATCAAAAGGTCTTGAGTGTGTCATTGCCAATAAAGAGGTCTATTACTTTCGATTCAAGTCCATCGTTGAGTCGGGTCTTGTCCTTCGGGGTGGCCCTTGGACTCTCAATGGGCACTATCTCTCTCTTAAGCTTTGGCAGCCTGATTTTGCTCCTTCTCATGACTTACCTCGGCTCTCTATTTGGGTCCAATTACATGGCCTCCCGGCCTCCCTATGGTCGAAAAATTCTTTAAGCTCGATCGCTAGTGGGGTGGGTTGCCCCTTTTTTATGGACCAACCGACCCTTGAGGGCTCCATGGTGAGCTATGCCCATGGTTGTGTCCAAATAGACACTTGGGTCGATCCCCCAACACGGCTGACGGTCGAATACAACGATCGGCTTATTCCAGTCACGGTCAAATTTGAGGGGATGCCGAAAGTATGTCGGAAATGTCGTGTTTTTGGGCACACGTGTCATACCCTGAATACCGTAAATACCACTGAGGTTGGAAATCTGATAGAGGTGACCGAAAATCATCGCCGCCGGCAATACCGTCTCCGGAAAAGGGGAGCGGCCGTAGTTGATGATGGGGGGTGGCCACGCAACCTGGGCTTAGTAATGGACCACAAAATGGGCCTTTAATTGGGAAGGAGGGGAGTGGTATTGGTATTGGGCTTAGGGGAATGATGGTGGGCTTGTACATGGATTAAGAGGTGAGGGTGATAGTGATGGGCAAAGGGATTCACGGGGGCCCAATGGGCCGCGCGCTGGGGGGTCTCCTTCTCGGCCCATTTTAGGGCGACGCCCTGTTCCACCTGGGTAGCAGGCTACTTCCGCTGGCCTATAGTATCTTGGGCCCAATTTTGGGCCGTGCTCTAATATTTCTAGGCCACGGGGGTTGGGCCTTTCTTGCCCTGCTGGATTTGAACTACTTATGCCTTGTACTAAGGGGAAATGGGCCCGCTTTGGAGGGGCTTTCCCTTGGTGATCCATCTTTTTCTACTCCTAGAGGGATTGGGCTCGTTTTGGAGGGGCTTTCCTCTTTTGAGCCATCTTTTAGGGGAAATGGACCCATTTTGGAAGGGCTTTCCTCTTTTGAGCCGGTTTCTTCTTGTATTTGGGGAAATGGGCCCGTTTAGGAGGGGCTTTCCTTTAGCTAGCATTCTTCTAGTCCTCGGGGGAATGGGCCTGCTTGGAGGGGCTTCCCTCTCATACTCTCTCTCTCCCTCCCTTTAGAGGAAATGGGCCCGCTTAGGAGGGGCTTTCTTCTAGGGACATCGATTGTGGGATCGTGATGGACGCAAGCCAGGGAGGGGATGGGGCTCCGCTTAAGCCTACTGAGCCGTGTGGGAGAGGTGATTCTGGGTTGAGCGGGGCGATTGATCCGGATGTTAGGGAGGAGGGGATGGGTACTGTTCTTTCTGGTTCCGGATCTGTTTCTCTCTCACCATGGACTCTTGCTGATTTTTTGCCTATCTCCTCTCCCCTTTGTGACGTCTATGATTTGGAGACAGCTGATGTTCCTTTTGAGGTGGAGGCGGCCCAAGATGCTATTCTTGGGATCACTACCCCTATTGTATGTACTTTGAACCGGTCGACTAGTGTACCAAGCCTTGACGTGTCGAACCGGTTTGAGTGTTTGTCAGACACCTCCACATCCCCGCGTGTTGAGGTTACCGTGGAGGCCCCGAGGAGGCCGCTTACTCCCCTAGCCAAGCGTGCGGGTCATGTTCCCTCTTGATTGTTTCCTCATGGTGGTTGGATGTTATAACATTAGCGGGCTAAATAACCCTCACTCCTCTCATGCTGTTCGCGATTGGGTATCTTCCAATCGTTTACCTGTTATTGGTTTGGTTGAGACCAAAACCAAGCCGTTTGATGTTGAGACTGCGATTGCTCGTTGTGCCGATGGATGGAGCTTTCTTTTTATTAGAGTTTTCCCCTCTTGGTGTCACATCATTGTTGCTTGGGACCTAGGTGTTTATAGAGTCGAGTTCATTTAGTGAGGGGATCAGTTCTTTACTTGTCATCTCTCTGATCTTTCTGGAGCTGTGAGCTTTCTTGCTACCTTTATTTATGGCTTTAACGAGCTGGGACCTCGTCGGGCTTTATGGGACTATATTCGGAGCACTAGCTCAAGTCTTTTGGGTGATTTCAACGCCATACTTAGTCTCTCCGATAGATGTGGTGGCCAGGAGCATTGGCCTGGGTATATGGATGATTTTCAGGAGTGTGTTACGGAGGTTGAGCTTACGCCCATCCCTTCTTCGGGTCTTCATTTTACATGGTTCGATGAGGCCGAGGAGGATCATTTGATCCTCAAGCGACTTGACTGGTGCCTTGTCAGTGAGGGTTGGCTTCGCGACTTTCCTATTGCATCTGCTGAGATCCTTGCTCGACAGCTTGTTTCAGATCATAGTGCCATTGTTGTGTGAGGACTTGGGGAACGTCGTGCCAGGCGACTTCCTTTCAAGTTCTTCAACTTTTGGGCCGATCACGAGGACTTCCTCCCCACCGTTAGATGAGTCTGGGACATTTGTGTTGAGGGTACTCTGATGTATCAGCTCACTCAAAAGCTAAAGTTGCTGAAGAGTGAGTTGAAGGCCCTCAACACCCGCCATTTTAGCCACATTTTGGCCAGAGTCGAGGTGGCCCATGATACGTGGGCCATAGGCTAGAGTGCTTTGGATGAGGACCCTGAGAGTCTTACCCTACTCTTAGAGGAGTGCCGTCTTTTTCATGAGTATTCTCACTTGTGTCGGGATGAGGAGGCGTTCTATCGTCAGAAGTCGCATATTCGGTGGTTTTTTCTCGGGGATCAGAGCACTCTGTTCTTCCATTGGGTTGTTCTCCATCAGCAGGCCCGGAACCGGATTTTGTCGATTGTTGGCCCGGATTGTGTGGGGACATATGATCCGCAGTTGATCTCTCATACCGCGGTTACTTTCTTCCAGGAGCTGTTGACTGAGCTTGGTGGTCCACTGACTGAGGATGTTTCTGACGTCTTTGAGGCTTGCATTTCTGAGGATCAGGCTCGCCCTCTTATTTCCCCGATCTCTGCAGTCGAGATTTGTGATGCACTCTTTTCCATTGGTGACGATAGGGCCCTGAACATCACCAGGATATGTCTAGTGCCTAAAGTGGAGACTCCCTCCACTTTTGGTGATTTTCTCCCTATCTCCTGTTGCAATGTGATCTATAAGTGTATTACTAAGATTATTGCAAACACGTTGAAGGGTGTTCTTCCCGGGCTGATTGATGATGCTCATACAACTTTTGTCCCGGGCTGTCGGATTTCTGATAGCATCCTTTTGATGCAAGAGTTGATGCTCGATTATTACCTTCAGGTCTCGCCTTGTTGTGCACTGAAGATTGATATCCGCAAGGCTTTTGAAACTCTCCGTTGGGATTTTATTCTAGCTAGTATGAGGAGTATGGGGATTCCCGAGGTCATGGTTGGTTGGGTTTGAGAGTGCCTCTCTACAGCCCGCTTTTCTATCAACATCAATGGCGAACTTGAGGATTTCTTCCGCTCCTGTCGAGGTGTGCGTCAGGGTGACCCTCTCTCTCCTTATCTGTTTGTTATCGCTATGGAGGGCCTCCAAGGTCTACTTCGTCGTGCTATTGATGACCCATGGTTTGATTATCATTCATGCTGCCATCGCATTGGGTTGACGCACTTGTGTTTCGCTGATGATCTTCTGTCAGGGTGATATGAGCAGTGTTTCAGTTGTTCATGAGGCTTTGGATCGCTTTACTGTACTCTCGGGTCTCCCCTCGAATGCAGCAAAGAGTTCTGTTTTCCTAGCAGGGGTTGATTCTGCGCCTTAGAGGGACATTCTGGGTGTTCTGGGTTTCAGCCTTGGGCAATGCCCAGTTCGGTATTTGGGAGTACCACTTATCACTTCTCGGCTGCGGTATGTAGACTGCAAGCCGCTTCTGGATCGCATCCTCTCCCGTATACAGCTTTGGACCTCTTGTTCTCTGTCAAATGCTAGCTGACTACAGCTTATCCGGTTTGTTCTTTTTGTGATTTAGGTCTACTAGTCATCAATCATCATGCTCTTGAAGACGGTGATCAGGAAGATCGACTCGACTCTAGCAACGTTTCTTTGGAAAGGCTCTTCACTGACCCCGGGGGAAGGGGGGCGAAGGTTGCTTGGAGGCATTTGTGTTACCCTCGGCAGGACGGAGGTCTCTGTCTTCGTCGTCTTGCTGAGTGGAACCAGGCTTCGATTATGAAGCATATTTGGTTCCTCCTTTCTGACCCTTCCTCGCTCTGGCTGCGCTGGGTTCATCTGAACCGGCTTCGAGGGAGGAGCTTCTGGACGATTCGGCGACGAGTTCGGCTTCGTAGTGCTGGCGTCAGATTCTATCTGTCCGTTGTCTCTGCTCTGGTGCGATCTATCACGTCATAGGCGATGGCCTTGACACTACCCTTTGGACTGATTATTGGCTGCCGTGTGGTCATCTTTCGGATCGCTTCCCTGCTCGACCGCTCACCTCTTCTGGGTTTCATTGGGATTCTCAGGTCTCATCCATTATTGAGGGTGGTTAGTGGAGATTTCCACAGGATTGTTTGGAGCCTCGACCCATCTGGGACACGATTGTTTTTAGCCCATGGGCCAGAGTAGCAGATTCTGTCCGCTAGTTGGGTGACCCTTCGGGGAAATTCACCACCAAGTCCGCTTAGGAGATGTTGTGGAGTAGGAGAGAGGAGGACACTATCCATCACCTTCTATGGTTTCAAATGCATATACCGAGGCACTTCGTCATTCTCTGGCTCGCTTCTCGGAAGCGGCTTTGGACTTGGGACCGACTTCTGCGCTTTGGAGCACTATGAGGTCAAAGTGTTTGCATTTTCTGCGGCTCTGCTGATGAGACTCATGAGCACCTGTTCTTCGCCTGTTCTTTTTCTGCCTCGGTCTGGAGCTCCGTCATTCCGCGTACATCTATTGCTTGGCCTACCCTTCCTTAGGATGACCTCGCCACTTGGGCTGCTCAGCATCTTAGGGGGCGAGAGATTGGCAGTATCATAGCCCGACTCTGCCTCTCTGTGGCTGTTTATACTCTCTGGTATGAGCGTAACCTTCGGGCTTAATGTTCTCAGTCCAGATCAATTGCGGCCGTACGAGAGGAGAGTGCGAGTTTGGTCAGGAGCCGCTTACTAGCTGCTCCTTTGTTCAGAGGAGCTCACCGCCATGCCTTCTTGCTTCGGCAATGGGGCTTTAGTTCCTTATTTGTTCCTGAGTTGTACTTTGGTTTCTTATTGTATGGACTTTGTCTGGACTATGTTTTGAAGTTGTTTCATATTTGTAGGCTTCGGCCGTGTCCTGGGGTATGCCCCTTATAGTTTGTACTATTTTAACTTTATCTATATATTTCGTTGACTTACCCAAAAAAAAAAATTACTGAAGGATTATTCTAGAATATTATGTAAGGGCAATCACTTGGGAAGAGGTTCCTTGGTGCACGGATGACCAAGTGACGTGTCCCTAGGGGAGCACATGTGCAAATGTATCTAGTCACTTCCTTGCCTTGCAAGCTTGGGCCGGGCATTAAATAGGCATAGTTGGGGAGATGGGTGATTCTAGAGCCTTTCCTTGCACATTTTTCATGTATTGGCAATCTATAAATAGGGGTAGTATTTATGTAATGAAATCATCCAATTATCAAGTCATATTAATGAAATCTCTACTTTTCTCATCTTGAATTTCTCTCTCTTTCACATCTTAATTTTTCACCTTCTTTTTTATCTCATATTCTAACTCTATTTCTCTTCTCATCTAACCTCTACTTCACCATCACGGGCTTAGGTTCATGAATATCCTGTCACTAACTCTCGGGTTAGTGACATTTGCCCCCAATGGTTAGTGCCCGTTTGGGCACTCAATCTTATTTTACGATTGTATTTTTTATTTATATTGTTATAATTATATTTTTTAAATAAGTTATAATATATTTTATTTTATAAAATATATTTATAATTTTATAACACTACTATTATATTATTATAGTTGTATTTTTTTAACAAGTTATAATACATTTTATTTTATAAAATATATTTATTATTTTGTAAGGCACTATTCTGATTGTATTGTGTTTTATATTATTTATATATATATATATATATATATATATATATATATATATATTGTTAGGAATAGTGTCTTGAAATTTATATTTATTCTAGTTACATTACTTTAGTAATTAATAAAATTGAAGTTCCAGCCATTTTCTCGTTAAATTTGTATAAGTGATCATATATACTGCATGTGATTTTTCATTAAATATCGTCCATGAGATGGATAGAGTCCTCAGATTACATTGTACATATATGTTCTAAGTGGATAATGAGATTAAGCCACATATAGACTTGGAACAAATGGCATGGAATATTATTTGAAAAACTTGTGGTCGGTGATGAGTTTGGACTACTTGTCTGTTAAGACCATGACTTGACACTTTAGATGGCTTGTTTTGGTCTTTTGGATGGTGATCTGAAAGTGTTAAGTTGGTATGTTTAATAAGATTGATACACTTAGTTGGACCATGTGAGGTGTTTGTTTCTAGACTACTATTGAAGATGAGTGATTCATGATGTACTGTTTGAACGACGATTCTAAATCATGAGAGTATTTTGGACATGTGCATGGAACATTAGTTACTTTGATGTACTATAAGTAAGGTCTAAATAGATGGCAGAATTCTCATGTACACTAGGTAGCGGCGTGAAGTGTGACAAGGATCAGGTATTCAATATGGAATCTACAATCTCTTATGAGGTATGGATGTCCCTTTAGTTAATTCGCAAGTATTTGAATAGTTCAGTATCTTTCGCTAAATTGTTCTTGGTGTTTGACATTTGGAATTTATATTACGAAT
The DNA here is from genome assembly GCA_018398585.1 of Simmondsia chinensis. NCBI lineage: Eukaryota > Viridiplantae > Streptophyta > Magnoliopsida > Caryophyllales > Simmondsiaceae > Simmondsia > Simmondsia chinensis. Next base: position 21,940,061 of record JAGTTD010000016.1, read on the forward strand.
AGGTTCAAGTACAAATGCATTATTCTGTGAAGGGCGAGTCGGTAACTAATGGAGATGCTGTGAGAAGGATAATGGTAATAGTTATATTTATTATTTGTAATGGACATCTGGTGGAAAGGCTGTTGTCATCGATACAGTCTATTTGTAAAATATTGAATAAATGGTTTTAAGTTTGGAGTGCTGTGGGATTTATTTAATGGAATTAAGTCCCATTAAATGGTAATTAATTGAACTCATTTGGAGCCATATTTAATGGATTTATTTGTCATCGACGCAGCCTTCCCCCTTCAGGGTATTAACCTGAAGAGATGCTGATTCCCAGTGCCCCCAACCTGAGGGTGAGGACTTCCCAAGAGGTCGCCCATCCTGGTACTACTCTCGCCCAAGCACGCTTGACTTCGACGTTCTAATGGGATCCGGTGATGGCGTATTGGTGCCCTCTTAAGTACATCCGCCCCAGCGGACGTATGCAAGTCTCTAATTTTATTGCCATCGAAAAAATATTAAAGAATTCATAAGATGAGTAATTTTAAGTTTGCCAAGCATCATTTATGAGATGGATAAAAATTAAAAATCATAAAATAAAGTAGTTTAATTAAAATTTGTAAGATGAATTTTTACATGTGGAAAACAAAAAAAAATTGCAAAATCACGCACAAGTCGTTCTGCGATCCGGGTGAATCGCTGGCAGCCAATCAGCGCGCAACACGTGTTGCGCTCTTAGGTTGCCCAGGGGTGGATCCACGCCTTGGGGCACAGACCAATCACCGCGTGCCATGTGGCACGCAGTGACAGGGCAAATAACAGACGAGTTTTTTTTTATTAGAAACGCTGCATTTTTGAATATTTCTAAATGAAATGATGCGTTTTGTAATTAATTAGGTTTTTTACGTAAAATTATCTTGAAAAGTTATCACTTTTAACTTAACCATCGCAACTATTTAATTTTTCAAAAAACAAGCTCCAAAAGTCTAAAATTTTTCAATCAACCACCTTAAAACAAGTTGTTAACTATCCGTTATATATTACATGACTTTCATGTCAATTTTAGCTTAACCTTTTATTTTTGAGTGCACATATAGCATGGGTTGAACCTACTGAAACTAACAATTAATAGTGTGATTTAAAGTGGTTGATTGAAACTTTTTAGATTTTTGGAGTTGCTTTTCTGAAAAATTTAAAAGTTACAATGGTTAACTGAAAAATAATAACTTATCAAGATGGTTTTTTTTTAAAAGCCCTAATTGATTTTCATTAACAAATTTCTCAATTTAAGTTTTATTTTTTATTCTGTAAAATAAACAGAATTGTACAAAATAAATACAGGTACCTATTTCAAGGTTTGGCATTCAATTCTAAAATTAAGGTTTTCTGAAAGTGTTGACTTTCAGAGACCTAATTAGATAGAAGAATTTTCGTTGAAATTTTTCTTTCTAAAGTTTAATATTTTTTGGAGCCCACTCTCCGCCCGTTTTGAGGTCATTACGTAGAAGACAGCCGCGTCTCAGTTTTATCAGCTTTCTTGGAGTTATTATCATTCTGGTTTTTTTTTTATTTTTTATTTGGAGCAATTCTAGGTATGTCTTTCTTTCCTACATTTTTAGGTTTTTGGCTTTCTTATTTATTTACAATTTTTCTTATTATGTCTGTCTTAAGTTCGTGTTATTGTTATGAATGTATTAGAGTAGAGGCATGTAGATTTAAATTAGGAATTTAAATCTGTAGATTTAAAATTATAAATTTTAAATCAACCTTAGGTTTTCCGTTGCGTTAACTTTATTAAATTAGGGAAAATTTTGAAATTAATGCCAAAAATTGGCCTATGATTAGATTCATAATATGCACATTGGTCTAAATTTGACAGTTATATTAATCTACACTTCAGTCTAAATTATTTAAATCGATATTGAATTATTAGTTAATTCAGATATGTCAATTCATTAATTTGTAATTATGTTGTTCGTATGATGAGGTTGTGCGCTTTTAATCAAGACTTACAAAATTGAATAAATTGATCTAATAAGATTAGATTCAATTGTTGTTTTTAGTTATTTTTAATTAAAAAAAAGAGGGGCCTGACATTGACATCCGCAATTTTTATTTAAAATTTTTTTTAGACGTGTAGACATTAATACTGATTTATGTAAATTAAAAATTAATTTTTTATTAATTAATTTAATTTTTTAGAATGAGATTCTAAAGTAGATTATGTGATAATATAAGCTGTAAGTCGGTAGTGGTTTAAATTAAAAAATTAATTAATTAATTTTATTAGTTAATTTACTTTTTTCGAATGAGTTTCTAAAGTAGATTATGAGATATTATAAGTCGTAAATCGGTACTATTTTAAATAAAAAATTAACTTTTTAATTAATTTAATTTTTAGAATGAAATTCTAAAGTAGATTATAAGATAATCTAAGTTGTAAGTCAGTACTATTTTAAATAAAAAATTAATTAATTAGTTTTATTAGTTAATTTAATTTTTTTGAATAAGATTCAAAAGGAGATTATGAGATAATTTAGGTTGTAAATGCAAGTTAATCAAAAATCACTAGTTTATAAAAATAAAGTGGGAGCGAGGTTCAATTGTTGAAACCTCACGGTCTCCATTGCCGGTCTAGCAGTATAGTAGATCGATAGACTTCCCCCGGAGGATGTCAGTTTGCAAATTACAGGGTTAGATTTCTATTAGGATAAATCAAAGTACAAAGAAGCGATGCGACCACGCTGCAATGGAGTATTACGTGTATTTGTATGGAGGTTTAGGTAGTAGTTTACCCTTGACTAGCATGATACATTGGCCTTCCCGAAGAGCTTTGTTGTGTTATGTTAAAGACTAAGGTAAAGCGATGAGTTAATCATGTTTAGTAAGAATTACAAGAAAACAGGTTAATTAAGAATATTTCTTACCCATACTAATTTCATACAATCCCGCTGTCGGGGAGTAAGGAGTGGTGTGTTTGGGTCATCATTGCATGCATGATAGTACAATTTAGTGGATACCTGACTTATTGTGTATGCTAAAATAAGAGAATAGATATCATTGCATTATACATGACTCATGTGAGGCAGTTACACAATTGTTTGCATGTACAATGTTTTAAAATGGATACGCCTGATGAAGTTCACTAGATTCTGATGCATAATGTACTCACTCGACCAAATTACTTTGCCTGGAAAAACATGTTGGACTTAGTTATTACTCACAATGGACCTATTGGAGAGAAAGGAAAGGGCAAGGTTGCTAGTGTAGCAACGAAGTCCATAAAGAATTTAGCAAAAAGAAAGTGTTTCTTTTGCAGGAAGAATGGCCACTGGAAGAAAAAGAACGGCACTAAGTACTTAGCTTCTCTTTCTGCAAAGACTGCTAAGTCATCTGGTGAAGGTATGTTGATATCTCACTTAGTTAAGTCATATGCAGTTGAGAGTCCACAAGTTTCTTGGTGTGTGGACTTAGGTTCAATTGACCATGTCTGTAATATGTTACAGGGGCTCATGCTAAGCAGGAGGCCGCATGATGGGGAACTGTACCTGACGGTTGGAGATGGTACAAAAGTAACAGTCTTAGTAATAGGAGATGTTAGCTTAGTATTTAGTAGTAAAGTTTTGATTTTAAAGGATTAATTATTTGTACCTACACTTCTCAGGAATTTGATTTATGTGTCTCGTTTTATGGATAATGGTTATTCAGTTAATTTTAGCTGTGAACAGGTCATTATGCAAAATAAATTGTTTATTTGCAAAGGTACACATGCCCATGGATTATTTATGTTGTTTCCTGATCAAAACTCTCATATTTGTTTAAATAAATCTAACACAAGCTCGCTTGTTCAATTTTCCAAATGAAAACACTCTGAAAGGAATAATGCCTACACATGGCACCAACATTTAGGTCATATTAATTAGAACAAGATCCAAAGACTGGTGAAAGATGAACTAATAGAGGCTTTGGACTTGAAGTCATTCCCAGTCTGCGAATCTTACATACAAGGAAAGGTGACCAAGTCTATCTTTAATAGTAAAGGCAACAGGGTTGTTGACTTGTTTGAGTTGGTTCACACAGATGTATGTGGACCAATGACAGTTCAAGCAAGAGGAGGGTATGAATACTTCATCACATTTACTGATGAATACCAAAGGTATAAATATGTTCAACTAATGAGGCATAAGTCAGACTCTTTTGAAAAGTTCAAAGAGTACAAAACTGAAGTTGAAAAGCAATTAGGTAAACAAGTTAAGTCATTTTGATCATATCGAAGCAGTGAATATCTTTCGGATGAGTTTTTGAATTTCTTAACTGCAAATGAGATAAGATCTTAGCTTTCTGCTGCGGGTACACTGCAGCAGAGTGGTGTTGCAGAAAGAAGGAATAAGACATTGTTAGAGAGGGTAAGGTTCCTGATGGGTGATGCTGCTTTACCAATCTTTTTTTAGGATTATCCCAAAGGAACAAGGGTGGTCTTTTCTAATGTTCTTTTGACCAAAAGGTTTTTGTTAACGTAAATGTGAAATGTTTAGAGGAGGATTTTTGTAATAGACTACAAAAGCAAAAGTAGAGTAGTGTTAGAGGAACTAAAAGAAAATGACACTAATTCTGCACAGCTAGACACAACTTCGGACGCAGTGGATGTATTAGATGCACCTACTAATAGGGCCGAGACTATTCCAGGTAGACGAGAGCGTAGGCGTAGTGGTAGGATTGTCAGGGCACTTGATAGGTTCATGGTGGAAGCCTTAATGGTTGACCGTGATATTGAATATGATCGTCTCAGCTACAATGAGGCAATTAGCGACAAAAATGCTGACTAGTGGGTCTTAACAATGAAATCTGAGATAGGATCAATGTATTCTAATCAGGTATGAGATCTTATAGAAGTGCCTGTTGGCATTAAGCCCATTAGTTGTAAACGGGTCTACAAGAGGAAAAGAGCAGCGGATGGGAAGGTAGATGTTAGGAATAGTGTCCTAAAATCCAGATTTATTCTGTTAATATTATTTTATTAAAGAATAAAATTAAAGTTCCAGTCGTTGTCTTGTTAAATGAGTGTAAGCGAACATTTATACTGCATGTGATTTTCTTTTAAGTATCGTCCATGAGATGGACAGAGTCCTCAGATTATATTTTACATGTTTGTTCTAAGTGGATAATGAGATTAAGCCATAGATAGACTTGGAACAAATGGTATGGAAAGTTATTTGAATAACTCATGATTGATGATGAGCTTGGGCTACTTGTCTGTTAGGACCATGCTTAATACTTTAGATGACTTGTCTTGGCCATGTGAATGGTGATCCAAAAGTATTAGGTTGGTGTGTTTAATAAGATTGACACGCTGAGTTGGACCATGTGGATTACTTGTTTCTAGACTACTATCAGAGATGAGTGATTCATGTTGTACTGTTTGAATGACGACTCTAAATCCTGAGAGTATTATGGACTTGTGCATGGAGTGTTAGTTACTTTGGTGTACTATAAGTAAGGTCTAAATGTATGACTGAATTCCCACATACACTGGGTAGCGGCGTAAAGTGTAACAAGGATCAGGTATTCAATAGGGAATTTACAGCCTCTTATGAGATACAAATTTTCCCTTAGTTGATTCGCAAGTATTTGAATAGTTCAGAAACTCTGGCCAAAGTATTCCAAGTGTTTGACATTGGAATTTATATTGTGAATACGTTCAAGTATAAATGAATTATTCAGTGAACGGCGAGTTGATAACTAATAGAGAAGCTGTGAGAAGGATAATGGTAATAGTTATATTTAGTCTTTGTCATAGACATCTAGTGGAGGGGTTATTGTCATCAATACAGTCTATTTGGGAGATATCGAATAAATGATTTAAGTCTAAAGTGCAGTGAGATTTATTTAGTGGAATTAAGTCTCATTGAATGGTAATTAAATTGTATCATGAGATGGTTAATTAACCCATTTGGAGTTAAATTTAAATTGCCCCTAAGGTCAATGCACAAGCCTCTGTATTTATTACCATCAAAAAAATATTAAAGAATTAATGAGATAAATTATTTAATCATGAGATAAGTAAATTTAATTTGCCAAATATTATTCATAAGATGAATAAAAATTGAAGAATTATAAAATAAAATAATTTATGAAAATTAAAATTTATAAGATTAATTTAATTTCACAGACCCTTCATACACCTGGAACTGTTGTTGTTGTTTTTGCTGTTGAAAATTCATAAGATAAATTTTTACATGTGGGAAACAAAGCAAAAAAAAAAAAAAAATCTCGTATACACAGGTCGGATCCGTGTGCTTCAAATCCGACGAACCAGTGTGCGACACGTGTTGCATGCTGGGTTGTCACCACTGGTGATCCGCACCTGCATAAGCAGGCGAATAATATAGCAGCACGTGTCACACAGCTAGTGGACCAAAAGCACGCGATTTGGATGACATTGAAACGCTGCATTTAACCCATCTTTTAATATAAAATGTTGCAGTTTGATTTTATTCTAACGAATCCCACATCGATTTTTGGCTTTTTTCATTCCAGTATACTACTATAAATTGAAGTACCCATTTTATTAGTTTTGCATTAGTTCTAAATTGAGGGTTCTAGAAAGTATTGACTTTCAGGGACCTTAATTGGGGAGAAAAATTTCCGTTGAAATTTTTCTTTCCTAGTTTAATATTTTTCGGAGCCCACTCTTCGGGCAGTTCAAGGTCATTGCATAGAAGATCGCTGGGTCTCGATTTTCTTGGTCTGATATTCTTAGTTTGGAACAAATCCGGGTACGTTCTTCTTTCCTTCTCTTTTAAATTTTTGCTTTTTTATTTATTTACATCTTTTCTTATTATGCCTGTAGATTTAAATTAGGAATTTAAATCTGTAGATTTAAAATTAAGAATTTTAAACTATTCTACTATTTTAACTTAATTAAATTAGGAAAGATTTTTTAAATCCGTCCCAACAATCGGTATTAGAACCAAGGGATCTATAGAGATAACCCTATTCCCGAGAACTCTTGTACGTGAGGTGTCACGAAGCGTGACTCTCCGGCTGGGGGCTTAGGTAGCGAGAAGAGTCTCCTACGCTGAGTGCTCTGATAGGTGCACTTTGTTGTGACCATAGTTGGAGAACTGTGAACCCAATAATTGGCATCAGAGTTAGATTAATTAATAACTAGGTTAGTGTGCTCAAGAGTAGAGACCTTCAAGGCAAGACTAGGTTCTAAGGGTTTTACCCAAAAGGAAGGAATTGATTATGATGAGACCTTCTTACCAGTAGCCATGCTAAAGTCCATAAGGGTACTCCCATCTATTGCAGCTCATTAAGAATATGAGATTTGGCAAATAGAAGTCAAAACGACCCTTTTGAATGGTCGTCTTTAAGAAGACATCTATATGGTACAACCAAACGGTTTCATTCGCAAAAATCAAGAGCATATCGTATGCAAACTAAAGAAGTCCATATATGGACTGAAGAAAGCATCACGCTCATGGAATATTAGATTCAATGAAGCAATTAATTCTTATGGTTTAGAGCAAATGGTTGATGAACCATGCGTGTACAAGTGACATTGAGAGAAAATAGTGACTTTTTTAGTATTTTATGTCGACGATATATTACTCATTGGGAATGATGTAGGGGTGTTATCAGCTATAAAGTTTTGGTTAAGTTAGTTCGATATGAAGGACTTAGGAGAAGCTAGCTATATTCTAGGATCAAGCTTTGGCGAGATTGTAAGAGTCGGATGTTGGGTCTTTCTCAAGCCACTTATATTGACAAGATATTGTCAAGGTATCGCATGGAGGACTTTTAGAAAGGGCTTTTACCTCTCAGGGATGCATTCCTTCTTTCTTTAGAGCAGTGTCCTAGGACGCCTCTAGAGGATAAGCAAATGAGGAATGTTCCATATGCTTCGGTTGTGGGAAGCCTCATGTATGCCATGCTGTGCACGAGACCAGATATTTGCTATGGTATTGGTATGGTAAGCAGTTATCAGTCTAATCCAGGTCCACTGCACAGGGTGACAGTGAAGCATATTCTCAAGTACATGAGAAGAAATAGAGATTATACACTTATCTATCAAAGTGGCGAGTTGGTTCCAATTGGCTATGCTGATTCAGACTTCCAGTTAGATAGAGATGCCAAACGTTCGATGTTTGGGCATGACTTTACCCTTGGAGGAGGAGCCATTAGTGGGAGGAATGCCAAACAGTGTTGTAGTGCTAACTTCACCATAAAGGCTGGATACATTGCAGCTTCAGAAGTTGCAAAAAAGGCATGTTGGTTCAGATAGAATAATTGAATTCACAAAGATTTTGACTCAGTTGACCTTTGGTTCATACATAGAAAGGATGGTATAAAGTTTGTAATAAATTTAATTTAGGACAAGTGGAAGATTATTAGGAATAGTGTCCTGAAATCCAGATTTATACTAGTTATATTACTTTATTAATGAATAAAATGGAAGTTCCAGCCATTTCCTCGTTAAGTTTGTATAAGTGAGCATATATAATGCATGTGATTTTCCTTTAAATATCGTCCATGAGATGGACAAAGTCCTCAGATTACATTTTACATGTTTGTTCTAAGTAGATAATGAGATTAAGCCACATATATACATGGAACAAATTGTATGAAATGTTATTTGAATAAATCGTGGTCGGTGATGAGTTTGGACTACTTGTCCGTTAAGACCATGACATGACACTTTAGATGGCTTTTTTTGGTCTTGTGGATGGTGATCCGAAAGTGTTAGGTTGGTGTGTTTAATAAGATTGAAACACTAAGTTGGACCATGTGAGTTGTTTGTTTCTAGACTACTATCGAAGATAAGTGATTCATGTTGTATTGTTTGAACGACGACTATAAATCCTGAGAGTATTCTGGGCGTGTGCATGGAACATTAGTTACTTTGATGTACTATAAGTAAGGTCTAAACAGATGACGAAATTCTCATGTACACTAGGTAGGCATAAAGTGTGACAAGGATCAGGTATTCAATATGGAATCTATAATCTCTTATAAGGTATAGATGTCCCCTTAGTTAATTCGCAAGTATTTGAATAGTTTGGAATCTTTCGCCAAAGTGTTCCTGGTGTTTGACATTTGGAATTTATACTACGAATATGTTCAAGTATAAATAAATTATTCAGTGAAGGGTGAGTCGGTAACTAATGAAGAAGCTGTGAGAAGGATAATGGTAGTAGTTGTATTTATTATTTGTCATGGACATATAGTGGAGATGTTGTTGTAATCTATACGGTCTATTTGAGAAATATCGAATAAATGGTTTATGTCTGGAGTGCAGTGGGATTTATTTAGTGGAATTAAGTCTCATTAAATAGTAATTAAATTTCATCATGAGATGGTAATTAATTTAACCCATTTGGAGCTAGATTTAAATTGCCTTTGAGGTTTCTGCACAAGCCTCTGATTTTATTGCCGTCGAAAAATATTAAAAAATTTATGAGATGAGTAAATTTAATTTTGCCAAACATTATTAATGAGATGAATAAAATTTGAAAATAATGAAATAAAAAATGCTTTTTGAAAATTAAAATTCATATGATGATTTTTTACATACAGGAAAAAAGAAAAAAGCAAAATCACCCACAGGTGTGGCGATCCGAGTTAATCGCTGGCAGCCATTCAGCGCGTGATGCCCAGAGGTGGATCCCCGCCTTCAGGAGCATACCAATCGCCGCGTGCCACGTGACAGGGCAAATAACTGGCGAGTTTTTGTCTTAGAAATGTTGCGTTTTTGGATATTTCTAAATGAAACGATGTGTTTTGTATTAAATCTGCGAATCCCACATCGATTTTTGGTTATTTTTCGCTCCGGTAGCCTATTATAAATATAGGTACCTATTTCAAGGTTTGGCATTCAATTCTAACGTTAAAGATTTATGAAAGTGTTGACTTTAAGAGACCTAATTAGAGAGAAAGACTTCCGTTGAAATTTTTTCTTCTACAGTTTAATATTTTTTAGAGCCCACTCTCCTGACGTTTTGAGGTCGTTAGTAGAAGGCAGCTGGGTCTCGGTTTTCGGCATTCTTGGAGTTATTATCATTCTGGTTCTCTTTATTTGGAGCAATTTTAGGTATGTCTTCATTTCTTCTCTTTTAATTTTTCGCTTTTCTATTTATTTACAGTTTTTCTTATTATGCCATTTTTAAATTCATGTTATTGTTATGAATGTATTAGAGTAGAGGCATGTTGATTTAAATTAGGAATTTAAATCTGTAGATTTAAAATTATGAATTTTAAATCAACCTTAGGTTTAAAATTAAGAAATTTAAATCCTTTCGTTGCGTTAGCTTTAATTAATTAGGGAAAATTTTGAAATTCCTCCACCATATATATATATATTTCAAAAAAAAAGGAGGGCTAAGCCCGGGCTAAGGCAGGGCTCATTGGGCTAAGGCCGCACCTAGGCCGAGGCCGGCCCAGGCCTGGCCTGTGGCTGCCTCTAGCCCCACCCCCACCTACCACCCCCCTTTTACGCACATGGTGTTGATGTATTTTCAAAATCAACAACAACAACAACAACAAACCCAATGCCTTAAGGGCTCCCGCAGCAGCGGGGTCGGGGGGGGGGGGGGGGGTGTTGGTGTACACAGCCTTCCCCCTTTAGGGTGTTAAACCTGAAGAGATGTTGTTTTTTAGGACCCCCAACCTGAGAGACATGTCATCATCGCATCGTAGCAGCCTGTGAGCGAAAGGGGGCAGCAATGCATAAGAGCAGGACAAAGCATAAAGTGAGTATTACAAAACATAACGCTCTAGAGGAGACTTCAAGGCAATATCATGAGCCACACGGCATGCAAATAAGCAAATAAGCAAGTAAACAGGTAGACGGATAGGTGCACCATAATAGGTACTATACCTAGGAACACTAGTATAGCAGAATAAGCAGTGGTATGAGACCGCTACATCTACTACTCCTATGCTAGTCCTATATCTAGCTCTATCTCTATCACAGGCCATCTCCTCTTGTAAGTTTAGGTGGGTGGGTGAGGTCCTGCCGTAATGCCTGCAGTCATCCCTTCTTTGGCCTGCTTCTTCTTCTCCTTTCTAGCGTGGTATGGAGCTGATTGCATCTTCTGACTGGGATAGTGATTGGACTTCTCATAACATAACCTGCCCGAACCACTACAACATTGTTCGGATGCTCCTATCCCGCTATATCGGATACACCTATTCTAGTCCTCACAGAGCTCTGTCCAGAGCCATTTCTTCATTTAGGTTAAGATAGGTGAGATTCTGTCGAATTATCTCTATCCAGCTCTTTTTTGGCGTCCTCTCCCTCTCTTCCCGTCTATTATGTGGAGTTATTCACATCTCCTGACAGGGGCAGTGGTGGGTCTCCTTCTAACACGCCCAAACCACCGCAGTCATTGCTCCCTTAACTTATCTTCTGTTGGGGCGACGCCCAATTCAGTTCTTATGAGCTCATTTCTTATCCTGTCCCTCTTTGTGTGCCCGCACATCCACCTCAGCATCCTCATCACTGCCACCCTCAGGTCTACAGAACCGCGTTTGTTGCAATGAGTGTCAACACTCACCTTGACACACAATCTTACAGTAACCCTACGTGTTGATGTAAGTGTCGACACCTGCTTAGAAACTCAGCTTTAAAGAAAGCTGAGTGGTGATCTGTGTGTCGACACGCAGACACATAGTGCTGTGTCTCGACACTCACTACGACACACATGGCAGTTTTGGCCGTTACTTTACCCGATTAAAGGTGGTTTTTGGCTATGTGTTTGGATAAGTTTTGGGCCGTCTTTGAGCATTGTTTTTCTATAAATAAGCCCCCATTTGTTTGACAATACACATTGAAAAAAAGTACAAGAAAGATTGAAAAAGCTTGATGAAATATTTGTGTGAAAAACCTTGAAAGTTCATTCTTAAACACATCTCTTTTTCTTCCTTCCTACGTATAATCTCACTTCATTGCTTTGGTTGCCGTTGTATGTTTGAGACTATTTCACTATACTAGAAATAAGTCTTAAGGATAGTGATTATGTGCCTCGATACCTAAGATCGTTTGATAGATACCCGTTTCCAAGAAATTCTCCAATAATCTCAAGACTTATTTTCTTGGTTTGTAATGGATTTTTCTATCCGTGAAATGACGGCGAATTTTGTCAAACTTGATCCGTTTGATGGCAGAAACTTTCACCGTTGGAAAAGGAAGAGGCACTATCTGATCATGACGTTGAATATGGTGTATGTCTTGAATACACCAATCCGCGAACTTGCATCTGAAGAGAAGGAGACATTGTCTAACCAATGTGCCCATTTGAAGTGGGAGAACAACGACTACATTTGTAGGAGGCACGTCCTCAATGCGCCTACCGCCAAGGAGTTATGGGACACTCTTGAGGCACGTTATATGCCGAAGGATGCAACAAGTAAGAAATTTTTGGTTAGTCAATTTAATAGTTATAAAATGGTTGACAATCACTTGATCATGGAACAATTTCATGAAATCGAAAGAATATTAAACCATTTTAAATAACACAACATGAACATGGACGATACTATTGTCGTATCCTCTTTGATAGACAAACTTCCTCAATCTTGGAAAGACATTATAAAAGGACCTAAACACAAGAAGGAAGACATGTCTATCGAGGAGTTGGGTAACCATCTCCGAATTGAGGAGGGATACACGTTGCAGGATGAAAACAAGGATCGCCCCGGTGACATTAGAAAGATTAATGTCACGGAAAAAGGATAATCGAGCAGCGGACCGAAACGAACCAGACACTTCCAAAAGAAACATGATGGAAAGCCGGTCTAGTGGAAGCGTCACAAGCCTGGTCATCTGCGAAAGGATTGTTATCGCCTTAAGAACAAAAAAAGGCAAAGGGCTCGATCATCGCACTAAAAATTCGAATAATAAGTTCGTGGCGATGATATCCGAAATCAACCTTGTCCCTAATGATGACTCTTGGTGGGTTGATTCAAGGGCTATGAAACATGTTTGGAAAGATAGAAGGTTCTTCAAAGTGTTTGAACTCATAGATAATGGGACTGTGTTATTTATGGGTAATGAAGCGACCATATCAGTCAAGGGTAAGGGAAAAGTTGATTTACTTTTTACTTCGGGAAAAACCCTAACCTTAACCGATGTGTGCTATGCACCGAATGTGAAGAAGAACCTCCAATCTGGTAGCCTGTTGAATAGGTTCCAATTTAAATTGATCTTTGAGGCCAATAAATTCGTATTGTCCAAGGGTGGGGCATTTTTTGGGAAAGGATACCTGTATAAAGGCATGTTCAAGCTGAATATCAATAATAACAATGTTAGTTCGGTGTATATGCTTGATACTTCGTTTCTTTGGCATCAAAGACTAGGTCTTGTTAATTTCCATAGAATGCATGAAATGGCTAATTCATCATTGATTCCACATATTGACAAAGTTAATGATAAATATAAAACATGTATGCTAACAAAAAGAACACGATTTCCGTTTCCTTCGGTTCAAAGACAAACGAGTTTACTTCATCTAGTGCATAGTGATTTGTGTGATTTTAAGAGCACTCCGACTTTAGGAAGAAAGAGATACTTCATTCCTTTTATCGATGATTACTTTAGATATTGTTATATCTTTCTTGTAAATTACAAAGACGAATCACTCGACAAATTTAAAGCTGAAACTGAACTGCAATGTGAAACATTTGTAAAATGCCTAAGGGCTGATTGTGGTGGGGAGTATTATAATCTCAAATATTCCGAGACCACAGGAATTGTGCATGAGGTCACGGCACCTCATATGCCATAACAAAATGGCGCGGTTGAGCGAAAAAATGGGACTTTAACCGAGATGGTGAATGTCATGTTGTCTTATTCCAGACTCAGTGATAGTTTTTGGGATGAGGCCATGCTTACGGCCTATCATATCTTGAATCATGTTCCTAGTAAGAAAAGAAAAATTACCTCATATGAACATTAGAACAAATGAGCCCCTAATTTGAGTTATTTTAAAGTATGGGGATCTAGGGCAGTTGTTAAAGTCCCTGAACCTAAAAAGAAAAAGTTAGGTGAGAGAGGAATCGATCGTATATTCGTTGGTTATGTGGCTCATAGTAAAGCCTATAAGTTCTATGTAATTTAATAAAGTGATTATGTCAATGTAAATACCATAATGAAATCAAGAGATGAGATATTTGATGAAAATCGATTTTCCTCAATTCCTAGACCGAAAGACAATGTACCGATTGAAAATGACATTCTTGTGTCGTATGATGGAGACCATCTTGAGAAGGAAGAAATCCCTGATAACGCTCTAGAACTTCAAAGGAGTAAATGAGCGAGGAAAGAGAAATATTTTGGACCGGACTTCTACACATTTTTGATAGAAGGTACTAGAGACAATGTGGAACATCAAACTCCATATTGTTGTGTCATAGAGTCGAATCCTATGACGTTTGATGAGGCCATGAGGTCTCATGATGCCTCCTTTTGGAAAAAGGGGGTAAATGATGAGATGGATTCCATCATGGGTTATAATACCTGGATTTTGGTGGATCTTCCAGGAGGGAACAAGCCCATCGGGTGTAAGTGGATCTTCAAGAAGAAGATGAAAGTCAATGGAACTATTGATAAGTTCAAAGCTAGGTTGGTGGCTAAAGGGTTTATCCAAAAACATGGGATGGATGACTTTGATACGTATAGCACGGTGGCAAGAATATCGACGATAAGAGTTCTAATAGCTTAGGCCTCTATTTACAAGCTAAAGATTCACCAAATGGATGTGAAAATTACATTCCTAAATGGTGAGCTGGAAGAAGAGGCGTATACGGAACAACCAGAAGGGTTTGTTGTTCCAGGCCAAGAGAAGAAAGTATGTAAACTCATACGTTCTCTATATGGGCTAAAACAAGCCTCTAAACAATGGCATCAAAAGTTTGACCAAGTTGTTCTAAACAACGGATTCAGAATCAATGAGTTGGACAAGTGTGTCTATAGCAAGTTCGAAAATGACAAAGAAGTCATTATTTGTCTTTATGTCAATGACATGTTAATTTTCGGTAAGAATTGGAACAAGTAGAGAAAACTAAACAATTTTTCTCGATGAACTTTGTTTTGAAAGACATGGGTGAGGCTAGGGTTATTCTCGGTATAAGGATTATAAAGAGCGGTGACTCACTATCCTTGTCTCAATCTCACTATATAGAAAAGGTGTTGAATAGATTTGGCTTTGGTGCTTGTGCACCTATGTGTACATCGATGGATCCAAATACAAAAATTATACCGAATGATGGTACTCCAGTGGCACAATTGGAGTATGCCAAAGTCATAGGATGTCTGATATACACTATGACTAGCACCAGGCCCAATATAGCCTTTATTGTTGGAAAGTTAAGTAGATACACTAGCAATATGAGACAACTACAGTGGCATGCAGTATATCGTGTACTGAAATATCTTAATAAAACCATGAATTATGATATTTCTTTTCGAGGGTATTGAAGATCAGGCCTTTACAAGCAGATGGGTTTTCTTGCTTGGTGGGGGTGCAGTATCTTAGGGTTCCAAGAAACAGATGTGTATTTCATGTTCCACTATGGCAGCAGAGTTTATAGCTTTTGCGTCTACGGCAAAAGAAGCCGAATGGTTAAAGGATCTCTTGTACGATATCCTTTATGGCCTAATCCGATTTCACTTGTTTCTATCCATTGTGATAGTCAAGCTAAACTTTTAAAGGCGTATAGTGAGGTGTATAATGGAAAATCCAGACACATTGGTGTAAGACATAGTATTGTGAGACAACTCATTAGAGAAGGTGTCATCATTGTGGACTTTGTAAGAACCAGTCAGAATTTGGCGGATCCGTTTAATAAAAGTCTTGGTAGAGACTTGGTTTTAGAAACAAATGAAGGGATGGGGCAAAAACCCGTCTACTTAAGTCACCCGTGATGGACCCTCAACTTGACACCCGGTACAATGCCAGGTCTTGGGTTCAATGAGAGAGCTCTATCATCTGTGTGACTACAAGCACTGAATTGATATTCCATCTAGCGTGTGAAGTACTTGGTTACCTGTGACAAAGGTGTAAAGAGGATGAGCTTATGGCCTTAATGGACCCGAGTATTTATTGAATGTCGTGTTGCAGGGACATGACCAATGGGGTCTACCTATGTGAGTGTGAAGTTCGGCTGCTTCAAAGGAGTGATTTAATGACACGGGTTTGGCTTAGAAACACTCATGAAGGGTACAAGACACAAGGCCATAAATATGTCGATCTAGGAGATGAGATGTGTGTAGGGAGTAAGTCTTGTGCATGGAGATGTATTCAATTAGTCAAATAGAATGTACGGTTCAAAGCTTAATCTACTATTTTCGTTCCGATTAATTGTAACGTGTCTTCACTAGGTGGGGGTTCAATCGAAAGACACCCTCATTGGTGCATAAAGGCTTCTTGTTGTTTTTGAGATGTTGTTGTTGTAATATGAGAATGAATGTATTTTGAAAATGGTGGAGGAAAGTTGATGTATTTTCAAAATAAAGTGATTAATAAAGTGTTTAATACTTGTTTATAAAGTATTTGGCTTGATTAAGGTGTGTGTCAACCCATGTGTCGAGTGTGACAACACACAGCTTTGCAGAAAAGTCCTCGGGGATCTGTGTGTCAACACACAGGTTCTGTGTGTTGACACACAGGTCTACAGAACTGCATGTGTTGAAGTAAGTGCCAACACTCACTTTGACACACAATCTTATAGTAACCCCATGTGTTGATATAAGTGTCGACACCTGCTTCGACACACAGCTTTTATAGAAAGCTAAGTGCTGATCTGTGTGTCAATACTCACTTCGACACACATGGTAGTTTTGGCTATTACTTTGGGCGGTTAAAGGTGGTTTTTGGAGGTTTGTTTGGATAAGTTTTGGGACATCTTTGAGCATTGTTTTTTCTATAAATAAGCCCCCATTTGTTTGATGATACACATTGAAAAAGAGTACATGAAAGATTGAAAAAGCCTGATGAAAGATTTGTGTGAAAATCCTTAAAAGTTCATTCTCAAACACATCTCTCTTTCTTCCTTCCAACATATAATATCACTTCATTGTTTTGGTGGTCGATGTATCTCTGAGACTATTTCACTATACTCAAAATAAGTCTTAAGGACAGTGATTCCGCACATCAACACCTTAGATCGTTTGATAGATACCCGTTTGCAAGAAATGACCAACTATTATTATAATTTTCTCCTACCTATTATTATTACTTGAATTATATTATTAAGTTATTCATGTGATTATAATAAATAACTTTCTTTTTTCAACTTGTATCCGAATACTTTATTATGTAAGAAAGATCTTTCTGCACTGCACGACCAAACACTTAACTGTAAAAAGGTACAGATCTTATTGAAACATATAAGTTGAAATAAGCTTAACCAAATGCATCTTAAATATTAAATGATACTTAAATTTAATAATAATAATTTGATTAGCTAGCCAATGATTATTTAATACCTATAATGTTATTATAACATATGATCTCCAGGCACTTATGTATACATATATTTGATTGATAATGTTAAAATTCATAGATAGTGTTATAAAACTAGGGACATATTATACTCAAAAGGAAGAGAATAAAAATACAAACCTAAATATGATTTGAGAAAAATCGCAAGTATTTTATCTCAGAACTAAGGAACTAAAGAAAATTTTTTTCTATTCATATAATTCTCTCAATATTTTATTATAAATCTCAATCTCTCAATTCTCATATTTTTCTTTCTCTGTTTCCTATGTCACTATTTCAAAGTTTTCTAACTTACAGGGAAAGATATTGCATGAGTCATCACAATTAACGTGATGTGGTGCCACTTATCAGTCATTTACGTACACATACACACACACACACACACACACACACACACACATACATATATATATATATATATATATATATGTGTATATAAAGGTCTTTGACAGAATTTCTAATTTTTTAGAATATTTGATAATATCCATTTCGACCACAAAAATTATATCCAAAAAATATCAAATATTTAAAACAATACCCCTTGGATATTTTCTTTTAAAAATATTTGTGAGACATAACACTTTAGAAAGAGCATAGTGTCTGAGTTATATACACTTTTTGAACTGCCCCATTAAAAACCTTACTAAAAAAAAACCCAATGGAAAAAACCATAGCGAAGGCAAAAAGAGTACAGTGCATATTTAACTTCCCGTCATCGGCACAAATTAACCAAAGATGTCTCGGAATTCGCGAATGTTGTTGTACACCAATTTCTTGAAAGTTTGTTGTAGACAATGTCTTCGTGAATAACTCTTGAAGGTTCTCGAGCCAATTTGTAAACATTAACTTCATCCTTTTTCTGAAATTCGAGAGTTAAAAGAACTTAGTTGAAATGTGCTTGGTTTTATGAACTCCTTATAGCTTGAACAATGTAGACTTATCTTTAGATGGTACTATTGGACTCCCCTTGATTATTGGAAACTTACAAAATATGCTGGATCAAGGGCCTTAACGTTACCTGTTCTATACTTGCTCATAAAGCGCAAATGTCTCAGTAGTAGCTGCAATTGGTAGTGAATGCCAAAACATAGCAATATAGCTATATATAAAGAAATATCATTCTTGACACTGATCTTATTCCGGTCAACTAAATAACCAGTAGTTGCACATAAAATTAATTGCAAGTTTGACATAATAGAGGCTGCCATACCAATTGCATCCATTTCTTCTATATATGTATGTCTCAAGGTCTTGATAATGAACCTTTGGCTACAAATCGTGCTTTGTATCTAACCATCTCCTTTTTTGCACACCAACATTCATATGTAGCCTACAAGTTTTACTCTTTAGGCATTTGGACTATTGGTCCAAAAATTACACATGACTAATTCAGCCTGAATTGCGTTTTTCTATTTAAGCTAATCATTTCTTTGTTGGCATTCTTGAACAAACTCATGTTCAATATTCTTTGATTTCTTTGAACAAATCAGTAGCTACTGTATATACAAACATTTTATCAATTTTCATTTTGATTCCATCATATCCAATATTTCATGGAGATCTCTTTATCATCAGATTTTTAATAGTTTTAATAGTTTTAGTAGTTTTAGGTACCTAATAATCTTTAGGAATTTCATTTATACTTATTTTATTACCTCTGCAGAGTTTATCTCCTCAAGAGTTTCATAATAGAGGAACCAATCTTTTCTATTGCTTCTTTTTTCTTTCTTAGATTATATCTTTGGAATCGACATGTCTGCTAAGCTTCTAGCGTGTAATGAATGCATTTATCGATATATTAAAATATTGCTCAATTGGGATACTAATTCAAGCAGGTGCATCTATAGTGGAGACATATGATTTGGTCACCTTCTTTCCATTAATGAATACATTTGTAAATTGGCTTGTAATATTTTATAAGTAAACAATTCTTTGAACTCCTGGTTCAATGATGCATAAATTTTCATTTTTCAACTTTTGTTTTTCTCCCCTAACTCTGGAAACCTTGCTTCGTCAGATTTACAATCAGCAAAATATGCTGTAAAATGTTTCCAGTTAATATCTCCAGATATTTTGTACTTGACGGGAATTCAAAACCGATATAAATTTCAAGTCCCCGTATTGGACTCATCTTTTAGCATTGAGGTGGAGTAATTGGGACATACAATATATAACTAGAATTCATAGATGAGATATATATTTGGTTTTTGTCAGAGACAAGTTATGTTGGGGAGATCCATGTTAATAAGTTGGTCTAATATAGATTAGTGCTACAACCTGTATCGTAACATATACATGTAAAAAAATAGTCAATAATAATGGTCTAGTCCTTAGCTGCAGGCGTTTAATCAAAAAATTTACAAGACCATTTTGTGTCTGTATGTGGGTTATATGGCAATCAATTATCATCCCAATTGACATACAATAATCATTAAACTATTGGGATACAAATTCTCCTACATTATCACATCAAATAATCCACAACTTGAGCTCATAGTTAGATTATTTATGCAAGGAGTTTCACAAATGCAACATTATAAGTGTATTATCCATACTCATGGGACCAACGGGTAGAGGCCTCTATTAATATCATAAAATACCAAATTGGTCCACACATATTCCATTTGTATTCTTTCAAATACATGGGATTTAAACTCAATTTCAATTGAGTATGACATAGTAATCACTTTGTCTTAAATACAAGCAGCACATGATGTTTTAGCCTATTTAAGAATCTTTTGGTTCTTCAATGGGTGTGAGTATTTCCAATGATTCTCTTAATCATCTGTATACCTAAATGACCCAAATAGTCATGTCATATAATAAAATCCTTTGGGTCTGTTAACTTCTGGTTAACTATCCCAATGGGTATCCCGAAATTAGATAACCTTACTTATGAGAAATATTGTTTCTGCGGGAAACATGATATGTGCTTTTCTAGAACCATTAATTAAGTTTCAAACACTCATTATTGTTATAGTGTCTTCGAAGCATGAATTTCTACTATTCATATTCAAACATCAAATATATATAAGTATTAACGAAAATATAAGCATAATATCATTGTTATTTTAAGTGAGTGGTGTATAAATAGAATGGCTGAGAAATATAGCCATATGAATAACTGATAATAAGTAGGCAGCATAGCCGACCATATGAATAACAGTTAATAAGTAGGCGGTATAGCCGACCATATGAATAATGAACGAGTAATAAGAAGTAGGCCATATAACCAGCCATGAATATGCAAAATAGAAAATATGAAAACTTAAGTTTTTCTCTTTCCCTCATCTCCTCGTCATTAGTGGACTTCTTAAATTTTGGTCCATTTATAGTGCCAGTTATAATGACCACGACTATAACCTCGTCCACAGCCATAGCCGCGTTTACAACCTCGACCATGTCCCTGATGGTCGTATGTCAAAGCATTCACTTCGGGGAATAGTTCTATCCTAGTTGGTCGTTATGGATGATCCTTCATCAATTGTTCATTATTTTGTTCAACAATGAGGAGACATGATATTAACTTTGAGTATCTTTTAAATCCTCGTTCTCGATATTGCTGCTGCAGGAGCATATTCGAGACATGAAAAGTAGAAAATGTTTTCTCTAACATTTCCTCAGTAATATTTTTCCGCATAATTTCAGTCGGGAGGTAATACTAAGTACCGTAGAGTCATACTCGCTTACAGTTTTAAAGCCCAGCAATCGTAGGTGAATCCATTCATAGCGAGCTTTAGGGAGGATCATAGACTTTTGATGATCAAACATCTTCTTTAAATTCAACCAAAGGACATACGGGTCCTTTACAACGATATACTCATCTTTCAGTCCTTCAGGGATATGATGCCTGGGAAATATCATTATTTTAGCATGATCCTGCGGGGTTGCGCTATTTTTTCTTTTAATTGTGTCCCCGAGATTCATAGCATCAAGGTAAATTTCAACATCAATGGTCCAAAGCAAATAACTTTTGCCAATTATATCAAGAACAGTAAATTCAAGATTAGTAAGATTAGAGATTATAATTATAAATCACAAAGATTAGGGAATGAAAACTTACCTCGAGTATATAACGGTCCTCAGCTGGCTAGAGATTCGTGCTGGTAACGTGTTATAAAAATAGGGACATATTATACTCAAAAGGAAGAGAATAAAAATACAAACCTAAATATAATTAGAGAAAATTAGCAAGTATTTTATCTCAAAACTAAGGAACCAAAGAAGTTTTTCTTTTTCTATTCAAATAATTCTCTCAATATTTTATTATAAATCTCAATCTCTCAATTCCTCTCTCAATTCTCATATATTTCTTTCTCTATTTTCTATTTCACCCTTTCAAAGTTTTCCAACTCTTTATATACAAGGAAAGATATTGCATGAGTCATCAATATTAACGTGATGTGGTGCTACTTGTCAGTCACTCAATGCAGCCATTGTCATTTGTTGTAAAGTATTTTGATTTCATATTCTGATTTTCCATCTATATTCCATTCATGGATGTCATTTTCATTGAATGATACATATGTGAATTGATTTCTTTCTTCATATTGAATATCAAGTGGAGTTGGCCTTGAATAATATTTGACAAAACATTACAAACCACTATCTTTCAACAAAATTCAAAAATCAGTCAATCTGACATTTCCAAAAGGATTTCATTGGTTCCCTGATGATATTCAAAAAACTCAAAAATATTATGAATTTATCTTACTCAACTCAAAATCTATTCAAATTCAACATTTTCAAACAGATGGACAAATTCAATACTCTACTTGCAAAATTTTAGACATTCTAGAACAAAAGGAATTGATCCATCCATGGATCTCAAAACAGTTTTCTCAACCTTCGATTCCATCCGGATACAATTATTAAGATTATAAATGGCCTGGTTTAGAACCTTTCTTCTCAAACCATTTGATCATACATGGTTTTTCAAGATTAAAACCAATCTTTCAACATTTCCCCTATGGTTCTATGAATGGTGGCGCCTCTTTGGAAGCACCAATGACATTTTTCCACTTCAAATCAAAGATTTATTCAATACCTTTTCAAAAGTTCCAAATAATGATCCTGTCCAAACAATTTTAAAATTTCATTCAACTTTTCAAATACCTTGGATACTATGCTGGTCATATGACTCCGCTCAAATTTTTGAACAGCATTATCCAATCTCTTTAATCTGAAAATTCAAAATTAAATGGTAAAAAAATTATGTACTCAAAACCAGAGAAAAAACTCCAAAAGATATTTCAAAAACCCTTTCAAAACAAAAACAACCCCTGATTTATTCTCAAAATTTCACCACCCCCTTCAACTATTCCTTTATTACTCGAATTTTTAAACCCAACTTCTCCTCTAAAACACTCTCAAACTCTAATATTGCACCATGATTTCAAAACTATACCCACTCAAGACACTCAAACCCCAAAACCTGAATCCCTCCAGATTCAATTACAACAGAAAAATGATGAATGTATCAACCTTAGACGGCAAATCTCCGTCCTACAAAACCAAATCGACTATCAATCAAAATTATCAAACTGGTATGGCTTTTCATTAACATATGATTTTACCACACATAGAATTTTCTTTTTCCCTAAAAACTTTCTTTGCCACTTTCCCCAAGATGTTGCTTCCCGTATTGCTAGTGTCACTCAATGCACCAACAATAAAATCCTCATAAAAATTCAAAATTTCCATCAAGATCTTTCCATTCACAACATTACAATACCATGACTTACTTTTTCCTGGACCACTCAATATGGCTTTTCCGCAAACTGTAAGCTAACCCAAAGGTGTCTTAACCAACCATTCATCAGAACGGATTGCCCTTGTCACCTTACCTATTCAATTGTTCGTGTCTGCTTAGACTTAGAAATCTATCAACCCATGACAATCCTGCATGAAAACAAAGAAATTACCCTTACACCTCAATATCTTTTAGATTGCGGATTCCTATTTCAAATAATAGTTACCAACCCCAATCAAACCACTCAATTCGAAAGAAAATTAGCTTATGTAATCAAAAAACATTTCCATGATAAAGTCACCTCAACCGATATAATTATTCAATCAAAGTCCCCTGAATTTTCTGGTATCTATACCAATCCCAGTTAACACAGGATCCTTGTCTATGGCTCATTTATCAGACATACATTATGTCCCTCTGATGAACCATATCCATGTACCAACAACAGCATTTCAACTCAACTCCGACATTGGAGAGCAAGGAAGTTAGACTTTGATCTCCATCCCCAAGCTTTTTCAACTAATGACGGAATCATTAAAGCTTTTCTTGTTGCTGAAGATTTCATTCAAAAAATTTACTCATTCAACAAAAGTTTTGATGTCCCTTTTCTCAAATCCACAAATCAAATTTCCTTACTTCAACACTATGAAGGTCTCAAAAAGGAAGAAGAAGCCGTCCACGAAGAAGAAATGCGCAACATCAACACTTTAATTCGTCCCATCTAACAAATTCAAATCTAATCTTCAATGATTCAAAAGCTGATGATTTTCCCGACAAATCACTGTAGCAAGGACAACCAGCTGTCTAGTTACTGTTGCAATCATTCAAGTTCACTATTGACTGTACAATAATTCAAAGACAGATGTCCCGGATTTCAAATTTCATCAATTCTAGCTCAATTCTGATGGTTATATAAGGAGCATCTGAGGTTCAAAGAAGAGGCAGAGCCAATTAGAGAGGCAAAGGATCACAGAGATTACAAAATTTCTCTCTTTTTACTTTCTCTTGTAATTTTGAGCTTCGTATTCAAGGATTTAATTAGTCTTCAATTTCATTTCAATTTGTAAGTTTTGTATTTCAATTTTTAGTTTCAATTTCTGAAGTTCAATATTTATTTTATATTCAATATTTTTAAAAAAATTCTATCTTTCTCATCTTTGTCTGCCCCTTCTTGCTCCCGGTCCTGCCCGTCCTGGTATCAGAGCCAAGCTCAAGGAGCTTTCAACAGTAATTTCACAGAAATACTGTTAAGCACCTAGTAGGAGCAATTTTGCTGTAAAAACACCTATTAGGAGAGTTGGTAAGCCTGAGTGTAGCGTTATTAAGCCCTGAATGCGTTGGTAAGCTGTGGTAGGTGTTCCCGTTACATTTACTCTAGTATTCCTGTTCTCAACAATGTTAAATAGTAAGACTGTTAAGTAATTGTCGAAATTCGTACAACTATAGGTCGGACCATGTCTAGGCCAAGAGTTGCAGGGTCTTTCAGACGATTATTTTCAAACCAACCCAGTACTAGTTCAAACTCTTCAAACTCTCATAGAACAATTAATTCAAAAGAAATTTCAAACCCAAAAGATATGATCAATTGGAGTATTCCAAGTGAAAATTTCCAATCAATTTATCAAATTGGACATTTTGATTTCAAAACGGCCTTTTTTTGCAAAACTCATGAGCAATCCATGTCAATAGAAAAGGAAGCTCAAACAATTCAATTACTTTCAAACTTATCTCTTCAAAAATATATTACAAAAGGTTTTCAATACATACACTATGGTTTAGTTCAAGTAGCAATTGTTCCTCTTTCAAAAATGGGACATAACCAACCAGTTATGTTAGCATTAAAAGATTCAACCTTTTTAAAATTTGAAGAATCTCTTTTAGCAATTGTTCAAACAAATTTACACAATGGTCCAATCTACTTCAACTGCTATCCAAATTTTTCTGCAGATCTTCAAGATTCAACAATCATGGATACTTTAACTTTAGATATCCACATGCCAAATACTGAGATCAAAGAAAATAGAAAAAAATTTGCTTTAATTTACAGGATTTTTTTTTAGACTCCTAGGAAGTCAATTAAATTCAAGATGTCTCAAACAATCTCTACCTGGAGAAACGCTATTATTAGAAGTTCAAGCTGACCATGCTACAACTGATATTCCAAAACGTCTGAAATGGAGTGAAATAACCATTCCAGACACTTGGAAGATTGAGAACCCTCAACCTCCAAGACATATCGCTCAAAGACAAGTTCAACGAATTATAGAAGAACCTGATGGCAAAATTACCATACAATTTGAATCAGGTAAGCAAACAATAATTTTAGATACAACCTATGATCAATCCTCAAGACATTCAACTTCTTCTTTACCTACTCAAAGAGAGGAGGACAACCTATTACAAACGGTTTATAAGAGGGTTATGGTGTCCTAGCCAGACCTTTAACTATGTTGCTGCAGAAGGATAAATGACATTGGTCCTTGGAAGCTCAATTGGCTTTTGATGCATTAAAGAAGGATCTATGTTCTGCTCCCGTACTAGCCTTACTCAATTTCTCCAAACAATTTATAGTGGAGACAGACACTTGCAATACTGGAATTGGTGCTTTGTTACTTCAAGAAGAGCATCCCTTAGCATTTATTAGCAAGCATCTCGATCAGAAACATCAGCTGTATTCTGTATATGAGAAAGCGTTACTTTCGGTTGTCTTTGCTATTTAGAAATGGCAACAATATTTGCTTAATAACACATTCATCATCAGAACTGATCAAAAGAGCCTCAAGTTCTTATTAGAGCAGTGGATCAACACTCGTTTCTAGAGAGTCTGGCTGTCTAAGCTAATGGGCTTTAGCTATGTGCTTGAATACAAGAAGGGTAAGGAGAGCATTATGGCTGATGCAGAATCTCGCATTCCCAGCCAAGATATTGTGCGTGTGTGATTGTCCTCTGTAGAGAGCAACTTGCATCCTATGCTGTAATTGTCATGGCAGACAGATCCTTCCTTGCAGCAACTGCTCACTCAGATCCAACAAAGAGCTCTCGGTCACCCACATTGTTCTTGGCAGAATGATCAATTGAAGAGGAAGGGCAAACTTGTAGTGGGACAAGATGGGTCACTCCATACCAAGATCTTACAGTGGCTGCATACATCTCCAAGTGGAGGTCACTCAGGAAGAGATGCCACCCTTAAACGCATTAAATCCCTCTTTTAATGGAAGGGATTATCCAAGTTCGTACAGAATTATGTCATAAAATGCCCTGTATGCCAAGCCTACAAGCATGAGATAGTTGCATATCTGGGATTGATTCAGCCTTTGCGTATTCCAGATACAATATGGACAGACATATCAATGGATTTCATTGAAGGTCTTCCAAGGTCTTTCGATAAAGATGTGATCTTTGTGGTGGTGGATACATTGAGTAAAGCAGCTCACTTTATGCCCTTAGCTCACCCCTACACTACATTATCTGTTGCACCATCTTATATAGATAATATCTACAAACTACATGGGCTGCCTAGTACCATTGTGAGTGACCGTGAAGCAATCTTTCAGAGTGAATTTTGGCAATCCTTGTTTTCCAATCAAGGTGTTGATCTCTTTCTCTATACTGCCTACCATCCTCAAACCGATGGCCAAACTGAGGTGGTTAATCGAGGCTTAAAGACTTACTTACGTTGTATGTTTTGTACTAACCCAACACATTGGGTTAAATGGTTAGCACTAGTGGAATGGTGGTATAACACTACTTGGCACTTTTCTGCACATAAAACACCTTATGAAGCTGGTGTATGGACAGCCCCCTCCTCTGTATATTCCATATCTTGCTGGTGAAAGTAGTGCTGATTAGTAAATAGAAGCCTAGTACAACGGGAAGAGATGATTAAGGTTCTAAAGTATCATTTACACAGAGCTCAGAATAGGATGACACAAAATGCCAATAAGAAGCATACTGAGAGAACCTTTCAGATGGGTGACTGGGTTTATCTTAAACTTCATTCCTTGCGACAGATTACAATTGCTGCAAGAAGTAATGCCAAGCTTGCCCCAAGATTCTTTGGTCCCTCTCGCATTATTGGCATCATTGATAAAGTGGCATATCATTTAGAGTTGTCTGCTACAGCCCAAATTCATGATGTGTTCCATGTTTCACAATTAAAACTTCATCATGGCCCTTTACCATATACCATTGTCCCACTTCCTGATGTGCAAGACCAGCCCAAACGCAAGACACCAATGGTTATCCTTGCCAGACAACTAGTTAAGCTAGGAAAAAAGGCTGCTACTAAAGTCCTAATTTAGTGACAAGATGCTCAGAGAGAAGAGGCTACGTGGGAATTTCTTTTTTGATATTCAGAGGCATTATCCTGATTTTCACACTTGAGGACAAGTGTGTGGCTCACGAAGGTACTATTATTATAGGCAAAAGTGGTTGTAGTAATTTTTGGCAATCTTGGTGTTTATGCTTGTATGAAGATGAGTTAGTTGCCTTGTATGAGAGAGAGTGAGTTAGAAGTTGTTATGCTGGTTACAGGAAGTAAGTCATATAATGATGCAGCCACCATATATCTTGTGGCGGTTCAAGCGGGTCAATGGCGGGACAAGGATTTGCGGCAACATCAAGAGGCTTGGAGTTAGCGGGATGCCCAGATGGCTTGGTGAGACCAAGGCTTAACGCAGGGTTAGAATCTTGATAACGGCTGGCTTGACTCTTGGCGGAGATCAAGCGACAGTAAGGCTCAAGGTCAAAGATCACGATTTTGAATATTAAATTTGAATTTGATTTTACTTTCCTTTTTCAATTATTTTCCTTCCTTAATTTTAGCTCTTACTTCCTTTATATAAAGGAAGAGAAATTTGCATTTTAGGTAGAGATTGTTTTCTAGAAAATTCTAATTGTTTTTGTTTCTCCTTTTCTCAGGATGTGATGAATCGAGCCTTTGTTTCTCGTTTTCTCGGGATGTGAGAAATCGAGCCCTTGTTTCTCCTTTTCTCGGGTGGAGAAATCGAGCCTATTCTTTTACCTCTTTAGGTTATTGCTCAGGTATTCACAGAATTAACGAGTTTTAGCTGATCCCTTTTAATCCGGCATCGTTTGGTACGATAAATGGATTAGAGGCGCTTTTTTTTATATAATTTAGAATCGTTAATTGTGGAGATTTCTTGACTCCTTGGGTTGTCAGTGAGCGAGTGTTCTACATCTCTTCAAAATTTTGTTATTTTCTTAATAAAATACAATGGGAAGGCCGTTGAACCTTCCCGTACCCCTATTTGGTCTATCACGCACTCCATCAATTGGAATTAGAGCATAGAACGCTTTCTGAAATGGCCCGTGGATGACGGAGATCCCTTAGAGAATTCGAGGGCGAATTCTCTCCAACCGGGAGAGAATGATGCAGTCGCCATATATCTTGTGGCGATTCAAGCAGGTCAATGGTGGGAATAGGATTTGCGGAAACATTAAGAGGCTTGGCGTTAGCAAGACACCCAGATGGCTTGGCGAGACCAAGGCTTAACATAGGGCTAGAATCTCGGTAATGGCTGGCTTGATGCTTGGCGGACATCAAGCAACGGCAAGGCTTAAGATCAAGGATCACAATTTTGAATTTGAAATTTCAATTTGATTTTACTTTCCCTTTTCAATTATTTTCTTTCCTTAATTTTAGCTCTTACTTTCTCTAGATAAAGGAAGAGAGATTTGCATTTTAGGTAGAGATTATTTTTCAGAAAATTCTCATTGTTTTTGTTTCTTCATTTCTCAGGATGTGAGGAATCGAGCCTTTGTTTCTCATTTTCTCGAAATGTCAAAATCGAGCCCTTGTTTCTCCTTTTCTCTGGTTGAGAAATTGAGCCTATCCATTTACCTCTTTAGGTTATTGCTCAGGTATTCGCAGAATTAATGAGTTTTAGCTGATCCCTTTTAATCCGGCATCGTTTGGTCTGATCAACGAGGTTAGAGGCTTTTTTTTTTTTGATAATTTAGAATCTTTAATTGTGGAGGTTTCTTGACTGCTCGGGTTGTTAGTGAGCGAGTTTTCTACCCCTCTTTGTAATTTTGTTATTTTCTTAATAAAATACAAAGGGAAGGAAGTTGAACCTTCCCGTACCCCTATTTGTCCTATCACGTGATCCATTAGTCGGTATCAGAGCACAGAACGCTTTCTGAAATGGTTGTGGGTGACCGAGATCCCTTGGAGAATTCGAGGGCAAATTCTCTCCAATCGGGAGAGAATGATGCAGCAACATATATCTTGTGGCGGTTCAAGTGGGTCAATGGCGGGACAAGGATTTGCAGCAACATCAAGAGGCTTGGCATTAGCGGGACACCCAAATGGCTTGGCGAGACCAAGGCTTAACACAGGGTTAGAATCTCGGTAATGGCTAGCTTGATGCTTGGCGGAGATCAAGCAACGGCAAGGCTAAAGGTCAAAGATCACGATTTTGAATTTGATTTTACTTTTCTTTTTCAATTATTTTCCTTCCTTAATTTTAACTCTTACTTCCTCTATATAAAGGAAGAGAGATTTGCATTTTAGGTAGAGATTATTTTCTAGAAAATTCCAATGGTTTTTGTTTCTCCTTTTCTCAGGATGTGAGGAATCGAGCCCTTGTTTCTCTTTTTCTCCGGATTTGAGAATTCAAGTCCTTGTTTCTACTTTTCTCGTGTTAAGAAATCGAGTCTATTCTTTTACCTCTTTAGGTTATTGCTTAGGTATTCACAGAATCAACGAGTTTTAGCTGATCCCTTCTAATATGGCATCGTTTGGTACGATCAACAGATTAGAGGCTTTTTTTATAATTTAGAATCGTTATTGTGGAGATTTCTTGACTCTTCGGGTTGTCAGTGAGCGAGTATTCTGCCCCTCTTTGTAATTTTATTATTTTCTTAATAAAATACAATGGTAAGACCATTGAACCTTCCCGTACCCCTATTTGTCCTATCACATGCTGCATCATATAAAAAGGTTGAGCATTGTATTAAGAAGGCACGTCAATTAATAAAATCAATTTCTTCCTTCTCCCCCCAAATTCTCTATTTCTCTTCTCCCTCAATTCTCCATCTTCAATACTCAATTTCACATAGTTTCTGTTGTTCTTCATAATCTCTTAATTCTTTGGGTAATACGTTGGCAAGCTATTTTTAAAATGGCCGCTTTATCTTTGATAATGGAGAAATTATCACTTAGATATCCTAAAGTTTAAGCATTTATCAGTTAGGTATCTTGAAGCTTTAATATATACAATGGGGCATCATTAGATTTGAATATTTTATCACTTAGGTGCCCAACGTAGGAATTTAATGAATTTTTGTAAGAACTTGACCAATTTTATACAAAAAATGAAGATATAATACATGATTATGATAATATATAAGTTTTTTGGACACTGATAATATATATAAGTTACCCTAATATTTTCATGAACAATTCAACGAATTATGACAATATATTCCCCAGATGTTAATGTAAGCCACCTAATTGTTGTCACAATCATGTGTCGCTTTTGCATTTTTCAGCAAAAAATCATAAAATTCTAATGAAGATAATGTATAGTTGAAATAGTGTTCAAATTTAGCATTTTTCCAACAAAATCTATCGAATTTTTGACAAATGATACAGATATCTAAGTAATAAAATATTTAAAAATCAAAGTTCCTCATTGTATATGTGGAAATGCTAGGATGAGGACACCTAAGTAATAATTTCCTTTGATAATGTTGCTAAAATAATATAGAGTGATAGTTTGTAACTTAAAAGAAATATATTTAGGGCTGGTCAAGACTTTAAGCAATCCATTAACAATAGGGCCCCAAATTTATTAAGGGTTGCTTTTGAAAATTAATTTATTTATGAGTTTGTTTCAATGTACATCATCGTTCATAATTGGAGAAATAACAACATATTAGCTGATATTATCATAGAGAGTGAATTATTTGATATGTATTTGAGTTTTCCAATACCTCCCGTGCAGCACACGGGAACAAACCTAGTATATTAAATACGGTTAAGTTGTGTCCTAAAAATTAAAGTAAAGTTTACAAAAAATAATTTTACCAAACTTCATATTACTTAAATATAATTATCCAAAATCAAACATGCAATCCATTAATGGGCGTTTATCCATGTAATATGCTTAGCATAGTATATATTGGTTGTTAACAGACGCCAATACGTGTTAACACAATAAAATTAAGGGAGAGGGGAGAAAATAAGGAAAGCGAGGAGGGAATTAACGAAGTATAAGAGTTTTATGACATGAGGGAGATTTGTTTTGGTAAAAAAAGGGAGATTTTGGTGCATTTATTTAATAAATAAATTATTTTAAATATATCTTTATAAATGATACTGAAATACACTTTTTAGTGTAGTTATTTTTTTAGGGTAACCATTTAGATCATCTATGTTCCTATGAAATTACAATTGAAAGAAAAGAAATAAAGAAGACGACCTCAACATTAGAAGGAAACCAAATAACTATATGGTCACATCCCCATTTATAGCCTAATTCTTACTACAGTTGTTTGAAATTGTCTACCTTATGTTTTTTGTCACAAATTATAGCAAGAAAGATGATATAAATTGTTATCCTAAAATGTGATAATTAAACTGAATAAAGTACGTAGCATCATTCTTTATAAAGTATTAGGATATTGTTATCTTTATGATATATGTATACTTGTCATTAGCCTAAGGGCATTCTTGTAATTACTCAACTCTCATATTATTCTCTCTCATGAACTTAATCTCTCTAAAGTATTTTTGGTCCCTGGACTTACTCACAATCTCCTCTCTATTAAATAGTTGTGTTGCGAAAACAGCTGCAGTGTCGAATTTGACTCGTCCTCCTTTTGTGTCAAGGACAAGGCTACGGGGATGCACCTAGGACACTTAAATCATGCTGTTTTGATGTTTTGCATAGTCGTTCTTTACTTTCTTCTAGCTCTAGTTCTAGTTCGGTCAGACATTGTCAAACTTGTTGTTTAGGCAAGTCACGTCGCTTACCGTTTACTCGTGTTTTGCATACTACTACTGCACCTTTACAGTTAATACATTCTGATGTTTGGCGATCACCGATTCAATCGAATTCTACTTTTCGCTACTATGTGCTTTTTATTGATGATTGCTCGCGCTTTACATGGCTTTATCCAATGCAACGAAAAGACGAAATGTACTCCTAATTTTTTTATTTTTTTTTTCCTGATTTTAAGGTATTTGTTGAAAACCAATTTAATACTACTATCAAGTGCTTTCAAAGTAATTTGGGGGGGGGGGGGGGGGGGGGGGGGGGGGGGGGATGTTGGGGTTGGGGTGTGAGTTTGATAACAAATCTATGGCTACTCTTTGTCGACAACATGGGATACACTTTCGTCTTTCTTGTCCTGATATTTCACAACAAAATGGAGTGGCAGAACGTAAGCATCAATATTTAAGTGAAATGGTACGGACCCTTCTTTTTCAGGTGCAACTACCATATGAATTTTGGGTTGATGCTGCGTGTACTAGATGTTTTATTATTAACCGATTGCTTACTCCACTTTTGCATAACATGTCTCCTTTTGAACAACTCTTTCATCAAGCACCGAATTATATCATTTTTCGGGTCTTTTGGTGTGCATGCTATCCTGACATCACATCTTGTACTACTCATAAATTAGCCTCGCACTCCATCCCATGTGTGTTTCTTGGTTATGCTGCGCGTTATAAGGGCTACCATTGTTTCAACCCTGCTACAGATCTTGTTCATGTTAGTCATCATGTTCACTTCGTTGAACATGTTTTTCCATATAAAGACCTAGTCTCTAGTTGCACTGCACCGCCTAATAGCTCAATTGTGGGTGTCCCGCTCCTCCTCCCCCTTGCGGCTGGAGTATCCCCCTTCGCGGTCTCATCCAGTACTTGTGTGGCTCGATCGTCGGGTGTTACTCTCACCGGGTCCCCCTCATCACCCACCGCGGACCCACCCGGTGTCCATGACACCGAACATCTCTCACCGTCACTCACTCACTCTCCCTCCACTTCGCCAACCGTTGAGCCCCTTGGGGGCTCCCCAATTCGGCCGAGCACCCATGGTCCTGATGAACCGAGCCCCTCAATCAAGGGTCCTGTGGTCTCCCCCCCATCCTCCACAGCGCATGGAGGCCATCCTATGCACACCCATCTTAAATATGGCATTCACAAGTCCAAACACATCCTTTCCCTCAATTCGATTGTAGTAGTCCAAGAACCCACGTGTTTCCCTCAAGCCTCTAAAAACCACCAATGGCAAGAGGCTATTGCCGAGGGCTTTAATGCTCTTATTCGTAACCAAACATGGAACCTTGTCCCCCCCTTCACCTTCTCAAAATGTTGTTGGCAGCACTTGGAAGTATAAAGTCAAGTATAAACCAGATGGCTCTGTTGAGCGCTTTAAGGCTCGCCTTGTTGCACAAGGCTTTCACCAGCGGTAAGGGCTTGATTATTTTTGAAACATTTAGCTCGGTTGTCAAACCGACTACCGTCTGGTTTATTCTTGCTCTTGTTGTCACCAACTCTGGGTCCATTCACTAACTTGATGTCAAAAATGCTCTTTTACACGGTTTTCTCAAGGAAGAGGTATATATGCATGAACCTCATGGTTTTGTACATCCAAAATTTCCAACACATGTATGCTGCCTGCGAAAGGCTTTGTATGGCTTGAAACAGGCACCTCAGGCTTGATTTCACAAGTTTAGTTCGTTCCTTTACAATCTTGAGTTTTATTGTAGTAAGGCAGATCCCTCCCTTTTCATTCACCGTTCCCCTTCCAGCATTGTATGTCTTCTACTATATGTTGATGACATCATACTAACTGGCTCAAACCCGGACCTCCTTACCAAACTCATCACCTCTTTGTCTACTCAGTTTGCCATGAAGGACCTCGGTCCATGTCACTACTTACTTGGTATTGAAGCCCATCGCTCCCGACTTGGCCTGTTCCTCTCTTAACATAAATACACCCCAGACCTTTTAAGCAAACACGACATGCTTGAAGCCAAACCTGTTCAGACTTCTATTCCTGCCCGGGTTCAACCTTTTGCGGCAGACGGTGCTCCGCTGGATGATCCCACCGTGTTCCGTAGTGCTGTTGGTGCGCTGATGTATCTTAATATGACCCGGCCAGACATATGTTATGCGGTCAACCATGTGTCCCAATTCATGCATGCTCTGACGACTTTCCATTGGCAAATGGTGAAACGCATTCTACGATACCTTAAGCTCACTCCTGATCATGGCCTCACCATCTCCCCTGGCTCCTGTACCTCAGTCACTACCTATGCTGATGCTGACTGGGGGGGTGTCCTGACACTCGTTGGTCTACCACTGGGTTTGCCTTATTCCTTGGACCGAATCTCATCTCCTAGCGCGCCTACCATTGAATCCGATTATCGAGATGTGGCTGAGCTCGTGGCTGAGTGTGACTGGATCCGCTATCTTATACGTGTCCTTGGTTTGCGCCATTCTGGTCCTATTCTTGTCTACTGTGACAATGTGTCTGCTACATACCTGGTTGCGAATCCCATCTCCAATGATCTCAGCAAACAAGTTGATGTTGATTTTCAATATGTACAAGAGAAAGTGGTCAAGGGTGATATCCAGGTTCGATACACACCTACCACCAAACAGGTTGCTGATATCTTCACAAAAGAGTTGGATACTGATCCTTTCAGCTACCACAAAGCCAATCTGCATCGCGCGCTTTCAGATTGAGGGGGCGTATTAGGATATTATTATCTTTATGATATATGTATACTTATCGTTAGTCGAAGGGCATTCTTGTAATTACTCAACTCTTATATTATTATATATACGTGCTTCAGCAACCCTATTGGGTATGCTTCCCTTAACTATTCTCTCACATAAAGATATGATTAAAATAAAAAATATATATTTTGTTAATTTACTAAATAAGCAAAATCCTTAATTTATTACAAGTAGTCTTTCCTTAATTTTCCCCCTCTATTTCTTTAAATTTCCACTCCCCTTAATTTTTTTGTAATGACGGGTGTCAAATATATATATATATATATATATATGGTGGCGTTCTTATAAGAGGGTGAAAGCGTGAGAGGGGTGAATCCTGGCCCTCCATTATAATAGACGCCCAAGATTTGTTGAACATTAAAAAAAAAAAAACATAACAATTAAGGCCCTTATCCCTTTATGGGGTAGAAAGAAAGAAGGAGTATAGGAGGAAAATTATTCTTTTATATATATAAACACACACACACACACATTTTAATAAGAGGGTAAGGGATGAGACGAGTAAATTACGATCATTAGATCTAAAATTAAGGGCCTAGATTTCAAAGTTACTTTAAAACCTCTCATTAGAGTCAATGACTGATATTTCCTTAATTTGGATCTAATGGTCCATATTTTGTCCTCTCATCTCTCACATATATACTGCATACATGTTTTATGGTGAAAATTGACCAAGTTTTAACAAAATTTCACTATTTCCTATACGGAATAGCTTAATTGATAAAATTTTGAAGGATACTTCATTAGATATATGAAAATGTTAGAATATCGAGCTGATAAATCTTCAAATTTTAGTATATCTAAGTAACAAGTTTCCTCGATATATACATAAGTTTTTCCAAACAAATATATATACATAAGTTTGATTTTAATTATGTTTGAGAATATATTACATATGTTGTAAATATTGGATATTTTTTGGGTAAAAATTTTAGAGTCGAGTTTAGATATTGTTAAATATTATAGAAAATTAAAAATTATGTAAAATACCTATTTACGTATATATACATATACATATATATAAATAGGTATTTGTGACACTTATCACAATAAGAGCCACCTTTAAGGTGACTCATCCCCCTCCCCTTTATGTATATATATACACACTACACACACAGCGTACAACAACAGAAAAAAGGGGAACAAAAGAAAAGAAAGGAAAAAAGAAAAAAACCAATGAGAAAGAGAGAAGAAAATTTTGAATAAAATAATCTCGTTCTGATATAAAATATTTACTATTTTTCTTCGAGTATATTTGTGTTTGTCTTTTTATTATCTTCCTATAGTATGTAATATCTCTATAGTCTTATAACACGTTATCAGCACGAGTCTCTAGCCAGCTGATGATTATTCTATACTCGAGGTAAGTTTTTCTTCCCTAATTTTTGTGATTTTAAACTTATTGATCTTGAATTTACTGCTCTTGATATAAGTGGCAAAAATTATTTGCCTTGGACCCTTGATGTTGAGATCCACCCTGATGCTGTGAATCTCAGACAACTGAAAAGAGAAAATAACGCATCCCAGCAGGACCGCGCTAAAACTTTGATATTTCTTAGGCATCATATCTACGAAGGATTGAAAGCTGAGTATGTTGCTATAAAGGACCCGTATATCCTTTGCCTAAATTTAAAGAAGAGGTTTGATCATGAAATGTTTATAATCTCCCCTAAAACTCGCTATGAATAGATTCACCTGCGACTGGAGGAATTTAAAACTGTCGGCGAGTATAACTCTGCAGTGTTTAGTATTACCTCCTTAGTGCAATTATGCGGTGAAAATATTACTGAGAAGGATATGTTAGAGAAAACGCTCTGCACTTTTCATGTCTCGAATATGCTCTTAAAGCAACAATATCGAGAACGAGAATACTCAGAGTTGATATATGTCTCCTCGTTGCTGAACAAGCAATGAATTGTTGATGAAAATCATCAGACACGACTAATTGGATCCAAACCATTCCCTGAAGTGAACGCTTCGACATATGACCATCGGGGATATGGTCAAGGTCGTAAACGTGGACGTGGTCAAGGCCGCAAACGAGGTTATAGTCCCGGTCATAATAACTGGCACTATGGTACCTAGAATGGACCAAAATTTAAGAAGTCCACTAATGACGAGGAGATGAAGGAAAAAGAAAAACTTTAGTTTTTCATATTTTCAAATTTGCATATTCATGGTTGGTTAAACCGCTTACTTTTTATTACTTATTCATTATTTATATGGTCGACTATGCCACATACTTATTATCTGTTATTTATATGGTCAGCTATGCCGCCTATTTATTATCTGTTATTCATATAGTCGGCTATACCGCCTACTTATTATTAGTTATTCATGTAGCTATATTTCTCAACCAATCTATTTAAAGGATCTAAAAGAGTACATATCATATTTCTTGAAGAAACAATATTTAATTCCGATATACCTGTCGGAATAGTTAACCAGAAGTTAACAAACCCAAAAGGCTTTTACTTTATGACATGACTATTTGAGTCATCCGGGTATAAATATGGTTAAGAGAATCGTTGGGAATTCTCACACCCATTAAAGAATCAGAAGATTCTTATATCGGATGTTTCAAATTTGGTTGAAGGCTCTGGAAGAGCGCATGTTATATTCCCTGAAGGGACAAAACTAAACATAAGCGATGCTCTGTTTTCTAGCAGATCATAGAAAAACTTGATCAGTTTTCGAGATATTCGTAGCAATGGTTATTATATTGTGACAATAAATGAGGGCGATAAAGAATATCTTTATATTACATCGCCTTCTTCAGGAAGAAAAAAAATAGTGGAAAAATTATCAGCACTTTCTTTCCGGTTATATTATATTGAATTAAATACAGTGGTTAACTAGAAGTTAACTGATTCTAAAACAGTCATCCTGTGGCTTGACCGTTTGGGCCATCCAGGTGTAACAATAATGAGAAAAATTATTGAAAGTTCTCATGGGCACTCATTAAAGAACTTGAAGATTCTTTCTCCTAATGAGATTTCATGTGCCGCTTGTGCTGCTTAAGGCAAAGTAATTACTATATACTCAATTGAAATTGAGTTTAAATCCCGTGTATTTGGAGGAATACTAAATGGGACATATGTGGGCCAATTATTTTATCCCTTGGACTAATTCGGTATGTTATAACATTAACAGAGGCCTCTACCCTTTGGTCCCATGAGTATGATACACTTGTGATGTGGCATTTGTGAAACTCCTTGCATAAATAAGTCGATTGTATGACATTGTAGGAGAAATTACATCCCAGGAATTAAATGATTATTGTATGGGATAAATTGCCATATAGCTCGCATACAGATACAAAATGGTCTTCTAATTAAATGCCTGCAGTGAATTGTTAGACCATTATTATTGCCAACTGCTACATGGGCACATGTTATGATATATGTTGCGGCACTAATTATAGATCTCCCCAGTATAACTTGTCTCTGACAAGATCCAGATATATATATATATATCCCATCTTTGGCTATATACTGTATGTCCCAATTATTCCACCTCAATGAGAAAAGATGGGTCTAAATAAGGGGACATGGAATATATGATAAAATATCTGGAGATATTAACTGAAAACATTTTACAGCATAGTTTGCTAATTGTCAATTTGATAAAACAAGGTTTCCAGAATCAGGGGGAGAAATACGAAAATTGGAAAATGAGAATTTATGTGGAATGCGTCATCGAACCAGAAATTCGAAGAATTGTTCACTTGTAAATTATTACAAGCCAATTCACAGATGTATTCACTTATGGAAAGAAGGTGACCAAATAATATGTCCCCACTATATATGCTCCTACTCGAATTAATATCCCAGTCGAGTGATATTCTAATATATTGAAAAATACATCCATTGCACGCCAGAAGCTTGGTAAATATATCGGTTCCAAATATTTGAATCCGAGAAAGAAAAAGGAGCAATAGAAAAGATTGGTCCCTCTAATATAAATTCTTGAGAAGAAAAACTCTGCAGAGATAATAATATGCGTAAATAAAAATCCCTCAAGATTATCAAGTACCCGAAGCTACCTGAAATTGAGACTATTGAAATAGTCAAACTATTGAAATTATGATAATAAAAAGATCTCTATGAATTATGGGATATAATGGAACTGAAATGAAAATTGATTAGATGTTTTAATATACAGTAGCTACTCCTTGATCAAAGAAATTAAAAATCTTGAACTAGTTTTTGTTCAAGAACGCCAACAAAGAAATAATTGCCTCAAATAGAAAGGCGCAATTCAGGCTGAATTAGTCATGTGGACCTGAAGTCCAAATGCCTCAAGAATAAAACCTGTATGCTACATGTGAATATTGGTGCAGAAAAAAAATGAGGTGGTGAAAAGCACAATTTGTAGCCTAAGGTTTATTATAGAGACCAGAACTTGATAAGACATACATATGAGAAATGGATGCAATTAATCTGGTGGTCTCTGCATGCGTCTTATGGATGTGATAACAGCTTATTTGTATTTATTACTTACGATGATATTTATATGAAAGTCCCTGAAAGACCAAAGATGCCAGAAGCATATAGTTCAAAACCGCGGTACATATCTACTGAAAGAGAGATATGTTAATATCATCATCACTCCTGAAGAGTTTAAAGAACCTGTTATAAAGCTAAAATTAGAATTCGAGATTGAGGATCTCGGAAAAAGGAAGATTTTGTCTCGACCTGTAGATCGAGCACTAATATAATAAAGCATATGCTATTGGTCAACTTTACGAGTACGGCACCAAGTGTTTTATTATGTTGTTTCGTGCCTCAATTCTGTTTGCTTTCTTAAAGACCTTTTTAGGTCCTCAACGAGGTAATGAATAAATTCTTGACCCTACTCTACCTTGGTTTAAATGACGCATTGATACATCTGTCACACAACCAGGTATGGCCTCTTTAGTCAACTTGTCACAAGTATGTGATATGTGGTTAAATGTTTATTTTGATGGATTAATCAATATACATTATTATGTTATGTCAAACTCACAGTTGATTTTGTATGCAAGTACTGGTTATTTATTTGAACCACACAAGGTAAGTGACAAAGCGTGATTTTTCTTTATATAGCTATATTGCTATGCTTTGGAAATCATTAACAATTGCAGCTACTATCGAGACACTTGCGGTTTATGAGCAAGTAAAGAATTGGTAATATCAAGGCCCTTGATCCAACATATTTTAAGCTTCCAACGATCAGGGGGAGTCCGATAGTACCATATAAAGATAAGTCTGCATTAGTCAAGCAAAAGAGAGTTCATAGAGCCAGTACATTTCAAAGAAGTTCTTTTACTCTCAAGCTTCTAAAGAAAGATGAAGTACATATTTGCCAAGAGGAGTTACTCGCAAAAACATTGTCTACAACAAAATTTCAAGAAATTGGCACAAAATTGGCATTCGTCAACTCCGAGACAGCCTTGATTAATGCGTGCCTCTGAAGAAGAGTTAATTACGCGCTGTACTCTTTTTACTTCGCTATGGTTTTTCCCACTGGGTTTTTTTCCTAGCAAAAGGTTTTTTAACGAGGCAGTTCAAGAAGCGTATATAACTAGAACAATATGCACTTTCAAGAGTATTATGTCCCGCACATATTTTAAGAAAGGCGACGGAACTAAACATATCTCACCGAAGTTCTTTTACACACAAGCTCCAGAAGCTGGGTGAAATAGAAGTTCAGCAAGTTCGCTCAAGTGAGAACCAAACAAATTTGTTCACGAAAGCATTGCCAACAACTACTTTTGAAAAGTTAGTTCATAAGATTGGTATGCGTCTACTCAGGAACGCCCCTTACTTATATGTTCACATGAGGGGGAGTTAAATATGATTTGTACTCTTTTTCCCCTAGCTATAGTTTTTCCCACTAGATTTTCCTGGCAAGGTTTTTAATGAGGCAGGCGTATTTAGCTTGGACACCGTGTCCCATTGTAACGGAAAATATCCAAAGGGGGAGTGTTGTAAATATTGG
Organism: Simmondsia chinensis; assembly: GCA_018398585.1. Classification (NCBI taxonomy): domain Eukaryota; kingdom Viridiplantae; phylum Streptophyta; class Magnoliopsida; order Caryophyllales; family Simmondsiaceae; genus Simmondsia; species Simmondsia chinensis. Next base: position 21,981,063 of record JAGTTD010000016.1, read on the forward strand.
ATATTTTTCGGGTACAAATTTTAGAGTCGAGTTTAGATATTATTAAATATTATAAAAAATTAAAAATTATATAAAATATCTATTTACGTATATATATATATATATATATATATATATATATATATATAGGTATACACATACAACGTACAACAACAGAAAAAAGGAGAAAAAGAAAAGAAATGAAAAAAGAAAAAAAAACAACGAGAAAGAGAAGAAAAATTTGAATAAAATAATCTCGTTATGATATAAAATATTTACTATTTTTCTTCGAGTATATTTGTATTTGTTTTATTATTATTTTACTTTAAAATATAATATCTCTATAGTTTTATAACAATATAAAATATATATACTTTTTATTCATTAAATAAAAAGAATATACTGTATTATCGGCTGTCACGTTTGTTACACTATCTACTCGATCAAAGTCGCGTCTCTAAGGTCAAACAAAAAATATTATTTTAAAGTCTGCAATTATGCATACATTAATAGTAGGAAAGCTTAAATAAATATATTCAACAGCAAAGTCTTTTTAAAGTCTGCATTTAATACATTTATTATAGTTTGTGACAACTCTATTTAGCTAATAACATCTTTAATGGATATGTAAAATCTCATTAAGATTGATAATGAGTTTGACAAATATATATCTTGTGGAATAAATAAATATATTCAACTGCAAAGTCTTTTTAAAGTCTGCATTTAATACATTTATTATAGTTTGTGACAACTCTATTTAGCTAATAACATCTTTAATGGATATGTAAAATCTCATTAAGACTGATAATGAGTTTGACAAATATATATCTTGTGGAAGCTCTATATCTTGTGAAGAAATCATTTATCCTAAAAGGTTAAACTGATAGGGTGAAAGTCTATGAATAATTTTATACTCTAACATACCCTACATGCGAATTCCAATTGGGTTCGAAGCGTGGATAATGCACAGGCCTATCTTATATCTTGTGCTCAAATTATTTTAATATTGAAAGTGGAAGCTATTGAGATCCGAACTCGTGACCTCTTGATCTATAAGGCTCTGAAACCATATCAAGAAACTATCTATCCCAAAAACTTAAGTTAATGGGTAAAGGCCTATAAATCATTTTATACTCTAACATATCTACTTCCCCTTTTTAATAAGTATTTTACTTATATTTTGCTTTTTTTGGATCTTATTTTTATTTTATAAATATGTGCCTATATCACGGTTTTATCATTTTATTGTTTATGAAAAGAAAACATAAATAACTTTTTTATTTATAACATTTACCGATACTTTCAATTTATTGGCGAATTAGCTAAGCTCAAAATAAACGCAACATTCAAGACGATATTACATTAAAAAAGTATCACAAAATGTTAAAAAATAATAAAATTTGGCTATTCCGTTAGAATAGATGGTTAACTAAATTGTGAGGTGGAAAGGGATATTCAAAATTGGTGAGGTGCAAGCTTTTCAATACTCTATTCTAAATACCCGTTGAAGAAGCTCTGGTCTAATTTTATTTTGAGTTATTGTCAAATCGAGTCAAATCAATCTTTTAGGCTCTGGCTGGTTGAAAGGACATCCTTTGCCTCATTGCTATTACTACGAGAGAATCTAAGAGAAGAACATAATGCTTTAAGTCAAATATGCCATATTTGCCATATTTTCTCCTAAAAGCGGATGTGTCAGGTTTCTGCTCTCTTAGAAAGGAGAATATATTATTCCCCATGACCAAACAAACCAAAACTTAAGAAGCTTAAGCCAAGACAGAAAAACTTGGGCTTGACACTTGCTATCTTAAATGATTGCAAATGATTGAATCTCGATCTAATGAATGAGAGCCTAAATGTATGTGAACCTGCCTAGTTAGAGCTTCGTCAAATTAGACTTTAGTATAAATGACCCGAAATGGATCTGCATAGAAGCCGGACTTGAGCCTCAATGAACCCACATAACACTTGACTTAGAATTTGCCAAGTTGGGATTGAACTTAGTTACTTTTAGCTTGAGGACAAAGTCTTAATGCTTGATGAACTTCAAGTTAAGCCTCGATCCTAAATAGGTCATATTTTGCTTAATTCATTTACATATGTACCACTAAGATATAGGTTAGGTTAAACAATATACCCAATATGATAACAAATTGTGACGTACATATAAAGTGTATTGGGGTATTGATGCAGGATGTTAAATTTCACCGCGCTTTTAAGTCAGACCTACGGAGTTGACATACACACATGAGATCCACATATAAGTCCAAGCGGGATTTCATCCTAAAACTAATTAGCTATTGGTGGAGTAACCCATTACAGTTATAAATTGATCTCTTCACTCTCTTAACTCCAATATAGGGTTCTACTATATAGACTCAAACGTAGAGTCTTCAAGACTCCCCCTCACATGTGAGTCTATTTCAAACGCACCCCTCGCCTTCTTCGATCCAACTGGATCTTGTGGGAAAAATATAACGCGTACAACAAAAATACTGCGTAAAATACTGCAAAAATACAGCTGAAATACTGCTTGAAAATTACAATAAGATTAACCAGAAATTACAGCAAAAATATGAACCGAAAATTTAGTAAGAATATTTAGCGTTATAATGCAGTAAAATTCGTTAATATTATAGCAGAAAGACGCAGCGAAATAAGTGAACACGATAATCAAATAACACCGAAAGAGGAAGAATAAATTAGAAAATACCGAAGGTACCGTGCTGTTGGAGAAACCACTGTCCTAAAAAATGATTTCGCCTCTGCTTCAGTGCAAATAGATGAGTAGGCGGTCATCTTCCAGGATTTACACGATCCGACCCTTAACGTGCACTCGTTAATTGCCGGTTAGGAACGCTTCGAACTTTGCCCAGAAATTGAAGAGAATAAAGATGAGACGGGAAGGAGAGAAAGAATTGGTTGCTGTATGTGTTGAGATGTACTGTGCAAGCTTGGATATTTATACAGGAAGATCAAAGCTTAGCAGTTAATGAGCAACGGCTAAATAACGGTAATGCAATGAATTTCGGATATGATTTTAATTCCTAACAGCTAGAAACGCTAATGCAATGAATTGCAGAATCTGATTTAATTTCCAATAGCTAGAAAACGGTTTCCACTGATAATTAAAACATGTTTTAGCTGTTGATTATTTTTCGTAAAATAAATATACTCGGTGTAAAAAACTCACCCAAACCCTCGCCCGAGCATGGCACGGCGCGGTGGGCGGGGTTCCCACCATTCCTTCACCCAAGACTTAATTCAAATAAGTTAAAAACACTCACCCTTATAAACCCAACTACCCCCCTCTAAATTGTCAATGAGGGATTGGGGACCTTCATTTTGTATTCACAATGTGGGATACAATTTCTTATAAATTTAGATTTAGCTGTTGAAAATATGACGTATATAACGACAATACCACGTATAACAACGTGTAAATTACTGCATAAAATACTGTTGTAACTTACCGAAAAATAACTATAAATTACAGTATAAATATCAAAAAAATACTGCTGAAAATTGAGTAAAATAGCCGAACAGGTGCAGTAAAATAATAGAAAAAGTACTGTAAATTAAACAGTGGAATTATACAAAAATTAGCATTAAATCTCGATGCAACGCAGTAAAAAATTCCAGTAAATTTGCATCGAAAAAACTGCAGCCGAATAAATGAACACGACAATCAAATAATACCGAAAGAGGGAGAGTAGATTAGAAAATACCGGAGATACCGTACCGTGGGAAATACCACTGTCCTAAAAAACGATTTCGCCTCTGCTTCAGTGCAAACAGACGAGTAGGCGGCCGTCCTCCAGGATTTACACGATCCGACCCTTATCGTGCACTTGTTAATTGCCGGTTAGGAACGCCTTGAACTTTGCCCAGAAATTAAAGAGAATAAAAGATGGGACGGGAGCGAGAGAGAAGAGAATTGGTTGCTATATCTTTCGATGTACCCTTGAAGGCATATTTATAGGGTGCCTAAACCGGGTCCAACAGCTAGTCTCGTTGTAAATGCAGCGAATCAAAACGGTAAATTAAATGTTGTAATTGTGTTTTAATGGCATTGAATAGGGGTGTTTGGAATTTGGCAACGGTGACTTGTTTATCGTAATTTTTCCGTAAAATAAATATACCCGGTGTTAAAAAACTCACCCACACCCACACCCTCGCCCGAGCACGGCGCGGCGCGGCGGGCGCGTGCGTGTGTTGTTCCCACCACTCCTTCACCCAAGGCTTAATTCAAGTGGGTTAAATGAAAGTACCCTTACAAACTCTTCTTATCCCCCTTAAATTGTCTCTATGGGATAGAGCCCACTTCGTGCATTTACATAGTTTGATGTATTTTTTCACAATATTTAAGATTAGCTTGTGTCATTTTTCTAACAATCCCCCGCAAAGGATACAAGGGAAAGAGAAAGAAAGGAATAGACTGGGCAAAGGGAGTTTGGTTTTTCAGTGCCGATGTCTTGCTACTTGAATCGTCACCCAGTGTAACCCAAGTTTAGGACCAACATCTTGCAAGGTGACTTTCGTCTTGAACCTCACAAGGAGTTGTATAGTCTTCCACTTGGACACATGCCAACTCCACATCTCGGCAACTCCTGTGGTTTGGCGCGTTTAATCGGCCATGCGCTCATCCTGGATATTCATAGGCGCTCTAGAAGGCAAGTCTCAAATCCTTCATAAGGAGCGGCCAGACTCCCACACCTATATAGGTGGATCCCATCAAGTGTGTGTTACTGCACACTGCCAAACATATGGCTATGGGTCCATTAAGAGCTAGTGCTCAACCTTACCCCTTGGTAACAAAACAACAACTCATGTAGTTCGGGCGTTTTATCGGCCATGCGCTTGTCCTGTATATTCGTAGGCGCTCTAGAAGGCAAGTCTTGAACCTTCAGAGGGAGCGGCCAGACTCCTACACCTACATAAGTGGACTCCATCAAGTGTGTGTTACCTCACACCACCAAACATATGGATATGAGTCCATTAAGAGCTAAAGCTCAACCTCACCCCTGGTAACATACAGACAGTGTCCATCAAGTGCAAGCCGTACTTACTCCACCAAACATATGGATATGGACCCGTCTCCGCACTGTCACACCAGAGGGAGGGACAACATAAAACACAGTGCATTCTTTGAATGAAACTATGACTTTTCACATTGAACCTGTTAAGACCAGGTTAGATACATCACAGTTTATTCATGTATAGACATTAGTCCCGTCCCCCTCGATGTTTCCACAACTGTCTTACAACATAGAATCTTTATCTTTGGATCCACATGGTTCTTTTCAGACCTTACACAATCATTTTCTCTTAAGCCTTAGACGAATAGGTCTCCTCTTGCCATACTCATCAAGTGTGCAGTGTCCACACTACCTGATATGGACTATGGTTAGGTTAAAGCATCAAGCTCAACCATCATCAATGGCATTTCAACACTGTATTGCATCAAAGCGGTACTTCAAAGTTGATCACTGCCAATATTAATCACGAGTTGCTCTTACCCCCACATTGAGGTTCCTGCAATGAGCTGTTAAACAACTAGCTCCATCGCTTGCCAACTTCAATAAGAGTCAGTATAACACATTAGTGGAGCACACATTATATTAGTAAAATTACATCTCCACCCAAAGCACTCAAATAGTACACATCGTACGTATATCGTGCAAACAGTTGACACAAAAAACATATACCGCAAATTTGTCAACCCACATATCATCACAAATCAATTGGATCACCCCTAGTTTAGGTCACAAAAGACCATATGCCCATTTTCATCGTACTTAGAGTACATGCATTATTATCATTAAGGGTAGTCCATGTACTATCAATATTGCATCAAATATTTGGTGATATCAAGAAAAAAGAGGTACAAGAGACCATAACTTACAAGGTGCCTTTTACAATTCTAGTAAAATCAACCCAAGCCTCCGCAAGGCTCTCAAGTCCATTTGTTACCACCATCAAGCTATTCACACTAACTTTGGATAGTCAATAAAATAGCATTTCCATCATAATCAATTTCTATAAGCTAGCTATAACTAGCAAATATTGATGGAGCTACAATATTCACGAGAGATTCCGGTCAAATAGCATTTATCATAGGCTCTCGGGTCTTACACAACCTCGCAAGTGACATTACTAAGCCACTCAAATTTTCTGCTTGGTTAAGAACCCTTTCTTACTTCTTTGGGAACACTAGTTCTAACCCCACTTTCAACATGGTCATATATGCCATAAAGCCGTCATAAACTTTAAGGTCAGTCATGGTTCTTATGTGACCTACACCTTACCCTTTTCCCAAAACTAGAAAAGAAGGCACGAAACAATGAACCTAAGGGCCTATTGGCCTATTGGCCCTTTACAAGAATCAACTATTTCACTTAGGTCATTCAAACATGCATGAAAATAACTCTCACAAACAAGATCTAATCTCATGGTTAAACTGAAAACATGCGGTGCTCTTCTCACACACCGAGTTCAAGATTGTGCAACTAAACATGCTTAACCTGAGAGTTGCCAATTCTAGGTTCAGGACTTCATTCTAACAAGTTCACAATCAACCTCCAGCGTTAAACACATATTAATCACAACAATTACTCAAAAATTGAAAAACACACAATCCAAACCAAGAACTCTCCTTCGATTGCTAACAGGGTTAGGCTCGAGCAATTTACCTTAGAAATTGCTCCATCAAAACAAGAATCTATACTAGACCATTTAAGTGAACCAAAGGCATATCCATGAACCAACTAGGAATCCTTAACAACCTTTAAGTTTACCACTGATATGGTTTTGACTGAGGTTACCTATGCATTGCCCATTGTCTTGACATCTTAGCAAGACCTAGCTGGCATTCCTTGTCATTCCTACTGGTTTTCACTTTCACTGACCACACATCCAAACAAAGAAAATATGGAATTCTGAATATGCCCCCACACTTACAGGTAGTGGATATTAGAAACACAACTTTTCAAGTTAAGGTATTTTATCTAACTGTTAAATCGGATTACCAATAAAGTGAGTAGGAACCACAGCATGGCTTCCCCCACAGCTTAGAGAGTAACTCAATAACTTAGGCCAAAAATAAGGATGATTGTCCTAGTGGCTATGATTCCAAAGTGTGAAAAGGAGGTGAGTCCCACCTCAAGCAATTTATTTCTAGAACAATCTTTCTTGAGGAAGATGGTATCACATTGACCACCTCTATTCCACCTAACGCTTCTGATTTATGGTCTGGTTAAAATTTAACCTTCATTTTATATTTGACGAGCATCCTTCTATCCTTATCTCAAAAGATATACTTTATTAAGTCGTAATCAGTTATCCACGGATGAGACAAAATAACTTTTTACCACTTAGTTTTTGAAGTCTCTCTTTGAAGTTTCTTTAGTCACTAGGAACTAATTCGAGAAGTTCAATTTGACTCTTAACCGATTCAGAGGGCTTTTTAGCACGTTTATGATTTTAGTAAAGCCAGTATTATTAAAATTAGGAAGTATTTTTTCTAAGAGTCAACATTTACATGTTCTGAGAGAGTATGCCATTGGTCAAGAAAGAGACTCGACATGCACATGCAAAAAGCTACTAGCAACAATATGTATCATGCAAAAAATTGAAATAAGACTACTTAAATTTAGATAGTAATTTAAAAGCCTTAATCCAAATAGAGCCCCTGATTTCCATTCAAAATAGATCCAATAGGTCCCATAATAGTTATTGTTCTTATTAGGACACAAACAAATTTCCTCCCTTTTTTCCAAATTTCTAACCGCCCTTTCCAGACAGTCCAATAAGAATTTTTAAAATTTTATATGTACTCTTTTTAATAGTATTTTTTTTTTATAAACCCTAGCAACGCCTCGAATATAGACACTCTAATATGCCCCTTACAAAAATGCTAAAGACTAAGAGGTAATGAGATTCCAAGCCGTAACTTCTCAGTAAGACTAACACGATGTCAAACAATCAACTGTTCCAAAAGAACATAAATGATTTTTAATCTCTAATGCAAATATAGCGAGATGTTTTATGATAAATATCCAAGAGAACTACTAAATCGAAATTCTTATGTAACATAGTCAATATTCAATGTCTTTTCAGATCAAATGGTAATATTCTAATTACTCATGAAAAAAAAAACAATGATTGATTAGAGAAATCGTCTTTTAGATTGTTGAAAATATGACGTATATAACGACAATACCACATATAACAACGTGTAAATTACTGCGTAAAATACTGTTGTAACTTACCGAAAAATAACCATAAATTACAACATAAATATCCAAAAAATACCGCTGGAAATTGAGTAAAATAGCCAAACAGGTGCAGTAAAATAATCGAAAAAGTACTGTAAATTAAACAGTAAAATTATACGAAAATTAGAGTTAAATCTCGGTACAACGCAGTAAAAAATTCCAGTAAATTTGTATCGAAAAAACCGCAGCCGAATAAATGAACACGACAATCAAATAATACCGAAAGAGGGAGAGTAGATTAGAAAATACCGGAGATACCGTGCCGTGGGATATACCACTGTCCTAAAAGACGATTTCGCCTCTGCTTCTGTGCAAATAGACGAGTAGGCGGCCGTCCTCCAGGATTTACACGATCTGACCCTTAACGTGCACTTGTTAATTGCCGGTTAGGAACGCCTTGAACTTTGCCCAGAAATTGAATAGAATAAAAGATGGTACGGGAGCGAGAGAGAAGAGAATTGGTTGCTATATCTTTCGATGTACCCTTGAAGGCATATTTATAGGGTGCCTAAACCGGGTCCAACGGCTAGTCTCGTTGTAAATGCAGCGAATCAAAACGGTAAATTAAATGTTGTAATTGTGTTTTAATGGCAATGAATAGGGGCATTTGGAATCTAGCAACGGTGACTTGTTTATCGTAATTTTTCCGTAAAATAAATATACCCAATGATAAAAAACTTACCCACACCCACACCCACACCCTTCCCCGAGCATGGCGCGGTGGGCACACGCGTGTGTGGTTCCCACCACTCCTTCACCGAAGGCTTAATTCAAGTGGGTTAAATGAAAGTACCCTTATAAACTCTTCTGATCCCCCTTAAATTGTCTATGTGGGATAGAGCCCACTTATGCATTTACATAGTTTGATGTATTTTTTCACAATATTTAAGATTAGCTTGTATCATTTTTCTAACATTAGCTTGTATCATTTTTCCAACAAATCTAACATACTGGAGAGGCCCTCGGAGCACCAAACACAAATGCACCACTCTTTCCGAGGATACAGTGCCAACAAGCAAGAGTTCGGGATTATGATTCCATGTAAAATTTTAAAGCATAAAAAATATAAACTAATGTAAGAATATTGAGAAATTGAGAAAATTTGGATAATTTCCATTGATGAAAAATAGAATATTTAGAAATTGAGAAAACTTGAATAATTTCCATTGATGAAGAATACATCTATTTGACTAGGGTAAATGAAAGCCAAAGAAAAACTAGAATCCTAAGCTATACTTTGAAGTATATTCACGGGGGTCTTCAATCCCTCTTGGCCAGTAATAATCCAAGGGAAGTGGAAGAAATAAAACTCCTAATAACTCTATAAATTAAGACCTATGAAGCTACCAATTATTATAAAAAAATACATAAATACATGATATAAATAAAATACCAATTTCCACACAAGAAAACAAAAGTAGAGTTCTCGCATCAACTGAAAGCTCCTAAATTGTATAGTTTGTGATGAAATCCGCAGTGATGCTGCATCTTGAAGTGTTGGAAGAACCTCCGATGGAGTAATGCAAGGTCGTACTAAGAGGAAAACAACTCTAACTGTGAGACTTCTATTTTTTTCTAATTGAAGAGTTTGAGTAGCAATCCTCATAATTTTATCTTCTTCATCACATATAAAGTACAATAATGTTCGTAAAGTATATTATAAATCTAGCTGGTATATATATAGATCTAGATAATATAGATATAAATATATATAAGATATAGTCTTAGATATAGTGGTAAGAAGTATAATATTTATCGTAAATAGGGTCAACAACAGTTGGAAAAATTCACACAATCAAGCATGGTGAAAGTGTAAAATCAATGAAATAACAAAAAACAGCACACGATATTTTAACATGAAAACCCTCTCTCAATTAGAGAGAAAAATCGCGGGACCCAACGGGTGCCTCAATGTATTATGAAATTAAGGATTACAATCTCTAATTATAACCCCCTAACCCCGTAAAATCATCATCAGCATCATTGTGACTATTGCATGGTAAGTCACCGACTCTCTCCAAGTGTAATTGTTGTACAGCAAGTCATCGACCTTCCTTAATAAAGCTTCTGCACGGTGAGCCACCAACCCTCTTCAAGTGTAACTGCTACACAGCGAGTCACCAACCCTCCTCAATATAGCTTCTGCACGGTGAGCCACCACCCCTTTTAAAGTGTAACTACTACACGGCGAGCCACTAACTCTCTCAAAGTGTGATTATTACACGGTGAGTCACCAACCCTCATCAATTTGTAGCTTCTTCATGGCGAACCACCAACCCTCCAAAAGGTAGCTTTGGAAAGAGGAAGCTACAAAAACTCTCATAAGCTCTCAATCATAAAACCTCTTGATTCATCTCTCCTCTTGCCTAGGGTACCTTTTTACAAATCCTTTATTCTTTGCATCTTTTTCTCTCTCTTTTTTTCATGCCTTTCAAACATAACCATCAACCTCTATTTATAAGTGAATTACCTAATCATAATAGCAATCAAATCTCAATTTGATTGGGTAGCTAAATCATATCAAATATTCTCCCAAATCATATCTAAATCAAATTTAACTAATCATAATAGCAATCAAATCTTAATAAGATTAAGTAATTAAATCATATCAAATATTCTTCCAAATTATATCTAAATCAAATCAGATTAATATTAATTTTGAGATAAATAATATCCTAACAATACATCGGCAGGGGGAAAGGTGAGCCAAAGATTTCATGCATTGGGGTGAGAAACATTAACCACTACACTAACTAATCTCACTCTATTAAAAACTAGGATTATTTGAACCAAAAGTTTTTGTACTTTTGTAATTGTGTCAAATTATTTCTTGTACTTTTAATTATGTCAATTTAGTCCTTTTATAATCTATATTGTTTCTCACTGACAACCCTTAAAAGGAAACCCCCCCCCCCCCCCCAACGGTAACATCTCCCTCCCCGTCCCCCACCGCCACCATCTCCCATCACCCACTAACGCCCACCACCGCCACCGCCACCATCTGCCACTGCCACCTCCACTCCACAGCCACCGCTCCGCCACAGTCAATCTCTCTCTCCCAACCCATTTCTCTCTCTCTAGCCCATCACTGTACCCTCCCACCACCCATCGCCGTCGCGGCCACTCCATCTCACCATCATTGCCTCTGCCACCCATTTCCCTATCTCTCCACCCCATCTCTCGTTCTCTCTCTCTCTCTCTCTTTCTCCCCATTCCATTTCAAATTTGTCCTTAAATAAACACTCCGTTCTCTCTCCTGCCCTGCTGCTCAACACCCCACCCCAGCCGCCTGTGGCTGCGCATGCAGAGGTGCTACTAGTCTCCGGTGACAGCCTTGATAGTACCGACCTTCGATCTTCACACTGGTGCCAACATTCTCTCTCTCTCTCTTTTTTATGTAAAAGCTACTCTTGGTTGGGCTTGTGCTGTGCTGTTACTATTGTAATGCCAATCCTAAATGAGACGGGATCCATCTTTATTGATAGCCTACCTGAGAGAATGACAAATTCATGGCTCAGAGCGGTGTTTCGTGACTTTAGGTAGATTTATGACACTTTTGTTCCCTAGAAACAAAAAGTAAGGTCAAGGCTCTCCAATAGCTTTGTTAGATTCCATGTTATAAGTGAAGTTTCCAAGGCTATTGCAAGCATGAATGGAAGACTGGTTGCAGGTTTCATGATCATAGTTGGCTGGGCAAAGTCGAGTAGAAGGGTATCTCCTACACCTCACTTGGGACTGGCCTCTTTCAAATTCTCTCTAAGGGTCCGTTGATTCTGAAGCCAACCTTGCTCGGGTTGGTGCTCCCCCTAGAACTTGAATTGGGGCTTCCATGATTCTGTCCAGTTACAAGATGGTCGTGGTACATTCAAGTGAGCATGTGGAAGATTGGCTCAACAGGTCAATTATTGCCCAATCTTTTATGGAGGATACTCTTGATAGTGTTCTCACGTTTATAACTGAGAATAACCCTATGGGTTTGGCCCCTCCCCGGTTAAGCCCTAGCTCTTTGATTTTGACGTGTGACTCGCCTAAAACCTTGGAGTCATATCTCGGGCCTCCAAAACAGGTGCTGCTTCACAAGTTCAAGTCTGTGGCTAGATACTCAAGTCAGATTCTAGGGTCACTACATAGAAGAGTTTGGATTGAAGTCCACGGGTTGCCAGTCCAGTGTTGGTCGAAGGATAGCTTCATAGATTTTGCCAATTTATGGGGCAAGTTTATCCGAATCGATTCCAGAACATCAGGGATAAAGTGTGTTGATGTTGCAAGGGTACTTTTTGAAACATACTCCCCTTCACTGAGTCATCAATTCGTCTAAGTACAGTTCAATGGGGGAACCCGCCTAGTTTTGGTCAAAGAGGGTAATTCTGAATTGATCCCAAATTGCTCCCCGGGGTTAATCATTCAAGCCGCCTCTGCTAGGCTCTCTCGGGAGATGGCCTCATCTCCTTAATATGGTATTGTCACCAGAACATGCTCCACTCAGGAATCCTGCCCTCTTGTTGGTCCTTCCACACTTGAGTTTCCGTTAGCTGGCTCGAATGGTTGTCAGGCTTCCTTGGGTCCATGTTCAAGTTTGGCCACTATTGTCGTGAGGTGTGTGGGGCATGATAGGGGCCAGTTTGACCTTCTCCTTGGTGGAAAGCTAATTGGGAGATGGATCTCAGATCCTTTATGCCTATACTTGGCCACTCTATCTACCTTTCTGCAGTCAAATTCCCAACTTCCAGTTTTGACGTCTTAGTCTCCTCTTGCCTTACCGTGGATTAACTTCAGCCTAGATGACGCAAAGAGGCCCCAAGGCCCTTTTTCTACTTTTGCTAACTAGGTTCAGGCTCGGGATGATGGTAGTGATAATGATTATGAGTCTTCTGGGCCTGAGTACCCACCAGGTTTTGAACCACCTCCAGTAGTGAGGCCATTTGTTGCTGAATCAAGTGACAAAGGGAAGCATAGAAGGAAGAGTGTTCCAAGCCATCAGGCTTCTAGCTTTGTGTAGTCAAAGAAAAGCCAAAGAGCTCAGAAGCGTAAATTGAAACAGCAAGCAAAGCGGCACTGGCAGAATTCATTAAGGTATGTCTCCAAGGAGCAGTGCGAAGAAGCTGACCAAGCCCTCTGGCAAACAAAAAACGGGGAAGTTCATAAGAAAGGGTGACAATGCCAAGGATGTTGGTAAGCTTTCTATTGCGAAGCGTAGATGGGAGTATGGGAAAAGGCTCAGTTTGGCATATGATGGAGACGAATTAGATATGATTGAGCTTTTTGCAAGTATGGAGCAGCGTTATTTGGTTAGTCCCCCTGTCAATTTCTCTTCTGCTCTATCGGTTCGTCGTCTTCCTATGCTCTGAGCCCATTGCTCTCAGTGCTGATTTAGCCATGTGGTGCCTGTTTTTGTTTTATTTTTTATTATTATTTTTTGGCCCTGCTTTCAAAATTTTTTGGGTTCTCTTATGCCTCGCTTGGGCGAGTTGCCTGTTTCATTTCGCAATTATGTCACTAATTATCGAAAAAAATCTATATTGTTTCAATTTAGTTATTTTATCAAATTTAAGTTAAGTTGTGCACGTATTTTCTAGCAGCGTAATCATGTAGATGCAAGTAACCCACTACAAATCCACTCATTGACTCTATTTAACCCAATTCATGGTCAATCATTAAAAAATTTCGTTAACAACTTAGCATAAATTTTACACAAATGATCAAATTGACATAATATCAAATGTATAGGGACTAAACTGAAACAATGAGCAAAGTATAGGGACATTTGGTGTTAATAACCCTAAAATTTATATATGTCATTGACTTAACTTCAATTTTACTATATGTCTAAATAGACATAAAGTAGACTATATAAGGATTAAACTAACGCAACTAAATGTAAAAGAAGTGAATTAATTCAATGAACAAAGTATATTGTTTCTTTGAGGCGTAAATTACCCTAGAATTTGACACATGGAATTTAAATTGAACTATGAAATTGCTATTCCAATTTTTTTGGACCTAGAATTAGAATGGAGTTGAAATTACATTGTTTGGCTAAACAAAGAACTAAAATTTGAAACGGTAATTACATAACTAATTGTCTGGAATTTTGAGTCAATCGAATTAGATCATTTTGGATTTTGGGTCAACTATGGTCGGGTTTGGGTTGGATTGGATCATTTTAATTTTGAGTCATTTTGAGTTCCGGGTGACGTGGGTCTGGTTTTAATTGGATCAAATCATATACTGCTCAAGTCATACTGGATTTTGGGTTAATTTGATGGGTTTATTCTAGGATTCAGGTTAGTACAGGGTGGGTTTGAGTTGGTTACGATGATTTAGGGCTCGAGCTATCTTGGTTTCTCATGGATTAGGTTGTGTCGTTTACAATTCCATGTTACCTGTGCCTTAGTAAAATTTAGGTCAAACTGAATCATGTTACATCATGCTTTATTCTAATCATCTTTGGGTTTTGAGTCATTATGTAGGGTTATCTCGATTTTGGATCAACTCGATTGGCTCACATTCAAGTCAAACTCGAGTTAGATAGGATCATAGCAATTTTGAGTCATATTAGATTTTAGTTCTATCACTTTGGGTATATCTATTTGAGATAGATTGGGTTAGGTTCTAGTTTGGTTAGATCAATTTAAGTTCGAGCTATTGAAGTAGGGTTATTTTGAGTTTCAGGTCAGGTTGGGTTAGGTGTTTCGGTCTCAAGTCATCTTATGTCAGGTTGATTGAGTTGGATCATTTTTTGATTCAGGTCAGTAGAGTTAATATAAAATTGCACTTCTGTTCTCCAATCCCAAAAATTAAAATGTATGATTTGCGGCTAAATCTCAATTCCACGGAATTAGATAGTGACATTGTAACTCCAATTTTAATAGGTGAACCGAATGATATAATTGAAATTCTAAACCCCAATTTTAATTTTAGTCTCCATCTTAGACACCAATTCCATACACCAAATCGGAAGTAATTCTTTAGTCCCATAAAAAGTATGTGTAAATTAGACTCCTTAAGTATTTAGTCAAAGAATTTGATGATCATGTTCACTCTTTTTGATGCGGAAACCTTATTATTTTTTCATTGTTAAAAAGGTGGTGTGTCTCCCATGTTCACCTAGTCAATATTTTATAGTGTATTTTTTCACGTCAACGTATATTTTCTTAATGGAAATCAATTCCATGTGGCGCATGAAAATCTTTATTTTATTTCACATTAGCTGGCAACGTTAATATTATAGTTATGTTAATATAAAATAGGACTCAAAACTTTATTAGTTGTAAAGTTGAATATAAGACATTTTGTCACACGTCTGTCTTGTCCTAACAAAGATGTTTTCGAATGCTAAGTAACACAACAAATAGTAACAGAAATACTTGTTGTTAAAACGAGTTCGATAGCAAGCAGTCAGTAAATCTCATTTGCAATGTTAATGAATCTACAATATGCATGTATCACCCTTCTGAAATTTTTCCCACATTAAATAAGATACGACCAAACCTATGAACTTAATGTGTGAACTAAAAAGTTTGATCAAACTTATTGGTTGGAATTAAAACCTTAACTTGACATACATGTTTGATTGTTGGGAAAATAGCTCAAATGGATAACTAAACAAGCAACCATGAGACCTGGCGGCTAACTGGAGATGGGGGTAGAATAAAACTTAAACTGACTCTAAGAGGAACTTCAACAGGTAGGCTTGAAATTGAATGCTATAGACTTCTAATTTAAGAAAATAAACTAGAGACAAGTTAATTAAACAGAAGAACAAATAAAAAAAAATTTGAGAGGAAATATCAAAATGAAGAAAGTTGCCACACCGTAGAATTCATAACTGCCCTAAGTCATTTATGGCCCCTGCAATGGTGCAAGCATGATCGTCAGGCGCTTCGACTCCTAGGGTTAACACGACACCTAAAAAAGGAGTATACTCTTGAGTGATGGTTGAAGTACGCTCCAACTTGCTCAGTAATAGAAAATGAAGAAAAATTATGAAGAGAAGTAAACAGATGAAGGAGAGTGTGTTTTTTCCATGTGCCAATCAGTGCTTCATTGCATTGAATTTATAGGCAAAAAATCTTCCGGTACAAACGATCCGTTGGTTATGGGCAAATAATTTGGTCTCAATGTGCAGAGTTGGCCAATATGGAGGAGTAAAGAATTCGGTCTCAGTTAATGAAAGAACGGATATGGAGAGAGTACACGGTTATAAGGTCAAAACACGTATCAGCGCAAACCCGAGTAAAAGACAATTCTTCGAGCAAGCATGCTCAAGGTTGTCCAGGGATGACAACTCAAGCTCGAACTTGCCCCGAGTTCGATTTCGACAACTAAAAACATGATGGCCAAAAAAATAAAAGTATGCATCAAAAAAAGTCCACAACGCAACCCGACACGTTGGGGCAAGGCGAGCGCATGCACGTGTGGCCCACCATACCAACTCTTGGTCTACAAGACTTTACAAAATCCAAGGAGAATGGATTATTTATAGAGGCTTTCCGACCTCAAAACTTTCTATAGGATGAAAGATTTACTACAATTTAAAACAAAATTGAAGCACATATACCCCAAACTCTAGCATCGACATGATATTGAATCTTATTCTTGAACTTCTATTAGCTATTGATCGGCCACTTAAGATATGTGTTTTTGACATGTTGGAATTTGGGGATAGTAATTGTTCGAAGTGGGGGGTAGTATGTTTTCATTTTATTGTCTTGAGAAAAACACTCCAATCCCACATAGAAAATCTAGAGGAGGGAAGCCTAATTTATATACCCCCTTGTTATTGTACTTTGTAATGTCTTGTGGACCTAGAGTGGGCTCAGTGGAATTTGTTGAGCTGTCAAGGTGAGGACTTTTCCAAACTCGGACTTTTATTTTTACAACCATTGTTTTTGTTTAAGTTGTCATAAAACAAAAACAGAGTGAGTCTTTGTCTTGGGTAGTGCTTAAGCTTGAGTTGTCCATCTTGAGTGGACCTCGAAGGTGTTGCCTCGAAGTTCTATCTTATGTCCAGTCTCGAGGCTCGAGGTGACAAGCTCGAGCTCATGCATGTGTTTTGACCACGTCAATTCCCGCTCTTTTCTTAAGCTGTTTTGTCCGTAACTAAAGCTAGATTTTTAGGCTCTCCCTTATCCTCCATTTCCTTGTTTTAGGCACATTGTGTGGCATGATCTTTTCCTTAACATCCAAGTAGTTTATAGATAAATATTGATCCTTAGGGTTTTGCTAAATATACAATTTCACGCAATTTTACACAAAAATTTAATCTTACTTCTTTACAGATTTCCTTCTTAAAATCGCGTTCGCTTCTCTCCTCCATTACTAAGCAAGTTGGGGCGTACTCTAACCTATCTCCCTGGAGTACACTGTTGAGGTTGGTGTCGTCTTAACCTTTGGTGTTGGAGTGCCATTCATCCCATTGTACCTTTGTGGGGGCATAAACAACTTAGGGCAGTGGATTCTCCGCAGCACGGCAATTTCTTTTGTCAATTATTTCCCTTATGTTATTTTTGTTTAAAGTCATTCATTCATTGCTTGTAATCTCGAGTTCACTTTAATTGTAATAAAGAGTTGTATTTTGATCGGTTATTCACCCAATTTACACCATATCATAAAATGTGTTTGGCGTGGTAGTCGCAATTGTGGTTGAGAAAAGCCCTTTCTCAATTAATTTCCTGAGGAAGTTGAGAAGATATGTTTCTTGTAAAAGTGCTTTTAAAAAAGTAAATGTTGAAGTAAAATACAAATTTGTCCAAAAATGACTGGTTGGTAGCCTCATTCATCTGGTGGTCAAAGAAGTTGGCCTCTCCTAGGAGGGATCCCAAAGCTTTTGTTGGTGCCAGACTAGATCCTCCAGTTTTGTAGTTTAGTGAATTCCTGAGAAATGTAAGGGAAACAATGTCGCGTTAGTATTCCCTCAAGGTTCTAAGATTTGAAGAAGGCTTGCTTATCTCGTCAAGGGATTCTTGATGAATCATAAAAGTGAGACTTTTGATGCTTATAGGTCCTTAAAGGAATATGCAATATTACTCCGAGCCTGCATTAGATTTCTTAAGAAATTCTTTAAGGATCAAAAAAGGCAAGGTGTATGATTTGGCTGGTGGTAACTCTAGGATATGAGAAGAGTTGCCCATGAATGCTTTGTAAACCACTGTGATATAGACTTACGCCACCAAGCGGAGTTGCCTTGCATTAACATGGTAGCAGGTAAAACAATCACTTCAATAATTGAGCATGAATACTGCCCACATTGGGGATGTTAAAAGGTTGTGCACCCGATCCATGTGCCATGAGGGGTTGTCCACCCAATTCGCATGGAGGAAAGTCTCTGCTGGCATGTGGCTCTTTGAAGAAATATTCATGGGCAGTATTGGGTGGCAAACTAGAGGGCGCATGAGTTTCGTGTAGTAAAACGGGTGGCAAACTAGAGGGCGCACGGTTTACTGGTTTCAAACATCCAAGAAATATTCTCCTTGATGGTCCTAAGGTTAATAGGGCTCTGAAGCCTATTGGAGACCATTGAAACATCTAGGTACTATTTGGCAAGGGAATTGGAACAATAGCTAAAAAGGGGTTGTTTACACCCTAAATTAAAGGGAGTTGGAACAACGCCTTTTTGAGCAAAGCTCCATGCACTTATCAAGTGTGGTCCACCTTGAGGAAACTGAGGCCTCTAGATGCTGGGATAATGGCATCTCGAGCCTGGTTGCTGGAGAAGTTTAAAACCCTGGCAAGGGCATTAGCCACTCGAGGCTCAAGAAGGTTGAGGGGTTAAACGAGCTCGAGCTAAAGGGACTTCCTAGAATGCTACAAGACAGGTGGTTTCCAAGCTCGAGACAGATACTTGGAGTGCAATTTTAGATGCGTGGGCATCAAGCTTATACAACAGAACATGGGGCATCTATAAGGGACTCTAGCTAAAAAGGCATACGTAGGTAATTTACTTTATATTTACATATTTTATTCTTCATTTCGGTGACATATTTGGCTTTTACATGTGTGTTTTGGTTGTAATTTAGGTACATGCCAGCTTAGAATGCAACGGAGCAAATAAAGGTCGAAAAGTGGCAGAATCAAGCATAATCGAGGCATAATTGAAGACTACCTTGATAAACCTAACCACGTGTGCAAAAGAAGTACCATCGGGTCAAGATTCGGTCAAAAAGAGTCTTTCCTTGGGCGCTTGGATCGATTGACCATGCATTTTGGCAATTGGTCAAGCTTAAAATGAGCAAGAGGTTAAAAGAAGAGTATTTATGACCCAATAATTTGAAAATCTACTAAAAAAAAACCACTAGGGTCAAGTAGATCGCTTTGAGAGCTTCGATATGGTATATAATTTGGCTCGTAACTCTATACAGATCAAAAGTTACGTGCATTTTAAATTAACTACGCAAGCTGTCGAGGGTAGCCGATCGATCGAGGGGCGTCTGGACGAACCCTAAATGACACCCCACCTATAAATATAGAGGGAGAGGCCTATTTTCCCATCTTTTTTCCATGCCTCCTCTCCTCTTCTCCTTCCCGAAGCCGCTACGAGATCCAAGGGGTTCTCAAACACCGAAACGCGGGTGGTTGGAGTATTGGAGTCAATTGAAGGAGTCTTCAAGTCCTTAGTTTTTATTTATTATTTTGTCTTTTTTAGATTTGAATGATGTGTAAAACTCCTATGGAGGAGTAGACTTCTAGTTTAGGGATGAAGGGCGAGTAGCCACCCATATCTCAGATTTATATTATGCTTTTGACAATGGATTTATATTATGTTATATATACACCCTTATGGGAAATTTATGATTTTGTTTGGTGTTTCTTTGTGTGTGCTTGTAGCCATGTTGAGATTTCCAAATCATTAGCGTTGGTCTACTAGCTTGTAGTCTAAACATAACATAACTGATTTTCACACGTGATTAGGATTAAGGTTGTACTCAACCTTAAACACAATCTATTGTACAAATTAATATCTAATTAGGAGCCCCAAAGGAAATTGTCAGTGCTATTGAAATAATTCATGCTACATCTATGGTGATACGATGGGTTATGCCCTTAGACTAGTTCATTGCCCTAAACCCTAACTTAAGTATTAATTTAGGTTTAATATTGAATTAGGAACAAGAAAGGAATTAAGTAGTGCTAATGAGATAACCGATGCTACATGTGGGGTGATATGATAGGTTATGCCTTTAGACTAGTTTATTATCCTAAGCCCTAATTTAAATATTAACCCAGGCTTAATGCTTGTAGCCTAAGTCGCCTAAATCATTGTTATAGTAGAATATAATGAGGGGATACTAGTAAAGTTATCCTGAATTCATTCCCTGAACTAACCTTAATTGAATTGGCAACTTTAGTTTATATTTAGTTTTATTAATTTAGTTAACAAATTCAAATCAACAAGACCCCGATTTCAACCACTCATTAGTCACTAAATCTGACTTAACTCCGATTCCCTATGGATACGATCCATATACCCGATTTAGTTACGACGATCTCGTATGCTTGTGAGTAGATGGTTTTTAAAAACAACCTCTAAGATCACATCAATAGGCTTCTAGAAAGATGCTCGAGCACACCAAATCAGGGGCATGTTCACGGATCATTCACTCACCAAAGGAGTTCGGTGGCCTACATGGGAAGAAAATGCTGGGAAATAGGGGGCAACTATTTTTTTTTTTCCCCCTATAAATAAGAGACATTATTGTAGTTGTAAAGTATCCAACACCAACCATACAAAACTTATTCAAGTTTTTCTACAGTATACTTGTGCTTTTTACTTAGGAGTAGCATAACTTAACTTAGCTTAGTATAGCGTCGATCTTACTGTACTTGCTTCTTCAGTAATATAGTGCTTCGGGCTTTGGGTATGAACTCTTCATTTTAATTTATTCCCAAAATCGACAAGTTAAGAATTGAGGCTTTAGTTTAAGAATTGAATGGCCAAGGCTTGACCTTAATTGCCTTGGTCTTAATACTATTGTCATTATTTAATAAGTCAAGTGAACTTAGGTTTGCACCATTGTTTAAGGGGTTTGATGACCAAACCTTCACCTTAATTGCATTGGTCCTCTTCCAGTGACCCAAATACGGTTTGCTCCACCTAAATCTTGTCAGTCTTTAACTCATTCAAGTTATTATAAGTCAAGGGTGCAAGGCCTAAAAATCTTAGTGACTTAGGCTTATAATTGGACTATTGAGCTCTTGAGTTTGTCTCTACTCCAGCTCTTGATTTTTAAGTGTATGAAGAAAGGTGTCTATGGGCCTTGCTCTATCACTGTAACTGCCACTTAAGTTAGGTCCATATCCCTTTAATTTTCAATCATTTTATATCAAAAAATCAACAAAAAATATAAAACTTCTCTTTAATGGAGCATAAACAAAATCCACGTATTAAACAAACGAAGTTAGATTCACCAACATATCACCTTCTTTTCTCAGAAAACGATGAGTGGTTGAGCTCAAAGACGTGCGGTCTAAATTTAGGCTCACTTTCTAGTTGCGATGAGCCCCTTTTGCACGTTTGTTTACATTTGTATTTACGGCAACCACATCACACTACTAACAAACAAATAAAGCAAACACCATGTCTCCCATCTCTTTATAATTGCCTCGAGTTGGAGTGCCTTGTTAGGATATTAGTTATCTTTAAATTAATATTGATTTGATATGATTTAGATTTGATTATAGTGATATTTGATATGATTCAGTTACCCAATCTAATTGAGATCTGAATACGATTATGATTAGGTAACTCAATTATAAATAGGGGTTAAGGGTTGATGATTGAGGCGGGTGAAAAAAAAGAGAGGAAAAATATGGGGGCTTAAGGATTTTGCAAAGGGATGCCCAAGGAGATACAAGATCAGGGGAAAAGATGTTTTGATTGAGAGATATGTGATTGAGAGATGAGCGAGTTTCCGTAACTTCCTCTTTTCAAAAAAACGTTAAAAAGGGTTGGCCTTCGCCATGCAGAAGCTACATTGAGGAGAGTTGGTGATTCACCATGCTGCAATTACATTGTGGGAGGGTTAGTGACTCACCGTGCCGTAGCTACATTGTAAGATGGTTGGTGATTTATCGTGCAATAGTCACATTAATGATGATGATTGATGATTGATGTTCATGATTGTATATAAGGTTTGGGGCTATAATTAGATATTGTAGATCTAGATTTCATAGTGGATGAGACACTCATTTGGATCTCATGGTTTTTTCCTGTAGTATAGAGACGGTTTTCACATAAATCTTGGTGCTATTGTTTAATGTTTACGTTGTTTTTTGCTTTCGTTGTGCTTAATTGTGTGAATTTTTCCAACATGTCTGTCCATTTGCAATGTAACAAATATCGACCTTTCGTTTGCGTTTCTAACCTTCAACAACATCTCTAATAACTGCCTCGAGCGCTTGCTTTCCTTGAGCTATCTCTAACATGTCAGTTTTGCTGGGTAAACATTGAATATATAGTAATCTAAACAAAAAATTTTCAATAAATTATTTAGCCTAACTTACTATTTAATAATAAACGATTATAAGTAACTATAATAAATTATGTATTTTATACCACACATATTTTCAAAAATAAAGAAACATAATCCATGTTTTAACATTGGTGTAAAGAATAATCATTTCACATCTAATAACACTTTTAATAATAATTCTCAAAAGAAAAAGCATCAGCAAAATCTTTCCCATCGTACAACACTTCTATGTATGGTATAACTATTAGCTACGAGCCTACAACTATAATATTTCTCAATAATACAAGGACCTAGTCTCTAGTTGCCTCAATCAGTTTCCACTATTTTCAATCTTTTTGCTCTTATTTCTATACAAAATGGGGGAATTTCTGTAGGTCATAAGTAAAACATGATAACATCATGGTTATTATATACTTGAATTTTAGCATAAATTATATGCTTGAAAGTACTACTATAACAACAATTTCAACGTGCCCTCGGTGAATAAATTTTCTGGATCCGCCACTAATTGCATACAGACTAAATTAATATAATAGCAAAAGTATGGGGGCTAATCAAGTAAAAAATTCCTTATATTTATTTTAGAATTTCATACTCTAAGATAAATAACCTATCTTTTGAGATAAATAGTATGTTACTGATGTGCTTAATTTTTACAAATTTTGTTTCCCATTCCTGCCATATATTTGGCCTCTACATGTGTGTTTGATTGTTATTTAGGTACATTTTCCATGTGGAACACATCAGAGCGGATGAAAGAAGAATTCCGGCAAAATCATGCATATTTGAAGACTAATTGGAGAAACCCAACCACTTGTGCAAAAGAAAGACCCATTTGGTCATAATTCGATGAACCGGGTACATCCCACAGCGTTTCGGTGCTTAATCGAGAAAAGGGGCTCGGAGAACCGATCGATCAGCAGCTAGTCGTTAGAGAAACTAACCGAGAGCCTACCGATCGATCAGCCAAAAGCACTGATGGATTGAGAGCTTTGCATGAGCTCACCGATCGATCGGTGCTTTTAGCTGATCTATCGGGCCTAATTCCAGATCGATCGGGAGGGTTCCATATGGAATCCTAACCGCCCCTGCGCCTATAAATAGAGAAGGGGAGGTCGGCCTTTTCTACGCTTTTTCTTGTCCACACGTCCTCCCCTTCCTCTCAAACCCGAAGCCACTACGAGATCTACAGGTTCTCGAAAGCTGAAGCGTAAATGGTTGGAATACTAGGAGAATTCAGGCATAAATTAGCATCAACACGAAGATTGAGGGAGTTTATTCTTTTGTTTATTTTTACCCATAGTGTCTTCTTTTCTTTAAGTTTTATGATGTGTAAAACTCCCATGGAGAAATAAACTTTCGTAGTTTAGAGATGAAGGGCGGGTAACCATCCGTATCCCAGATTTATATTATACTTTTGACGATTGGTTTAGTTATGTTATATTCACACCCCTGTGGGGAGTTCTTCATGATTGTTGGATATTTTTGTATGTGTGCTTGTAGCCATGACTAGGTCTCCAACTTTACAGCGATTAGTCTTGTGCTTGTAGCCTAGACCATAACATAACAGGAATTCACGCGTGGTCAGGGTTGAGGTTGTACCCAACCCTGAACCCAATCTTATATATATATTATTATTGAATTAGGAGTAACAAAGGAATTAAGTAGTGCTAATGAGATAACCTATGCTACATCTAGGGTGCTAAGATAGGTTATGCCTTTAGACTAGTTCATTACCTTAAGCCCTAATTTATATATTAACCCAGGTTTAGAGCTTATAGCCTAAGTCTTTCAAATCATCGTCCTCAGTAAAATATAATGACGGGATACGTGTTAAGCTACCCTAAATTCACTCCCTAAACTAACCTCAATTGAATTGTCACATTTGCTTTATGTTCAGTTTTATTAATCTAGCTAGCAATTTATTCAAACAACAAAAACCCAAAAATTCAAACCGCTCGTCAATCAATAAGTCTAACTTAACACGGTTCCCTGTGGATACAACCCATATACCCGACAAAGCTACGACGATCTCGTACGCTTGGGAGTAGATAGTTTTAAAACACACTTTAAAATCACATCAAGTTTTTGGCGCCATTGCCGGGGAATCGATTTGCTAAGTTTGAATTTAAGATTAACGAACTTTGTTTTGTTTGCTCTTTGTTTATTGCTTTGAGTTATTTTTCAAAGTCTTTCTTTTGCTTGAGTCATTAGTCGAGGTCAGTGTGGATTCATCCCAGCTTCGATATTGCATGCACGGTAGATGTTTGCTCGATCCTAAATTGTTACCTTCCATCCCCAAAATTGAGCAGACTTTGTCTACCATGAGGCGATTAGAAGCGAGAGAGAGTACACAACGAACCATGGCTAATACGAACCACGTACGATTGGGGATCACTTCATTCCATAAACATACATTGCACCTGCCGGAGTTGAGCAGGTAATGCCAACTTCGAACTTAAACCTGGGATTATCAACATGCTTCCCACATTCTATGGGAAGCCAATTGAGAGTCCATACGAGCACCTTGACGCATTCCTCGAAATATGTGAAACCTGTCATTATCAAGGTGTCTCGAATGATGCAATTAGACTACGTCTTTTTCCGTTCTCGTTAAAAGACGTAGCTAAGAGGTGGTTTCAGTCCCTACCTAGGGGTGAAATCACCACTTGGAATGACCTTCAACAGCGCTTCCTGGTCAAGTTTTTCCCTAAAGCCAAAACGATGGTTATTAGGCGCGCTATAAATAGTTTTGAACAAAAAAACCAGGAGCAGTTTCACGAGTGTTGGGATAGGTTCAAGGAACTTCTTAGAAGCTGTCTCTACCATGGGTCACGCAAGTGGGCTCTTGTCCAAAACTTCTATGATGGTCTTAGTGCGTCAAACAAGCAAATGGTAAATGCTTCATGCGAGGGAGCATTTAACCAGCAAGGTGAGGACGACGCCTGGACCTTTTTCGAGCACCTCAATGAACATTCCCTCGACCAAGCCTCTTCTGCGAGGGTGGTTAGGGGAAACACGTGTGGTGTCTACGCTGTAGCACCCCAAGATGATGTTAATTTAAGACTAGATGCATTTGGTAGAAAGATGGATAAGATGATGAGTCTAAATGCAAATCCCACTAATGTGCATCCAGTTAATGCAACCGAATCATTATCTGAGGGTATTACTCCGTGCAGGACCAGACTTATTCAACACAGGAGTACTCGAGGAACAACAATCCATACTCGCAGACCTACAATCCAGGGTGGCGCAACCATCCCAATTTCTCATGGAAGCAGAACAAAAATCAAAACCCAGCCATGAGATAACCAGCACCAAGATTTGCAGGTAAGGCACACCCTCCTAGTTTCCATGGAGGGCAAAGGTATGGCTCTTCATCTCACCCTCCAATTCCTAATGCTAATCCACCACCCTAACCTCCGAGCTACACTCCTCAGTTTGAGGAACGTATGCTTCACCTTATGGAGGAAAACCAACAGTTGGTCCACTCTCATTCACAGTCGATTTCTAAGTTAGAGAACCAACTAGGACAGTTAGCTTAGGCCATGAACAGGAGAGAGGAAGGGAGCTTATCCTCCCAACCTCTAGCTAATCCCAGGGGAGCAACTAATCCTAACCATAGCCAGGTCACTCGTGAGCAGGCTAAGGTTGTCACAGCCACAGGTGACGATGATTTGAGAGAAGTAGAGATAGAAGTTGAGTAGGAGGATGGGACTCCACACCCCATTGCTAATAAAGATGAAGTGCCTACACCTTCACTAGGCTCACCTCCCGAGCCGATTGTTCCTTTTCCTACAGCCCTTTTAGGACCGAAAGGGAAGGACGACCCGAAGAGAGATGAGTTACTGAACTTGTTTAAGGACATCAAGATTAACCAGCCACTGATTGACGCCATTAAACACGTCCCCGTGTATGCTAAATTTCTTAAGAACCTATGCGCTAGAAAGAAGAGAGCGTAAGCTCATGTCCCTAGGAATGTCCGACTCACTGAAAAAGTGAGCACCATCTTAATGTCAGGCATCCCACCTAAGTGTAGAGATCCAGGAGCTTTTACAGTCCCGTGCGTCATAGGAGAGAGCTATACGAGTCGGGCTCTTTTGGATTTGAGGGCAAGAGTGAACCTCATCCCATACTCAATTTTTCAGGAATTGGGGATGGGAGATCTCAAACCAACTAGTGTTACCCTGCAGTTGGCGGATATATCAGAGCGTTTACCTAAAGGTATGTTGGAAGACGTTCTTGTCAAAGTTGATAAGTTCATCTTCCCCTTCAATTTTATCGTGTTAGACATGCATCCTACCCCTCATTAGAGGAACCACATCCCTGTCATTTTAGGACAACCGTTCTTGGCAACGACCGATTGCTATCATTCATTGTCGAACTGGGGTGTTAAAAGTGTCATTTGGGAATCTTAAGGTTAAACTGAATGTGTCAAACGCTACTAAGCTCCCTTTTAATGAGGATGACCTTCATTGTTTCATGGTTGATGCTATTGATTCTTTGGTTGAGTCAGTGTCTTCTGACTTAATCAAAGAAGACGAATTGTCTGATTCACTCACTTTTGCTGATTTTGATGTGAGTACTGATGCTGATGATTTGCTTGACATGTAAGAGCTAATGAGAATTGAGGCTAGGGGTCCGATGTTTGAACCCCTAACTGGCCTACTTAGTGAACCTGCTAAACCATCTATTGAGTGTCCACCGATGTTGGAGCTCAAACCTCTCCCGACCACCCTAAAATATGAATTTTTAGGACAAAATGACACCCTTCCAGTGATTATCGCGTCTAACCTAACTAAGACTCAGGAATCTAGGTTGTTAGTTGTCCTACAAAACCACAAACGAGCCATAGGGTGGTCGATTGCGGATATGAAAGGAATTAACCCCTCTGTGTGTATGCATAGAATACATTTTAAGGACAACATTAAGCCTTCTAGGCAAATGCAAAGGAGACTTAACCCTAACATGAGGGAGGTAGTTAAGAAATAGGTCATGAAATTGCTAGATGCGGGTATTATATACCTTATCTCTGATAGCCCCTGGGTCAGTCCGGTTCAGGTGGTTCCTAAGAAGTCAGGAATCACGATCGTTGCAAATGCCCAAGGTGAATTGGTCCCTACGCGAGCTACTACAGGGTGGAGAGTGTGCATAGATTATCGTAAGTTGAACTCTATAACGCGCAAGGACCATTTCCCCTTACCCGTTTTGGACCAGATCCTAGATAAAGTAGCAGGTCAAGCGTACTATTATTTTTTGGATGGCTACTCAGGGTATAATCAAGTCCCGGTTCACCCTGAGGACCAAGAGAAAACAATGTTTACTTATCCCTTTGGTACGTTTGCATACCGAAGGATGCCCTTCGGTCTGTGCAATGCACGTGCTACATTCCAGCGGTGCATGATGTCCATTTTTTAGGACATGTTGGACCACTACCTAGAAGTGTTTATGGATGATTTTTCTGTGTTTGGATCATCTTTTTATGAATGCTTATCTCACTTAGATCTTGTGTTGCAGCTCTGTGAGGAGTACAATTTGGTACTTAGTTGGGAGAAGAGCCATTTTATGGTTCGCAGGTCATAGTTTTAGGACATGTAGTATCTAAAGAGGGTATTACTATAGATAAGAAAAGGGTGGACTTAATTGCCAACCTCCCTTCACCAACCTCGGTGAAGGAAGTTCGATATTTCCTTGGCCACGCTAGATTCTACAAGTGTTTCATTGCCAACTTCAGTAAAATTGCTAAACCGTTATCAAATTTGCTTGCTAATGATGTACCTTTCCTTTTTTATAATGATTGTTTAGCAGCCTTTATTGAGTTGAAAACTTTATTGTCTACAGCTCCCATTATTCAATCTCCTAACTACTCGTTACCTTTTGAGATTGTGTGTGACGTATATAATTATGCTGTAGGAGCCGTGCTCGGTCAACGGAAGGATCATAAACCTATCATTGTTTACTATGCTAGTAAATCGTTGGATGAAGCCCAAAGAATTATACCACCACTGAAAAGGAATTACTGGCTATATTTTTCGCACTTGACAAGTTTCGATCTTATGTTTTGGGCTTGAGAGTAGTAGTCTTTTTTTACCATGCCACCATTCATTTTTTTCTTATTAAGAAGGAAACGAAACCAAGGTTAATTTGCTGGGTTTTATTACTTCAGGAATTTAACTTAGAAATCCGAGATAGGAAAGGCTCGGATAATGTCATGGCCAATCACCTTTCACAGTTTGTTTTCCCATCTGACGCCACTACTGGTCCCATTGATGACTATTTTCCTGACGAACAGTTATTTTCTATTGCAAGAAGTCGACCCCCACGGTATGCCCACATCGTCAACTACTTGGCGACGGGGAAGCTACCTACCCATTGGCCAAAACAAGAGCGGGCCGCTTCCTTTCTCAAGCAAGGCATTTTTTCTAGGATAAACCGGATTTGTTTAAAATATGTTCTGATCATGTAGTACGTCGTTGTGTCCCGTAAAATGAGAATGAGAGTGTATTACGATTTTGTCATAGTTTAGCCTGTGGAGGACACTTTCGGGGACTACGTACAGCGGCGAAAGTCCTTCAAAGTGGCTTCTTTTAGCTAACTCTTTTCCGAGACGCTCGTGATTTCTTTAGGGCATGCGACCGCTGTCAACACACAGGTGCCCTCACAAAACGTGATGAGATGCCTCAACACCCCATTTTAGTTTGTGAAATTTTTCACGTTTGGGGCATTGATTTCATGGGACCGTTCCCTAATTTACGTGGCTATGTTTATATTCTGGTAGCTGTTGATTATGTTTTGAAATGGGTCGAGGCCATTGCAACTAGGACAAACGACCACAAGGTGGTTATTGAGTTTGTTAAAGATAATATTTTCTCATGTTTTGGTATTCCTAGAGAGATAATTAGTGATGGGGGGACACACTCCACTCATCGTTCGGTTGAGACACTTCTTAGAAAATACTCAATCACTCACAAATTAGTTGCCACATATCACTCTCAAACTAGCGGCCAAGTTGAAGTCTCGAATCAGGAAATAAAGTCTATCCTTGAGAAGACCGTTAGACCGAACCGCAAAGATTGGTCTTTAAGGTTGAACGACACTCTTTGGGCTTATCGTACAACCTTCAAGACTCCAAGAGGCATGTCTCCCTATCGCTTAGTTTTCAGGAAGGCGTGCCATTTGCCAGTAGAGCTTGAACACTGTGCATATTGGGTCATTAAGAAATTTAATCATGACATGCACAGTATCGAGTAGCACCGACGACTTCAACTCAGCGAGTTGGATGAGATGAGATACGAGGCATATGAAAACACAAAACTGTACAAAGAAAGAACCAAAGCTTTCCATGACAAAAGAATTTCGCGCAAAAGTTTTGAAGTTGGTCAAAAAGTTTGGCTTTACAACTCCAAGTTTCAGTTTTTTCCTGGGAAACTACATTCACTATGGGATGGACCTTACGAAATGGTCCACGCATACCCTTCTAGGGCAATTAAAATTCAAGACATCAATGATGGTCGCCTTCTCACAGTCAATGGCCATCGTCTTAAACACGCTATTGGGTTAAGGGATCAACCACACGAGTTTGAAAAAATTCATCTTAGGGACCCTACGTCGGGATCAGCCTAGCGTCGAAGAAAATACCGCGTTCAGCTGAAGACGTTAAACTTAGCACTTTTGGGAGGCAACCAATTTATTTCATGTGTTTGTAGTTTATGTTTTTTTTTTTTTTTTTCTATTGAAAGTTTTCAAAACCAAGGATTTTTAGTACAAGGCATACTGCGGCCTCCCCGATCGATCGGGAGTGCTACAGCTTGGGGCTTTCTGCTTTTCAACCCCGATCGATTGGATAGTACCCAATCGATCAGACTCCCGACCGATTAGTATTACCCGATCGATCAGGGTACCCTCTGTACGACCCCTTCGTTTTAAACAAACCCTCCCCCCCCCCCCCCCCCCCCCCCCCCCCAAACAATCTCTTGGCCCTATCCTCACTTTTATTTCCCCCACCCCAAACCCTAACCCACGACCCCCTCCCCTATCTCTAGCCACCACCTCCGACCACCGCCGTTTTCGGCCACCACCGCCGACCCCGACGCCGATAATCCGCCACTTGTTCTGTTAGTTTTTACCCTCTATTGCAAGGTATATGTTCCTCCCTTCTTTTCTCTTTCACTTTACCTTGTTTCTATCTCAAAAGAGCATGTTTAGGCCGTTCTTCGGTTGTTTTCCTACTTTATTAAAGTGGCTTAGTCCTGATTTATGTCTTAGTTATGAATAAAGTTTGAATTTCTTGATATTGTGTCATATTTACACCTTTGTTTATGAACCATGTTTATATAGGTTTTCAGTGACTGAATTTAGCCCTTTGATACTTGCTGTTCCTGGATTTATGTGTTTGGGACATGTTTTTTTTTTTTTTTTTTTTCTGATTTAGGGTTTTCGTCGTGGTTTTAGACTGTAGGTCGAGATTGGGGTGTTGTTCTTGTTGATTTTCCTCCTTTATTATTTTTTTTTTTTATGTTTCTTTCTTTCCCTTATCTTTGTGTTCATCTGCTCTTTTTTTATTTCTAGATTATGCCGCGTGCCAAGAGGAGCCACACTAAGGAGGGCAGCAGCGCCCAATAGAACAACATTCTTGCTCAGATCAGGGCTGCCCCTATATTTGGGTAGACGGTGTTTGGTGAGGATCTTAAAGATGAGAGGGAGGGTGCTTGGGCCATTCTCTTTTGCCAACATAGGGATCTTACCTACCTTCTTGGTAGAGAGCTGGAGGGAGACCTTGTTTTTCCTTCTTTAGTGAAAGAATTTTATTCCTCCTATGCTCTCCATCACAAAGGGTGTTGGACCTACAGTGACGTCACTATTCGTGACAAGACCATCCGATTTGATGCCACAGATGTCGCCGAGGCTATAGGTTATCCTTTGTATGTTGACTAATCCATTTGGCACCCTCCCGTTAACCCACCAAAGGCCGTGGACATTATCACTGAGCTATATGGTGGCCAATGTGCGACGGATCGTCCATCCACCACGTTCTGCTCCGCC
The DNA here is from genome assembly GCA_018398585.1 of Simmondsia chinensis. NCBI lineage: Eukaryota > Viridiplantae > Streptophyta > Magnoliopsida > Caryophyllales > Simmondsiaceae > Simmondsia > Simmondsia chinensis. The sequence goes on from JAGTTD010000016.1 coordinate 22,012,831, forward strand.
CTTCCTTTGCATATGTGGCTCCTGGACACCATTAGTAAGGCCAATCTATGGCCTACCGGTCATACCCAGGAGCGCACCGGTCCTATTCTAGATCTTCTTTGGAAGTTCTACCGGGGTGTATGGGTGGATGTTGGGGCGACTTACTTACAGAGTTTTACTGCTGTCCGTCACCGGCTTCAGCGCTTCTCTGTTGGCGGCGGTGCGCTGTACTTTCCTCGTTTAATTACGAGGCTTGTACAGCGTGCTTGGGTGCGCATACCGATTGCTCCCGACCGAGCTTACGCACCGCTCCGCCACTGTGATCCCACCCAGCATCGTCGGACCTTCTTTTCCCTTGCCCCTGCTGACGTGAGCAGGGAGAAGTCGGACATGGAGGATGACCCGGCCAGGGCCGCTGCTCCTGCTCGAGTAGCACGTCGCAAGGGACGCCCACCCACGCCACCCGCTCCTGCTGATCCCGGTGACGTCTCGCCATACATGACGGATATTATGCACCGTCTGGATCACATTCAGTCTTTGGTCACCAAGCTCTATCGACTATAGACGGGTGGTTCTCCTCCGCCTTTTCCCCCTCCCTGAGTTATTTGTGTTGCTCCTATACTAAATATTTGTTCTGTATATCTTTCTTTTCTTTTTATTAACAAATTATTTTAGTTCGCAGTCTTCTCTGTTCTTTCTTAATGTAGCTTGCTATTGTCTGTCTTCAACTTATGGGATTCGCTCGACATGTGTGGCTTCCTATTCATGATCTCGGGTCGTCTCTCTCCTTTCCTTGCCTCTGTTTTAATTATGGTGCATTAAGGACAATGCAAGGTCTGAGTTTGTGGATGGCAGACGAGAGTCCACTTTGTTTGTCCGTTAAGTTTAATTTGTCATAAATTAGGTACACTTTTGAAGGCATGAATGAGTATAAGGTTGTTTGTGACCCTTATTGTAGACCATTTTTTAGATGTACTTTGATGATTAGAATGATTATGAGACGATATTATTGCTGGATTAGACTTTTGAATCCATATTTTTGTCGTTAAACTAGCTAGTAAGATTATTAATTTTCATCCTTAATCTTGTGACATATCCTACTGTTTGGATCGAAATAATGGTAATACCTTTAGGAATAGGAATCCACTATTCTACTTCTAACAATGTTGAAATCAATTGTACATTTCTTTATCTTAGGTAACCCCTTTTAAAAAAAAAAAAAAAAAAAAAGTGATTGGTTGGTTCTTGTAGCCCCTGTGTCTCGAGCAAGTAAGCCTGTTGGGGTATCTTAAAATCTAGTACCTTGAGCCAACTGGGTCGGGAGCTGCCGGTCGAAAGCTTGCTACATGGGCCACAGGGAAAGCTTAAGAAGAATCAATTTTGTAGTTACTAAAATAAGCACTAGTACCTAAAAAAAAAGGCGTGTGCTAATGGATTAGGTTGTGAATCCTTAAGACTCGAGCCATTAGGTCCGTAGGGGTCTCTTAAAACCTGGTACCTTGAGCCAACTGGATCGGAAGCTGCTGGCCGAAAACTCGCAACATGGGTCTGAGGGAGAAACGCCTAACCGAGTGAAAAAATAAATAAATAAATAAAGGAAGAGGGGAAAACAAAAGAGAAAAGAGAAGCCTTTTGATTTCACTATTGATTAGCAGTGAAGGGTTAGGATAACTTGTTCCTTTACTTATTACCTTTATGTCTTCTTAAAGTCGGAGGGTTTTGAAGTAAGACGAAGGGGAGAGAAGTTCTAAGATCACTCACTAGTAAAAAGACCTTAATAATGGAGATTTAAGTTAGAACTAGTGTAATAATAACGTCACATAAGGATTCACTACTCTCAAGTACACTCTCAAGTATGATCGAACAATAATTTTCACAAGTGATATTTGCGGTTAAATGCCTGACTCGACTTTTTCGCCAGTAGCTAGTTTAAATTGAATCTTGCTTGAGGACAAGCAAGGTGTGGGTTTGGGGATGTTGATGCGCTTGATTTTTACATATTTTATTTCTCATTCCTACCATATATTCGGCCTCTACATGTGTGTTTGGTTGTTATTTAGGTACATTTTCCATTTGGAACACATCAGAGCAGACAAAAGAGGAATTTCGGCAAAATCAAGCATTACTGAAGCATATTTGAAGACTAATTAGAGAAACCCAACCACTTGTGTAAAAGAAAGACCCATCGGGTCATAATTCGGTGAACTGGGTACATCCCATGGCACTTCGGTGCTTAATCGAGAAAAGGGGCTCAGAGAACCGATCGATCAATAGCTCGCGGTTAGAGAAACTAACCGAGAGCCTGCTGATCGATCGGCCAAAAGCACCGATCGATCGGGAGCTTTGCGTGAGCTCACCGATCGATCGGGAGGGTTACCCTAACCGCCCCTGCACCTATAAATAGAGAAGGGGAGGTCAGCCTTTTCCACGATTTTTCTTGGCCGCACGTCCTCCCCTTCCTCTCAAACCCGAAGCCGCTACGAGATCTACATGTTCTCAAAAGCTGAAGCGCAAGTGGTTGGAATACTGGGAGAATTTAGGCTTGGAATAGCATCAACACAAAGATTGAGGGAGTTTATTCTTTTGTTTATTTTTAAGCATAGTGTCTTCTTTTCTTTAAGTTTTATGATGTGTAAAACTCCCATAGAGGAGTAAACTTTCTTAGTTTAGGGATGAAAGGCGGGTAGTCGCCCGTATCCCAGATTTATATTATACTTTTGACGATTGGTTTAGTTATGTTATATTCGCACCCCTGTGGGGAGTTCTTCATGATTGTTGGATATTTTTGTATGTGTGCTTGTAGCCATGACTAGGTCTCCAACTTTGCAGCGATTAGTCTTATTCTTGTAGCCTAGACCATAACATAACAGGAATTCACGCGTGATCAGGGTTGAGGTTGTACCCAACCCTGAATCCAATCTTCTATATATATTAATATTGAATTAGGAGTAATAAAGGAATTAAGTAGTGCTAATAAGATAACCAATGCTACATCTAGGGTGCTAAGATAGGTCATGCCTTTAGACTAGTTCATTACCCTAAGCCCTAATTTATATATTAACCCAGGCTTAGAGCTTGTAGCCTAAGTTCTTCAAATCATCGTCCTAAGTAACATATAATTACGGGATACGTGTTAAGCTACCCTAAATTTATTCCCTGAACTAACCTCAATTGAATTGTCACATTTGCTTTATATTCAGTTTTATTGATCTAGCTAACTATTTATTCAAACAACAAAAACCCAAAAATTCAAATTGCTCGTCAATCACTAAGTTCAATTTAACACGATTCCCTGTGGATACGACCCGTATACCCGACAAAGCTACGACGACCTCGTACGCTTGCGAGTAGACGGGTTTAAACCACACTTTAAAATCACATAAGTTACTCTATATAGATTTATTATTTTATTTTATAAACTCATTATATATTTATAATTTAAATAATAGATTAATTTATAGTATCTTTAATACTTATGTCAATGAGGTATTTATTATTTTAATTTTGTACAATAACTAAAAGAATTTTTCTAAAGCGTGCCAAAGGAAACATGTTAGGGCACATTTATTTCATTTAATTTTATTAAATTTTGCTGTTTTATTACTTATTTATTATTGAAAATTGAATTTGTAATTAGCATGTTAAATTTTAATTAAAAGATAGTACTTATAATTTATAAACAGCCAATGATATTACCAGTGCAAAAAATACAAATATCAAGACAATTTAATATTTTTAAATTAAATATTATTTTACTAATTGTTATGATATTAGTGTTTTATGCTCTTGTAATATAAAATTACATGTTAAAGTATATTAATTACACTATTTTCTTGTATTTAATTAGCCAAATACAAATACAAAAAAATAATATATTTAATATACTATTATTTAATTAATTAAATATAAAAAAATAATATATTTAATATACCTTAATATATACTCTTAAAACACATGTTAAAACATTTCAAATTACAATAACACGTTATAATTAATGTATGGGACACGTTGCTGGCAAAGGGCCAACAAAATTAATTGAGGTCTAAATGTTGAACGTCTTGTCAGTTCTGGCAACTATTTTGTAGATTGATTTATTTGATAAGAAAAAAAAATTAAAGCTATTAATTATAGTTAATGTTATTGTCCTTATAAAATTATTATTATCAAAGTAAAATTATAGTTTTTAAAAAAATGTTTTGACTCTTAATATTTACAAGTTAAATTATTGCTTTGATAGTGATATTTTTTGTCTTATTAATAATAACTTTCTTAATTATTCATATTTTTGTATTTTATTTTCCTAATATTAAATATATTTGTATTATTATTATAGTTTCTCTATGTTAAAAATAAAAGTTTTAATACATATAATATAACTAAAATTTTTACACCATTAATTACTTTTAGTTAAAATGTTTTCTTACTATATGACACTAAATTATAAACATTAGAGTAATTAAATTCTACTACTTTCTTTCTAAATATACTTCATTTATTCTTATAGGTAAGGATCGCAATGGGCAGGTATGAGGGCGCCTCCTCTATATCTGTATCCGCCATCCAAATTCATACTCGTACCTGCCACGATACTCATACCCGCCCCGACGAGTACAAACCCATAACTATATCCGCCTCATTACCTGCAGGTATCTATTACCTGCAATGTACCTGTCCTAATGTGGGTATAAAATGATTATCCATACACGATCATATTAATTATAATACTAATAAAAATTCAATTATATTTTTTATAACATTGATAAATAATTTATCTAATTAAATTTAAGCATGTATTTTTAAATTTGAAAGTTAACTAGATACAAAATGAAATGGGTATGGCAGGTATGGAGCGGGGTGGGGCGGGTACAACACCATACCCGTACCTGCCCCATACCCATGGCGGGTGCTGGATGGGTACACCAAACCCGTACCTGCTACAGCATCACTTATACCTATAGCCACCCCAAATAGGGCAAGTATCCGCGGATAATGGGTTTTACCGGCCCTATTGCCATCCCTACTTATAGGAACCATAATTGGTTGAGTTTACTATATTACCCTTATAACTCTTATATAATCCAAATTCATAAAAAATACGCATTTATTTTTTCAAAATCTTTGACCAAAATCTAGAAACTTTTTAGTTTATAATAATCATAGTATTATAATATAATATTAAATTATAGTTATAACTTAATGTAAATTAGGTTTTTCTCATGCGCTTCAAGTTCATGCTGCTCACTTGATTTATTATGGCTTCGTGTACATGAATTGGATTGAGCTAAAAAGAAAAGTCAAGGTTAATGAAAGTGTTTTAGCCGGAGCCATCATTCTTCTTGCAATTGCAATGCCTTTGGTCCCTGCGATGAAAAGAATATTTGATTTAAATTTTCCTTCTAAAATGTTGTAACGTGATGCATTTTAGTTCAATCACCTTGTATTTTATTAGTTTGTGTTCATATTGTGTGATGATGTTTCTTCAAAGGATAGTTGTCTATGTTGCCATTGGTTAATTGTGTAGTGACATTCTTCTTTCCAACATATTTTTGTTATTAGCATAACAATTGTGTTTCTATTTACATTGGGAGTTCGTAAACTTTCAATGACTAATATCCACTTTGTTTCTACTAATTCTTCTAAGTATGCGGTGATCAAATCATCCCCATGGACCTGTGTATTTATGAATTGTGCTTACTTGTATGTCTTAGTAATGTGTTTTGGTTATTTCAATTAAGTGGTATACCTGTGATGAGACTTGGTAGAAATATTCAGCGGTACCTTTGGTCAACCTTTCTCCTTGTTAGCCAAATACTATATCTATCATTTTTCTTTTGTGGTGATCCTCCACTTTCACCTTGAGTATGAACCCATAGGGTATATTTTTTAAAATAGTGTAGTAACAAATTATGATTTTTAATTCTTTGGATTCTTACATTGTACTGTATTACCTTTATTCTAATTGCACATTAATGTTCTTGCATTTGTCACAATGGATTATTCCACTTTTCAGTTTTGACTTTTTTCTTACATATTTGGCAAGCTTCGTATGAGTAACCATTTGTAGCGTCAAACCCTTTAATTATAGCCAACGCTTAGAAATGTTTGACTTGTATGCAATGCTAATGTTATTGGGAATTATTTTTGTAACATGGAAATTTTGTTTGTAAGGAAGCACTTACATTTGGCATCCATGAGTATTGGTCTATTCTTATGCTTGTTGTATTAAAGTGTATCTCTGACTAGATGACAGTGATATCTTGTTGACTCAACCACTCTATTCTTCATTGGGCCTCTTCATTTTCAGCGTACCTACATTATGTCAATTGGTTTTGTTATTAGGCTTGTTTTTGTAAATTGTACTATAGTATTTTAAGAAGTTAGTTTTACCATCTCTTGAATTCCTTGGTATCTGCATGTTCCGAGTTGAATAACAATATTGATCTTGCATTAGTTGCCATGGAGGAACCTATGTTTGCATGCAACGTTTAACTTAGTAATTTATTACAATGTAAGTTATGTAATAAGTATTTGAGGTGGTTGTAGTTAACTCATACTGTGGTAATCTTTCACCGCTAATTATGATGCTTGCAGCATATTGATCCTTCTAAGGTTTGTCAACAAGTAATTCCCTTGATTTGTTGTGAAGTTCGTGAGCATTGTTAGGTGTATGTTTCTGAACCTGTATGAATTATTGTTGTGGAATGTAATATAGTACTGATCATGTTCCGAGATAAAATTTGTTAGTACTATCCTTATAATAATAATAATAATAATTTAATTAGTTACCTCTTCTCACGTAGCAGCAGCTCACTCAAACATATTGTAGCCGGTGCAGTTGTTGATATAGGAGTTGTAGCAATCACCATGCCCATTATATCTGCAACATTGTAGATGTTATACAATTACATGGCGAGTAATATATGTGTATGTTGTTCCTTGTTTTGTAATATTTACCAATGTATATATTTTGAAAAACGATGTCTGCACTTTGTTCTTCTAGGATCAGTTGGACTAATATTGGTTGTTTGAATTTCAATTGGTAGTTGTGCCCTATTTTTTGGTCCTTTCGTATGGGAAGAGCTTGTAGTTGAAGGATTGAGTAAGGCTTTCCCACTTCAAAACTTCCCTCCCATTTTGCAATGTCTATCTCTTCAATGATAACTTGTATAACATCATGCTTTCGATGTTGACATTTGTTAATTATTATAATGCCGCAGTAAGGGGGATTGCAATTGAAATTACATATTAGTCTGTACTTGTGAATCCATGAATATTATTATCCATGAGGTGTGGACTTTGTTCATTATTGTTTACAATTGGATTCCCCGATTGCACATCAGTCTGCGTCAAATGTTTACTCTAAGTATTGTGGCTGGACATGTATGATTGGGGTATAGTTCATTCGTGTTGGTGTAGCTGCCCAAATTTTTTTAATAGAAAATGAATGCAGGTGAATTTTATTTGTAAATAATATTATATAATGTTCCTAAGTATGTGTCTAGTAAATTGGCTTGTTCACATCGCATTGATATTAGTGGAAAACTTAAGGGTACATTATATATTAGTATCCTAAAGTTTGGTGTATTTGTCTTTTAGGTTCCAAGCTTCTTGATATATTATTGTACTTCAAAATTTTCATGTATTTAATAACATAATTGAAAAGGCATTATGTAAAGGTATATCTTGGGAAAATTCATTAATCAAGCACAACAGAAGCGAAAATTAAACATAAGCATCGAAAAAATAGCACCGATATTTTTACGTGGAAACCTTCTCTCAACTAGAGGGAAAAACCACGGGACTTAATGGGTGCCTCATTCCACTATGAAATTAAGGATTACAATATCTAATTATAACCCCCCAACCACATACAATCAATCATCAATCAATCATCAACAATCGATCATCATTAATGTGATTATTGCACGGTAAGTCACCAACCTTCCTCAATGTACCTTTTGCACGGCAAGACACCAACTCTCCTCAATGTAGCTTTTGCACGGCGAGCCACCAACCCTTCTCAATATAACTATTGCACAGCGAGTCACCAACCCTCTTCAATGTGTAGCTTCTTCATGGCGAGCCACCAACCCTCAAACATGTAGCTTTGGAAAGAGGAAACTACAAACTCTCATTAATGTCTCTCAATCATAAAACTTCAAAACATCAATTTCTCTCCCCCTGCCTGAGTACCTCCTAGGATATCCTTTTACAAAACCCGTATGCTCTTACATCTTTCCTCTCTTTTTCTCTTCCTAAAACAATGACCCTTAACCTCTATTTATAATTGAGTTACCTAAATCTAATCTAATTTAAAACATCAATTCAAATCAAACTTATTTAGGTAATCCAATCTTAATCGAATATCTCTCAAATCAAATCTAAACCATATCTAAATTATATCAAATTAATATTAATTTTGAGATAAATAATATCCTATAGTATAAAATAGGGATGTCATCTAACTTATTCTCATTAGCAGTTGCACTACATCACGATTGGTGTGTTGGGATGAAGGGGATTAGCAAGGAGATGATGGATTTACCCATGATAACAGTAAGTTTTGTTGAAATAATAACGCGAACTACAAACGTACAACGAAAATACTATGAAATACTGCAAAAATACAGCGTAAAATACTGCTGAAAATACTGCTGAAAAATACAAATAAAATGTAGGAAAGGTATCCAGAAAATAATGCTAAAAATTATAGTTAAACGCAGAAAAATATCCAAGAAGTGCTGCTGAAAATTACAATTAAATGCCGAAAAATAAACCAGAAAATTTCCAGTGTAAATTTGAAGATGCAGTAACAGCGAGCAAAATTCCATTAAAAAAAATGCAGCGAAATACTTAAGCACAGCAATCAAATAATACCGAAAGAGAGAAAGTTGATTAGATTGATAAAATACCGAAGATACCGTGCCGTGGCAAATAGCCACTATCCTAAAAGACGATTTCGCTGCTGCACCGGTGCAGACAGTTGTATCGGCAGCCATCCTTCAGGATTAACACGATTCGACTATTAACGTGCACTTGTTAGTAGTAGGGTAGGAGAGCCCGAGAACCCTGCCCAAAGTAATGGAGATATTAAGAATTGTGAGCCGGGAATAAGTGTAAGAAGAAGACGAAATACAGATATACAAAGAAAAAAGGAAAACCTGCTTGTGTTTTGATGCATAATTGAGGAGTGTATTTATACTGGAGGTTTGAAGAGGCAGCAGTAATGCCAACGGACAAAACGCTCATGCATTGAAAGCTAGGATCAACAACAGCTATAATTTTTATTAGCATAATCTCAACCGTTAAGATTGCAACGGTAACAGGTTTTTCCGTACAATTAATATACCCGTTAAGAAAAAGATCATCCACACCCTCGCCTGAGCACAGCGCGGCGGGCGGTGCGAGTGTGTGGTTCCCACCACTCCGTCACCCAAGACTTAATTCAAATTAGTTTGAAACATATACCCTTATAAACTCAACTTGCCCCTCTTAAATTGTCTATGTAGGATAGAGACCACTTAGTGCATCTTCAAAGTGTGATGTATTTTTTTCACAATATTTAAGATTAGCTTGTATCATTTTTTCAATAATCCCCCATAAAAGATTCAAGCGAGAGAGAAAGATAGGAATATACTGGGCAAAGGGAGTTCAGTTCTTCAGTGCCAATGTCTTACGACTTGAATCGTCACCTAGTGTAACCCAAGTTTAGGACCAACATCTTACAAGGTGACTTCCATCTTGAACCTCACAAGGGGTTGTATAGTCTTCCACTTGGACACATACCGAACTCCAGATCTCGACAACTCCTGCGGTTTGGCGCGTTTAATTGGCCATGCGCTCGTCCTGGATATTTATAGGCGCTCTAGAAGGCAAGTCTTAATCCTTCATAGGGAGCGGCCAGACACCCACACCTACATAGATGGATCCCATCAAGTGTGTATTACCGCACACCACCAAACATATGGATATGGGTCCATTAAGAGCTAAAGCTCAACCTCACCCCTTGGTAACATACAGACAGTGTCCATCAAGTGCAAGCCTTGCTTACACCAACAAACATATGGCTATGGACCCGTCTCCGCACTGTCACTCCATAGGGAGGGACAACATAAAACATAGTGCATATCTCGAATGAAACTATGACTTTTTACATTAAACCTGTTAAGACCAGGTTGGATACATCACAGTTTATTTATGTATAGACTTTAATCACATCCCCCTCGATGTTTCTACAATTATTTTATGACAAAGGTCTTTTGTCAACGGATCCGCGAGATTCTTTTCAGAGTTTACATAGTCTAGTGATATCACTCCACTTTCTAGTAGATCTTTCACGATCTTATGCCTGAGACGAATGTGTCTCCTCTTGCCATTATAAACCTTGTTCTTAGCCACAACAATTGCAGCTTGACTGTTACAGTGAAGTGACACTGATGGAGCTGGAAGCACCCACAATGGCATGTCTCCTAATAGACTCCTTAGCCACTCGGCTTCATAACCTGCCAACTCAAGAGCAATAAACTCATATCCTATAGTAGACGTAGCAGTACAAGATTGCTTAGATGATTTCCAGGATATAGCACCTCCAGCTAGTGTGAACACATATCCACTAGTGGAATTAATTTCATCATTATCAGACACCCAATTATCGTCACTATATCTTTCTAAAATAGCGGGAAAACCTTCCGAAGTGAAGTCCCCAATCCACAGTTCCTTTCAAGTATTTAAGCAATCTTTTTAAAGCATTCCAATGCTCTTAATTAGGATTATGTGTGTATCTACTGAGTCTACTTACAGCATATACAATGTCAGGTCTAGTATAGTTCATCAGAAACATAACACTACCAATTATTTTGGCATACTCAGATTGGCACATAGCAACACCTTTATATTTGGTTAGATGTACACTAGGGTCATAAGGTATTCTTACAGGATTAGTATTAACCATGTTAAACTTTTTAAGTATCTTCTCAACATAGTGAGACTGGTTTAGGCTTATGCCTTCAGGAGTTTTCACAATTTTAACTCCTAGAATCACGTCTGTCTCACCCATATCTTTCATATCAAATTTAGAGCATAGAAAGTTTTTCGTTTCACTAACAACATTCAAGTTCGTGCCAAAAATCAGCATATCGTCAACATATAGACAAGCTATTACACATCCATTTGAATCAGATTTAGAATACACACAAGAATCACCGTTATTTATAAGGAAATTATTAGCTACTAGCGTGCTGTTGAATTTCTCATGCCACTGTTTAGGTGCCTGTTTGAGACCGTATAGAGATTTTACAAGTTTACAAACTTTCTTTTCACTGCCAGGAACAATAAAACCCTCAGGTTTCTCCATATAAATCTCTTCATCTAGGTCACCATTAAGAAATGTTGTTTTAACATCTATTTGATGCACTACTAAATCATGAATAGACACAAGGGCAATCAAGGTTCTAATTATGGCTACTTTAGCGACAGGTGAGTAAGTATCGAAACAGCCTAACCCCTTTTTCTGGGTGTAGCCTTTAGCCACTAACCTTGTCTCAAACTTGTCTATTGTCCCTTCAGCCTTCATTTTCTTTCTAAAGACCCACTTACAATCTATTGGCTTACAACCTCTAGGAAGGTCTACCAATTCTCATGTGTAATTACTTAGAATTGATTCGAGTTCGCTATTAATAGCTTCTTTCCAAAAGGTAGAGTCAACTGATCTTATAGCCTCATCATAGGTTTTAGGGTCTTCCTCTAACATATAGACATTTGCAATTTCTCCATTTATGAAATTATCTTCTGATAGGAAAGTGGTAACAAAATCAGGTCCAAAGTTGATTTCTTTCCTAGCTCTTTTACTCATTCGAATTTCAGGAGTGTCTATATCGTTAGTATGATCATGATTAGAAGTTACATTATGAGAAGGAAAACCAGTAGGTTGTGCATCATTAGGTTTCAAGGAAAATATATGTTCAAAGAATTCAGCATCTCTAGATTCCATAATACTACCACATGCGTATGAATCATTAGCTCCTTTAATCAAAAAGCGATAAGCTGCACTGTGATGAGCATATCCGATAAAAATAGAATCAACAGTCTTAGGTCCAATTGTACTCCGTTTAAAGTCAGGTAACCCAACCTTAGCTAGACACCCCCACACTTTCAGGTATTTTAGATTAGGCGCATACCCTTTCCACATTTCATATGGGGTTTTATCTATTTTTTTTTATGAGGAACTCGATTAAGTACATGACAAGCAGATAATATCGCCTCCCCCCACATGTTGTCAGGTAGTTCCGAACTAATAAGCATAGCATTCATCATACCTTTTAAAGTTATATTTTTCCTTTCTGCAACACCGTTAGATTGTGGGCAGTAGGAAGGGCTTCGCTCATGTATTATTCCATTTTCCTCACATAATCTTTCTAGAGAGGTTGGATCATATTCTCCTCCTTTATCAGACCTAGCTCTTTTTATTTTTCTTCCTAACTGATTTTCTATTTCAGCTTTGTATTTAAAAAATATTTCTTCTGCTTCATCTTTAATACTTAGAAGATATACCATTGAGTATCTAGAGTGATCATCTACAAAGGTCATGTAGTATCTTTTTTCACCTCTACTTATCAGACTTTTATAGTCTCCTAAATCAGTGTGAACTAGTTCAAGAAGTTCATTTTGTCTCTCGATAGACTTAAAGGATTTTTTGGCATATTTAGCTTCTACACATACTAAAGTTGACATCACTGAAGTTAGGGATCATGTTCATTTTCTTAAGCCGTTTAATTGATTCAATATTTATCTGTCCTAAGCGAGCATGCCACAATTCAAGAGACTCAACAATATAAGTAGAAGAGGCACTAGCATTGTTATTCATGCATACAGTATCAAGGACAAAAAGGCCACCATTACAAAAACCCTTACCCACAAATTCCCCATTCCTGGTTAAGACTAACTTGTCTGAGTCAAAAGATAACTTCAGCCCAACTTTGATCAAAAGACTACCCGAAATCAAATTTCTACGCATATCAGACACGTGCGGCACATTTGTTAAAGTAAGAAACTTTCTAGAAGTGAGTTTTAAAGAAATCTTCCCTTTTCTGAGGATTGGTGCTGCTACAGAATTGCCCATGTAGACCATTTCTCTACCAGTCATTCTCTGGTATTCTTGGAACATGTCTCGGTTAGTACAGATGTGCCTGGTAGCCCCGGTGTCCACGATCCACTCGGCCATATTGTTTACTAGGTTCACCTCTGAGACCACTGCTACAATGTTCTCTGTCTCTACAATGTGGGCTTTGTGTTTTGGGTCTTTAGGCTGGTTCCTTTTGCTTCTGCAATCTTTGGCCATATGCCCACGTTTTCCACAATGATAGCAATCTCCGAGGAATTTGTTGTTCGACTTTTGAATCTTTCCTCCAGGCTTGAAATTTGAATGATGCTTTTTCCCTTTATTCTTGAACCTGTCAGATACACTTAGCCTAGCTTCTACAACATTAGCTCTAGATTGGTCGGAATATGAGTACCCCCTATCCTTAAGCCTATTTTCCTCTTCAATTATTAAGTGGTTCACTAACTCCTCTAATGTCAAGTCCTTCTTTATGCATAAGTAGGTTTCGGTAATTCTTCCAAGAAGGTGGGTGTTTTTCAATTAAAACATATGCTTGAGTTATTTCGTAAATTTTAAGACCTTCTGACAAAAGAGTAGTTACTATGTTTTCATATTCATGGACTTGATAAATGATTGATTTATTGTCCACGAATTTAAAATCTAACCACCTACTAACAGCGTATTTTCTAGTCCCTACATCATCACCCCCATATTTTTTCTGTAGGGAATCCCAAATTTCTTTTGATGTGTTTAACTTTACATAAATATCAAATAGCCCATCACTCATGTAGTGCAGTAAATTTCCCCTACAGGTTCGGTCATCAGCGTTGAATTTTTCTTCATAAGCTTTTTTCTCATTTTCACCTTTAGGTGCCTTTTTCTCAAAAAGAACGTAATCTATGCACACTTGTTGTAGGAAAAACAAATTTTTTTGGGACCACCTCTTATAGTTCTTCCCGTCAAGGGGCTCAACCGTAGACATGTCAGGAAGAGGTAATTTGGTTGCCATGTTTAAATATAGTGGTGTAAAAACAAATCGTCTTTTAGATTGTTGAAATAATAACGTGAACTGTAAATGTACAACGAAAATACTACGAAAATACAGCGTAAAATACTGCAGGAAATACTACTGGAAATACTGCTGAAAAATACAGACAAAATGCAGGAAAAATATCCAGAAAATACTGCTGAAAATTATAGTTAAAACGCAGAAAAATATCCAGGAAATGCTGCTGAAAGTTATAGTTAAATGCAGAAAAATAAACTAGAAAATTTCCAGTGTAAATTTGAAGACGCAGGAACAGCGAACAAAAATTCCAGTAAAAACAAACGCAGCGAAATACTTAAACACAGCAATCAAATAATATCGAAAAAGAGAAAGTTGATTACATTGATAAAATACCAAAGATACCGTGCCGTGGCAAATAGCTACTGTCCTAAAAGACGATTTCGCCGGTACTCTGGTGCAGACAGTTGTATCAGCGGCCATCCTCCAGGATTAACACGATTCGACTATTAACGTGTACTCGTTAGTAGCCGGGTAGGAGAGCCCGAGAACCTTGCCCAAAATAATGGAGAGATTAAGAATTGTGAACCGGGAATAGGTGTAAGAAGAAGATGTAATACAGATATAAAAAGAAAAATGGAAAACCTGCTTGTGTTTTGATGCATAGTTGAGGAGTGTATTTATACCGGAGGTTTGAAGAGGCAGCAGTAATGCCAACGGACAAAACGCTCATGCATTGAAAGCTAGGATCAACAATAGCTATAATTTTTATTAGCATAATCTCAACCGTTAAGATTGCAGCGGAAACAAGTTTTTCCGTAAAATTAATATACCCGTTAAGAAAAAGATCACCCACACCCTCGCCCGAGCACGGCACCGTGGGCTGGCGGCGTGCGCATGTGTGGTTCCCACCATTCCTTCACCCAAGACTTAATTCAAATTAGTTGGAAACTTATACCCTTATAAACTCAACTTGCCCCCCTTAAATTGTCTATGTGGGATACAGACCACTTAGTGCATCTTTAAAGTGTGATGTATTTTTTTCACAATATTTAAGATTAGCTTGTATCATTTTTTCGACAAGTTTTAGAACCTCGTATATTGTGCCCATGTTTGAGCTCCAAATTTCGTTGTATGGAATGGAATAAGTCCTTTATAGCTCTTTTTGCGCAAGTAATTCATTATTTTGTACATGAGGATCCCAGACGAACATCGTATTAGAGGTCTAATATATCTACTGACATGTTGTCTCGTTGGATTGCGTTCCTTTCTAGCCATAATATGTCCATGAAAATATACCTCTGTGGCCTGCTTAACAAGACCGTAGGCTTATCATAGTTCGAAAATAAAGTGTCCTAATTTATTTCATGTGTCATGTTTTGGTGCAGTAATTCAGGGTTCTTTAATGGAGCGCAAATAATCATGTCCCTTTATCTTTTGTTAAGTTTTTTTTTTTATTAATTAACGGCTTTATTACAGGGATTTTATGAGATTACAAGAGAAAAGGAAAGAAAAAACGAGGGGCACATCTACTCTGAAGGTCCTTCAATTGAGAGTGAAGGGAGAGCAGTGAGCTTATCATTTCTTTAAAGGTCTGAGCCCTATTTATAAGGATTTTCCCCTAAAAAGTTGTGCCATGTATGAAGAGGTGTATCTCGCCTAGTACAGAACCGGGGCGAGATACCCTACGCCGTTGGGCCTATGACATCGGGTCGTTGTCTATCCGACTTGTGGAGCCGAGGAGGGTTGCTGGCGGACCTCCTGGGAAACGGGCATCTCAGTGCCATATGCCCTCCGGGAGTCGAAGTGAACGTTGCGTTGGGGTTGTCATTACAAGAATCTTCGTGCTCCGAGGGTCGAGCTGTCATCTACTAGGGTTCCGGTGTCGGGTCATTGTCGTTGTTCTACCGACTCCCGGAGGAGAAGGCATCTCGGACCAAGATGCCCCCTCGGGTCCGGGGTGCATGCTCCATTGGGTTGCGGGTGCGGGATCACTTGAGGGTCGAGATGCTCCTTGTCATCTTGATGCGTCTATATCTTTATGGGTGTTGCCTGAGTCCCGGAGGCAAGCTCCGAGGGTGCATCTCGTACCGAGATGCACCCGTGTCTGGACGGGCATGCTTCCTTCTTCTTCTGCTCGGATTCTGGAATGTATCCCGTCAGTGAGGTGCGCTTCGTTCTCTTAAGTTGAAAGTGGAGTTCCGGAGGTAGCTTCCATGGGTGCATCTCGGTCCGAGATGCACCTACGTCGAAGTGGGCGTGATCCTTCCTTCTTCTACTTGGATCCTGGGATGTGTCCCGTTGGCAAGATGCTCTCCTTCCTTTTAGATGGAAGGCAAAGCTCCAAACCCAGGCCTCCGGGGGTGGATCTTGGCCCGAGTTGGGGCCTCATCCCAGGTGGCCACGTGTCACTTGCTCGGATGTCATTTTTTATGTTACCATGTTATATAAAGAGATACGTACTTTAAGCCCAAAGTGTAACTTTTTGTAACATTTGTAATTTGAAGCTATGACGTATCCTAAACTTGAATAATGTTGCTTTTAACATTTGTTGTATGAAAAGATGTTCTTGTTAACATTTATTATATGGACAAAATGGGTACTAATTTTGTAAATTTGATATGTAAAAATGTGTTTACCTTTTTTTGAAATGCATTTTGGGATGTGTCTGTAATAAATAGCTGGAGTTGCATTTATCTGTTTTCGTTCCATTGTTCTTTGTATGTGTTGTAATACATGTGCTTTATAACTTTGCGGAAGTCAGCACCTAGTATTTGTATTTGTGAGAAACGATTGACAGTGTATTCCCCTGGTTATGTGGAGCTGTGTATGAGGAAATCAGGCGTTCATCAATTTGTGAATAAGTTAAGCATTAGTACGTGTGATTTATGTTAGACGTGTTTTGTATGTGTTTGTTTTAAAAAAAATAGGAAATTCTTAATTAAATGTCTTAAGGAGTGGCCATTTAGGACTTAAGTATCGTAACATTTGAGCATGTGGTGTTTTGAACTTTCTGACCAAGGTTTTGTTTTCGTACCCCTAGAAAAACACATCATTTGGGGGTCGTCTTTGGGGTGAGTAGCGGCATTGTATACATGTTAAAATAAAAAATATATATAAATACTTATTATGTTTATTATTTGTAGATGTGAATTTTAGTCTCGAAATTACAAAAATTTTGCAGAATATGGAATATAATACGTCAACGATATGTATATATTTGTCAAACAATGTGCCCTTTTAGTATTTGATCAGTATTTTATAATAAAGAATTGTGAACATGTTATGATGTAGCATATACGTCTATCGTTTTTTTTTTCTTTCTTTTTTTTTTATTTTTAACAACAAACAACGTATATATGTATTAGTGAGTTTCAATGTGATTGCATGGGGAATATGTATTGTTTTACATTTAATATGTTCTAGTGGTTTGTGTATTAAAATATTGTTTTTTCGTAAATGGGCCGATAATTTCCCTTAGTTGTTCACGGGGTGGGTTTTTTTTGTTTTTTGTTTTTTTTTTTTTTCTTCAAAAGGTTTGTAGAGGTTTGGTTCTCAAGCGGTGTGTTCTTGTGGATGTGGCATTTTGGTCTATAGGCGCCTCAAGGGAAGTGTTTATCTCATGCAATGAGTTTGGGTGAGGCACACTAAGAGGAGTGCTGTACACGCTTTGCATGAGGGTGGTTTGGTTGCAAAGTGATGAAACAACATCGTTCAATTGTCTAAATTATTTCTCTGTTCTTTTTTCTATTTTAGTATC
This sequence comes from Simmondsia chinensis, assembly GCA_018398585.1. NCBI lineage: Eukaryota > Viridiplantae > Streptophyta > Magnoliopsida > Caryophyllales > Simmondsiaceae > Simmondsia > Simmondsia chinensis. The sequence continues at coordinate 22,030,672 of JAGTTD010000016.1, forward strand.
TATTCAGTTAATAAAATAACCCTAATGTTTCACCCAGATTCAAGCCCAGCCATTTGAACCCCTGTCATGCACTTTGTGGATGAGTTGGCCTCCTTCAGTGGCCAGAATCATGGTTGGTAATAGTTCATGTGTACGTATTAGTGGTAGAATCGCTCAGAATTTGAGCGAATGTAACAAATATGTATGGTTCTTATCTTTTCAAGAGATATCGGTGCCATTGAGTGTATTGTCTCTTTGTTATTAACGCTGGGAGCATTCGTCGTTTCCTTCTTTCTTAGTGTTCATTGTGGTGGCCGAAGTTGGGATACTGTTTTTGATGTAGTTGTTCTTGAAAGGAAATATGAGTTAATGGCATCGGTTGTTTTGTTTGGGGTTTTTACATTGTTATCATTGTTATTATTTTTTAATTTTCGAAAGTTTCAGTTACAAATCTTTGGGGTTTGAGATTATTGTATACAATTATGGTTGTATTTACAACATTATTGTGTTTTAGTACTCTGTGATTTAAATAGTATCATTAGGATTCCTGAAATTTAGCTTTCCTTTTAATTATTTTTCTTGGTGGGGAAGTTGAATTAGGTTCTTTAGAATTGCTTGCTTAGTGGAATGAAGGCTTTTGGGGGGAAGAGGGGCTTTGCAATAATAGAGTAAGATAGATGCATTGGAATATCCATATTTGGTCGGTCACGTATGTAATACAAATAACAATCGTTCTTGAAGTAAAATTGTTCATTTATAATCTATAATCTATTTTTTTAAGGGAGGGAAAAAACAAAATAATTGTTTTCATATATATATATATATATATATAAATACAACGAGAACAACAACAAACCCAATGCCTTAACGGTTCCTACCAATAGGGGTGTAAATGAGCCGAGCCAGCTCGTGAATTGTAATAAAGCTTGAAAAGCTCGGCTCGCTTTGAGCTCGAGCCAAGCCGAGCTAGCTCGTTTAGCTTATCGAGCCGAGCCCGAGCCTAGTGAAGCTCGAGCTCGTAGGCTCGCGAGCCTAAATGAGCCTAAGCGAGCCATTATTATTACAGTATATTTGCTTAAATATTGCTCAATGAAGCCACATGGAAGCCTAAATGAGTTGAGCCTGGGCTTAAACGAGCCCAAACAAGCCTATATTGAGCTTAAATGAGCTGAAATATTACAAGCTTAATGCGAAGCTTGCCGAGTTTAGAGCGAGCCGAGCCGAACCCGAGCTTGAGCTTGAATTTTTAAAGGCTCGGCCTCTGCTCGGCTCAAATACACCCCTACCTGCCAATGCAGGGTCCACAGGGGGGGGGGGGGGGTGGTTATCTGCAGCCTTACTCCTTCAGGGTATTACCTTGAGGGTGTTACCTCGAGGAACTATTGTGTGACCAGTCTCCAGGCTTAAGGCTACAAGCATGAGCTTGAATATGCGTTTTGACCATGTCTTTTTCCGCTCTTTCCATAACCATTTTTTCCCATAAATGACCGAATTTTTAGGCTCTCTTATATCTGTCACTTTCCTTGTTTAAGATGGATTAGCCTATGATCTTTTTCTTAACCTACAAGGATTTTTTTCTATAAATATTGTCCCTTAGGGTTTTGTCAAACATGCCAATTTTCACTAAAATTACTCTCTCGTCTTCATGGCTTTCTTTTCTCTCCTCTCCTCCGTTACTGACAAGTTGGGACATATTTTAACCCATCGTCTCATAGTACACTGCTGAGGTGGGTTCCGTGTTGACCCTGGGGGTTGAAGTGTCGTTCATCTCATTGTACCTCTGTGAAGGCATAAACGACGTAGGCCAGTGGATTCTCCACGGCGCGGCAAATTGTTTAGTCAATTCTTTCCCTTATGTTATTTTGTTTAATGTCGTTTTGTTCATCGCTTGTAATCTCGAGATCGCTTTAATTGTAATAAAGAGTTATATTTTGATCGCTCGTTCACCCTATTTCTCTAATAGTTATTATAAAAAAAACAATATTTTAACAAGTGTATTTTGATTCTTTTACAAGTACTAATTAAAGAATCACCTCCGTTAACCTAAAAAATTTATATCACCAAAACCTAGAGTACTAAAAAAACCATAACATAAAATTGGTATACTAAAAAGTAAATTAAACCTTAGAGTACCAATATGTAATTTATCCAAAAATTTTGCCGGTTAACCTGAAAAAGAAAAAAAAAATACAGGTATGCTTTAGATTGGATTACGTTGTGTTGCGTCGGATTTGACTCCACTCAAATCCTACCCAATCCATAACTGATTTATTAAAATCCAAGCTAAATCCATTTAATCATTTTTTTTAACTTCTGAACCTATTTTGAATGGATATCCAATAATTTAGATTTGATTGTCATCCCAAATTATGTCCTAAAGTTTTTATTAATGTACTAATTTAGTTTCCATTAGTCCCAATGTTTGAAATTTATCCAAATCTCCTTTTTTGTAATAATCTTTCAAGTTTTATTTTATGAGTAATTTGGCTCTTTATTCATTGATCGATACTAAGTAGAAATTAAAAGATGGGAGACATAATTTGTAATAAAACAAAACACAAGAGACTTGTTTAAAAATGAAAAGAGGAGAATTAATGTAAATAAATTTATAAATATTAAGGATAATAGAGTAAACTTTATACAAATTGTTTTTCTTTTTAAATGAGATGTTGAATCGGGTGTAATGGTCAAATTACGTATCCCCTAAGCGGTATTTAACAACGGTAAGGAGGAAGAGGGTGCTAGACGAGTCTCCTAGAGAGAGCTCTACCTAGCATATTAACAAACAGTAAGTAGCCTAGATCCAATCTAGGCACATGCGACCGCTAAACCACCAAAGAAACATGATGACCATATTTGAAGTGCTGATCAACAATCATATTCGCCTCTCTAAAGTAGTATCTAAAACTGATACTTCTCCCAAAACTCTTTATTATCAACATTTTCTGAATAACCTTTTCAATTTGCCACAAAGGTTGGAACCTCTCCTTAAGAGAATGAATCACAGTCTCAACTATCTCCTTCTACTGGCATGAAGTTATAACCCAAGGCAGCTATTTTATTAATTGCATCTCTCATAGTTACTGTCTTGGCTTTCATGATAGAAGTCTTTCCTAACCTTCTAAAACCTCCAGCAGTGAAGCAACCAACCTCATCCCTATTGATGTGTGTTGTCACAGTCGGCTTCCCCTTCTTCGAGTCATCAAAATTAATGATGTTGCCTATTTTTGGACTTTTCCATCTAATTGAATCTCAAGTCTTTTGTTTAGTAGTTAACATGTTGATTAAAAAAAAAAAAAAGAACTTGTCATCACCAACATACTCCACCCCATCAACCTGGTTTCATATTTTCCATTCCTAGATCATTTTTTTAACTTGAACCAGTAGTCTCACTTGGTTGACGTTTGTGCCTCTAAAAATAGTCTCATTTTTGTCCTTTCAAATTTACCAAGCTAAAATAATGAATATTAGCATGTGAGCTTGAGCTTATTTACCCTACATACACCTTCTACTACACAGCTCTCTAACAAATGTGATACTTTGCTAAGAGTTTCATTGAGCCAGCTATTACGAATCATAGCTTGTCATTCCATGCACTGAACAAGTAGGTGATCCACTAACTCTAGCTTGAAGGAGGAGCACCTAAGACAAAGAAGAGACATATGGCAACCCCTTTTAGCAAAGTTTTCCGTAGTAGGAGCCCGTTATGATTTATTTGTTACGCCAAAAAAAAAAAAAAAAAAAACACCTTAGATGAATATCCAAATTCTATATCCATTTGTAGTTTCGTCGTTACTATCAATTCTACAGTAATGTCATAAATCAATTGCAATGAAGCATGGAACAATGAATTTCAAGGTTGATGACACGTAAGAGGGCTATGTGAGTTAGCGTGTGGAATAATGAAGCATGTTGTATTTGTAGCTAAATTTGTATTCTATTTTAATAATGAATTATTCTTTTTGTTTCTATTTGATTCAACATTATTGCACTTCAAACTTGTGTATCCCAAAGTAGTATGTGTACCCGAACCCATTTCCAAATTTCATAGATCGGATATACTTGAACTGTTCATTTTTGCATTAGTTACCCTAATTGTTCTGATCGGGCTCAGATCAAACTATCGGGTTCTCGAATTTCTGAGTATTACTTGTACTTATAAATTTCACTCTTCGTAAAATTGGAAATGAAGGTCTTTTTCTAATAAGTATTAGTTGTTACTTCATCACATCTCGTTTTTCTAGAAAAGTATTAACGGGTTTTCACTCTAAAACATATTTTTTAAATAAAAAATGAAAAATAAAAACTGGAAATGAAAGAGAAAATTTAAAATAAAATAAAATAAAAACCATTTTCTATTTTTAAAGAGAGTTTTAAACTTTTGAAAGTGGTTTTGAAAAATTTAACAATTGTGGTCATTAAATAAAAATAATAACAAACGTGTTTTTATTAAGAAAATGTTAGAGCTATTGGGAGTACAACTTTTGCTAATAGCAGGAAAATAACAAAGATTTTTCAAATCTTATTGTATAAAAATTGACCTGATATTAATAAAAAAAATGCTTTGATAATCATAAGGGAGAAATTATGACTTAAGTATTTTGAGATTTAAACATTTATCACTTAAGTACTCTGTATTTCAAAATATAAGGTAAGGTATCTTAAAATTTGAATATTTTATCATCTAGGCAATTTATGTCAAAGGCACTGGGTTGTGATGATGATGTAATTTATGTCAAAATTTGATTAACTTTTGTAAGAATTTGACCGATTTTGTATGTAATACATGATCACGATAACATAAGTCGTGCCAATGTTTTTATCAAAAACTTTGCGAATTAAGATAAAATATTTCGAGGCACTGGGTATGTTTCTTATGTTCAATTTTAATATTTTTCAACCACAAATTTATCAAAATTTGACAAAAGTATTTGATTGACAAAATTTTAGAACCTTAAGATATTTAAATGATAAAATATTTAAATCTTAAAAATTCTTAATTTGAAAAAATATTAAAAGGGTATTTATACCCAAATTTTTTTTTGATATTTAGTTCTTCAGTAGTAAAAGAAAACCATTAAACACCCAAATAGGAATTAATTTGGAATTGAACACCCATATAAAAATTAATACAATAAATAGGGATAAATTTAGGATTTAAGATATGTATAATATATTTTTTTTAAAAAGTAACTATATTTTCTGTAAATTTAAATCATGGTTATTTATATAAAATGTTCTTGTACTTTGTCCAATATGTCAATTTCCTTTTACTTTTATTTGTATTAATTTAATTCTCGTACAAAATTAATAACATATTTTTTAAAATTATTTGATTACATTTGATCAAAACCCAATGCGAAACCAGAATTTTAGCATAATTAAACTCATTTGTGACCCAATCATTAAACAAAATTTCATCAGCTGACATTAATTTTATACAAGGACAAAGTTAATTAGGTTAAATTAATTTTTAACAACCACAAGTAAAATTAAACTAAATTAATTTAGCTATTGATAAAAGAATAGCCTAATTAATTTGATCATATTGTAAAATTAATGTCAAGGTGGTGAAAAAATTTTTAACAGTTGGGTCCCCGGTGATTTTTATTTAGCTTAAGAGTGGGTATGCATTGAGTCATACATCTACTATAATCAAACAATTAAAAGCATATATTATTAATTTATATGAGAACTAAATTGATACAATTAAATACAAAATAATTAATTTTTTTTGAACTGAGCAAAATGATTAATTTGACACATTAGGTAAAGTGCAAGAATATATTTGACATAAATAAACCTAATTTAGTACATACAATACATCATAAATATTGTTAATTTCTGAAAAAAAAAAAGATTTTATATATATGGAGAATGCTAAATTTATTTCCCTCCGGTGTCCGATTACAAATCAATTCCTATACGTATGGTTAATTTTAAATTAATTCTCATATGGTGTTTAATACTTTTCTTTTACAACAATTAATCTAAAAATAATCCAACTATATGTCAATATACAAAAAATAATCCAACTTTATTTTTTAACCAAACGATAACTCAACTCTAACTTTTCTACCAAAAAATAACTCAACTTTATTTTCTAACTAAAAAGTAACCCAACTCTAACTTTTCTACCAAAAATAACTAAACTATAATTTTCTACAAAAAAAATAACCAAACTCTAAAATTAATTTTGAAAAAAATACTAAATTGATGGCTAAACATGGTGCATGGTATGATGCTCTGACAATATATTTTTCTTTCATGTATTTTGGTTTGGCTTGATTTCTTGTCCCACCTAACCAAACTAAAAATACGTTTTTTTTTTTTCCCCAATAATTGAGTATAATCCGATAAAAAGGCAACATCCCGAGGTAAAGAATAAGCAAAACAACCTAGGAATACAACCGGAGAACTGAGTCGAGCTGAACCACAGCTTGGTCAGCTCTTCTGGCTCGTTAGCTAAATGAGACTAGCTTGGTATTTGTATCATTTATGCTTGATTACTTGGTGAGCTGGCTTGTTGAGCTTTGCTGGCTCATTTTACTCATTTACTAGACTCGTTAAGCTCATTTATTAAGCTTGTTAAACTCATTTATGATTATAGTTACTTGAAATAAAATAAATTAGGTATGAAAATTGGAAATAAAAAACATATATGTAACTCAATTTCATAATGTAGACATGCGAACCAATAATCGAGTCGGCTCATGAGCCCATAAACGAGCCGGCTCGTGAGCATTTTATGCTGAGTTGGCCTTGGTTCAAATTGGCTTGTTTATTTAAACAAGCCGCCTTTAAACAAGTCAAGCAGGCTCTCGAGTTGGCTTAGACGAACCGAAGCTAAGCTCTTAACGAGCTGAGTTGAACTGGCTCGAGAGCCAGCTTGGCTCAATCGCAACCCTGCAGAGAACAAGTCAAACCAAAAATACGTAGAAAAAAATATATTATCAGAGCATCATAATTCAGTATTTTTTAAATCAAATTTTTAAAGTTGGATTATTTTTAGATTATATTTGGAGTTTGCTTATTTTTTAGTAGAAAAGTTAGAGTTGTGTTATTTTTTAGTAAAAAAGTTAGAGGTTGGTTAGAAAATAAAGTTGGATTACTTTTTAATATATTAATATATAGTTGAATTACTTTTAAATTAACTGTTATTTTTTAATTATTTAAGAATTAAATATCAAAAAAAATTTTAAAGTATAATTTAATACTTTTTTTAACATTTTATCCTAGTAGTTTCGCTATCCAAATAATATTAAAGAAGTTTTCCTGTGTGTACATATAGATTGACAGGTAAAATCAACCAAAAAAGGTCGTTCTGCATTCATTCCAATCATCATCACTTCTCTCCAAATTCCTTTCTTCTTCCTCTCGAAATCTCTCCACTTCTCTCTCTCTCTCTCTCTCTTCTTCATCCATGTCGAAACAAACATACCGAGTATGCTTCTGCTGCAGACGCAGATTCAAGCTTGCAGTCTCCGAAGCTCCACAAGAGATCAAGAATCTCTTCTCCAAGTACTCCGAAAATGGGATCATGTCTGTTGATCACCTCCATAGATTCTTGATTGAGGAGCAAAAAGAGAGTTCTACTACGATTGAGGATGCTCAGGCCATTCTTGATAGTCTCAAGGATTTGAAGCATCTTAATATTTTTCATAAAACTGGGGTTAATCTTGAAGGGTTCTTTAAGTATCTCTTTGGGGATCTTAATCCTCCTCTTAATCCTAAGCTTGGGGTAATGTTTTGTTTTTGACCTTTCGATTTTGCAATTGTGGGTTGTGTTTAGTTGACAATAGGGTAGTAAGTTAAAATTTATTGGATTTTCACCTTATCTCATTTACATCCGAATTTGGGAGTTTAAAAGAAAATAGGGGTAACTGGCTGGGGTAAAAAAGCAACATTCCTAACGGCTCCCGCCTAAGAAGTAGATGTATGCAGCCTTTTCCTTTTAGGGTGTTACCCTGAAGAGGCTGTTTCCAAGAATCCCCAATCTAAGGGGTGCAACATGAGGATTTATCATCTTGGTACTACTTTCGTCAAGCACGCTTAACTACTCTCGCCCAAGGTCACCCATCTTGGTAACTGGCTGGGGTAATTGGGGTTAAAAGTGTATGGAGCATTATCCTTACCTTCTCTTCACTCTGTTGCCGGCTAGCGAAAAAAGCTTCATTATTTTTTATTATATAGTTTCATATAAAATTGTATATGGTAAAGTTGAGGTTGAATTCAGAACTTGAGATTACGGGGGAAAATTTGTTCTGCTCCATGACTGGAAATGTTTCCCTGTCCTTTTCGAGAAGTCAACTTGTCCTTGGTGAAAGGAAAAACAAACATTCATTCATACAAAGAAATTATAGAAATGAAATGAAATGAAAGGAGACTTCCTTGAAATCAAGGGTTAGAATGTGGATGTTTCAAGTATTTAGTTTATGAATTTATTGGTTTGAGTAATCTAGAATCTGTGGTTCTAGATTATGAAGTACATAATTATTCATGATCCTTTGCCTAATATTTATTTCTTAACATGAATACATGACCTCCTTGAGTTAGATATCTTAAGTTTGAGTGCCAAACAAGTATGAAGTGAATCTAATTCAATTGAGGAGCTAAAAAGCTTGGATAAAACTGCGTAGGAAGCTAATTCTGAAGGAAAACCTGTGGAATTTGGTGGGAGAGCAGAGTCCTGTTTGAATTCTGATTCCTGCTTCAATCGCAAGGTGTGGTCTTGTTGTCTCATGAAGCGTTGGATCTAGGATTCAAATCCTGCCGTTGGGTGCAGGCTATTCTTTGGAATCAACCATTTGGGTCTGTTAGCCTAACTTAGCTTCTTGCACTGGGAAACTTTCGAGTCAGCAGTGTGTGCAACCGGAGAATGATTCGATCTCTAGCTAAGCAAATGTGATTCTGTTCTACTTGTTTGTCTCATTTTGTTGGGTTGCTTTTCATCGAGTCTATTTGGATATTCATAGAGTTGTCTCTCTTAACCTAGACATCTTTCCTATCTTGTACATTCTCCAGTCAAGTACATGTACCCAGCTCACACTTCTCCTTTGCATTAGCAGGTGTTTGAGAAACCGGGTATTGCTTTATTCATAAGCTAGAGAATAATTGTTGCTTTCAAAATGCTTATCACTTAGCAATTAGACTCGGTTTTAGACCACTTTTTGTATGTAGGCAATGTATTGATATAGCAGATAGGGTCACAAGTTCAAATAGACTGCTCTTCGAATGTGAAGTTATATTATGCTGGACAAGGCCATTATGTAGCATAATACTACTATTTAGCTGATTTTAAGCTAGTTGTTACGTTAAGCAACCACCTTGTGTTATGTAAAATTAGGGACTTCGCACCACTGTTTTTTCTGATAACTACTTATCATTTGTCTTTTCCCAGGTTCACCAAGATATGACTGCTCCGTTGTCCCATTATTTTATTCATACTGGCCACAATTCTTATCTGACTGGGAATCAATTAACCAGCGATTGCAGTGACATTCCCATCATCCGTGCACTGGAGAGAGGTGTAAGAGTGATAGAACTGGATATATGGCCTAATTCCTCAAAGGATAACGTCGATGTTCTTCATGGAAGGTGCAGTTATACTACTTACTTCGATTCTTTATTTTTCCCTAAAGTACTTGTGTTAGATAAAAATACTAAGATGTTCATGACAGTTTAAATTAGACAAAAGATATACAAAAATCTTATTAGAAAATAGATAAGTCTAACCCTTTACATACATACCCATGTTTGACTCAACATTCGAGTTAAGATGAATTTCACTCTTCCATCCTGCTGCAGCGGCTGCTAAAGGAAAGGCATTGTCCATAGGGTAGTGTGAGTATGCAAATTCGTGTTTGTTCTTGTATGGGAGGAAGTTGTCCTTTCTGAATGCAGGCAACTCGTTTCCGTTTTAGGCTTCTTGAATTAAGTAGGCCTGACATTGCTGAACCTGTTCATTTTCAAATGTCTATGTTATGTTCATCTTGTTCTAGTTCCCGTTTGAGTAGTACTTCTCACCAATCCTGAGATTAGCCGCATATTTCTTGGATACCTTTCATTTTTCATATATCTTTTCTGGGTATCCTCACCATCACACTGTTAATCACCATTGAAGTTATGCCTAAAAGTGTCAATTCTGTTGAAATGACAAAAATGCACTAGCCACTCAGAAATATGTCAATGAAGTGGAATGACAGAAATTTTTGATTTTTGTATTATTGGATACGATGTCCTTGCTATCTACTGAATGACGATATTTCTGCTCTTTTGGCGTGTCCTCTTTTTTTTTTGGTTAAACATCATACGTCGGCTACTACAAATGGGAGACTGATAGCATGATGGGGAGGGGTCCCTTGAAAAGATATGTCGAACAATAAGAGTATTGAAAATATTACTAAGACTAGGGTACTCGAAAATAATTATACTTAACCTAAGGGACCTTTTCTTAAACAGGACACTCACAACTCCTGTTGAACTCATCAAATGCTTGAAGTCCCTTAGGGAGAATGCCTTTGCTGCGTCTGACTACACTTGTGTGATAACCCTTGAAGACCACCTTACTCCAGATCTTCAGGCTAAAGTTGCTGAGGTAAATTCCCATGCCTGTTCATAATTTGCTGACACTCTTGGATTTCTGACATAGAATCAAATCGCGATTGCAATGTCATGGAAGTGGGGATCGCGGATATTACATAATTGGTTATGGTGTTTCTGTTTTGGAACATGAGTTGCTTGTGAGCATGGAAATATGGCAATTTGTGGTCACGATTCACGTATCGGTTATGATCACAATATTATGGACATTACGTGATGACCAGTGGGTCGTGGTCATCATGTTGGGTTTTTTAGGGGAACTTAAATTGCTTGAAGCTTAATATTTGTAAAACTTTGAAGAAATAGCCGTACAATCATTGATTTTATTAACATACAGATAAATTTATAAATATGTTTAATAAATAAAATATAATATGTATGCATTGTGGACACTATTATGAAAGTACTTCTACGTAATGGACAGTGGCATAATGATTAGCTCAAAATAAAGTAAACGGTATGGACCTTCATAAGTTCTATGCTTTTGAGTTTGTTTTCAAAAATATGAATAAATAGACATATAGGCATTGATTTGCATACACTAGTGATAGATTTTTACAAATAAATATGTTTAAATAAATAAAATACAATTTTTGTGCGCCATGAAGGTCAATAGAGGAGTATTATTCTGTAATGACCAATTATATAACAACTAACCCATAAGCTGTTTTGTAATTACAGTATTTGATCCATGATTTAATCACTAGTCTTGTCATTGTCCAGATGATCACTAAAACATTTGGCGAGATGCTGTATATACCTGGCTCAGAATGCTTTAAGGAATTTCCGTCCCCTGAATCACTGAAGAAACATGTCATTATATCAACCAAACCACCACAAGAGTATCTTGAAGCAAAAGATGTAAAGGACAAGGATGACTCACAAAAGGGACAGGAGTCAGGAGACGAGGAAGCCTGGGGAAGGGAGGTCCCTAATCTTAAAACTCAACTTAGTGTTGATAAGGTATTCATTCGTTTTAATTTAGGGAAAATATCATACAAACCCCTTGAACAGTATACGTACTTGAGAAGGATACTGTATTTCAGGATAGGAAGAAGTGCAAATTGCTTACTCATAAAGGCATCTTGTTCTTTTTTCAAAACATATTATCTTGCTCCTTTTTCACAACCTAGTTTGTATTTTTCAAAGCATGTTTCCCTTCTTATGCATATAGCCAACATTACACTCTAGCCTTTTCTTTTCCGAACATAGTACTCTTCCCGTTTATACTTGTCTCTCCTGATCAACTTTAAATTTTATCAAAACCGTCCCTTAACTACCAGTTTGTATCACGTCTTGCGTGCTGCTGCAGTTTTGTTGAATTTTTAACTCCATGAGCAGTCAAAATTTACGTGCATTTTAAATTACTTCTTAGTACATCCTCATGATGTGTGCATTAATGGTGTTAAAAAGATGAATGGATTTGAAGTAAAAAATTGGATGGAGTTTATAGAAGCTAATTGTTACTAATGTTTGAATGGCATGTCTAGAACAATGATGTGGATGAAGAAGAGGGTAATGAAGATGAGGAAGATGATGATGAAAGCTCAAAGTCGGAAAAGAATGCTGCATTGGGGTACAAGCGTCTAATAGCTATTCAAGCTGGAAAGCCAAAGGGGGGTTTAAAGGAGGCACTGAGAGTGGATCCCGACAAAGTGAGGCGTCTTAGCTTGAGTGAACAACAGCTTGAAAAGGCTTCTGTGAACTATGGAAAGGAGATCATCAGGTACTTACGGTGATCTCAAGTTACTAAGCATTTGTATGCCTACAAGATGTCTACATCAATTGTGCCTTAATAGAAATATGAGTGTACATGTAGTCCTTTTTCAATAGGTAAGCAGGGATAGGATTTTGAATCTAGGACCCCCGTTGTACGTCCTTTCTGTGTGTTTTAGACCAGACCAAAGCTTCACTGGTGCATGCATATAGTCTCTACCCCTTGCTCAAAAAATACTTTAGGGCATTATACAACAACAACAACCTAGTGCCTCTAAGGGCTTCCGCAAGGACATGATGTTCACTATGTATACAGTGAAAACATGTTGGGGAGGAAGAACAATAACCACAACTTATTTTCAAGGGGGGGAAAAAGAATAAAAGGGGTAACAAGGAGCGTCAGCTACATGTCCTATTTTTAAGAAGTTATGCTTTTTATTTTTCTATCATACACAGTTAAGTGATACCCCGGATTCTTCTTACAAAGTACAGTCTTTTTTCTTTGACGTTGATGGATTTAATATAATAATCTAAGTGATTGGATCTAGATGCTTATTCTGATAGGAAATGAAAGATTCAAATGATTTTTCATCAAATGACCATTCATTTGTTGTATTTTCATACAAATCGGTGGCAAGAAAGCTCTATGGAAAAATGGTGTTTCAATTCAATGTTGTCTAAAGAAGAGTTAGAACACAGGTGTGGGCTAGGTATATCAATGAATAGTCTTGATCCTATTGAAAATACCAGTCGAAGGAGAAGAAAAGATCTGAGTCTAAATGATACAAAATATATATATATATATATATATATATATAAATTTTCACTCCAACCTATTTTAAGAAGAAGTGCTTTTTATTCTTTCTGTAAAAGATACTGCCCTTCTTATGTGTATAGAGTGGATATTATGCTCTTCCTATTGAAAGCATGTCCTTATGTATATAGACAAAATTTTATTATTTTCAGGGTTGGGTAGAGCGAAAAGGGTGTGACCGGCAGCACATTGATGTCTCCCCGTTTTATATTAAGAAAAGAAAAGAAACAGGGATGAGCCAATTTGGCTTTATAGGAAATAGATCTTTGAGTTTCGAAACCAACTTGGCAGTAGATTGTTAGCTTTCAATTAGGAATTGAAAGTCTAACCTAGTAGAAGAAAGAGTTAAGGTGAGAAGAGAAATGAAAGGGGATGAGAATTAGAGAAAGAGATGAGAAAAGAGAGTTAATTCCAAAAGGAAATCAGTTTGTATTTGATTGAATGCATGATATTACAACCTAGGAGCTTATTTATAGACAACTAAGTACAATGAATCAAGACATAACTGCCCAAACCGACATTCCCGCCTAAATCTGCAGCTGCACACCAAGATTGACCCGTGTTTGACCAACTACCCCTTTTGGCGCCAACTACCGACTCAACTAACATTTGAACACAAACAACTCCAACTTGAAACACTAATCTGACATTACAAACAAAAATCACAAAGTAATTCTAATGATTTATAACATTCCCTCCCTCTTGAGAAACTTCTTGTCCTCAAGAAGTGAAGCTTGGAAATTGACTCCGCAAGAAATTGCAATTTTCCCAAGTCATCAAATTCTTGTTCAAGTTGCACCAAGTGACCAAAACTTCCTGCACAGCTCCATGATCACGCTGTAGCAACCTCCGAGCTTTTACTGCATCAGGCTGCAACTTCAGAACGCCATTAGCTTCTGCAACAGGATGCTCCCGGGCAACTACAGCTTCTCTTTTGACCTGCTTTTTGAGTAGGGACACGTGAAACACGGGGTGAATGTACGAGTGTGTAGGTAAGTCGAGCTTATAAGCAACATTGCCAATTTTCTCCAGAATTTTATACGGGCCAAAGTATCGGGCACTTAGCTTGACATTACGCCTGACAGCCAAGGAAGACTGTCTATACGGTTGTAATTTGAGGTAGACCATGTCACCAACGTCATAACTTTTGTCTACCCTTTTTTTATCAGCATAATACTTCATCCGAGCTCGAGCTTGATGGAGATTGTCTTTAAGTTCTTGCAACATTTGCCTCCTCTGCTGCATAAGTTCAGTCACTGCAGTACCATTGCTTCTCGGTTGTTGAAGCATCATAGGAGAGGGTGGAGAGTAGCCATACAATGATAGGAATGGAGAAGTGCCAATGGATGTATGAAAGTGTGTATTGAACCAAAATTCGGCTAAGGAAAGCCAACGGTTCCACTCCTTGGGCTTCAAGAAAACCATACTCCGCAAATACTGTTCTACACATTGGTTGACTCGTTCGGTTTGGCCATCCGTCTGAGGATGATATGAGGAACTGAGTGCCAACGTGGTGCCCATCAACTTAAACAACTCTCTCCAAAACGTACTTGTGAAAATCTTGTCTCGATCGGACACAATGGATTGAGGCAATCCATGCAATTTATAAATGTTGTCAAGGAAGATCCTTGCCAACCTTTCAGCTGTGACGGGTCGAGCAAGAGCAATGAAATGACTGTACTTGGTGAAATGATCCACCACGACCCATATGACCTCCTTGCCTTCAGACTTCGGAAGTCCCTCGATGAAATCCATGCTAATGTGAACCCAAGCTCCCTCTGGAATGGGAAGAGGTTGAAGAAGTCCTTTGTAACGAGGATCTCCCAACTTCGTTTCTTGACATACTTCACAAGACTTCACGTATTCACTCACATCTTTTTTCATACTCGGCCATGTAAAATATGCTTTGATTCGTTGATAGGTGCCTTCTACACCCTCATGACCACCCCAAGCAGCATCATGTGAAGCTTGGATGACCGTTTCTCTCAAATCAGTGGCCGAACCGACATACAACAGCCCCTTGACCCTGATCAGAATACTCGGCCATGTAAAATATGCTTTGATTCGTTGATAGGTGCCTTCTACACCCTCATGACCACCCCAAGCAGCATCATGTGAAGCTTGGATGACCGTTTCTCTCAAATTAGTGGCCGAACCGACATACAACAGCCCCTTGACCCTGATCAGCCCCTGCTGCACCGACACTTCACTGTCTGCAGAACCTGACTTTGCATCGCGTGTGAGGACTGCAGCGGCCACTTTTTCCTGAGCAAACGGGTCATTCTCATAGGACTTGTGTAGCTCAACCACCCAAGAAGGAATTACCACGGTAACAGCAGCACAGGTGGCCTGATTTTCGTCCTCAAACTGCCTTGACAGAGCATCCGCAGCAGTGTTTTCTTTGCCACTTCTATATTCAATGTCGTAATCAAGACCTAACATTTTCATGAGACCTTTCTTTTGAATCCTCGTCACGATCTTTTGTTCAAGGAGATACTTGAGACTTTGATGATCCGTTCGAATGACGAACTTACGACCCTCCAAGTATTGCCTCCATTTCTCCACGGCTAGTGGTGGCCAACGGGCGGGCAGGGCCGGGCTGGGCCTGGGCCGAAGCTTGGTCGGCCCGCACTGTAGCGGACCGGGCCCGGTTTTTTGTACTAAAGTCGTTTTTGTACTAAAGGGGAAAAAAAGAGCTATAATACAAAGTCGTTTTGTACTAAAATTATTGTAATTCATTGATAAATAATATGAGATATAAATACATTTTTTTAAGCACTAATGATGCTAAATATACATTAAATATATGTAATAAAATAAAATACACAATAAGTAATGGTAAATATCTTATCAAAAAAAATAATGGTACATAAATAACGTAACAAATATAAGTACAAATACAAAGTTTGACATATGGGGGGTGCGGTCGTCTTTTGAGGTATATGGGGGGTGCGGTCGTCTTTTGACGTCAATATTCAAAAGTAAATAATTGACATACAAAAGTGTTGATATCAGTCGCTTTCGGGGGTATCTAGGCCATCATTTGGGGTATCGGTTGTACGATCGTCTTCTTCATCGCTCGATGAATCCAGCTTCATTCTCTGTTGATCTCTTGCCTCTGCTAGCAGCCAATCCTTCAAGCACACGGACATCTCCAAGCTTGACGGCGATAGCTTTGCCCTTTTCGTTCCAGGCAACCTGCCACCAAGACTGAAAGCACACTCCGATGCTACTGAAGACACCGGACAACTTAGTATATCACGTGCCATGGTGGAAAGCACGGGATACTGGGTTTGGTTTGTGTTCCACCATTGTAACAGGTCAAAATTCAGGTTGGCCGTCGGCCCGAAAATATGGACCATCGGTGTCCGTAAATAATAATCTAACCCGTCACATGATGTGGGGGCTGCTGTGGGCGTAAATTGCTCCAACAGCTTCCACGAATATGACACGTGTAAACTACTTCCACTAGATGTGGAAGATCCTACTGAAGCAGTACTAGGATTATTGGATGCTAATCGACGGGAATATTGAGAAAATAAACTATGCAAGTCGTTATCGACATCGGCAATGAAAGTGTCGATATTAAGAGTAGGATTCAAATACGTGAAAAAATGTTGGCAAAACAAGTTGAAACCCGAGCGTTTACAACGACGGTCTAAAATAGTTGCAAAGCAGTATGTAAGAGGTAGTTCAAAATAATATTTGGCAAACTTTTTTTTCATTGCCTGAATCAATGCGAACAAAACGGGGTTGGATTCATTACCCACCATCCAATTGACAATATCAAGCAATCTTGATATTGCTTGAGGCATGGTCGGATAGTAGTAACCCGAAAAAAAATATTGTTGCCTCTTTAAACATGCTAAAAAAGTTACAAATTTGATCTATTGTCTCCCAATTTATACCGGCCAGGTTGTAATCGCTCCATTCTGCACGATTTTCCTGGGCGTATTCCATTAGAACGTCTTTGTATGGTAGAAGGCGCTCTAGCATTTCTACCGTAGACGACCACCTATTTTGGGAGTCTAATTTGAATTGTTTATATTCTATGTTATGCAACCTATATAAATTTTTAAATTTTCTTTTTCTAGTGCCGGATGATTTTACAGATATTATTACCGATCTTAAGGTGATAAGGGATGCTTTTATGAGATCTAAACCATCCGTTACCATTAAATGCAAAATGTGACAAACGTAACGAATATGGAAACACTTCCCACCTAACATGGGTCTCATTTGCCTAATTAAATGTGTAACGGCTGCAGTGTTATTGGTAGCATTGTCAAACGTAATACTGAAGATACGTCGCTCTATGCCCCAGTCGCGGACTGCCGACATAATCACACCCGTAATTACCTCGGCATTGTGTGGGCAATCTAAAAGGCCAAAATGAATTATCCGCTTTTGCATGATGAAGGATTCATCGGTTCAGTGTGCCGTTATGCACATATAAGGTTGGCCGGGTTTCGACCTCCATACGTCCGAGGTCAACGAGAACATGCTCGTGTTCGTCGCAAAATGTGTGAAGACCCTAGTTTTCATCCCGTGGTACAACGTAAAAGCGTCCCGCTTTACGGTGTTCTGAGGAATCCTCACAATGGCGGGATTAACATTTCGTTGGAGGTAATTGACGAAATTTGGGTCTTCGCCGGTATTAAAAGGCCTTTCACTCATAATTATATATTTAGCTAGCCCCTTTCGTTTGCTCTCCTGAGAGAACCTAAAATTAGCAAGTGCACCGGTCACTTGCTGTACTCGACGTTGTTGGCTCTTTTCTGGGAATTGCTCGGGTTGGCACCTAAGTATATGTCTGTTTAATGTGCCCGTCCCACTACGAGGTTGATGGCTAAAATCCCTAGGTGGGTCACATAATTTACAAGTTGCTTTATTAGTTGTCTTAGTAAGGGTAAAGTGCTTCCATACCCTACTAGTTGTACGCCTACTAGTAGAGGTACTAGTTTCAGGCTGGGCTTCGGTGCTGGGGGTGGGTTCCTCATCAGTTTGTGAGTCTCCAACCCCGCCACCACCTGACTCATGATAATCTTGTTGTTGTGAAAAGTCATAATCTATGCTATTGTCAGTGTATGGGGGTGTTGGGTCTGGTTGTATAAAAGCTCGTTCTTCAGTATCAAGTAAGACAATTCTACTCCTTTTAGGGATTCTGGGTGGCCGAGAAGAGCTAGAACTGGCACGACCGGCTCCAGAGGATGATGAAGAGTTGTGTGCCATATTAGTATAAGTGATTAGTATTTATAAAATGCAAGTAGTAATGCAAATTAAATAACTAAAAATGCGAATCAGATAAAATTGCGATACTAAAATTACCGAAACGAGAGAACAATGAAATTGGAACTTCAGCCAAATACTTTACGAACTTTGAACTTTAGAGCACAATTTTTGCAATTAGCAAAGTTAGAGAAGATGGGAGATGATGAATGTATAGAGAGAGGAGAGGATTGAAGAATTGGTGAGAAAATGAGTTGGGAAGGTTTAAGTATTTATAGGAGAAAAAAAATATAAATTTTTTTTTAAAAAACAAAAATAAAAGAGCAGTTGAACGACTCTTCAAAACGAGCCCAACGGCTCTAAAAAGAGCCGTTGGGCCCGAGGCCCGGGCCGGGCCGGGCTCGGCCTAAAATAAGAATAGGCCCAAGGCCCGGCCCGCGGGACCTCGCACTGTAGCGGGCCCGGCAGGGCCGGGCCAGGCCAAACACGGGCCGGGCTGGTGCGGTTTCCCGGCCGGCCCGGCCCGGCCCGTTGGCCACCTCTATCCACGGCTAAGAGGATGGCTAAATATTCCTTCTCATATGTCAACATCGCTTGATGTTTAGGGCTATGAGCTTGGCTCAAATAAGCTATAGGCCTCCCTTTTTGAGCAAGAACAGCCCCTATACCAGTACCACTTGCATCGGTTTCCAAAACGAAGCTTTCGGTGAAGTCCGGCATCGCCAAAACTGGTGCAGCACACATTGCGGCTTTAAGGGCTTCAAATGCGGCTTGAGATCTCTTGTTCCATGTAAAAGCATCCTTCTTCAAGAGCTCGGTTAAGGGCTTGGCAATAGAACCATATCCCTTAATAAATTTTCTATAATACCCGGTCAATCCCAAGAAACCCCTCAATTTCTTCAAGGTGATCGGAATTGCCCATTCTTGCATTGCACGGATCTTGTTAGGATCAGTAGACACTCCCTCGTGTGAGATTATATGGCCCAAATACTCAAGCTTATCTTGAACAAACGAACACTTGGACATCTTGGCAAAGAACTTGTTTTGCCGCATCAATTCAAACACTTGTCGGAGATGAGTGAGATGAGCTTCATATGTTGAGCTATAAATCAGTATGTCGTCGAAGAAAACGAGCACTGACTTCCTCAGAAAAGGCTTGAAAACGTCGTTCATGGCTGCTTGAAAAGTGGCCGGTGCATTTGCCAAGGCGAAAGGCATAACAACAAACTCGAAATGCCCATGGTGAGTTTGAAAAGCTGTCTTGTAAATATCCGGCTCGAGAACCCTGATTTGATGGTACCCTTGCCTCAAATCCAGCTTAGAAAAGAAGCACACACCATGTAATTCGTCAAGCAAATCATCTATGATCGGAATGGGAAACTTATCCTTCACCGTTAGAGCATTCAACCGACTGTAGTCAATACACATTCTAGTCGAGCCATCTTTCTTCTTCACAAGGATCACGGGTGAAGCGAAAGGACTATGGCTTGGTCTAATAAATTTCATGTGAAGAAGTTCCTCCACTTGCCTCTCTATCTCCGACTTTTGGCCGTGTGCATATCGATAAGGCCTAATCTTAACCGGATCAACATTAGCATGCAAGTGAATGGCATGGTCTACACTCCTTGGAGGAGGAAGACTCTTAGGTGGCTCAAAGATGTCACCAAATTCATCCACTAAGGACTGAACTTCTGGTTGAAGTTCCTGTTGCAGCTCAATCGAAGCTAACATGAACAAATGGCCTATCCATTGTATTGCTTTCTTCTTGATCCCCTCGTGCACACGTTTGCCATCAATTATCTTGAGTTGAGCTTCCTCTGACATGCCTTTCAAGGCTATTTTGGTGCCATGAACCTCAAATGCTACGGTCATCTTATTAAAATCAAATATAACCGGGTTGAAGGTCCTCATCCAATCCACCCCTAGCATCATATCACAACCTCCCAAAGGGAGAACTCTGAAATCAAAGGTGAAGTGATGTTCTTGCATAGTCCAAGAGAATGCTATGCACTTGTTATGAATGGTTAAAGAATTGCCATCAGCCACCATCACTTGCAAAGGGTGAGTCTTTATCGTTTCATGCCTAGCCTTCTTACTCAACTTAGGATTGATGAAACTATGTGTACTCCCACTATCAATGAGGATAATGATGGAATGTTTTCCAGCCTTACCTCTGATCTTGATAGTGTTATGAGCTCCACTACCGGTTAAAGCCTTCATTGATATCTCCACTTCATCCTCACTCAATTCATCTTGTGAAAAATCATCAATACTGTCACTTTCGGTTGCTGAATGTTCACTGCCTGTTTCAGCTTCAACACGGGTCCCTTTAGCACACATTATTGCTTGAGTTTTGCACCTATGTCCAGGCTGATATGGCTGGTTACAACGAAAGCAAAGTCTCACCGAGCTCCTGTCCACAGCACGCTTAAAACCAGCACCTGATCCTGCACCAGCACCAGAACTGGTCCTCTGTTGTGGCCTATACTTGCTGTTTGGCTGCTTAAATCTGTCACTCGGTTGGACATGAGTGGCTTCTATCAATTTTGCCTTGTTATAAGCACTTGACAAGGTCTTAGGACCAATGGCTTTCACCATGTTCTTGATCCTAGGCTTTAATCCACTTATAAAGCAAGACACATAATATGACTCGGTGTCCTCGGAAGCTATAGACAAAACAGACAGCAAATTGGCTCTTAAGTTCTCAAATCTAAGCATGTACTCACTCACAGTTGAAGTTTGAGATAATTTGTTAAAATTATCCACAACGTCCGTTGATTCTCCTTCTCCATATCGTTCACACATTTCTTCTACGAATTGGCCCCAAGAAAGGTTCGGTTTGCTCTTCAACAAACTGTAGTACCACACCTCATGGTCGCCATGTAGATGTACTGCTGCTAATTGGAGCTTCTCATAATACATGAAGTACCTATCACACCTTCTAAGCCATGATTCCGGTAATTTGCCATCAAAAGGATCAATTTCAACTCTTGGCTGCCTGTGATTACCACTCCTACCACCAGATATCATGTCATTACTCACGTCTCTATGCTGATAATGTCGATTAGGAGGTCTGTCCAAATTTTCTAGCTCATCAAAATCAGCTCTGCGTTGCAGAACTGAATTATGAGGCCTGCTGTTGTGGTCTGAATTCGATGCTCCAGGCCTGCAATGTGCCTGTCCAGAGACTCGATTCTGATTGTCTACATCAAATTCAGGTTGCAAGGACTGATTTTGAGCTGATCTGATATTAGTTGAAGGTTCAACCATCGGCTGCACTATCGGTGATTTACCTCGGTTCCTCATCAGACTTTCAGACCTGTCCACATGATCTTGCTGCTGATCGGTCTCTCTCTGGTGAAATATCTGACTTGCGGGCTTCAAGATCGCCTCAACGCTTGATTCTCCTCGTTTATTAACCTGATCTTGCAACTTTTCAATTTTATCCTCAATTTGTTGTAATCGTTCATCTTTTTTCGAATCTTTATCCATCATCATGTTCAGCATTCGTTGAATGTTTTCATTTTGTTGTTCAAACTTCATATGAAACTTTACATTCAATTGTTCGATCTTGTCATTCAAATCTCTGAGGTGATCAGATGATACATTCACACCAGCATTTGTCACTGCCTCAACATAATTCATTTCCGAACCAGGTGCATTGGTACCTCCAGCTCCAGACCTTGTCCTTACTCCATCAGACATCTTTCGGAATCAGATTCTGAATGGATCTCGATCAACTTGTCCTCAACAGATCTGAATTAGCTGAAATCTGAAATCTAAAATCTGAACTTGATCTTGATCTCTTTTAACAAAACCTGACCTGAATTTTGATCGGTTTGAGCTGAATTTAATTCAGTTCAGATTCTGAAATCTTTTCTTCTCTCTTTTTTTTTTTTTTGTTATGCAATCGATTGGAAGCCAAACGAGGCTCTGATACCAATTGTTAGCTTTCAATTAGGAATTGAAAGTCTAACCTAGTAGAAGAAAGAGTTAAAGTGAGAAGAGAAATGAAAGGAGATGAGAATTAGAGAAAGAGATGAGAAAAGAGAGTTAGTTCCAAAAGGAAATCAGTTTGTATTTGATTGAATGCATGATATTACAACCTAGGAGCTTATTTATAGACAACTAAGTACAAGGAATCAAGACATAACTGCCCAAACCGACATTCCCGCCTAAATTTGCAGCTGCACACCAAGATTGACCCGTGTTTGACCAACTACCCCGTTTGGCGCCAACTACCGACTCAACTAACATTTGAACACAAACAACTCCAACTTGAAACACTAATCTGACATTACAAATAGAAATCACAATGTAATTCTAACGATTTATAACACAGATTTCTGTAACCCTTTGTTAATAATAATATTAGTGGTTATGGTGAGACATGATATGGTTGATGGATGTGAAGACTATTGGAAACCATAGAATCATAAAGTCCTCTACTTAATGTAACTGATTTTGAGTTGATATCCAATGGACTCTTATGGAGTTACTTCTGCACGGCTTATAGAATACACATACTATGTGTATTTTTTTTTTTCCCGATAATTAGTAATAGAGTCGCGATACAAAGTAGGCAACTCGAGCAAATGAACCCTAAAAATAGGGGTGCTAAATTATATTGCTTTTCATCCATAATTTTCCAAGCACTAAGCTTAAAGACAACTTATCTTCCCTAAAAAACCCAATATGGTCATTCTAACCGGTTGGGAAACAGACAATCATAAAATGCAATTTGCTTTCATAGGTTGATGGCTACATTAATTTGTGTGTCATTATTTCACTTCTTTCATCGGATTCTAACATATGTTGATGGCCACTTTAATCTGTGTTTTTGCTGTAATTGTTGATTGTGATTTTTCCTACACATGCTGCTTGTTTTAGATTTACACAAAAGAATATGCTGAGGATTTACCCCAAGGGCACACGTATTAACTCGTCGAATTACAACCCCCTCATTGGCTGGATGCATGGTGCTCAGATGGTTGCATTCAACATGCAGGTTTGGATTTACTCTTTCATCTGAAAGAAGCAAGTATATGTTCATAGTTACTGATGAACACCAATTATATAATAATAATAAAAAAAAAGACATAACATTTTATTAGACTTTATTATGCTATTTGATAGGATTAGAATAGAATATTTTTTTTTAGCGTGTATGATGTTGTATTTATCCTTATTTTGATTGATAGGATAATAGTTGTTTTTATTCAGAGAAGTAGTTTCCTAGTTATTTTATATTTATCCCATAGTTAAACAATAGGGTTTAGCTTTTTTTGTAAATCTAGCTTTGTAATTCATTAGTTTTTAGTTGTGAAAGAAATAAAATTGAACTTTGTTTTTGAGTAGTAAGTTGTGCTACATCAGTTACCATGATTTTTCATTCTACCATTGAATACCAATATTGGTCAAGGTCACTTGGACACTTCAAATAGACCATAAACTTTTATGAATCTTATGAAAATAGTTTGACAAATCTTATGAAAATAGTCAAATTTGACCTCTATACACATATAGATACCGATTCTTATACGAGTATCAGTAGCATACTCTACATATTCTACAGCTTAAGGATGAATTTTCTCCTGATGGCAGGGACACGGGAGATCACTGTGGTTGATGCAAGGAATGTTTAGAGCCAACGGGGGATGTGGTTATGTGAAGAAGCCAGATTTTCTATTGAAGACAGGTCCTCACGGAGAGGTCTTTGATCCTAAAGCTAAGTTGCTGGTGAAAAGAACTTTGAAGGTGAGTGCAATGCTGCCTTCTTAATTCTCCCTCGTTCGCCATGTCCACTTGTTTTTCTATCTTTGTTCGGGTTAGGGGTGTAAATGAGCCAACTGGAGATGAATACCTCCTTGTTTGAACTTGAACACGATAAGTGTTATTGAGCTCGAGTTCAAGCCGAGTTCTTATCGAGCTTTGGAACCTTTGTTCGAGCTCGATTCAATAAAATTTTAGTGTGTTCGGTACTTTGCACAGCTCGACTCGTTAGCCAAATGGAGCTTGTTCGAGCCAAGCTAAGCTTGTTATTGAGTTGAGCGAAGCTCGTAATCGAGCTGATCTAATTATCGAGTCGAGCTTGCTACCAAGCTGTGCTTCAAGTTACTGTCGAGCTATTTTCACAGTAATACCGACTATTAAAGTGCTCTTAACGAGCTTTAAACGAGCTTTAAACAAGTTCTTCTCGAGTCCTTAACAAGCTTTTATTCAGTCTTTATTATGCCTTTATCAAACTGGTCGTGAATGTTAACGAGTTGAGCACCCCCTTGTTTGAATTCGGCTCATTAAGCTTATCGAGTCTGTTAGTACTCGGTTCAATAAGCTATCAAGCCCCCATAACGAACACAAACAAGTCATAATCGATTTCGAACACGAATAGTTTTTTGAACGTTTGGTTTGTTTACATCTCTATGTTGGGGCATAAACCAACCCATGTTGTCTCAGTTGGAGCTTATACAGTTGAGCTTATCATGAACCCGATCTATGCTCGTCAAGCTTTATGAGCCCATGCTGGAGCTTATATAGGTTGTAAGCTTTATGAGCCTTAGCCAGCTCAAGCTAGTGAGCTTAATTATTGAACGGAATTGTAATTAAAATATGTTCAAATCAAGCCACTCATGCTCAAGTGAGCCAAGGTGGGCAATCTTAGGCTAAATGGGACCCATCTTGAGCTCAGGGCTAGCAGAGCTCTCGCCCATGGTCTACAAACTTGAAAAAATGACTCCTTTCCAAGCTTCTATCCCAGCGAGCATGTTTGGCTTATTACATTCCTAGTTGTTTTTATCAAATTGCAGTTTCTAGTCACGAGATATTGCAGTCTTTGCTTTGGGTTCTTTTATGAAACATTAGTTTCCTTCAAGCGCAATGTAGGCAAGAAGTTTAATAAAAAGCTCTATGGTCAATAATCTTGTGACTTGAGTACTCTTTTCTAGGTAAGTGAGGTTAGGGATTCAAACCTAGGACTCTTTTTCTCAGGCCTCAATCCTAGTATTTTTACCATTAGACTAAGGCATAATTGGCTCACCAAATGCAATTAAAGATGTTTTAACAAACAAAATGATATACTATATATTATACCTGCAATTGCAAAAATAGTATTGTGTAGTACCTAATTAACTCATACCTCAAAATCCGTTCTATAACATTCTTGATTTGGTTCCATACATTTGCCTATTGACTCCACAGGTGACCGTGATTATGGGAGAAGGATGGTATTTTGATTTCCATCACACACATTTTGATGCATATTCCCCTCCAGATTTTTACGTTCGGGTAAGCTACATGATCTCCCTTTAACAAATATTTGCTACTTTCTTGTTTAGCATCGTGCATCTTGTTAATGAACAATATCAAAAGCTTAAGTTGGTAAATGAGACCCAAAAATAATTTCATATTTATCCCTACAAGCATGCCATGCTTTCCATGCTCTACATGCCTATCAGGTTGGGGGTCCTCAGAAACAGCCTCTTGTTAGGGCATCACCCTAAAGGGGTAAGGCCGTACATCCTACTCCTGCTAGTCCTTGCTTACACGGGAGCCCTTGAGACACTAGGCTTGGTGTTGTATCCCAATAAGCCTTCCATGCAAAGTCTGTTGGGCAAAAAAGTATGAATATTGGACCGAACCTCCTTAGACCTTATGCGAAATTGTCCAAGGCTGTATATATGAGTCTAGTAGTAAAATTCCACATTTGTCTTCTGGCAAAAAAGAGATCAATGTATAAGTTAAGTAGGTTATATTATCTAATGCTAACTAGACTTGTTCTATCCAAAAAAATGTTAACTAGACTTGAGAAGGAATCCACTTGGGATTATATATGACCTCATATGTGTCAATCATGAGCCGCGATTGAGGGCTCAGAAAATTTCACTTGGAATGTGACGCGGTACGAGTATAATGTAAAATATGCGATTCCTGAAGATATCTGGATTATAAGGAATTTAAATATATTTGTAACTTTTAATTTCTTTGGAAGCTAGTTTATCTTTTAGAATTTATTGAGTTAGATTAGATTAAGATTATTTAGGATTATCTATTAGTTTAATTAGGTTTTCTTTTAGTTTAATTTTCCTATTCCTATTCAACTTGATTTTGTTTAGGTTTCTATTTCTATAAATAGGGACCTTAGGTTGATTTAAAGACAGTTTTCTTGATTATTCAATAAAGGTTTGTTATTTTCCCGAGTTTAGGGATTTCTTTCGGTGGATTCCGAATTTGTCTGTTTGAGCGAAATTAGAGCAAACATCCGTTCGTGAGTCTTACGAACATAACAATTCTGAAACCCGCTTCTGTCTTGCTTCAATTGGTATCAGAGCCTCGTATCGTTCCTTCCCATATTTCCTATCATCCATCAACCATCATTCATCATCAACATTTTCAAAAAGAAAAAAAGAAAAAGAAAAATTCACCAAGCCACAATTCAAACACAAACCCCAAAACCACAAAAACAAACCCACCGAACATTAGATCTGATAGCCCCAGCCTCGTTACTACCACCGTCACTTCCTTCACTACCTCTGTCATTGTCAAAAAAAAAAAAAAAAAAGAAAAAGGTTTTTTATTTTTTTATTTTTTATGTTGAGATTTGCGCTTAATATCGGAATGAGCGATAAGTAAGCTTGAGAGAAATCTTGGGGCGATCGGAAATTGACTTCTTACTAGTCCTCCTGAATCAAACAATGAGCTCCTCTCGTTTCTTTATACGACTTTAGCACGTCTTGCGAAAGTGGAATTTGTGTCATCAAAGTCTATGAGGAATGCACTTTCTCTATTAATGAAAGCATTAGTGCGTGACCAACTATTGAAGCATCGTGATCCTGATGTAAAAGTTGCAGTTGCTGCTTGCCTCATTGAAATTACAAGAATTACAACTCCTGATATACCCTATGATGGTGGTCAAATGATAAAGGTATTTCAATCAATTGTGTCTTTTGTCGAGAAATTATTTGACATGTCTAGCAGATCCTACAACAAGAGAGTCATGATTCTCGAAGTTATGACACTCTAGATCTCTGTTTGATGATGTTATATCTTAAATGTGATACCTTGATTTTGGAGATGTTTCAATAAGGTACTTTCACGATGGTGCCGTGTTTTCTTTTAAGGAGATGATTATGACATTGATCCTATGTGAGAGTGATGATTTATCGCCTAAGTTGTTATTATGCATCTTAGAGATTATTAAGAAGGGAAATAATGACGTCTTGTCTATTACTCGAAGGCTTTTATTAGAGGTATTTGAAAAAACCGCAGAAAGAATCAAACTATTCCTTGCCTATTTAGTAGAATTTTATGGGATTTCCTTGGATGATTATAGTGAGATTGTTGGTAATATATATCCAATGGTGCCTACTACAGCTAAACTTATAGAACAACTTAATATGGGAGAAGCTGCGTATGATCATGAGGAACCATCCCATGCAAATATTGAACCCGAGCAACAAATTTATGAAGTGGAGCACGACATTAGACAACTAGAGGAAAAATATGATTGCAATGTGGTAGTTCCAACTAAAAATGAGATGAAGAGATTGAGCATATTGACTTCATTATTCATGACGACACATTTGATTGAAACACTCATCCCCTAATAATAATGCTACATCAACAGGAGAAGAATGAGAATGGTCAATTTGTTGTGTTGTGTTTCACCTTGAAGCTACTCTTTTGGTGTTTCATCCAATTTATCTTGCGGCATTATAAAGCTCGAGGACAAGTTTTTTGTAACTAGGAGAGAATGACGTGATACGAGGATAATGTAAAATATGGTATTCATGAAGATATCTGGATTCGAAGGAATTTAAATATATTTGTAGCTGTTAAATTATTTAGATGTTAGTTTAGCATTTAGAATTTATTGAGTTAGATTAGATTAAGATTATTTGGGATTATCTATTATTTTAATTAGATTTTTAATTTTCCTATTCATGTTCAATTTGACTTTGTTTAGGTTTCTATTTCTATAAATAGGGACTATAGATTGTTTTAAAAGACAGTTTTCTTGATTATTCAATAAATGTTTGTTATTTTCCCAAGTTTAGGGATTTCTTTTGGTGGATTCCGAATACGTCTGTTCGAGCAAAATTCGAGCAAACATCCATTCATGTGTCTTACGAACTTAACAATTCTGAAACCCGCTTCCGTCTTGCATCAGTATGAGATCAAGTGGGAGACTCTAAACTTTTTTAGCCCATCCTATTTGCATTCATCATGAAGATGCAAATCAAAGAAGGATGTTCTTTCCCCACGATTTAAATTAAGAGTCCCGATTGAGAAGTATATGTGAAATACTGGCTTACATGTGAAGGAAAATGTTCAAGCTTCATATGTGAGCCCAATGATGAAATCTAGTGGAAACATAAGGGGTTTATTCAAGTGGTCAAACACATGGACATAATGCTAAACGTTCAATATTTTAAAACAATTTGTTGGGGTCATCCACTAAGTCTATTGGGTTTAATGTCTGTTGTCCGTAGGGAAAGTTACGAGGGGTCGAACTTATTGCTTATAATCTGGAGAATATAAGTTAACCCAAATATCCCAATTACCCTCAAAAAGAATATAAAATCACACATTGATCTTATACCCAAGAAAATATCAAAATCACCATACCTTTTTTTTAATATTGTGTATATATCCTTCTATTTTTCAGGTAGGAATAGCTGGAGTACCAGCAGATACAATAATGAAGAAGACAAGAACCTTAGAGGACAACTGGATACCGGCATGGAATGAGGAGTTTGAATTTCCATTGACGGTCCCAGAGCTCGCCCTGTTAAGGATCGAGGTTCACGAATATGACATGTCAGAGAAGGATGATTTCGGAGGCCAGACATGCTTACCTGTTTGGGAAATCCGAGAAGGCATCCGAGCAGTTCCACTTCACAGCCGCGAGGGGGACAAGTACAAATCAGTAAAGCTTCTTGTTCGCTTCCAATTCATTTGATTCCGATCACATTTAAGGATTTGTTGTGTTCTTTGGCCTTTTTTCTGGGAAAAAAAATACCTTGAAAGGAAACTGTGTTTGAAAAAAAGAAGCATGGCATTAATAATTACTATATACACAAAAAGAGCAACAGATTTTAGAAAAAGAATGATATGGGTGGAGCAAAGGACATGTTGGCATTCTTCTTGTGTTCCGAAAAACTTGTCATCCTTGTGTATATAGTAAAATATTATACGTTTCTTGTTTTTGTTCAACATAATGCTTTTCTAAGGTAATTTTGCCGCTTTCATCTTTATCCCTCTGTGTTGTATTGTAAAAGGTGTGCTGCTGCTTTGATAGGGATGTAAATATTGTTGGTTGTGAGATAAAAAAGATGCCGGCTTTGGTTGTGAATTAGCAGTGTTGTGTTTTAACTCGGCCAGTGATAGTATGAGAAACACAATTGAATTGTTTGATGTTGTATTATGAGAATTGCCGTGAAATTGTTTGTAAAATTTAAGTGTTTTCAGTTTTGTATGTTAATTTCATACTGATATTTTAGAGTTGGAGGTCTTTCGAAAATGACCTCTTTATAAAGTAGCACCTTATAAGGGTAAGGCTGCATATATATATTTACCCTTCTAGATCCTGTATTGGCAGGTATCTCTAAACAATGGATGGTTGTATTATATACTGATGTTTATAATTTATGCTCGGTCATTATTATATACTGATGTTTATAATTTATGCTCGGTCATTATTAGAGTTGGGGGTCTTTCGGAAATGACCTCTTTACAGGGTAGCACCTTATAAGGGTAAGGCTGCATATATATATATATATATATACCCTTCTAGATCCTGTATTGGCAGGTATCTCTAAGCAATGGGTTGTATTATATACTAATGTTTATAATTTATGCTCGGTCATTTTGAAAGCTTGTATTATATACTGATATTTATAATATATGCTCGGTCATTATTATATATTGATGTTTATAATTTATGCTCAGTCATTATTAGAGTTGGGAGTCTTTCGGAAATGACTTCTTTACAGGGTAGCACCTTATAAGGGTAAGACTGCATATATATGTTTACCCTTCCAGATCCTGTACTGACAGTTATATCTAAGCCATGGATTGTATTATATACTGATGTTTATAATTTATGCTTGGTCATTATTTAAGAATTTTTGTAATCAAATAGAATTTTAGGGATCCTGTAAGATAATTATAGTAAAGCTTCAATCCAGCAATTCTGGCTCAAGAACTATTAATTCAAAATGAGTTTCAAAATCTATTACAATTCCTAAAGATTTTGTTAATTGGACTGTTGTCAAATTAGTACTTTTGATTTCAAGATGGCATTTTCATGTAAAATCTATGAAAAATCAATGATTGTTGACCCAGTAGCTTAAATTGTAAAAGTACTTTCGAATGTCTCTCTTCGAAAATATATTTCAAAAGGATTTAATTACATATATTATGGTATGGTTTAAATTGCAATCAAACCCTTGTCAAGGACTGGCCATAACTAACCAGTTATGTTAGCATTACGAGACAAAACATTTTTAAAATTTGAAGAATCTCTATTAGCAACTGTTCAAACCAATTTACAGAATGGAATTGTTATCCAAATTTTTTGATAGATCTCCAAGATCCAACAATCTTAAAAACTTTAACACTAGGCATACATAGGTCAAATATGGAGATAGAAAAGAAGTTTTGCTTTAATACTTTATTTTAGACTCTTAGGAAGCGACCTTAATTCTAAATGTCTTAAACAATTTCCTCCTGGAGAAACTTTTTTATTAGAAGTTCAAGTTGATCAAGTTGAAATTTTTACCCCAAAACGTCTCAAATGTAATGAAATTACTATTTTAGATATTTGAAAAATAGAAAATCCTCAACCCCTTATAAATATTGCAAGAAAGCAAGTTCAACATATAATTGAAGAACATGATGGTAAAATTACCATAAGGTTTGGCTTAGGAAATCAAATTATATTTAATAATACAAATCATGCAGAATCTTCAAAACACTTAACCGCTTTAATACCAACTCATAAAGAAGAAACTTATCCACCTAGTCAAACATATACCCCTTGAGCTATATTTAGAGGAATTCATTTGAATCCCCCATAGCCAAGCCTATTTTTCATACTGAATCATGCTCTAACCCATCTTCACCAACCTCCACTCAAATGCGACCTCCATTAATAAATATTCTTGCAAAAGAATTCAAAATTAATAAAGAATTTCTAACTAATGATTTTGAATCAAAACAAAATAAGGCTAAACGCCAATGATTCTATCAGACTTTGACAAAGAAAGTAGAGAAAGAATTAGAGAAATTTATCACAAGGAACTCAACGTGATGAGATGTAATGTTCCATTCTTTTTGTGGTTTTCCACTTACACTTCTGGACACTATATTCCAAGCACTTTCTCTCACAAATCAATAAATGTGAATACAACTCTAACAACTAAATGACTTAAAACTAATGGTCAAATTATTCAATCTATTCATCCTTTCACAAAAAAATTATTAGTTAAGGTTCAAGACCAAGAAATAACTGCTACTCCTCTTAGAAAAGGTAGGGCAGATGAAAATTCAACACCTACAAGAAAAGATATTAAAAATAATTATGAGAAAAATATTTATCAAGCCTTAAATCTCAAAACAATATTTGGACAATGTTATACGATTCGTAATCATATATTAAATAGAGACGAATCAACTAAGCCTATTTCAAGCTTTCCAAGCTTTTCTCCAGCTAAACAAGAAGAATCTCAACCACAACTACGTCCTTTCTTAAGAAGAATAGAGTAACTTGTCATGATCGGGGGTTGGTTGTTATAGCAGAGAATAGCTTGATCAGATGTAGTTAGATGTAAATAAGAGTTGGTTGTTTTACTTGTTAGTATGATGTGTGAGTGAGCTTGTACTTAGCTTGATACCTATAGTATAAGTATGATACTTAGTGTGTAATTGAAAGCATCCAATACAAATTATACTCTCTTACTTTCTCATCTCTAACTTCTTCTACTTTCTCATCTCCTTTCCCTTCTTTCTCATTCCAAATTCTATCTATCCCTTAGTTATAATTCAGGTTTGATCCTGAATTATAACATAACTTTTATTTCAACCATCTAATCTACCAAGGATGGAATGAAAACAAATGGTAGATACCCAAACTGATTTATTAGAAAAGATAACCAAACAATTAGGAGAAATTCTCCCATCTTCTTCAAAAGGTCCTTTTGTGCAAAAATATCTAAACCAGTTGACGAAGATTTAGGATCTCAATCCTCTTCAAGATCTCTTGACAATCTACAAATACAAAATATTGAAAACCAATTCAATGATGTACGCGACCAACATCTACAAATCAATAAGATAAAAGGAAATATCTCTCAAAAATGGAAAAATATTCCTACAAAAGCATATTATCAAAGAACCACACCCCCTGATATTCAATATGAAGAATGCAGTCAATTTCCATCAAACTCTTACAATGGACAAGCTATTTATAAATGGAACATAGATGGCAAGTTTGAATATAAAGCTAATATGAAGCTTTAAACACTTCACACCAAATGGCAATGGCTGCTACAGCCTATGAATCACATAACATTTCAAACAAAATGTCATGATTCAAGGTTGTCTTGAATCATAACCAAGAAAGAAGAGAGTTTGGGATGAGGAAGAGATGAGGAAGAGATGAGAAGTAGAGAGAATAGAGGGAGAAGTAGAGAGAATAGAGAGAAGTCAAGAGAATTGAGATATGTGCTATTACATTGAATGATGATTACAAGTGAGGAATCAACTACTTATACTAGTTCAAGCTTATGATATATCTATCTCAATCTAACTTTGCAATGCCTTTAAACAATACAAGAATCTCCACTAACTAACTAGTAACTAATATTCTCCACTAACTAGCTAGTAACTAACACTCCGTCCAATTACTAACTAATACAACATAAGAACACTTGTACTAATAGTAATGACTTTATCCTACCTATTACAATCATGACATTATATTCCCCTTTAGAGATTCTTGTCCTCAAGAATCTAATTAGGAAATTGGCTCTTAAGAACTTAACCATCATAAGTTGTAATTAGAACAATGCCTCTATTCTGCAGGACCTGTTTGCTTGCTGCAGCATGTTTAGCACACCTTGCCACTTGATGAAGTTCCCCATTATTTCATATGACATTGTTAAGTTAGTGAGATCAACAGCTGAACCAACCGAACACTTTTGCTTACTGCAACATGATCCTTCAGCAATACAAAACATGGATAATGACTGGATTGAAGCATCTTGAGGTAGACCTAGCTTGTAAGCATAATCAGCTTCACAAATAACTTTCCTTCCATCAGCAAAGAGTCTCATTATAGATTGAACCTTTTGCAATTTGTCCTTAGGTTGTCTAACTCTGGTGCTATACTCCCACAACACCTCCTTTTCGCCTTGCCAGTGTATAGGTTGCTTACTTCTTGAATACTTTCTGACCCAGGCTGAACATTTCTCCCAAAATGAGACATATGACACCTCAACATCACACTTCTTTAGCTCAATAGTGGTTCCCTCGCAATCCATGCTTTTGATTCTCACAATTTTAATCAACATAGTAACATCAGATGCATCCAACCCTGATGGCTTATGAGCAAATTGTTTCAGTCTATAATATCTGTGACCCTTTCCCTTCCATGGATGTACTACTGTAATAGCAGCTGAATAATATGCCATAATCTCCTGTCCTGGCCCTTGCAGCATGGCATTCCCTTTTGAAGGTTCTTCTAAGGGTAGGAGCAAACTGTTTTCTTGAGCAATTTTATCCTTGGCATCAGATTTGTGAACTCATATGCTGCAAAATTCTGTCTCTATGAAGAGTGTTCTGCCTAAATCAGGCACTCCTAAATCAGGTCTTGTGTTTAGATAGGCATCACAAATTGAACTAGATCCAACCCAAGCATCCTTCATAACCACTGCAGTAACATCCTCAACTGAATGCCTTCTTATGCCCAAAGCTATGCCATATTGTTGCACAATTTGATCCCAGCCATATGATGTGTAAACTACCTCCAAACAAGAAGGTACAACAGCTGTATTATACAAACAAAAGTCTGTAATCAGAACTTGATGTTCCAATTCACTTGTGGCAAGGTGCTTTTCATAACATTTCCTTCCTTTATGATCCACCATACCATAACACTTCAGCCAAAAAGAAGGATTTGCAGCAACAAACGAATAGCGGATCCCTACTTCTTGCTTATGCCTTTGAGTCCTTGCTTCTGCAGCACCGTGCCCATCTTCTATAAACTCCATTGGGAAAAGCATCCTAATTTCAACTCGAGTAATCTCAGCTCCTAGCACTTGCCCTGACTTTCTTGCTCTTTGAATCCAAGATTTGTTACAAAAATCTATCCCATGCCTTGATCTCTATCTTGGGCCT
This sequence comes from Simmondsia chinensis, assembly GCA_018398585.1. Lineage (NCBI taxonomy): Eukaryota > Viridiplantae > Streptophyta > Magnoliopsida > Caryophyllales > Simmondsiaceae > Simmondsia > Simmondsia chinensis. The sequence goes on from JAGTTD010000016.1 coordinate 22,065,407, forward strand.
CCTAAACCTTGTCCTCTTGATCATGTATACCTTTTCAAGAGCTCTTTCACGTGGCTTAATAAGATGGAAATCATGTGGTCTACCTTTGTCATTCAAGATTGGCATTGCTCTTGCTCCACAAGGCTTTGTAAATGTGTAGATCTGATCTTGCACTCTAACATGCTGCGCATGGTTCTGCTTCCATGGCTGTTGCATATTCCTCACTGTTAAGACCAACTCTTGAGGCTGCAGATGCAAATTGGCCAACTGTTCAGCATCTGATTGCACTGATGTACTAGGCTTTGCAGGTTTAACTTGATCAGTAATCTGATATGACCACTTGTGGTCTGAATCTTCCACAACTCGCTGTTGAATTGATGACAACTTAATTGCCTTAGTATCCATTTGCATCATTTTATCCTTATCAGGCTGTAAATTGGCGATATTAACTTGAACCGGTGCTGCCTCTTTCAACTCATGAAGTTGATCTTGCTTTCTTGAAGGTTCAAGCATTTCTTTGGGTTGCCTTGATCTTGTTCTTATTCTAATTTTCTTGCTAATACCACATTTCTTGCAGCTTGAATGCAACTTGATCACTAAATTTTGCTGAGTTAAACGCTTCAATCTTAGTGATCTCTGATTCCTGACTTAAATACGAGCCTTTGATTTCATTGCTACCACAGTTGGTAACAACACATCCTTGTACTTAGCCGATTGCTGCATTGCTCTTACTATCTTCATCATATCATAGAGAATTTGTAATGAGTTCAGACAAGTTTGCTGGTACACATCCATTGCTACTGACAGATGCAAAATCATATAGTTTGAATGCAATTACAGCCAAATAGTACGACAATTAAGCAAGTTTTGGTGTCAAGAATCGAAGCTCTAATGCCAATTGTCATGATTCAAGGTGGTCTTGAATCATAACCAAGAAGGAAGAGAGTTTGGGATGAGAAAGAATTAAGAAAGAGATGAGAAAGAGATGAGAAGTAGAGAGAATAGAGGGAGAAGTAGAGAGAATAGAGAGAAGTAAAGAGAATTGAGATATGTTCTATTACATTGAGGCTCCATTTGTTTCGTAGAAAAAGTGGATTCTAGGAATATGTTTTTCTTTGGAAAAGGTTTTCCAAGAAAATTGAAATCCGATTGAGGTTTTCCTTTGTTTGTTTCAAAGGAAAACTTGCTTCCACATTGATGTTTTTGTATATAGTTTAAAAGAAATATTTTTCATAAATTATCATACATCTTATTATAGGACAATATAAGTAGTAATCCAACAGATATAAAAGGTAACAGAAAAATAAAATTAACTATCAAAGCTATATAGAATAGGAAAATTATCTATCAAATACTCTAAATTTTAAGCATTTATTACCTAAGTATCATATCATTTTAATATATGTAATAAGGTACCTTGGGACACGAAATTTTATCACCTAAATATAACATGCGTTCGAATCTAGTGAATTTTTGTTAACGTGTTATGCTAGCATTTTCTTACAAAAGAAATCACTGGTTTATGATAGGGACACACACACACACACACACACACACACACACATATATATATATATATATATATTATTGAAACTCGTATTCCACATCAACAATTTTGGCCAAAAGTTACCTTATTTATAAAATTTTTAAACTTCAGAGCACTTGAGTGATAAAACTTTTAAACTTTACGCTACATCATTGTATATTAACAAAACATCAGAGTACCCGTGTAATAAACGTTCAAATCCCAAGGTACCTAATTGGTAACTTCCCCATACAATATTATATAGTAATTCAAAATGATGAAAATTGTTTCTTTTAAAACCATGATAAAGTAATATCTGACTTTGTTTGATTATTGAGTCTAATTCCTATTCGGCATTATGACGTTAAAGTTTACGTTCCAATTCGGTTAATTTCTGTTCGATCCATATCCGCATGATAATTATCTCAAAGGCTCTTGTGCCACTTGGAATTGTGACTTCCCTTATTTTATAAGGGAAGTCATTTTCCCTCCATTAGGGGAAAATATTTTCCGTCGGAAAAGCTTTTCCGTCAAAGAAAGCGCGCCAAACAAAAGAAAATATGAAAATCAATTCCTAGAATCACATTTTTCTTCAAAACAAACGGAGCCTAAATGATGATTACAAGAGAGGAATCAACTACTTATACTAGTTCAGGCTTATGAAAATATCTATCTCAATCTAACTATGCAATGCTTTTACACAATACAAGAATCTCCACTAACTAACTAGTAACTAACATTCTCCACTAACTAACTAGTAACTAACATTCCCTCCAATTACTAATTAATACAACATGAGAACACTTATACCAATATTAATGACTTTATCCTACCTATTACAATCTTGATACAAAAATTGTGCAAAATTCATTATTGCTGGATTCACTGATCAACTTAAATATTTGTGGGAAAATTCTCTTACCCTACATGATCAAGCCACAATACTCAATCATACCCAGATAGAGCAAGTCAAAATAGATCCTGATGATGTCAACTCCCTGATTCAAGAAGTTGAAATTGAAGATGTTGTAGAAACATTAATATGGTCAATAGCATGGTTCTTTATCGGAAATCCTGCAAAAGAAATGGAGTCCTCAAAAATATTTCTAATGAATCTAAGATGCCCATCTCTTCAAGATTTTCGGTGGTACAAATACATATTTATGACTTATGTTTTAAGACGCAAAGATAGAAATCAAATGTTTTGGAAAGAAAGCTTTATAACTGGACTTGCAAACTTATTTGCTTCAAGAACTATGACAAAGTAACAACAACATAGTGGTGGATTACTATCCCTTGGGATGGTATCACTTATGGTCAACTAGCTGCATTTATTAGAATGAAAGCTTTAGAACTATGTCAAGAACAAAAAATGAGAAACAATCTAAAAAAACCTTAAACTAGAAAAAAAAAATTAGGATCATTCGGTGCTTAATAAGCAATTCAAGATTTTAAGGCCCCATCCAAAAGACAAGAAGCAATATTGTTCACCAAAACCTAAGTATTCAAGAAAATATAAAAAAAACATAAATATGAACAGCCTCCTCCTCCTCATTATTATAGAAAAAAGAAAGCCATTAAGAAAAATTCAAAACTAAGTTCCAATATGTTACAAGTGTAAGAAACCAGAGCATTAGCAAAAATATTTTAGAATGAAACAAAAAATTAATAATATTCAAGGTGAAGAATTACGAACTCAAATGGTAAACTTGTTATTATCATATTCAAACTCTGAAAGTGAAAATTTCATTTTTGAAATTCAAGCAACAGCAGAACATGAAAGATGCTCATCCTCCCAATTCCGAGACTTATGGCCTTGCATATACAATACAATCAACGTATTAACAAAGTCAAACAAAGAAGCTTCACTTGACGTAATTGAAAAAAAATTGATAATCAAGAATTAAGAAAAGAATATGTTGGAATTTGGTTCATAAATAGTTTAAACTATGTCCGAGTACAATGGCCAGAGAGAGCTAAGCTATTAGTTGCAAACAGGTTTTGACGAATAAAACGTAAAATACTTCAATGAGGAATTTTACTTAAATCAAAATATGTTTTGTATTTAAGTAAAATAAATTAAGTAAATATAATAATTTAAATAAAGTGTTTTTTAGCCGTTGGAAATTGTTGGATGAATTTAAAAAAATGAAGCTTCTTTGGGAAGCTTCCCGTGTCATGTTTCCCTCCTTTGCATTGCCACGTGTCGTCACAGGAGTGGCTGGTCTTGAGGTTGAATTTGGGTCGTTGCTTGTGCAGCTAATCTAACGGTTGGGGGGGGGGGGGGGGGGGGGGGGGGTCACGTGTCACCCATCCGGTGCCCCCTTGTGTGTTTTTTGTATGAAATCTGAGCCGTTCATCTTGCCTCATCCAACGGCTTGTGTGCGCCTCACATGGATTGCCTTTTGCTTATAGGGGTGTTTTAGAGAGAGAAAATTGGTGGTTCATTTTTTGGGGTTATTTTCACTGGTTCTCTCTCTCTCTCTCTCTCTCCCCTCCATGTTTATCTTCGACCTCTTGGGGGTGTTCCTAGGGTTTGCCCTAGGGATTTATGGTGCCAAAACCTAGCAGGTAAGGGATGAACTCGCCGGTGCTGGGAACCACGAAGGTGGATCGGCTTGGGATCTGAGATCATGATGGTATAGCAGTTACCTGGCTTGGAGTTGGTAAATTTCTCTTACTCTCTCTTTTATTCTTTACTGATCGGTTGTAAAGGGTTGTATAAAGAGAGGTTTGTAACTAATAGCTTAGGTTTTGATTCAAAAAGCGCCTTGTACCATTTACGCGGTTGTAAAGCTTAAATGATTAATAAAATAGAGCTCTCTAGTGGTAGGAGGACCGTGGAATAGACCATTTAGGGCCGAACCACGTTAAAATCATGTGTACTTTCTTTATTTTGTTATTGTCTTCTATCATCGTATGTAATATCGAATCAAAGCTTAGAGCCTTAGTTTTAAAGACCACCGTTTACAGGATCCTAAAATAAACTAAGCTATTGTTGAAGTTAAAACCGAATTTAAAGATGATAACCTAAAAATAGTAAAGTTAAAACAACAGGTTTTGGAACTTAGGCTGTAAAGAGGTTAGGTTTTACTTGGACAACATTAACTGAGCTAAAGGTTTTCTCAGTCCAACTCTTGGAAGAGTGCAGAGACCCGCCGAGTGGTCTCAGGTGCACAGTGATATCCAAGGGCTGGTTTAAGAACGTGAGAAAATCCCAACAGAATATTTAGTTAAACTCAAGGACATAATATTCAAAGAAAATGAATTATCTATACCAAAGCAACCAATAATATTAGAGCAAATATTCCAATGATATTCTAGTCCAAGTATTATTAAACAATTCAACTAGAGAACTTCAAAAAGAAATTCATGAATTAAAAGGACAAGTTAAGCAATTACAAAATGAATTATTATCAATTGCATACTACAATCGGGAGGAGAGGAAGCGGCAGGCCAAATAAGAGATGAATGGAGACGATCCGACATGATTTCAACCACCTAAACTTACATGAGAAGATGGCTTTAGATGGAGCTCAGTGGAGGGCTAGCATAGGGGCAGTCGATATGCTGGTTTAGTATTTGGGGAGCATAGTTTAGATAACATTAGGAACTCTAGATTTATATGTATGCTTGACTGAGTGACTTGATAAGAGGGGAGCTGTTTTAATGCCTTCTAATGCCTCTTGATACGTTTTTGCCGTCCATTGTGTGCTCTATGTCGTGTTTTTGCTTTCTTGCTTTTTGGCTTTCTTGGTTAGATGCTTGTTTGCTCTTAAGCTTAGATGCCCGCATACTTTTTTGTTATGATTCTATGATTCTCAGGTCGAGCGTCCTCAAAAACAGTTTCTCTTTAAGGTAATACCTTAAAGGGGTAAGGTTGCATACTACCCCCCTCCCTCCTCCCCCAAAAGACCTTGCTCAGGTAGGAGCCCTTAAGGCACGAGTTTGTTATTATTGTTGTTGCATTACAAAGACTTTGAATTAGAAACTAGAGTTATGTTATTAGAATTAAAACTCAATAATGCATAGAATATAGAATTCCAAGATTCTGAAATAATTGAACAGATTCAGATTCCAAAAGAACCAATTCCTAATGAAAATTTCTTCAAATAATTGAATGAATAGAATGTCAAAAGTGGTATGTTTGCGTCAACATACATGTTTCAAAAAAATTATAAATTCAAACCTTAGCTCTTTAAGATTCAGGAGCTGATCTAAACTGTATACAGGAAGCCCTTGTTCCTTCCAAATACTATGAAAAAACAACGGAAAAACTTCACAACAAGTGGTTCAAGAATGAAAATAACTACAAATTATCAAATGCTTAAATATGTAATAATGGTATATGTTTCAAGACTCTATTTATATTAGTTAAAGATCTTCAACAACAAAAAATATTAGGAACACAATTCTTTACTCAAAAATATCCTTTTATTGTAAATAGTCAAGGTGTGCATACTAATATTACGGGAACCCAAGTAACTTTTAATTTTGTAAGTCCAATATTACAAATCAATAAGATAAAAGGAAATATCTCTCAAAAATGGAAAAATATTCCTACAAAAGCTTATTATCCAAGACCTACATCATGGGAGGTTGGGTTGGCAAGTAATGGATGTTGGGGATCTAATTATCTCTCTATATCTTGACACTCCTACCATTATTGATATTCCAATGAAGGCCTTTCTTCTTCACTCTCTATCCTCCATCACGCTTCTCCACCACCAAGAAGGGCGGGACTTCACTCTAGCCCCCATCCGGAAAATGAAAACTGCTCACAAATCGAACCCAAAGGGTGTTAGGTTCATGAAGGATACGCCATGCTTGGTTAGCAAGCGTAGAAAGATTTATATCAAGTATATCCCTAAGCCCCAAAGCCCCGTAAGACCCTTAGGGCGGGCCAATTTTTTCCCATCCTACCCAATGAAGGCCATGGGAGTTGTCGAGGTTAGATTTCCACCAAAAACAAGTAACGAGGGAATCAATTTTGTGGCAAAGATTAGAAGGAATTTTAAAGAAATGGAAAATGTACTAAGGGATGGAAGAAAGAACAACTTTAATGAGGATTTCTATTCTCGCATGGGATAAAAGGGAAGATTTCTATGAATAGACCTTTTTGCGCATTTTATTGAAGAGGAAGGCTAATATTTGAATCCCCAAATACTTTTCATCCAACTTGATGGAACTGAGTCCCAATTCATTCGTACAACGCGACTGGAGCTCCCTAGGAGTGTTACTTGAGAAGAAGACACTAGATTTACTATACTTGAATCTTTGTCCCATAGCCCGACAAAAAGGTCAATCACCTTTTTTACTGAGCAAATAACCTCCACATTTGTGTGACGAACCTTGATGTTCGTTACAAGGATATTCACGAACCTAGGCTCGTGATGGTGAAATAGAGGTTAAGGGAGAAAGAGAAATAGACTTAGAGAACGAGAGAGAGAAAGAGAGAGAGAAATAGAGATTAGAAGAGATTGAGAAGGGAGTTAGAGGAATTAGAGAGAGAGATAGTTGGAAATTGGTATTTGATTTCTTCATTGATGGATGACCCCCAAAAATTACAAACATACATTGCATATTTATAGAGGCTTGGGGGGAGGGGGACAACCGGCCAACAAGGCCTCACCCAAGAAAACCCTTTCCCTCCTAAACACAAAAATTTAAACTAACTTAAATTTTGCCTCCTACTTCTTCCCTCCAACCGGTCCTCCTTACCCATTTCAAAACCTAAACTAATTTATACTTAATTAATTTTATAATTTTACATTACATATTCGATACAAAATAATAAAAGGAAAAAATAGGTTGTTTGGTACAGGGTCACGGTCAAGGATCGTGACAAACCCTTCCCCTTGAAAACATCCTTGTCCTCAAGGATGCGTTGTGCGTGCAACCTCCAGCCTTTGGTTCCTCCTGGGTCGTAGGGATAATTCTCGTCTTCAAAGTTTATTTGCAAAAATCGGTGTCCGCGGGTTGAGTGTTTAGTGCCAACCCCTGTTCTTGGAAAGTGGTCCCATGCCCGAACCTTTCCTTTCCTTTCCCTGATCGACCCGGTTCCCTCCTTTGGTGGATGCACATCCCTCTTCTTGGTGCTACCTGAATTAAAACCCGGTTGTTTTCGTTCACAACTCATGGTAGCCCTTTGGGGTCCTTGAGGTTCCATTGTCCTTCCTTCCTTTGTCGGTTCTGACTTGTGCGGTTCTTCAATTGCATGTGAATCAACAATGATTGGCTTGACAGTGTTTTGCTTAACAAGAGGTGGCTCATCAGGCGATGGTTCAATCAGTTCAATGATAGCAACCTCTTCCTTTGTACCTTGCTCTTCCTCACCCGGTGGCGGAAGGATCCCATCTTCGGCTCTTGGACAGGTGCCGGACCTTTCGGGTGTGGCGGTGTCCTGGGCACCCATGGATGGTGCCACGGTCTCAGCTTCGGGCCTCCCTTCGTGAGCCTTTACTAACCGATTAATGACATCGGTTAGGGCCCTAATGTCTGCCCTTATGTCCGCCATGTCCGCCCTCATTTCGGTGAAAGCGGTTGACGACATGCTTTCCGTGATAAACACTCTCTCTTTTTTTTTTTTCTGGATTTCAGACGCAGCAGATTTTGATTTTTTTTTTTTTTTTAATTCGAAATGGGATGAACGAAAAATGCAATGATAGGATATGCCCTCTTTGATTGGAAGATGGCTCTGATACCAAATGTAACGAACCTTGATGTTCGTTACAAGGATATTCACGAACCTAGGCTCGTGATGGTGAAATAGAGGTTAAGGGAGAAAGAGAAATAGACTTAGAGAACGAGAGAGAGAAAGAGAGAGAGAAATAGAGATTAGAAGAGATTGAGAAGGGAGTTAGAGGAATTAGAGAGAGAGATAGTTGGAAATTGGTATTTGATTTCTTCATTGATGGATGACCCCCAAAAATTACAAACATACATTGCATATTTATAGAGGCTTGGGCGGAGGGGGACAACCGGCCAACAAGGCCTCACCCAAGAAAACCCTTTCCCTCCTAAACACAAAAATTTAAACTAACTTAAATTTTGCCTCCTACTTCTTCCCTCCAACCGGTCCTCCTTACCCATTTCAAAACCTAAACTAATTTATACTTAATTAATTTTATAATTTTACATTACATATTCGATACAAAATAATAAAAGGAAAAAATAGGTTGTTTGGTACAGGGTCACGGTCAAGGATCGTGACAATTTGCTTCGCAAAATAGAAGGCAATCGTCGGCGAAAAGAAAGTGAGACAAAGCTAGAGCATGATCCAAAGGTGAAAAGGCTTCCAGTTACCGACGGACACTGCCTTATCAATTGACCTCAAAAGAACATCAATAACTGATAAAACTAGGTATGGGGATAGAGGGTTAGCTTGTTTTAGACCTCTACTCAGAGAGAAAGAGGGGGAAGGGACACCATAAATGACCAGACTCATAGACACTAGTCTAACACACTTCACGACACATACCCTAGACAAGCCAAACCCCCTCATAACACTTTCAAGACACTCCTAGTCAGCATGATCACGAGCATTGGAAATGTCAATTTTAAAAGCCATAGTCAATATTTTACCCTTCCTCTTATTTTGTAAAGTATGGAAAGCCTAATGCACAATTATGATATAGTACTGAATATGATGACCTTTAACAAAAGCCGCTTGGTTAGAGGAAATGACAGAGGGAAAAATAGGCTTGAGGTGGTTGGCAAGGACCTTCGATATAATTTTATACCAGAAATTACATTTAATGGGATGATACTAGGAGATAAAACTCCGGGTTACGAACTTTAAGAATAAGGACTAGGTTGGTATGATTAAGGTTAGGAGGGATGACACAATAGTCAAAAGAAGCATGTCACCATACTACACACATTACTCGACACAACATCCCAAATTTTTTTATAGAAAATGCCTGAAAAGCCGTTAGGACCAGGGGCCTTCATACTACCCAATTGAGCCAAAGTAACCTCAATCTGTGCTCTGAACACCAGGGCATCAAGGCCTCTACTAAACTTAGGAGGCACAATTAGTGGCACCACACTAATGGCTTCAGATGATATATGACAGTGGTGGGGACCAAAACAAGTCAATAAATTAATCTCTTATTACTCTATGTATTAGAGGGACCTCGTCCACCCACTGACCATTTAAGTCTCCAATCCTAGAAGTATTGTTCCTGCTTCTCTTCATCACAATGGCTGTGTGGAAAAATTTAGTATTACCATCTCACAAGGTGAGCCAATCAATTCTCGAATGCTGCTAGCAATATCTCTCTTCCTCTTCCCACATTTTGTCCAACTTTTTTTTTAAGTTCTCACTCCTCCTGCCGTTCCCCATGCGATTGAGATTGGCTTTGGAGGGCTTGAAGTCTATCATTAATGAGATTAATCTGAGGAGGTTCTCTTCGTCCCTTTGCTCCAATGAATAAGTCTTTTTCTGCACAAGTTTATCTTCCAAAGAAAATCGGTAGAGGTATAGCGGCTCGATCTCGATGACCATGCAAAGAAGACTACCTCCCTACATCCATCATGGACAACCCATTTAGACTCGAGCTTAAAGGCTGTAGGAGCCTTAGAGGGAGACCCCTACAATCGAATAAATAAAGGGGAGTGATCAGATTTGGTTGCCGGTGGGAGAGTCACCAAAATGTTTTGAGAATAGGGCAACCCTGGCAGCGGTAACGACCACCTTATCGATCCTTTCTTTGACATGGCGAGTCCCACCTTGTCGGTTAGACCAAGAAAAGCGACTGCTGGGTAAGAAATTTAGTTTCTCGAACTAAAATTACATACAACTATGGTATCAAGCGTAGCGGAAAATCAATTTATAATTCTAAATTTTAAATCTAAAGCCCTGACCTAATTTAAACTATTTAATTAGATTTAAATCTTACCTAATTTAAACTATTTAATTAGATCTAGATCTTACTCGGATGTGTTCAAAATATAACAAGCAAAACATCAATAAAACAAGTTAAACATTGCTTGTAGAACAAACGAAACAAATTAAATATCCAATGCTTAATTTAGACATACTTAAAGATCTGAAATTGGAAGAAAGTTTCTTGACACCTCAAGGTCTTCTTCGCAACGACCTCTTTTAGCACCGGAGTGTGGGCTCCCAAAATATTTAACTTAGAAAAAATTTCAAAACAAAATTTTTCTTTTACTTATTCCAAAAAAATAATTTTCCAAAAAAATTACACTAAACAATAATTTAAAAAACCCTTAAATAATTTTAAGATTTTTATTGTGCGAGAAAACTAAGTTCCAAAACCCTAAACTTACTTCTTATTCTCCATGGATAAAACACATGGTTTTTATATCAAAACAAAATAGATAAATAAATAATTAAAGAAGCGTACAGAGTACACATGAAGATCGCATATCTAACCCTGTCATTGACGTCAGTGACAGGCAGCTGATAATAGAGGGTTGGGTGCGTGCTGCCCATAGAGGTGGCCACCGGGCCAGGCTGGCCCGGAAACCTGCCTGGGGTACCCTGGGCCGGGCCTGTTTTTGTAGGCCGCAGAGCCCGGCCCGGCTCGCACGCGCCCAACGGCTCGTTTGAATAGAGCCGTTGAACAGCTCTTTAATTAAAAATATATATATATATATATATATATATATATATATATATATATATATTTTTTTTTTTTCCTATAAATACTTAAACCTCCCCAACCCATTTCCTCACCAAATCTTCAATCATCTCTTCTCTCTCTATACATTCATCATCTCCCATCTTCTCTAACTTTGCTAATTACAAAAATTGTGCTCTAAAGTTCGAAGTTCGTAAAGTATTTGGCTGAAGTTCGAATTTCATTGTTCTCTCGTTTCGGTAATTTTAATATCGCAATTTTATTTGATTCGCATTTTTAGTTATTTAATTTGCATTACTACTTGTATTTTATAAATACTAATCACTTATACTTATATGGCACACAACTTTTCATCATCTTCTGGAGCCGGTTGTGCTAGTTCTAGCTCTTCTCGGCCACCCAGAATCCCTAAAAGGAGTAGAATTGTCTTACTTGATACTGAAGAACGAGCTTTTATACAACCAGACCCAACACCCCCATACACTGATGATAGCATAGATTATGACTTTTCACAACAATAAGATTATCATGAGTTGGGTGGTGGTGGGGTTGGAGACTCACAAACTGATGAGAAACCCACCCCCACCACTGAAGCCCAGTCTGAAACTAGTACCGGTGCTAGTGGGCGTACAACTAGTGGGGTATGGAAGCACTTTACCCTTAATAAGACAACTAATAAAGCAACTTGTAAATTATGTGACCCACCTAAGGATTTTAGTCATCAACCTGGCAGTGGGACGGGCACATTAAACAGACATATACTTAGGCGCCACCCCGAGCAATACCCAGAAAAGAGCCAACAACGTCTATTATAGCAAGTGACCGGTGCACTTGCTAATTTTAGGTTCTCTCAAGAGAGCAACCGAAAAGGGCTAGCTAAATATATAATTTTGAGTGAAATGCCTTTTAATACCAGCGAAGACCCAAATTTCGTCAACTACCTCCAATGAAATGTACCCCGCCATTGTGAGGATTCCTCGGAACACCGTAAAGCGGGACGCTTTTACGTTGTACCACGGGATAAAAGCTGGGGTCTTCACACATTTTGCGACCAACACGAGCATGTTCTCGTTGACGTCGGATGTATGGACGTCGAAACCCGGCCAACCTTATATGTGCATAACGGCATACTGGACCGATGAATCCTTCATCATCCAAAAGAAGATAATTCATTTTGGACTTTTACATTGCCCCCCACAATGCCGAGGTAATTACGGGTGTGATTATGTCGGCAGTCCGCGACTGGGGCATAGAGCGACGTATCTTCAGTATTACGTTTGACAATGCTACCAATAACACTGCAGTCGTTACACATTTAATTAGGCAAATGAGACCCATGTTAGGTGGGAAGTGTTTCCATATTTGTTGCATTTGTCACATTTTGCATTTAATGGTAATGGATGGTTTAGATCTTATAAAAGCATCCCTTACCACCTTAAAATCCGTAATAATATCTGTTAAATCATCCAACACTAGAAAAAGAAAATTTAAAAATTTATATAGGTTGCATAACATAGAATATAAAAAATTTAAATTAGACTCCCAAAATTGGTAGTCGTTTACGGTAGAAATGCTAGAGCGCATTCTACCATACAAAGACGTTCTAATAGAGTTCGCCTAGGAAAATCGTGCAGAATGGAGCGATTACAATCTGGCCTGTATAAATTGGGAGACAATAGATCAAATTTGTAACTTTTTTAGCATGTTTAAAGAGGCAACGGCATTTTTTTCGGGTTGCTACTATCCGACCATGCCTCAAGCAATATCAAGATTGCTTGATATTGTCAATTGGATGGTGGGTAATGAATCCAACCCCGTTTTGTTCGCATCAATTCAGGCAATGAAAGAAAAGTTTGCCAAATATTATTCTGAACTACCTCTTACATACTGCTTGGCAACTATTTTAGACTCTCGTTGTAAACGCGGGGGTTTCAACTTGTTTTGCCAACATTTTTTCAAGTATTTTCATCCTACTCTTAATATCGACACTTTCATTGCCGACGTCGATAACGACTTGCATAGTTTATTTTCTCAATATTCCCGTCAATTAGCGTCTAATAATCCTAGTACTGCTGCAGTAGGATCTTCCACATCTAGTGGAAGTAGTTCACACACGTCATATTCGTGGAAGCTGTTGGAGCAATTTACGCCCACGGTAGCCCCCACATCATGTGATGAGCTAGATTATTATTTGAGGACACCGATGGTCCATATTTCGGGCCGCCGGCCAACCCGCATTTTGACCTTTTACAATGGTGGAACACAAACCAAACCCAGTATCCCGTGCTTTCCACCATGGCACGTGATATACTAAGTTGTCCGGTGTCTTCAGTAGCATCGGAGTGTGCTTTCAGTCATGGTGGCAGGTTGCTTGGAACGAAGAGGGCGAGATGTCCGTGTGCTTGAAGGATTGGCTGCTAGCAGAGGCAGGAGATCAACAGAGAATGAAACTGGATTCATCGAGCAATGAAGAAGACAACCGCACAACTGATACCTCAAATGATGGCCTAGATACCCCCCAAGGTGACTGATATCAACACTTTTGTATGTCAATTATTTACTTTTAAATATTTACGTCAAAAGACGACCGCACCCCCCATATATCAAACTTTGTGCTTTTTGATAAATAAATTTGTACTTTTAAATATTAGGCCCCAACTGCGTTTTATTTGTACTTGTATTTGTTACGTTATTTATGTACCATTATTTTTTTTGATAAGATATTTACCATTACTTATTGTATATTTTATTTTATTATATAAATTTAACATTATTTTTTTTGAACATGTATATTTAGCATTATTAGTGCTTGGAAAAAAAATGTATTTGTATCTTATATTATTTATCAATGAATTACAATAATTTTAGTACAAAACGACTTTGTATTAATATTTTTTTTTCTTTCAAAAGGCGGGCCCAGGCCTGGCTCGCTCGCTACAGTGGCAGGCCAGCCGGGCCTCGGCCCAGGCCCGGCCCAGCCCGCCCGTTGGCCACCTCTAGCTGCCCACAATTTAACTGCTGATCCCGCGACCGCGTTGCACGCACGGGCCTGGCAATGCAACTTCACTTTTCCTTTTTTTTTTTTTCCTTTTAAAACGTGATACAATTTCTCATATCAAATATTCATCTGATAGAATATTTGATTAGCATAAAAATGTATTTATCTCATAAATAAATAATTTATTTTATAAATTTATTTTTTAAATATTTTTAAATGATGCTTAAGTTGAGACTTGCGTAGGGGCCTTAGAAACAAACTAACATAAGCTCCAAATAAATCAAATTTGATTATAATCTAATGATAACAAATGATTACCATTTACTAAAATGTAATTCCACTAAATAAGTTTTGGTGCACACTAGATTTATATATATTCACTCAAGAATTTCCCAAATAACTTTTATTATGACAATTGTCTCTCTATTAGATATTCGTGAGCAAAAGTAAATTTAACTACCATTGTTACATTTTTCACATCTCTTGCCGTAGTTCCCGGTTCTCCCTTCTCGAACAATTCAATAATACAGAAATAATTTTCGTATTAATTTCAAATATTAAATATATGGAATACTTTGGTCAAAGATTCTAGAATCTGTTAGTATATTTGCGAATCAACTAAGAGGATATCTTTATCTCGTTAGAGACTATAGATTCCACGTAAAACAATTATTCCCGCTACACTTCATGACATTACCCAACACACTAAAGATTCAAGTCAACGCACTTTGACAAATCCTTTTAGCACATTAAAACAACGAACAATTCATGCACGGGTTCAGACCGTTTACTGGATTTAGGGTTATCATCTTACTGAATTAATTATTTCTGATAGCAATTAAGAAACAAATAATTCAAGTGGTCCTATTTAGTGTTCTAATCATATAGACAACACTAATATAATACTTTTTGATCCCTGTCCACATGACCAAGACAAGTCATCTAAAGTATCATATTATAGTCTTATTGGACAAGTTGTCCAAACTCATCATCGACTACGAACATATACCTTGAGAACATATCACTAGTCTGATATAAATCTATATGTGGTTCAATCTCATTGGCCACTTAAACCAAATCTGACATATCATCTTGGACCACGTCCATCTCATGGAACGCTTTAGAAAAATAGTCACACGCATATTTGTCTCGTAAATCATAATCAAATAATAAATAAATAAAAAATTTTATTTAATTAATATCTAAAACTAATTAATAGGTTTTGTAGGACACCAATTCCAATAGCGACATCCTCCCGGGTCTAACAGGCATCATAAAAATCATAGAGAAAGCTTAGTTGCATGGATGAAGTTGGAATATATTCAATCTTTTCAAGAGGAAAGGAGATGGCATTATAATCCCGAGCTGCAAAAAATGGAACATTATTCCCCTAGACTAGTTGCCTCAAATTGAGCTAAAAATCTTTCCTTTTACACTGCATCAGTTCACCATAAACAAAAACTTGGTAACAACTTCTTCCCCACCCCACCTCTTAGATGAAATTACTAATGAAGCGGTGGGAAGAGTCACAAATCTGAATCTAAAAATCCCTATTCCAAAGCAAGGATAAACCACCTCCTAAGCCCTTCGAATCAATAAAGTAATTGTAGCTAAAATTAAGTCTATGTGCAATTCTCATCATAAATCCTTTCTTCTGCTTAGTCTCGCAAAGAATAAAATTCCTAGCCTAAAACGTATAAGAAGCTCTTTGAGAGCTCAAACTGTCGGGCCTGGTCACAGTCCTTATAGTTCCAACATCTAAGACTCATGACTTGGGAGGCGATTGTTTTGGGACAATAGGCGCAAGCCAATCATCATTAACATCCAGTATCATGTCTTTGTTAACCTCCAATATAACAATATTGGGACTACCATCACCAACCAAAGGACTGCTAGAACCAAAATGCGTTGCCCTATCACACAAAAATCTTCATCTAACCGCTTTCCTGAGGCTTAGTCAGCTCATCCCTCAAAAGAATCTCATTTTCAACTTCATGGTCATATTAAACACAGCTGGGATGGAGCCATTTGAGTCCTAAGCCCACAAGTCACATAAGGTCCAACGGCCATTGCTAGTTATTGTCACAACTGAGCTCAAAACTTCTCTCAAAGTCATTCTTGCTCTCTTCTTTGAAGCTACAAACTTTGGTCCCATTGCTAGTGCTTTTATGCATCGCACCAAGGGAACCTACCAGAGAGAGGAAGAGGAGGGGGGCCAATCAACCGGCCATTGTCATCAATATTCTCAAAATCAAGTATGGTTGGGCTCCCAAGCAAGGGTTAATATGCGTTTTGAAAGGATGACCGAAGAAACATTAATGTATTCTTTCCAACACCTTATAAGTTCCTCTTACTTGAGTCTTTAGCTACCAGGTCTGTATCGGGTGAAGGCGGATTAGCATTAGAACGAGCCTCCTCATTTTTAGTTCCAGGGCAGAGATGGATACTCCATCAGCCTTAGTCTCAAACTCTATAACAGACCCATCATACAACTCTTTCCCTTCCTCCTAGCTTCCAACATGACACCTTTTATTGATGTATCCTAGTCAACCACACACATAGCAGAAGTCAGAAATTCTCTTATATTTGAACTGAATCCAAATATCCGATTTGTCTCGATTAAGCAATATAGTTATGTCTCTTCTCATTTATCAGTTTTGATTGATTGAGTATGACACATCGGTGGCTAATTATGATTGACTAATAATGTCTTTGTCGTGTTTGGTAAATATATGACTTAGGTCAATCTAAATATTAATTTCCTAAATTGAGTTGGAAAAAGGCTGAGAAAATTAGGTAAATATAAAATGCGTTAATTAACATTTAGGGGAGTGCAAAACGCTAAGTTTTGCTTTGAGATAAATTTGAATTCTAATATTTTGGGCAATGTCAAAATTGCCCCTCACTTGTGGTACTAATTACTTTGCTTGCCATGTACAATAAGCTGCCCTAGCCGCCCGGTTTACTGTTATTCAGCTGCCTGAGCTGTACCTAGCTGCCCGTGTAGCTGTACAGCTTGCCCGAACTTGCTGCCCGACTTGCCCGGGTGTACTGACCTGCCTAAAAGCTTATTAAAGGGGTATTTAGTACAGCTGTTTGTTTTCACCCTTATCTCTCTCCCCCAAAATGCTGAGACCCTTTAGGGTTCCCTTGATGAGGCTTCTTCGAGAGGCTGCCTTCGCTCCATCATAGCCGTTCGAGCCTTGACGCGTGTCACCAGATCTGGGGCTCACGCTGTGCATTCCGTGGGTAAGATTTGTCCATTAGATCGATTTTTTAATCGACGGCTATGATGTTAGGTTGAAGCTTGGAGGGCTATATATTGCTGAGGTTTACGGTTGGAGAGGTATTGAAACCGTCATTCTCCTCCTCTCCCCTTCTCTCTCTGGCGAGTCTAACTCTCTAAGGCTCTCTTAGAAACCCTAACCCTAAATACGAACCTCTGAGCCAAAATAATCAAAGATTCCAGCCTCGTGAGCCTCGGTTCGAAGTGATTTTGTGTTCGTGGAGCTTTGTTGGAGTTGTTGGAGGTTGGTTCGTGGCTGGTGTGCTCGGTTCGTGTTCGGTTGAGGTCCTATCATTGTTGTTCTTGCTGGATCCATAGCCTTACTGGATGGTGTGAGCATCTTGCTTGCAATTCTTGGTAAAATTTTAAGTTCACACGGGGAGGTATACTTCTAACTCAACTAGATTCATTTGTCTTCTTGAATTTGGAGGTGTATTTGAGGTCTGTGAAGTATTTTGTGTTGTAATCAGTCCTGGTCTAGTTTAAGTTGGTTCTATTGGGGCAAGATCTGAGATCTTGGAGTCATTACTATTTGTTACTTTAAGTGTCTTGTTTAAAATCGTTTTATCTGAGTTATTTTGTGTAAGTCTTGAATAATAGCACCTAACAGTCTTCATAACATAGTTAGAAAAATCATATCGAATAATAAAGAATAATAAAAAAAATACCAAACTAGGCACATGTTTTATCACTGTACTTCCTAGGTCAAAAAGAAAGGTACTATACTAGATTAATACATTTTTTTAGAACCGAACCCAAAAAAAAAAAAAAAAAAAATTTCTTTAAGCATTGTGTGGTGGAGCGTGATCCCCCTCTGCGAACTAATTTTTTTAACACCGTGTGGTGGAGTGTGAACTCCACTTGCCACCTTACAAGTGGGAATAATCTAATTCTAGTATTAAAAAAAAAAGTTAATGAAACGCCAAACTATCTTTATATGAATTTGTTTATCACTATACTTACAAAAGTAAGAGAAAAAGGGTATTATACTAGCCAAAATGAATATTTTTAGTGTTTAACTAGCCCTAAACTAATTTTCAAATATAGTATTGTAATTCAATGTATTATTTTCACTAAAAATTATTAATGTGGAATATGGTTTTGATAATATTTAAGGGTTTTTTTTTGTCGTTTACAAAATAAAGTGCCCCGTTGTGTATATGTATTTTTGCTCTAATCTGGTAAATTTTATTGCAATTTTGTAAATTTTGTACCAAAGTGATAAATGACAAATATATATTATGGCAATTTGTGTCACATTAGCAATTTTTAAATTCGTCATATTTTTAAAAAAATATGGCAAACATAACAACCTACATATCCTTTTTTCTTTTTGTCTAAATTATGACATAGGATACAAACATATGAGAAAATATTAGATATCATACAGCGCTTAAAATATTATTTTATATCTAGTTTAATGCTGAAAATATTCATTTTTGTTAGTACAATACCTTCTTTTCTTTACATTTATAAATATAGAGCTAAAGTTGAGATAGTTTGATCTTTTATTAATTATTATTATAATTTTTTTATATTAAAATTAGCTTGATAACCAAAGAGGCACCAACACGCCATCACTGGATCCCATTAGAACTCCGAAGTTAAGCGTGCTTGGGCGAGAGTAGTACCAGTATGGGTGACTTCCTGGGAAGTCCTCACCCTCAGGTTCGGGGCACTAGGAAACAGCTTCTCTTCAGGTTAACACTCTGAAGGGGGAAGGCTGCGTACATCCGTCCCACCAGACCCTGCGTAGGTGGAAGCCCTTAAGGCACTGGGTATGTTCCTTTCCTTTCCTTTAAAATTAGCTTGATACTTTCCCAATTGCCAAGCAACTAATGGGGTTCACACTCCACCATACGGTGCTAAAAGAATTAGGTTTTTCCTAGTTCAGTGTCAAAGAAATTCATTAATACTGGTACAATATTTTTCTTTTTAACTTGATAATTATAGTGCTAAAACAATTCATGTGTGCCAAAAATATCGTTGTTTTCATCATAATAATAATGATTACTTTTAGAGTAATTACATGAGTTATACTGAATGTCAAAAATAAGATTCTATAAAATTTTATTGAGATTAATACTCATATATTCATAATATTATCCTAAAAGAACTACTGTGTAGCTTAAGAGGTAATGATAAGATAATTGTTTAATGTAAAACGTCTATCAAAAGTCTTGTGCTCTCTCTCTCGCCTTATTTTGGTTGAAAGTTATGTGTTTTAATTGTCGATCACTGTGTTACACAACAAAAGATTCCTAGTTACTAAAGACAATGGGTCGAGTGCAACCCGTTATCCGTTAATATTTGTCGCGTTTAAGATAGACATAAGTGCAAGTGAACGAATATCAGGTATCAGTCAAATATACATGATAATTCACATCATGGATATGAATCGAAACAAGTATAATGTTGTACCCACCTTGCCCTACTTCATACCTAACATTACCCATTCTATACTACCCTAATTTGTATTTTATTGCTATAAAATAGAAAAGAAATATGAAATTGATTTAATTATTTAATTTTGTACCCGCCCTGATCCCGTCCAATCTCTCATACCAGTGTGCACCCCCATGTGCAACCAATATGATTTTCTCAATATGTTTAGAAAAAAATCTATGATGCAACGTAGAAGGAAGAAAATTGGGAACGGAAAGTTCAACGGCCTTTCTTTAAGTTAGTATTGCTAAAACAATTAATGAACAAAGGGGAAAAGTTTAACCTTAATTTCACTACTCGAGAATAGAGGAAAGTATATAAAACAATAGAGAAAAAAGTCATTCATTGAACGAATCAAAACCCTAATCTTCTTCTTCTTTAAATAGAGGAGCTATTTCACCTAAAATAATAGAATAAGATTAATATAGATAAACAAAAAGATAAATGCTATTATCTACTAATCAAATGTATACTAATATTCCTTCCTCTTTTTAAACTCCTCCAATCAAACCTTGCTCGCATGTTGTCCATTTCGCCAAGTAGTCCAACTCGCCAAGTCCTATCCACCAAAAGCATAAGGCGCGGCTACATCACCCTTCCCTATTTGAAGACAATTCACCCTTGAATTTGCCAATGGATCGTCTAGATCATTCTTTTCGAAGTGAAGGACGAGGTGCTTGATGTTAAAGACGTCTGGCATCCTCATTCCACATGGTAGCCGCAGGTGATATGCATTATCGTTCACTCTCTCAATGATATGAAAGGCCAAATCTTCCGTGCTGTCAACTTGTTGTACTCCCACGCTGGAAAGCACACCTAGTTAAAATAGCCCATATCTAATCGCTAACCTGTAGGTCAACCAGCCGGCATTCCTTATCACTCGTCATCTTGTACTTCGTACTTGTCTCAAGCGACTGCGCCCGAGTTGCTCGTCAATCTCTTGAAGGTTGGAGACAAAGTCCTCCGCCATGCCATGAGGATGCGTGAGATTTGGTACCAGTGCAAGGTCTATTAGAAAGCAAGGGACAAAGCCATAGCCAATCTTGAATGATGGAAAACCCGTGCTCCTATTTACCGAACTGTTGTTGGCGAACTCGGCTTGGTACAGCTTCTGATCCCATCCCTTGGTCCTCTCAGCAACAAGACATCGAAGAAGGTTACCCAACAACTTATGGTCACCTCTATCTGGACATCCATTTATGGACGGTGAACAATGTTGAATGTAAGGGAGGTTATCGCCATCTTTCATAACATCTTCTAGAAATGTTTCACAAATTGCACATCCCTGTAGAAGAAAATGCTAGTCGGTAATCCATGAAGGTCATACACTTTCAAGAAATACAATTAAGCCACATATACTGCGTCAGCGGCTTTCTTGCATCCTATGAAGTCTGCCATCTTGGAGAATTGATTCACAACACCAAAGATCAAATCTATATCCGTTTGCATTATCAGTAACCCAAGCACAAAATTCATATTGATATTTGCCCAAGGCTGACTTAGAATCGATAACGGTAAGTACAAACCCGCATTCCGCCCTTTGATACATGGAAAATGCGACATCACTTGACAAACCGTTCAACCTCCTTCCTCATCATTAGCCAAAAATAAGTAGCGATCACCTGCTTAAGCGCCTTATCCTGACCAATGTGTTCCTTATTGTGCTTCTCTTGATTAATCTTATGTCTCAAACTCGAATCCAATTCTCATACTCGTCTGCCAACTTGTCGAAACCTAGTACCGAAGCTTGATTGTCAGTCAAAATCCTTGTACACCTACTCAAAGCATCAAAAACCTTGTTCAACGCTCTGAACTCATGCTTGATTAAAAAGTGAAAGAGCTAAATGCAACTCGCCCATTTTGCATAATGATTAAAAAGATTGTTTTGACTGTTGATGTATTTCAGCACAACATTATCCGAGAATAAAACGAACTCCATATTGGTGAGATACGATTTCTCCAACGCCTCAAAGCTCTCACCACCGCATTGTCATGTCCGGAATAGTTCTTATAGCAAGTTATAGTTGATTAAATGTAATTCAATAAGTTGTGATATGTGATGTTATACTGGTTAGTACTTGTGAGTTAGGCTTGTACTTAGCCATTGCATAGTATAAATATGATACTTAGAGTGTAAGAAAAATATACAAAGAAATACGTACTTTCTTCTCCTATCTTTATCTTCTTCTACTTCCTCATCTAATTTCCCTTCTTCCCTCATCTAAAACTCTCCATTACTTGGTTATAATTCAGGATTGATCCTGAATTATAACAATTGGTATTGATCTGGCAAGGAAGAAGAGATCAGCTCAGATGGCCGGAGTGACAACCAGAGCTGGCGCTGCTGCTGCAGCAGCCGTAACTGCTGCTAATCCGAGTTATGGTGCAGTTGTGAGTACTAACCCGCGTCTTGCAGGTGAGATCAATCAGTTTGAGCAATTGCAGATTCAAATGTAGGAAATGTTTACTACATTGTAGTTAAACTAAGATCAGAGGATTGTTGAGAGATTGGAGCAACACTCTCAGCAACTGGAAGCTCGAATTCAGGGGTTATAGCAACAATTTGATCGCCAGTAGATACCAGTTGGAGCAGGATTGCTTTCCCGTGTTCGTCAGCCCGATATACCTCCAGATCCTGCTGCTTCTCAGTCAGCTGGATCCAATGAACAAGGACCAATCACAGCTAGGACATTGGCACCTAGACAACCTCGCGTGGAGATAGACACATTTGATGGAAAGAACCCGCAATCTTGGATCAGAAGGTGCGAAAGGTACTTTAAATTTTACCACATGGATGAACTGGAGAAAGTTGAACTAGCTGCTGTTTATTTACAAGGTGATCATGAGACCTGGTATTATAGCTTGATTCGTAGTTGTTCTGATTTAACTTGGGATGATTTTGTGAACGAGTTCTGTGAAAGGTATGGAGAGGAGGATCCGGGAGAGGTGATTGATCACTTCAATAAATTAGTTCAAAACTCATCCGTGAGGGATTATATGACTAAGTTTGAGAACTTGCGTGCCAGGATGCTCTCTGTGTGCCCAGGAGCTCATGAATCCTACTACATTTCTAGCTTTATTAGTGGCCTTAAGCTAAGAATTAAAAACTTGGTTAAGGCCTTAAACCCTGTATCCTTGTCCCAAGCCTTTACTAAAGCTAAGTTGATGGAGGCAATTGTTTTATCTAGTCCTGATGTCCCTAGAATGAGGGATGTGCTTGGGGTAACTCTGCAGCAGGGTGCTTCAGGTTCTACTGCTAAGCCTGCAGGTAATGAGGACAGAAAGAATCAGAGGCTGTGTTTTCGTTGTAATTAGAAATACTTTTATGGACATAGGTGTAATCCTAAGCACCTGATGGCTGTGTCTGGAATTGAATCTAGTGAGCTAGAAGAAGAATTATCTGAAGAGGATACAACTGAACAACAGTGGGAGGATGACATTGGGGATGGAGATCTTAATGAGATGGAAATTTCTGTTCGTGCACTTACAGGAAATGGCTCCCACAACACCATCTGGATCAGGGGTGAAGCTGGACAAAAGCAGTTATTGATTTTGATCGATAGTGGCAGTACACACAACTTTGTTGATCCAAAAATTGTGAAGGCTATGGGGCATGAGATGATCAAGACTAGTCCCCTAGCTGTTACCGTGGCTGATGGAAATTCCATGATTACTCAAATGAAATGTAAGGAATTCAAATGGAGTATGCAGGGACACACATTTGGGTATGATTTCAGAGTACTCAAGCTTGGGGGTTGTGATATGGTTTTGGGTGTGGATTGGATGAAGACGATCATCCCATTAGTGTTTGATTTTGCACAACTATCAGTCTCTTTTGATAGAAAGGGGAAGCGAGTGGTACTACAAGGAATCATGGAGAAGGGAAGTTTATAGCTCATGAAGGTTAGTAAGCTTGAGAAATTGCTGAGAAAAGAAGGGTGCCAATGGATAGGCCAGCTTAATGCCATCTCTGCAGAACCTACAACAGCTCCAGAGGTTAGAGACCCTTGAATTGAGACATTGGTATTAGAGTTCAAGGAGATATTTGCCATGCCTACAGCTCTGCCTCCTCGGAGGGCCCTTGACTATGCTATTCCCTTGAAGGCTCAATCAGACCCTATAAACTTCAGGCCTTACAAATATCCTCATTCACAGAAGAGCGAAATTGAAGTGCAGGTGGAAGCATTGTTGAAATCCAAGTTTATAAGGCATAGTTACAGCACTTATGCTTCTCCAGTGATCCTTGTGAAGAAGAAGGATGGAACTGCTTGTATGTGTGTGGACTATAGACGTTTGAACTCCCTCACAGTGAAGGACAAGTTCCCCATACCAATCATTGATGATTTACTTGATGAGCTTCATGGGTCTCAGTATTATTCCAAGCTATATTTGAGGCAAAGCTACCATCAGATTCGAGCGAGGGATGAAGATATCCCCAAAATTTCTTTCAGGATCCACCATGGTCACTATGAGTTTGTGGTCATGCCTTTTGGTTTGACAAATGCTCCAGCGACATTTAAAGCAGTGATGAACTGGGTGTTTAAGGAGCAGCTGAGAAAGTTTGTATTGGTCTTCTTTGATGACATTTTGGTCTACAGCCCTTCCTTGGATGCTCACATCAGTCATTTGAGACAGGTTTTTTCGATATTGCATCAGAATAAGCTATTTGCTAAGCTTTCAAAATGCTCATTTGCTCAAACCCAAGTCGAATAGCTGGGCCACATTGTGTTGGAGGAAGGAGTAGCTACTGACCCAAACAAGGTGTAAGCTATGAGGGATTGGCCTACTCCCCAAAACATCAAACAATTGAGGGGATTCTTGGGCCTAACAGGTTACTACAGAAAGTTCATTGCGGGCTATGGAATTCTAGCTAAACCCCTCACTAATTTCCTGAAGAAGGGCACTTTTGAATGGTCTGGAGTAGCTCAAGATGCTTTAGAAAGGCTCAAGCTAGCCATGTGTTCAGCCCCAGTACTTGCCATGCCTGATTTCCAGCATCCCTTTACCATAGAAACTGATGCTAGCAGCTCTGGCATTGGTGCAGTTCTGTCACAACACAACAGACCAATTGCTTTTATCAGTCAAGGGCTGAGTCCAAGACACCAACAGCTCTCCATATATGAGAAAGAGTATCTAGCCATTCTGCTTGCAGTAAAGAAATGGAGGCATTACTTGGAGGGGAACCATTTCATCATCAGAATAGACCACCAGAGCCTCAAACATCTCCTTGAGTAGAAAATCACCACTAGGATACAGAAGAAAGTGCGATTAAGTATGCTAGGCCTTAGTTATTCTATTGAATACCGCAAAGGAAGGGAAAATATGGCAGCAGATGCCCTCTCTCGCAGATTAGGAGCTGAAATGGAAGACGCTTGTGCAGCCATTTCTTGTGTTCTTCTAGAGTGGATGGAGGAGATTTATAAAAGTTATGCAGGAGATAAATTTGCCTCTGATTGCATTACAGCCTCTGCTGTCAACTCTCATTCGAACAATCTGGTGACATATCAGTATTGAATGGCATTGTGAGGATTAAAGGAAGAATTTATGTGGGAACAGCCATAAATCTAAGAAGACAAATTATCTTGGCCTTTCACTCTTCAGCCTGGGGTGGCCATTCAGATATAGATGGCACTTATAGAAGGCTTAAACAATACTTCATCTGGGTAGGGGAAAAGAAGGTTGTGGAGGCTTTAGTTCCAGGCTGTGATGTATGCCAAAGAACTAAGACAAAACGTGTGCAGTATCCTGGCTTGTTACAACCCCTCCCAATTCCTGATGGGGCATGGCAACACATAAGCATAGATTTTGTGGAAGGACTACCTAAGGCTAATGGAAAGGAGATTATATGGGTTGTGGTGGATCGATTCACTAAATTCAGCCACTTTGTCACTCTTAATCATCCCATATCTGATGAAAAGTTGGCCAAGGTGTTCTTGGATAACATCTACAAGCTACATGGATTGCCCCAATCCATTACATCTGATCATGATAGAATATTCACCAGTCAATTTTGGCAAGAGCTCTTCTTGTTGATGGGTTCCACTTTAGCTCTTCGCTTTGCATATCACCCTCAGTCTGATGGTCAAACTGAAAGGGTGAATCAGTGCATGGAACAATACTTGCGCAGCATGACTTATGCTTACCCCAAGCATTCGGTTAGATGGCTAGCTCTGGCTGAGCACTGGTACAACACCCATTTCCATTCTTCCATTGGCACCACTCCCTTTAAAGCCCTCTATGGTTATGACCCACCTGCTCCCATGGTGTTACAAGGGATGACTTCTCATGTTTTAGAAGTTAACGATCTCCTTTCTCAGAGGAAACAGCTTATGCTACAACTAAAAGATAATTTGCAGAGGGCTCAATCACGCATGAAGTTTTATGCTGATAGAAAGAGGACTGAAAGATCTTTTCTGGTTGGGGACATGGTTTACCTCAAGCTTCAACCTTATATACAATCTTCTGTGGCCATAAGGAAAACTGTCAAATTGGGAGCTCGTTTCTTTGGCCCTTACAAGATTCTGGAAAGAATAGGCAAGGTAGCTTATAAGTTGGACCTAACTGCTTCGTCCTCAACTCACCCTGTCTTTCATGTTTCTCTCCTTAAGAAACACAACATTGAAGACAAAGGAAGTTCCAAGGAGCCACCTACAGTTCACACTGATCGCTCACTGATCCATGGTCCTGCTGCTGTTCTTGGATCCAGAGTAGTGCAGACTAAGGGAAAGAAGCGTCAGGAGGTGCTGATTCATTGGGCTAATCTGAGTCCTGCACAAGCTAGTTGGGAAGACCTAAGCTTCATTCGCAGCCAATTTCCTACAGCTTCATTCTTGGGGCAAGAATGATATTGAGGGGATGGAATTGTCATGTCCGGAGTAGTACTTATAGCAAGTTATAGTTGATTAAAGTTATAGTTGATTAAATGTAATTCAAAAAGTTGTGATATGTGATGTTATACTTGTTAGTACTTGTAAGTTAGGCTTGTACTTAGCCATTGCATAGTATAAATATGATACTTAGAGTGTAAGAAGGATATACAAAGAAATACATACTTTCTTCTCCTATCTTGATCTTCTTCGACTTCCTCATCTAATTTCCCTTCTTCCCTCATCTCAAACTCTCCATTACTTTGTTATAATTTAGGATTGATCCTGAATTATGACACGCATAAAACTCAACATCATAAGTTCAAGAGTTCAACTTACTTTCGTCAAGCTTCTCACTAAAGTAAGAATTAGCAGCGCCAATGCCAACTTTGGAAGCGTCAGTGTGCAACTTGAACGTCTTCTGAAAATTCGGTAAGGCTAATATCGGAGTCGTGGTAGACCTCGGCTGCACCTCTTCGAAGGTTTCAGATGCCTCCAGAGTCCAACTGAAGCTACTTCCCTTTATGCAATTTGTGATCGATGCCATGATAGAACTGAAACATGGAACAAACCTCTGATAAAAAGAAACCAAACCATGGAAGCTAAGTGCCTCCAGTGTCATTCTCGGTTATGGCCAATTCAGGATTGCCTCCATCTTTTCTTCATCAACCACATTCCCATCCTTGGACATGAAAAACCCCGAGAAAGTCACTTGGTCCCGTATGAACTTGCACTTCTGCAAGGCGGTGAACATGTACTTCTCTCTAAGGGTAGTCAACACCTCCTTAAGATGTTCCAAATGATCAACTCAGTTTGAACTGTAGAATAGAATATCGTCAAAGTAGACGACAATGAGCGTTCTGATAAAGGGCCGTGGTACTTGATTCATGAACCTCAGAAATGTACTCCGCATGTTACATAACTCGAATGGCATCACAAGCCACTTGTACAACCCTTCTCAGTTTTGAAGGTCTTCCACTCATAACCCGGCGAGATACGGCTATGATGGGATCTGCTCTTCCAGTCCAATTTGCTAAACACCTTCGAATTTTATAGCTGATTAAATAAGTCATCTAATCTCGGATTAGGAAATCTGTAACGTACCATGATTTTATCGATGGCTTTACTGTCTATGCACTTCTGCCAAGTACCGCCTTTCTTTGGCATCAAAAGAGTTGGAACTGTGCATGGATTCAAACTGTCCCGATTAAAGCCCCTGGCTATAACTCCCCAACTTGGCGCCTAAGGTCCTCATGCTTCTTAGGACTCATCCGATAGTGCATTGTATTGAGTAAGGCTGCTCTCGATATAAGATCAATCCAGTGTTGGATGTCCCTCAATGGCTGCTAGGTATCCGGTAACTCTTCTAGAAACACATCAATATATATACTTCCTCAACAAGTCCTTTACATCTCTTGGTACCCCTCCTTGTTCTGCCTGACACTCCTTTCCGATCAACAGAAACACCACTCTATTCTTGCCAATCTCCTTGGCGAACATGGCTTAGGTTTGGAGGTTCAGATTCTCAGCTAAAGAACGCGATGCTTCGTCTTTTTTAGGCAATAAGAAGATCTTGGTGGCTTCAAGCATAAAACTAAAGGTATTTCTCCTCTTTTCATGTGGCACCTCTGTCCAATTGCCATGGGCGTGCATGCAACAAGTGACATGCATCCATGGTAACCACTTCACACCATACCCCAACCCGGTACTTTGCTCCAATTGAAAAATTAACCAGACAACATTTTGAGAAGGTGACTTGGATTCCTTTCTTAAGCCAAGAAAATTTGTAAGGGTTCGAGTATTCCTCTGTCTTTAACCCTAGCATTCAAACGAATTCCTTGGAGATGACATTTTCACAACTTCTGGAATCAATGACAACGCGGCACACCTTTTCGCTAATCGTGCATGCCATTTGGAAGATGTTAATTTTGAGCCAGCCGTCTTCTTCTGCTTCCTTAGGCATGAAGCAAACTCGCATGAAGACTAGTAGGGAGCCCTCGTCACCCGCAACTTCTTCTTCTCCAATTGGTGCCAGCCCATCCCGAGCCTCTTCCTCAACTACCTTGTCATCCTCAACATGAAGACCCTCAATGTAGAACCCTTTACCGGGCCTATCACCCCTCAGATAGTTGGTGGCACGGTGACCCATCTCTCCACACTTGAAACAACGAGTTCTTGAGCTACCTGACAAGTTCTAGTTGTTCGGTTTACCAGGTAGGCAACAACCGGTTTACCTTGTATAGCCGATTTGGTTGGTAATCGTACTTGATCATGCCCACTGTTTTGGGAGTTCCAAGTATTGCCAATTAGATGTCGAGATCGACATTCAAAGCCCTCTAGCTTGCTTCTGAGACCGAAAAGATGTCAAACATATTTAACACCTCGTGAATGGATTCCTTCAACCCGCCAACGTACCTATCCACCAACTTGTCCTCCGATTCCGCCAAGTTATTCCTGGTGACTATGGGATAGAAATCTGACCTTTAGTCTTTTAATGATTGAGAACCCTTATGTAAGTTTTGTAGGCATTGATACATACCTTGGTGAGATTATGGGGAAGGAAAGTGTTCCACATATACTTCTTCATCTTTTGCCACATCTTGATCTTCAATTTACCCTACCAAACCGGGGTATGTTTCAGTTGCCAACACCAGGTGGCAGCTCTTCCCCTTGACTGGGTAGCAACTAATGGTGCCTACTTGTGCTTGGAACCTCCTTGAATTTGATTACCTCCTCCTCTGAAGCCAACCAATCCCAAACTCCTCAGGTTGTCTTCCATCAGCAAACTTCAGAATTTCATTTTGAAGCTCGGATTCCCACCTCCAATCTTCCAAGTAATTACAAACGTCGAAATTTGGTCGATTCCACCTAATGCTTCATTTCTGATTCTTAATCCTTGAAAATGGATTGTGGAAGCTCTCTTCCGATACATCCTCTTCTCCGACCTTCGATGGTTGTTGAGGCTGAGCCGTATTAGGTTGGGATTCACAACTAATTGCACCGAACATAACTTGATTCTCCAAAATCTCTCCTCCATCTCCTCGAATCTCTCGTTAGTCTAGCATTACTAGTCTCGTTTGTAAACGTCTCCAACAATGGCGTACCTTTGTTTCCCACAGGCCATCATGGGAAACGTTATGAGCTTTGATAATAATTGATGCAGTGTAGACGGAAGAAAATTGGGAACGGAAGATTTAACGACCTTCCTTTAAGTTCTTATTGCTAAAAATTAAGGAAAAAAGAGGAACAGTTAACCCTAATTCTCATAACAAGATAATAGATGAAGACACATAAAACAATAGAGAAAATATAAACAATTGAATGAATCAAAACCCTAATCTTTCTATTCCTTAAATACATAGCTACTTCACCTAAAATAAAAGACTAAAACCAAAATATATATTCTATTAAGCTTCCTTCCTGTATTTAAACTCCTCTAGATCAAGCATTGCTTTGGCCATTCCGCCAAGTAGCCCAACTTGCCAAGTCCTATCCGCCAACTAACCCGCCAAAAGCTTAAGGTGCGATTGCATCAGTATACATATAAATAAATGTGATGGGTTCGATACTATCTTGTTACTTTTATTTGTTTTCTTTTTTTTGTTCATAATAATTAATATTTACATGGCATTATATTAGGACCGGTCCTAACATTTTTGGGGCCCCAAGTAAAAATTAAAATAAGGCCTCTCATAACAAAAAAAAAAAACATACCCAGTGCCTCAAGGGCTCCCGCATATGCAGGGTCCCGGGGGTTGGGGGGGGGGGGGGGGGGGGGGGGGGGGGACGGATGTACGCAGCCTTCCCCCTTCAGGGTGTTAACCTGAAGAGAGGTTGTTTCCTAGTGCCCCCAATTCTAATTGCAAAACTTATCAATATTAATAATTGATACTTTTAAAACTGCAATCCCAAACGTTTCGGGCCCCTAAAATTTATAGGCCTTAAGCGGTTGTTTAAGTCGCTTGGGATTATGTCCGGCTTGCATTGTGAACCGAAGAAACTTCACATATATCATTATTTTGTTAATAAAACATATTACTAGTTTCATTGAATTATTGAATTTTGAAATTTTAATACATTGATCTTTTTTCGATAATTCTCATAATCAAATAATAATCTTTTGAGTTGTTGTTGGTTACAAGAGTTGGGTCCCAATACTACTAGTATATCTTTTATTATAAGAAAAATAGATGATATTTTTAAAATATGGAAACTAAAAATAAAATATATATGATATGATACAATTTTTAGTTAAAATACAAAATACATACAATTACAGTATGCTCTACAAATTACAAAATCATATAATTTTTAGAATCCATCCAAATAATAAATTTTGAAAATATATTTTTTTAACCAAAAAGTTTTGCAAATAATTTGTATATTAATAATTTTTTAATATAAATTAAATAATATAATACTTAGTAAAGTAATTGCACACTTCATTTTTTATTAGATTGATTCTTAATATTATATAGCAAAAGAAATCTTTAAGGTATATAAAACATTATCCAAATAAGTTTTGGATATATATGGAATTAGATTTTGAGAAGAATTTTAAATCGACAAAAATACCAGTAAATTTATTAGTTTTATGTGTATATAAAAAAATAAGTTAAAACAATAAGAAATCTGACTTCTATTCTTTTCCAATTTGTCGCAATTAGGGTAACAATCAGCAATGTTGAATCTTCATTCAACAACAGCTTGAAATAGTTGATTCTTGGACATGGCTAACTATCGCATGTTGGATCTTTTTCCATCGAGTCATAATCTTGAGGTAAATAGAAAAACTTTGTCAATTTGAACATCTTTTCCCTAATTATTAGCGTCTTTCAATTTAATGTTATTCTGTGTTTCTCAAAATTTTTTGTTTTCCCCTAAATTCAAAGAGTTTTTGGTATGTGAACGAGTTTTTTTTTAACGTGCTTTTCTCGGACCTTTCTATTCACTACTTTATGTTAGTGTGGGGAGCTTTTTTTTACCCAATTGGCACTGTTTAAAAAAAATTTACTAAAATAATATAGTTCGAAAAATATTTACTAAAATAATGCCATTTATTGTAGCTTAATCAAAGTACGTTGTTTAAAATGGCGTACTGCCATCAACAAATTTTATTATTTTTTATTCTTATATTTAGTGGGTGTACGCCTTTACAAACGGTGTACTCCCATCACCCCTTTTTTTTAATTATTACAATTATTAAATAATTAAAAATTTTCAAAGGGTTATTTATACCAAAGAACCCTATACTTTTTCAATTGTATTAATTTAGTCATTGTACTTTTAACTGTGTTAATTTAGTCCATGAACAATTTAAAATGTGTCAATTTATTTCTTTTGATCAAATTTAAATTATGTTAGTGACGTAATTTTGAAGAGTAAATAGATTAAACGAGTAAATAGATGTAATCAGTTGCTTACATCTAACATAATTTTACCGTTCAAAATTACGTCATTAACATAACTTAAATTTGATCAAAGGAACTAAATTGATATATTTTAAATTGTTCAATATTTATAAGTGACCAGAACAATTATTTGGGAAAAATAGATGACACATACAATGTTATAATAAAGTTAATTTACTTTCTTGAAAAATTAAATTTTAAAATTTCTTATATTTAAAAAATTATTAAGATTTTAAAGGCTTATTTACGCCAAAGGTCCCTATACTTTCCTAATTGTGTTAATTTGGTCATTGTACTTGTAATTGTGTCATTTTAGTCCACGAACAATTTAAAATGTTTCAATTTAGTTCCTTTGATCAAATTTAAATTATGTTAGTGATGTAATTTTGAACGGTAAAATTGTGTCAGATTTTTTTTTTTGGTAATTCATGTGTTAGATGTAAGTAACTTGTTATAAATTTATCTATTTACTCAATTTAATCTATTTACCGTTGAAAATTACGTCACTGACATAACTTAAATTTGATCAAAGGAAATAAATTGACACATTTTAAATTGTTTATAGATTAAATTGACACAATTAAAAGTACAAGGACCAAATTAACATAATTGAGAAAGTATGGGGACCTTTTGCGTAAATAATCCTTTGAAAATTTTTAATTATTTAATAATTTTAATAATTTAAAAAAAAGGGTGATGGGAGTACGCTGTTAGTAAATATTAAAAAAAAAATGTTGATGGGAGTACATTGCTTGTAACGGCGTACTTTGTACATATGAAGGGAGTACGCCTTTTTAAATGGCATGCTTTGATAAAGTTATAATAAATGGTGCCATTTTGATAAAGATTTTTGGAACTATGTCATTTTTGTTATTTTTTTTTTAAATAATGCCAATTGGGTAAAAAACTCTAATGTGGGATATCAATTTTCAATAACTAGAAATTAAAAAAAGAATGCGCACTTGTACTGCTAAAAATTTGACTCTTCAAAGACTCCATTGCAGAAACTAATTAAGAAGAACAGAAATTCTTCTCTATCATAATTTTATAATTTGAAATCATTTTTCAATTAAGAAAATAATATATAATTGCGTTATTTATATAAAATGTTTCTATATTTGCCTATATTTTTAATTTAATTAGTCCGTATGCTTTTAATTGCGTTCCTTGTACAATTGATATTATGTCATTTTGTTCATTAAAGTAAAATCTATGTTGTTTTCTCTCTCTCTTTTTTTTTTTTGCTAATTATGTTGAGTTATTAAGAAACTTTTTAATGACTCGGCCATAAATTGTGTTAAAATTAAGTGAATGGGTGGATTTGTAGTGAATCACTTGCATCTCACATAATTGTGATATTAAAATTACATCGAACAACTTAATTTATATTTGATCAAAAGACTAAACTAACACAATATAAATTGTGTAGGGATTAAATTGACATAATTAGAAATATTGTACTAAATTGAGAAGGAGCTATGGTATAAATAACTAATATAATTTTGGAAAAAGTATTAAAGTATACTCCAAAATTTTTTTTGGCATGTAACTCTTCAATGGTAAAAAAGCATTGAACACACATATAGAAATTAATTTGGAATTGAAAAGCATATAGGATTTAATTTGGAATTGTATACTTAAAATGAACTAATTTTGCATTCTAGATATATATTTAATATGTACAATCTATTTTTTGATAATTAAATATATTTTGTGATATATGTGGTATAATTAAGTTAAGGTTTTTTACGTAAAATATTCTTGTACTTCACCTGATATGTCGATTTTGGTTTAGTCTTTGTACAAGTTAATAACATATTGTATAATCATTTTATCACATTAGATGCATGAGCCAATGCTAACCTCGCCCTTTAACCTAATTAAACTCGCGTGTGACCTGAATGTTAAAAAAAAAAAATTTCACCACATCAACATTAATTTTACTGTAGGACTACGATAAACATTAGGCTGTTCAAAAATCATTTTAGCATTGTGACCCAACTGTTGAAAAAGTTTTAACCACATTGATGTAATTTTACTCTAGGACTTCGAGTAAACTTATGCTAATAAAAATTAATATAGCCTCATTAAACTCACTCATGACTCGACATTTAAAAAAATTTTCACGACATGGACGTTAATTTTATTATAAGATTATGTGTAAAATTAGGCTAATTAACAATTGAATTACCCTAATTAAGTTTACCGGTGAGATGACCCAAAGGCCAAAAAGTTTTTCATCATATTGACGTCAATTTTACTGTTCGACTACAAGTAAAATTGGGCTAACAAAAAATTAATTTAGTCTAATTACATCAATCATACCGTAAATGAACGTCAAGGTGGCGACAATTTTTTAACACTTGGGTCATAAGCGAGTTTAATTAGGATAAAGAGCGGGTTTGCATTGGTTCGTTCAACTAATTTGATAAAACAATTAAACAATATGTTATTAATTTGTAATACGACCAAACCGATACAATTAAAAGCAAAAGATAAAACTGACACATCAAGGGAAGTACAAGATCATTTTACGTAAAAAAACCCTAATTTAATCACACCACATATATTATAAAATAAAACAAATTATTAAAAATAGATTATACACATTAAATTTATATCCAGAATGCTAAATTAATTCATTTCAAGTGTATAATTCAAAATTAAATCTTATATGATTGTTCAATTCCAAAATAAATCCTATTTGGGGGTTCAATACTTTTCTTTTACCATGTGCTTAAATAAATAATTCTCTTGGTATGCAATCAAATCAAATACCACGACAATACGAGAAGTAAATGGGCTAAAAGAGAAAAGAAACAAACGGCACAAGTATTTACGTGGAAACCCCTTTACAATCAAAAGGGGAGAAAACTATAGGCGAAGATTGGAGCTTTTATTATTGAATCGAAAAGAAGAATTACAATCACTCCTTTTCTCTCTCTCTCTCTCTCTCTCTTTTTAGTTGGCGGTGCCGCTGGAAAATACCTCACGAAAATTGGATACAAATGACGTAGCCCTACGTCCATATATATTGCTCCGTGAAAACGCGGTTCCCGATCGATCGGCGAGCTTACTGCTGGGGTCCGTCACTTACGTAACTTTCCCGATCGATCGAACTTCACCTGATTGATCGGCCTCGTCACGGCATCCCTACTTAAAGTTCCAAGGAATTTTGAGACATTTTCCTAACAAATCTCCACCTTGGCTCAAAATTAACCTCAATAATAAAATAACTCCACCTTCTCCACAAACGCCCCCTTAATCAGGGATAACACACATCAAACGCAAAGACCCATCAAATTTGAGCAATGCTCGAATTTGCTCCCTGGTAGAATCTTAGTGAACATGTCAGCTGGATTGTCCTCAGTCCCAATCTTTTTCAACTCCACCTTTCGCTCGTCAATCAGATCTGTAATAAAATGATGCTTCACATCTATATGCTTCGTTCTGTCATGATGTGACATCTGATCCTTTGCTAGGTGAATGGCGGACTGACTATTATAGTAGACTCTAACAGTGCTCTGCTCAGCACCGATCTCACTAAACAAACCTCTCAACCAGACGGCTTCTTTGATTGCTTCTGTGACTATCATATACTCGGCCTCGGTAGTAGACTGTGCTGTAACAGATTGTAAACACGCTCTCTAACTGATAGCTGTGTCACCTAAATAAAACAAATATCCTGATGTGGACTTCCTCTTATTGATGTCTCCACCATAATCAGAATCTACATACCCAACCAAGCAACACTTACTTTTCCCATATTCCAAACAAATATCAGAAGTTCCACGAAGATACCCGAGAATCCACTTCACAGCATGCCAATGCTCTTTACCTGGATTCGCCATGTACCTATTAACTCTGCTCACTGCAAAAGCAATATCTGGACGCGTACAAACCATTGCATATATAATACTGCTCACTGTATTAGAATAGGGAATCAGAGACATATACCTGACATCCTCCTCAGTTTGAGGCGAGTCTAATGCTGAAAGTCTAAAGTGAGCTGCTAAGGGCGTGCTAACTGGGTTAGCATCCTTCATATGAAACCGGCCTAACACCTTCTCAATATACTTCTCCTATGACAAGTATAATTTTCTGGCTTTTCGGTCTCTATGAATCTCCATGCCTAAAATCTTCTTAGCTGCTCCAAGATCTTTCATCTCAAACTCACTCTTCAACATAGATTTTAAGTCATCAACATCCTTTATGTCAGGTGATGCAATCAACATATCATCAACGTACAAAAGCAAATAAACAAAGCCTGTATTAGTCTTTCTGAAGTACATACAACTGTCGTTCTTACTTATGATGTACCCATGACCTTTCATGAACTGATCAAATCTCCTATACCACTGCCTAGGAGATTGCTTCAAACCATATAAAGACTTCTTAAGCGAACACACATGATCTTCCTTTTTTTCTACAACAAAACCCTCGGACTGATGCATATAGATACTCTCTTCTAGTTCACCGTGCAAAAATGCAGTCTTTACATCTAACTGCTCAAGTTCTAAGTCATGCATGGCAACTAAAGACAAAAGCGTACGAATCGAAGTATGTTTAACTATAGGTGAAAATATGTCACGAAAATCAACACCTTGTACCTGACTGTAGCCTTTATCTACCAAACGTGCCTTGTATCTTGCATCTTCAACTCCAGGAATGCCCTCCTTTCTTTTGAAGACCCATTTGCAACCAATCAGTCTTTTCCCTGTTTGAGGCTTCACCAATTCCCATGTCTGGTTCTTATGAAGAGTCTGCATCTCTTCATTCATAGCAATGAGCCACTTCTCAGCATTTGATCTCGATAGAGCCTCTGAATATGAAGTCGGCTCACTATCATCTAAAGACTCTGCAGTAGTAAGGGCATAAGCAATCATCTCCTCATACTCATATCTCTTTGGAGGCCTTATCTGTCACCTCGGTCTACCACCAGCTATAGTGTTATTCTCCACCTGCTGGCCTGTTTCTACATTATTAATAACAACATCAGAAACCCGTACCTGAGGTGTTAGAATACTCTATAGCTGAACGACCTGCTGATCTGACTCTATTTGTGTAGCATCAGGTGTCTTAACCTGAACTGAATCACTGTCAATGGAGGGTGTGTGTGGCAGATGTAGTATAGTAGACTCATCAAAGGTAACATCTCTTCTAGTTAGAAACTTTTGAGCACTGGGATCCCACAATCTATATCCCTTCACACTTGACGAATAACCAAGAAAGATGCATTTCTTGGCCCTAGGCTCCAGCTTGCCATCATTAGCATATGCATATGCAGGACAACCAAATGCTTTAATATGAGAATAATCAGCAGTAGAACAAGACCATACCGCTTCAGGTGTCTTCATTTGCAATGAAGAATGCAGTGTCTTGTTCACAAGATAGCAAGCGATGCTAACTGCTTCTGCCCACCATTCTCTTTTCAAGCCCGCATTTGAAAGCATACATCGAGTCTTCTCAAGTAACGTTCTATACATGTCCTGTGTCTGACTATACCCTAATCTTCACAAAATCGAGTGACGTCACCTTCAACAAACTCAAAACCATTATCAGTCCTCAACCTCTTTATCGGCTTCCCTATCTATTTTTCAAGCAGAATCTTCCATTTCTTGAAGACATCATACACTTCGTTTTTCTGCTTCAGAAAATAGACCCAAACTTTACGTGAATAATCATCAGTAAATGTTAGAAGATACGTGGACCCACCTTTAGAAGCCACTCTGGAAGGTCCCCACAGATCAGAATGTATTTAATCTAACGTTCCCTTTGTCTGATGCACTGCTAACTTGAAACTGACTCTTTTCTGCTTCCCATACACACAGTGCTCATAGAATTCCATCAGTCCTGTTGACTGATCACAAAACAATCACCTTTTACTCAACTCAGAAATTGCCTTATCACCAATGTGACCTGTTAGGAAAATGTCTCAAAATTTCTTGGTATTTTTAAGCAAGGATGCCGTGAGGAGGCCGATCAATCGGGGGAAAGCTCGATCGATCGGGTATGTTACGTAAAAGAAGGATGGCAGCAGTAAGCCCGCCGATCGATTGGGAAGCGTGTTTTCATGGGGCCTATGTATATGGACGTAGGGTTTATGTCGCAAATTATCCAATTCATACGTGAGGTTTCCCAGCGGCGCCGCCAATACAAATTGAGAGAGAGAGAGAGAAATGTTGTAATTCTTCTTTTCAATTCAATAATAAAAGCTCCAATCTTCGCCCGTGGTTTTCTCCCCTTTCAATTGTAAAGGGGTTTCCACGTAAATCATTGTGTCGTTTGTTTCTTTTCTCTTTTAGTCCATTTATTTCTCGATTTGTCGTGGTATTTGATTCGATTGCATACCGGGAGAATTTTATATTTCCGCACAAATTGGTATTAGAGTCTGGTTCTTCGAATTGGTACAATGGCATCAGGTATTAAGACTGAGGTAGAGAAGTTCAATGGTCAAGGAAGCTTCAGTTTATGGCAAGTCCGTGTGAAAGGCCTCTTGACTCAGAACGGCTTGAAGAGAGCACTGGAGGGGAAAGAGAAGAAACCCAAGACTATGACCGAGGCACAGTGTGAAGAGATGGATGATAAGGCTCTCATGCCGATGCAGATATGTTTAGCCGATGATGTTTTGTCAGAGGTCTTGGAGATGGAAACCGCAAAGGAGTTATGGGAGAAATTGCTAGACATGTTTTGCCACAAGTCAGTCTCCAACAAACTCGTAGTGAAGCGTTGGTTATTCACTTTCGGTATGACAGAAGGTATATCTCTTAAGAACCTTCTTAGTGAGTTTACCTCTATCATACAAGAATTAAAGGAATTGAATGATATCCCTAAGGACGAGGATCAAGCTATGCTGTTACTA
The DNA here is from genome assembly GCA_018398585.1 of Simmondsia chinensis. Classification (NCBI taxonomy): domain Eukaryota; kingdom Viridiplantae; phylum Streptophyta; class Magnoliopsida; order Caryophyllales; family Simmondsiaceae; genus Simmondsia; species Simmondsia chinensis. Next base: position 22,104,390 of record JAGTTD010000016.1, read on the forward strand.
TGCTCACTCTCTAATTCATATAAGGGCTTCGTAGAAAGCATGATATACGGGGGTACGCCGACCATTACTGTTGATGAGGTGAAAAGAAACCTTGTGAGTGAAGAACGGGTAAATAGGGAGTTGTCTGACTCGGTGAATGACTCGGGTAGTGGTTTGCATGTGAAAGGTAGATTAGAACATAGGAGATCCGATGGTGGAAAAAATTCTAGGCTTAAATCTAGACATAAGAACCTGTCGTGCCATTACTGTCACAAGAAAGGGCACATAAAGAAAGACTATTACAAATATAAAAATAAATTAAAAGAAGGTAACAGGGGTGACCAGGGCAAAGATAAGTCTGTTGAGGCTAGTCTTGTAGAGGATGATAGTGAAGGGGAGTTTTTATTAGTTGCTGATTCTCAGTCCAGGTCCAAGGATAAGTGGGTCATGGATTCGGGTTATTCATATCACGTTAGTCCAAATAGAGACTATTTTTCCACGTATAAGTCTATACAGGGTGGAGTTGTGTTAATGTGTAACGATGCTGCTTATAAGGTAGTGGAGATTGGAACAATTCGTGTGAGGATGTTTGATGGGCTATTAGAACCTTGAGTGATGTACGTCACATCCCGGAGTTAAACAAGAGCTTGGTTTCTCTAGGTACCCTTGAGTCTAGTGGGTACAAATACATTGGTGAAGGTGGAGTCATACGGGTCAATAGGGGTGCTTTAGTTGTGATGAAAGGAAATAGGGTTGGTACTTTGTATCAGCTTGCAGGTACTACCGTGACAGGTTCAGTTGCTGTTTCCACATCTGCTATGACAGATGCAGAGATCAGAAGACTGTGCTATATGAGACTGGGTCACATTGGTGATAAGGCATTGTCTGAGCTGAGTAAAAGAGGACTGCTTTGTGGTCAGTCAACAGGACTGATGGAATTCTGTGAGCATTGTGGGTATGGGAAGCAGAAGAGAGTCAGCTTCAAGTCAGCAGTGCATCAGACAAAGGGAACTTAGATTACATACATTCTAATGTGGGGACCTTCCAGAGTGGCTTCTAAAGGTGGGTCCAGGTATCTTCTAACGTTTACTGATGATTACTCACGTAAAGTTTGGGTCTATTTTCTGAAGCAGAAAAATAAAGTGTATGATATCTTTAAGAAATAGAAGATTATGCTTGAAAAACAGACAGGAAAGCCAATCAAGTGGTTGAGAACTGATAATGGTCTTGAGTTTGTTGAAAGTGACTTCACTAGATTTTGTGAAGATCAGGGTATAGTCAGACACAGGACATGTACAGGTTGACCTCAACAAAATGGAGTGGCTGAAAGATTGAATAGGACGTTACTTAGAAGGCTCGATGTATGCTTTCAAATGCAGGTTTGAAAAGAGAATGGTGGGCAGAAGTAGTTAGCATGGCCTTCTATATTGTGAACAAGACACCACATTCTTCATTACAGATGAAGACACCTGAAGAGGTATGGTCTGGTTCTACTTCTGATTTTTTTTAGATTAAATTATTTGGTTGTCCTGCATATGCATATGTTAATGATGGAAAGTTGGAGTCTAGGGCCAAGAAATGCATCTTTCTTGGTTTTTCGTCAGGCATGAAGGGATACAGGTTGTGGGATCCCAGTGCTCAGAAGTTTGTGACTAGTAGAGATGTTACCTTTGATGAGTCTGCTCTACGGCATCCGCCATATACACCCTCCATTGACAGTGATTCAGTTTAGGTTGACACACTTGATGCTACACAGATACAGCCAGATCAGCAGGTTGTTTAGCTAGAGAGTATTTCAGAACCTCAGATACGGGTTTTTGATGTTGTTACTAATAATGCAGAACCAAGTCAGCAGGTGGAGAATTATACTATAGCTGGTGGTAGACTGAGGCGACAGATCAAGCCTCCAAAGAGATGTGGGTATGAGGAGATGATTGCTTATGCCCTTACTACTGCTGAGTCTTTCGATGACAGTGAGCCAATTTCATATTCAGAGGCTGTATCGAAATCAAATGCTGAGAAGTGGCTCATTGCTATGAATGAAGAGATGCAGTCTCTTCATCAGAATCAGACTTGGGAACTGGTGAAGCTTCAAATAGGGAAAAGATTGATTGGCTGCAAATGGGTCTTCAAAAGAAAAGAGGGCATTCCTGGAGTTGAAGATGCAAGATACAAGGCACGTTTGGTAGCTAAATGCTACAGTTAGGTATAGGGAGTTGATTTTCATGATATATTTTCACCTGTAGTTAGACATACTTTGATTCGTGCCCTTTTGTCTGTGGTTGCCATAAATAACTTAGAACTTGAACAGTTAGATGTAAAGGCTGCATTTTTGCATGGTAAACTAGAAGAGAGTATCTATATGCATCAGTCCGAGGGTTTTGTTGTAGAAGGAAAGGAAGATCATGTGTGTTCGCTTAAGAAGTCTTTATATGGTTTGAAGCAATCTCCTAGGCAATGGTATAGGAGATTTGATCAGTTCATGACAGGTAATGGGCATATCAGGAGTAAGTACGATAGTTGTGTGTACTTCAGAAAGACTGATTCAGGCTTTGTTTATTTGCTTTTGTACGTTGATGCTATGTTGATTGCAGCACGAGACATGAAAGATGTTGATGACTTGAAATCTATGTTGAAGAGTGAGTTTGAGATGAAAGATCTTGGAGCAGCTAAGAATATCTTAGGCGTGGAGATTCATAGAGACTGAAAAGCCGAAAAATTATACTTGTCTCAGGAGAAGTATATTGAGAAGGTGTTAGAAAGGTTTCATATGAAGGATGCTAATCCAGTTAGCAAGCCCTTAGCTGCTGACTTCAAACTCTCAGCATTAGATTCACCTCAGACTACGGAGGATGTCAGGTACATGTCTCAGATTCCCTATTATAGTGCAGTGGGCAGTATTATGTATGCAATGGTTTGTACGCGTCCAGATATTGCTTTTGAAGTAATCAGAGTTAGTAGGTACATGGCGAATCCAAGTAAAGAGCATTGGCATGCTGTGAAGTGGATTCTTAGGTAACTTCGTGGAACTTCTGATATTTTTTTGGGATATAGGAAGAGTAAGTGTTGTTTGGCTGGGTATGTAGATTCTGATTATGGTGGAGACCTTGATAAGAAGAAGTCCACATCAGGATATGTGTTTTGTTTAGGTGACACAGTCATCAGTTAGAGAGCGTGTTTACAGTCTGTTACGGCATAGTCTACTACCAAGGCCGAATATATGGCAGTCACAGAAGCATTCAAAGAAGCCATCTGGTTGAGAGGTTTGATCAGTGAAACCAGTGTTGAGCAGGGCACAGTTAGAGTTTACTGTGATAGTTAGTGCGCCATTCACCTGGCGAAGGATTAGATGTCGCATAACGACAGAACGAAGCATATAGATGTGAAGTATCACTTTATTAGAGATCTGATTGACGAGAGGAAGGTGGAATTGAAAAAGATTGGGACTTAGGACAATCCAGCTAACATGTTCACTAAGGTTCTACCAGGGAGCCAGTTCGGGCATTGCTCGAATTTGGTGGGTCTTTCAGTTTGATGTGTGTTAGCCCCGGTCGAGGGGGCATTTGTGGAGAAGGTGGAGTTATTTTATTGTTGATGTTAATTTTGAGCCAAGGTGGAGATTTGTTAGGACAATGTCTCAAAATTCTTTGGTATTTTTAAGCAGGGATGCCGTGAGGAGGCCAATCAATCGGGGGAAAGCTCGATTGATCGGGAAAGTTACATAAAAGAAGGACGGCAACAGTAAGCCCGCCGATCGATCGGTGAAATACTAATTGATCGGGAAGCGCGTTTTCACGGGGCCTAGTAGGGTTTATGTCACAAATTATCTAATTCATACGTGAGGTTTCCCTGCGGCACCGCCAATACAAATTGAGAGAGAGAGAGATATTATAATTCTTCTTTTCAATTCAATAATAAAAGCTCCAATCTTCACCCGTGGTTTTCTCCCCTTTCGATTGTAAAGAGGTTTCCACGTAAATCATTATGTCGTTTGTTTCTTTTCTCTTTTAGTCCATTTATTTCTCGATTTGTCGTGGTATTTGATTCGATTGCATACCGGGAGAATTAGTTATTTCTGCACATGACCCAATCTCATGTGCCACAGTCTCGTGATTTCTGCATCTGTCATAGTAGATGTGAAAACAGCAACTGAACCTGTCACGGTAGTACCTACAAGCTCATACAAAGTACCTACCCTTTTCCTTTTCACCACAACTAAAGCATCCGTACTGACCTGCATGACTCCACCTTCAGCAGTGTACTTGTACTCACTAGACTTAAGGGTACCTAGAGAAATCAAGTCTTTCTTCAACTTCGGGATGTGACGTACATCACTCAAAGTTCTAATAGCCCCATCAAATATACCCACACGAATTGTCCCAATCTCCACTACCTTACAAGCAGCATCGTTACCCATCAAGACAACTCCACCCTTTATAGACTTGTACGTGGAAAACCGGTCTCTATTTGGACTAACGTGATATGAACAACCCTAATCCATGACCCACTTATCCTTGGACCTGGACTGAGAATCAGTAACTAATAGAAACTCCCCTTCACTATCATCCTGTACAACACTAGCCTCAGCGGACTTATCTTTGCCCTGGTCACCCCTGTTACCTTCTTTTAATTTATTTTAATATTTGTAACAGTCCTTCTTTATGTGCCCTTTCTTGTGATAGTAATGGCACAACAGGTTCTTATGTCTAAATTTAGACCTAGACTTTTTCCCACCATTGGATCCTCTATGTTCTGATCTACCTCTCACATGCAAACCACTACCTGAGTCATTCACCGAGTCAGACAAACTCCCTATCTACCCGTTCTTTACTCACAAGGTTTCTTTTCACCTCATCAACAGTAATGGTCGGCCTACCCCCGTATATCATGCTTTATACGAAGCCCTTATACGAATTAGAGAGTGAAGAAGTAACAACATAGCTTGATCCTCATCCTTAGGGACATCATCCAATTCCTTTAATTCTTGTATGATAGAAGTAAACTCGCTAAGATGGTTTTTAAGAGATGTACCTTTTGTCATACGGAAAGTGAATAACCAACGCTTCACTACGAGTTTGTTGGAGACTGACTTGTGGCAAAACATGTCTAGTAATTTCTCCCATAACTCATTTGCGGTTTACATCTCCAAGACCTCTGACAGAACGTCATCAGCTAAACACATTTGTATCGCCGTGAAAGCCTTATCATCCATCTCTTCCCACTGTGCCTCGGTCATAGTCTCGGGTTTCTTCTCTTTCCCCTCTAGTGCTTTCTTCAAGCCATTCTGAGTTAAGAGTCCTTTCACACGGGCTTGCCATAAGCTGAAGCTTCCTTGACCTCCGAATTTCTCTACGTTGGTCTTAATACCTGATGCCATTGTACTAATTCGAATAACCAGGCTCTGATACCAATTTGTGCGGAAATAACTAATTCTCCCGGTATGCAATTGAATCAAATACCACGACAATACGAGAAATAAATGGACTAAAAGAGAAAAGAAACAAATGACACAAGTATTTACGTGGAAACCCTTTTACAATCGAAAGGGGAGAAAAATACGGGCGAAGATTGGAGCTTTTATTATTAAATCGAAAAGAAGAATTAGAATCACTCCTTTTTCTCTCTCTCTCTCTCTTTTTAGTTGGCGGCACTGCTGGAAAATACGTCACGAAAATTGGTTACAAATGACGTAACCCTACGTCCATATATATAGCCCAGTGAAAACGCGGTTCCCGATCGATCGGTATTTCACCCATAGATCGGCTTGCTGCTGGCGTCCTTTACTTACGTAACTTTCCCAATGGATCGAACTTCATCCGATCGATTGGCCTCCTCACGGAATCCCTACTTAAAAGTCCAAGGAATTTTGAGACATTTTCCTAATATACCATTTAATAGTTAAATACAAAAAAATTCCTTAGGGTATAGTTGAAACTTTTTAATACTTTTTCCTAAAATTTTATAGTGGTATTTGTTCAAGTTCAAACCAGGCTGGGCTTATACTCGAAATTAAGGTTTTTTCCATTTTCTTAATTTAATTTATCTGTAAATTTATTAACTTCAAATTCAAAAACCAATAATAAATATATAATGAAAAAATAGTAATAAAATAAATAACTGAATAATCAATCTCAAATAGATGTATCTAATTGAAATTTGTCGTATTTTATATTTATATCTTATGTTTATGTAATACTTAGGCTTTGTTTGGCACATGAAATTGAAATATTGCAATTTCAATTCAAATTCTGATAGAACTGAAATTCTGATGAAATTAAAATTTTATTGTCTAGTTCATCAAAGGAATTGGAGATCGTAATTATAACTACATAATAATTTGAATCATCAAGGGTTTTTGGTCAATTGAGTTGGGGTATTTCTAGTTTTAAATCAACTACGGTTTGATTTTGGTTAGGGTGGTTCAAATTGCATTCAAATTATTATGGTTAGAGCGAATAACTTTGAGTTCATGTTATTCGATTTTCGAGTCAAATCTGGTCGAGTATCATGTCAGATCATTTGGTGTTCTGGTTACCTCGGATTTTCAGTTGATCGGGTTAGGTCTTTTCGGGATTTAGCTAGTTATGATCGGATTTGAGTTCATTTAGGCCATTTCGAGCTCAAGTCATCTTTGTTTTGGGACAAATTAGTCGTATCATTTAAAATTTTGAGTCATTTTTGGTTGAGTTTAAGATGGGTCAGGTCATTTTGAGTATAGGTTATATTAAGTTTTGGGTCAATTTGGTCTAGTCATTTCCACTTCGGCTTAACATGTTTACATCACATTCAAGTCGAGCAGTTTCATTTTCTTGATTTTAGTGATCTCGAGTTTCGGGTCAATTGGGCTGGGTCACTTTGGACTCTCAATGGAGATGATTTTGGTCATTTCAAGTTTAAGTCATTTGAGTTGGATGATTTTGAGGTTCGAGTCAAATTTTAGATTGTGTTTATGTCTTTAGATTTTGAGTCATCTTGGATTTAGGTTAATCAAGTGAGGCCATTTTGGGTTTTAGGTCAAGGGGGTTAATATAGAATTCCAATTCCTTACCCCCACCCCAAGGAATTGGAACGTAAGATTTTCAATTAAGATCCAATTCCATGGAATTGGGTAGTAGAGTTGTAATTCCAATTCTACTCAGTGAACCAAGCAATAGAATTACGGGCTCCAATTCCAACCTCAGCCTCAATTACAAGCTCCAAATACAGCCTAATATTTAGGATTTTTACTGAAAATTACCTATATTTTAGGTGAGGTATCAGAAAACCACCAAAAGTTTCTATTTTATGAAAAACACACCTAAACTTTTCAAAAAATTTTCAATGTCACCTAATGTTAACACTGTTAACTTTCTATTAAAATAAATACGAAATTACCAAATTATCCTCAATAAAACTTATTTTTTTATTAATGAATTACGCATAATTTACGAATTTAAAATACTTCTAAATTTGTTGGTGGCCAAAGCCTATAGCAGTGCACCAAACCCTTAACAATTTACAATTTCCAAGGTGAAGGATAATTTTGTTATTTGTAAAATACATGACTTAATACAATTAATTTTTTTACTTAATTAAATTAAGATAAACTTGGTGTTTTGATGCATTTATATCCCGGAACGCACTGTTTCATTTGACAGAAAGTTAATGGTGTCAGCATTAGCTGTGACATTGAAAATATTTTGAAAAATTTAGGTGACTTTCTAATAATATTAGAAAAGTTAAATAATTTTCTGATACCTCACCAAAAATATAGGTAGTTTTTAGTAAAGTGATACTAGTTCTTATATGGGTAATGTTATTGTTATGGCAAAAAATTAATATTAGAGTAACTTCTTAGAAATTTATAGCTATTACCTGCTCCAAATTACACCACTGCTTAGCAATAACAACTTCTACGCTTACAATAACAACACTCTTTCTATTGTGGGATATAAAATTATATTTTTCAAAATAAAGTATTCTCCATGCATCGTACGGTATAACACTAGTATCGATTGTCACTGATTCATTTTTCCCTTTCCAGCTACAGAATGTGTAGGAGTTACATCATGGAGATTCTCGAAGATTTGTTGAAGGAAATTTTTAAATGTTCACTGGTCAAGAATCTCATACAATATAAATCCATATGCATACAATGGTACGAAACAATAGTTGATCCTGATTTCATCATGAAACACCAAACTTACTCTTATACTCGACCAGGTGAGTTTAGAATATATTGTTTATTATATACATGCTCTTTTTTATTTGTCATAGCTTTCATATGATGACCTTAAGAAAAAAAATTGTTGGGGACTAGACACCTAAACCCAATTCCAATCGACCACTCAAGCCAATAACAATGACAGATATAAATCACAGGCACACCAATATCACCAAATATTAAAGGTGAAATAAATATGTAGAAATTAAATCAACACCAGATATAACGTGGAAAACCCTCCAGAGTAGAGGGAAAAAACCACGGGGCAAACCGACAGCGAAATCCGCTATAAAAAATAGCAATTACAACGTTTATGGTTTCACGATGTTTGCTCTAACTTGAAACCTACAAACAAATTGAGCGATACAAGAATTACCACCCCAGGCCTGAGAAAAATTGATTCTTCCAATCAATTAACTCCAATCAATACCTAGAATACCTGCTCCAAATTGCTCCAAGATCGAAACCCGATCTCACCTCGTTGCCGCACTCTCTCTTTCTCGTTTTGTTTCTATGTGCCGCCGCCACTTACGTCCTCCCCTTTTTCTTTTTTTCTTTTTTGGTGCTGCACCTTTTCTCCTTCTCTCATATATATATATAACCCTAATACTTATTTAAACGGGCTATAAAAACATGGGCTGGACTATGGTGCATATTATGTACCCCACAAATCTCTCCATCAAGCCCACCACGAGGAGGAGAAAACTCCACATCAAGTTATTTTGAGTCCATACCGGCCATCCTAGTGCACAACTCCACTTTGCCACTAGGAACCACCTTGGTCAACATATCAGCCATGTTCTTGTTAGTGTGAATCTTCTTCAGCGTCATCAGCTTTTCTTTAATAACAGAATGCAACCAATGATATCTCACGTCAATATGCTTCGTGCGGGCATGGTACATGGAATTCTTACTCAGGTCCATCGCACTCTGACTGTCACAGAATACCACATACTCTTTCTGTTTCAAACCTAACTCTTGAAGAAACCTCTTCATCCACAACATTTCCTTCCCTGCTTCAACAACAGCAATATACTCGGCTTTAGTAGTGGAGAGAGCAATACACTTCTGCAACCTGGACTGCCAAGACACAGCCCCCCTTGCAAAAGTGAACAAATATCCCGAAGTAGACTTCCTACTATCAAGACACCTTGCCATATCAGAATCTGTATACCCTTTAAGAGTCGGTCCCGAGCCACCAAAACTCAAACACTGTTTCGATGTACCCCGCAAATATCTGAAGATCCACTTCACTGCTTCCCAATGAGCTTTCCCTGGATTTGACAGAAACCTGCTCACAACACCTACAGCATGAGCAATATCTGGCCTGGTGCAAACCATAGCATACATCAAAGACCCAACAGCGGAGGAGTAAGGAATAGATGACATCTCTTCTTTCTCTTTCTTGGTAATAGGACAAGACTGTTTACTCAATTTAAAATGTGAGGCAAGAGGTGTGCTAATTGGTTTAGCACTCTTATGTTGAATCTTTCAAGCACTCGTTCAACATACTTTTCTTGTGACAACCACAACTTTCCAGCCTCTCTATCACGAGTAATCTCCATATCCAAAATCTGCTTCGCTGGACCCAATTCTTTCATTTCAAAAGACTTTGACAACTCCTCTTTAAGCCTTCGAATCATATCTGCATCTTGACCAACAATTAGTATGTCATCAACATAAAGCAGTAAAATAATGAAATTACCTCCAGCGAATTTTCTGATATACACACAATGACCTGCAGCTGTTCTCTTGCACCCTTGACCCACCATGAAGGAGTCGAACTTCTTGTACCACTATCTAGGAGCCTGTTTCAAACCATACAAGCTCTTCTTCAATCTGCAAACCAAGTGCTCTTGACCCTGAACCTCATATCCTTCAGGCTGCTTCATGTAGATCTCCTCTTGCCAGTCACCATGGAGAAATGCAGTCCTCACATCTAACTGTTCAAGCTCGAGATTCATACTAGCCGCCATACCTAGTACCACTCGAATGGAACTCATCTTCACAACTGGAGCGAAGATCTCATCAAAATCAATCCCTTTCTTTTGATTGAAGCCTTTCACCAATAAACGAGCTTTATGTTTTACAATTTGATCACCATTCTTTTTCAGCTTGAACACCCACTTATTCTGAAGTGCTTTTCTGCCTTTAGGAAGATCAACCAGCTCATAGGTTTCGTTCTTCTCTAAAGAATTCATCTCCTCATCTATGGCTTTGACCCAGTTATCCTTGTCTTCATGAGTCTGTACTTCTTGGTAGCTCTCTGGCTCCCCCTCATCAATAAGACAAAAATAATCAGAACTCAAATATCTCGTAGACGGTCTACGCTCTCTATCAGATCTTCTTAACTGAGGCTCAGCAGTCACTGGTTCGGGGGATGGCTCCCCTTGCTCATCACCATCTGTACCTAGACCATCTTCAACTGCAACTGGATCAGTATCATTCTCGAGTTCTGTCCCATCATAAACTTGCTCTTCATCTATGGCACCTGATGAAGATGAAATTGGTGTAGTATTAACAATACCACTGGGAGCACATGTAGTCTTCTCTAACTTGTCAAATCAGCCATATTCTCGAGTTCATGAAACACGACATCTATGCTTCTCATGGTCCTTTTCTTCATGGGGTCCCATAATCTATAACCGAACTCCTCATCACCATATCCTGCAAATATGCATGGAGTGGCTTTACTGTCAAGCTTGGATCTCGGTTCCTTTGGCACATGCATGAAGGCTTTGCATCCGAACACCTTCAAATGAGAATAAGAAATGTCTTTCCCAGTCCACACTCTCTCTGGAATGTCAAAATTCAAAGGAACTGATGGGCCTCTGTTGATGATGTACACAGTAGCATTCACAGTTTCACCTCAAAATGCCTTAGGCAGCTTCGACATTCTGAGTAAACACCTTGTTTTCTCCACAATGGTTCTATTCATCCTTTCTGCGACACTATTGTGCTGAGGAGTACCTGGTCCTATTCTTTCATGGAGAATCCCATGCTTCTTACAGTACCTTCTGAAATCTCGGTTGACGTCCTCTCACCCATTGTTAGTTCGGAGACACTTCAGCAACATCCCTGTCTGTCTCTCCACTATGGCATGAAACTGCTGAAAGACTTCAAATACCTGGCTTTTGGATCTCAACAAAAATACCCAAGTTTTTCGTGAAGCATCATCAATAAAATTAACAAAATATCGATTTCCTCCTAGAGACTCCACCTCCATAGGACCACATACATCAGAATGTATTAATTCAAGTTTGTTTTGTTTTCGTTTCAACTTTTTACCAAAATTGACTCTATGTTGCTTACCTAACAAACAGTCATCACAAGGATTCAGTGACTTACCTTCAAGTGAAGGAATGAGGGACTTTTTAGCCAATATCTGCAATCCTTTCTCACTAGCATGAGCTAGTCATTTGTGCCACAAATTCGGTGAAGTATCATCCTCGAGTGCATTCAGTTCACCATCACACACTGTCACACGTGTCTTGTATAATGAACAACAAAGCTGTCCTCTGGCTACTATTAGTGACCACTTGGTAAGCTTCCATTTTCCATCACCTAGATGATGTGTATAACTTTCTTTGTCCAGAACATTCACAGAAATCAGATTAAGGCGCAACTCAGGAATATGTCGCACATTTTTCAGAGTAACAGTGCAACCAGTACTAGTCTGTACATGGATATCCCCAATCCAAACGATCTTAGCAACACTATTGTTGCCCATTTTCACAGTACCAAAGTCACCTGCTTTGTACGTAGAAAAATATTCTCTCTTGGGTACACAATGATAAGAAGCACCAGAATCCACAATCCACTCAACATCAGAATTACTTATATGATTGCACTCTCCTTATGCACAAAGCAATGTTTTCTGGTGGTCACTATCATCATCTGTCACTGCAGCTACAGTTTTTTTTTATTATCTGCCTTATTCTGACTGATTTCACCTTTTTGTTCTTTCTTCAAAAGAAAACAATTTCTTTTCAGGTGTCTAGTTTTATGACAATGCTAGCTCTCTAGTCTATCTCCCCTGGACTTAGATCTGCCTCTTGACTTGCCACACCCCTTAGGCCCTCTACTCTTACTTCTACCTCGGTTCTCGGTTACAAGTGCTTGGGCAGAATCAACACCCATCTCTTTTCTTCTCATCTCCTCATTGAACAAGCAATCTTTTATGGTACTCAAAGCCAACTTTCCATCGGGAGCTGAGTTACTAACAGTTACCACCAAGGTCTCCCAACTGTCAGGTAGAAAACTCAAAAGAAACAAAGCCTGCAACTCATCATCTAGAGTAATTTTCATAACAGTCAACTGGTTAATAACATCCTGAAATTCATTCAGGTATTCGGCCATTGATCGTCCCTCTTTCAATTCCAAGTTGACTAACTTTTTAATCAGAAAAGCTTTATTTCGTGGGGTCTTTCTCTGACATCGACTCTCTAAACCTTTCCATAATGACTCGGCATTAGTCTCTTGTGATATATGGTGAAAAACACTAAAATCTACCCACTGTCTAATTGTCCCAACAGTTTTTCTATTCAGTTTCTCCCATTCTTTATCTGATATTTTTTTCGGTCTACCACTATCACCCTCAAATGGGTCATGTAAATCTTTACTGTAAAGTAGGTCCCCAATTCCAAATTGAATAATTTTCTCCCGTCAATTTTATCACACCACTAGTACCGTCCATTATTATTTACCCCAATAATGAAACCTGGCTCTGATACCACTTTGCTGGGGTCTAGACACCTAAACCGAATTCCAATCGATCACTCAAGCCAATAACAATGATAGATATAAATCATAGGCACACCAATATTATCAAATATCAATGATGAAATAAATATACGAAAATTAAATTAACACCAGATATAAGGTGGAAAACCCTTCATAGTAGAGGGAAAAAACCACGGGGCAAACCGACACCGAAATCCACTATAGAAAATAGTAATTACAACGATTATGGTTTCAAGATGTTTGCCTTAACTTGAAACCTACAAGCAAATTGAGCAACATAAGAATTACCTCCCCCGGCCCAAGAACAATTGATTCTCCTGATCAATTAACTCCAATCAACGCCTAGAATACCTGCTCTAAATTGCTCCAAAATCAAAACCCGATCTCACCTCGCTGCCGCACTCTCTCTTTCTCGTTTTGTTTCTGTGTGCTGCCGCCACTTACGTCCTCCCCTTTTTCTTTTTTTTCTTTTTTTGGTGCTGCACCTTTTCTCCTTCTCTCATATATATATATATATATAAAATATTATTTAATATAACCCTAATACTTATTTAAACGGGCCATAAAAACATGGGCCGGACTATGGTACATAGTATGTACCCCACAAAAATTTAATTTTTCGAGCACGTTTTTTAATTTGCAGGTTGTTTGGCTGAAATATAAGAATGTTTCCCGATAAAAGTGGAAATGATAATTTTGATTTTAATGAAGAGGAAAAAAATAATACTTCCACTTTGAAGAGAAACGGAAGCATAATTAAGAACTTTTATGACAAAAATACCCTCATTTATAATGTTGCAAAAATTGATTCGATAAAAAGTAATTATTTTCATGACATATCCAAATAGGCTCTAAATGTGAAATCATCTACAGGTGGAACCAATCACTTTCTTCATTTTATAGGGTTGAGTGGCATAAACTTTATGCAAATTACAACGACTTCTGATCAAGAGGAATGCCTAGTTCCTATTAAACACATTACTGCAGTAGTTGGTATGTCAAAATATAATGAATGGTTTGATTTGCTTTTTCAATAGACATTGTACAGTGCATGACAAGGTTTCCTTGTATAACTTGAGCACAAACGAGAAAAGACTCCTCCCTAAAGCCAATAAAGGTTTGGAGATTTGGAGGCATTGTTGGTTAGGATTTGATCCACAATCTGGAGAATACCAAGTTATACAGCGACATATCAAATGCACTAATCCAATTATTGATATCTTCACATTGGGAGCGGGGCCTGGCAATACATGGAGGCAAATCAATGGAGGGATCACATTCCACCTTTCCTGTGATGCTTCCATCTTCGAGCAGCTCAACAATGGTCTTTGCATAAATGGTGTGATTTACTAGCCTAATTTCAGGCATGACACTCTAGGGTATTTCTTGGTCGCATTTCATGTTAAAACAGAAAGACTTGAGATCATGAAGGTCTCATTTGACCTACATTTATACCCACATCTAACCCATATCGAAGAACATCCTTGTGTGGTGCAAAACGATATAGAAATAGGCAAAATTTGGTTATGGACGTTGAAAAATCACTACAATGAGGAGTGGGAGAAGAGAATTGTGAAGTATCCAACCAATTTTCCTTGCAAAAATCTTCATATTAGTACTTCTAGTGTGATTTTTGTGATTCAACTGTCACCGTCGTTGGCAATTACGCCATCATCAGTGACACTGCACTTTTTTGATTTAAGGGATAGTCGGAGATCTGAGGTGACAATTAATGGTGACATGGCACAAGACTATAATTGGAGGCTTCCTGAGATATTGTTAGAATATTTTAATAAAAATTGTTTAATGTTTTGTTCAAAATGAATTTTTATTAAAAAAAAAAGATTAATGCTTCTATGGTTGCAGTAAAGCACCCACACTTTAACGTTTATAATAAGGCAAATTAAAGGCATTGAAATGTTCCAACGGGCATTACAATCAAGGCATATATGGACAATATTTAACAGTGTATATTATGGGGATTACCTTATAAATAGGTGCTTGTATATGTATTTTTGGAAATACAAAATTTTTTGTATACTTTTACAATTTTCCACTGAGATAAATATTTGGGTCAAGGGAGCACAAGCAATATACTTTTGGCCTCTCGAGTCAGTACAGGAACTGAGAGTGACAGCATAGGCTGAGCGTTGTATCCTGGGGACGGCGCGCTGTATACATACTGCATCGAGTTTACTCGTAGGAGCGTGGAAACCGTCTCAAAGAGAGCATGATCTGTGCCTCGCTTAGTTACTACTTCATCGGTATTCAAGTTGTTTCCACGCTTTTTAGGTAATATCTTTCCTTGATTATACACTGTGGATATCGTTTTCCGGTATTTTTTTCAATAGTTTTAAGACTGATCTCATGTTCTGTTGGATCAGTTTGTATAAATCCAAGCATGATTATCAAACTGATTGATTATTTTTATCTTAAAAAAACGTGTGCATACATAAATATTTAAAAAAATAAATAAACAAAAAATTGTATATATAAGATGAAAGTCCGTACATGATGACACCCAATTGGTATGATGAAGCACTAGAAAACCCCATTTTTGTATTATGCATGTAATCAATTATGTTGGTTGCATGTAAATTAAATTACATTTCTCAATGAGTATAGTCATCATGGACTCTATAGAAGTAGCCATGTCTACATCTGCACAGTTGATGAAATCACTCAATGTGACCCTTAAATGGGGAGTTCCCAAAACCAGTGTTCTAGGTCGGACTATAACTAGTAGTATATTGCTAATCTACCTTTGCGTCCTTTGAATAAGCCCTTCACCACAATGGCTAAATGCTATGATCTCTTACTGTTAATTAATATTATTTATCAGATTCATGTGTTTATTGATAAACGAGATAAAGCGATGCTTAATTTATTGTACATACACTTGCAAGTATTTGTTTTAGCAGAGAAGCTACAAAGTTGGACTAGGTATACCAAATGAGGTATTAAAAGTTCAACATTTGGATAACTTTTATCCTAATTCTCCCATTATATACTATTATATCCAAAATTAACTTTTGTTTTTCAAGACTTGTTAGTTTGTGAGACAATGTCCTCCTAATCTAAGTATTGATAATTTTAATGCTCTATACATATCCTACATACGTTGCTTGGCATTCGACATTTTATGTTTTCGAATTTTGATTCAGTTAGCGGTGTAAGCCTTGCATGAGACTATGCGTCCTATAATTAGAAAGGATGGCTTTGATTTGAGCACTTTATTAGGTACAATAAGTGGTATTAATGGATATAAGATTGAAACTAGCAGAAATATTATGTTACAATCTATCATGTCAAGTTAAATAACAATAAAATTCGTGTGACAATGTGATTTATATGACATATATAATATATTAGAGATGGAACGCTAATAATACTTGAATGATAAGTATTGTGCAACTATAGTGAAAGTCGAACTCATGATCTTTAGAACATGGTTGTTGGTGATTATTCATACAGTTTGTTTTACTCTAGGTCACATATTCTCCTTCTTATGAAGGTTGATAGCGAGGTTGAGTCCATCACATACATAATGGTATAAAGGTGCTTTCAAGGGAGAGCTTAAGAAGACAAGGTATGATAAGATAGTGAGACCTTACCCACCATGGAAAAAAGATGTCCGTCATACAAAGCATGTACCACATAATGACACTCGAGTTTCTAGTTTATGCGATACTGATAAGACTGCCTATGAATTAAGGTACTCTCTGATTGAAATATGACAACTTTACTATAGACTATTTAGATTACGATAAGTTTTGTTAACGGTTAATACCATGTTCTTGTCCGAAATTTGTTAGAGAGAGGTAAAGAAATTTTAAAAGTTCTTATTGGGTATATGAGATCTTTACTAAGTATAGAACATATGGAAGATTAGTAGCCTTTTTGGACCCAATCATTAGTCATTCAATTGAAATTGATCACTGGGGTACATTATAAGAATGAATGAATGGGATGTTGATAATAGGTGGCCGACCTAGGAGTTTTACCCTTTGACTTGGCCCTTGGTCATTATTGATTATGGTTGCCTATTAGTGTTAATGGAGGTTGCTATTCTTGTGGTCAATCTTATGAAAAAAAAAAGGCAGGGAGAATTTGTTTTGTGTTAAAAGGAAATGAATTTATTTTTTGCCTACCGTCTTCCAACTGTCTGTTTCTTACTACAAATGATGGAAAATCAGAACTAGGGACAAATATGATCCTCTTGGATGGTTAATTTGCTTAGAGAAGAGATAACCGGCTATATGCAATTACATCACAAATATGGTCTTGTTTTGTGGGACCTGATTTTTAAGCATAAAAAAAATGAACCTTGTTTGTTATGGAATAATGACATCGGCAATCTTTCAAGTAAGGGAATGGTTATTATGCTATTTAAAAGTTAATCAAGAAAGAAGAGGATCAAGAGTAAATTTTGGTTGCCCAACCCACTAGAGTTTGCGTGTTGAACTCTTAGACTTTGAAAATATCTTGAGACATACTAAAGCTTGTCCATGTGCATTATTTAAAGGTTTCATGGCCTACTCTATTCATATTTAGTTCCATATTAACCATATTGTTGAGTCTTGAATTTATGTATTTAATAATACACGATTTACAACATGGAAAATGTATGTGCATGAAAGGAACTATTTTCTGCAAGTGGAAAAAGATAGTAATTATGTGATTGAGAGCGTGATTTCAATCATTTGAGATGCATGAAAGTGATACAAGTAATTTTAGACTCAATGAACTGCTTCATGACATATTTCATGATAATATGTTCCTTTTAACTCTAGAAATAGTGGGGGTCATCTGGAGTAGTATCGTTTAGAGAAGATCAATACATCACAACTTATAACTCCAAGATAGAGATCTCGATGGTGATGTTGAACCTTATTTCGTATGGAAATACAACGTTGCTGTTATCGGTGATGTTGGCTTGTGTTGATATCTTAGATCACTTGTATGGAAATTAATGAGTGTTGTGGAATTGTAAATTCTGAACAACGTTATTTGAGCAAGTAGAAATTAAGAGCACCTGCTACTTTTTCACATATGATAGCACGTTAATTGAAAGAATTGGGCTTGATGCTATCGTATGATTCTTAAGAGTATAATGGTTCAACTTGGGATGCACTATCCAACAACTTTGTGTATCAATATTATAAGTGGTTATATCTTTGTTAATGTGAGGTGCTTGACAAATTAAATTGTTGAGTTTATTTTGTAGATGGAGCGGATAGCCCCACTCTTAATATATTGGAAGCTTGATACTTATACTCTTGTGATATTGCATCCCATTTAGGAAGAAGATACACTGAATTATGGTGTTGGAAAATTGTGCCATTTGAATTGCGTCGTTAGGAAATTGAATATGTGTCCATAATACGCATTGAAGCAATGTGGCTGGAAAATATATTGTTGATTGAGCATCAAAGGCCAGAGAGTGCTTAAGATGCTATCAGGTGCAAATAATCAACTCAGAATTGTCAATGATGTTAAGCCCTTCAAGTGGAAGGCAACTTTTGAAGTCCTACTAGGACATAATGTTGAGTTGTACCAGAGTCCTCATTAATGAGGCAAAGTGACAGAAATAAATTGAGTATTGCTCAGTAACATTATGTTGTGACTGCACAGCTACTCTTCAAAGTTGCATGATAACTTACTGTATTGGTAAGTCTAGATCTTGGGATTGTAGTAAGATAAGATCTTACTGGTGGCACCATTATGATTATGTGAGGTACTATGATGATTATTGACAAAAGCTCTTGCTAGAGTTGAGATCTGGAGGACATCAAAGGGATGTGGCTAAGCCCAAATATGAATAAATCACCCATGAGGATACCCTGAAAAGGGAAAAACGAATCATGGCGTGGTTGGGTTGACATGCCTCATATATAAGTTGAATTAATAAGTCCATCTCTATGGTGTCAAGCATGCTTACTTGTGGCCATAATAGAGGTTGAGCAAATGTAGCTCTTAATGTGGCCTGTAGCCCATATGGGTGGGATGTGTGGCCATGAGCACATCCTTGACGGACCCACCTATAAGAGTGTAGAGGTAAAGGCTGCTTCTTATGAGAACTCAGGCTAGTTCTCTAGAGCACTCATGAAATCCGGGTAATGCACAAGGCCATAATGTGCGAGCTTCCAAAACTGATAAGCACTTTTGAGCTTTCATGTGTGATGCATTCTACGTGTCCACAAGCAGCTTAAGTTTCAAGGCTAATTCCACTTCAGCTCTAGTACGAGAGTCGCTGAAACACTAGTGAGAGTTTCAAGGCAGAGCCACCCTTATGATGCATGAAAGTTTTGTTCAAATATTTTAGTAAAAATTTTTATTAAAATAAGTGGGGGGATTGTTAGAATATTTTAGTAAAAATTGTTTAAAGTTTTGTTCAAAATGAATTTTTATTAAAAAAAAAGATTAATATTTCTTCGGGTGCAGTAAAGCACCCACACTTTAACGTTTACAATAATGCAAATTAAAGGCATTGAAACGCTCCAACAGGCATTACAATCAAGGCATATATGGACAATTTTTAACAGTGTATATTATGGGGACTACCTTATAAATAGGTGCTTGTATATGTACATTTGGAAATACAAAAATTTTTGTATACTTTTACAATTTCCCACTGAGACAAATATTTGGGTCAAGGGTGCACAAGCAATATAGTTTTGGAATCTCGGGTCAGTGCAGGAACTGAGAGTGACAGCATAGGCTGTGTGTTGTATCATGGGGATGGCACGCTATAAACCTACTGCACCGAGTTTACTCGTAGGAGCGTGGAAACCGTCTTAAAGAGAGCGTGATTCGCGCCTGGTTCAATTACTACTTCATCGGTATTCAAGTTGTTTCCACGCTTTTCAGGTAATATCTTTCCTCGATTATACGCTGTGGATATCATTTTTCGGTATTTTCTCGAACAGATATTCCTTATGAACGTGACAAAAAATATGGTACAATTGAAGAACATTGTTAAGAGGAGTGAAAAAAGAATGAATGTCATATTAAGAAGCTGTAGATCTGAATTAGGGAAATTATCACTTTGGGACCCTGATCTTTTAGCATCTATCAACTAAGTATCCCGACATTTCAATATATACAGTGAGGTATCATGAGGTATGAATATTTTATTACCTAGGTACCCCCTATATCTAAATTTCATGAATTTTTATAAGAATCTAAACCAATTTTATATAGAAGAATGTTGATGTGGTACATGATTATGATAATATATATGTCATGCCAATTTTTCAATAAATATTCATAAAAAAAATTATTTCATCGGATATTGATGTAAACCACCTAAATACTGCTAAAATCATGCATCATGGTAGTATTTTTTTTTTTTTTTTTTGTGTTAAAAAGTCATGAAATTTGAATTGAAATAATAATATATTATCAAAATAATATTCCATTTTAGCCGTTTTTAAAGAAAATCTATTGAATTTTGACAAAATGTTACCTAAGTGATAAAATACTTAAGCTTCAAGGTACCTCATTATTTATTTGGGTGATAAATGACCAAATCTCGGGGTATATAAGTGGTAATTTCCCTTTGATGTATTTAGAAAAATTAAATAATCTAAGATGGAGGATAACTGAGATGGAATTTGCTTTCCTTTTAGCAGATTCTAAAAAATTATTAGTTATTATTTACTCTGATAATAATAATTCTTATTGTGATTTAAATTTTTCTAAAATATCTCACTTTTCTTCCTTGTACTTATAAAATAACTTGTCACTTTTGGCATCGTGTTTAATATATTGTATTGATGATGATGATGGTAGTATATTTTTTAGGATCAGTCTAGATTGAGAACTGAATAGCACTTAAATGTATGACTGGACCAATTTAAATCGGTTTTGTCTGGCCCAGGACTGGAGGGTACTTATCAGAATTACCCAAAGAGGTCCCAGCATAGCAGAAGCGACAATGTCAGGTTGCTAAATGCTCAGCTAGCCTAGGAGGTCTACAACTCCTATTTAAAGAACTTCAAGTAGCCAAGGAGGTCCAGAGTCGACAACCCCATGACATGGAGGACCTAGAGGATGAGATCCATCACTTGGAGCAGAAATTAAGCCAGCGCAAGGGGCATCTAACATTTCTCAGGTAACAGTACACCTCTCAAGGCTCAAGAGTTGGAGAGCTCGAACAAGCAACAGAAGAATCCCAGAGAACTCAGCAAGCCCTTCAAGAAGAAGCCATCTCCATGGACCAATGATTGAATGAGGCTATCGACTGGTTATCATCCATAGAAAAGTCCTTAGTTAGGATTAGGATTCAGCTTTTCTGAGATTGTATTGAAGTTTTAGGCCATACAAGTGACTTATTTGTATTATTTTGTACATGCCGTGTACTTCTATGAAATCATTAATGAAATATGCATTTTGTTTAAATGTCTCTCAATTTCGTAGTTCCTCTTCCAAACTTACTATTTCAACTACTCAAGGATCATTGACTTGATCCTCAGCACATAGATATTGAAATTGGACCCACAATTGAGGGAACTTAAACTTAAGTACTTCTTTCTTAGAATCCCAAACTGAAGGCACATATTTCTTGAGGAACCTACCATTAATGGCCTAGGGTGAGTCCTTCTAGCTAGATCTTGAAGTAAGTAAGCATTTCGTCCAAACACCTCTATGACTCAGAATGGACCCTCCCAATTGGGGAACATTTCTTAAAGACACGGTCATTCTGAATAATGGCAATAACACTTTCCAGATTAAGTCCCCTAAGTCAAAGGACCTTGGTTTAACCTTTTTGTAATAGGTTTTAGACATTCTCTTATTTTTCTTTTACAGCTTATGAAGAGCATCAAGCCTAACTTAGTCCAATTTAGTTAATGCATGCATCATAGCCTACTCATATTCAAGTTTAGAAAACCTTCCTTGATGAGCCGACTTAATAGACTAAACCATAACCCTTGTTAGAAGTACAACATCATGGTCATATATTAAATGGAAGGGAGTTGTCCCAGTTGTGTCACGTTTAGAAGTCCTAGAGGCCCAAAGAGCATCAAATAGCAATTCATACCACTGCCTGAGATTGTCCTCAATCATCCTTTTAATGTTGGCCTTTAGAATCTTGTTAGTAGACTCAGCCTTGCAATTTTCTTGTGCATAGTAAGAGATTGAGTTCAAGATCTCAATATTGAAACTCTTAGTGAACTCTTTAAACTTAGCTCTATTAGAAAGTTTTGCTTGGTCCACATTTATGGTTTCTTGGATTCCAAACCTATGTAGGATGTATTCCATTATGAAATCAATCAAATCTTATTGATTGACATTCCTATATGGTTTAGCTTTCACCGATTTTGTAAAATTGTCCATGGCTAAAAGAATATAAGAATGCTGCTTCATAGAACAAGGGTTTATTTCCCCATAATGTCCATTTCCCATCCTTGAAAAGGCCACAGTTTAACAATAGCATGCATAGCAGCAATAGGAATCCTTGGTACATGTCCATGCCTTTGGAATCTTCTGCATCCTTTAGCATATTTGATACAGTCATCCATCATTGATGACCAATAGTAGCCATACTATCTGATAAGCTAGTGCATCCTATTACCCGTACAATGGGATCCATAGATACCCTCATGGGCACCAACCATTACTAGTGTTGCCTCATCTAAGTCTAGACACTTGAGAAACACTCCACTAGTGTCATTTTATATAACTCTCCATATTCATCATCAACATGAAAGCTTTTCTGTCTTTGGCATAGTTATGAGGATTTTTGAAGTAATCTATCATGAGCTTCCTCCAATCCTCATGCTGACTTATGATAGACTATGGTGCTTCAAAGCAATCCAAGTGTTCACTTTTAATTAACTTGTTTTCAAAGCTAAAAAAACTTAGTGACCTCAAGGTCATGGTCTAAGACCTTGGCCTTGATGACCATAGTCTCCTCACATCATGTCCTGTGCAATTTGTACCAAGAGGCTTATTGGGCCAAATCATTGGCTACCATTTTTGTTCACGAGGTATGTATTCAAATAGAACAGCATCAAACTTCTCAACAGTACTTGCACTATTGAGATATACTTATTCGAGGTGTCACTTAAACATTGAAATTCTATTTTTACTTGGAAAATTACCAATAGTGAATCCCCTCTCAAAATTATGTTAGGGACTCGCATTTATAGCAGAGTTTGCAGTCCAATAATTAATGCCCAATATTCAGCCATATTGCTAGAATACTTGCTTCCTCAGAAATAGCCTCTCGGTAGGATTACACGTTGAAGGGTAAGGCTGCGTAAATCTATCCCTCTCAACCCCCGCTTATGCGGGATCCCTTGAGGCACTGGGTCTGTTGTTGTTATATTGCTAGAATACTTGCTTAGTAAGGTGACAACAAGCTTAGTGATGATCCCAGTAGGGGATTCAATCACAATCCCTACTCCGACACATGATTTGGTCATTGAACCATCAAAATACAGATTTGTAAGGGACCATTTCAATCATCAAAAGTTCACCTAGTTCATAACCTTTGTCCATTTGAATGTTTGGATGGTCAACTAAGAAGTTCGCTAGTGCTTGGCCCTTTACTGTGTTTTATGACATATAGATTACTTCAAACTAAAGTAGAGCAATACTCCACTTATTTAATCTTCCTCTCATTAAAGGCCTATCTAGCATGTACTGAAGTTCATATGTACGAACCACCACTTTTATGGTAAATGCTAGGAAGTAATGTCTTAGTTTTACATACACATAAAATAGAGATAGACACAATTTTACAATGAAAGAATACTTTATTTCACACTCATTTAAAATATTCTTAGGTATAACATAGCCTGTTTATACCCCTTCTCATTATCTTATACAAGTAGGCAACCTATTGACCTAGCAGAAGCAAGACATAAATCATCAATGGTTTGCCCTATTAGGTGGAATCAACATCGACGGCCTAATCAAGCATTCCTTGATAGCCTCAAAAGCTTCTTTGTGTGGCTCCTTCTACTTGAAGTCTTTTTTAGAATTGAGATTGAGCCTCAGTAGGAGGAGGACCCTAGTCCGCAATGTTGGGAATCTTCCCTTGCACATCTACTCCGAGGCTCAGGTTAGGCCTCGAGGCAGGCTTTCCAACATGAGGAGTGTACGAACCAATACGCCTCTCATGTCTTAAGGACACGCATGATCTGAACATTGGTGTTAAGGTCCCTAAAAGCCAAAGTACGTTCTTGGTTCAAAGGGCTAGCAACCCCAAAGGTTGCGCGATCACTCCTGTGGCTAGAGTCCAATTGAGTAGCACTTGGATTAGCCATAGTTAGATTCCCATTCTCTCAGGGACTATGTTGCCAAGCTGAGCCACTGGCCTTAGTGAGCTCAAAGGAACGTCATGAGGGTATCCAATGGCAACTGAGAGAGAAAGAGCAAGGCTTAGTTTCCTAATATCCAATATAATGGCCCGAACTAAGCCGTTATGAGTTTCAGCCTGTTTGCCTAAGATAGGCTCCACTTCAATTACTGTTTGTCTTTCTACATTCTTAGCTATATGAGTAGTGGTATAAGACAGGGTTGAGTTCATTTCAACCAAGACTCTGTCAGTTTCTTTATGAAGCCTTTCATTTGTCGCAGCCGTAACGTCATTGTTGATAGCCCTCATTGTGACAGAGTTTTCACAATGAGCCACTAGCATACGCTATATTTTCAGTGCGTTGTTTTCATGGACCTCTTTCATAACTTGTTCAATCCTATAGACCTCTTTCATAGCTTGTTCAATCCTCTAATCAACAAGTTCCATTCAATGTTTGAGAATGGCCATGAAACTCTTTCGAGAATAGCCATCAAGCTCAATACGCTCGTCTTCTGGGGCATCTTCATCACCTCCACTTTCATTATTGCAATTGTGACTTGTTTCATCCAATTGCGAAATAGGACTTTGTTCTAAGGGGTGCTTAACTGTAGACCTGATTAAGGCTAACCCTTTGGATTCCTTAGATTTAAGAGCATTAGATCTCCTTGTTATGACAATTAGTGAATGGTATGAAACTATAGTTGGATAATCCACGATGGGTTAAAGACAATGACGTCTTATGTTAAGCCTCACGCTATGGTCGCCATAAGGTGTGTTTGCCATGGGCTTTTATTTTATTTATTTATTTTTTTTTTTTTTTTTGCCTAGGTGTGTGAATGTGATCATCATAAATAAAATCAAACAAACAAGTAAAAAGGGACTCACAGCGACGTGGGAGAGAGTCTAAATTCTAGAATGCCTGTGTTTGACCTCAACCACTCACATTTTCAAGGAAAAGGAATGGTGCTTTTGGTGAATCTGATTTTGGTTAGCAATTAACTTGTAGATTCTACTTATGCTCCAATTAAGAAGACTTTTATATTTATGTGGATTTTTTTTACAAGTTTGTCCAAAAAGTCAAGGGATATGGACCTAACTCAATTGACAATTATAGTGATAGAGCAATGCCCATAGACACCATTCCTTGTACACTTAAAAGCTAGGAACTGGGGTAGAAACAAACTCAAGAGCTTAGCAGTCCACTTATAAGCCTAAGTCAATCAGATTTTTAGGTTTGGCACCTTTAACTTGTAATAACTCGAATGAGTTGGAGTTAGACAGGATTTAGCTTGGGCAACCATATCTGGGTTACTGGATGAGGACCAACACAATCAATGTCAAGTCTTGGCCATGAAAGCCCTTAAACAATAATGCAAAACTAAGTTCGCCTAACTTATTAAGCAATGACACCAGTGTCAAAACCAAAGCAATCAAGGTCAAGCTTCGGAAGTTAATGCCTTAAAATAATGGCTTAATTCTCACCTTGTCGAGTATGAGAACAGATTAAAACAGAGAGTTCAAACCTGAAACCCGACAAGCTATATTATTGTGAAGAAAGCAAGTATAGGGAACATCTACGTTATGCTATACTAAGCTAAGCTAGGCTAAGTTACACTACTTCTAAGTGAAGAACACAAGTGTGCTATAAAGAAACTTGAAGAAGTTTTTATGGTGGTGCTGGATACTTACGACTACAACGGTGTCTCTTATTTATAGAAAACAAAAATAACTGTTGCATCATAATTCTTTGGCACTTCCTTCCCACGTTTTCCTCAAAGCTCCTTTAGCGCGCTAAATTGGCTATGAACATGTGCTAAATTTGTGTGCTCGAGGGTCTTTTTGGAAGTCCCACATCTGCCTAACTTGCTGGACTCTCTTCTAGATGCCTCACGTTCTGTTGGATAGGCTTGAAGCTCACATATCTAGAATCACACTCCAAATAACTATCTTGAGCTTTAGAACAACCTATCTTGCAGTCTTCTGGAAAGTCCCTCAAGCTCGAGCCTTTTTTACCTCTTCAACCACCTTGAGTGGCTGACAACCGTTAAAGGATTTTAACTCCACAAGAAATTGGGCTCAAGATGCTGTTGCCTTAACACCTGAGGACCTAGCATTCCTCGAGTATGGCCTCACGTGGTAACCATGTGACATTTTACTTCAAAATGGCATTTTCCGAACTCCTTCAAATTTCGGGTGTAAATGCCCTTGAATATGCTTATTTTTACGTTATTAGCACAAATTTTGAGACGTTGTAATTTATAGAAACTGTCCGTTTTTCTTTTATTTGTTTGAAAATGTGGTTAATGAAGAGTAATTTTGACATTTTACTATAGTGTTAATAAAAACGAAGTTGGCACTTTAGTTTCACACCAGATAGTAGACTTTTTATTAATATGACAAAAACTTAAGGGCCTTTTTATTCATGCGACAAAAACTTATGAACCTTTTTATTAATTCAAAGAGGTTAGGCTCTTTTTTGTTATTTAAAAAATGTTAGAGTACTAAAATATAAATAACCTTCATTTTATGGCTATTTACACCAAAGATTCTTATGCTTTACTCATTGGCTTTACTTATTATGTCAATTTAGTCCTTGTACAATTGATAATGTATTAATTTAATCCTTAAAGTAAGATTTATTTTAAGTTGTTAATAAATTTTTTAATGGTTCGACATGTGTTAAATTAAATTGAGTAAACGGGTAGATTTGTAATGAGTTACTTGCATCTAACGTGCTCCTGCAATTAAAAATTAAGTTAATAACCTAACTTCAATTTGATCAAAGGATTAAATTAACTCGTTATAAACTTTAAATGGTTATTTATATTTTAGTACCTTGACGTTTTGGAAATAATAAAAAGGATCTTAGCCTTTTTGAATTATTTAAAATGCCCCTAAGTTTTCCTTGTACTAATAAAAAGGCTCCTCTCAAACGTGACAGCGTCATTTGTCACCGACAGAGTTGACATGGTAACTGCATTTTATTAATGTTGCAATAAAATTACTTAAAGTATGCTTTAACCTTTTTATTTTTACTTTATTAGCATGAAATTTGAGATGTTGTATTATATAGAAGGCATTGGTTTTTGCTTAACTTTTTTCAAAATATGGCTATTGAGGGGTGTTTTTATCATTTTACTATATCATAAATAAAAATGCAGCTGTCACCTCAGCTCTGTGGACTAAACCTAATATTATCACGTTAGATGTGATCCTTTTTATTAATGCGACAAAAACTTGAGGGTCTTTTTATTAATGTGACATATTTTGTTTTGGATACTTCCATCTGCGTCATATTTTGTCCTAAACACCCATTCGAGCCCAATTACATGTTTTGACTCTAGGAGGTCCACTAATCCCTGGTTTGATTTCTCATGATTGGTAGCATTTCCTCTTCCATTACATTATGCCACACTTGTATCTCTTTTGTATTATGATATCATATTGAATCCGAAATATACAAGAAAAATGTGTACGACTCATAAATTTCTCTCAAGGATTTAAACTTCTCCAGAATAGTTTCATCGTAACATGTTGTCACTACTTCTTCAAAAAACTTACTAGGAAGATTCTTGCTTCCATGTAAAAATTACAACTCCAATAACATTGTGATTCTTCTATTCTGCTAAATCATTCTATTTTGGTATTTAAGTGTTGTAACCTCCCTATCAATGCCAATCTCCTCATAGAAAGTATAAGTTCCTTATAAAAAACTAACTCATTTTGGAGGAAGAGCCTTCACGTAGTAGCCAACTATTTTTCTACCAAGGTCTTAAATTTCTTAAAATTCTCAAAAGTTTCCAATTTAAATTCTAAAAAACAAATCTAACTCATACGACTCATCGGTGTATAGCAAAAAATGCTAACTCCCACCAAAGCATTCAATGTGCAACAACAACAACAACAACAATAACAAACCCAGTGCCTCCAAGGGCTCCCGCAAAAGCAGGGTCTGGGGAGGGTAGATGTACGCAGACTTCCCCCTTCAGGGGCTACCTTGAAGGGAGGCTGTTTCCGAGGACCCCCAACCTAAAAAGTTTGTCCGCATTAATCAGCCCAAGACCTGGCAATAGGAGAAGCATCAAAAGCATTAAAAAAAAGCATAAAAAAAAATAATAAAAATAAAAATAAAAATGTGTACACAGACACCGAATACAGATATTGTGAGAAAAAGAAAAGGATATAAAGAAAAGGCTATAGATAGAGGTAGAAAAAGCATTCAATGTGCATAGAACATAAACTAATTGAAAACATATTGATGCCATCCAGGATATTCCAACAAAAGTGTTTCCACTTTGTTTTCCATAAACACGCCTTAACAAAAGTAAGGAGAATCAATCCTCAGAAGTCCATGGTCCATATCTTTTTGATTTAACAGTTTTAGCTCGTTTATGTTTAAAGTACATGACACGACCACTTTGCTGCACTATTTCCTTGAGTGACTAAAGCTTAATTGTCAACATCTGACACTTCAAATGAAACATAATGTTTTTGTGCCGTAAAAATAGTAGTTATAGTCTAACTTGATTTTTTTTGTCATGAATAGCACCTGACAAACTATTAGTTATCCTAAAACAAATTATAATATCTACTTGCTATCAATTGCCTAACACTTGATAGATTATGAGACAAACTAGATATCTAATGGACATCATGGAGTAGTTTTACATGACGCTTGTACCTTTTCCCTCAACCTAATTTTGCTTATAATCTTCGAATCGAATTATTCGCAATTCATCAAATCTGGCTAAACAATGACTTTTTTCTCCATGCATATGATTGCAACACCATTATCCAAAAGCCAAACACCACTAGAAATAAAATTAGAAGGATAATGAGCCATGAAAAACTTACCTTCTTCTACCTGTTTTTGTGAAATTAACTTTCTTCTACAAAAACTCATCCGAGAGACAAGACAGAAACTCAAGGTAAATAATCCTAAAATAATTTAGCTGTATTCATTTAAATCGATTCAAATTCATGGCAGGGAGACTAAAGCATTATTGTACTTACCTTATAGGAGCCCTAAAAGTTTATTTTAAGAACTTGCTTCATATACTGTATTTTAACCAAAAACCTAAATATATTATGCATATCAATTTTAAATAAAAATCATTTCTTTGATTTCAAAGAACTTTTAATAATGACTTAGCGTAAAGCATAAACATCTATATATAATACAACCCGGTGCCTTAGAATGGCTCCACCACTGCAAGGTCTAGTAGGGAAAGATATACGCAGTCTTACTCATATCTTATATAGATGCTGTTTGCAAATGGAGCCCAACCAAAAAACATCAGTATACAATGACATACTAAAATGAATAACTTTAACTTTGCAAACAATTGACATCAGTTCCTATAATACATGATCGACATCTTTTTATTTCACGACCAACAATATTTACAGCACTATCAAAGCAGAAGCGCAACTTTTATAAATACAACAAAACACAGACCGATAAGAAGCAAGTGGACAAAATTACCTTAGAAATGCATTATGTTGAACGAAAAAAAAGAAAAAGAAAACGTATAATATTTACCATATACAAGAGAAGGACAAGCTTTAGGAAAAGAAGATGAATGCCAACATATTAAAACACATGTTTTGGACCTTTGCTTTACCAACATTGTTCTTTTTTCAAAATCCATTGCTCTTTTTGTGTATATAGGAAATTATTACTCCTTGTTTATTTCTTCAAGCACAATGTGTTTTCAAGGTATTTTTTTCTCAAAAACGGAACCAAAAAAAACACAACAATTCGTTAAACGTGATTGAAATTGAATGAATTGAAAGCGAACAAGAAGCTTCATACATTTGTACTTGTCTCCCTCGTGGTTGTGAAGTGGAACTGTGCGGATGCCTTCTCGGATTTCCCACATAGGTAAACGTGTTTGGTCCCTAATTTTGGCTATCTCTGACATGTAGTACCGGTGAACCCCAATCCTTAATAGGGCGAGCTCCATGACTATCAAATGGAAATTCAAACTGCTCGTGCCATGCCAGTATATAGTTGTCCTCTAAGGTTTTTGTTTTCTTCATTACTGTATCTGCAGGCACTCCAACTAGTACTATTTGAAAATAGAAAGATATTCTCATCAGATTGAAAAAAAGTTAAGAAGATGCTGGCATTTTTCTTGTCATAAGATCAATGTGAGATTTTATTTTTCCTTCAGGAGTAAAACCGGGACATCCGGGTTAACTTATGTGCAATTCATCTAATCTTCAAGTTGTAAGCCATAAGCACCATCCTCTCATAAGTTTCCCTATGGCAACAAGACATTAAAACTCACAAACTAAGTGGATGAAGCAAGAAATTGCACTCGTGATGGATTTGAAATATTGAACACTTAGCGCTAGATCCAAGTGTTTGACCGCTTGAGTCAATCCTCTAAGTTTAGTATCAGATTTTGTAATTGGGCTCATATATGAAGTTTGAACATTTTCCTTCACATGTAAGTCTCTCTTTCAGATATACTGCTCAATCAAAACTCTCAATATATATCATGGGGAGAGAGCATCCTTCTTTGATTTGCAGCTTCATGATGAATGTAAAAAGGACGAACTAGAAAAGTTTAGAGTCTCCAACTTGATCTTATACCATGCTAAATTTTCTGAGCCCTCAATCACAGCTCATAATTGACAATATAAGATCACATAAATTCCCAAGTTGATTCCTTCTCAAGGTTAGTTAGCAAAAGGTAGTATAACCTACTAAACATAAATATTGATATGTTCTTTGCCATAAGAAAAATGCGAGATTATGTTACTTAGACTAGCATATACACTCTTGGATAATTTCACATTAAGGTCTAAGGAGCTTCCGTTCAATATTCATTCTTTTTGCCCAATAGACTGCATGAAAGGCATATCGCCCAATATTCATACTTTTTGATGTTTTTCATTAAAAGGATGCACGATGCTGAACAAGAAAGTAGCAAATATTTGTTATAGGGAAATCATGTAGCTTTCCCGAACGTCAAAATCTGGACGGGAATATGCATCAAAATGTATGTGATGGAAATTGAAATACCATGCTTCTTCCATAATCACAGTCACCTGTGGAATCAATAGGTGAATGCATGGAGCGAAAACCAGAATGTTTCAGAATGGATTTTGAGGTATGAGTTAAATAGGTACTAACTATGGTATTTTTGCAAGTGCATGTATAATCTATAGTATACTAATTTTTTTTTTTTTTTTGGTTAAAATATTTTTAATTGCATTGGTGAGCTAATTATGCCTTGGTCTAATGATAAAAATTCAAGGATTCAGGATCGAGAAAAAGGGTCAGGATTGAATCCCTAACCTCACTTACCTAGAAAAATGTGTTCAAGACACAATGATCATTGAGCTTTTTATTGAACTTCTTGCCTACAAAACGCTCAAAGATAATTTGATATTTCATAAAAGAATCCAAAGCAAAGACGATAACTTGTTATGTAATATCTCGTGATTGGAAACTGCGATTTGGTTAAACAACTATGAATGTGGTAAGCCGAACAAGCTTGCTGGGTAGAAGTTCAAGGAGGAGTCATTTTTCCAAGTTTGGAGACCATGGGCCCGAGCTCCACTGGCCATGAGCTTGAGATGGGTCTCATTTCGCTTAAGATTGCTTACCTTAGCTAGTGTCACAGGTATTGTTATGACTACCTATGATGACCGGGAGGCACTGACTCACTCTTCCTAAAAATGCACACAACCATATTATACCAGTAGAATTTAAACATAAATGAATATAAACCCAAGATATAGAACACAAGACACAAGGGTTGACTTTTATTATTGAGCACTCTTTGATTTACAATGGAAACCATCACAATTCCCTCTCAAAATCATATATAAGACTTAAACTCAAGGAAAACACTGAATTAATCCAACTTTAGGCAAAACAACCCTTTTTGTAGTTGTTCCTAGCCTTTTGCCATGATGTAGCAGCATGGAAATATCCTGGGACACTTGGCAGCACCTCTTGTCATCCCGATTTTCACTTCCCATAAAGGGTGCTCCATTAAGTGCACTTTGATTGCAGTTACTAGATCATGGGCTTAGTCAAGATGGCGCCCTTTTGGATTTTCCCGCCCATGGTAGTGGTTACTAGGTTAAAGGTGCTCAAAATGCTTAGGTGAAGCTTCACCCCACTCCGTGGCAATTACCCGATCAAGCTCTTGGTCAGGGACATCAGCCAAGCACATGGTCAAGAGTCTTGCATAAAGGTTCCACTTCTCATGTTCAATAATTGTCAAGTCAAGTGACCCGCACTTGCCAAGCGCCTTTCCGTATGCGTGAGGGATCCTAAGTGTTTAGGTGTCTTTGCTTGGGAAAGGCGTGCTTCCCAAATGGGCTCAATCAAAATGTGCACGCACCCAAGCGACATGCCCAGACGAGGGGCGCATGCATCGCCAATGTCGTGTACGCTGCATGCACTATGTGCGCTACCTAAGGGCCGCGCAAACTGCCAGCGTTCAGCGCTGACTGCATCGTCTGCGCATGCTACAACCGCTTGTGCAAGCTCTTGTGCACCTAGTCTTGGTTCATCCTAAATGCAAGCGCACTGCTACGCACATATGCCGCACGTCACTGCCCCAGTGCACTGCACGCACTAGCCTGTGACCAGTCTGTTGGTCAAGGCTACAACCTAATGATGTCTGTGTGCCCACCATTGGTTAATCTCTATGCTTAGATGCACGCTCAAAGTCCATCTTGAGTTGGTGTCATGTGCTAAAACATTGCGTCTGGCTGATGGTTTGTTACTGCGCTAGCGCTGCGCAAATAACCTTGCACATGACTTAACTTCCCATGCTTTGTCCTTACTTGTGCATTTAGTGCGCGTGACCTATGCCAGCGCATATGGTCAGCGCCATGCAACAATCTCATAGCCCTCCGTCCTTCGATGCCATGCTCAAGCTCAATTTCTTAAGGCCTGGTTCACTCATACAAATGGTGTGCACTACGCATATACTTGTGCTGATAGATGTCTGTCTCGTATCAGAACTATGTGTTCATTGCACTTACTTAAGAGTCCAT
Organism: Simmondsia chinensis; assembly: GCA_018398585.1. Taxonomy (NCBI): domain Eukaryota; kingdom Viridiplantae; phylum Streptophyta; class Magnoliopsida; order Caryophyllales; family Simmondsiaceae; genus Simmondsia; species Simmondsia chinensis. The sequence goes on from JAGTTD010000016.1 coordinate 22,137,650, forward strand.
TATTGATTGGCGCTGCGCAACTTATTGTGTTCACGCTTGAGCATAACATGCACTTGGCTAGTGCTACTTGATTAAGCCTAGGCACAGCTCTAGTGCACGTGATACTTGCCCCAACAGGGTCATGCTTGGGCCAAAGTCTTGTTATGTCCCTCATCATAGCCATATATAGGCGCTGACAATGACATCTATAATGCACCAGAGGTTTGTGAACTAGGTTACCATGTGCGCATAATGATCAGAGCGCGATGTGTCATGACGCTGGACATCACCCAACCGTGCGAAATCCCACTGTCAAGGGTCATACAAACCTCCTTCATCAAAAAAACCAAATGTCCTCGGCAGGAAGTGTAAGTACCCCAAGAAACTGACATAGGTTTTCCTTTGTCTTAGTTGTTCATAGGCACCAGCAACATCCCATTCCAATCAAGCTAAATAGTAGTCCTTAAAGAAAATCATGGTTCACGTGCACCAACTAGGATAAACATGAATCAAAATGCAAATACATCCTTTAGGTTTTTTGCCATGCTTTCATCCGTGTTTGGGCTTCACACACACACATTAGGTCACATACTAGAAAGTTAATTGCACCATTCACATTCATTCGATTCAAGGCTCATAACGAATTGGGTGCATACAAGTCCGTTTTAGCGCACCACTAATCACACCTCCAACAGTTTATCGCACTCTGGATAAATGCATAATCAATATATATACATCAAATATAAGCCATGATAAAAAAAACCCTCATTGAAATGAAATAAACATAGCCATTGAAACAAAATTACATCATAACCCAAAACAAAACCATCAAAACATCATCAACTAAACAACACCTCACTAGCTTGCTTGGACTACGAAACACTTGTAAGACCACCTAGAAAGTTCTTTGTCCAGTAACTTTATCGTGTTCACCCTCATATTGGATGGAGATCGTGGTCGTCTTTCTCATCATCTCCCTTCTTAATGACAACACTCAAAGTCTGATTGTTAGGGCAATTCCTTGCATACTGAGGACTGTTACATATAAAACAACCACTAGACTTAGAACCTATTCCTTTGCCATTCCTTTCAGATTTTATAGAAACTTTCATATTATTAGGATTAGTTGTAGGCCTTTTTCCATTTTTACTAAACTTAAAACAATTTTTCTGTCCTTTTTTAAAGTGGCCTTGCTTACTAGCATCATGACCCAAGTTCAAGTCAATTAGTGTATTTGTGGCAGTAATAGCTAAGGCAAGGTTGTGGATCGTTTGATGCTTCAACTTCAATTGAGTGCATGACTTAAAACCAAAATAATGTTAAAAAGTTTGTCTCCATTCGTCATACCTTTGACTTCCATAACAATAGAACTAAAAGCATTCACATACTCATGAACATATTAGTTCTTTTAAGATCCTTCAAAGACTCATGGGCCAGCCAAGAAGTGTTGCTTGGAAAGGATTGTTCACGAAGGTCATTTTTTAAGGCTTCCCATGAAATGGAGACAACACATCCAATAACACAATCCTCGGACACACATGCTCTCCACCACAACTTCGCATCACCCATCAACTGCATGGATGCGATGACAAACTTGTCTTCCTTATGATCATGGGAAGCCTCAAAGTACTGCTCCATGTCCCATAGGAAGTTCTCCAAGTACTTGGCATTATGCTCACATTCAAAGGCTTTCGAGGTGCGGACTATGATACCATTTTTCTCAAGCCTAGACATTCCTATATCGAGAGTCTTACGAAGAACAGAAATTTCCTCTTATAAGCTTTCCACCATAGGGATGGAAGCTTCACCAACATGGGGTATGTTAGGGGAACCGCTCCTAGCATCATTTGGACCCAACCTATGGAACACATTCGTAGGGGGAGCAAGAGTTGGAGATGGGGTCCTTTTGGCTATTACTGGGGACTAAATCATCTCCTTAAAGGATGTTATATCACTAGACATAGACTTCATCACTCCCAAAACCATTCTCAGAGGAAGGTGACTAGCATTACAATCCAAACCTAGAATTTTCTCTATGCGGTTCAGATGTTCATTTGCCTTAAGGTGTTTGACAGGTTCTTGTTGATTTTGGGGCATGGTAACAAGGTCACAACTAAAAAAAGCTCAAACCGGCAATCGACAAAAAATTAACCACTAAATGCACAAGCACCAATAGGTCAATAGAAACCTAACCCACACATAATCAAAACAACCCAAGCAATAAACAACTCTAATTGAACCCTGGGACACAGCCACCTGCAAGCAAAACAGGCACCAACATGTAACGCTAAGGTAAGCACTTGAGCACTAGTATAGGCCACAATTTGAAAATAGGATCTTGACAAGGAAATTCGAAACTAAAACTTAAATTAACCTAGTTGGGACTTAGGGAATGAAAATCATACTACTCCTACGAAGGTCTGGACAACACCAGTAACCAAACCTGGGTAGCTCCCATTAATAAAGCCTGGCATTAATAACAAAATTATCACAGGTATTTTTATGACTACCTACGATGGCAGTGGGGTTCCGACTCACTCAGCCTAAACATGCACGTAAACACATGATAGCAGCGGAATATAAATAAACGAATATAAACACGCACAATACACAATTCCCTCTCAAAATCGTATACAAGACTTGAAACTCTCGGAAAACACTGAATCAATCCAACTTTGGGAAAAACAACAATATTTGTAGTTGTTCCCACCCTTTCCCTATGATTTGGAAAAAAGAAAACAGCCTGGGACATCCTGCAACACCTCTTGTCATCCCAATGTTCCACTTTTGCATGAAGGACGCTCCATTAAGGGGTCTTTGATTGTGGCTACTAGATCATGGAATCGGTCAAAGTGGCATCGTTTTTTATTTTCCAGACCATGGGAGCGGTTACCAGGTCAAAGGTGCTCCTAGTGCTCAGGTCAAGCTTCACCCCACTCCACGCCAGTTACTCGATCAAGCTCTTGCTCAAGGAATTCGGTTATGCTCACAGTTAAGGGTCTTTCATCAAGGTTCCATGTCTCATCTTAATAACCGTCAAGTCACGTGACTTGTACATGCCAAGTGACTTTTTGTACGGGCGAGGCTTCCCCGGTGTTCAGATGTCCTTACCCAGATATGTGCTATTGCTCGCACACTGAGCACACGTGCCTAGAAGGGGGCACGCGCACCACTAGTGTCTCTTACACTACATGTAGCATGGGTGCTACCTGCACTGCATGCACGCTGCCAGCGCCCAACCCTAATTGCGTCGCGTACGTGCTTTGCAAGCACTTGTGCGTGCATTGTGTGGCGCACACCATGCGAATGCTTGTGCACCTAGTCCTATTGCGTCCAAGATACAAGCGCACTACTGCGCACGTGCGCCACGTGCCTTAGTGCCCATTGCATGTGCATTGGTGCGCCCATGCGCTGCATGCACTAGATTAAAATCAGTCCATTGGTCAAGGCTCCAGCCTAGGGATTTCTAGGAGCCCAACCTGGGTTAACATCTGCACTTCCATGAACTCTCAAAGTCCATCTTGAGCTAGTGTCGTGTGTTAACACGTTGTATCTAGCCACTGTTCCGTTACCGCATTAGCACTACGTAACTAACCGTGCACTCGAATCAGCTTCCCATGCTTTATTTTTGCTTGTGCACTTAGTATGACTGACCTGCGCTCGCACATATGGTTGGCACCATGCAACCAGCTCATAGCCCTCAGTCTGTTGATGACATGCTCATGCTCAATTCTGTTAAGCCCAGCACCCCTTGTTTGAACTCAGATTGAGCCCTCCTGCACTTGGTTCGATAAACTATCAAGCGTACATAGCGAACAGACACAAGTCATAATCGATTCCGAACAAGAATGGTTCTTCGAATGTTCAGTTCATTTACATGTCTTTATTGGGGTATAATCAATCCAACCTGTCTCGGTAAAAGCCTAGGATAGATACCCAAAACCGTAATCCATTTCATGCAGAAGATGTAGGTTCATAACTGAGCCACTTATGCTCAAGCGTACCAAGGTGGGCAATCCTAAGCTTAAGGAGACCCATCTTGAGCAGATGGTGAGCAGAGGTCTCGCTCGTGGTTTCCAAATTTGGAAAAGTGACTCCTTCCCAAGATGCTATCCTTCCGAGCATGTTCGGCTTATTACATTGTCAGTGATCTTAATCAACTAGCAGTTTCAATCGCGAGATGTTGCATAGCTTTGGGTTCTTTATGCAACAGTAGCTACCTTCAAGCGTTATGTAGGCAAGAAGTTTAATAAAAAGCTCTATGATCATTATAACTTATAGACTAAGTGAGGTTAGGGATTAAAACCTAGGACTCTTTTTCTCAGGCTTTAATCCTAGTACTTTTACCATTAGAACAAGGCATAACTGGCTCACCAAATGCAATTAAAATCATGTTTTAACAAACAATATAATATGCTACCCACAATTACAAAATACCATTGTTTAGTACCTAATTAACTCATACCTCAAAAATTCGTTTTGTAACATTCTTGTTTTCGTTCCATACATTTGCCTATCGACTCCATAGTTGACCGTGATTATGGGAGAAGAATGGTATTTTGATTTCCATCACACACATTTTGATGCATACTTCCCTCTAGTTTTTTACGTTCATGTGACCGATATGATCTCACAACAACAACAACAACAACAACCACCCAGTGCCTCAAGGGCTCCCGCATAAGCAGGGTCTAGGGGGGTAGATGTACGCAGCTTTTCCCCTTCTGGGGGCTGCCCAGAAGAGAGGTTGTTTGCAAGGACCCCCATCCTGAAAGCTCGTCAGCAGCAATGAAGCTAGGCAATCTGGAAGCATGTGAGCAAATAGCATATAAGTAGGGAAAATATTTGCTACTTTCTTGTTTAGCATCGTGCATCTTGTTAATGAAGAATATCAAAAGCTTAAGTCGGTAAGTGACACAAAATAATAATTTCATACTTATCCCAATATTGCTTCCCTACAAAGTCTATTAGGCAAAAAGTATGAATATTGGATTGAATCTCCTTAGATCTTATGTGAAATTGTCCAATAGTGTGAGCTTAGAAATAAAATTTCACATTTTTCTTATGGAAAAGAAGACACCAATGCATAAGTTTAGTAGGTTATATTACCTAATGTTATCTAGACCAGAAAAGGAATCACTTGGGATTCTATGTGATCTCATATGTGTCAACTATGAGCTGCAATTGAAGACTTCGAAAATTTCACATGGTAAGATCAAGTTGGAGACTCTGAACTTTTTTAGTCTGTTCTTTTTGCATTCATCATGAAGCTGCAAATCAAAAAAGGATTTTCTTTCCCCATGATATAAATTAAAAGTCCCAATAGAGCAATATATGTGAAAGAAAGACTTACATATGAAGGAAAATGTTCAAACTTCATATACTGGCCCAATAATGAAATCTATTAGAAACGTAAGGGACTGATCAAGTGGTCAAACACTTTGGAACTAATGCTAAGCGTTCAATATTTCAAATCTTTTCACTGCCTTGGGATTGTCCACTTAATCTATGGTTTCAATGCACTCTTGCATGTAGGAGAGCTTGAGAGAGATTGTACGTGTAGCCTGAAAATTAGTTGAAGTGCACATAAGTTAAGACAGGTTTCCTAATTCACTCTAAAGAAAAATAAAATCTCACATTAATCATAGGACAAGAAAATATAAACATCTCCATACCTTTATTTCAATATGAATATGAGGTGTATATATCCTTCTATTATCATATAGGAATAACTGGAGTACCAGCATATACAGTAATGAAGACGACAAGAACTTTAGGGGACAACTGGATACCAGCATGGAATGAGGAGTTTGAATTACCATTGACAGTCCCAGAGCTCCCCCTGTTAAGGATCAAGGGGTTCACGAGTATGACATGTCAGAGAAGGATGATTTCGGAGGCCAGACATGCTTACCTATTTGGGAAATCTAAGAAGGCATCCTCGCAGTTCCACTTCACAGCTGTGAGGAGGACAAGTACAAATCTGTAATGCTTCTTGTTCATTTCCAACTCATTTGATTGCGATCACACTTATTGATTTGTTGTACTTTTTGGTCCTTTATTTTGAAAAAAGTACCTTAAAAGGACACTGCGTTTCAAAAAAGAAACAAGGTATAATTACTATATAAACAAAAAGAGTAACAAATTTTGGAAAAAGAACAAGGTTGGTGAAGTGACGGTGCAAACCATGCCGGCATTCTTCTTCTTTTCCCTAAACTTGTCCTTCTCGTGTACTATTATACGTTTCTTCTTGTTTTTGTTCAACATAATGCTTTTTAAAGGTAATTTGTCCGCTTTCATCCTATCTCTTTGTGTGTTGCATTATACAAGTTGTGCTTTTGCTTTCAAAGTGATGTAAATAGTTGCTTCTGTTAGAGTATAAAATTATTCCTAGGCCTTCATCTATTCGCTTAAGCTTTCAGAAAAATTGGTTTCTTGATATGGTATAAGAGCCTTGTTGACTAAGACATCTCAAGTTCAAATCTCAATAGCCCCACCTTTCAATATTAAAACAATTTAAGCACAAGGTATGAGGTGGGCCTGTGCACTATCCACGCTTGAAGCCTAATTGACATTCGCATGAGAGGGCATGTTAAAGTATAAAACTATTACTGAGCCTTCCTCCGTCATCTTAAACTTTTGGAAAAGTTGGTTCCTTAACAGCTTGTGAGATAAGAAGATGCCGGCTTTTGTTGTGAATTAGCAGTGGTGTTGTAATCCGGGAGTGATAGTTTGAATTGCTTAGTGATGTATTATGAGAACTGCTGTGAGATTGTTTGCAAAATCCAAGTTTATTCAGTTAGTATGCTATTTCATACGGATGTTTTAGAATTAGGGCCTTCTAGAAACAACCTCTTTACAGAGGTTATCTTAAGGTAGCTTTATCCGTATCTTGTCATTATATTCTATTATGACAATGATTTAGGAGGTTTAGGCTACAAGCACTAAGCCTGGATTAATATTTAAACCAAGCTTAGGGTAATAAACTAAGTCTAAAGGTATAACCTATCATATCACCCTACGTGTAGCATATGTTATTTCATTAGCACTATTTAACTCCTTTCTTGCTCTTAGTTCAATATTAAACATGTATTAATACTTAAGTTAGCGTTTAGGGTAATGAACTAGTTTATGGGCATAACCCATCGTATCACCCTAGGTGTAGCATAGATTTTCTCAATAGCACTAACAAATTCCTTTGTCACTCCTAATTAAATATTAATTTGTATAAAGGATTGTGTTTAGTGCCGGGTACAACCTCAACCCTAACCACGCCTGAAAACCAGTTATGTTATAGTCTAGGCTACAAGCTCGTAAATTAATGCTAATAATTTGGAGATCTCACCCTCACACAAAGAAACACCAAACACAATCATAAATTTCCCACAAGGGTGCGTATATAACATAACATGAATCTATTGTCAAAAGCATAATATAAATCCGGGATATGGGCGGCTATCCGCCCTTCATCCCTAAACTACAAGTCTACTCCTCTATAGCAGCTTTACACATCATTCAAATCCAAGGAAAAAAAAACATTAATGATAAAACTAAGGATTTGAAGACTCTCCCAATTAATTGTTCACATTAATCCTTGTTTTGATCTCCCGGTACTCCGACGACCTGCGCTTTAGTGTTTGAGAACCCCTTGGATCTCGTAGTGGCTTTAGGAAAGAGAGGAGGAGAAAAGGCGTGGCAAAAGATGCCTAAAATAATTAAGTTTTCGGAATTTAAAAGCGGAATTAGGCGTGCGGCGTGGCGCGGCCCGACCTCCGCGTCCTCCCTGTCTATGTCTCTATATGTATATATGTATAAAATAATATAATATTATATATTAACTATCCACAACACCTATTTGGGTTACCGAATTACAACCCGATTGGTCATTCTTTTCCACAAGTCGTCGGGTTTCTAACAGTAGTCTTCTATTATGCCTCGATTACACTTGATTCTGCCACTTTTCAATCTTGTACTCCAAGTCTAAAAGTACCTAGATTACAACAAAAATACACGTGTAAAAGTTGAATATTTCGTAGGAATAAAGAATAAAATATGTAAATATGAGGCACATCAATATCCCCAAACCCACTTCTTGCTTGTCCCCAAGAAAGATTCAACCTAAACTAGCCAATGATGGAAAAATTTACACGGGCATGCAATAGCAAGAATAACTTGTTAAAACTATTTTATGATCATATTTGTAGGTGCACCTGAGAGTAGAGAATCTTTATATGATGTTATTATTATACTGGTTCTAACTCAAGTCTCGCGATTCAAGCCTTTTTACTAGTATGTGAGCTTAGAACTTCTCTCCCCTTTCTCTTATTTCAAATCCTCTAAATTTAAGACGAATAGAGAGAATGATAGAAGAAATCAGCTATCCTAATCATTCATCGCTAATCAATAGTGAAATCAAAAGGATTCTCTTTACTCTATTGTTTTCCCTTTTTTTTCTTTTTTTCTTTTTTTTTGTTCCCCTGGTCAGACGTGTCTCCCTCAGACCCATGTAGCGAGTTTTCGGCTGGCAGCTCCCGATCGAGTTGGCCCAAGGTTCCAGGTCTTAAGAGACCCCTACAGATCTAACGGCTTGAGTCCAAGGAATTCCTAGCCTAATCCGTTAGCACATACTCCTTTCTTTTCATTAGGTATTAGTGCTTATTATAGTGACATAATGGGTTGATTCTTTTTAAGCTTTCCCTATGGCCCATATATCGAGCTTTCGACCAGCAGCTACCGACCCAGTTGACTTAAGGTACCAGGTTTTAAGAGACCCTAACGGACCTAACGGCTTGACTCCAAGGAATCCACAGCCTAATCCTTTAGCACATCCTCCTTTTTTTCATTAGGTATTAGTGCTTATTATAGTGACATAACGGGTTGATTCTTTTTAAGCTTTCCCTGCAGCTCATGTGGCAAGCTTTCGACCGGCAGCTCCCAACCCAGTTGGCTCAAGGTGCCAGGTTTTAAGACACCTATACGGGCTTACTTGCTCGAGACATAGGGGCTACAAGAACCAACGAGTCACTTCTTTTCTAAGGAAATACTCAAGATAAAAAGATAGTAAATTGATTTCAACATTGCTAGAAGTAGAATGGTGGAATCCAATTCATAAAGTTATTACCACTATTTCAGCCTAAAAAGTAGGATATTTCATGAGATTAAGAATGAAAAATAATAATCTCTCTAACGAGTTAAAAGACAAAAATATAGATTCAAAAGTCAGCTCCAGAAATAATTTCGTTACATAAATATTCTCATCAACATAGTACATCTCAAATTTGATCTTCAATAGAAATCACAAATAATTCTATTCTCATTCATGCCAAAAACATAGCTAATTTAAGCAAAAACAATTCTAAAAGGGCAACCAAGAGTTCACACCATTCATACCATCCCCAAATGCAAACCTGGCATTGTCCTCAATGCAAATAGATGAAAAAAAATATAAGCAAGGAAAGGAAAGAGACAACCTGAGGTGTGGCACATTCAGTTATAGGTCGTGAGCAAATCCAAAAAGGGAGAACAAAAGTAGCAAGTTGCAATCGAAGATATAGAAGATAAAATACTAAACAAACTTGTTAGTAGTATTAGAAAAATAAGGATCCGACAAGTGTTTAGTAAAAGAGAAACAAAGTTAGCATGGTAAGGATAACAAAAGGATCTGCAATTGAGAGAGAGTTCATGTTGAAAAACAAATTAAAACAAAATTACAAGTAGGTTGGGTTGCCTCCCAAGAGCACTAAGTTTAACGTCTTCAGCCAGACGTACTTTAGAGTATAATGTCAACCAAAATCCAAGGCAGTGTCTGCCATAGAACTCACATTAACCCAGTACGAACGATCCCCAAACTCAATAGCGTTTCGAGAACCGTGACTATCAAGGAGGGAGATATTACCAGTATTGGGGTCTCGAATCTCGATCCGACCAGTTGTAGGTGATGAAGCACAGCTATCAACACAGACAGGTACACTATAACAATCATCACTTTTTATAGAATCGGGCTTATCCCACTCTACCAAAGGGTCAATATCATTAACCCTATAGCACTCCAACTCGTCCTCAGTCTCAGGGTGCCAAACAATGTTCGAGACCTTCAATTTTTCCTTGAGGTTTCCAAAAGAAACCTCTAACACCCTCGTCCTACAATGAATCACAGTGTCGGCCGTAGCTAAGAACAGTCGACCTAGAATAATGGGAGCGTTGTGCTTTTGTCTAGGAGTAGGGTCTATATCTAAGACGAGAAAATACATAGGGAAGACAAACTTGTCAACCTTAACAAGTACATCTTCCACTACCCCACGAGGTATCCGCTCTGTCCTATCAGCTAACTGAAGTGTGAAATTAGTTGGCTTAAGGTCTCCTATACCCAATTCTTGAAAAATCGAGTAAGGGATGAGTTTTACACTCTCTCTTAGATCTAGCAAGGCTCTATTGGTATAACACTCTCCTAAGACATATGGATTAGTAAATGCTCTGGGGTCTCGAAACTTGGGTGGGGCGCCCGACATTGAAATGCTGCTCACCTTCTCGGTGAGCCGGACCTTCTTTGGGATATGCGCTTGTGCGCGCTTCTTTTTAGGAATGTGTTTAATGGCTTAAGTCAACGGTAAGTTGATCTTCACATCCTTCAACACATCTATGAGCTCAGCCCTCTTTGGGTCATCCTTCTTGTTCGGTCCTATAAGGACTGAAGGAAAAGGGACAATGGGTTTAAAAACCCGTTCTCGTGATCCCTCCCTATCAGTAGGGGGAGGGGGAGTCACATCCTTTTTAGTTTCAACCTCAACTTCCCTAATGTTCTCCTCTCCTGAAACCGACACAACCTGAGCTCGCTCATGAATGAGCAAGCTACGGTTAGAACTAGTTGATCCTGTGGAATTTGTGAGTGGTTGGGAGGGTAAACATCCTTCCTCTATCCTATTCAGTGTGGGGTCAACTGTCCTATTTGGTTCTCTAACTTGGCGATAGATTGCGAGTGAGACTGAACAAGTTGTGTGGTGTCCTCCATAAGGTGGAGCATACGCTCCTTGAACTGTGATATATATCCTGGAGGTAGAGGAGGAGGGTCATTATTATCAACATTGGAATGAGGTCGAACATATTACCTATGTCCTCCCTAAAAAAGGGAGGATGCGTGTTGCCTACGAAGCCGGATCTTGTTGTTTCGTGGGTTGATATTGATTGGAGTCCTGCTTCCACGAGAAGTTCGGATGATCGCGCCATCCGGAATTGTAGATGTTTAAGAACAGGTCGGTATTTCCTGAATATCCTTGAGCTGCATAAACCTATTCCGGCATGTATTCAAGGAATTGTGATGCATATAAACAATTAAGTACAGAATGGTCCTCACCCGAACAAATGTCACACGGAGTAATACCACTTGCTGACTCAACTGCATTGACCATGCGCATATTAGTAGGATTCACATGCAAATTTATAAGCTGATCCATCTTCCTACTGAGGGCGTCTAGTCTACGGTTGATGTCATCGTTGGGTGCTACGTCGTAGATACCATGTGTACCCCCTCTAAACACCCTCATAGTAGAGGCTTGGTCGAGAGAGTGTTCACTGAGGTGCGCAAATAGAGTCCACGCCTCGTCCTCGTCTTGTTGGTTAAATGCTCCCCCGCATGAAGTATTAACCATTTGTTTGTTAGATGCACTGAGACCATCATAAAAATTTTGCACTAGAGCCCACTTGGGAGACCCGTGGTAGGGACAGCTTCTAAGAAGCTCCTTGAACCTATCCCAACTCTCGTGAAGTTACTCCTGGTCCTTTTGTTCAAAACTATTTATTGCGCGCCCAATAGCCAGTATTCTGGCTTTAGGAAAAAATTTGACCAGAAGGCGTTGTTGGAGGTCATTCCAAGTGGCAGTTTCACCCCTGGGTAGGGTTTAAAACTACCTCGTAGCTATGTCTTTTAGCGAAAATGGAAAAAGACGCAGTCTAAAAGCATTAGTCGAGACAACTTGATAGTGACAAGTTTCGCAAATTTCTATAAACGCATCAAGGTGCTCATATGGGCTCTCTATCAGCTTCTCGTAGATAGTAGGAAGCACGTTGATGATCTCGGGCTTAATCTTGAAGCTTGCATTACCCATGGTATGCAACGCAACTCGGGTGGGTGCGACCTACGTTTTGGGGATAAAGTGGTCCCCAATCGTACGCGGTAGAAAATTAGTCACAATGGGGAAAAAATTGATTAAATTGAATAAATGAATAAATAAAAATAAACAAAAAAGAAAAATTAAAAGAAAAAAATAAAATAAAGAAAAATAAGTAAGGCTTTTTTTTTTTTTTTTTTTAAACGAAGAAAATAAAAATAAACATAAAAATGAAAAGTAACTTGTTAATTTCTAAATCAATTTAACCAACCGGTTCCCAGGCAACGGCGCCAAAAACTTGATGTGTTTTAAAACTGTGTACTCGCAAGCGTACGAGATCGTCATAGCTAAATCGTGTATACGGGTCATATCCACAGGGAATCGGAGTTAAGTCGGATTTAGTGATTAAGGAGCAGTTGAAATCAGGGTTTTGTTGATTTGAATTTTTTAAGTAAATTAATAAAGCTAAATATAAACTAAACTTGCCAATTCAATTAAGGTTAGTTTAAGGAATGAATTCAGGGTAGCTTTACTCGTATCCCATCATTATATTCTACTATGACAATGATTTAAGAGGCTTAGGCTGCAAGCACTAAGCCTGGATTAATATTTAAACTAGGCTTGAGGTAATGAACTAGTTTAAAGACATAACCTATCATATCACCCTACGTGTAGCATACGTTATCTTATTAGCACTACTTAATTCCTTTCTTGCTCTTAGTTTAATATTAAACCTGTAATAATACTTAAGTTAGGGTTGAGGGTAATGAACTAGTCTAAGGGTGTAACCCATCGTATCATCCTAGGCGTAGCATTGATTATCCCAATAGCACAAACAAATTCTTTTGTCACTCCTAATTAAATATTAATTTGTATAAAGGATTGTGTTTAGGGTTAGGTACAGCCTCAAACCTAACCACACGTGAAAACCAGTTATGGTATGGTCTAGGATACAAGCGCGTAGATTAACGTTAATAATTTGGAGATCTAACCATGGCTACAAGCTCACACAAAGAAACACCAAACAAAATCATAAATTCCCCACTGAGGTGAGTATGTAACATAACATAAATCCATTGTCAAAAGCATAATATAAATCCGGGATGCGGGCAGTTACCCGCCCTTCATCCCTAAACTACAAGTCTACTCCTCCATAGGAGTTTTACACGTCATTCAAATCCAAGAAAGAAAAACAATAATGATAAAAGTAAGGATTTGAAGACTCCTCCAATTAATGTTGACGTTGATCCTTGCTTTGATTCCCCAGTACTCCAACCACCTGCACTTCGGCGTTTGAGAACTTCTTGGATCTTGTAGCGGCTTCGGGAAGGAGAGGAGGAGAGGAAGCATGGCAAAAGATGCTTGAAATAATTAGGTTTTCGGAATTTAAAAGCGGAATCAGGTGTGTGGCGTGGTGCGGCTCCGCGTCCTCCCTCTCTGCATCTCTCTCTCTCTCTCTCTCTCTCTCTCTCTCTCTCTCTATATATATATATATAATATAATATAAACTATCCACGAGACCTATTTGGGTTGCCGAATTACAACCCGATTGGTCATTCTTTTCCACACGTGGTCGGGTTTCAAACAATATTCTTCAAATATGCTTCGATTACACTTGATTCTGCTGCTTTTCAGCCTTTGTTTGCTCCAATGTACTCCAAGTCTAAAAATACCTAGATCACAATAAAAACACATGTGTAAATGCCAAATATTTCGCAGGAATATAGAATAGAATATGTAAATATAAGGCACATCCGTTATTTTATAAAATTTAGATTGCATGAGGTTACTCATTTCTAATTTCAAACCTTTAAAATTAACAATATAATCTCGCGTTTAAGTTAATTAATTAAAAGTCATTAATTATTATCAAACTTAAAAAATAACACCCTCTAAAAATTTGATATTAGATGCAACTCATCTCGTATAGGTTTAATTTTGAAAAATAACTTATTAAATAACGGCATTAAACAACAAGGATATATATAAATATCAAATTTGGTGTTTAAATTAAACATAACCCACTTTATTTCATTCGGGATAAAAATAACAATCCTCAAACTTTTTTATCAAACTCAAATTAAATATAGACGTTGAATTTATGAAGTTATTAAGGTTTAAAGAGTGAGTTGTTTTTAGTGACAAAGTTCAAGAGTGAGTTGTGTATAATAACAAAGTTCAAGGGCTAATTTTAGAAATTGAAAGTGTAGGGTACAATAACAATAATAACAACAGGCCCAGTGTCTCAAGGACTCCCGCTAAAGCAGGGTCCGGGGGGGGGTAGGATGTACGCAGCCTTACCCCTTTAGGGTGATACCTCCTACGAAATGCTATTTCCGAGGACCTCCAACCTGAAAAGCATGAATATCATGGAAGAGCTTGGGAAGCATTGAGATCATGAAAGTGTAGGGTATGCAATTAAAAAGTTTAGGAGGTTTGTTGTGTATAATAACAAAGTTCAGGTACAATTTTATGAAACTAAAAGTGTAGGTGTTATGTTTAATTATAAAGTTTAGGGGTGTGTTAGGTAAAACTAAATGTGTAGAGGGCCTTTTTTGTTTAATAAAAAAGTTTAGGGAATGTTTCTATACTTTGCCCTTCTCTTTTTTTTGCATATCAACATACACCAACCGGATTCTAACACGGTCATATTTAGGGTCCTTAAAAACATTTCAAAAATTTTAGGGTGCCTGAAAAATCCAATACCAAACCCCAAGGCACTTGAACCAAATTTTCTCAACTCAGATAACCTAAAATTTAAATATTGTATCAATCAGATATCTAAATGATAAATAATATAATTGTTCTGCTTAGACTTAAATGTGCCCAGTGAACTTACGTGATAAGTAAAGGCGGACCCTCTTGATGAAACATAAAACTCAAATCAAGTCTAATGCATACTCGGTTCACATTGTATGAGCTGAGATTCATTTTTTTCCCCCCCATTTTCCTTCAAATTTCATGAGGAAAATTGTTCCTCAAAATCTATTGTAAATTCTTGAAAATTTTCATTCAATTTTTTTCTGTCAATTTTTTCTGGCATTCTTAACACGGGAAGAATACTTTCCTTCATATATATATTTTTTCCGATTCACGGCCTTTTTTGGGTTTCAAATGGATCGAGAAAATCTAGCACCTTTTCCTTGTATGGTCTAGATCCAATATATTACAATGAAGCAACAATGACACAAGAATGCCATAGTGCAATGGAAGAGGAAATGCTAACAATAATGAGTGTTAAAAATAAAGAGAAAAATATTTAAACACAACAAATAAAAAGATCCTACAAAACCAAAGGTACCGTACCGTAGTAAGAGCCATAGTGCTAAAAGACAATTTTGCTACTGCTTTGGTGCAGCAGTACTATTAGCGGCCGTCCTCTAGGATTAACGCGATCCAACTCTTGACGTGGACTCATTAGCCGCTGGGTAGGCATATCACGAGAAATTTGCCAAAAGGAGGTTTTATGTGCGAGAGAACAGAGAAAATAGAACTACTGTGTGATGTTTCAATGCCTAGAAGCGATCCAAAAAGGAGCTTACATAGTGTGCAAGTTGATTGTTGGGAAGAGGTGCCTCCTAACAGTTATCTCCAATGGACACAAGTATGGGATGAACAATAGCAATAATGGATGTCTCAAGAGAAGTACAAGGCTGGATAGAAATGGTGTTCATTGGAAAGTTTCACAATTAATATACTTATGAATCTATTTTTCCAAGGGCAAAAGGTTAAACCGTCAAAAAAAGGAATTCTCACACCCTCGTCCAAGCACGGAGCGACAGGTGGGCACCGGCGCTTGCATGGCTTCCACCATTCTCTCATTCTTATCTTAATTCAAAGTGTCTAAAAACACTCCTATATAAAGTGGAAAAACCTCACCTCGTTTTCCTTTGTGGGACAAACTCTATGTAGGTTCCATAACCTTAAAGCCAACTTAGCTTGTATCATTTTTCCAACAATTCTCAACAAAAGATACAAGCAGAACATAATGAATAAGGAAATATTTGGCAAAGAGAGTTTGGTGTTTCATTGCTGATGTCTTGCAACTTGAATCGTCACCTAGTGCAACCCAAGTTTAGGACCAACAGCTTGCAAGATAACTTTTGTCTTGAATCTCATAAGTGGTTATATAGTCTACCACTTGGACACGTGCTAAACTCCATATCTCAGCAATTCCTGCAGTTTGGCACATTTTATTGGTCATGCACCCGTTTTAAATATTCATAAGTGCTCTAGAAGGCAAGTCTTCAACCTTCATGCCACACTCCCACAACTACGTAGGTAGATCCCATCAAACATATGACTATGTATCCATTAAGAGCTAAAGCTCAACCTCATCACCTTGGTAACATGTCGACGGTATCCATCAAGCGTAAGCTTTACTTACAGCACCACACATATGGCTGTAAACCCATCTAAACACAGCTAGGGAGGGAAAAACATAAAATGTAGTGCACTCGTTGAATTAAACCATGATTTTTCACATTGAACTTGTTAAGACTAGGTTGGATACATCATAGTTTCTTCATGCATAAACTTTAATCCCATCCTCCTTGATGTTTCGACAATCATTTCACGACATAGGCCTTTAGTTAACGAATCCGCAAAGGTTCTTTTCAGACTTTACATAATCCTGTGACTTCACTCCACGTTCTAGAAGATCCTTCATGATCTTGTGCCAGAGACGAATGTGTCTCCTCTTACTATTGTACACTTTGTTATTTGCCACAGTAATTGTAGCTAGACTATCACAATGCAGAGATGCTGATCGAGTTGGCAGAGCCATTCAGCTTCATGACCTACCAACTCAAGAGCAATGAACTCAGATTTTAGAGTACAAGTGGTAGTA
This sequence comes from Simmondsia chinensis, assembly GCA_018398585.1. Taxonomy (NCBI): domain Eukaryota; kingdom Viridiplantae; phylum Streptophyta; class Magnoliopsida; order Caryophyllales; family Simmondsiaceae; genus Simmondsia; species Simmondsia chinensis. The sequence continues at coordinate 22,154,582 of JAGTTD010000016.1, forward strand.
GAAGATTGATTAGAAGATTTCCAGTATCTGAATTTCTCGAGTTAGTTCATAATGACCTACCACTTCAAAGTTTACAAGTACTATACTTTGATTTTTGGTTGCTTTTCCATGTTCTCTCGTATCTATTCATAGTGGAAAGCCATGGCATTTGGTATGGCCTACAAAGAGCCACATTATAGCCATTCGCCAAATGCAATGTGGTTGTTTTTTTCTTCACCACAATAACAAAAAGCTATGTGACTTTCCCTTCGTCTCATGATTTCTCCTTTTTTTTCTTTTTTTTCCTTAGAATGAGCAGTGGAACCCACTAAGGACAGATCCACCTTATAAAATGTTGAACCAAATGCAGCTTTAAGCTATTCTCGAAACTTCTCCCACCTACATTTTCCATTTAAAAAACATGGGCACAACCAAGTTTTCTACATTCCAGTTCAACAATGAATTCCTCTTTTTCTTTGAGTCCAATCAAACAGTATGGATAGATAGTTCGTACTTTAAAGTTGTGTAGCCATATATTTAGTCTCTATTTAAACAGCATATAGTACTGTCGAATATATATTTTAATCAAAAATATATTTTTTTAATTGAGACTTTAAAATTTAATATAGTTTTGGTGATGCTAAATTGATAGTAAATCTTTATTTGATACCAACGGTTATATTTCCTCTATTTAATTTTAAATTTTATATTTACCTAAAAATTGACTCAAGAGACAATTTAATATTGTTTTAATTGCACTTAGGCCTCTTGACCAAATTGAATGCTCTGTTACAAACTATAACGTGAGCAAATGAGCAACGGTAAAATATTGATTTTTGGTCAATGAATAGAAACAGCAAAAATTTGCTGCAAGTACTTGAGCATTCTAGGCCTATGTTGGCGGAAGAAAAAATTAAAAAAAGTTCTTTTTTTCTCTTTATATATAAAAAATTTATTTTTAGTGATTCGCTAAATAGGGTGCTATGAAGGCTTTGACTTTCAAGGTTGTGCATATCTACAAAGTGTTAACTTCGTAGTTGCGCATTGTATCCTATAGGCGACGCATTAGTACTTGCTGCACTGGTTTAGATCTGAGAGGGCGTGAAACCGTTTTAAAGAGAGCATGATCCGCACCTCACTCAACTATTATATTATGGTACTATGTCATTTCTACACATTACATGTGATTTCTTTCTACCTTATATGTTTTATGTGATATTTTGTGTTTGGTTCCAACAAGTACAATTCATACATATAAGTATATGATGTCCAATATTTGAATTGGTGACATAAGACAAATCCCAATGTGGTATTTGTACACAATCGATATTCGAGTTTTTATGGATAAGATGTAGGACCTGTTTAGGATTTGCTTATTATGGGAAAATCAGTGATTTTTCTGGAAAAAGTACCTTTTTAGAATTTGGAGGGTGTTTGGCAAACATCAAAAAGCATTTTTATTAAAAGCAGAAGCTGTTTTTCTAATTTTAAGCAGAAGAAAAATTAAAACCTTAAACTTTCAGGACAAAAATACCTCTACTCAAACATTAAAATTACATCATACTCTTATACAAATATCATCTTTCAAAACCATGTTACTTATGCTATTTATACAAGTTTGAAATGTACAATTTCGTTATGTTACTTGTTTACAATATAATATAACATTATATATATATATATATATATATATATATATATATATATATATATATATATTCAGTATATTTATTTTACTTAATAATAATAACACTAATAATAGTAGTAGCAGTAATAGTAATAATAATAATAATAGCAATAACAACAATAGCAACAATAATAATTATAATAACAATAGTCATTTTAGGTTTTTTTTAGTTTTTAAAAAATAATACCAAATTAGAAATAAAGTAAATAAAAATATTATTTTTTACTTTACAATTTATTATTATTTTATAAAAATTTAAAAACCTAAAATGATAATATATACTAAAAAAATTGTTTAAAATTAATTCTGCATTCAAACACTATTAACTATGAAAGCACTTCTGTCAATGCCCTATTTGGTAACTTGAGAAAAAAGGCACTTTTCTTAAATACTGGCCAAAAACTAATAATAATAAAATAAGCGCTTCTGACTGGTTGAGCAAAAAACAAACTGCTTATTCAAAACAACATTTTTTACAAAAGTACTTTTGAAATAAACAGTTTTTTCACATCAATCCCAAACATGGCTGTTTTGGAATAAATTAAGCAAGTTGCTTAAGCTAGAAGCCAAGTTCAATTTCCCCAAACAAGATTGAATAGGTTCTTTAGGATGAGAGCCAAACTCAAGCTCTCCCTAAGAAGTCAGCCGTGGCGCGTTTCGTTCGGGCTTACATACAAAACTAGCAAGGCCGTCAGAGGGACCCGTATGGTGGACCGCGGGAGACCCCTCTGGTGCCTAAGTTAGTAAAGGTCATGGTAATAATAAACATGCCTAAAATAAGTAACACAAAATAAGTGAGTGGTTGCTTTGAGGGGTCTTAAGAGAAAAGGGGGAAGGAAGCCCCTGTTGGAGGACTTAGGAGAGAGTGGGGTAGGAAGCTCGGGTGAGCTTAGTGAAAGTGGGGTAAGAAGGGTGGTATTTATAAGAAGAGAGGAGGCAGTTTGAGGGTTGGCAGTATCATGATGATGGTGGGTTTCCTTAACATGGTGGGTCAAGAAGGGTGACTAGTGGTGATTGGCTAGGTGGGTAGTGGTTGGTGATTGGCTAGATTTGCAGCACTAGGATGCTTGTACACCTAGGGGGAGCAGGTGGAGCTACGTGCCATGATCTTAGGTGTTGGCGGTATGTAGAGTGCTTCACGGTAGGGGGATGACGTTACCGTTGGAGAGGGTGTGCAGTGATGGGAGTGCCACCATGTATATGCCATTGTCAATATACCGCAAGGCTTAAGGTTCTGCCACCAAGCTCATACCATAATGGTCTTGAGTTTACCACATAGAGGGAGCAGGGGATACCGGGGTCCTTACATACATGGTAAAATAGGTGGGACAAGGTGCCATAGTCATATAGGGAGTTGGTGTTACGTAGGGTGACGTCCAGGTTTATGATCTTGCATCTGGTATGTATCCGAATAGCCATGGTTGAGCCGCCAAGGACTTGCTAGCTTATTTTTCCTAACAACTAGCCCCCCACTCCATGGGCGAAGGTGAACTTGTTCACATTCGGAAGGAATGGCGTGGCTTCAGTGTTGGTGGAAGGAGAAGCGCGGGGTCTTCCTTGGGAATATGCGGCACTAATGAGTTGACGGCTGATGGCTGACGTGTGTAAGGGTTTGTCAAATCAATCAATTGTGAGTTATATCCATGCCGTCCATTAGGTCTATTGCATCTAAGCCATTGATTTTCTGTGAAGTATCACTTAGTACTCCCGTTTCATCTTCCTCTTCACCCCATTTCTCCTCTTTTCTTCGTTTCAAGACCCCAAATTAACGTTTCACATTTTCTCCCTCACCATTCTTCTTTGTTTTGGGAACTTAAGCCCCTCTTTTTATCACATTCTATACTTCAATCCTCTCTGTTCTTTTTCTTAGTTAGGTTCGAATTTCATTTCAGGCAAGGGAAGACCTTTATCTTTTTCAACCTTTGAGACCATAGACATGGCAGATGCATCTGGAGCTCTGGAGTAAGAAATTCGTGCTGACCAGATCCCCGAGGAGGTTCATGAGGGTTTTTCTCCTTCTAAGCATCTTATTGGTAGCAAGAGTAGCGTTTCAAAGACAAGTGAGGAGGTCACATCCTTAGAACAAATGGTTAGGCAAAGAGCCGCCTCATAGCCTATTCCACAACGCCCTCTTGTTGCTCATTGGATACCGGAGGAGACTTAGATTGCAGGTGAGTTCCCAAAAGCGTTTAGGTCCCATCCTCCTCGTGCCTTTATATCACAAATAGTGGGTGAGGAAGGGGTGGCAATGTTGCGAACTAGGTATTATTTTCCCAACAATTTTAAAATTCGGTGTCGTAGGGAGGACGAATGTCCTCTTTACCCGCCAGCGAGCTTTTTCTCTCTTAGTGTGGACACTCTGGATGCCAGTTTACGATTTCCGTTCCACTTTTTGTGTCCAACATTTTGCTTTTATATATCGTCTGTCCATGTCAGGAGACGCCGAATGCGTATAGGAATATTTATGGTTTCTTGTTAGGTTGTTTCGTTAATGGGTTTTGTCCGACTCATAAAGTTTTTGATATTTTATTAAAAACAAATAAGTTAATAGCGGTGCTTCTTTTGAAAGAAGAGGGGAAGCTACTTTTATTAAGACTAACCCCTCTAATTTAAAGAATTGGATGAATAAATTTATTTGTGTTAAGCTGCCAACACGTCCTTGCTATCACACCTCTTGGCGGGTTGTCAATAAAGTGACCCAACCTGAGATTGAGACAATAACTCGAGAGGAATGTCAGATATACGATTATTTCATTGGCGCATTTGAGGGAGTTAAATTTTTGGTGACTCGGGAGATGTTAGAGCAAGAGATAGTTCTTGCCAAGGCTAGATTAAGTGGGAAGCTATATCCAGGTATGTGTCCTGCCATGTTAACGTTTATTTCTTCTTTATTATGTTATGGGATGTTAAATTCTTTTCTTTTTCAGTTGAAGAACTTCAAGCACTGGATATTTGGGGGCCTTTGTCTCTTCCCACCGGGAAGAGAGGGCTGAGGAGGCATCCTGTCCCTGAAAGATGAAGGTCAGCTAAGAGGCCCTCGCCCTAATCGTCTTCGTCTGCCACAGGAGGGGTGCCTCCTCGAACCCGCCGTCGCTTGGCGAGTGATGTGCCTTATATTTACATATTTTATTTTTCATTCCCGCAATATATTTGGCTTTTACATGTGTGTTTTGTTGTAATCTAGATACATTTTGGTTTAGAGTACAACGGAGTAAACAAAGGTTGAAAAGTGGAAGAATCAAACGTAATCGAGGCATAATTGAAGACTACTTTGAGAAACCCGACCACATGTGGAAAGGAATAACCAATCGGGTTGTAATTCGGCAACCCAAATAGGTTTCGTGGATAGTTAATATATATATATATATATATATATATATATATATAGAAAAAATTGTGTCTTCCACAAGGGAATCTAATAAGTGAGATTTCGAGTAAGTGTTTACATAATCTTCTTCTGTCCGAAGAAATGATTCATCGAAATAATGAGTCACCATTGATATCGACACATCTGAGATCACCAAATATTCGGGAGTTCCTCTATTCAATCCTTTTCCTTCTTCTTGTTACTGGATATCTCGTTCGTACACATCTTCTCTTTGTTTTCCGAGCCTCTAGTGAGTTACAGACAGAGTTCGAAAAGGTCAAATCTTTGATGATTCCATCATACTAGTTAATATATATATATATTTTATAATATTATATATTATATTATATTAGATATTATATATATATATATATGTTACGAGAGGGAGTGGGGAGATCTGGGGGAAGAACCCCGCACCTGTGCCGATCGATCGGAGTCGCTTCTACGGCGCAACTATAAATAATGAGGGGAAGACCTAATTTTACATCTTTTGTGACGCCTCCTTTCCCTCCCGAAGCTACGATGAGATCAAAGGGGTTCTCAAATGCCGAAGCGCGGGTGGTCGGAGTACCGGAAAGATCAAAGCAAGGGTCAACGTCAACGTCAATTGAGGGAGTCTTCAAGTTCTTAGTTTTTATTTATTGTTTTATTTCTTTTTAGATTTGAATGATGTATAAAACTCCCATGGAGGAGTAGGCTCTTTTAGTTTAGGAATGAAGGGCGGGTAGCCGCCTGTATCCCAGATTTATGTTATGCTTTTGACGATGATTTAGTTATGTTATATTCGCACCTATGTGGAGAATTATTCATGATTGCCTGGTGTTTCTGTATGTGTGCTTGTAGCCATGTTTAGATCTCCAGCTTTTAAGCGATTAATCTTGTGCTTGTAGCTTAGACTATGACATAACAGGTTTTCACATGTGATTAGGGTTGAGGTTGTATCCAACCCTAAACATAGTCTTTTATACAATTAATATTGAATTAGGAGTAACAAAGGAAATAAGTAGTGCTAATAAGATAACCTATGCTACACTTAGGGTGATAAGATAGGTTATGCCTTTAAATTAGTTCATTACCCTAAGCTCTAATTTATATATTAACCCAAGTTTAGAGCTTGTAGCCTAAGTCTTTCGAATTCTTGTCCTAAGTAGAATATAATGATGAGATACGTATAGAGCTACCCTGAATTCATTCCCTAAACTAACTTTAATTGAATTGACACCTTTTTATATTTAGTTTTACTGTTTTATAAACAAACCTTTGAAACCAAACAAGAACCGAATTTCCAACCGCTCATTAATAACTAAATTTGACTTAACTCCGATTCTCTGTGGATATGACCGTATACCCTATTTAGCTACGACGGTCTCGTTTGCTTTCAAGTACACGATTTTAAAACACTTTCTTAAAACACATCAGCGAGTCAAAGGGCTGCTTTGCTTGAAGAAACTGCCACCGAAACTGAGAAAGATATTGCGGCGGGTGACATTCCTTCAACCTTGGTTGAGCTAAGTCCTCTTCCCGATATTCCTGAAAGGATTGTAGTTACCGGGTTTCTTTGTGGGTGGGAGCTTGGGGAGGAAGCAAGGGATTCGGAGCCTTCTACCTCAACACCGGTTGGCGGAGACATAGGGCCTTTCTCTCAACATTTGAAGAACTTGTTTCTCCCGGGGAGTTTGAGACAGTTAGAAAAGCGTCTTCAACTGAGCTGGCATCATGTATCTCCCAAGAGAGGGATGTTTGTTGGCTTTAATTTATAATCCTTCCACACCTTACACATTATATGTGAAACATGCAGGGACTAGGCGCAATTGCATCCATGTTGGTGGCACATCTTGAGAAGGATGCCAATCTTCAATGCGCCCAGGATGAGTTTGCTTCTTGTTTGGCTACTTTGAAGAGGTCTCAGGAGTTAGAACAACATCAGGTGAGGTTGGTTGAGGAGTTGAGGGTGAAAGTTGGCGAGTTAGAGGCATCCTTGGCAGTGAAGGATCACGTGGCTCAAGAGTCCAAAAACAAGATTGAGAACTATCTTGCCAATGTTCAGCCCAATTAGCGGATGCAAGGGAGATGGCGGTGGAGGACTACATGGTTAGTTCTAACTTCTCTGAGCTGATGAGTCAATTGTATTTGGATGGGGCAGATAAAGCATTAGCTAAATTTCGAGAAAAAGCCCAAGGTCTTGCTCCTCAACTTGATCAACCTTGCTCTAAAGGGTGGCTGAGGAAGTTAGCAAGGAGATGGAAGATGAAGCATAGCGCGAGTCTAGTTCTCTAGATGATGAAGAAAACTGGACTTTATCTAATTGGGCGTTTTTGTTAGCTCTTGAGCCCCTTTTTGTTGTAAATATACTTGGTCTACAATGAATATTGCTTTTCCCTTTCGATTGATTAATGTTATTTTAAGAGTAATATTTGAATCTAAGAAGGCGTTTTTGTTTTTGAAAGATGACGCCTATAAGCTTTTTTGGTATTCTTTAGTTGGAGTTTAATGTTTGAACCTTTAGGATGCTTTATGCTTTTTGAATGATGAAGCATGTTTGGCATCAAGGAATGTCCTTGAGTTGGCGTGTAATGTTTGGTTCTTAAGGTCTTTTTATACTTTTAAAGAGTAAAGCATTTTTAGCATCAAGGAACGTCCTTGATTTTGTGTGTAAATAAACCTGATAAAGATGTATTTTAACAATTTAAACATTATAATCAATCAGATATCAGGTGGTGTTAGTTATTTGCCAGTATGCACACCATTGATGAACGCCAAGATTTTGTTAAGCAGAGGGTTGAGTAACGTCTCCCTTTGAGTGAAATGTGATTTTCTGGTTCTGATGGAATTGTCCTTGTAATTTTATTTGTGATTTTGGACTTTTGGTTACAAGGAAGTTGTACGCGAATGTTATATTCGCCTTTTATGCGCATGTGGTGCCAACATGGTTATTAGCTTTGTGAAGATGGTGCTTTCGGGTCTTGGCATCATGCAGTATTATAAATCTTCCATTCTTGACTTTCGGTGGATTTTATTAATTTTGTAGTCCCCAACTTGTGGTTTTTAACTGTGTTAGGGTGTATGATTAGTCTCAACTCTTTGTACTATTGATTAATAATAGCCAGCCCCATGTCCCCAGCCGTGAGCTGAGGTGGAGCATATGGTGGATAGTTAAATAACCGACACCGTGCCATTAGCCATGGGTTGAGGCAGTGCATACCGTGAGTAGATAAGTAACCAACCTCTTGCCTTCAACTGTGAGCTGAGATAGAGCATACTGTGAATAGATAAGTAACTAGCCCCCTGCCTTCAGTTGCGAGCAGAGGTGGAGCATATCATGAATAGATAAGTAACCGGCACCCTACCCTCAGCCAGGGACCAGGGGTGTTCAAAAAAAATCCATAACCGAAATACCGAACCAAAATTCCTAAATACCGACCCAAAAATGCTGTTAACCATACCAAATTTCCGGTTCGGTTAACCGAACTGAAAAATTTGAGGTATTTCGGGACGGTAACGGTTATTGATTTTGTCCATTTAGGTTAACCAATTTGCCAAAATAATATATATCATGTATATATTTTCACATGTTTATAATATTATATTGTTTACAAAGTATATTTTTTTAACATATAAATGACTCTTCTATAATGCATGATTAACTTTATCTTTTTTCCTAATTCACTTATCATCGAGTATTTGTGCCTCATTGTTTTATCCCAAATACTAATTAAGCACTACGTTGCTACAATTTAGTGATACTCGCTTGCTCACATATTGGTCAAAATAAGATATTATATGTTTAATTTTTTTAGAATTGTATTATAAGCTCATAATTTGTTGAATATTCTTATGTTTTATGTATTTTTTGGACATTAACAAACTATTAAGGAGATAGATCGTATAACATAGAAGAGGCGTTGTATTACTTTTTCGGTTACCGGTTAACCGACATAACCGAACCGAATTACCTAATTGCCGAAAGTCGTTTAACCTGTCTTTTCGGTTACGGTAAAGGTTAGAGATATTTGACTATTTTGGTTATGGTTAATCAAACCGAAATACTTTCCGGTATGGTTAACCGAACCATGAACACCCCTACCGTGGACTGAGGTAGTGCATACCATGAGTAGATAAGTGACCAGCCCCCTGCCTTCAACCGTGAGCTAAGGCGGAGCATAGTATTTTGCCCGCCTGAGAATAACTTACAGCGTAAATGGATTCACCTGCCTAAGAAGAGCTTACAGCTACATGTGTGTCTTGCCTGCCAAAGAAAGACTTACATTTTAAATGGTTTACACCTGAGAAGGGCTTACGACTACATGTGTGTCTTGCCTACTTGAGAAGGGCTTACGGCGTAAATATCACTGAATAGATAAATCATGAGCCCCCAGCCCCTAGTTGTCAACTGGAGTGGAACATACCATAAATAGCTAGGCCCCAGTTCCCTAGCCATAAGCTAAGGTGGAGCATACTGTGAATAGACAAACTCACTTTGTCGATGAATTAAAGTTGAGATTTTATATGCCCATAAATAAATCAACTTTAACAAATGGTGAGTAGGGTATCGAGTAGCGTCAACATTGACAAATGATGAGTTGCATATACGAACAATCATCATTGATGAATGGTGGATCCTATAAGCGCCAAGAGGCAGTTTACAGGACTAAGTGAAGGTTTATGTGAAATTCCTTACGGCATATTGAACCCGGCCTAGGGGAATTGTTCAAAGCAAACATACCTGAGTAGGTACCGGTGGACATTCCTTTTGGGTGTATTGAATTCGCCAAAAAGAAAGCTTCACACGACTGTGCACCAGTGACAATGAGTGTATACTCACTCTATTGAGGAGTAACGAGCTTTATTGGCACCTGAAGGATACCCTGTAGGATTGTGCCGAGTAGAGCACTGCATAACACTCCCCTTAGGTGCATCGAAATTACCTCAAGGAGTGTTTTGGGTGAGTTACAAAGGATTTTTTTTTTTTTTTTCCTTTTTATGTAACCACATGTTACTCCTTCACCTTTGGTGAGGAAAAGGAAGGACGATACTAGTCGTTCTTTGGAAATATCAAATTCTAGAGCTGACTTTGAGGGCCGTACGTTTATTATCAAGCCCCCTGTCAAACTTCTCGGCGGATGTTTGTGACTCGTTCCATTGGTGGTACTGCGCCCTTTGGCGGACCCACGCTAATCTATTGGTGGTGCTCCACGGCTCGATTAGTTGGTAGTAACCTTCCATCAAAGTAGTTGGCGGTAACTCCTTCAATGTTACTGGTGCCCATGCATGTGTTGGTTGGCCCTCTTCCAAACTTCTTTGTGGTGACACCCGCCTTGGTAGAGTGGCGAATACATAATTTTTGGTGAGTGTATTGCCAAACTTGTTGGCAGTACTTCTTGGTTCGGTTGATTGGTGGTACTCCTCTACCAGGACAGCTAAGGGTAATGCCGCCAATACTCTCAGTGCATGTGCGCACACTGACAGGATGCTACTAAGTTTTTTGGCAGTATTATTAACCTGGTTTGTGGGTAAGTGTTCGGTTATGGGGAGCCCCCCGCCAAATGTAATGGCATGAACTACCTACCCTGATTATTAGTGACAATACACTTAGTGGGGGGAGCCCCAGCTTAATTAATTGGCGAAATACGTTAATAATGAGCGTTCTGCCAAATTTGTTGGCAGTATCTCACGGCTCAATTAGATTCGTTGGCTAGCGGTAACTCTTCGCCAAACATACACTTTAATTTATTTCGGTTAATTTTTTGGTCCTAGTGGCCAATGATTTTAAAATGCTTGTTGATTTTAAGCGTAAAGGAGAACTTCGAGGCCTTACCTTTATAGAGTGGGAACACGAAGCCCACCAGACGAGTTGATATCGAAAACCTAACCTTACATGCCCAACCCCCAGCTTAATGAAAGGACAGGGTGCCAACCATGAAAGCAAAGAGGACTTGGTTTGAGGGTAGACGTAGTAAGAAGGGGTAATAATTAGAAGCCTTGACTTACTTGGGGAGCCCCTGGGCATAATTTCCGCTTAAGGTGAACATCCAAGGCCCTAGCTAAAAACTTGACCCGGAGTGGATACCCGTACTTCCCAACCAAAAACTTTTCTTGTGGCAGACACCGCAGCCCCCAGCTTAATGCTAGTTCTGGGTGTTTTGCAGAGAGTATCGAACCAAACGCTAGTAGGCTACCCTTCCCACAGATGGCACCACTTGTTTTGGAATAAATTGAGTAGGTTGCTTAAGCTGGGAGCCAAGCTCAATTTCCCCAAACAAGATTGAATAGGTTTTTTAGGATGAGAGCCGGACTCAAGCTCTTGCTGAGAAGTTAGCCGCTGGAGCATTTGGTTCAGGCTCACCTATAAAACTAGCAAGGCCGCTAGAGGGACCCACTTGGTGGACCGCGGGAGACCCCTCCGACGCCTAAGTTAGTAAAGGTCATGGTAATAATAAATATGCGCAAAATAAGCAACATGAAATAAGTGAGGGGTTGCTTTGAGGGGTCTCAAGAGATATGGGGGTAGGAAGCCCCGGTTGGAGGGCTTAGGACCAAGTGGGACAGGAAGTTCGGGTGAGCTTGGGCAAGGAGGGTGGTATTCATAGGAAGAGAAGAGGCAGTTTGAGGATTGGCGGTACCGTGATGATGATGGGTTTCCTTAGCATGGTGGGTAAAGAAGGGTGACTAGTGGTGATTGGCTAGGTGGCTGGTGGTTGGTGATTGGCTAGATGGGTTGCCGGCACCGGGATGCCTGTACACGTAGGGGGGAGCATGTGGAGCTGGGTGCCGTGATCGTAGGTATTGGTGGTATGCAGAGTGCTTCACTGTAGGGGGATGGTGTTACCGTTGGAGAGGGTGTGCGGTGGTGGGAGTGCCGCCACATATATGCCGTTGTCAACATATCACCAGGCTTAAGGTTCTGCCACCAAGCTGGTACAATTATGGTCTTGCGTTTACCGCATAGAGGGAGCTAGGAATACCGGGGTCCCTACGTACATGGTAGAATAGGTGGGACAAAGTGCCATAGTCATATAGGGAGTTGGCGGTATGTAGGGTGACGTCAAGGTTTATGATCTTGCGTCCGGTATGTATCCTGTATGAACTGCCATGGCTGAGCCGCCAAGGACCTGCTAGCTTATTTTTCCTAACAAGGCCCATAGTCAAATTGGTTATTATAATTGCTTAAATCAGATTATCGGATTTTTTACTTTACAAGTATTCCTTATCCCTACAATTTTTAATCAACAACGAGAATAAATGGATGGGAATAACTTGAAAAACGATTATTTTTTTCCATTCCTCCACAAGTTCTTCAAATTAAAAATCTAAAAACAAAACATGGTATTAAATAGACAATTAAAATGTAAAACTAAAAAAAAATATTACTTTACATTTCTAAACATGGCCAATGCGTTCGATAAAAATGTTATTCATAATAAATATATTGTACATTATACTTTTCGTATTCGATCCTTTTTTTTTCTTTTTTTTTTTTTTTGGGTTGGGGGACGAATTTTAGGATTCCTTCTACAATATGATTATTGCTAGAATATATAAAGGTGGCTTTAATGCTATGCCAAGGCTGTATAAATGTATGTCTAATTATAAAGGCATAGAATCAAATATTGGCTTCTAAAGAATTGAATCAAGTAGTTTTCCATCCTTGATGTGTCTAAAGATACGGGTCGGTTTGGTAGTAGACGACATCACCAGTGTCGCTGACATAGTGATCTTTCTTCATGCTTTTTATGAGATCTCCCACTAAGTGAACTGGAAGTGGCCCGGATTTCTTCGCTTTCTTGTAGTATTTCCCGAGGACCGGTTTTGCTGCCTTAGTCTGCGATCACAAGGTAAGAAGATCAACGGACTAGCAAATAATTGAAGCATATGAGTATCGATGCAAATAAGCTGAGTTGTCTCGCTGTTTAGACTCTTGTTCAACTATAACATTTTTCTTGCACAAAATATTTCTTTAGAATGTGTTTTCAGTTAATTTTCTCACAAGTTTTGTCTTTTTAGTTAACAAAAATTTTATTTGAAGTAGATTATGGCAAAAAATGTTCGCGCTTTATGAAGAAAAATGTTTTCCCTTCTCATTGAGGGAGACTCAAATTCCCGCAATGGAGGAAATTTTTTTTGGTATTGATAGTTATTGCTATGAAGTTGGATAAAGAAATAATATAATTAAGATGAAAAATAGTTTGAAATGATTGGCTCATCTTACTAGTTAAGATAATCCTTTTAGCAAAGTGAGCTACACCTAACCCTCACAAAGCTTGTACTTATGGCTCATTAGTGTAAATAGGATGAAATGGACCAATATTGAGGTAAGTAAGGAAATAGGAACCAGAATGTGCTAAATGAGCCAAGTTTTAATGAGCCCGAGCCTAAGCCTGAGTGTATACAGGTGTAAAAGAACTCAAGTTGAGCTGAAATGCAAAATCTCTAAGCTCAATGAGCCTTGACCCAAGAGAAATGTTGGCAAGCCCAAACCTTGGATCATCTACACCCCTTGTTGAAGCAATCCAGGTTCAAGCAAGCTCTAGCCAAATGAGCTTGTTTTGATCCTAAATGATCTACACAGCTAGACGCTCGAACCTGCCTTGCTTGGCTCAACTAGGCTTACTTACGTCTAGGCACATAAGAAAGAAACGATAACAAACTTATGTAAACTTAGAAATACTAAGGGTATGGGATACTCACTGCTTCTACGAGGTGATAGTGAGGAATTTGAGGAAAAAGATGATGAATGACATGGGTGTTAATGTCATGAAGAATGTTGTTGATCCATCCATAGTCATGATCGACTGTCGTTAGCCCTCCTCTTAGGTAACTCCATTCCTGATCGATCAATAAATCGAGCATATGAATTAGATTTTCGAAACAATATGGAGAATAAGTAAATCCACATCTTACTTGAAACAGAATCTATGTCCAGTCTCCCAAATTGCACAAATGGAAGAGAAGCTGAAATCTTTCTTCTCATTGTCAACTCATCCACTAAATTGCAGGTCAATGTAAATTTGTTGGGTTTTTAGTGTGAGCATAAGTTGGTTTTAATCATACATTTAAGAAAAGTGAAGGACTACTCATTAAACACTAACATACCGGATTGATAGTTTTTAAAATGTAAATATATTTTTAAAAAGATGTTTTAATATATAAGACAATAAATATGCATTATGTAAGTCATTACACAAAGTACCATCACATAATGAATAATTTTGCAATGGTTTAAACTCAAAATCTATTACGAATAGAAATTATTAATTGTTGGCCTTTATTTGAGATTTTTGTCAACGGATATGACAAACTTTTGCAAACACTTGTCTGGGAAATCTCAGCATTCTATATGTGTTTTTGGATAATTTTTCTATTATTCATTCATTTCATTTTACTAACTTCAATATTAGCCAGATTAGTTAACATTTATATGTTTCGATGCAACAAGAAGATATTATTTTTAACAGAAGTTTTGATGATCGTTTCAATTGTAATTGCTCTCCATTTGATAACTTTATTAGTCAATGAAATAGTAGAACTATATGATTTGTTAAAAAAAGCATGATAGTTACTTTTTTCTTGTATAATAGGATTATTAATTATTTATTGGATTTATTCAGATCATTTCCCATTAAGTAATTTATATGAATAATTAATCTTCGTCCCGTGGAGTTTCTACATTATTCATATAATTCCATATTTTAAAAAATAATTATAAAATTATTCATGAACTTTCAATAGACAGCTTAAATATTGAAGAATCTTCAGTTCCTCGATACAAAATCAAAATCTTCTCCATTGAAGGTTCTTTATTTCAAATCCCAATTCACTCTTTATCTTATTATTAGTTTTATCATAACGGATCAAATAAACATTTATATTATCCATAGTTCAAACCTAACAGATATTCAAGTGATAAAACATGTTAAGGGAAATCATTTTCCAAGCCTTTACTTAACAAATTAAAGTTTTAAGGTAGTCGATCACTTGACAAAATGAAATGTCATTTATCATGCATTACCTTTCCGCGATACCAGGGAAGTTTCTCCTCATGGCCATGGTGATGCAAATAGGTCACCAAATCCACCGAAACGACAGAGATCTAGATTTTAAAAGGAAATTATGTAAATAAAACAAGAAGAGAATGATTGTTTACTATATAGACGACATATTTTAGAAAAAGAAAAAGAATAAGGAAGCCACATGTTTCAGAAATAATATTCTTGTAGGTTTTTCGAGAATTTGTTGTCCTTTTGTGCATATGCAATACACATTATGGGACTGTCTAGAAAAAAATGCTTTTCTAGTTTTCCTGAAAAGTTTTCAAAAAATTGGAAGACTGTAATAGTTGTTCAAAACCACAGTTTTCCAACAAGAGGAGTCGAACAATTTTTCAATTACAGGAGTTGAAAAATAGTTTTTCAGTTTTCTTTCATTCTTTCTTATTTTCAAATTCATTCTTTTTCTCTTTCTTCACCCTGCCATTATAGACAGAAAAAGGACTAAAAGAATGGGAAAAAGACAGTCATAACACACCATGTATGGAACACCGTAGAGCTTCAGCAACAGAAGAGGCCCCATAACAAAAGACAAGTACACAAGCAAAGCAGCCATGGCTGACCAACAGATAATCGAAGTTATCACATCATCCCTCTCGCTTGGAGCGAACAAGTCGCTATCTGGGTGGAAGTGGGAGCCTGACTTTCCAGGGCTTCGTCGCCACGGTAGTAAAATTCATCGTTCATTGTCAACAAAAAGACCCAAACAAATCGAAAGGAGTTAGCTCAAATGACCAACCACTGGGCGTATGGAGCCCAACTTACACTGTTGCACTAAAGAAAACGTTTAAATAGGCAGTATCTGTAGCTCGAACGATTAGTCAAGGTGCATGTGGAGGTGTAAACGAATTGAATGTTCGATGAAATACTTGTGTTAGAAATCAACCACTGGGCGTATGGAGCCCAACTTACACTGTTGCACTAAAGAAAACGTTTAAATAGGCAGTATCTGTAGCTCGAACGATTAGTCAAGGTGCATGTGGAGGTGTAAACGAATTGAATGTTCGATGAAATACTTGTGTTAGAAATCAATTAGGTTTTGTTCTTATTCATCATGAGGGCTCAACAGCTTATCAATCTAAGTTTGAGTAGGTTTAATAAGCTTAAGGACACAAATTCGAACAGCGGGCGCTCCACTCATTAACATTCGCAAATAGTTTCATAAAAGCTCGTTAAGGGGCTAAATATGTGCTAATTAAGAGCTTGTTAACAGTTGGTATTAGCTCAAAAATAGTTCGATAAAAACTCAATAACGACTTGAAAAGCTCAGCTCGGTAACCAACTCCATTTTCAAGCAAGCTGGGCTCAATTCTAAGTTTGATTTGGCTCAAAAATGAACTTGACTGGGCTCCGTTAGGCTAACGTGTTCAAACAAGAGGTTTGAAAGTTCGATAGGAGTTCAAACAAAAAACCCAAGAACTCTAGAGAGTAAGTTCATATGGTAAGACAGTTGAACCTGATGCATCCCAAAGCATTAGGTCTTCGGGGTATTGGGGTTCAAATCTTAACATTAGGTGCAAACAATTTCTTGACCATCCAATAGGTCCATAGAGCCTAACTTACCTGTTGGACCAAGGAAAACTTACAAAGTAGATCGTCCTAACTTGAGATATTAGTCAAGAAGTGCGTAGCCTGACAAAGAGATCAATCTTACACCCCAAAAAAAAAAAAAAAAAAAAAAAAATAGGGAACCAAAAATCTACATATTAAAATGGATAAGAGAATGTAGAGGAAACAAAAAGCTCACCACATAGACAGGATATGCAAGCAATGGGAATGGCAAGGTGAATCTCAGCTTTTTTGTCACATTGTTCAAATCCTTGTATATTCTTTCAGTTAACTGCTTGTAGGTTTTAAACAAATGAATTAAGTTAATATTCTATTAGGATAAGTAAGAAAAATGCTAGACGCAGTGACAGGAAATTGTACAAACTGATACTAACATATCCGAGTCTACCTTGTATCTTAAAATGACATTATGTTTGTTTGAGAAAATAAACAGAAGAAGGCATAATATTTACTATGTAGAACATAAAGGAAGTACACTTTGAAAAAGAGAACTTGAAGTATAATTTGAAAGTTGGCTTCTTTTTTTTAGAACATGTAGTCCTCTGGCACTGACCGAAACATATTGCTCTTGTTATGTCTATGGTAAACAGTACCATGCATTGTTTCTTTTTTTAAATGTAAGGTCTTCTAACATATTTTAGCCATTTTGAACCCCGGCCAATCATTTGTATGAAAAACTTTATCACATAAATATCCTGAGGTTTGACTGTTTGTCACTTAGGTATATCTGTTTCAAAATATACAATGCGGTATCTTATGATTCAAAAATTTAGCAGTTATATATCGTAAAGTTTTGAGATTTCATCAATTAGGTGTCCTTCAAAAAATCAATAGATTTTTGTCGAAAAATTGTTAATATTTGATTTTTTTTGCCCCCGCCCCCAAAAATGCTGACATGACCCGTAAGTTTGGCAATATATAGATAACTTACCTCAAAATACACTGAAATTTTTATCATAATTCATTAAATTTTTAATGAAAAACTCATATATATAATGGCAATCATGTAAAATATTTTCATTTTTGGTATAAAATTAGTCATATTTTTACAAAGATTCATCGAATTTCTACATACAATACCTAAGCTGTAAAATATTGAAACATCAAAATACCTCGTTAGATATTTACGGTACTTAAATAATAAATAGTCAAATATCAAAATACTTAGTAATTATTTCCGGAACCTCTTCATGCATTTAGTTTGTACAATCTTTATACAAATTGTATACATCTAGCACTATTGGAAAATTAAAGTGCAAAGAAATCTAATGAAAAGAGACAGTGACTCACAGGGTGCCATGATTCATCATTCTCGACGTGCCCATGGTTTTGATGATGAATTCGATGACTTATTCTCCTACATCATCATCAAGACCCAACTTTACAATTAACACATAGTTAAGGGAACCAAATAAAGTCAATACATACATAAATTATTCGGTTTCCTTTCCTAAACATTCGAAAGAGAATTTTGGTTAGAAGTTTGTTAACTTATAAAACATGTATATGGTTACATTTATATCCAAAACGGTTCCCCTCTTTAGAGAGAATAAAAAGTCTTAAGAGTTAAAAATAGAAATCTTAAGTAACTAGTTAGGCTTGAAATAAACCTCAAATGACATTAAGCAAAGAAAAAAGAGGAAATTACATTTTAGTATAATGGGACTGGATGTATTAATTTTTGAAAAATTATCACTTAATTACCCTAAGGTTTGGTCATTTATTATCTAAGTACTCTGACTTTTTAATACTTACAATGAGATACTTCGAAATTTCAAAATTTTATTACTTAAGTACCTTGTGCGAGAATTTGGTAAATTTTATGAAAATTTGAGCATTTTTCATCATAAAATGTTGGTACAATACATGAGGCTTAGAGTTCCTTTGAAGCCTTGAAGGCAGCCATGTGTTCAGCCCCTGTATTGGCCATGCCTAACTTTGATGAGGAGTTCATCTTGGAAACAGATGCGAGTGGGAGCGACATTGGAGCTATTCTGTCACAAGGAGGAAGGCCAATTGCATATCTTAGTCAGTCTCTTAGTGCAAAGCATCAGGAGTTATCAACATATGAGAAGGAATATCTAGCAATTTTGCTAGTTGTAGACAAGTGGAGACATTATTTAGAGGGCCATCGATTCATCATAAGATAGATCACCAGAGTTTGAATACTTGCTGGAGCAAAAGATCATAACTAGAATACAAAAGAAGGGGTTGATGAGGATGCTGTTACTGACTTATGTTATAGAATACGAGAAACGAAAGAAGAATCAGGCAGTAGATGCTCTATCTAGAAGATTAGAGGAAGCTGAACATGGTTTTTGTGGGGCTGTGTCCATCATTTTACCAGCCTGGATGGAAGAAGTACATAAGTCCCATGAAGATGACAAATTTGCACAAGGATGTATCACTACATTCTCCATTAAGGGACAGAGCAATGAAGCTGCCGGTTCAAATGTTTCAGTTGTTCAAGGCATCCGGCTTCAAGGAAAGCTCTATAATGGGACCTCGATTGAACTGAGGCAATAGATCATAGCTACAAGCCAAGAATCTGAGTGGGGAGGTCATTCTGGGGTTGAAGGCACCTACCAAAGACTGAAAGCACACTTTGACTCGAATGGAATGAAGGAGGTTAAAGAGTTTGTGCAAAGCTATGAGGTTTGCTAGCAAACCAAGCTAGGGCGTCATAGATATCAAGGCCTCCTACAGCCCCTACCCATTCCTGAAAGACCTTGGCAACACATCCGCATGGATAGAGGTGGTCACAGGCCAGGCCCAGGCCTAGGCCCGCCACGCCCTCACTGTAGCGGGCTGGGGTGGGCCGGGCCTGAAGCCCAGGCTGGGCGGGGTTCGGAGCCCAAAATATTTGGGCCCTGCACGGGCCTGAGCCCACTGGTCCCCGGCCTGACTCGGTCCCCCCCCCCCCCCCCCCCCCCCCCCCCCCCCCAATTTTTTGAATAAAAAAATTGTAAAATTAAGGAAAAATAAACTCGTTTTGTACAAAAATTATTATCATTCATTGATGAATAATATAAGACACAAATACAATCCATCACAATCTTTAATCATTATTGATAAAATATATGATATAAAATAAAATACATAATAAATAATAGTAAATAACGGTAAATAATGTAAGAAATGTAACTACAATAGTTGGATCCTACTAATTAAAAGTACAAATATATTTATTACAAAATAAAAAACAAGATATAGACGTATAGGTACAACAATACGAAATTAGTCTACTAGGGGGTTGTTGTGCCACCGTCTGGTGTATCAGTAGTGCGGTCGTCTTCATCCTCGCTTGATGAACCCAGCCTCAAGTTGTTTTTCTCCCTAGCCTCTGCGTGCATCCAGTCCTTTAAGCACACGGACATCCCCAAGTTGGACGATCATAGCTTCGCCCTCTTCGTTCCAAGCAACCTACCACCATGACTAAACGCAAGCTCCGATGGTACTGAAGACACCAGACACATTAATATATCACGTGCTATGGTGGAAAGTACGGGATACTGGGCTTGATTTGTACACCACCATTTTAAAATATCAAATTACGGATTCGCCGGTGTCTCGAAGAACTGGATCATCGGCATCTGCAAATGGTAATCTAACTCGTTACATGACGTGGGAGTTTTTGCTGGCGTGAATTGGTCCAACAGCGTCCACGCATATGACGACTGTGAGCTACTTCCACCAGATGTGGAAGATCCTACTGCAATAGAAGTAGCTTGTGGATTATCAGATGATAATATCCGAGAATAATGAGAAAATAAAGTGTGTAGGTCCCTATCGACTTGCTCAATAAAAACTGAGGCATTAAAAGTCGGATCTAATTTTTCGTAAAAATATTCGGCAAACAGGTTCAAACCCCTTCGTTTACAATGGGGGTCGAAAATAGTTGCAAAACAATATAAAAGGGGTAGTTCAAGAAAATATTTACAAAATTTCATTTTTATTGCTGCAAATCGA
Organism: Simmondsia chinensis; assembly: GCA_018398585.1. Classification (NCBI taxonomy): domain Eukaryota; kingdom Viridiplantae; phylum Streptophyta; class Magnoliopsida; order Caryophyllales; family Simmondsiaceae; genus Simmondsia; species Simmondsia chinensis. The sequence goes on from JAGTTD010000016.1 coordinate 22,175,196, forward strand.
TGCAGCCAATAAGGGGTTTGATTCATTACCCGACATCCAATTTACAATATCAATCAATTTGATATTGCTTGTAGTATAGTCGGATAATTGCAACCCGAAAAAAAGTTGATAGCCTCCCTAAATATGGTAAAAAATTTCCAAATTTTATCAATTGTGTCCTAATGTACATCATTCAGATTATAATCACTTAAATCTGATCGAGTACCCTATACAAATTCCACCAGGACATCCTTATATGGTAAAATTTGATCTAACATATTTACCGTTGATGATCACCCAGTTGGCGAGTCTATTTTAAATTGTTTATACTCTAAGCCATACATCCTACATAGAGACATGAATCTTTTCTTTCTGGTTCCGGATGATTTTGTAGCTATTGTTATATCTCTTAAGGTAAAAAGAGAAGCGTTTATTAGACCTAGACCATCCATAACCATTAAATGTAGTATGTGACACATGCAACGTAGATGAAAATACCGCCCACCTAACATGGGTCTCATATGCTTAATTAATTGTTTAACGAATGCATTATAATTAGTAGCATTGTCGAACGTAATACTAAAAATACGTCGCTCTATGCCCCAACTGCGGATTGCCTCCGTAATCGCACCCGTGATTATGTTGGCAGCGTGGGGGTAATCTAGATTTGCAAAATGGATTATTCTTTTTTAAAGGGTGAAGGAGGAATTGATCCAGTGTGCTGTTACACATAAGTAAGGCACACCAGGTTTCGACTTCCAAGTGTCGGACGTCAACGAGAACGTGCTCGTGTTCGTCCTAAAAAGTTCAAAGACCTCGGTTTTCATCCTTTGGTAATCTTTAAACGCCTCTCGCTTTAAGTTGTTCCTAGGAATCCTTACGATGGCGGGGTTCACCGCTGTTTGCATATACCTGACGAATCTCGGGTCTTCACCGGTGCTAAAAGGCTTTTCAGCCACAATTACGTACCTAGCTGGCTCCCGTCTATTAGTTTCCCGGGAGAATTTAAAGTTAGCAAGCACACCGGTCGCTTGCTGTACTAACTGTTGTTGGGCTCTTTATTGGTCTTGTTCAGGGTGGGACCTAACTATATGTCTACTTAATGTGCCCGTCCCAATGCTAGGTGGATGACCAAAGGCCTTGAGTGGGTTACATAATTTACAAAAAGCTTTATTAACTTCCCTATCTAAGTTAAAATGCTTCCATATCCCATTAGTACTACGCCTAGTAGTACTAGTTCTTGAGGGCTGCTGGGTTTCTGTGGTGGGTGTGGCTTCCTCTTCAATTTGTGAGTCAGGATATTCCTGCTCGTTGTAGGACTATTGCTCAAAGTCCCAATCTATACTGTCAGTGTATGGAGGTGATGGGTCTGGTTCTAGAAAAACTCGTTCATCAGTATTAAGTTCGATAATTCTACTCCTCTTATGTATTATAGGCGGTCGTCGAGAAGAACTAGAACTCGAACGACCGACTCCAGACGATGATGTGTTGTGTGCCATGATGATAATATTACTGATTAGTATTTTAAAAATGCAACTATTAATGCAAAATTATGAAATTAGGTAGATAACTAGGAGAAAACAAATAAAATTTTGATACTAAAATTACCGAAGCAAGCGAAGCGAACTATGAAATTTGAACTTGAGCGAGATTCTACGAGCCGAACGCTTTGTCAACAACGAACTTTAGAAATTTAGAGCACAAAATTGCAAGTAGAAGAAGTATGTAGATGGATGTATGGAGAGAGAACAGAGATTAAGAGATTTGTTTGTGAGAAAAAATGAAATGAATGGGTTGGATATTTATAGATAAAAATAAAGTAATTTTTTTTTTTTTGATTTGGAGGGGGAGCAATAACGACTCTTAAAAAGAGCCGTTGGCAATGGCTAACGGGCCCGGGGAGGGGGTTATTTCTATAAGGCATAACCCTTCTAATGTAAAGAATTGGGAGAATATTTTTTTATGGGTGAAACCTCCCTCCCATCCTTCATTTCTAACGAAGCGTGGTACAATTCAAGTCGTTGCCTGATAGAGAGGAGTCTTTTATCTTCTCGGGAAAAAAAAAGGGTTATTCGTTCTGTCAACAAGAATTTTGTGGGCGAATGGCTCCTGGCTTCTAAGGAGCTGCTCAGGCAGAAATAGCACTTGTTAAGGCTAGTCTTTCTCAAAAGCCTTTCCCAGGTAATCATTGCATGCTCTCGGATTTGGTTGGTTGTTTGTGTGTCTGGCATTTCATTCGGTTTATTCTCCATTGGATCTTGACTAACTTCTTGTTTGTTTGTTTTTTGTAACTGATGAATTAGCAGGTGTAGATATCGCTAATCTACACCTCTCTACAGAGTCTTTGGACGAACAAGGTTCTCCACATGTCTCGATTGTCATTGCGTCCTCGGGCGGCTTGCGAAAAGATTTTTCCCCGAACGTTGGGGTGTTCGTAGCCGTACCGCCCCAGAATCCCCAGCGGAATCTTCATCGAAGAGAGCTTCCTAGCACCCCCGCATTCTTCCTTAGGAGTCTTCTCCTGGTACCGCTGGCGAATATCTTTCTTGCCCTGCAATGGAGAGGGGAATGGAGCCTTCTTCTGGGTTTACGACTCCCATTGGGTTACTATTGCCACATCAGGTCCCTCTGTCCCAAGGGTAGTAGGTGAGGTAACTGGAGCTCCAGAGGCCTTGGATTCTTCCAGTTCGAACTTGAGGGAGCCCCATCCATCTTTCCTCAAGAAGATTCCTTTACACCTTTCCAATGACAAATGTCCCTCCCCTATGCTTGCTTCTGAAAGGATATTCAATGCTTCCCCGGATCAAGGCAAGGTTCTTTCTCCGAAGGCTGGGAAGGGGAAGGAGGTGGATGTGGTAGGTTACTCTTTAGCGGCAGAAGGTTTTGGTTCATATATCTCGGTTCTGGTGAGAGTTAGCACCCCAGTAATTAATTATCATTCCGCTTTTACAGGTAACGTGAATGCTTTTTGGGAGATGTGTGCCTGCCACCTCTTCCTAGATGACTTTGCTTATTTAGATGAGGTTTTCCCAGTGAATGTAGCTGTCCACTTATCGCAGGTAACCCTTGATTATAGCTAGTATTATATGCCTAGTTTTACGTGATCGAGAAGCATTCCTTTAGCTAACCTTGCCATGTTGTGTACATTTTTGTGACAGTTTTTTGCTCGTTCGACATCCGCATATCTCCGTTGGAGGCAATGCTATTAGGAGTTGGGGGAGTTACAATGATTGAATGAGGAGCTCAAGTTGCAGCTGTCCCAATCAAGCCTTGTTTCTTGGAAGCAAGTGACTATATTTCGGCTCAGAATGCTCCCATTTTCGAAGTGGATTCTCTTGTTTCGTCACAGGATGCCCGTGTTTCCGAGCTAGAGACCCTCATCTCGGCACGAGACGCTCGTGTGTCCGAGCTGAAGTCCCTTATTACGGCGCGAGATGCTCACGTGTCTAAGTTAGAGACCTTGCCTTGACACGAGATGCCAAAAGATCTCACTTGGAGGCCCTTACCTCGACTATCCCGGAACAAGTTTCACATGCTGTTTCTGATTTTAAGCAACAATCCCCGATCTTCCTGTGCTGTACGTGATTGGATTTCTTCCAATCGTCTATCTGTTGTTGGTTTGGTCGAGACTAAAACCAACCCTTCTGATGTGGAGGCGGTGATTGCTCGTTGTGTTGATGGGTGGAGCTTTCTCTTTAGTTGCATATGCCCTACTCGGTGTCGCATTATTGTTGCTTGGGATCCGGACATTTTTAGAGTTGACCTCTGTCGGGGAGGGGACCAGTTCCTTACTTGTCGTATCTCTGATCTTTCTAGGGCTGTGAGCTTTCTCGCTACTTTTGTTTATGGCTTTAACGAGCCGGGTCCTCGCCGTGCTTTATGGGACTATATTCGGAGCACTAGCTTGAGTCTCCTAGGTGAGCCTTGGATCCTTCTTAGGGATTTCAACGCCATCCTTAGTCTCTCTGATCGAAGCGGCGGCCAAGAGGGTTGGCCGGGTCACATGAATGACTTCCAAGAGTGCATTACTGAGGATGAGCTCACGCCCATCTCCTCTTCGGGTCTTCATTTTACGCGGTCCAATAAGGCCGAGGGTGACCACTTGATTCTCAAGTGGCGTGACTGGTGCCTTGTTAGTGAGGGTTGGCTCCGGGATTTCCCCATCGTATCTGCCGAGATCCTTGCTCGACATATTGTTTTGGATCATAGCGCCATTGTTGTGCGAGGGCTTGGGGAACGTCGTGCAAGGAAACTTCCTTTCAAGTTCTTCAATTTTTGGACTGATCATGAGGACTTCCTTCCCACTGTTAAACGAGTCTGGGACACTTGTGTTGAGGGTACTCCGATATATCAGCTCACTCAGAAGCTGAAGCTGCTGAAGAGTGAGTTGAAGGCCCAGCCATTATAGTCACATTTTGGCCAGAGTCGAGGTGGCCCGTGATGCCTGGGCCATGAGCCAGAGGGCCTTAGACGAGGACCCTGAGAGTCCCTCTCTTCGTCTTGAAGAGCGCCTTCTTTTTCATGAGTATTCCGCTTTGTGTAGGGATGAGGAGGCGTTCTACCGTCAAAAGTCGCGTATTCAATGGCTTTCGCTCGGGGATCAGAGTACTCGATTCTTTCATCAATCTGTTCTCCATCGGCAGGCCCGGAATAGGATCTCGTCGATTGTTGGTTCTGATGGTGTGAGGACGTATGATCCGCTGTTGATCTCTCGTGCCGGGGTTACTTTCTTCCAGGACTTGTTGACTGAGCTAGGTGGTTCGCTAACTGAGGATGTTTTTGATATTTTTGAGGCTCGCATTTCTGAGGATTAAGCTCGCCCGCTTATCTTCGCAATCTCTGCAGCTGAGGTTCGTGATGCTCTCTTTTCCATAGGTGATGACAGGGCCCCGGGGCTTGATGGTTACACCTCCCTCTTTTTTAAGAGGGCTTGGGAGGTGGTAGGAGGAGCAGTGATTAGAGCCGTGCAGTCTTTCTTCATCTCAGGGCGCGTGCTGGGTGCCCTGAGCACCACCAGGATATGTCTTATGTCTAAGGTGGAGACTCCCTCCACCTTTGACGACTTCCACCCTATCTCCTGTTGCAATGTGATCTATAAGTGTACCACTAAAATCATTGCAAACAGGTTGAAGGGTGTCTTTCCCGAGTTGATTGGCGATGCTCAGACAACATTTGTTCCAGGTTGTCGGATCTCTAACCGCATCCTTTTGGCACAGGAGTTGATGCACGGTTATCACCTTCAGGTCTTGCCTCGTTGTGCACTGAAGGTTGATATCCGTAAGGCTTTTGAAACTGTTCGTTGGGATTTCATTCTAGCTTGTATGAGGAGTATGGGGATTCCCGAGGTCATGATTGGTTGGATCGGTGAGTGCCTCTCTACAGCCCGCTTTTCTGTCGCCATCAATGGCGAGCTCTAGGGTTTCTTCCCCTTCAGCCGAGGTGTATGTTAGGGTGACCCTCTCTCTCCTTATTTGTTTGTTATTGCTATGGAGGGTCTTCGAGGGATGCTTCGTCATGCTATCGATGACCCGCGGTTTCGCTATCATCCGTGTTGCCGTTGTACTGGGTTGGCACACCTGTGCTTTGCTGATGACCTGATAATCTTCTGTCGGGGTGATACGGGTAGTGTATTTGTTGTTCGTGAGGTTTTAGACTGCTTTGCTGTACTCTCGGGGCTGTCCTTGAATGCAGCGAAGAGCTTAGTTTTTTAGCAGGGTAGGACTTTGCGACTCAGCGGGACATTTTGGGTATTCTTGGTTTCAGCCTTGGGCAGTGCCCCGTTCGATATCTGGGAGTACCACTTATCACTTCTCGGCTGTGGTACGTTGTCTGCAAGCCGCTACTGGATCGCATTCTCTCTCGTGTACGGCTCTAGACCTCCCGTTCTCTTTCATATGCTGGTCGTCTGCAGCTTATCCGATCTGTTCTTTTTGCCACTCAGGTCTATTGGTCATCGATCTTCATGCTCCCGAAGATGATGATCAGGAAGATCGAGTCGACTCTTGCGGCTTTCCTTTGGAGAGGATCTTCATTAGCCCCGGGAGAGGCGAAGGTTGCTTGGAGGCATATGTGTTACCCTCGGCGGGAGGGTGGTCTTAGGCTCCTTCGCCTTGGTGAGTGGAACCAGGCTTCGATTATGATGCATATCTGGTTCCTCCTTTCCGACCCTTCCTCGTTATGGTCGCATTGGATTCATTTGTACCGGCTTCGAGGAAGGGGCTTTTTGACTATTCGGGTGACGAGTTCTGCTTCCTGGTGGCGTCAGATTTTATCGGTCTGCCGCCTCTGCTCTGGTGCGATCTATCATGTCATAGGTGATGGCCTTGACACTGCCCTTTGGACTGATTACTAGCTGCCATGTGGTCGTCTTTCGGAGCACTTCCCTGCTCCATTGCTCACCTCTTCTGGACTTCATTGGGATTCTCGGGTGTCTCATCCATTATTGAGGGTGGTCGATGGAGATTTCCACAGGGTTGTTTGGAGCTCCGACCCATCTGGGACATGATTGATTTTTGCCCTCGGGCTGGTGTAGCGGACTCCATCCGGCGGTTGGGTGACCCCTCGGGGAACTTTACCACCAAGTCCGCTTGGGAGATGTTGCAGAGTAGGAGAGAGGAGGATACCATTCACCACCTTCTGTGGTTTCAGATGCATATTCCGAGGCAGTTCTTTATTCTCTGACTCGTGTCTCGGTAGCGGCTGTAGACCCGGGACTGGCTTCAGCATTTCGGATTATTAGAGGTTGAGAGTGTTTGTGTTCTCTGCAGTTCTATCGACAAGACTCATGAGCACCTTTTCTTCGCCTGTTCCTTTTCTGCCTCATTCTGGAGCTCTGTCACTCTAAGTACATCTATTGCTTGGCCTATCCTTCCTTGGGACGATCTTGTCACTTGGGCTGCTCAGCATCTCAGGGGGCGAGAGATTGGCAGTATCATTGCTCGACTCTGCCTCTCTGCGACTGTGTATACTATCTAGTACAAGCGCAACCTTCGAGTTCAGCGATCTCAGTCCAGATCAGTTGCGGCCGTACGAGAGGAGATTACGGGTTTGGTCAGGAGCCGCTTACTTGCTGGTTCTTCATTCAGAGGAGCTCATCGTCATACCTCCTTGCTTCGGCACTGGGGTTTTGCATCTTAGTTTCCTCTTTGTTCCCTTAGTTGTACTTTGGTTGCTTCATATGGACTTTGTTTGGACTTTTTTTGATGTTGTCTCATATTTGTAGGCTTCGGCCGTATCCTGGGGTATGCCTCTTGTAGTTTGTTCTATTTTTTATTTCATCTATATATTTGGCTGACTTACCAAAAAAAAAGCATTTAGACCCTCATCTCGGAGTTTCCCTACTTCAGGGAGTTTACCAATCCATCTTGGACGATGCAAAGGAGGGGAGGGGAGGTGCTGCTAATTAGTCTGATGGCACTCACCCTGCCCTTGGCTAGTGGGAATTGTTCCGTTCATGCCTTTTGTCACTCCTTTCCTTATGTTTCTTTTGTTTGGGGATTCTTTTGGGCTCTTTTTATATATTCATCCCTATTCTTTTGTGTACTTTGGTAAACACTGCTTTGTGATGAAATTAATTATGTCTTTTTTTGTTTTTGCGCCTTATTGTTGTTTTGGTAATTTGAGGATTTGTAATAATTCGCCCGCCTTTCTAGGGCTTACGGTTCGAGGTAATTTTCCTACCTCGGAAGGGCTTATGGCTTGAGGTAATTTGCCCACCTCGAAAGGGCTTATGGCTTTAGGTAATTTGCCTGCCTCAGAAGGGCTTATGGCTTTAGGTAATTCGCCTGCTTCGAAAGGGCTTATGGCTTTTCGCCCACCTTGGAAGGGCTTATGGCTTAACGTAATTTGCCTGCCTTGGAAGAACTTATGGCTTAACATAATTCGCCCACCTCGGAAGGGCTTATGGCTTAACGTAACTCGCCCACCTCAGGAGGGCTTATGGCTTAACATAACTCGCCTGTCTTGGAAGGGCTTACAGCTTTAGGTAATTCGCCTGCCTCAGAAAGGCTTATGGCTTTTCACCCTTCTCCAAAAGGGCTATGGCTTAACGTAATTCGCCTGCCTCGGAAGGGCTTATGGCTTAAGGTAACTCGCTTGCCGTGGAAGAGCTTACGGCTTTAGGTAATTCTCCTGCCTCGAAAGGGCATATGGGTTTTCGCCCGCCTCGGAAGGACTTATGGCTTAACATAATTTTCCCCCGTCAGAAGGGCTTATGGCTTAAGATAATTCTCCTACCTCAGAAGGGCTTATGGCTTTTTGGCCGCCTCAGAAGGGCTTATGGCTTGGCGTAATTCGCCCGCCTCGAAAGGGCTTATGGTGTAACGTAATTCGCCAGCCTCGGAAGGGCTTATGGCTTAAGGTAATTCGCCTGCCTCGGAAGGGCTTATGGCTTTTATCCGAACTTGGAAGAGCTTATGGCTTAACGTAATTCGTCTGCCTCGAAAGGGCTTATGGCTTAACGTAACTCACCTACCTTGGAAAGGCATACGGCTTTACATATACCCATACGTTTTGTAAATCTTTCTTTTCATATTTATAAAACGGAAGAAAGTTCTTCCAAAACAAAGAATGAGTTTGCATCCTTTCAAATTTTCATAAATCGTATTTTCATAAATTTAAAATATTATATGTCTTTGGGATTGGTGTTCCATCCAGGTATTGTAGACGGTAAGCTCCTTCCCTGGTAGTCCGGGAGCACCCATAGGGCCCTTCCCAATTGGTGGATACCTTGCTGTGGTGATGCCTGGAAGCCTTCATTCGTGTTAGTACTAACTCTCCCTCCTAGAAGTCTCCTTTTTTACCCTGGAATTGAAATATTTTTCCATTCTTTGTTTCTGGGCAACCATCCTAACTAATGCGTTTTTCCGCATTTCTTCTATTTCATCTAGCAATTGTCTCAGTCGCTCTTCGTTATGTTCCCTATCATAACCCTGTATTCGGAGACTCGGTTCTACTACCTCTACTGGTAGTACCGCTTCCTTTCGGTACACGAGGTTGTACGGGGTTTCTCCTGTGGCATTTAATGTCGTTGTTCTACAAGCCCACAATACGTTGGGGAGCTCCTCGGCCCAGTTCCCCTTGTCTTGGTCAAGCCGACATTTCAGTCCCAAAAGGATATGCTTATTGGTGGATTCTACCAAGCCGTGCTTTACTGGTGTGCTACCGAAACGTAGTTTATTCTGATTCCTAAATTTCTGCATTAGCCTTGGAATGTTTGTAAGCTGAATTGGGTGCCATTATCAATAACCAGAGTTTGCGGGATTCAAAATTGGGTAATGATTCCTTTCCAAAGGAAGTGCTTGCTAGCGTGATCAGTGATTTGGGCAACGGATTCAGCCTCCATCCATTTGCTGAAATAGTATATGGCCACGATTATGTACTTTCTTTGTCCGATTGCCTTAGGATATGGCCCCGAGATATCCAACCCCCATTACGGGAATGGAGTTGGGCTAAGTATGGGTTGGAGTAAGGACGCGGGGGTATGGATTATCGAGGCATGTTTCTGGCATTTCTCGCATTTTTGTACAAGTTTTCAGCGTCTTTTTTATGGTAAGACAGTAGTATCCAAATCGTAAAGCCTTCTTAGTCAACGCTTGACTTCCAAGGTGTTGTCCACAGTTGCCTTCATGAATTTCGTGCATGAAGTATTCCCCTTCTTCCTTGCCTACACATTTTAACGGTCGGTGCATAAAGGATCTCCTTTATAGATCCTCATCAATTAACACGAACCAGGGAGCCCGTCTCCGGACCAGTTTTGCCTCTATCTAGCTGCTGGAAAGGGTTCCATTTTATATAAATTCTGTCATGAGGTGCCTCCAGTCGTCCACATCCCATACTTGGCAATTTCCTCCGGAAGAGAAAAGGGTGGAAGGCTCCTACATGAGGTTTCAACTTTTTCGACTTGGATGGTGGGGTCCTGGCATTTTTCTCCCGGTTCCGAACTAGCTGCATGGCTAAGTTCATCTGCTCTAACGTTTTTTGCTCGTGGTACGAGGTGAATCCTAAAGTGGGAAAAGGCTGTTATTACTTCGTTCACTACCTTTAAATATTCCATCATGGTAGTACTTCGCGCCCCGTAGATTCCCTGGATTTGTTTGACGACCAACTGGGAATTGCTAAACACCTCAATCCCTTGGGCTCCTGTTGTTTGTGCTATTCTTAGCCGGTGGATAAGTGCCTCGTATTCGACCACGTTGTTGCTGGCCCTAAATTTCCTGCCCCGCTTTATTGATTGTTGGAGAATCCGTCGACGTACAATCTCTATGATTCTCCCAGGGTATCCCCTGAGTCTGCAGTTGGTGCGTTGTTAGTGAATGAACAATCATTTAGGAAATCGATCAGCACTTGTGCCTTGATTGCTATTCTCCACTCGAACTAGACACCGTACTCTGACAGTTCAACTGTCCAAGCTAGCATTGTTCCCAAACATTCTAACTGCTGGAGCGATTTTTAAAGGGGCTAATTGGTTAGCATCCGGATTAGATGCACCTAAAAGTAGGGCGAAGTTTTCGGGTAGCCATGACCGCGGAGTAGGCGGGCTTCTTAATGTGGGGGTATCGTGTCTCATCATCTTGTAGTATTTGACTCACGAAGTAAGCCAGTTCATGGTTGTTCCCTTTCTCGGACACCAATACGGCGCTTACCATGTTGTTCGATGCTGCTATGTAAAGGATCAATTCTTATCCTGCAGCTGGTTTTGATATGTGGGGAGTTTTGCTAGGTGTTCTTTGAATTCGTGGAAGGCTTGCTAGCAGGTTTCGTTCCACCTGAAGCCCTCCCTGCTGCATAAGATTTTAAAGAAAGGGGGAGATCAATCGGCTAAGCGGCTGATGAACCTATAGAGTGCGGTTAGGTAGCCTGTCAGGTTTTGGATATCCTTTGCCGTTTTTGGGGTCTCCATTCTTAGGAATGCCTTTACTTTAGTAGGATTGGCTTCTATTCCTCTCAAGCTTACTATGAAGCCCAGGAATTTCCCCTCCGGAACAGCGAAGATGCAATTGTATGGGCTTAATTGCATCCTATGAATTCGAAGCGTTTCTAGGTTTTCCTTCAAATTGTCAATGTGGTTTGAGGCCCTTCTTTTTTTCACTATCATATCATCAACATAAACTTCCAAATTTTTCCTTAATTGCTGCCGTAATATATTATTTACTAATCATTGGTACATAGTGTCGGCTTTTTTTAACCCGAATGCCATGACTCGGTAACAGTACGTTCCCTCATGGCTAATGAAGGAGGTTTTCTCTTCGTCCGCCTAGTTCATCGCGATTTGGTGGTGCCCTGGGAACACGTCTAGGAAGCTGAACAGCTCATTTACGACCATAGAGTCAACAAGGTGATCTATCTTAGGCAAAGGGTAAGAGTCTTTAGGGCATGCCTTGTTGAAGGAAATGAAGTCGATGCACATTGACCAGCTGCCATTTTGCTTTTTCACCTGGACCACATTGGCTAGCCATTTAGGGTATAACACTTATCATATGAAGTTTACTTTCAGCAATTTCCTAATTTCATTGCTTATGGCCTGGTTTTGTTCTGCGCAGAAGTTGAGCTTTTTTCTCCTCTATGAGTTTTCATTCGGGTTGGACATTTTGGTGATGGAAAACGATCTCCTTGTCTATTCCAAGCATTTTGTTCACCGAGTATGCGAAGACATCTCGATATCGTCGGAGCACCTGCAAGATTCGATCTTGCGCATTAGGATTTAGTTGTGCCCCAATTCGGACTCACTTCCCAGGCTCGGGTTCAACTTCAACTGTGTTCTTAGGACCTTGCCTTCCTTCTTCTCTGTCCTCCATTTTTACTATGCCTTGGATGTCTTGGTCATAACAACAACTACGGGACGTTTGTTGGCATCCCCTGATGGTTATGATATTCCCTTTATTCGCATCGATTTTCATGGTTAGGTGGTAGGCTGACACCACTTCTCTTATTGAATTTAACGTGGGTCATCTAGGACAGCGTTAAATGTCGAATGTGCTGCAACCACTTCGAACTCGGCTCTGCATGTATGCTCCTGTCTTTCATCTCTTAAAAGGATGCTGAGACCTATAGTCCCTAGTGGGTCAACAACTTCTTTGGAGAAACCAGTAAGGGCTCCCGTCGCAGGTCCCAGTTTCTGGTGCGGGATCCCCATTTTCTCAAGGCATTAAAGAAAAAGGATGTTGACTGAGCTTCCTTGATCCACCAGGACTCTTCGAATGGAAAAGCTATTAATCTCCATGGTGATGACCATGGGGTCCTCGTGCGGGATCCTGACGTTTTTTGAGGTCGTTATGCTTAAAAACAAGGAGTTGGCACCTTCTAGTCTTGCTTTCACCCCTCACTAAGGTTTTATCATTGACTTCTTCTTGTTTTTGCTTGACTGTGGCTATCATGTGCTTCGGAGCATTCGCTAGAGCATTATGTTTCCCGTGGGATGGCCCCGGGAATCCTAGTTTAATCCTCATTTTGTCAAAGAATTTGCCAAGGTCACCTTTTTCCTCTAGTTCATCCATTTGGTACTTTAGCGCCCGACAGTCTCTGGTGTCGTGCCCAAGCGATTCGTGATACTCACATCACTTCTTTTGTCTTATTTTTGATTCAAGGTTCTTCATGGTCTTAACCTTTGGTGTGTCAGGCTCTTTTACTTCTAAAAGCAGTTTTGGCGTCTTTCATTTTCAAAATGGCGGCTCCCTCTCGGGCCTTTCATGGGTCGTTCACTTTTCAGGTGCGAATCGCGAATATCCATCCTTCTTCTCACAAATACTGGCTTGGGTTGCTCAGTTCTTGAGATTACGTCCTCCGCGATGATGTACTTTTAGCTTTTGCCCACAGTGCGTCCACAATAGTAGAGAGGGCCTTTGGGAGGGCGAATTTGAGGTTGCTGTTTCACAACCCATTAATGAAAGCGGTTATGGCCGTTTCGTCTACGAGGTTCGAGATGTCGATCATCGCCTTGGAGAAGCGTCAGACGAATCCCCTTGCGGATTCGTGTTCGGTTTGTCATAATCGTATTAGCTAGGTGGCGGTCTTCTTTCTCCATTTGTTGCTTAAAAAGTGACGGGTTAACTTTTCTGAAAGTTCCGAGAAGCTGTGAATCGAACCGTTCATAAGGGAAGTGAACCATGCTTGAGCTACGCCTTTGAGCGTAGTTGGAAAGCATTTGCACCATACATCTTCCAATGCATTCTAGATATACATTCGAACCGTGATTCCTGAAATGTGGTTGTCTGGATCTTGGGTCCCGTTGAACATCTCTAGAATCAGAATTTTTGCTTTTCCCATAGGTGAGGACAATATGTGGGGTGGGAACGGGGAATGTGTGACGAGGATTCTCCCGAACATCCTAGACATTGTCCTATCAAGGCTAGTATTTATGTTTGATTCGAGTAGTGGTTGGGTTTTTTTCGTGGCATCTCCTTGCCCCCAAAGGCGTCGTCCCGCCTCATTCCTCTCGGGTATTGGTTTGGTCCTCCTACCGTCACGCTTGGGAGAGGCTAAGGATTCGGAGTCGCATCAGGGTTTTGCTTCAGGGACTGGAGTGGAGATTTGCCTGATGGGCTCTGATCGGCAAGTTGCATGATTAGCATTCAAAGTTCGTGGCGATGACTTTGGGTGACGTATTGGTCTCTCGACATTTTCAACAAAGGGGGAAACTCCATCGATTTGTTAAGGGCAAAGTTTTCAATTTCCCACAGACGGTGCCAACTGTTTTGGTACAGGTTCTTTTAATGAAAGGTAAAACTCAAACATTTTATTTTATCGATTAATGGGTTTAAAACAAGAGGTATTTTAAATCGAGTACAAGTATAATAAAGGGGAATGAAGATGAGTGAATTCGTGTCCCCTTTCTAGAGCATGAGGGGGGTATTTATAGATGCCCAAGAATGTCACATGTAGAGGGTAAAGCAGTAAAAAGAGGAAAAAGGGAATGGGAGAAGGGATACGCATCTTGTCCATCATACCAATTCGGGGCGTGATGCGTGAACCCGGTATCCCCCGATCTTGGACATTTAGCACGGCTGTGGCATGTCAAAGGGAGTTTAGGTGCCTTAAGAGAAGCAAGCGGCGTGTCTCACCTATTGTGGATACCGAGGCAAGATCCCCCGTCTTTCGGGGCTTGGATAGATGCTTTGTATGTCGCAAGGGGTTTCAATCGGGGATGTAATTCGCCCCTTCCTTTGGGGACCGTGTTCGGAGGGAGTCATGGGGCGTGCACCTCACCCATCTTGGGGCTAGATGCGGATGTGTGAGATGCATGCAGCACTCCCCGGATCCTTACTGTTATTTTTCGACTCAGAAGCCAATAAGGAGTTTATCAACCCCTATTTGTCAAACTTGCATCTATTTGCTTATATATGTATATGTATTCTAATCTTGTAGGTAGTTGATAATATCTAATTTCAATCGTCATTTTACTCAAAGAATATTCAATATTTACAACACAAATGAGTTGTTTGACCCACAGTATTGAATCCTAGTTTTTACTACTACTGTAGAGCACCTTATTGTCGGTCCCTCTAGGTTCAAGTTGGGCATTAAACCTAAAGTCTTAATTCTTAGAATTATACTCCAATAGTAGAATTAGAATCTACCTTACTGGACTTACTTTCAGAAGGCAAAAGCCGTTTTAAAATTGTTGGAACTAAACATGTAAAATATTATACAAAAAATATGAAGTAGAAAGATATTACAATAACTTGTTGAGATAATGAAATACTAATAAAGTCACAGTTGAGCGAGACGCAAATCACGCTCTCTTTAAGACAATTTCACGCCCCTTTTAGATCTAAGCCGGTGTAGCAGGTACCTGCGTGCCGCCTCCAGGATACAACATCCAACTATCATGTTGACATTTTCTTAGTCTGCATGACCTTAAAAGCCAGAACCTTCACTGTACCTTACTTAGCTAAAGTAGCAAAGAAACATATATATATATTTTAAACAAATGGCATATGTCTCCCCATTAACAAATAACATATTTTTACCAAAAAATCATCAATATCCCATTTACTCAAACAAAAGTCTAGCAACATATAGATTTACTCGTAATTTAATATAAAAACGTAAAAGTAATAAAGCATGCACAACTGATCAACACAACGGTCACCATATATACATAACACTCTTAAATAAAAAATATAATATATAAAATATAATGGTATTAAAAACTGAATATACTAATAGTTCAAAAGATATAAATAATATCATCATATAAAATTGCAGTTTTAAAAATATATTTTTATTAAAATATCTAATGTAACTTGTTTAAATTTCTAATATGAGTGCAAACATCATTTAGTATGTGTTAATGCTTATAAAGGGAAAAACAAATGCAAAACGAAAGAAAGTCTCATTTGCAAGAGTGCTTTCATGATTGTTGTTATTGTGTCGTATTCGAAAAATGCTAGCCATCTACTAGTTAAAATTTTCTTGCACGTTTTGTTTTTAGAACAACCATTAATTTTATGATCTTCTCAAATCTAAAGTAGAACTGAAATAAGTCGAATGGGACAAATTTTCCACAATTAATAAGTAACTTATGTGTTTAATGCCTCTGTTATAAAAATAATGTTAATAAGTAATCAAAATTCTAATTTTTTTGGCAAACAAAAACTAGCTCGTGATGAGCCACTATAAACTCAAAATGGCTAACCCAAGGTCTTTCAAATAGAATGGTCGCATATAGAATCAACTTGATCTCCAATCAGGGTGAACGCAAACTCAAACAAGATAACCTCAAGATGCGGCTATTGAAAAACAATAAAAACATATAGACAATAGATGGAAACAAGAAGTAGAGAGGTAGGATCAAACTAAAGAATTGTTGTGCCGTGGAGTTCAATATTGCCCTAAGTTGTTTATGCCTCACACCGATAGAGGGGACCAACTGGCACTCCGACTCCTGTAATTAATATGATTCCCGCCTTTGTAGTCTAATCTAGAGAGATGAATTAGATTGCACCCCAATAGTTTGAGTAATGGAGAAGGAATAACAACCCCAGGAGAGATAACATAATCATAGAGTGGATTTTCCATATACTTCTTTGCCTTCAGTTCATTCTCTCTTGGTTCATCTTTGTAGGTTCTTCTTGTTGTTTCATTACTGAGTAAGTTGGGGCAGACTCCAACCCATGACTTAGGAATACACTCTTGCATTGGATGCCGTGTTAACCTTGAGAGTCAGAGTACCAGAGATCCTATTTGTACGTGTGAAAGGGTATAAACGACTTGGGGCAGAGGTTAACTACTCGACGCAGCAATTCCTTGGTTAGATTCCTTTATCCGATCTTTTCATTATTCATGCCTTTATTCTATTATGCATGTTATTCTATTCACCTCCCTGCTAGGGCTTGATATTTGTGTTACTGAAGCCCGGGATCGTTTTTGTTTATTTCCAACCTAATTCTTTTGAGTATAAGTTTGGTTCTGTGAAAGCTCATGTTACCTTCCTTTGCGGTTGAGGTCAACCCTATTGAGATTGTGTTGTAAAATTGGTCCCTATATGACTTAACTATGTCAAGAAAATTTAAGTCAAGAAATGTTCAAATATTATAGATTAAAGGGTGTAAATGTCAAGTGGCATAAGTTGTAAATTTTTGGTAAATATATTTTTTGGGTACCCAGCTATTACTGTACATTTAAATAATTCAAGAGGTAAAATACCATTGCTGCCCCTGACCGTGTGCGTTATTTACCTGCCCGTGCCACTACCCGCTGCCCGAAGCTTCTCCAAGAAGCTTCCTGTTTTCAGTTTAAAAGGATGACACGCGTCAGCCATCCGGGTAAACTGTTTGTGTTTCTTGAGGGCTTTTATGGACCGTTGATCTGGTTCGTACGAACGGCCGAGATTGAACCTTGAGCATTGCCACGGATCGGAGATCGGTTGCCTATATATACTGACCCTTTTAGGGTCTGCCGTACAGCTTTTCATTTGCTCTCCGTTTTTTCTCTTCAGCCACCGCCTCTCTTTGGTTTGCTCTGGCGATCTTGAGGCGATCGAAGGCGATTGAGTATATTCGTGGGTGTTAAGGCTTGATCGTTCAAATCTTGGTAGTTTGGAGCATGTATGAAGCCTTGTAGGCTTCGGTTGTAAGCTTTCTTCTCCCTTACTCTTTATTTTTCATTCTTCTTTAGGCTTCTGACTTAGAAGCCTCAAGGATCGGTTGTGTAAAGTTGTATATCGTTGAAGTCTGGTCTGTAATATTTGAACTCGACTTATAGTGGATAGACTTCCCTAGAAATAGGGAGCCGTGGAGTAGGTCCTTCTTTAAAGGCTGAACCACGTAAATCTCGTTGTTATCGCTGTGTTCTTTGTGCATGTGTTCGGTGTTGGATGAATCTTGCTTAACTACAGTTACAGGTTTCTTGAACTAGATCTGAAGTAGTGATTCTTTGTTGTTATTGTCATCATATCAAGAACTAAAGTTGATAAGCTTAAACCCTAGGAATACGACCTGAAACTCAACAAGTGGTATCAGAGCATCAGGTTCTTTACCTTAAAGAAACAGTATGGCGTCTGCTAGGGTTGACATTGAAAGGTTTGACGGTAGGAATGATTTCAACCTATGGAAACTAAAAATGAAAGCTATCCTTATGGCACAAGGTGCTGGAACTGCACTTTTGCCCGAAAAGGATCAACCAACTTATCTAACTGAAAAGGAGAAAGTAGAAGTCGAACATAAAGCTTATGCTTCTTTATTACTTAGTCTTGATAACTCGGTACTTAATCAGATTCGCTCTGAAAAGACCGTAGCAGATATATGGGCTAAGTTAGAAGAAATCTACAAGTCTGAGTCATTGTCCAATAGGATATTGTGCATGGAATCCCTTTTCACCTTTAAGGTGAGTGAGACTAAACCCCTAGAGGACTCTATAGATGAGTTCCATAAAATCTGTCAAGATCTAGAAAATGTGAAAGTTACTGTTGCTGATGAATTGTTGGCTGTATTGTTACTATGTGCCTTACCTAAATATCTTAGGTCCTTTAAAGACACACTAAGATATGGACGTGACACTGTAGCATTGAAAGACGTAACAAAGGCCCTAAGATCCAAGATCCTAGAACTTAGGAAGGAAGGGAAGTATCCACCAACCAGTAACAGTGGGGAAGGGCTGTCAGTCAGGGGTAGGACAAAGACTCGAGACAACCATAACAACCATAACAACCATAACAACCATAACAACTACAACAATAAGGAAAGGAGAAGAAGTAAGAGTCGAAACAGATCTAGTTCAAGACCTAGAAGAGATTGTAGTAAAGTAAAGTGTTATGAGTGTGGTAAACTAGGCCACATTAAAAGATACTGTCCAGATTACCAAAGAAAATTTAACGGCACAACGGACAACACTGAATTTAATGACGGATATGACTCCGCTGAAGTATTAGTAGTATCCACAGACCAAACTACACATGAGTGGGTTCTAGACTCAGGGTGTAGCTTCCATATGACTTCAGATAGATCCTTCTTTACTGAATACCGGACTGTAGCAGGGGGAAAGGTGCTGTTGGGAAATAACCACGGATGCCAAGTAGTTGGGATAGGGTCAGTTAGGGTTAAGGGGTCAAACGGGATTGACTTTACCCTAAAGGGAGTTAGGCATGTGCCTGAACTTAGAAGGAACCTAATTTCTCTAGGACAATTAGACCAGGCTGGTATGACCTTAAAGGCACAACAGGGGGTAATGAAGGTCCTTAAGGGTTCCCTTGTAATGCTAAGAGGAGAGGTCAAGAACGGTCTATATGTGCTTAGAGGTGACGTAGTTCCTGCTGGCTGCTCTATTGTAGAGAAAACTGACCTAACCAACCTTTGGCACAAAAGATTAGGACATGTATCAGAGAGGGGCCTGAATGAGCTGAACAAGAGAGGGCTGTTAGGGGGTGGTTATGTGTCTAAACCTGATTTCTGTGAGTCATGCATATTTGGAAAACATCATAAACTATCTTTTAAATCTGGAATCCATATAACTAAGTCACCGTTAGACTATATCCACTCTGACCTGTGGGGACCAGCAAGGGTACCCACTTTAGGTGGAGCATACTACTTCCTATCTATGGTAGATGATTTCTCTAGGAAGGTTTGGGTTTACCTACTTAAAACAAAGGATGAATGTTTCAGTGCCTTTGTTAGGTGGAAGAACCTTATAGAAAATCAAACAGGTAGGAAGATTAAGGTACTTAGAACTGATAATGGACTTGAATATATAAACGCTGAATTTGATAGTTTATGTGCTCAAAATGGTATTAAAAGACACAACACTGTTAGGAAAACTCCTCAACAAAACGGACTAGTTGAAAGAATGAACCGTACGCTCCTAGACAGGGTAAGATGCATGTTATTTGCATCAGGACTTGGTAAAAACTTTTGGGGGGAGGCTGTAGCTACTGCATGTTATCTAATTAATCGTACTCCCTCCTCTGCAATTGATTTTAAAACTCCTGAGGAAAAATGGACTGGAAAAACAAGCGACTATTCTATTTTAAAGGTTTTTGGATGTGCTGCGTATGCGCATCAATCTGAAGGAAAACTTGAACCCAGGGCTATAAAAGGTGTTTTTCTAGGCTATCCGGATGGTGTAAAGGGGTATAGGGTGGGTGTTAGGGATGAAAACAGAACCAAAATAATAATTAGTAGGGATGTAACCTTTAATGAAGAGGAATTCCCTTACTTGGAGAAAATAATGGCTGCCGATACAGCAGCCACTTCCTCCAACCCTAGGAAGTATGATCCTGAACTCTATGAGTTCGAGATCAGCCCACCAGAGCCTGTATACCAGGAAAACCAGACCTTAAATCCTGAGGAAGAGGTGACTGACAGTGCTGAAGGGAGCACTGAACCTCAAGAAACAATTGAACAAACAGACCTATCAAACTACCAACTAGCTAGAGATAGGGAGAGGAGAGAAATTAGGGCACCAGCTAGGTTTGGCAGTGCGGATTGTATTGCATTTGCCCTAAATACTGCCCTAGAGTATGTAGAATCAGAACCTCTCACTTATACTCAGGCTATTAATGGGGCTGCCTCTGAACAGTGGCTTAAAGCCATGACAGAGGAAATGGAGAGCCTCAAAAGGAACAAAACTTGGGTTTTGGTTCCTAAACCAATGGATAGGAAATTGGTAGGTTCTAAGTGGATTTATAAGGTAAAAGAACCCGATACATCATCTGGACAGCCAAGGTTCAAGGCTCGACTAGTTGCAAAAGGTTTTTCACAAAAGGAAGGGGTAGACTATAATGAGATTTTTTCTCCCGTTGTAAAGCACACAACCATAAGAATACTTATGGCACTAACTGCTAAGTTTAGCCTATTTCTGGAACAAATGGATGTTACAACAGCTTTCCTTCATGGTGAGCTGGATGAGGAAATCTTTATGGCCCAACCTGAGGGTTTTATTGAACCAAACCATGAAAACCATGTTTGTCTACTTAAGAGGTCTTTATATGGCCTAAAACAATCCCCAAGACAATGGTACAAACGATTTGACCAATTTATAAGAAGCAGGGGCTTTAGTAGATCAATACATGATACTTGTTTTTACTTTAAACATGCTGATACTGTTGATGCACTGTATTTGCTGATTTATGTGGATGATATGCTGCTGGCCAGTAAATCCATGAATCATATTAATGATTTGAAACTAACGCTTTGTGCTGAGTTCGATATGAAAGATCTAGGAAAGGCCAAGAAGATACTTGGTATGGAAATTACCAGGGATCCAACAGCTGAAACAGTGCACTTATCTCAACAAAGGTATTTGGAAAAGGTATTGGTTAGATTCAACATGTCTGAATGTAAACCTGTAAAATTGCCCTTAGCAAGTCAGTATAAGTATACAGTTCAACAGTGTCCCACGAATGAGATAGAAAAGAAACAAATGGAAAGAGTCCCATATGCGAATGTTATAGGTTCCTTAATGTATGCTATGACTTGTACACGTCCAGACTTAGCTTTTCCCTTAAGTGTTTTGTCTAGGTTTATGAGTAACCCCGGAAAGGAACATTGGGATGGAGTTAAGTGGTTGTTAAGGTACATTAAACAAACCTATAAACTGGGACTTACTTTTGGTCGGACAAAAACCTACCTTAGATTGATAGGTTACACCGATTCTGACTTTGGGGGGGACGTAGATAAAAGGAGATCCACTAGTGCTTACATTTACACTTTAAATGGTGGAGCCATTTGTTGGAAGTCTAAGTTGCAGCCTGTGACTGCGCTGTCAACCACTGAGGCTGAATTTGAGGCCCTCACAGAAGCCATAAAAGAGGCTACCTGGCTGAGAGGCTTACTGTCAGAAATAAACCTCGATAACGGGCCTCCCGTACTGTTTTCGGACAGTCAATCAGCCCTTGCATTGTGTAAAAACCCCGTGTTTCATGATAGGACTAAGCACTTAGCTATCAAGAGGAATTTTGTAAACGACATGCTTGAAAGGAACACTGTTGAACTGCGAAAAATCAGTACTGCTGAAAATCCAGTGGATATGGGCACAAAAAATTTGACTTTGGACAAGTTACTTAAATGTATTAACTTGGTTCAAAGTAATTGGGACCATGGATGACGAACCCAATGTGTTTTTTGCTCCTATTACTAGGGAATGTCCAGTAGTTAATCCATATAGGTACCAAGGTGGAGAATTGTTGTAAAATTGGTCCCTATATGACTTAACTATGTCAAGAAAATTTAAGTCAAGAAATGTTCAAATATTATAGATTAAAGGGTGTAAATGTCAAGTGGCATAAGTTGTAAATTTTTGGTAAATATATTTTTTGGGTACCCAGCTATTACTGTACATTTAAATAATTCAAGAGGTAAAATACCATTGCTGCCCCTGACCGTGTGCGTTATTTACCTGCCCGTGCCACTACCCGCTGCCCGAAGCTTCTCCAAGAAGCTTCCTGTTTTCAGTTTAAAAGGATGACACGCGTCAGCCATCCGGGTAAACTGTTTGTGTTTCTTGAGGGCTTTTATGGACCGTTGATCTGGTTCGTACGAACGGCCGAGATTGAACCTTGAGCATTGCCACG
The DNA here is from genome assembly GCA_018398585.1 of Simmondsia chinensis. Classification (NCBI taxonomy): domain Eukaryota; kingdom Viridiplantae; phylum Streptophyta; class Magnoliopsida; order Caryophyllales; family Simmondsiaceae; genus Simmondsia; species Simmondsia chinensis. The sequence continues at coordinate 22,197,178 of JAGTTD010000016.1, forward strand.
GATCGGAGATCGGTTGCCTATATATACTGACCCTTTTAGGGTCTGCCGTACAGCTTTTCATTTGCTCTCCGTTTTTTCTCTTCAGCCACCGCCTCTCTTTGGTTTGCTCTGGCGATCTTGAGGCGATCGAAGGCGATTGAGTATATTCGTGGGTGTTAAGGCTTGATCGTTCAAATCTTGGTAGTTTGGAGCATGTATGAAGCCTTGTAGGCTTCGGTTGTAAGCTTTCTTCTCCCTTACTCTTTATTTTTCATTCTTCTTTAGGCTTCTGACTTAGAAGCCTCAAGGATCGGTTGTGTAAAGTTGTATATCGTTGAAGTCTGGTCTGTAATATTTGAACTCGACTTATAGTGGATAGACTTCCCTAGAAATAGGGAGCCGTGGAGTAGGTCCTTCTTTAAAGGCTGAACCACGTAAATCTCGTTGTTATCGCTGTGTTCTTTGTGCATGTGTTCGGTGTTGGATGAATCTTGCTTAACTACAGTTACAGGTTTCTTGAACTAGATCTGAAGTAGTGATTCTTTGTTGTTATTGTCATCATATCAAGAACTAAAGTTGATAAGCTTAAACCCTAGGAATACGACCTGAAACTCAACAGATTGGTTCTATTCAAGGTTAGTAAATTCTCTCCTAAATTTGATTTAAACATTTCGAGTTCCTTTGTCTATCTTCTGTTTGATTTTTCATGGCTCCCTAACCCCATTTTTCCAACACTGATAACCTACTCACTATTAAAACAACTTCTTAGCCACGAAACCAAGTCATTAAGTTGGGGTCATTGTAACTTCAATTTTAACTGAATAAAATGTATTACAGGTCAAGTTTGGGAGCTAAAGAACCTCGCTTGGATGTAGATCCTCCATTGCCAATATTATTGGAAAAGCTCTTACAAGCTTAATGCAAAAGCACACATAAGGCCAACAGACTAAAATTTACATGAAAACTCTCTTTCAACTTGCAGATAAAAGCCACGGGACACCAACAGACAGATTAGATCACATTATCTAAAATTTCCTAAAACCCTTTCCTGCTCATTATCTCAGATTCACAGCAAAATGCAACTCTTGCACTAACAAAGCCGCAGACCCTCTCAAATGGAACTTTTAGATGCAGAAAGTTGCAAACTTTATAACAGTTTGTGTACAATTAAATCATTGAGCATGAATCTCGTCTATTTAAGTGCAACACACATATTCCTAAAAACCATTTGCAGCTTTTCACTCTCCTCCTACCCCATGATATTGTAAGGCGCTATTCACAAATTCACACACTAACACTCACTTTCTTCACCACTATCTGTGCCTTTTTAGTATATCTACCAATGAAGTAACATTCTTTACCTCATAACCTCCATCATAATTGTGATCTTTACAAATTCACACACTAAGGCTCCATTTGTTTTGGGGGAAAACTATATTCTAGGAAGTGGGTTTCCCCTTTTCTATTGTTTGGCACGTCTTTTGCTTACGGGGAAAATCTTTTATCTCAAATAAGGAAAAATGACTTCCCTTCCAAAACGGGAGAAGTCATGATTCTAAGTGGTCTAAAAACCTTCACGTTAATCATCATATAAATCTAGATCAAATCGAAATAAACTAGACTGGACTGTAGACATTTAACGTCATAACATTAGATAAGAATTAGGCCGAATAATTAAAAGCTGCTTTGATGTTAATTTTTTGTAGTTGCAATAGAACAATTTTAATCAAGTTGAATTGTTCTATAATATTATACAAGAAAATTATTTAGGTGCTCTAATATTTTAGCATTTACTACATAGTTACTATAATATTTCAGTAACATATGATGATATACCCTAAGTTTAAAAATTTTCTCATAAATCAAGTATCTTTTACCAAAATTTAGTAGATTTTAAATGCAAACAACAATCTATATGTATCCTTTATCATAATATGATAATTTTTTTCGTTCGAAAATGGTAACATGACACTTTTTTTTTTATAATGTATGAGTAATTTTTGTTAAAATGTGGACAACATTTTGATAATGTGATCATGGTTTATACTACATTAGTTTTTTGACAATAATTAGCCTAATTTTAACAAAAATTCACCAAAATTTAGCACAGTATATACAAAAGTAATAAAATTTCTTATCTCAGGACACCTCATTGTATATATTAAAATAACAGGGTATTTAGATGATAAATACTCAAATTTTAAACTATCTAAGAAACAGTTTTTCTAATTTATACAGCTTTGAAAGTTAACTTTTTTTTTGTTACTTCATATATGTTGTATTGTTACTTATATTGTCCTATAACAAAATATAAAATAATCGGTGAAAAATATGTTTTTTAAAACATACAGGAAGACATCACAAATGGGGAATTATGTTTTCCTTTGAAACAAACAATGAAAAATCCCACTCGGAATTTATATTTCATTGGAAAACCTTTTTTGAAGAAAAATCAATTTCCTAAATTCTACTTTTCCGTCAAAACAAACGGAGCTTAACACTCACTTTCTTCCCCATAATCTCTTGGAACCATTGTGATTCTGCATATGCTAGTTACCTCTAGCTCATGTGAATTGATTATGGTAGAAATTATTGGAAAAATAATGGAAAGAGTAACTAGAAAAAATTTGAAAAGATGAAGACTATTGTCGTGCTGTGAAGTGTTGGAATTATTCCGTAAACTGGGCTTCCATTGATTGGGTTATTTCTTAGTACGAAAACTAGTTGGATGTTGAACCGGTAAACATCAATTGATAAAGCAATCCATAAAGTATGGGCCTAGGTTTTATTCAACTTATTATATAACTAATAGTGTGGTATGTAAGGTGTTAGACTTCATTAAAGACGGACTTTGATGGGACCCGTATAGTTTACTAACCCTAGGCCTAGTCCCCCCCCAAAACCCTAGCTATAAAAGGTGACAAAGGGGATGAATTGCCCCATTGGTAGTTATCATAAAGAATTGAAAAGCGAGAGGAAGACCAAGTTCTACGCATGATCGAGAGACACATTCTTGATTCTTTGTGATTGTCTTGCAAATCAAACCATATTTCAATTGACCACAACAATGACTTCCGCTAATGGTATGTTTACAATCTCTAACCCTAATATTTAGATCCTTCAAGTATTTTTGCACGTGGTATTAGGGCTCCAGAAAATATTAGGGTTAAATACAGTGAAAATTTCCAAATTAAAATTTTACGTAGCATAATCCATTCTTTTATATTTGGTCTTCCAAGCCTGGTCTCGCTACTTTGATGGGGAAATTGCTCTCCAATTCACCAATAATGTAAGTACTTAGAATGAGACTATATTGGTGAAATTCTAACAAACATGAATCAACCCCAAATTACTCGTTCTGCTAACGTTCATTTTTGTGGCTTACAAAATTCAATGTGAAATATATTATTATATGCTATTGAAACCCTCAATCATGAATTTCTTTTGGTATTACATTACGTATACCTGCGACTTTGAATTTTTTTATTGTAAGCATGAATTAATTCTTTTTCTTTGTTTTTTCCATGCTTGAGTCATAATTGAATACTAATAGGCGTCAGTGCTAATTTTAGAATTAAAGAGTGGGTTTAAGTTTTTGAATCAAAGGATTTGTGGTATTCATTTAAATATACGATTCTTGATGCTTTATATACCAGATGACCATAAAAATACATAAATTTGTATTTGGTAATGACTAATTTGTATAATTGTTATATATATATATATAGATTTACTAATTATGATATTTTAGTGAAAATGATTGAACATCAAGAAATTTATTGCGAGCATGATATTTGTCTCGGTTAGTTTTTCAATGTATATGGTTTGCTATCACCAAAGCGGGATAGCTGTAGAAATTGGAAAATTTTTCTTTAGAAGGATTCTGGGATGTTGTTTGCTGCTTGTTACCAATGCATGTGATGACCTGCCCAAAGGGGATCATTGGATGTGATGGTGGAAGTAGTGGGAGTGACCAATAAGGGGTTAAATTAGGTTCTGAGAAAATTTTGTCTGCCCAAAGTGACAAATTTTTAAAAGATCTTTCTCATTGGTTCACTTGTATGAGAGATTCATATTATATGATGTGCATTCTGTCCAAAGGTGAATGCATAGTAATTCACTTGGACTCTCAGGAGGATATTGTTCTGTTTCCCCTTTCAACATATTCTACTGAAGTCCTGTATTTGCTAATATCATGCCCATGTTATCTTATGTTTATTAATCATTATGGTTTTCTTTCAGTTAGCAATATTGTTGTGGTCAGGTTGAGGGTCCCCGGAAACAGTCTCCTTTCCTGACGGAAGGGATAAGGCTGCGTACATCACCCCCCCCCCCCCCAGACCCTGCATTCTGCGGGAGCCGCAAGGCACTGGGACTGTTGTTGTTGTTGTTGTTGTAGCAATATTGCTGTGAATAATCAAATTTGCTCCATTGAGACACTATATGGGAACAATTTTCTTAAGTGGAAAAGATATATTAAATTAGCTCTTGGTCTAGCTGATTTTGACATGGCCTTGATACAGGATGAGCTATCTAAGCCTACAGACGAAAGCTCCAATGAGCAAAAGACTCATTATCAAAAGGGGAGAGAGCTAATAAGTTAAGTGTCATGATTATGATAAAGTCAATTTCGGATGCTTTTCAAAGTTGTTGTGCCCTCTAAAACTAATGCTAGGAAATTCCTTACTGCCATAGGGGAAAGATATATAGAATCTTAAAAGGATGAAACCGGAGACCTAATGGAAAATTTTGTTAGTTTGAAATACGATGGGATTAGTGGGGTTAGGGCTTACATCATGAAAATACAAGACATTGCTAACTATCTTTCTAACCTTAAAGTGCCTATCTACCTATACATCCATCTGTCTACTGTCTGCTATCTACAATCTGCCTATCTACTTTTACTTGCTGCCTAGTATGGAAGGTTTTGCCTCAATGTCTCCTTTGGGGCATTATGTTTTGTATTGCTCGTTTTATGCTATAGCTACTGTTTTGCTTTGATACCCTATTGCTCACAGGTCACCATGAGACGAAGATGACATAATTATTAGGTTGGGGATCCTCGGAAACAGCCTCTCTTCAGCTTCATACCTTGAAGGGGGAAGGCTACGTACATCAACCCCGCCCCCCCAACCCCGCTTTGGCGGGAGTCCTTGAGGCACTGGGTTTATTGTTGTTGTTGCTGTTGTTTTCTAATTCGTCACTCCTTGAACTCCCTCCATATTGATTACGCCAATTTGAAAACTATTTACAATACCCAAAAGGAACCTTGGAATGTTAATCATCTCCTTTGGTCTGTGTGCAAGAAGAAGAGACAATTAAAAGGGAGAAAGGTTTAGATGCTAAAACTGAGAGTGTGAATTTGGTGCATCAACCACATCTTGCTTATGGTGAAACTAATAAGAAACATTTTCCACAACATCATAAAAAGGGTAAATTTCAAAATCACAAGTTTCGTAAGAATCAAGGAGACTCTGGTCAGTCTCACAAACATTGGGGTCCTAAGCTAGTATAAAAAAGAACATTACTTGTTGGTTTTGTCAGAAGGAAGGACATGGGAAGAAGGACTGTTTGAAATATAAGGCCTGGCTAGAGAAAAATAAAAATAAAGGTGATCTACTTACTCTGGTTTGTTTTGCAACTTCTTTAGTTGATGTTCCATCGAACTCTTGGTGTCTTGATAATGGAGCATTCATTCACATATCTAACTCTTTGCAAGGGTTCAAAAACAAATGGAGGCCAAGTGAGGGTGAAGTTAGCTTGACCATGGGGAATGGAGTCCAACTAGATGTAGGTTTATCGGAATAGTTATATTAAATCTTGATTCTTGTTTTAGCCTTGTTTTAGAAAACACTCTTTTTGTACCGTCCGTGGGGCAGAATTTAGTTTCAGTGCCAAGACTCGATGTTTCTAGTTATCAATTTGCTTTTAGTAATAAGAGAGTAGATTTTGTTCATGATTCTCGTGTTGTTGGAAGTGCTTCTATATGTGATGGTTTATATAAGTTAAATTTGTGGCCAAAACATGTTTCCCTTAACACTGAAATAATAGGCACTAAAAGATCTCTTACTAGAGAAAAATCATCCATGTTGTGGCGCAGGAGACTTGCTCACATTTTGAGGGAAAGAATAGAAAGGTTAATTAAGAATGAAATTCTTCCCAACTTAGACTTTGAAGATTTTGGGACTTGCATTGACTGTATAAGGGGAAAACTAACTAAGACCGCATGGTGCTACCCGTAGTAGTGGACTCCTAGAAATAATTTATACTGATATTAGTGGATCTTTATCTCCTACCGTATGTGGGGAAAATCTTTATTTATCACTTTTATTGATGATTATTCCAACTATGGACATGAGTATGATTAAGAATAAATCTGAGGCTCTTGAGAAATTCAAAATCATTAAGTTAGAAGTTGAGAAATAATTAGGAAAAGTGATTAAAGTTGTGAGACATGATTTTGATGGTGAGTATTATGGCAGACATGGGGATATGGGTCTCTTTAATGGACCGTTTGCTGAATGCTTGGAAAGTTGTGATAATTGCTTGAGTAGAACCAAATTACTTGAATTCTTATGGGGTGAAGCAATCAAAACCTCTATTTATCTCTTGAATAGGATACCCAGCAAAGCTGTACCGAAAACACCTTTTGAGTTATGGACAAGGGAAAAACCTAGTTTAAACCAATTAAGTGTATATGGGGTTGTCCAGCTAAAGTAAAATATATAACCCACATGAGAGAAAACATGACCCTAAATCATCCGTGCTTTTTTCATTGATTATTCGGAGGCCTTTAAAGCTTATAGATTGTTGAGTCCATAACTGCAAAGTTTCTTGAACTTGATGTGGGTGATTGTGATTGCTCTCAAGAACCCTTTGTTTGTCCTCAGCCAAGCCAAGTTGTAGTGCTCATTGTGCATGAAAGGAAGATTCTTAATCTAGTCACTATAGATCATACAGAGTTTCAACAATCCATTGTCCCCACTACAGAGTCTACTCAATCGATTCAAGAATCGTGATTAAGCCAAAATCTACCTGTTAGGCGTTCTCAGTGAGAAAGGAGACCAGTTTTGTCAAATGCTTATATTTTGTAATTAGAAGAGGCTGATCATGTTGTTGGTGGATTAGATGAACCATTGTCTTATGAACAAGCCATTTCTAGTTTACAAGTAGAAAAGTGGAAGAAGGCAATGCAAGAGGAGATGGAGTCTGTAGTACACAATGAGGTTTAGGAATTAGTTGAGGCTTTTGAAGGATTTAATCTTGTTGGTTGCAAATGGGTGTACAAAGTTAAAAGGCACTTAAAAGGAGAAGTGGATAGGTTTAAAACAAGACTAGTTGCCAAAGGATATAAGCAAAGGAAAGGGATTTATTTTAATGAAACCTTTTCTCTAGTTTCTTCTAAGGACTCCTTTAGAATCATTATGGCTTCATCAAATGGATGTTAAAATAGCTTGTCTAAATGGATAACTCAGAGAAGAAATTTACATGTTGCAACCTAATGGTTTTATAAAAGAAGGGAAAGAGCATATGATATGCAAACTCCAGAAGTCAATTTATGGACTGAAGCAAGCCTCACGCAAGTGGTACTTGAAGTTTCATGAGAAAATATTGTCTATGAGTTTTGTTGCAAATTAGATAGACCCTTGTGCATATGTCAGGGTGGGAGCAAGTTTATTTTCTTAGTTTTATATGTTGATGATATTCTACTTGCAAGTAGCAATCTTGGTTTGCTTCATGATGTCAATAGCATGCTATCTAAAGTTTTTGAATGGAAGATCATACAGAAGCACCTGATGTTCTTGGTATCGATATCTAATGGGATAGAACCAAACAGTTACTATGTTTATCACAAAGGGATAAGTACTTGAAAGATTTGGGCTCTTGAATTGCAAGCCTCGCATAGCACCCATATGTAAGAAAGATAAATTCAGTAAGGAGCAATGTCCTAATAGCAATTTTGAAATAGAATCCATGAGGGATGTACCTTATAGAAGTGCGGTTGGCAGCTTGATATATGTCGAAGTTTGTACTAAACCTAACATTGCTTTTGCAGTTAATCCATTGGATAGATACACGTCTAACCCTGGAAGGGAACATTGGGTCGTTGTGAAAAAGGTAATGAGGTATCTACGTGCTATAAGATATCACATGCTTATTTATTAGGAGGGTAGAAAATCTTGAAATAATAGGATATGCAGATGATGATCTGGGTAGTTATGTTGATGATATAAAGTCTACTACAGGCTTTACTTTCATGCTTGCTGCCGGTGCTGTATCATGGGAAAGTGTTAAGCAAACTACAGTTTCTACTTTCATTATGGAAACAGGGGTCAATGCTTGTTTTGAAGCTGGGACTCATGCAAAAATGTCGCATAACTTCATTATGGAATTATGTGTTATAGATTTCATTACAACACCTGTGAAGATTTATTGTGATAACATGGTGGCAATCTATTATGCCAAGAGCACCAAGAAACCTCTAGGTGTGAAATCTTTTGATTTAGAGACCCACAAGCTTAGAGAATGGTTGAGAATGATGAAGTTGAATATGTTTATATTGCCACCATGGATATGCTTGTGGACCCACTGACAAAAAGGGCTACGGCCTAGGGCTGTAAATGATCCGAGCTACTCATGAATAGCTCGCGAGTAGCTCGGATAAAACTCGACTCGAACTCGGATTAACCGAGTTCGAGTATGAAAAAATACTCGATTAATAATCGAGTCCGAGTCGAGCAGCTCACTACTCGGCTCGATACTCGAATAAATAGTCGGCTCGATACTCGAATACATACTCGACTCGATACTCGAATAGATGCTCGACTCGTTACTCGAATAGATGCTCGACTTGATACTCGCCTCCATACTCAAATAAAATACTCAGTGTGGTACTCGCATAAATACTCGAATATGTACTCGATTAAATACTCGACTTCTATATATTTATAATTAGTAATTTAGTACTTTGCCATTGTGTCAATATAGTATTTATACTTAATGTGTGAACTTATTTCCTGTACAATTGATATTGTGTTAATTTAGCCTTAGAGAAATGTTTACATTAGTTAATAAAATTTTTAATAATTTGGTGACGAGTTGGGTTAAAATGAATCATCAGATACATTTATAGTGGACTACTTTAATTAGGCCATTCACGGGGCAGTAAATGATTCGAGCCACTCGTGAGTAGCTCGTATAAAACTCGCCTCGAACTCGAATTAACATATTAACATACATCATATTAAACATCAACATATATACATTATGTGAAGACGAATAAAATATTTAACAAAACTATATATTATATTTCTTTTGAAATAGTGGATATTAAAATCCACAATAACACAACTAATCATATTAATTATAGTAGTATATTAATATTAGGGATCAACGGACAAATTTTTCATCCTAAAAATATCATCTTATAATATAGAGAGAATAAACTCACAAAAAATAAATAACATACGTTTATATTTAACATATTATGAAAATCAGTAACATATTTAATAAAATCGCTTCATTTACAAACATGTTGGAGATTGAAATCCACAATAATACAACCAATCATATCAACACTATACTTGTATAATGTTATCACCTAGTAATGAATAAATTCAATAAGGAAGTTATAGAATCACAAAGAAATAAGAAATATCTTTATATATTTAACATGTCATGAAAATAAGCAGTATATTTAACAACAATCACTTCACATTGTATTTCTTTTGAAATTTTGAATATTGAAATCCATAATGATACAACTAATTATATTAATATTATAGTAGCATAATATTACAATGTATTTGTTGCGGTTTTCTCACATTCTTAAACCAGCCCTTTGATGTCACTGTGCACCAGTGACCACTCGGCGGGTCTCTGCACTCTTCCAAGAGTTGGACTGAGAAAACCTTTTACTCATTTAATGTTGTCCAAGTGAAACCTAACCTCTTTACAACCTAAGTTCAAAACCCGCTGTTTTAACTTTACTGTTTTTAGGTTATCATCTTTAAATCCAGTTTTAACTTCAACAATAACTTGGTTTATTTTAGGATCCTAAAAGGTGGTCTTTAAAACTGAGGCTTTAAATTTGATTCGAGATTACATGCGACGATAGAAGACAATAACAAAATAAAGAAAGTACATACGATTTTAACGTGGTTCAGCCCTAAATGGCCTACTCCACGGTACCCCCTACCACTAGAGAGCTCTATTTTATTAATCATTTTAGCTTTACAACTGCGTAAATGGTACAAGGCGCTTTCCACATCAAAACCTAAACTATTAGTTACAAACCTCTCTTTTTACAACCCTTTACAACCGAACGAATCAATAAAGAAAAAAAGAGAGAGTAAGAGAAATTTACCAACTCCGAGCCGGTAGCTGCTATACCATCACAATCCCAAATCCCCGAGACGATCCGCCTTCGTGGTTCCCAGCACCGGCGAGCTCCATCCCTTACCGGCTAGGTTTTGGCACTGGAAATCCCTAGGAAAAACCCTAGAAATGCCCCATAGTGATTGAAGAAGCACCAAGAGAGGAGAGAGAGAGAGAACCGGTCAAGACCCCACAAAAATGAACCAACCTAATTTTTCTCTCTCTAAAACCCCTCCTTTAGTAAGCAAAAAAAAGCATATCAATTGCCTTCACTGTTATGTTTAAAAAAAAAAAAAAAAATTTGCCTTCATTGTGAACCGTCCAAGGGCACCAAAAATGAAGGGCCCAGATGCAGCCGTCACATCCTCCATTCCCCATGAGACACGTGGCGCGGCTGGGCTAGGCTGGGCGGGAAAAAGGACAAGGGAGAAAGCTTCCCAGGGAAGCTTGGTTCAAAAATAAGCCCATCAAAAAAATACTTTAATTTAATTCTTCTATATTTACTTAATTTACTTCATTTAAATAAAACGTATTTTGTTTTAAGTAAAACTCCTTATTTTAGTATTTTACGTTTTATTTGCCAAAACCTGTTTGCGACTAATAGCTTATATCTCTCTAGCCATTGTACTCAGACATAGTTTAGACTATTTAGGAACCAAAATTCCAACAGTATTGATGAATAATTTTTCAACTGAAAAGATACTTCAAAGTACAAAACCACATATTACATATTTCCTTTTTTAAAATTTGCTTCTTTAAAAAGGAAAAGAAAGAAAATCATAGAAATTATTATGGTAAAAATGAATAAAATTATTTATTTTCTAGTGAAATAATAAAAATAGTTCATAAAAAGCGTAACAGTATGACTCACCTCATTTGGATGTTTTAGAACTTCTAATCTTTATTTCTTGCCGTTGGATAGATGAAGAAGTGAGAAATTAAAAACTTAAAAGTTCAAACATTTTTATCAGGAAAAAAAAAAAAAGGGATGAAGCTTGAGTGAAAATTTTAAATTTGGAGGTGCTAAACCGTGAAATCTGGTATATCATGGATCATCTACATCCTACTGATACGGTCATGTTTTACAAAATGACATGTATTTTTATATTTTAAATATAATATAATAGCTGAGTTTAAGTTAAAGCATTTCAATTTCGAGTTATCTTGAGTTTGGATTTTCAAGTTAATTAAGTCAAGTCATTTCAAGATTTTGCTTAGCTCGAAATTAGGTGGACTCTATGCCGAGTCATTACTACGTTTCATTTATCTTGGTTTAAAGTCATTTACATTATTTTGCATTTTCGGTCATTTTAGGTTAGGTTATGTTGAGTTGAAGTGATATTGGTTTTGCACCAATTAGATCGGATCATTTCACCCCTAATTATAGTGGGTTAAATCTTTACCGAGTTAGTTCTTCTTAGGTTTCGAATCAATCAAATTGGGGTACTTTGAATTTCGTGTCAAATTCATACAACAACAACAAACCCAGTACCTGCAAGGGCTCCAGCAAAAGTAAGGAATAAGTTAGTTAATACTACATTAACCATTAAAACCTCAATTAATGGTGTCGTTAAAGATTGTAACTCTTTTCCTATAATCAAGATTTCAAATTTGTGTGTTTTTTAGTTATATATGTATTTACAAATTATAATAAACAACCTAACACATATTTTATACTAATATACTTATAACAAATTACTTATTTAATTTTATTTTATTTTTTTATAATTATTTATGCTAAAGGTCTTTGTATTTTGTCTATTATGTCCATTTAGTTCTTATACTTTTAATTATGTTAATTTAGTCCTTGTATAATTCAAATTGTGTTAATATGCAAATCTCATTGTTATGACAATGTTCAATCATTATCATGATTCTTTTATACTTAGTTATTAGTTTATTTCGGTTATTAACTCATTTTATGTAATTATAATAGATTAGCTATTTTTTGAATTTATATCCCAATATTTAACCACTTTTCTTCTAAGTACCCTGCTATTTTAATATATATAATAGAGTATCTTGAATTTTAAATAATTTATAACTGAGTTGCCTTGAAGTTTTAAAATTTTATTAAACAAATATCTTTTTGTTAAAATTTGATAATTTTTTATTGAAAATTAAACACGATTTCGATAATATATTAGTATATTCATTAGAATTTGATAATTTATTACCCAAAAACGCGAAAATGACACATGGTTGTGATTGTGACAATATTTAGATAGTTTATATTAAGATCGGTAAATAGTTTATTACAATTTATTGACTCTTTAAATGAAAACATTGGCATTACTTGTATATATTATTATAATATTATATTATATTAGTATTTTTGTATAAAATTAATTAATTTTTTATAAAAAATTATCAAATTATGTTATATGGTATTTAATTGAGAAAATTTTCAAACATGAGGATACCTGCATCATATGTATTAAAATGTCAAATATCTAAGTAATAATGCTCAAACCTTAAGATACTTAAGTAATACCTTTTATAAATAAAATTATTTGAAAATAAAAATAAATAAATAATAAAAAATAACCTAATTTTAGGTTTTAATGCTAAGATACTGCCCAATTTTAAAATTTTAAATTAGAATGTTGATTAAAAAAAATTTGAAATTTTGATTTAAAAAAAATGTAAAAGCCCTAACCCCCTCCCTTTTGCCCCATAACCACGTCCCTCTCTCTCTCTTACTCACACCCTTCATCTTCTTCTCTCATCTCATCTTTGTGGAGGTTCTCTACTATTTTTCTCATTTAGGTGACTTTCTTTATCACTTTATCTATATTCTTTGATATCTTGGCTAATGTTTCTACTAGTAGTGGTGCATTTTTTGCTTGCTTGGAGATGACTTATTGTGTTCAAATAAAAGATGGCTTGTGACTTGAATGATAGCATGTTTTGACTTAGAGATCTCTTGTATGAAAAATCTGATATTTTCGTACGTTACTTGTATTTGTTTATAGACACATATTCATTTTGACATTTCCCTTGCTATTGATGATGTTAGTGTTGTTGTGGATAGAGCTTTCGATTAGTTTCTTTACATGATAATATTACACAAATATTAGTAGTTCTAGTTCTAATTAAATATGCCATTGAAGTAAGGAACAGAAAGCCTATTCTTCACTAGTGAAGTGAAGAAATTGTCTTACTTCACTAAAATGTCAATAGGAATGGGTGAAGGTCTATAAACGAATTGTACTCTTACAATTAGAAATATATCTAAAATCAGGATAACTTCAAAATAAATGTAACTTTTCCAACATCGGCCCAAGTTAGTTCCATTAACTCAACTCTACCACTGTCAAACATTATTATAAGTATATGACCTAACATTAAGGCCATAATTTGATACTACTTGTATAGATGTGCATGTAAGGGACTTGTCTTATGGCATATACCTCCGTATCATTATTTTAATATACTTAAAGACAAAAATAGCAAATGTTGTTGACATATAATATTTACTAGTCTTTTCTGAATTTTTTTCCAGTAATATGTCGTTCTTTAGTTCAATTGGAACTGGAGCTGCTTTGCAAAACGCCATGGATGTCCATGAAGATAATCAAAAACTACAGCATGATAATGACCCCCAAAGTGATGAAAATGAGCTACAGAAAGGAGAGAGGGAGGGGGAAGAAGGCGAACCAAAAGCCTTCCAAAAGCGGAAGCGAAAGAGGACATCTACTGTTTGGGGTGATTTCAATGTTGTAAAACAAAATGATGGCATAGAAAAGGCTAAGTGCAAGTATTGCAAGGGTCTCCTCACAATATCAAGCACGGGTTCTACCACTAGTTTCAAGCGACATCTAGATAAATGTACTCAAAAGATGCTTCATCTTAAAAGGCAAAAGAAGCTACAACTTCCAAGAAAAGAACCACTGCCTGAGCTTCCTGTTAACAATACAGGCCGGTACGATCATGCAAAGTAGAGGGAGGCTATAGCACATTGGATCCTCATGCATGAGCATCCATTTAGCATTGTTGAGGAGGAAGGATTTAACTTCATGATGCGCATCAACCTTCCGAAATATGAGAAGGTTAGTCGTGCAACCTCCAAGACTGATTGCATATCTGTTTATGAGATGGAGAAGGAGAGACTTAAAAATCTATTAAGAAGGGTAAGCAAGATCAGCTTGACTACTGATCTTTGGAAATCTGATGTTCAGAGGATCTCTACATGGTAGTCACAGGTCATTTTATTAACTCGGATTGGCGGCTACAAAAGCGTGTTCTGAGCTTTGTTGAGATCCCCCCTCCCCACACTGGAATTGAAATCGCTGATACATTGTATAAATGCATGAAAGAATGGGGCATAGAAAACAAAGTCTTCACATTATCAGTAGACAATGCTTCTGCAAATGATTTGGCTATCAGGACGTTGAAGGGTATCTTTCAGAAGAGTAGAAATTTGCTCCTTGGGGGAAAGTTGTTTCATGCTCGATGTAGTGCGCATATATTGAACTTAATTGTTCAAGACGGGCTTTCTGAAATCAAACATGTCATTCATGATATTCATGAAAGTGTTAGCTACCTGTGTAACTTAGAGGCCCGCCTTAAGACGTTTGGTGAGGTTGTGGGTTCCTTATTGCTATCTTCAAGGAAGTTGATCTTAGACTGCCCTACCCGTTGGAATTCGACATACAATATGCTTGTTACTACATATAATGTGAAAGACGCATTTGGTGAATATGCATTGAGGGACTCGAGTTATTGTTATTGCCCTCAAGTTGAAGATTGGGTAAAAGTTGGTGAAATTTGTAAATTGCTACAAATTTTTAATGGGACCACTCACATCATTTCTTGAAGTGAGTATCCAAAAACTAAAAAGTTCCTTGGTGTCATTTATAGGGTGAAACAAGCATTAGATGAGAGAGGGACACATAGAGATGGATTCATGAGAAACATGGTAGTAAAGATGAGGGAGAAATTCAATAAGTATTGGGGCGAATGCAATTTGTTGCTATCCATTGCCGCTGTTTTAGATCCAAGGTATAAGATGAGGTTGGTAGAGTATACGTTTCCGTTGATCTACAAGCAAGAAGACATTCAGTGGAATATCACTAAAGTTCGAGATGACTTGTATCAACTTTTTAATGAATATAAGGAAATGTATGGTGAGCAACAAATTGTTCCTTGCAGCACATCATCTTCTATTGGGTCTACCGATACAATGACAATTGATCTTGCAATTGATGAGGGGCCTCAACTACCTTCTTATGCCCCACTTGATTTTTACAATTATATGGATGTTGTTGAGAATGTTCAACCCTCAAAGTCAGAGTTGGACATATATTTTGAGGAAGGAGTCCTTAGAGGCGATAAAGAAAAGACTCTAGATTTTGATGCATTACAATGGTGGAAGAGCAATGAATTGAAATATAGAGTGTTATCAAGGATGGCATGCGATATACTTGCCATTCCTGTGACCACCGTGGCATTAGAGGCCACTTTTAGTGCTGGAAGTAGGGTCATTGATGCCCATAGAGCTTCTCTTACGCTGGAAATAGTGCAAGTATTATTGTGTGGAGAAGATTGGGTGCGTCGACGACATGGGGTGAAGAGGAAGCAGCGCAAGGTAAACTTGTAGCTATTATTTTATTAGTTGGCTTTGTATATATATACACACACACAGTTTTAGTCTAATACTGAGTTTGTGTGTTCTTAGGATGAAGAAAAAGAAAAGGAGGTCATTATTCCCGATGAACAGTAACGGTAAGCATTATATATACCTTTCTTTTTTTTTTTTTAATTTTTTTGTAGTTAAAGTAGAATGTTTTAGAAATTAATTCCAATGTTGACTTTCTTGAAATTACAGCATTTGAGAAGCTTGACAACACAAGTCAATGATAGGATGATCAAAGGAGGCTTAAATTTGTTGTATAGGATGGCTTGTGAAGTAATGATGGAATGACAAGATTTTTGAGTTTTTGTAGATACTTGTATGTGGTACGCTTGTGTGAATCTCTTGTATTATTTTCTTTTACAGTGGATGAGATGTGATATTATGGTACTCTTTTTATTCTTAAAGAAGATTTTGTCAGGTTTGATTCTATCATAGTTCTTGAACTCTTTCTCAAGATCAGCAGTAACATTTGAAGGCAGTTTCCTCACATAAATAGAAGAAGATTCGCCTATCCCAACACCAATTGTTTTGGGTACAAATGTGGATGCTGCTGGATTTAACTGTGGAGCAATTACTTGTACACCTTGCCACTATTCCAGAGATGACGGATGTTATGGTGGACTCAAGAATTTTTCTATTTAGTGTACTTGTATGAAGTAGTTCTTATTTATTTTATTTTTTTTGAAATGAAGGGCTTGTAATGCTAATGATAGAATAAAAGAAAGAAGCTTGATTTTTTTGTAAAGGACGGATTGTTAATGAAAAAACTAAGTTTCTTATAACTTGTTGTATTTGATTTACTTGTATTGTTTTAGACTTAGGTTTGGAGGCATATTTGGTATTTATACATTTTTAATTTATAGTAGTAACCAAATTGAGTATAATTAATGTTTGAGTGGGAAATAATATTGTAATGGAGCTAATTTTTGGACGTTTATATGCCTAATAAACGAGTATTCGAGTCGAGCCGAGTACTCGAGTAGTTAATCAAGTTCAAGTTCGAGCAAAATTTACTACTCGAATCGAGTTCGAGTTTGAGTTCGAGTAACAAAGCTGCTAATCGAGTTCGAGTCGAGTACTGAGTTACTCGGCTCGACTCGACTCGATTACACCCCTACTACGGCCTGTTGACTTTACTAAGCATGTAAAATATATGAGTCTGTTAGAATCTTTTAATGTACTCATTTAGTGGGAGCTAACACTCCATATATATTCTACATATGTTTCATTTTTATTTCAAGATTCAGTAAAGTGATAAAGTTTCATTCTCATTGTTATGTGTTCACGTATATTCGGTACAACAATGTGAATTATTATTAAGCTTATACATGTATGTTATTCAGGATCTTGAGACAAAAGGACTTATGCCTATGAGGTGGCTTCGATTTAGAAGCAATAAAGTGTAGCCTCATTTTGAGGTGGCCTTTATTTGAGATGGCTTCTGTTTAGAAGGGAAGTCATTTTTTTAGAGTATATATGGAAAGAGGAAAGGGGATTATTTCCCATAAAAGATCTCTCTTTGAGATTGAGGACCAAATGTGGTTTAGCATGTCTATTACATAATTAAAGTTGGATCACATGTGCTAAACCACACCACGCTTTACAACACTAGGGGATCCATGTCGGTGGGATGCTAGTGTTCCTGATCATGGAAAGTCTTGTGTCGTGAAATGACCACTATGACTGCCTGGTTCGACATTAGTATGCTAATTGGACCAGATTCTGTGCTGAGATGTTTATGTTTCATGCCCATTAAAGTTTTTTTCAACTTGAGAGTAACTAAAAGTTTTATGAAGTCATTGCCAATCAATGTTGCCCAAGTGGGAGAATGTTAGAATTATTCCATAAAATGGACTTCCATTAATTGGGTTATCTTCTTATTTAAAAAACTAGTTGGATGTGGAACTGGTGATGCCCAATTGATCAAGTGCTCTATAAAGTATGGGCCTATTTTCATCTTAGATTATTGTATAATTAATAGTGTAGTATGTAAGGTGTTGGGCCTAATTATAGATGTGCTTCGATAGGGAGCCCATATAGTTTACTAACCCTAGGCCTGATCCCATCTCTCCTCCTAAAACCCTAGCAATAAAGGTAGCTAAGGGAATGACTCGCCCCATTGGTAGTCATCATAAAGAATTAGAGAGTGAGAGGAAGACCAAATTCTAAGCATGATCGAGAGACACACTTTTACTTGTTTGTTATTGTCTTGCAGATCAAACCAGATTTTAGTTGACTACTTGAATGACTTCCGCTAATGGTATGTTCACAATCTCTAACCCTTATATATAGATCCTTAAAGAATTTCTACATGTGGTATCAGAGCACAAGGAAATGCTTGGGTTAAATAATTGTGAAAATTTCAAAATTAAAATTTTACGTACCATAATCTATGCTTTTAGATTTGGTCTTGAAACCTTGATCTCACTACTTTGATTGCGGAATTGCTCTCCAATTCATCAATAATGTAAGTATTTAGAATGAAACTCTATTGGTGAAATCCTAACAAACATGAATTAACCCCAAATTACTCATTTTGTTTTCGTTTATTTTTGGGACTTACAAAATTCAATGCGAAATATATTATTATAGGCTATTGACACCCTCAATCATGAAGTTCTTTTGGTACTACATTACATATACCTACGGCTTTGAATTTTTTGATTGTAAGCATAAATTTTTTGATTGTCGAGCCATGAAGTTCATCACTACCCTAATGTTGTTTATGCCCCCGACCAGTACAAATGGGACCAGCTGGCACATCAACTCCTAGGGTTAACATGACGCCCGGAAAACCCGTGTACTCGAGGGTTAGCAGATTAGGATACACCCCAATCATTGCTCAATTATATAGGAGAAAAAGAGGAAGAGAGATCATATTTTTTTGTGTATACATCAAACAAGAAAACCAGCTATTAGATAGATAGCTCAAAAAGGTCTAATGGTAGAGAATTTATGGTGGCCCATTCATTGACATAAGTCAATGCAACTGCAATTCAATAGGGCCTAATTCTTTATTTACAATGGCCATGAACAATAATGAATGGTCATAAAATAAAAACACCAAGCAAAGGAAAGGAAATTACACTTGATGATACCGATGTCTTTTGGACTTGAATCAATACCTAGTAAGTATACATGTCTTACAACCTTACAAGGTGAACTTAAGTCTTGAACTTGAAAGGTTATTGCGAAGAACACACACCCCCACTTCAAGCAACTTCAGTATTAAGCCTTATTCTACTAATAGGACTTGTAGAGCCCCTTATAACAACTAGAAACCTGGGTTCTCAGTAATGTTCCAAAGAGTCAGCTTATACTCTCGATGGAGGATGAGTAACATCACCACATTCCGGTAGGTGAATCGATTAGGTATGTTGCCCCACACCACCATCATAGGCTATGGACTTCATTAAGAGCAAACAGCTCATCCTCAACATCATGGCAGATCCATGAGTCCATCAAGTATGCTACCCCACACTACCATACTAGGCTATGGACAACACTAATAGCACTAAGCTCAACATTAACGTCATGACAACCTCGACATATCCTAAAGCCACAAAAACAGCAATATCTTGGAATGGACTCAAGTGGCTAAATTTCATTTTTTTTCTAACTTTGAATTTGTTTAACCCATTGAACTTGTGAATAATTCTCGAGGTGGGGACCCATCAAGATCAAGACGCATAATTAGGCTTAAGCCTCATTCTCTCTGCTATATCACATCTCACCTTCTTAAAAGGCCTTTAGATAGAGGATCTATCAAGAAGCCTCATTCTTAACTTGACTGAGATCTCTTGTATCTTCAAACACCACAACTAGGACAACATGTCCTTTACTTACCAAACCCATCAGGTGTATAGTGCCCACACCATCCTTCATAGACTATGGGTAGGTGAGCCTCAAGCTCAACTTATACAAGTGACATTTCATTACTATATTAAAATAAAGTGGCACATAAGAGTTGGCCACTGCCAACGTTAATCACGAATGGCTATTACCCCGCCATTGAGGTATCCATCATGATCTATTAAACAACAATCTCTATATCCTGCCAACTTCAACAATAGTGAGTATAGCACAATAGTGAAGTATTCAATATCTCTATAAAATTGTATTTCCACCTCAGATATGCACATCGCATGAATCGTTTATATGGTTAGAAAAATAGGTATATAACACACATTATTAATTTTTTTACACACTATCACAAAGTCTCACACCCCACTTGGCATATTTCGTAACTTAAAACCAAAGGTCATAACAGAGCTAACCCAACATTATTAAACTTGCCAATTCATTACACCATATAATCCACACTATGCCTTTCATAGAACAAAGAAAACTTTAAATTATAGGACAATTTAAGATGTTTAACACAGTTGCAGGACTTTAGGGCTCAACCCGCCAATGTCATAACACTACTCTTTTCTAGCATTGGATGGGCACCAAAAACGATATTCGCTGCTCTCTTCCGCCGCCTGCCCATCCATTGCACCGAAATACAAATTTAAATAGTATTATATGAAAGCCTTTCCAGCACAATTAATTCATGCACACTAGTAATCGGCTGATTTTGGTGGACTTACAAAAAACATAACGGAATATCTTAGTTGCATACCGCAAGCATTTGAAAATATCCATCATGCATGATAATAACAAAGCATATTTCATATATTTTTAAAAAATAGTTGTGACAACTTGCGCTCGGCATTGAACACGTTGCCGAAGCATTCCGTCGCCGGCGATTTAGCAAAACCACTGAGACTGCTATTGTAACGGCCCTAACTTTAAGGCTCATCAATAATAAAACAAGGCCCACTTTGTAAATTTCAAAGCTGTCAATGAAGGCATTTTTTTGTTTTAAATTCTCGTCAAATGTGGGTTTAAACCTCTTATTCCATCAACAGGCTTTACTAATTTTATGTTTCTTTCCTTGAGTTCTTCTTTCATTTATAATTTTTGAGGCTTCGTGTATAATATGTTCACTAGTTACATCAAGTCCTACCCGATTTTCTGACTAATCCATGTTCGATTTCATCGATGCATCTACAAATCCAGCTTTAAAATTTAATGAAAGTCTCATGAAAAAATAACAATACTACAACGCTTTTTTCCCTAAAGATTTCAGATCTATTAAACACTTTTCAAGATGTATCCACCCAAAAATGATCTAATTACTCACATAAATGACTTTAGACTGCTTGAAAAATAAAGGGAAAAGTAACTAAAACATATCTGAAAAGACAAAGATTGTTGTTGTTTCGTGGAGTTCACCACTACCCTAATGTTGCTTATATCCCCACATTGGTACAAACAGGACTAATTGGCACTCTGACCCCTAGGGTAATACGACACCTAGAACACCCCTGTACTTGAGGGTTCCCTAACTATAATACGCCCCAATCATTGCTTAGTTATACATGAGAAAAGGAGGAAGAGAGAGCATTTTTTTGTGTATACATCAAACAAGAAGACCAACCATTATATGGATGGCACAAAAGGTATAATAGGCTATTCAATGACACAAGTCAGTGGGGCCTCAAATCTTTAGTGCCTAATTCATTTTACAACTACCATAAACGGTAACGAACAATCATAAATAAAAAACACCGGGTTACCAATGCGTATGTGGAATAAATTTCTCGCACTAAAATTTAAGCATGTCCAACAAAAATATTATCGTAGTGATAGTTCGAAGCAAATGTGGATAGCTTGATTGCCTTGCGACTATGTAGACTGCCTTAGTTTTAGTTGTAAAGGACATTTTATTGCTAGGAAAATTCAAAAATCGAACACAAACGAAAGCTAAAAGTAAACAAAATCCACGAAAAATCAGCACACCAAATTTACATGGACAACCTTGTCTTAACTAGAGGAAAAAAAAAACCATGGGACATAAACAAGCCCCTCGTCCTATATGAAATTTAAGATTATAATCTTTAACTAAAACCATAAACCCATCTCATAGCTCTCTTCCCGAACGTTACTATTTGCACGGTAACTCACGAACCCTCTTCAACATAGCTTTGGACAAACAAAGCTACAAAAGTTCTTAACTCTCAATCAAGTCACCCGAGTGCGATTCCCTTCATAATCGAGTAAACCTAACTCAACATCTCACAAGAACTCAAAAAAAAAAAAAAAAAAAAAAAAAAAAAAACAATACAAAACACATCCACACATACACTACCCTTACCATCGTTTTCTCATTTTCTCCCCTTCCTGGTGGCTCCGTGGTACCCCATTAGAAAACCTAATTCCTCTTTTTATTTTCACCCTTTTCACTCTGCTAACTTAACTATGCAACTCAATTTATAACCCAAACATTGTAAACCGTTCCACTCTCCCACTATAATAAGTGGGAGGTTTCAAAATTTAAAAAAAAAAAAAAAACTATTTTTTTCAATTTTTTTTTTTTGTTGTTTCATTTTCTTTTTCTTTCTTATTTTTTATTTTCAAAGAATTCGTTTTGAGGTAAAACTATAAAAAGAAATCTCCTCCATACCTCAAAATTAATGTTCTACCTTTTATTTATTCTTCTCTCTCTAGCCAACAGTAAAACAAAACTTAAAAAGAATAAACCAGCTTGCTGCTTCACCCTCCTTCTTCATTCCGACATTGAAATCCTAGCCGCTCCGTTCGCCGTTGTGGCTTTGGGGCCCACAATCGTGGATGGTGCATGACCACCATAGGCTGCATTTATGACCTTTTAGCATCCTCCATTACGCCACTACCGTTACGCATCACCGAGACCTAATCTCTCACTAGCGCTAGCATCGATCACCTCTGTCACCGACAAGTGAGCCACCTCAAAATCCCATGACTGCCGCTTCGAGCATCCTCCATAGCCGAACACTGTCGCCAGTCACTACCGGCATCGAACATCCTCACCCATCTCCTGGTCGCAACTTGTCACGAGCCTAAGATTCGTGACCTCGAGTTAGTGGCTCGAGATTTGATTGATATTGAGAATTGATAGGATTTTAGAGAATTTGGGTTGAGGAAGAAGGTGAATTAGACTTAGATGAGAAAGAATTGAGATAGATTTTAGATGAGAAGAGAAATAGAGTTTAGATGAGAGAGAGAATAAAGAAAGTATTAGATGGGAGAGAGTTACGAGTTGAACTCTTAATTTCATTCATTTTTAATTGGATGATTATTACATTGCTATTGCTCTTGTATTTATAGGAAATGCTAAGTGTGATCTAGATCTTTCTAGAATAATCCTAAATCTGAAAATACCATAAAATGGCGGGAACATAAAAGGCAGGAAAGTATTTGAATTCAAAAAAGAGCGGGAAAGGTGGTTGGGAAGCTTCTAGAGCCGGGCCCCACCTTTGGGGTGTATAGGAGCTGTGCTACCGGTTACCGGCACCACCGGCTAGGAAGCACGGCCTTTGGTCTTGCTGGCTATGTCGCTGGCTCGGTCTGGGTACGGGCTGCCCATGTCATGACATGCTTTGGCACGGGCCTGACCTTGTCATGACATGCGTTGGCACGGTCCTGGACTAGGCGAGCATGGATCTGGCTGGGCCCTGACATGGCCCTAGCTGTGATCTAGGACAGGGTCTTGCTGAGCCTCCCGGTCCTTGACATCCCTTCTGCCCGTGGCATGTAACCCACAACACGGACCCGGCATTGAACCCTGGTACTGTCTTGGCTTGGCTGCTAGCCTCTCTTGACCTCGTCATGGCTAGGGTCGAGACGCGAACTGGACGTGAATCCGGCTGTGAGCCTTAGACCTCCAACCCTGACACTCGAACCCCTGTTCTTGGTGCTCTTGGTTGCTGCGTAGGATCTTGTCACTGCTAGGGTCGTGACAATCCCTTCCCCTTCAGTTTGTCCTTGTCCTCAAGGACGTTATTATCTTCTAGCTAGTACAATATATATTTTTCCTATTACATATACTACTAGTATCATATGCTAAGTACTTAGTTCTATTACATTATTTCTACTACTACTAAGTACTTTTCTAGACAATGCATTTCGTTTCCTACCCGATCCCTTCCCTTACAAACAAGTGGCGACAAGGTAGGTTGATGCGAGTGGCACTTCTTGTACCAAACCCGGTCCAAGCGAAGTGTTCCCTTGCTTGTGTCTTCTTCTTGAGTGTGCCAATGCCCGTACACGGGAAGTGCACCCATGCTTGCGCTTCCTCTTTGAAGACTCTTCGTGCACCTCTAGTCCAAGTGCGATGGTCTTGACATGATGTTCTTTTTCATTTGTTGCGGACCTGGATGCTGGGCTGTTATCTTGACAGTGCTACCCAGCTGCGGTAGTGGCCGCTTCCACTTAACACCCGTCTTTTGTACATAGCCAACACCACGCTTATGCTGTGTTGCTGACTGTTTCTTCATAGCTAGAGCAGACAGCTCTTGACAATGGCCAAGTGTACTGTCCTGAGCACTCTCTTTACTACGTGAGTTGTCCACTAGCTGCTGTGGCTCTCTTGATACGGTAGTGCTTAGGCCTGGTTGAGGAACCTCCCGTGACACGTTCGCTGTAGCTGGAATTGGTTCAGTTATGCTTACGGATTTTTCTCCTGATTTATCCTCAGCAACATAACCCCATTTTTGAGCCGTCGTGGCAACCTTCTTCTCAATCTTTGAACTCATTGTTCTAGCCTCGTCATTAAACTCTTGAGCGGTTGCTGTTAAGGCATCCACAGAGGACTTCATTTTTTTGTTGACCTTGATCTGCTTTTGAACAAAAATCGCGATGTTGTCTAGCTCTGTCTTGACTTGCTGCCAAGCTTCTTGGTTTGGTCTAATTGCTTCCGTAACATAAGCTACTTCTAGGCCACGGTATTCTTCAAGTGGAACTTGGACTTGCATGTTCATCACATTACAATTGTTGTATATGTTTCTCCCGTGTAACCACTTCTGTGCATTTTCAGCATCCCTCCTTGAAGTGAAGGTCACTTCAGCTTCAACTTCTAAGGAAGTTGTTGAGTGGATTTGGATTTCTTCAAGACAACCGTAAGGTGAGAAGACCTTGTGGAGAATGACTTCGGTGATGGGATAGAGAACCTCCCACACTTTAACAAGTAGTGTCGACCCTTGAGCCATTCTTGCTGCCATCGTCCCATCGGTTCTACCATGTTTGTCTCAAGCAATCTTTAAGTCCAATCACACCGGTGGAAGGAACTAAGCACTAAGGACACTCAAGTTCAGCTTTAGATTGCACTATAGCAATCTTTGAGCTGCTCTTGCAAGGTGATTCTGCTGCTAGACCTCCACGTACTGTTGTACTAACTTCCCCTTGCGGCTGCGTTGTGCAGATCCACGGCAAGGCTAACACAACAGAATCGGACCAACCTCCAATTGTCGAGACTAAGTCCAACGCTTGTGCGCTGTGTAGGACTTCAAGAATGCGGCACCACTGTCTTGATGCATCACAATCAGGTCAAGTTTAGTGACAACAGCTCCCTACGTCACACGGTCAAGCTCACAGCCTTGATGTGCTGTTACTACTAATCTTCTTCTTCAACTTCAACTCTACTTCTTAAGCACTTTTGATCCCTAATCAATCGGTAAATTCCACCTGATCAAAGTGTGAAGCATTTGACAATGAAGTACTCACAAGTATTGTTTCTCACACATAATTTTTTTTTTTTTTAAATATCGGATAGATTTCACAGATCCGAATCTGCGCTGCTGCGTGACAGCCTCAGGCACCCGGCTTGCAGCAGCTCGCTGCTTGACAGCTCCCGGTTCCCAGTGCAGGTGCTGACCCTAGCTCGAACTAATGTTCTCCTCGGCTGACCGTTTCTGGAACCGAACAGAACCAGATCAGACTTGATATGTTCTGCAGTGCCAATACTTCAGATCACAGAATTTCAGCTCCAGATCTGAGTTGCATTCTACTGGCCTCAATTCGAACAGGTTGCGTATGATCTTTCAGCAGTGGTGTCAGGTCTTGATTTGTTCAGCAGTGCACCGCAGCTTCTGATCTTTCAGATCCCCGAAATTAGCTCCAGATTTGAGCTGGCTTAGCTAATTCTGAATTTTAACAAGATAAACACGATACTTCAACAACATAGTTAGATTTGTTCTGTTCTGTACTGCAGCACCACATAATTTCCAGATTGATACAAGTAGCTGCAACACTGTCGTTGCTTTCTTGATCGTTGCTCTCCTTCAAGCTCCAAATAGAACCGGATGAAGATTGTCAAGTCAGGATCCTCTCCACACTTTGCTTAATCTCAAAATCCAACTCCCGATCTGATGTATCTCAATCGAATACTGGTTTACTCCGGTCAGTGCTCAATTTTACACAATCGCTAGGTCCTTAGCAACTATTTGATCAATCAAGCCTTAGATCAATGATCAACTCCCACAATTGCCATAGACTCGGTAACTCTCTTGATCGGATCAATTAATACAGTTAATTTAGATCCTCATTGTCTCGATTAACCTCTGGATCACACCGACCAGAGATCGATGACACAAGATCTCCAAAACACCAAGCAATACCTGACCGGATCGATAAGATCCAAGTAGAGCCGGGTTCGGACCTTGCTCAGTCTCAGTTGGCTCACTCACTGCAGTCCTTGGGCTGGAACCTAAGGCCTTGACACTGTCAGCTTGCTGGTGTCGTCTGCGCAGCTCCTCAGCAGTGCCGGTTCTGTTCGGTTCGAACCTGATCGGTTCTGACTTTTGTTGCAGCGAATATTTTTTTTTTTTTTTTTTTTTTTTGATGATGAGATCTTGATCTCAGGGTGAATGAATAAGTTCCAGCGGAAATTTATTTATTTATTTTTTTTTTTATAACGAGCCTCCGATCGAAGATGGCTCTGATACCACCTTGTCACGAGCCTAAGATTCCTGACCTCGAGTTGGTGGCTCGAGATTTGATTGATATTGAGAATTGATAGGATTTTAGAGAATTTGGGATGAGGAAGAAGGTGAATTAGACTTAGATGAGAAAGAATTGAGATAGATTTTAGATGAGAAGAGAAATAGAGCTTAGATGAGAGAGAGAATAAAGAAAGTATTAGATGGGAGGGAGTTAAGAGTTGAACTCTTAATTTCATTCATGTTTAATTGGATGATTATTACATTGCTATTGCTCTTGTATTTATAGGAAATGCTAAGTATGATCTAGATATTTCTAGAATAAGTATGATCTAGATATTTCTAGAATAATCCTAAATCTGAAAATGCAATAAAATGGCGGGAACATAAAAGGCGGGAAAAGTATTTGAATTCAAAAAAGAGCAGGAAAGGTGGTTGGGAAGCTTCTAGAGCCGGGCCCCACCTTTGGGCGTGTATAGGAGCTGTGCTACCGGTTACCGGCACCACCGGCTAGGAAGCACGGCCTTTGGTCTTGCTGGCCATGTCGCTGGCTCGGTCTGGGTACGGGTTGCCCCTGTCATGACATGCGTTGGCACGGGCCTGACCTTGTCATGACATGCGTTGGCACGGTCCTGGACTAGGCGGGCACGGATCTGGCTAGGCCCTGACTGTGATCTAGGACAGGGTCTTGCTGAGCCTCCCGATCCTCGACATCCCTTCTGCCCGTGACATGTAACCCACAACACGGACCCGGCATTGAACCCTGGTACTGTCTTGGCTCGGCTGCTAGCCTCTCTTGACCTCGTCACGGCTAGGGTCGAGACCCGAACTGGACATGAATCCGGCTGTGAGCCTTGGACCTCTAACCCTAACACTCGAACCCCTGTTCTTGGTGCTCTTGGTTGCTGCGTAGGATCTTGTCACGGCTAGGGTCATGACACAACTCAGCGTCAAACATCGCACTAGTTCATTGGTTTGCTCATGAACCACTACCGATGACGATCCTCCTCCATCAACCTCATTTTCTCTGCCGCTCACTACCTCAGACTTCTCCTCTGTTGACCTCTGCCGAACAAACCCCTAATAGGTAAACCATCGGCGTACTATTCTCTATCATTTGATTTTCGTTTCTAGCCAATCCACCACTTTTTTTTCTAGCGACATCAGTCCAGAACGTCTGATTTTGGGTTACCATCGACCGTTCTCTTCTAATTTGTCCATCGGTTCTCCAGGACTGTTCTCTTCTAATTGTCCATCGGTTCTCCAGTTATGCTTTCCATTCTAAAATCCCCCACAACAAGTAGTCCCAACATGCTCTGATACCATTTATTTGGAAAATTCACATATCAAAAACAAATGGAAGCAAAAAGCAAAGAAAATCAACACAAAATATTTACATGAAAGATTCTCTCTTAAACAGTGGAAAAAACCACAAGACCCAAACGGGCTCCTTGTCCACTATGAAATTTAGGAATACAATCTATAATTAAAACCCTAAACCCATCTCACAACTCTCCTCTTGAACATGACTATTTCACGGTAAGTTACCAACCCTCCTTAACATAACTTTAGATAGAGAAAGTTACAAAATACAAGGCACTTGAGTACGACTCCCTTTATACCAGGGTAAATCCCACTCAACATCTCACTAAAACTGGAAAAAAAAAAAAAAAAAAAAGCACAACTCTTACAATCATTTTCTCCTTTTTTATCCCTACCCGGGTGACTCACCGGGTACTCCTGTACAAAACTTGATTCCTCTCTATATTTTCTCTTCTTTCAATCTATAACCCAACTTATAGCTATAACATTGAAATCTTTTCACTTTCCCACTATAATA
Source organism: Simmondsia chinensis (assembly GCA_018398585.1). NCBI lineage: Eukaryota > Viridiplantae > Streptophyta > Magnoliopsida > Caryophyllales > Simmondsiaceae > Simmondsia > Simmondsia chinensis. The sequence goes on from JAGTTD010000016.1 coordinate 22,225,814, forward strand.
AGTGGGAGGTTACAAAAATAAAAGCTATATTATTTTTGTGTCTTTTCCTTTCCTATTTTCATCTTCATACAATTAATTTTTAGGTAACAAGATCGTAACAAATCTCCCTATACCTCAAAATGAATGTTGACCTCAATCATTTTTTTCATTTTTTAATTTTTTTTTATTTTTTTCTATCTAACCAATAGTAAAAAAATCTCAAAAGAATAACCCAGCTTGCCTCTCCACTCTCCTTCTTCTTCATCTCAACACTGAAACCCTAGCCGCTACGATCCCCACTGTGGTTTCGAGGCTCACCATCGTGGATGGTGCACCACTACCACAAGTAGCACTCATGACCTTTTCAGCTTCCATCATCATGCCACTGCCATGAAGCATCACTGAGATATGATCTCCAACTGCGTTGGCATTGATCTCCTCAGCCACATACAAGCGAGCCACCTCGGAATCCCGCGACCACTGCTTCAACCATCCTCCGCAGCCGAACACCATCACCAGTCACCGCTAATGTTGAATGTCCTCATTGGTCACTAGTCGCAACTCACCATTAAAAACCGAATTGCTGCACTGTTTGCTCTTGTGAACCACCGTCGAGACGCTCCTCTGCCATCAACCTCATCTGCGCTGTTGCTCGCCACACCGGACTTCTCCTCAAATAGCCCCCACTTGTCAAATCTCTAGCAGGCACACCATCACTACTGTGTTTTCCACCGATTGATTTTCTTCTCTAGCCAACCCACTAATCTTCTTCTCCAGTGACATTAGTCCATAACCTCCAATTTCAAGACATCATCAACCCTTCTCTGCTAATTTTTCCATGGGCTCTCCAGCCCTTTCTCTCGTTCTAAAATCTCTCACAACAAGGAGTCCTAAGATGCATTAATACAACTTGTTGAGAAAATTCACAAATTGAACACAAGCGAAGCGAAAAACAAACAAAGTCAACGAAAAATCAACATATCAAGTTTACGTGGGAAGCCCTCCTTTGAGTAGAGGGAAAACCACGAGACCCAAATGGGCTCCTCCTCCACTATGAAATTTTGGATTACAATCTCTAGTTTAAACCCGAAGCCCATCTCACAAGTCTTTTCTCGAACGTGACTATTGCACAGTAAGTCACCAATCCTCCACAACATACCATGGGATAAAGAAAGCTACAAAAATTCTCAACTCTAAATCAAGGTACCGAGTGACTCCCTTCACACTTAGGTAAATCCCAAACAACATCACACAAAAACTCTCAAAAAATAATAAATAAATACAACTCTTATAATTATTTTCTTATTCTCTCTCCCCACTTGGGCGACTTCTCAGGTGCCCCTTTACAAAACTTGATTCCTCTCTACATTTTCTTGTTTTTCATTCTACTAATTTAACCATGCAACTAGATTTATAACCCAAACATTGTGACCATTTTCTCTCTCTAGCCATAATAAGTGGGAGGTTACAATATTAAAAACTATTTTTTTTAATTTCTTTGTCTTTCCATTTTCTTTTCCTTTTCTATTTGTCATTTCATATAAATCTCTCTCATACCTCAAAATTAATGTTCTATCTCAATCTCCATTTATTATTTTTCAATAAAATAACCCAGCTTGCCACTCCGCTCTTCTTCTTCTTTATCCCAACATTGAAACCTGAGCTGCTCCTGTCACCGTTGTGGCTTCGAGGCCCACCAATGCGGATGATGCACTACCACCACAGGCGCACTCATTACATTTCACCATCCACCGTCGCGCCACCACCGTGAAGCATCACCGAGATCCGATCCCAAAGTGCGCAGGCATTCACCTCCTCTACGACCGACATTCGATCCACCACGGAATCCTACGACCGCCGCTTCAATCATCCTTCGTAAAAGAATACTATCGCCAGTCACCGCCCATATCAAACATCCTCACCGTTCACTGGTCGCAGCTCACCGCCAAACATCGGACCACTGTACTAGTTTGCTTGTGAGCCAATACCGACATCACTCCTTTGCTGTGAACCTCATATGCACTACCATTCACCACCCCAGATTTCTCCTCTATTGATGGCCGCTTGAAAACCCCTAGCCTGCGCACCACCATTGCTTTCTTCTCTTTTTTTATTTTCTTCTCCGACCAACCCACTAGTCTTCTTCTCCAGCCAATATCAGTCCACGACCTCCGATTTTGGTCATCATCTATTCTTCTCCCGCCAGCATCAGTCTCAACATGCTCTAATACCACTTGTTGGAAATATTGACAAATAGAACACCAAGAAGCAAAAAAAAAAATCAACGAAATGAACACACCAAATTTACCTGGAAAACCCTCTCTTAACTAGAGGAAAAAACTATGAGACCCAAATAGGCTCCTCGTCTACTATGAAATTTAGAATTACAATCTCTAAATTAAACCCAAATGCATCTCAAACCCCTTCTCCGAAACGTGACTATTGCACGATAAGTTACCAACCTTACTCAACGTAGCTTTAGATAAAGTTATAAAATCTCTCAACTCTCAATCAAGGTACCCGAGTATGATTCCCTTTATACTCAGATAAACCCCACTCAACATTTCTTAAAAACTAAAAAAAAAAAAAAAAAAAACACAATTCCTACAATTATTTTCTGATTCTCTCCCCCCTACTGAGTGGCTCCCCAACCACCCCTTTAACAAACTCGATTCCTCTCTACATTTTTTCCTTTTTCACTCTAGTAACTAAACCATGCAACCCAATTTATAACCAAAACATTATAAATATTTCCACTCTCCTGCTAAAATAAGTGGGAGTTTACAAAATTAAAAACTATTTTTTTCTTTTTCTTTGCCTTTCCAATTTCTTGTCCTTTTCTATTTTTCATTTTCATACAATTGATGTTTATGTAAAATATCCCAACGAATCTCACCCATATCTCATAATTAATATTCTACCTCAATCATTTTTTTTTTATTTTTCAATTTTTTATTTTTGACTTTTCCCTCTCTAACCTACAATAAAAAAACCTAAAACGAATAACCCAGCTTGTCGCTCCATTGTCCTTCTTCTTCCTCCAAACACTGAAATCCTAGCTCCTCCGGTCACCACTGTCATTTCGAGGCCCACCAACGTGAATGGCGTACAACCAACATAGGCTGTAATCGTGATATTTCAGGTTCCACCGTCTTGCCACCACCATGAAGCATCACCGAGATCGGATGTTAACCTAGAAAATCTAGGTTAACTAATTCACAATCAATTGGAACAAGAGGTTAAAGGGAGAGAAAGAATGAGAGTTTTAAGGGAGAAAAAGAAAGTTTGTAGTCATTGATTCCCGATAAACCCTAAATGACAATCATAATCTATTTAAATAGAACATGACATGGAAATTGCAAGTAATTAAAGAAAGAAAAATTAATAGATAATATCTACAAATATCTTTAACTAACTCTGCAAATATCAATAACAAACTCTGCTATGCTGGATATCACGTGCCCAGCAAATGTCCCGTGAAAAATTAAACCCAAGGGATAACCGCCCTTCCTGCCAAAACCAGAACAAAACCCCTGCATTTTTGAACTCGATTTTCTTCTTCTGCTTGTGACTTCTTTGCTGAAGCTACTGTAACAGTACTCCCCCCTTGAATTTACCCATGTCCTCAAGGGTGAAATTTAGGATATTTGAGTCGTAAATTGTAAAGGAACTCCCATGAGGCTTCTTCCCTTGGTAAGTGCTTTCATTTAACAAGAACCTTCGTAGCAGCTCGATTGTTGCGGTTTACCATCTTCCTGTCTAGGATCAGCTCTAGTACTCTCTGTGGAGGAGCTTCAATATCACCCGGAATGTGAACAGTGTTAGGAGACAACGGCCCATGATGAGCCTTGAGCTGTGAGATGTGAAAGACATCGTGGATTTGGGAGAATGGTGGGAGTTCTAGCCTGTAGGCAACCTTGCCTATGGCTGCAAGGACCATGGAGGGACCAAAGTACTTCGGGGAGAGTTTGTGAGAGCTCCTATGGGCTACTGAAATTTTCCTGTATGGATGTAATTTCAGATATACCCAATCCCCTGGCTGGAAAGATCTATCAGATCTATGTTTATCAGCTTGCTGCTTCATATGGTTTTGAGCTCGAGCTAAGTGATATTTGATGGCCTTCAAAGCTTCCTCCCTTTGCTGCAAGTTTCTGTCCACAGCATCTATGTTGGTTTCACCCGGTATGTAAGGGATGTGTAGTGGCGGAGATTGGCCATACACCACTTCATAAGGTGTTTTTTAATGTTAGGAGTGCCATGTGGTGTTGTACCACCACTCAGCGAGAGGCAACCATTTGGACCAGTGATGTGATTGAGAGCTACACATATAGCGGAGGTAGGTTTCCAATCCCTTGTTTACTACTTCTGTCTGACCATCTAACTGGGGATGGTAGGCCATGGAGAGGTGAAGTTCGACCCCTTGGATGGAAAAAAGAGCTTGCCAAAAATCACTTTGAAATACTGTATCTCTATCACTGACGATGGACTGAGGCAGGCCATGGAGCTTGTATACTTGATCCATGAAGATCTGAGCAACAGAGAGAGCGGTGTAAGGGTGAGTGAGAGCTAAAAAATGAGCTGCTTTACTGAGACGATCCACAACCACGAAGATTACATCTTTGCCATGAGACTTAGGTAGTCCCTCTATGAAATCCATAGAGATATTAGTCCAAACTGTTTGAGGAATGGGCAAGGGCTGTAATAGACCTGGAGCAGCTACTGTTTCTGACTTACAGGCCTGACATACTTGACATTTTCACACAAATTCAGCTATGTCTCTGGACATTCCCTTCCAAAAGAAAAGGGATTTCACCCTTTGGAGTGTAGCGTCACTTCCCAAGTGACCTCCACTAGGAGAGGAATGAAGCCATTGCATTATTTTGTGTCTCAGATCTGCATCATTGCTGATAACCAGTTTTCCCTTCCTCTTGAGCTGCTTTAACTGCCAACTGTATTTTGGGTATTGCTGTGAACCATTGGAAAGCGATGTGATGAGGTGTTGCAGGGCTGGATCAGTCTGCCACCCAAATTGTATCATAGCATACAGGTTGCTAACCACAGTAGATAGGAGCTGGCATGTGATTTGTTGGCTAGTTATCCTTGAAAGAGCATCAGCCACGACATTATCCTTGCCCTTCTTATACTCGACCACATAGCTAAACCCCATCAATTTTGCCAACCAAAGCCGCTGGAAGTGAGTGCTAACCTTTTGTTCCGAAAGGAACTTAAGGTTTTTCTGGACTGTCTTTATTATGAAGGTGTTATTCATGAGGTATTGATGCCATTTCTGCACAGCTGCCACTAAAGCAATAAGTTCTCTTTCATATACTGACAGTGTTTGCTGTCGTGGACTCAAACTTTTTCTGAAGTAGGCTATAGGATGACCTCTTTGGGCCAAAATAGCCCCTATGCCTCGACTACTTGCATCTGACTCAACCTCAAAGGGTAACGAGAAGTTGGGCAGAGCTAAAATAGAAGCTGAAGTTACTAATTTTTTTAACAGAGTGAAAGCTTGCTAAGCAGCCGTGGTCCATTCCAACTTATCCTTCCTAGTGATTGTAGTTAAGGGCTTAGCTATTGCACCATAACCTTGAATGAACCTCCTGTAATAGCCAGCAAGTCCCAAAAATCCCCTTAATTGCTTCATGGTTTTGGGCTCTGGCCAATCACACACAACAGCTACTTTGTGAGGATCTCTGGCTACTTTGCCCTCAAAGATGATATGGCCTAAATATTCTATCTTGGATGATGCAAATGAGCACTTGCTCATCTTGACAAATAGCTGGTGTGGTTTCAGGAATTCAAAGACGATCTGCAGATGCTGTAAATGGTCACTTAGCTGACCACTATACACCAAAATGTCATCGAAAAAAACCAGGACAAATTTTCTGAGATAGGGGCCAAAGATTGAGTTCATAAGGGCTTGGAATGTAGAAGGGGCATTGGTGAGCCCAAAGGGCACCACTAAGAATTCGAAATGCCCAAAATGAGTTCTGAATGCAGTTTTTTGAACATCCTCTTCTTGCATACGAATCTGACAATACCCAGATCGCAAATCAAGCTTAGTGAATAGCCTTGCACTCCCTAGCTCATCAAACAGTTCCTCTACTAGAGGTATAGGGAATTTATCTTTAACAGTAGCACTGTTTAAGTCTCTGTAGTCCACGCACATCCTCCATCCCCCATCCTTCTTGCGCACCATGACAACAGCTGAAGCAAAAGGACTGAAGCTGTGCTGGATATACCCTTTCTGCAGCAGTTCTTAGACCATTCCTTCCATAACATCTTTCTGTAAGGATGGATAGCGACATGGTCTTTTATTAATAGGTTGCGTGCCCTCCTTTAGATTGATCATGTCATCAAAGGGGCCTCTTCGGGGAGGTAACTGCTGTGGTTCTTCAAAAAGGGTTACATACTGATTTAGGAGGGTAGAAATCTCTCGAGGTAGAGTTTGGTGCTGGGGATGTTCCAAGCTTAGGCTCATTACTAGTAAGTTTTCCCTCTGCTCCCTGGACTCCTCAGGTATCACTTGTAATAAGGCTATAATAGAAGAGGCTGTGAGAGCCTTGGAGAGAGCTTTGGCACCCACTGTCTTGCAGAACACAGAAGTCTCACCCTCTAATTGTTTTGTTGTCCCTTCAAAGGTGTAAGACATGGTGAGGTTTTTGAAATCACACTTGATCTCTCCTAGGGTGGAGAGCCATTCAATGCCTAACACCATGTCGCAGCCACCCAAAGGAATGAATAAAACGTTGGAGGTGTATGATGCCCCTTGCATTTTCCAAGTGAGAGCAGGGCACTGATGTTTGCAGTTCAGGTTACTGCCATCTGCTACTGCCACAGCTACTGGAGGGGCCAATTTCATGGAGCATTGCAGCTTGTGAGCCAAAGACACGTCTATAAAATTGTTGGTGGATCCTGAATCTACCAGAATATGGATGGGTTTACTCTTAATTGCCCCAATTACTCTCAATGTTTGGAAGGTAGGTGCTCCTGACAAGGCATGTAACGAAATTTGGGCTGTTTGCTCTTCACCTTCATCAGTTACCCCCTCAATCTCAGCATCCGAGGGTTCTTCTTCATCTAAACCATCTTCAGCTGCAATCACAAAGAGCTGAGGACTCCTATTTTTACACCTATGACCTACCTCAAATTTTTCATCACAAAAATAACATATCCCCTTTGCTCTCCTATCTTGCATCTCAGCTCTAGTCATGGTCTTCTTAGATCCGAAGGGATTGGAGCTATTCTGAGCTGGATAATTTGGTCGGTTAGTGTTGGATCTATAGGGGTTAACAGTGGACTTTTGTGTATTTTGCATGGGTAGTAGGGGCACCTTGGAGTACTTCAATTGCTTGGACAGTGCTTCAAACTTTGCTTCAGCCAGCTTGGCCAAGCATACTACGTGGAAAAAGATGGCTAGTTGGGAAGACCTTACCTCAAGTGCAATGTCCTCTCTCAAACTAGTGAGGAAACAACTCCTGAGTTGGGTCTCACTAAGGTCTGCCCGAACAGCAGCAGCATCAAATTTGGCAGCATAATCCGCTATTGACCCATGTTGTTTGAGGCTCACTACTTCAGACACAGGGTCTTCAAACACATTGCCAAACCTCATTCTCAAAGCACTACAGTATTCATTCCAGCTGGGTAAGGGTAGGTTACTCCTTGTGAGCAGATACTTCCTATGCCATTGGAGAGCTAGGCCTCTCATATGCACTGAGGCTAACCTAACTTTGTCTTGCTCAGCAGTTTGATCAATGGTGAAGAATTGCTCACATGTGAACATCTAACCATTTACATCTTGGAAAATAGGGAACTCTACCTTAGTCAAATGAGTAGAGTAAGAATAGTCACCCATAGGAGCTACATGCGCTGATTCTCTTGAAATCACAAGGTTGTGGTCTCCTCCCGGAGCAGCCGGGGCAGCGGATGAAGATCCTCCAGTGACCACTCCTGCTCTGCCTCTAGAATGGTCAGGCCGCATCGACATTCCGTTTAAGGCATCTCTAATGCTAAGCAAACTGCTCACATTTCCTCTTGAGCCTTGTCCTGCTTCTTTGAGCTCAAACTGAGTTGTTCGGCTATAGCAACTTGCTTCTCTGCATTGGTCCTAAAATGATTCATCATAGACTCTTCAAATCTTTTCATTTTAGCCATGGATCACGTGTTATCAGCCATAGCAAGCTGAAACACTTCCCACAATCAAGGCTCGTTGCTCTAATACCAATGTTAACCTAGAAAATCTAGGTTAACTAATTCACAATCAATTGGAACAAGAGGTTAAAGGGAGAGAAAGAATGAGAGTTTTAAGGGAGAAAAAGAAAGTTTGTATTCATTGATTCTTGATAAACTCTAAATGACAATCATAATCTATTTAAATAGAACCCTTAACATGACATGGAAATTGCAAGTAATTAAAGAAAGAAAAATTAATAGATAATATCTACAAATATCAATAACAAACTCTGCTTAGTTGGATATCACGTGCCCAGCACGTGTCCCGCCAAAAATCAAACCCAATGGCTAACCGCCCTTCCCGCCAAAACCAGAACGAAACCCCTGCAATTTTGAACTCGATTTTATTCTTCTGCCTGCGACTCCTTTGCTAAAGCTACTGTAACATCGGATCTCTCACCAGCGCCGGCATGGATCTCCTTTGCCATCGACATGCGAGCCACCACGAAATCCCGTGGCTGCCTCTTCGTCCATCCTCTGCAGCCGTACACTATCGCCGGTCACCACAGACATTAAACGTCCTTACCGGTCCCAACTCACCATCAAACGTTGGACCTTGCTCATGAACCACCACCAATGACGGTCCTCTGTTGTCAACCGCATCTTCTTTGCTACTCACCACCCCAGACTTCTCCTTTTTAGACCTCCACTTGTCAAACCCCTAGCTGGCACACCACCGGCACTCTGTTCCCTAGAGGTTCATTTTCTTGTCCAACCAACCCACCAGTCTCCTTCTCTAGCCGACCTCCATCCACAACCTCCAATTTCAGGTCATCACCGACCCTTTTCCGCTGACTTGTCCATAGGTTTTCCAACTCTTCCTCTTGTTCTACAATCTCCACAACAAGCAATCGCAACATGCTCTGACACCATTTGTTGGGAAAATTTACAAATCAAAGACAAACGGAAGCAAAAAGCAAACAAAATCAATGAAAAATGAACACTCCAAATTTATGCACAAAACTCTCTCTTAACTAGAGGGAAAACCATGAGATCCAAACGGGCTCCTATTCACTATGACATTTTGGACCATAATCTCTAATTGAAACCCCAAACCCATCTCGCAACTCTCCTCTCGAAAGTGACTATTACACGGTAAGTTGCAAAGCCTCCTCAACATAACTTGGGACAAAGAAAGCTACAAAACTCTCAAATCTCAATCATAGCACCTGAGTATGACTCTCTTCATACTCAGGTAGACCCTTCTTAACATCTCACAAAAACTTTAAAAAAACAAAAATGAAAAGCAACTCTTACAATTGCTTTCTCATTTTCTCCCCTACCTAGGTGGCTCCCCCATTTACCAAACTCAATTCCTCTCTTTTTTTCACGCTACTAATTTAACTATGCAACCAATTTATAATCCAAACATTGTAAACTTCTCCGCTTTTCTACTTTAATAAGTGGGATGTCCAAAAATTAACAACTGTTCTTTTTTTTTCATTGTCTTTTCATTTTCTTTTGCTTTTCTATTTTTTTTTAATTTTCGTATAACTAATTTTGAGAATATCTCATGGATTATGGTTTTTCGTAAATTAACTGGTGGTGGTCTAGTTAAGTTAAGATGGTAATGTTTCACTCTTGTGGTGATAGTGAAATTGAAAATTGGTGGAATATGATTATTTTGCCAACTATGCGTGTACAATATGCATCCTTGAGGTGGAGATGTGAATTATTTTAATTTTTTTTTTGGGGGGGGGGGGGGGGGGAGGGGGAGAGATAGGTGCTCAATACTGTGTTATACTAACTATTTTTCAAGTTGGCAAGCTATAGGTGGCTATTTAACAGCTCAGTGCATATTTCTCTATGTGGGGGTACGTGCAACTTGTGATTGATGTCAGCAATGGATGACTTAAGTTCCGCTTGACTTTATGCTTAGAGTCATAATGTCCTTTGTAAAAGTTGAGCTCGACTCTAACTTACCTTAGTCTGTGAAGGATGGTGCAGGAATCGCATACCTGATGGATTGGGCAAGCAAAGGCCATATTGCCTAAGCTGTGGTGTGGAGAGATACATGATATCACTTGACCCTGCTAAGAAGTGAGACTACTTGACATATCCTTTATTTGAAGGCCACTAAGGAGGCGAGCATGTGCGCTTGTTAGAATAGGAGCATGCCAAAGGGCCTTTTTAAGAAGGCGAGACCTGACACATTAGAGGTAATGGGGCTAAAGTCCAGCTGTGTGTCTTGATCTTAGTGGATGCCTGTCTTGGGATTTATTCTTGATATTCAATGGGTCAAACGAAGCTAAGGTTGGAAAGTTGTGATTAAGCACACCTGGTGGATTTACCTACGGGAACGTGGGGATGTTAAATCATCCTCTGTCGAAAGTAACGACTTACTCTCTAGAGAGTTCCTAACTTCCCAGGTATCAGATTTGTTTTGTTGAGAAGAACCTCATACATCTGGTTGCAGAGTGCATTTCAACATTGGGAACCATGTGAAGTTGGTGTGTGTGCTCTTCATAACAATTGCTCAGATTCAAGATTATGTTCAACCAAGGTGGTTGTGGGACATGCATACTCACCAGCTGTCAATTCAAGACCAGAAGACATTGGTATCATCGAGCGTGGGTCTCACTGTTCAGTAACATCTTTTCTTCCTCTTTATCAAAATGGAATCATGAGGGGGATTATTGGAATTTAAGGATAGTGTGCTTCGATTTGGTTCAAGTTGCTCAACTCATATATACCACATAGAAACTCTAGTGAAGGGAAAATTACTTTATATACCCCTGGGAATGTCTTTCGGGCCTACAGTGGGTAAAAGTGGGCCACAAGCCCACCCTACCTTACCGCACTTAAGCCTAGCCCATCGGCACATTGTGGTGTTGTTTAGGGTGGACTATTTCCGACCGAAACCATCATTTTTATGTTCGTTATCTTTGTAGTAGTACTCGAGGTGAGTTCACTTGGACCAAGGCTGCAGCTCGAGTACTAGTTATTCATCCTTGGTTGATCTCGAGGTTGCAAGCTTGAGTCAAAATTGTTGCCTTTTGTTTGGGTTTGAGATTGATCTGAAGTTGTTGCATGTCAAGCTCAAGCTCGTGGTTGAGGAGCTCAAGGTCCTGACTATTTTGAGCTCAAGGAGCTCGAGCAGTTTCTCGCATCTACACCCATGTTGTCCTTAAATGAAGGCCAATTTTTTCACTTCGTCATTATCCCCTCCTCCTTTAACCGTTCTCTTTTTCCATGATTTTGGGCGGATATTCCATGATTTCCTAGAGTACGTTGTAGATAGTACTGATTTGGATGCAAGCAGTAAAATGAAGGCCGCATATAGTCAGACCATGAAACTATTTGTAATCAAATCACTTATAAATAAAAACAAGTTAATTGAGGAAGACAAACAGATAATGACTGAAATCAAGACATGTTTGCACCAGTAATTTGAGAACTATTACATTTCTTGTTAGTAAATATCATTATTGTTAAATTCTGTGTGCATTGCCTATATTCCCACATATTGTAATTCAAAATTTTACTTTCAAAAAGAGTTCAACAATAAATAAATGTGGTTTACCTAATTATGAAACTTGGTCAAAGTCTCTATTCATGGTTGCTTTTATGCCCATGTAAGATAAATGTTTCGTCTATAATAGAGATTATACACTAAAATAAATAAAGTATAAGCAATCGGAATCTATCATTTACGTCTATAATTGTTGATTTATTAAGTACTACCTGCGATTAAATGTAATACACTTCCTCTCACCTATGATGAACTAGACCAATCTGAAAAAGAGAAGAGATATGAAAGTTTTCCAACACTTTCTTTATTTATGATTAGGAGAAAATGACTGGTGGAGAGGGCGGTGGCTCCTTATATAGACAAATTTATGGACGTACCCATTACATGCTCATATATTCTAATTGGGCTTTCATTAATCCACCTCAAGCCCATATATCACAATTGGTCCTATACATAACTAGATGTAGGCCCAAGCAGTGCATGCAACAACAACAGCAATCTCAGTTCCATAAGGTCTTGGGGGGGTGGGATGTACGTAGTCTTACCCTTTTGGGGTGCTACCCTCAAAAGAGGTTGTGTACGAGAACCCCCAACCTATAAAGCATTAAAGCAAATGAACAACCAACTCAATAGAGCAACAATGAAGCAAGTAGGAAAACATAGAGCAACAAAAGAGCATCAATAAAATGCAGGAGGAACCCACAACAAGCCGCAAGCTACAAGCAGCAAAAGCACATGGAAGCCTAGAAACACTATGGGCTAGCTTTGCTGTGCTTCTGTATCATAGGCTATTGTGTTCGCTATCCCAACCTAGTGCATTCATTCTTACTATATATAATTTGAAATGCGAAGACACAATACAATCCTTGTTTTCAGTTTATGTTCAATTTAATCCTTCTTTTTTTGTATGTACATGCATTATGACTGATATTCATAAATATTATTCTATTTTTGCAATTCTCGGATGGTTCAAGTAGTCATGGGTCGAGGAATGCTCCCACCTTTGCAAGCCCCCTAAATCAAGCATACAATAGAGAGACATTATATGACCTATTATTTGGAATGGCTTGACCGCTCTGTCCAATTTTTTTTTTTTTTTTTTTTTTTTTCCCCCTTCCTTGGGACATTTAGTGTGGTTGATATTTTTTGTTTTTGGAATGTGACATGATAAATATTTGGCTAGACATAAAATAGCATCAAGATTGTCAAATTCTTAATGCTAAAAAGCATTGAAAAAATTTGCCGAAGTAGAATCAATGCCTTTCCAGAGCATCAGTATTTTAGCCTGAATGGAACATCCTTCTCTCATTTTTATTACACTTTTGAATGAGTTTATAGTAATCTCATCCTAAATGGAAAATGTTTTCCTCCATTAAAGATAAGCAGACTTTTCCTCAATGAAAGAGAGAAACATTTTCCTTCACAAACAGAAAAACGTTACTGTCGTGCTTTTGCATCGGGCCCTTCACTTTTCATTTTTAGCCTGTCTTAAAGTTGTGTGTAAATTTACAAAATAAGGTTACTTTCTTTAGTTAAAAATCTTCATAAAAGAATATTATTTATTAAATATGTTTTGAAAGGAAATTATTTTACATATAATGAAAAATTTTATTTTAACTAAATAAAGCCTAGGATTGAGGAAAGTCTTTCCTTGGTTTCCATTTTTATATTGTGTATATGCGAGCCAAGGTCTACCCTTTGGTTTACATTGGTTTTTAGAGGTTAAGAATAACGTTAACCATACCATCGTGGACGACCTCTCCAAAAACATTTTATGTTAAAATCTTATTTAAATTCTTCGTCAAATTACCTTTAGTTATTCTAGTATCCTTGAAGAAATGGCTTGATACTAAGGGTGTGCAAAATACGGTTTAAACCGTAATCCAAACGGGACCAAACCATAAATTACGGTTTGATTTGGTTAATTTGGTTTATGGTTTGAAAAATTATAATTTGGTTTAGAAAACTTTGGTTTTTAGGATTTACGGTTTAGGTTTGGTTTATAAACCATAAAAACCATAAACTAAAGAATTCAATGATTAATTATATCATCCAAATCATAACAAGTTATGTTAGTGGCAAAATTTACTTGATAACCCGATAAAAATAATTAGGGTTATTTACACCAAAAGTCTTTGTACCTTTTTGATCGTGTTAATTTAAGCCTTATACTTTTAATTTTGTAAATTTAGTCCCTTTATAATTTATATTATATCAATTTAGTCATTTGGTCAGATTTAACTTAAGGTAATGATGTAATATTTAACGACAGAATTATATTAGATGCAAGTAATATCCACTCGTTGATCCAATTTAACTCAATCTGTGACTAAACCACTAAATATTTCATTAACAACTTAACAAAAATTTTAACAGACCCAATGTTACTACTGAATTTTCAAAAAAAAGTTACTACTGAATTTAATAAACTAATTTTATGTATTGTTTGTAATTTTTGTTTATGTGGTATATAATATAAACATATATTATACTATTTAGGAAAAGAAGTAAAGCTTTCGTATTTTTTTATATTTTTGTAGTGAATGATGATTATAATATCGATCAAATTATGTTTATATTAGTGTTAATAATAATTTTTTATTATAATGGTTTAAACCATAAACCGGACCGGACCGGACCATAATTACGGTTTGGTCCGGTTTGGTTTATGAGATAAAACGGTTTGGTTTTGGCTTAAAAAATTGTCAAACCGTATTTTTACAGTTTGATCCGGTTTGGCAACCATAAACCCCCAAACAGAACCGTGCGCACCCCTACTTGATACCACTGTCCAATCAATTGCCTAGATCCCCTCTCAAACGACATGACCTACTTGATCTTTACCACAACTGTAGAGCATTTGACACAATATTCGAAACTGTTAAAATTAAAATGAAGTAAAATTAACACTTGAACTTGAGAAAGTATTGATTGTATTCACTTGATGATGAACTAAGATACAATGATCCTACATAAAGAAAAATGCAAGTTAAGAAAATGATACGCTAAACGATAGAAAGCCTAAAGACTATTCCAGAATACAATTAAATGAAGCACTAAAGGAGGGGAGGTGACCATAAGTGGCTGGTAATATGGAGTGAGAGACTAATCCTATCAACTATACATGTAAATGAAGATTCCTTGGAATGTAGTCAAGACTATAAAATAAAAAATTACATGTAAAAGATACAGAAAATATCCTAGTATTCAACACTTCCTCTCAAGTTGGAGCATTAAAATTCACGATGCCCAACTTGCAGAGAAGTGTCGAATAACTCGAACATCCTAAGGCTTTAGTGACAATGTCGATCATTGGCCCGGTGGAGCGAACAAACGAAGTAACAATTTCTTTGGCCAACAATTTCTCCCCAACAAAATGACAGTCAATCTTAATATGCTTGGTCCTTTCATGGAAAACCAGATTGGAAGCGATGTGGAGAGCTGCTTGATTGTCACAAAAAAAAATCGCAAAATCGTTAATAGGCACAATAAGATCAACAAATAAACATCGTAACCATACAATCTCACTTGCAGTAGTACCATTGACCGATACTCGGCCACATCACAATTTGTTTCTTCGAACGCCACAAAATAGGAGCCTCGCCCAGGGAAATGGCATACCCCATTACAAAACGTCTAGTTGTGGGATAATCGGCCCAATCAGCATCACAATAATCACGGAGTTTAAGATCAGTTTTGGAAGGTCAAGATACACCTTGCCCCAGTATGCCCTTAAGATAACGCAACACTGTAATAACGGCCTCAAGATAAGGACAACGAGGGTCATGCATGAATTGGCTTAAACTCCAAACAACGTAACTAATATATGGACGAGTGATAGCAAGGTACAATACCTGACATAACATTTGTTTATACCGACCCATGTCATCACCGAGTACGCCCACTTCATCTAACAAATCATGGTTTTTAGCAATTGGTGTGGGAGCCAGTTTGTCTCCAAATAAGCCTGCCTCACTGAGGATATCTAAGACATACTTCCTCCGACTTAATCTAATCCCTTCATGTGAGCGAGCAGCTTCAATCCCCAAAAATACTTAGTCGATTCCAAATCTTTAATGCCAAATGAATGATCTAAAACAGCTTTCACTTTAGTAATGTGTTCCATGTTGTTCCCCGTAATGGTTACATACAACAACAACAACAACAACAATAAACTCAGTGCCTGCAAGGGCTTCTGCAAAAGCAAGATCTGGGGGGGTAGATGTACGTAGCCTTCCCCCTTTAAGGGGCTACCCTGAAGAGAGGCCGTTTCCGAGGACCCCTAGCCTAAGATGCTGGTCCGTAGCAAAAAGCATGTGACCTGGGCCCGCCCTTGGTTACATCGTCCATATAAATCAAGAGATCAGTGCAAACATTTCTATCGAAAAATGTAAAGAGGAAATAATCTGATTTAGATTGTTAAAACCCAATGTTAATTAACATGGAATTAAATTTCTGATTCCAATTTCGTAAAGCTTGTTTAAGCCCATAAAGTGATTTGCAGAAAGGACACATTTACCTTCATGTTTATGTTCAAAATATTAGGGTAATTTGATATAAACTTCCTCATCTAAATCACCGTGAAGAAAAACATTGTTAACATCTAAGTGTTGTACAATCCAATTTCTAGCAGCAACTGCTAGAACACAATGGGGAGTGACCAACTTAGTAGTAAGAGCAAAGGACACATTTACCCTCATGTGTACGTTATACTTGAGTCGTGCTTATGGAGCAGTAGTGAGAGTATGGGCTATATAGCAAGTCACATAGTCTTGATTTTTTTATAGCTCAGAGCATATGTGACCACTTCTTCGCGTAACAACTTCAGATTTAGACCCGGGGCTCCCACAACCTTCGTCGGCTGACCACCAGTCTCTTGGTCAGCCAACGTACTGTCGGTCCTCTCCACTATTTCGGCCGCAGTAAGTCAGTTGCACTAGTTGGCCCACGGACCGGTTTAATGTGAACCAGTTCAATTTCACAAATCTGTAGCTTGAAAATCATCAACGGAGCATGCTCAAATATGTTATTGCCTTGAATGAAGACCATCGATTTTAAGATAAAGAAACGAATTCTCATAAAATCGGACATCTCTTGACACAACACTTTTATTCTCATCAAGATTATAAATCTTGTATCCCTTTTGTTCATGGGGATACCCAACAAAAATGCTAGAGGCGGCCAGAGTCCCAAATTTGTCGTATTCTTAAAGTGAAAATAACAATGACATCCGAAAACTCTCAAATGATTATAAGAGAATGTTTTTCCTTAAATTATTTTGTAGGGACTCTTGTTGTCAAGTAAAACAAAGGGCATCAAATTAATAAGATAAATGGCTATTAAAATGCACACACCCCAAAACCTCTAAGGTAAGCCAGCTTGAAAACGAAGGGCCCGACCTACTTCCAAAAGACGTTTATGTTTACACTCAACAACTTCATTTTATTGAACTATTCCAGTTAATGAAATCTGAAACTGAATCCCATGCTTGGTGTAAAAGTCCAACAATTGTCCGTACTTGAATTCTTGCCCATTGTCATTTCTCACTTGCTTCACCTGAAAAGCAACTTAAGTGCTTACCATATGACAAAAGTCCATTAGAATTTTATACGCTTGGAATTTCCCCCTCATTAGATAAACCCAAGTACAACGGCTAAAATCATCGATAATTGTGAGAAAATAATGAGCATCCGTTAATGACATGTCCACTAAGGCCCCCAAATATCGCAAATGCATTAATTTAAAACACATTCAAGTTCTTAAAACAGATGAAGGAAAAGGTAAATATGCTTACTTAGCATAATGACATGGATCACAAACAATATCAGTCTTCTCAATATTTAAATGAGGAAAAACAGATAACTTTGAAAAGGGAAGATGACTCAACCGACAACGCAACAAAATTGCCACTTTGTTCTTTCCAACTGAAAAGCCGAGGGGCCCTTCTTTTTTTTTTTTCATAAGTCAGTGTATATATCAAAAAAACGCACTGATGTACGTCCATACATGAGTACGAGGGGCATACCCCAAGCTGGCCGAAGCCTACAAAAGCAATCAAAAAGAAAGCAAAACATGCAAAAGAAACAAAGACGAAATACAAAGGAACATCAAAGAAACTCCTAAGTACAAACCTCCAAAAAGAAGACAAGGAAAAACAATGAGTACCGCAATACATCAAAGTAAATCCGAAGCGAGCGAGACGATAAAAATCAGGATTTCTTCTTACCCTTAGATTTCTTGTTGCTAACTTGAGGCTGCTTCTTCGAAGCCGCTCTAGTCATCTACCATTCAATCTGAGGCTAAACCGCTGAATTCTCTTCAGGCTTAACAGTAGTAGAAATGTCCATAGTGTCAGAAGACGTGTCCCGGTCACTAGAACTCACAGCGTAGTTACTTGGAATACTTGCTCGACTCAAGTCCTCCTCACTGGTAGAGGAATCAGAAGCAACACAGAACTCCGAGAGGCCCAAACGATCCTCAGCCCAGTCCGAATAACCAGGCTGGGGAGAAGAAACCGAGGCCCTAGAGGACCCTGTAGAGGAACCCGAAGGCCCACGGCCTTCAGGAAGCCCAGCGCTAGAGATGCGCTGGGCTGGGGGGTAGGAAGAGCCCACCCCCAGTTCTGGGCCATGAGCCCCAGAACACAATAAGCGCCGCCCCGCCCGGCGCAGCAGGAGAGGGGGGGGGGGGGGGCATGACAAGCCCAGTCTGGGCTCCCGAAATTGGCCCAATAGGTGACAGAAGCATAGGCCAAGTAGAGGAAAGCAGGCCCGCGACACGTGGCCCATCACATTCACCAAGCTCAGCCCTTTGCCCATTACCCGCAAGCCCATCTCATGGGCCATTGGCCGCAGCTTGTCCAGAAGCAACCATGGTCCCAATAGCTGGCCCATTGGGAACCCCACCCTCTCCTTCAAACGGCCCACTCCCTAGCCCAGCAACCTGAGTCCGAGGGGGCTTTCAGCTATTCTCCCAAAACATTTAGCCCATCTCTCTTCCTACTCTCTCCAATCAGCTTCCCCAAGCATAAGTCGTGTATATAGCAAAAATAAGGGTGAAAGTTAATGTACAATTTTTATCCTGGGTTAGTTTACTCATGAACAACAAATTATAGTAAAATCCAGGCACATATAGAACGAGAATTTCCAATATGTGAACTTTCCCAACATGTGTAACAACCAGACTTATTCCATTTTGCAATTTAATGGGACCAATAATCCTTTCACCATAACATCAATCATAACAGACAAACACAAGACCATGTGGTCAGTAGTTTCAGTATCAATAATACAATTATGAGATGACATCAAAACCTAACCTGTGAGATTTATACTAGAAGATGCCGAAATTGGTCCAAGTAAAGCTAAAATATGCTGGTATTGACAACAAGAAAGGCCCGCAACGGGGCTGTCGATGGCCTACTAGCCGGTTGGGTGGGCTACTGTGACAGCGGCCACCGTGTTGCCACCACCTCCCGATGCTCTGTTTTTCCAATTCCATGGATAGCCTATCAACTCGAAACACCTCTCCTTGGTATGTTCCTGTCACTTACAGTTAGAACATGTAAACCAATTAGTACGACCAGGGGCATTCCCCAATGAACTTGCGGGTCCTCCCCCTACCGCTACGACCTTAACTGCCAAGGCTGAGGCCTCGAGGACTACAATAGTACGTGCAACGACACTTTGTTTTTTCTCGTCTTGACATAAAATGGAATACACATTACCAACTGAGATTAACGGTTTCATGTTCGCCAACTGAGAACTAACCGTGGAAAAGAACGGGTCCAAACCCATGAATAGTTCTAAAAGCTTTTCCATGTCTCAAATGGCCGAAAAAGCCTTCACATGACCATAATTACTTGGGGGAATTTTAATGATCATCCCACAAAGATCTTAATTTGGTAAAATAAGTGGACATGGGCTTATTTTCCTGTTTCAATTGCGAGATCATGCATTTTAATTCAGAGATACATGGCACATTCCCTCGAGAAAACCTCTCATACAAATCCAATGAAATGTCATGCGTAATCTCTAAATAGGTGATGCTTTCATTTATCTCTTTTAAGATAGAATTAGAGAGCAAAGTAGAGACCATGGAGTCACAAGCACTCCAGTTTTTTTAAATCTAGAGATGCCTCATTCGGTTTTTGAATGCTTCCATCAAGAAAACCAATTTTCCTCTTAGATTTGAATACCTTAAAAATTGACCTTCTCCAAGACTGATAATTAGGTCCAATTAACGTATTTCAACAAAAACCAACCCCGAGTGATCTGAGGGGTAAAGATAAAATGGAGAACTAACGTCAACTGCTCCCCCTGTCATTGGAGTAAGCATGACAGTTTGATCAAAATTTGCTTGAGTAATAGTATTATTGTTAATGTTAATATTCGCCATTATCTAAGAAAGCAAAACACAAGAAAACAAAAATGAAACAAGAGAGGAAGAGGTTTTCGAAAGTGCACTAAAGTGCATGCGGAGAGGGAAGGGGCATGGCTGGACCATGCCAAAAGAAACGAATAGATATCAGTGAAGACTATCAACACAAAACCACAACCCGCTCTAATGCCATGTTAAAATTAAAATAAAGTAAAATTAACACTTGAACTTGAGAAAAGATTAATTATATTCACTTGATAACGAACCAAGATAAATGATCTTACTTATGGAAAAATATAAGAAAATGAAAAGCCAAAAGATGAGGAGCCTAACGTTTGTTCACTAAAAACTATTCTAGGATACAAGTAAATGAAGCACTAATGGGGGAAGGTGGCCATAATTATCCGGTTATAAGGAGGAGGAGAAGGAAGAGACTAATCCTATCAACTACACAAGTAAATAAAGAATCCTAGGAATATGCTAAGGACTAGAAATGTACAATGTATAAAATATAAAATACATGTATAAAATATAGAAAATATCCTAGTATTCAACAAAAAAGTTCCCCCAATTTTCCAGAGGCTAATCCCCACTAATTATGATGTACAATGTGAATCTTAATAAAACTAATGCATTTTTTAACTACCATTGCTATCGAAAAAAGGGTCACATAAAATCATCTCTCTCTACATCATAATTGCCACCATTTACGATTTTGCATCCTCTTCGTAATCTCATGGGCTAATGACGCGAAGTTTTTTGCTTCGTTTTCGAGTTCTTCACTTTGGTCATTTATCATCTACAATAAATCAAAAACAAAGTAACAAAGTGTTATTAGGGAATACATCGAAGTTCTAGAAAACATTAATATATAAATCTAGGGTAGTCCAAATACCTATTGTTGTTGATATAGTTCTTTACTGTGATTTGTACATATATATTTTACATACTAACTCATTTATCATCTTCTGTTGAGTTTTTGGTCTTAGGTTAGGTGTTACACTTATGTGTGAAGTTTGATTTTTGTGGGCCTTTTCTACTAAGTAGGTGATTGGATTTACTCAACTTCGGCCCATGCTGCACTAGGATTTAGTGTATACTATTGCATACACGTTAGAGTTTGCGAGTTAATTTTAACAACAAAAATTTTCTTACAATTGTTGTGCTTCGCTTCATGGTAATTCTTTTGGGTTATGTGTGAAGCTTAGTTGTATTCGATCTTGTTTATAGGGAAGATGATTGGCCCAATTTGATTTAGTCTCACATGTGGAGATTCTTATTGACCTCTTTACTCTTACAACTCCAATGTAAAATTCTTATTCTAAACTCACATGTGGAATCCTCAACTTCAGGTGCTCAAATTTTTGTCAAATCTAAATTAAAACAAAAATTCTCATGTGGTCTAGTAAATGATGAAGATATACATAATCCAACCCAACTCCAAGTAAGAGGATTGTTGGGTTATATACAGAGCATGTTTGTATTGGGTCTAGTTTATAAGATAAAGAATTGGGCTAGTCCAATTTATGCCCATAACAAATTAAGGTTTTGGTGTGAGAGGCTCCATCTATGCACTAGGGTTATGTGTATTGTGGAGCATTCCGTGAATGTAAGCTTCAATTGAAACATGTAAATTCCTGTGTTCATGATTTCACTCCCCAGTTTCCTGTTATTTATGATAGAAAAAACTGCGAGAATAGCACAACCATAGTGAGATTATAGAGAAATTTCCTATGCAAAATATAGTAAAATTTCGTATAAATTGCAGTAGATACTGCAGGTTAAATTTCAGTAAAATGCTGAATAAATTGTAGCAAAATTGCATTAAGATTTCAGTAATGAATTCAGTAAAATAACTGAAAAATTAGCAGTAATAATTCAGTGAAGAATGTAGAGGAAAAACAGCAAAAAATATCTGAACACCGTATTCAAGTAAATAATACCGAAAGTGGAGAAATTGTGACAAAGGAAAGAGCAAATTAGAAAGATCTTACAAAAGGATGATATCGTACCGTAGTAAATGCCACTGTCCAAAAAGACGATTTCGCCACTGCTCCGGTGCACACAGTATAACCGGCTGCCGTCCTCTAGGATTAACGCAATTCGACTCTTAACGTGCACTCGTTAATAGTCGGGTAGGAGTGCTTTGAACTTTGCCCAATATTTGAGGAGAGAGAGGAAAAAGAGAAAGAGAGAGAGGTTGAGAGTATAGATATCAATCGATTGTATGGAGAGAAAAAGATATGTGGGGTTAAATAATAGGACATGTAAGTGTGGGGTTTTAATTGCAACGGCAAAATAACGGGCGTAATAAATTCCAACAGCTATAACCGGCTACAAGAATAAATTCCAATGGCCATATTATTAATTCATTCCAACGGCCACAATTTTAATGACCGTAAACGGCTAATAACGGGTCTTGCAAAACTATTTTCCCCTTATACTTAAGATTAGCTTGTATAATTTTTCCAACAATCCCCCACAAAGAATACAAGCGGAAGAGAACGAAGGAGAATAGATTGGGCAAAGGGAATTCAGTTTTTCAGTGCCGATGTCTTGCTACTTGAATCGTCACCTAGTGTAACCCAAGTTTAGGACCAATCATCTTGCTAGGTGACTTTCATCTTGAACCTCACAAGGGGTTGTACAGTCTTCCACTTAGACACCTACCAAACTCCAGATCTTGTCAACTCCTGCGGTTTGGCGGGTTTTATCGGCCATGCGCTCGTCCTGGATATTCATAGGCACTCTAGAAGGCAAGTCTTAAGCCCTCATAGGAAGCGGCCACACTTCTACACCTATATAGGTAGATCCCATCAAGTGTGTGTTACCGCATACCACCAAACATATGGCTATGGGTCCATTAAGAGCTAGAGCTCAACCTTGCTCTTTGGTAACATAACGACAACTCATGCGGTTCGGCGCGTTTTATCAGCCATGCACTTGTCCTGTATATTCATAGGTGCTCTAGAAGGCAAGTCTTGAACCTTTATAGGGAGCGGCCAGACTCCCACACCTATATAGGTGGATCCCATCAAGTGTGTGTTACCGCACACTACCAAACATATGGATATGGGTCCATTAAGAGCTAAAGCTCAACCTCACTCCTGGTAACATCCAGATAGTGTCCATCAAATGCAAGCCTCGCTTACATCACCAAACATATGACTATGGACCCGTCTCTGCACTGTCACACCATAGGGAGGGACAATATAAAACACAGTGCATTCCTTGAATGAAACTATGACTTTTCGCATTGAACCTGTTAAGACCATGTTGGATACATCACAGTTTATTCATGTATAGACTTTAGTCCCGTCCCCCTCGATGTTTCTACAATATTTTCCGACATAACATCTATCAATGGATACACAAGGTTCTTTCCAGACCTTACACAATTTAGTGATCACTTTCTTTCGTTTAGAATGTTTACAATCTTATGCCTGAGACAAATAGGTCTCCAGTTGCCAAACCCATCAAGTGTGCAGTGTCCACACCACCCGTTACGGACTATGGGTTAGGTTAAAGCATTAAGTTCAACCATCATACATGGCATGTGACACTGTATTGCAACAAAGTGGTACTTGAGAGATGACCACTGCCAACATCATTCATGAGTTGCCCTCACCCCCCCCCCCCCCCCCCCAATGAGGTATCTGCAACGAGCTGTTAAACAACTAGCTTCATCGCCTGCCAACTACAACAAAAGTCAATATAACACAATAATGGAGCAAATATCATATCAAATAACATCATATCTCCACCCCAAATACTCACATGGTACACATATTATACGCATATCTTATATATAGTTGGCACGAAAAAAAATATACCACAAATTTGTCAATTTCACATATTATCACAATTGTCAAACATTATCATCTCAAATTAATTGGATTACCATTAGTTTAGGTCACAAAAGACCATATACCCATTCTCACCACTTTCGCTCACAAGAGACCATATGCTCATTTTTGTCATACTTAAAGTACATTATCAATATTAAGAGTAGTCCATGTATTACCAATGTTGTATCAAACTTGGTGATCTCAAGAAAGGATTTACAGAAAACCATAACTCACATGGTACCTTTTATAATTTATCTTAAGGCAACCCAAGCCTCTATAAGGCTCTCAATCTCAAGCGCTAGCATCATCAAACTATTCACACTGATTTTGGACAGTCATCAAAATAATATTTTCACCATAATCAATTTCTATATACTAGCTATAACTAGCAAACATCGATGGAACTGCAATATTTGCGACATATTCCGGTCAAATAGCAATTATCATAGGCTCTCGGGTATCACAAAACCCCCACAATGAAATGTCTCACACCACATTACTACGTCATTCAAATTTTCTGTCTGCCAACTCAAACTTTAAGGGTAGTCAAGGTTCTTATATGACCTACACCTTATTCTTTTCCCAAAACTAGAAAAGAAGGCATAAAACAATGAGCCTAAGGACATACAAGTCTCACAAGACAACACAAGTCCACATGTGACTCAAACATATCAATATTTCCCAACTCTTGGCTAAAATCCAGCAAAGACATGCTAATACTGCATAATTCAAAACCTGACCAGCATGAAACCAATATCAAAATAGCACGGCCAACTAAGATGCAGCATTTTTAGCAACAAACAGTCCATAACCAATACAGACAATACTGAGCTCAGTACGAGCCTCAACATTCAGCAAGTAAATGTCATAATCTACAGTATGTGCACAACATACAGCAGTTGCACATCATGAACAACACGTATTACTCTAGAACTGCAAAATCCAGCATGTAAAAGTCCATAACAGCATGTACATCGACATCTTTACATCCCACAATCTATATATGACAATATGGACACCAACTTATAGCCCAAAATAATATGTAGCAGTACATTCAGCTTAGAAAAGACATGTTTCAAACTTAAAACAATATGCTTTTCATCATTTCAAGTAACATGTAACAACATATTCATTTTGCTTCAAACATTGCCATGGGAAATACATCAACATGGAAACTAATACAAAATCACACATAGATATCCAAGAACTCATAAGTCCTATTAGCCCTTTACAAGAATCAACTTATTTCACTTAGGTCACTCAAACTATTCAAGAAAATCTAATTCCCACATACAATATCTAATCCATGGTTAAACTCAAAGCATTCAATGTTCTACCAACACAATGGGATTCAAGATTGTGCAACTAGATATGCTTAACCTAAGAGTTAGCCAATTCTAGGTTCAAGGTTCAAGTTCTCAATCGACCTTAAGCATTAAATACGTATTAACCACAACAATCACACAAAAAATTAAAAACACACAATTCAATTTTTGTACACCATGGTGAGCCACAGAACAGTAGCACCAGCATTATATGACCAAAGTTATATCAAATTTTTGATGTCATTCTTTGGATCTTATTCTAGCATGAGGGCACACACAATTCCACAAACATACCTTTCATATACCTCTATTAAGGTATAGTATTATTATTTTATATTAACCGGATTAAAATCAACATAATTCATATTGTCATTTTAGAAATCCAAAATAATGCATTTCACAATTCTAACCATTATTGTCCTACAAGACAGTACCCCCACATTTTGCTAGCTCGTAGTATAAGTCGAATAAATGTGACTTCATTACAACCGTAGATTCGGCTTAATTTGTGCACCACACAAGATTAAAGAACTCAATCAAGTACAACATTTTCATACTACACATGTGGAGATGAGACTTTATGCCAAGATGTGAAATTCTATATGATATTGGATTGGACAATATCGTCCTAATCAAACATGCATGCTAGCAATCACATGGATATAATTATTAGATAATAAAATATAACTATTCAATTTCAATATTAGTTTAGCTGATACTGTCCTTCTAATCACATAATATATGCTAGCAACAATATCTCGCACAAATATTAAAACACATATCACCAATCATATGTTTAACACATTTTATTTTATTATACCCCCATTTTAGGCCCAATAGCCCCATTTTACCTTTTAATTACTTCAATCGGCGTTAAGCTCAAGATATAGTCACAATTTACAACCATATATAACTCTATGTTAACATTATATATAAATTTTATGGACAATATTTACCACACAGCATTCTTCAGCTCTTAGTTTGCAGACACCATCAACCACCACCACAGCGGCCCCCTCGTTTTTCCCATAACTACTCAAATCTTCAAACCATTCTTAATCGAAAATGATTCATAGGAT
Source organism: Simmondsia chinensis (assembly GCA_018398585.1). Classification (NCBI taxonomy): domain Eukaryota; kingdom Viridiplantae; phylum Streptophyta; class Magnoliopsida; order Caryophyllales; family Simmondsiaceae; genus Simmondsia; species Simmondsia chinensis. The sequence continues at coordinate 22,252,131 of JAGTTD010000016.1, forward strand.
TCCTCGAAGGCATTCCGTTGAACATCTTCAATGTGCAACCCCATTAAACTATCACTCCTTATCTTAGAAATTGAATTATCCAAATTCAAATTATTATTGACTAAAACCTCATCACCTCTCACCTTAACCCATAACTAAAACTAACGGAATCAAATCTTTAAAACAACTGATTTTTTATTTAGCAATTACAAGATCAATTTATTCCTTTCCTTATTATAGCCCAAACCACATTACAATTATTATTTGTGAAAGCTCAATTTTTTATTATTATTTTTTAGTTAAAGGTCCAACCGGGCTTATTTTTTCATGGTCTAAAGGCAAAACTTATATCACTTAGGATTTTATTCTACCCCCACAAGATGAGCCTCTCTCCAAGCCTCAATCAGCTTGTATACATCACCCATGGTGGCAAGCTACCGGAAACCTTCAACGGTGGCGGACGGTGTGAAGCAATAAATGGTGACCTCGACGCAAGCCACACAGCCGCAAATGGTCTCTTGAACCACACTAACACCATCGTCGGGAGGGGGGGATGGATTAACACCACAACCGGCTTTAGCGGCGGCTAACACTTCTCCTTTAAATTTTGTTGTTTATTTATAAGTCACTGTATTCCAACTTTTTTTTTTGTCAGGTTTCTCATTAAGCTTTATTTAGTAATACGCATTTGACAAATCCGCTGCTGATGATTTCCACCGTCTAGCAAAACCATGGGTGCGCTATAATAATTAGCTTGCCCTAAATCCCATATACAGTAAATGACGACCATCAACAGTTATCTGTAATATCTCCTTTCTAAATTGTACAAAAGGCATTTTAAATAATCCATACTTGAACATTTGCGGCCATTTTTACCAATTCTCTAGCTTTTGATTTGGTCCAAACATGGCATAAATTGGATGTCAAATTTTACCGCAAATCAAAAATAATCAATATTTCAATGACTTTTGGATCTAGTAAAAAGAAATTCTCTAATTAATCATATATAAAATCGTCTTTTAGATTGATAGAAAAAACTGCGAGAATAGCACAACCGTAGTGAGATTATAGCAAAATTTCCTATGCAAAATATAGTAAAATTTCGTATAAATTGCATTAGATACTGCAGGTTAAATTTCAAAAAAATGCTGAATAAATTGTAGCAAAATTGCATTAAAGTTTCAGTAATGAATTCAGTAAATTAACTGCAAAATTAGCAGTAATAATTCAGCGAAGAATGTAGAGGAAAAACAGCGAAAAATACTTGAACACCGTATTCAAGTAAATAATACCGAAAAGTGGAGAAATTGTGACGAAGGAAAGAGCAAATTAGTAAGATCTCACAAAACGATGATATCGCGCCGTGCCACTGTCCTAAAAGACGATTTCGCCACTACTCCGGTGCACACAGTATAACCGGCAGCCGTCCTCCAGGATTAACGCGATTCGACTCTTAACGTGCATTCGTCAATCGTCGGATAGGATTGCTTTGAACTTTGCCTAATATTTGAGGAGAGAGACAACAAACGAGAAAGAGAGAGAGGTTGAGAGTGTAGATATCAATCGATTGTATGGAGAGAGAAATATATGTGGGGTTAAATAATAGGACATGTAAGTGTGGGGTTTTAATTGCAACGGCCAAATAACGGACGTAATAAATTCCAACGGCTATAACCGGCTACAAGAATAAATTCCAACGGCCATATTATTAATTCATTCCAACGGTCACAATTTTAATGACCGTAAACGGCTAATAACGGGTCTTGAAAAACTATTTTCCCCTTATACTTAAGATTAGCTTGTATAATTTTTCCAACAATTTATTATTGCTATTCCGATTTAGGATTTTGGTGTTCTGCGGATGGTCCATAAAAGTACGATGGTTCACTGATATAGACGGCACCTGAGTGAAGAAGATAGTGATGGTCAGCCATATCTTGTCTTTTACACCATGCGAAGAAGACAATGGTTTCGCGTGGAAGCGGTGGTTCAAGCATTAAGGGACGACGACAATGAGCACCAGTAAGCGGGGTTGATGGTTTTGCCATCATGGTGAAGACATGCTTCAATGCTAGTAGGCTACAGTTTTTACAGTTAGGAGTTTAAATAAGAGGAGCCGAGCCCAAGCACGTCGAGCTCGAGGCTCGGCTCGGCTCGTCAACATTTGGCTTAGCTCGGGCTCGTCTCGAAACTCAAAACTCAAAACTCACTTAGCTTAAAAATTCTGGACGCGAGTTTGGCTCATTTGGAGAGCGAGCTTGGCTCATCACTTGCCCAAGCTCAAGCTTGTCTAATATAAACACACGTATCTTGAGCCAATTTAGGATAATATACCCAAATTTTAAATTACATACATATTATTTCTACGAAAAAAAATATGAATATAATATCAATTAAATATTATATAATAATAATGATCAATGTAAAGTTGAAAATATGCATAATTTTCGCATAAATTTATGGGTAAAAGTAATGACTACAAAGATCATACTCTTTTTTTTTCCATCATTGAAAATTTAAAGAAAACACAACTTGTTGTGCAATTAATACAATATTAAATTGTAGTTATGTGAATGCTTGGGAAATTTAGCACTAGGCATGCATGCGTCTGGAGACATGTATTTAAGTTCATAATATTCTTTGTGTTATCATTAATAGCAAACAGGTTGAAGGGTGTCCGCCCCGGGGTGATTGGTGATGCTCAGTCAGCGTTTGTTCCGGGTCGTCGGATTTCGGACAGCATTCTTTTGACGCAGGAGTTGATGCGCGGTTATCACCTTCAGGTTTCGCCTCGTTGTGCCCTGAAGGTCGATATTCGTAAGGCTTTTGACACTGTCCGATGGGATTTCATCCTAGCTGGTATGAGGAGTATGGGGATCCCAAAGACTATGATCGGTTGGGTCCGCGAGTGCCTCTCTACGGCCCGCTTTTCTGTCGCCATCAATGGTGAGCTTCAGGGTTTCTTCCGCTCCAGTCGAGGTGTTCGTCAGGGTGACCCTCTCTCTCCCTATTTGTTTGTTATCACTATAGAGGGTCTCTGGGGGCTGCTTCGCCGTGCTATTGATGATCTGCGTTTTCGTTATCATCCAGGCTGCCATCATACTGGGTTGACACACCTATGTTTTGCTGATGACCTGTTGATATTCTGTCGGGGCGATGTAGGTAGTGTATCTGTTGTTCGTGAGGCTTTGGACCGCTTTGCTGTACTCTCGGGGCTGTCCTCGAATACGGCAAAGAGCTCAGTTTTTCTAGCAGAGGTGGACTCTGCGACTTAGCAGGATATTTTGGGTGTACTGGGTTTCAGTCTTGGGCAGTGCCCAGTTCATTATCTGGGAGTACCTCTTATCACTTCTCGGCTGCGGTACGTTGACTGCAAGCCCCTGCTGGATCGCATCCTCTCTCGTATACGGCTCTGGACCTCCCGTTCGCTCTTGTATGCTGGTCACCTACAGCTTATCCGCTCTGTTCTTTTCGCCACTCAGGTCTACTGGTCGTCGATTTTCATGCTTCCGAAGACGATGATCAGGAAGATCGAGTCGACTCTTGCGGCGTTCCTTTGGAGAGGGTCTTCGTTGGCTCCGGGAGGGGCAAAGGTTGCTTGGAGACATCTGTGTTACCCTCAGTGGGAGGGTGGTCTCGGGATCCGGCGTCTTGCTGAGTGGAACTAGGCTTCGATCACGAAGCACATCTGGTTCCTACTTTCTGACTCCTCTTTATGGCCGCGTTGGGTTCATCAGAACCGGCTTCGAGGGAGGAGCCATTGGACTATCCAGGTGACGAGTTCGGCTTCTTGGTGATGGCGTCAGATTCTATCAGTTCGCCATCTCTGCTCTGGTTTGATCTATCATGTCATAGGCGATGGCCTTGACACTGCCCTGTGGACCGATTACTGGCTGCCATGTGATCGTCTTTCGGAGCGCTTCCCTGCTCGACTGCTCACCTCTTCTAGGCTACTTTGGGATTCTCGGGTCTCATCCATTATTGAGGGTGGTTAATGGAGATTTCCACGGGGTTGTCTGGAGCTCCGACCCATCTGGGACATGATTGACTTTAGCCCTCGGGCTGGTGTAGCGGACTCCATCCAGTGGTTGGGTGACCCCTCAAGGCGCTTCACCACCAAGTCCACTTGGGAGATGCTGCGGAGTCGGAGAGATGAGGATACCATTCATCACCTTCTGTGGTTTCAGATGCATATACCGAGACACTCCTTCATTCTCTGGCTTGCTTCTCGACAGCGACTATGGACCCAGGACCGACTTCGGCGTTTTGGAGCTCTAGAGGTTCAGAGTGTTTGTGTGCTTTACAGCTGTGCTGACGAGACCCACAAGCACCTTTTCTTCACCTATTCTTTTTCTGCCTCGGTCTGGAGTTCTGTTGCTCCGAGTACATCTATCGCTTGGCCCACCCTTCCTTGGGATACTCTTGTCGCCTGGGCTGCTTAGCATCTCAGGGGACGGGAGATTGGCAGTATCATAACTCGACTCTGCCTCTCTGCCACAGTGTCTACTGTCTGGTATGAGCGCAACCTTCGGGTTCAGCGTTCTCAGTCCAGGTCAGTTGCGGTCGTACGAGAGGAGATTACGGGTTTAGTCAGGAACCGCTTGCTTGCTGCTTCTACGTTCAGAGGAGCTCACCGTCACTCCTCATTACTTCAGCACTGGGGTTTTGAGACTTAGCTTCTTTTTTGTTCCTTTTGTTGTTCTTTGGTTGCATGTTGTATGGACTTTGTTTGAACTTTTTTTACTTTGATTCATACTTGTAGGCTCCGGCCGTGTCCTGGGGTATACCCCTTGTAGCTTGTACTCATTTTTCTTTCTTCTATATATTTCGCTGACTTACCAAAAAAAAAAAAATTAACTAAATATGACTTAAAATCTAAATAAAGATTCAATTTTATTATTTTAATCTTAATGCTTGTTTAGGCTCGTGAGCACACGAGCTCGAGTTTTATCAAGCTCAAGCTTGGCTCATTTAGCTTGACAAGCAAGCTCGGCTTATTTACACCCCTGGTTGCAGCTAAAAAGAGTGATACAAACATAAGTTAGAGTTATATTAGCAGGGTAATTTGGGTATTATCTTACCATGACTTTTTTTCCAAAATTACCCTTGGGGGGTAAATTAGCTTTTAATTGGAAAGCTTATCAATAAGGGGTTTGTCAAAGGAGACGGCATAGATTTTGCCTGTTGAGTTATCCCTCTCTCAAATTCTATCTTCGTCCTCCCCCTTCTTCCATAGTTCTATAGTCTTGGACTTTTACTTTAATACTTTTAAGGTTAGATATTATATTGGAATACAGAATTAGAAGATACTTGTACTTGAGCTATTGTTCCATTTCCATTGATCACATCAAGAGCTAGAATTGATCATAACAATTTGTGTCAAAGCTCAAGCACCTCGAACACTTCAATGAAGGCGGAACATACACATTTTTGAACCACAGTGAGTGAAATGAAATGATATTTAGGGATACATGGTTACTTGACATGGTCTCAAAGTTCTTTTGTGAAACTATTGATATAAATCTGACAAGTCTTGCTCTTATTATTAAAATAATTTCATTTCAATACAAGTCAAAATGAGTCTACCGCATCCAAGGATTTCAAACCCAATGAACATTTATGGCATGATCAAATGTACAATTGGTCGTATACATTTAACTAGTAATTTAAAGTTTTTATTTATTGTTTGACTTATTCTTAGCATAAGATTTAACATACCTCAAGTTTTTGTTGGCGTTCTCGAAGCTTGTCTCTTGCTTGCAAGGCAGCCGCTGTGGCATCCTGCTGTCGATGGATTTCAAAAAAAAAAAAATTTATATGAACCCGAAAAGGTAGTCTAGTTGATGCAGCGTATAAATAGAAATTTTGGAAAACGGAAAGCTCAAGAGCCTTCCTTTAAATTCTTATTACAAAAATAATAAAAAACAAAGGAAAAAATACGCAACTCAAATTCTCACATCTGAGAATAAGAGAAGACTCTAAAAATATTGAGAAAATCTATTAATTGAATGAATCAAAATCCTAGACTTCCTCTTGCTTAAATAGAGAAAAAGACTTGTCTAGCCTAAAAGATTAAAAAGATAAAAGATCTAAAAATAATTACAAATAATTACTAACAATTATCTCTAATCAACTAGCTAAATATTCTAAAAGATGACAAACTCCTCCAGCCATATCCCTAGCCTCGTATCTCTTGCCGCGTCCACCCTTAGCTCGCCACGCTTAGGATCTCGCCAAGCCGAACAAGCCGCCAAGCCCCATCCACCAATTATGGGGTTGCATCATCCTCTCCAAGTTGGAGAGAATTCATCCTCGAATTTGGAAGCAGATTATCTTCACGCAAAGCTAGCTCACCAAGACTTATCCGCCAATCAACAAACCAAGCTTGAATGTTGGGCTACATCATCCTCCCTGGGTTGGAGAGAATTCATCCTAAAATTCGTGAACGGATCATGTGGGTTATTCTCGCCAAGCTAGGTTCTTGCGCACCTAGCTCCCATCTCGCCAAACTCCATCTCACTAAGTTCACCTAGTGTGGTTCGTTGTCCAGGCACCTGCCAAGCTCTTCGCTAAATATGAAGAAGGGGTTGTTCCTCTTCAGAATGGAGAGAATTTTCCCTTGAATTCATCCGGCTTATTCTAATTGCCAAAGTAAGGAGCGAGGGGCTTGATGTTGAAGTCTTCAATCTATTTTGTAGTCGTAGGTGATAGACTCTTTCAAGGACAGGTGATGGACCAATCTTGTTGTATCTCCATGCTGGAGGTCGTTCTTTTGCTAGGATTGCCTATGTCTAATCACTCACCTGAGTTCCTCCTCCTGGCTTCGTTTATCACTCGGCACTATCCTTTTGCAATGTCGTATGTGTATGCTCATGATACCCTCGGTTTACCAAGCTGAAACAAGTGAACTTAGCTTGATACCAACCCAGATCCCATCCTTTGGCATTTTCTGTATCAAATCATTGGAGTAGGTTCCCCAATGTCTTGCTCACCATCTTCCACAACGGCCTCCAAAGACAGCACACAAAGTGTACATCCCTGTCCAACATAATGTTGGCGGGGTCACCATGCTTATACCCTTCAAGTATCCCTCCTCGAATTTTGAACTCAGTCTTCCAATCACCTTCTAGTAGAATTTGACTCGTGATCTTATTGGTTATTCTGTTGTCAAGGAATACCCTCCAAGTCCCGTCCTTTGTTGGCAACAAGATAGCTGATCCATCCTTCAGATTCTCTTGGATGTAAATCCTGGCAAGTAGTCCTTCATCTTGGCACCAAAGATCCTTATGCTCCGCAAAGCTTTCTTTGCAATGAGACCTACCTGGTGAGGTAGCTCCTGGAACCCAATCTATCCGGTACTGAATGCCCCTTAATGGCGATAAAGAACTCGGCATCTCTTCCATTGTTTCCTCCCTATCATAGATGGGCTTATCATATGTGGGCTCACCAGAGTTAGGAGGAGAAGATAAATCAAGATAGGTTGGCTTATCTGTCACTATCACGCCATTGTCTTCAAACTTAGGAAATTCATCCCACAGCTCGGGCTCCCACCCCTTACCATCTAAACAATCAAAAGCTCCGAGCTCCTCTCACATTCCGCCCATGGTCTTCAACCTCTGGAAATGGATTGTGGAGACTCTCACCTGTATTGTCCTCGCCACCCCCTGCCAGTGGGTTTTGAGACTGAGCTCCAGGTGCTTGATCGGGATTCACATCCAATTGAATCAAGCACAACCCTCAATGCGCTTGAGTGTCTCTTCAAAGTCCTTGAATATCCTCTCGTTCTGTTGGTGAACATCACGCTCGTAAATGTCCCCGACAATGGCATACCTATATCGCCCACGAGCCATCTCAGAAAGCGTTTTGAGCTCTTATACCAACTGATGGAGCACATAGATGGAAAGTTAGGGAAACAGGAGGTTCAATAGCCTTCTTTTAAATTATTATTATAAAAATAATAAAGAACAATATCAACAACAACAACCATAACATACCCAGTGCCTCAATGGCTCTCGTATAAGTAGGGTTTGGGGAAAAATAATAAAGAACAAATGGGAAAATAAGTAACTCAAATTCTCACATCCGTGAATAGGAGAAAACTCTGAAAAATAATGAGAAAATCTAGGAATTGAATGAATGAAAACCCTAGACTTCTCTTACTTAAATAGAGGAGAAGACTTGCCTAGCATAAAAAAGACTTAAAAGATAAAAGATAAATAAAAGGCATAAAGATAAATACAAATAATTACTAACAATTTTCTATAATCAACTAGCTAAATATCATAAAAGATGACAAACTCTTCCAGTCATATCCCTAGCCGTGTCCACCCTTAGGTCGCCATGCTTGGGATCACGCCAAGCCTATCAAGCTGCGAAGCCCCATTTGTCAATTATGGGGCTGCATCACTAGTGCATAAGGCTTCCGCTTAAGTAAAGTTAGGAAAGTGTCAAGTATATATAATCGTACACCATTTTTGTGGAGAGGCAAGGAAATAACTATTATTCCTTAGCTTGGCCCAACTTTACGTGTAGTTTCGTCCCAACACCACTTAACTTTGGGGGAACAAAGTCGTCAAATCTTTCTTAGTACCTAGGGTGTCCAAACTAGCTTGCTTACACCACTAATTATTTAAAGTTACATATATGAAATGGGGAAGTTTAGGACCAATGACTGAATTGATGGCCTATGGAATTATTCGAATCCTTTGTGAGAATCAAGCAACAAGTCTAATGCTTTATGGGGTATAAATTCCAAGTTTCTTACCTATAAATTCAATTGTTATTTCAACTTAACATTAGTTAATACTAAGGTAAGTAACTCATTAGCTCTTTTTTGGTAACTGTTATCAAAAGAGCCTATTTTATAATTAAGTATCCAAGCTAACTTGCTTCATAGATGATATAAAACTTCATGCAAAGGATCAATAGCGAAGAACAAGAAAATCTCAACATAGGAAAGCAAGCCCGAAATAGAAAACATAAACAAAACACCGCAAAATAAAGATAAAAAATACACCAATAAAATAACCTAGTAGACTCCCTAAAGCAAAACATCCAGCAGGGGGACTACTTCTAAGCTTTGAAAATATTGAATTCGAATAAAACCAGAAAAGATAACTACCATACAAGCACCAACCAAAGGACAAAGAATAAGAACGCAACCATATCCACCAAAAATAGGAACACACAACCAAATATTAGAACCCCAATAACTATGAATGCCTCACCACTCAAACTAAAGCAACTCCTTGAGTCCAAATCATTGGATCAACACGAAACAAACACATTAAATCCAAGATAAAAGCAAGCTAGCTTATTTTAGAAGATCCACATATACAACAAAATACTTCGGACCCAATGACTTTAGTGTTTCATGGGATGCTAGGGCTACGAGTCTTGACTCTAGAAGCGACCCCTTAGGTCCTATTTAGCACACGGAATTGTAGCTTGAAATTAAGGTTGAGACTAGATCCGGCCCTTGAATTCTAATGTTGTCGTTTGTTAACCTATTGGAATCAGATTACAATTGCAACGTCCTATTCAACGGAATTAGTTGTAACAGAAAATCATACATTCCAACTCTTTGGGGTGGGAGTAAGGAAATCCAAGTTCATAATAACTTCACTGACCTAAAATCCACAATGACCCCACTTGATTAGCCAAACCATAGATGAATCAAAACAGAAAGACATAGACATAGACTAAATTTGACCAGAACATCAAAATCATGCAACTAGAATGACTTGAACCTTAAATGACTCAAACCAACTTAACTAAAAGTCCGAAGTGACCGGACCCAATTGACTCAAAACCTGAGATGACTCAAATCAAAAAAAAATGAAACTACCTGCCCTATATGTAATGTAGACAACATGAGCTTAGAGTTGAAATGACCCAAACAAACCAAACCCCAAATGACCCGACCCATCTAACCCTCAGCCTATATCTGACCTAACCTAGGTAACCCAAACTTTGAAATGGTGCAACCCAGTTTGACCCAGAACTAAGATAATCCGAGCTCACCTAAATTAATTCAAACATGACCCATTCTAGCCTTAATTCCCAAAATATTTAACACGATTAATTGAAAATCGAAGATCACTTGAAACCAAAATGACTTAACACAGCTAAAAGTCGACCTGATTTGACTTGAATCTCGAACTCAAAGTGATTTGACCCGACCAAAATCAAGCCTTAGCTGAATCAAAACTCAAAATGGTCCAACTCGATTGACCTAAAACCCATGATGACTCAAATCAGGATGGAATTATAATTCCGACATCTAATTCCTTTGATTAACCATACAATGCAATTTCAATTCCATCATAATTTCAAATCGACTAAAATTGGAATTGAAATTGCAGTTCCACAATCCAATTTTAATTATGTGTGCCACCTTTTTTTTGAACAAAACAAAGCATGGAGGCCGAAACAACTAGCATAGATACTAGAAGACAGCTACAACTCTTTGGACATGATCGGGATTGGGAAAGCCCATCACCTATGACCACATCCACTCCTAGCATGGCACCCCGTTATACAAGGGGTAACCGAATTTTTAGACCTAGGTATTAAGCAACAAGAAAACGAGGAAAATAAAACATTCAAATTCAAAATGTCTTGTAACACGGCCTGAAGCTTCCAAGGCATCGGGGAAGAGGCCCGAAGACATTCAACCACAACTTTACAGTCCGAAAGGACAATGATGGAGTGCCAACCATGAGTAAGAGCAAGGAACATCGCACCTCTAACAGCCAACGCCTCTGTCATTGACGAGTCCTTGGAATGAACCCTAGTGCACCAGCCTCTAATAATGGAACCCCGAGAATCAAGAGCCATAGAAGCAAATGCACACACATTTGAGCCAGTAAAACACGTAGCATCACAAAATAACTAAACACGACCGACAATAACAACACACGAAGGAGCTACTGGGAGAAAAATCTTATGTGCTGAAGTAGACAAATGAGGCGCAGAGAAGCACAAAGAGGAGAATTCCAAATAATCCCTTTCAGCAACAGCATCAGAATGGTTAGGAGCTCGATCCTTATGCTGAAAAATATGAAGATTACTAGCCTTCCAAATTTTCTAACATAGGAACACAATCCTGTCATGAATACCAAATGAAGTAGAGAAATGAGAACATAAATCAAACCACCAATGACGAAAACCTCGAAAGCCAATATCAAAAATAATAACGCCAAGGCTAGATGCAAATCAAGAGGCTCGGGCTTAAGGACAGATGAAAAGAATATGATCAATAGTCTTAACATCAACACCACAACAAATACATCTTGAAGAACAAGTGACTCTTCTTTTATTAGGGTTCTCCCCACTAGCTAAAGCATTCATATCAACCCTCCACTTAAGGACTTTAATATTTGGAGGGACAGAAAGGTTCCAAATGGCAGTAAGACCCCGATGGAAGGCCAACGACCTTAGAGAAGAGGAAGAAGCAACCGCTGCATAAGCTAATCTACTTTCAAACATAGCCCAACGCCAATAATGGGAGTTGACTGTATACACCCCATCACTAGTGAAATGCCAAGCCTTCACATCATCAATATCAGGATTACCAATAGTAATACATTCAACAATAGATGCCTCCTCCTTAGAGAAAAGCGAGTCCACTAAGCCCACTTTCCCACCCCTCATATGGGGAATAATCAAGCTAGAGCTTAATTAAGGAGAGCCCTCACTTCGAAGGGAAAGAATCGAGAATTGATCTTCTCGAGGAATCCAAGGATCCACCCAAACGCTCACATTCTTCCCATTATTAAGTTTCTACCCACGAGAACACTTCTCCAGCCCCAAGGGATGGACCCCAATAGAGGCTTCCTCAAACGATGAAGTAGGGAAGCAGATGCCTTTGAGAATTATGATCCAAAGGCTATTAGGATTTTTGAGAATACGAGATGCAAATTTGGCAAGCAAGGCAATATTGGCTCCCTCCATATACCTAAAACCAATCCTGCCAAGAGGCTTAGGGTCCGCCAACTTAGACCAACTGGCCTAATGAATACCCCAATTTTCCGAACCATCCCCTTTCCACCAAAATCTAGCCATGGCAGAACTAATTTTCTTACAAATCGAGCCTAGGATTTTAAAGCACTGCATTACATATGAAGGGATAGCGGAGATGACACTTTTCACCAGAACCTCTCTTCCTGCATGAGAAAGAGGCTCGCTTTCCACCCTTTTATACAACACAAAATCGTCTCATAGAGAGTGTTAGGAACTGCTTTTTTATCCTGACCCCAAAGTACTTGAGCACCTAAGTATCACTCACAACTCATCACACTTCTCATGCCCAACCTCCTCAAAGACGTATGACGTAGGTCAGGATGGGAGTTTGCAGAAAAAAAACACACATGATTTGTCTATGTTAATATATTGACCAGTTGCCAGCATGAACTCCGATAAAACCTGAGTAACCACTTCGCAACTTCTCTTAGAATCCTCACAGAAGAAAGGACAATCATCCGTGAAAAGAAGGTGGGTAAGAGCCGGACATGCGCTTTTAATTTTAAATCCTCTCCAATCACCCGATCGAGCAAAGTCATCAATGAGTCTTGAAAGAGCCTCCATGACAAATAAGAGGAGAAAAGAGGGTCTTCTTGTCTCAATCCACTAGAAATTGTAATAGAATCAAGTCTCTTACCATTAACACAATGGAAACAAACTTCATAATTTTTTGAACAAAAAAGTCACCTAAACCGACCCTATAAAGAGCACCTTCAAGGAACTTCCAATCCACTAGATCATAAGCCCACGAAAGATCAAGTTTAATAACCATAAACCTTTTCTTAGCACATTTCATACCTTTGAGCACATGAAAGGCCTTGTGAGCTATAATAATATTGTCTTGGATAACTCTACCTTTTACAGAGGCCAATTGAGTTGGGGAGATGATATCGGGTAAGAGAGATTTTAGTCGATTAGCTAGGATCTTTGAGATAACTTTATAAGACAAATTGCATAAATTGGTCTTAATTATCTCGGTGATTCAGGATTACAAACATTGGGAATTAAAAGGCTAGAGGTGAAATTGAGTCAAGTCGAGTATTAAATTTTGTTTGAACTCATACTCGATTAACTACTCGAGTACTCAACTCGACTAGAGTATTCCTTTATTAAGTATATTAATGTTTGACATGTTCACTCTATTACAACACTATTCCTTACACCTGAACATTATTTATACTGAACTCAGTTACGTGATTATTGCTTACATTACATTTTAACAAAAAATAAAACCATAAATAGCTATCGTGTTAATATTCAATTCCTTTTTTTAATAAAAATTATATTTGAGTACATTAAATGAATAATTACAAGTGCAACTCGAATATACCAAATGAAGCCAAATATTGAGTCGAGTACCGATTTGAGTATTTAGTCGAATATTGAACTACTCAACTCGCACTCATTTATTAATTGAGTTTGTTTTGATACTTGAACTCGAATTCGGTAAATTTAAATAAATTTTATTCAAGCTACTTGTGAGCTACTTGCGAGTAGCTCGTATCATTTACACCCTAGTGAAGGCTGTTAGATATTTATATGTATATTTTTTATTTGTATTTTCTTCTTTTCTACAGTTGCATGCAGCGCATGTGCACATTTAGCTTTTGTATATATTTTTTTCTTGTACAGTTACTTATCATCCAATACGGAAGCCATTTTGCTTCTTCTAGAATTCTCTATTTTCTCTTGTTTTCTCCTTCAATCACGACAATCTTGCAAATCTCTGATTGTAACATGGTATCAGAGCTTATTTCACTGTGTGTGATACCGTTAGTCCTGAGACTATTCCCAAGAATCATCCGGAAGTGTGCCACGTCAGCCCTTGCTCCTTGTACAAATAAAGGATGAATAGTTAGAGTTTAGGCATGTAGAGTAATGTGTGTTTAGCTCTTTCTCTCTCCCCTTTAATTCTTCTATGTTTCTCCCCCTTTTTTTCTATGTAATTCTCCCCTTTGTTACTATAATATAATATTATCTTTACATTTGTTAGCTTAATCGGGTTTGGTTCATATCAATTGGTATCAGAGCGAGCCGGTCCTCGGCACCATACCACCACTGGAGTCACCACCATCATCACCGGACTTCAACCCTTGCCGCCGTCATCATCATCATCATCACCACCGACACCACCGCACTGTTCATCATCGTCGTCGTCATCATCATAATCATCATCATCATCGTCATCTTCACTGTCACCTTCACCAACACCATCGACAACACTAGACCACCACCACCATCTTCATCATCTTCAACTCCTTAGCAACACCGGAGCATCATCTTCATCGTTGAGGTATCACCATCATCATCCCCACTTTCATTTTCTTCAGCCATCATCACTGATTAATATCAGCCCCCATCATCACCCGCAACCTCACCTCAAATTTTCAGCCCATCAACCTTACCTCATTAATATTTCAGCTCAAAATCCCAACTCGCCCACAAGGTGTTCTACAAAATGCCTCAGTGACTCGCTAGACGTAATTACCAAAATCCAACCCAATTTCTTCGGATGGAATTTCGTAAATTTAACTGTGGAAGGGTGGAGGAATGGTTACATGGTAGTGAGAGGTATTTGGGTACTCCGACTACTTCCTCACGGAGCTCATGCATCTTCATCAGACGGGAAGTGTTAGTGAGTACTTGAGTCAATTTGAGTCTTTGAACAAGTGTTGGTTGACATAACAGCAAAATGTTAAACTGATGATAGGCAGCTTAAGGAAAGAGGTAGCTGAAAGAGTTCTCTGGTTTAGGCCCCGAACAATCTATGACGCCAAGATACTGGCCAAGCTGGAAGAGAGCAACCTTGCCTATCTTGAGAAGTTAGCTGCAAAGGGCTATCCAAGTATGGCGCCAACACTGTCCACGTCAAGCCCTTTGGGTATAGCCAATCTCTCATTCGCGCTTTGCTGAGCACGATGCCAATCACGTTCACACTTTAGAGCCAGCCAAATATGACTGCTACCACACTTAATGAAAATGACGCACCGTCTTCTCATCCAACCGTAGATCCGGGTCCAAATTCGTCCCCGGATACTGCCATCAATCCACTCCTTGGCACTTCTAAGGATGACGCCATCCCCACGGTATCTCCATCTTCCGTCATCTCTGCTCCAGCCTCGGTTTCGCCTCCCCTGCTCTCATCTTACATAGATTCCCCAACTGGGTCAGATCATCCTCAGCTTCAGCTGCCATTAGTTGTGTTAGAGGATACTCTCCTAGTTACCGCCATCTCCACTACAGCTCCAACCACCGCTATCTCTACCCCAGTTTCGGTTCCGCATCTCATGCTCATGGCCATCACACAACCGCCAATGAGGTCAGATCCTTCAGAGTTTCAGCTGTTAGCTTTTGAGTTAGAGGAGGACATCACGACTACCGCAAAACACCCACGTTCCCTTCTACTTCTCGTCTACCGGGTATACTTTGCAAAACTCGGCAACCCGATTAAGTTCACGACATGCATCCTGTTAAATTTCCTAAAGTTGGTGTTTGACTTGGGTAGATATTTTGCACTCCGGAACCGGCTCATTTTCCATGACCCTTGGGGGCATGGGTCTTTGGAGAGGAAAGAAGTGATACGAGCCAAAGGGGGATTTGGCGCACAAAAGGACACCATCCCACTGAGTCCCCACCGCCCAGCTGGCTGCCTTGTTCTTGATCCTCGGGGACGAGGATCTTTTTAGGGGGGCGGTATTGATACAATTAGTCCCGAGACTATTCCCGAGAATCATCCGGAAGAGTGCCTTTTCACCTCCTGCCACGTCAACTCCTTCTTACTATAAATAAAGAATGAATAGTATGAGTTTAGGCATGTTGAGTAAAGTGTGTTTAGCTCTCTCTCTACCCCTTAATTCTTCTATGTTTCTCCCCCTTTCTTTCTATGTAATTATCCCCTTTCTTACTATAATATAATATTATCTTTACGTTTGTTAGCTCAATAGAGTTTGGTTCGTGATGCCACTTCTCTCCGGGATCTTCAGTTTCGTCTCAAGGATCCTGGCACTCTTAGGTTTTTCTTGGGTGTGGAGGTTGCCCGCAGTCCTAGGGGTATTGTGCTATCTCAACGTCAATATAATCTTCGTCTTCTTGAGTCAATGGGTCATTTGGGGTGTAAGCTGGCTTCTATTCCCATGGATTCTTCGTGTTGTTTATGTAAGGATGAAGGTTCCTTGATGATATGTTTCAGTATAGAAGGTTAGTGGGCCAATGACTGTGTTTAACTATTACTCGCCCTGACATTTCTTTCACTGTTGGTCATCTTAGTGAATTTATGGCTTGTCCTAGGGATTCACATATGTCAGCCACGTCTCGGGTTCTTTGTTATCTCAAGATCATGCTTGGTCAGGGTGTCTTCTTTTTGGCTTCTTTGTTCCTTCAAGGGTTTTGCCGATGCTAATTGGGCCACAAGTCTTGATTCTCGACGCCCTGTCTTGGGTTGGTGTATTTTTCTCGGTGATTCATTGATTTCTTGGAAGTCTAAGAAACAAGTGATTGTTTCTTGCTCTTCTATTGAGGCTAAGTATCATAGTCTTTCCAGTGCTACTTGTGAGATTCTTTGGTTAAAAGGTTTTATATCTGATTTTGGTATTCGCCATGATTTTCCTATTCTGTTGTTATGTGATACTTAGTCTGCTATGCATCTTGCACATAATCCTGTTTTACATGAACGGACTAAGCACGTTGAGGTTGATCTTCATTTCGTTCATGATAAGGTTCTTGATGGTGTCATTAAGGTTTTTCCTTTTTTTTTTAATTCCTTCTCGGCATCAGTTGGCTGACATACCTACTAAACCTTTACAGTTTTCATCTTTTCATTCTTGTATTTCCAAATTGGGTGTTATTAACAGTTACACACCAACTTAAGGGGCTGTGTTAGATATTTATATGCATATTTTTTATTCGTATTTTCTACTTTTCAACAGTTATGTGCACATTTAGCTTTTGTATATATTTTGTCTTGTACGGTTACTTCTCATTCAATACGGAAGCCATTTTGCTCTTCTAGAATTCTCGATTTTGTCTCGTTTTCTCCTTCAATCGCGACAATCTTGCAGATCTCTGATTGTAACAATGGCCACACAAACAAAACTAGTAGATTTGATACTTACCGCAGTGCTCTTTCTGTACTTGGCTTTTATTTCTTCCACTGATCTTTGTTTTGCCTTTGTTTCTGAAGTTCCACCTTCAAATAATTTTTCCCTCTCTGTTTTCTTGTCTACATGTTACATGTCATAGGTAACAGTTAGGAAAATGATAAATTAGAAAGACAAAAAGTAGTTGTGAAAAGTAAAACACTATTTAATTAAAGTTGTTTTTCTCTAATTTTTCTTTGGAACTATGTTTATTTTTTGTAACAAAGGAAAGCTAACAACTAAGCTGACCAATCGGCTAAACATGCTATTAGGACCACAACTTGGCTCAAATACACCCCTAACCACGACCATTGGAGACCTAGTTCGAGAAGGGAAACTCCCGTGATTAGAATAAGAGCTTTTGGGTCTTTGGAAAAATGAAGTTGTTGAAGTTTTATTGTTTACAATTTTACGGCTGTTTCAATGCTTAGTTCTAGCTAAGTATTCGAGAAGGGGATCTCCCGTGACCAAATATAAGAGGCTCCGGGTCCTTGGAAATGATAGAGTTCTTGAAGTTTTATTGTTTAGAATTTACTTCCATTACAATGTCCAGTTTGTTTCTTTTGTACAACGATAAATGGAGAAAAAAGTGAGAAGAACCTTCTAGGGATAGCTCTACCTAATATATCAACACAATGACCCCTAGATTCAAGCTAAGTATCAAAGACCATTGACCATTGAGGGGATATAATGGTCATACTCTGCTGCCTAATCAGCCATCATGTTCGCTTCACTAAAATAATGATTAAAACTGATATTTCTTCCTACCTTACATTAATAAGATGTTATGAACAATTTTCTGAATCTGCCACGGAGCCCTAAAATTCTTATTAACAAACCAACGCTTTTATGTATCTTTATCCCCCTCTTCAGTAGGTCCCACAACCATGTTATTAAAAAAGATCTGATATAATTGGTCTGAAGATTCCTATGGGGTGAGTCTTTAACTGTTAAGTATAAAAGCATCACAAAAGTGACAAACTTGCAACACATACCTCTATTATCATTTCCACCTTCTTGAGATACAAGCGAAACACTTGGGGGTTCATAGCACTTAGTGTCATCTGGATCCACAGAAAAAACACAATTACGAAGCATTAAATGTAAAATTATTACTGGTCTTTTACCTAACGATATAAGCTTTTGAAACATTCATTTTTTTAGCATAGTATTGATGTCTCAGGAGATGCCAAGTTCAAATCCTAAGATCCCTCACCAATTTCAACATGAGTCATTTTCTCGATGATGGAACTTGAAATTTCACTTTTCGACTCACACTTTTTGAATATTTGGTTCTTTAACATAGAACAAAGCACTAATAAATAGGACCAAATTAGTAAAGCTGCCCGTACTGAACAACGGACCAGTTGGTCTTGTCCTAAATCAAATGGCTTTTTATATCCCTAGTTTTCATCAAGACAACTTTCTAACATTTTTATCACTTTTTTTTTTACAGAACAACGCCCAACAATTTCATCACTTTAGACCCATACAAGGCAGACAAATGCATTGATAAAGCTCCAAATAAAAGAATGATGACCACACAAGTGGAAAATAGTTCGGGCTAAATGTCGGGTTCCAACTTGTCAAAGAATTCACTTTTCCAGAAGCTTCAATTGGTGGGTAAAGATTCAAGATTGTTTTTATACTCTAACATGTCCCGTCACGCAAATGACAATTGGGCTTGAAGCATTAATATTACACAGGCACACCTCATATCTTGGGTTTAAATTATGTTAATATTGAAAGTGTTGGTGATTAGGACTGGAACTAGTGACTTCTTAGTAAATAAGGTTTTGATACTATGTCAACAAATTAATTTTTTTGAAATATTTAAGCTGATAGGTAAAGACGCCTGATTGTTTCTACTCTCTAACACAATATTTGAGCACCCATTAGAATGAATTAACGTACTTACCCAGGTTGAGCTCGATAACTTCGGGAGTAATTGGGGAAGAAGTAGAAGATTCAGAAGATCTACGAAATATTCTGTTTAAGTTGGAATATTTGGCTTTGGGACTCTCCCTAGGAGGATCCATTTTTCCTATAATAATTTGGCAATTAAAGCGAAGTCAAATCAACAACTTTTTGCATCTATGCAATAATTTGTGGAATTATTTCGTAAAGTGGACGTGTAATGATTGAGTCTATGTTCTTACTTATAAAACAAGTTGGATATTGAACTGGTCAATCCTAATTTAATAAGATGAGCTTTAAAGTATGGACCTAGGTCAGTGACCGCCTAACTTGTACATGCTTAATAGTACGGTATTGAAGGCGTGTGCCTAATCAAAGACGGGCTTTGATGGACAATCCATATATTTCACTAACCCAAAACTTGTTCCCCTCTCTCTTTCGAAAACATTAGCTATTAAAGGTAGCAAAGGGGAGGACTTGCCCCAACGGCGGTTACCATAAAGAATTTAGAAAACAAAAGGAAGACGAAGTTCTAATTAGTGCAATTATGGGACTATGTTAATAAGGGTTCATTTATAAGGCACTAATTCAACCGAATCCCATTAGAACTACGAAGTTAAGCGTGCTTGGATGAGGTTAGTATTAGGATGGGTGACTTTCTGGGAAGTCCCCGTGTTGCCAACCCTATAAGGTTGGGGGTTCTCGAAAACAGTCTCTCGACAGAGTTACACCTTGAAGGGGTAAGGCCGCATACATCCACCCCTCCCAGATCCCACTTATGTGGCCTTAAGGCACTAGGTCTGTTGTCGTTTATGGGACTATGTCAATAGTATAGGGTTTTTGCTTTTAAGCCTTTTATTTTCAGAAATTCTTGATAAATGTCTCAATATATATATATATGGTGGTATTCTTATGAGATGGTGAAAGAATGAGAGGGGCGAATCTTAGCCCTCTATTGTAATGGACGGCCAAGATTTGTTAAACATTAAAAAAATTACAATTTACAGCCAAAATTTATTGAGTACTGAAAAAAAAAAAAAAAAAAAAAACAATTTCTCTCCCTTACCCCTTCTTTCTTTCGGCCCCATGAAGGTGTATGGGCCGTAAATTATTATTTTTTTAATGTTCAACAAATCTTAGCCGTTCATTATAATAGAGAGATAGGATTCGCCCCTCTTACGCTCTCACCCTCTCATAAAAATATCAACATATATATATATATGAGAGCATTTGACTATGGTAAGATATGAGAGCTTAAATATCAGCTATTGAATTCAAAATGAAGGGCTGAGATTGCACATATAAATATGCCCCAAAAACTCTCTGTCTCTCCTCCTCTTTTTATGTGTAATCTCAGCCCTTCATTTTAAATTCAATGGCTGAGATTTAAGCTTTTATATCTCACCATATTCATTTTAAATTCAATGACTTTTCTTCAAGGCTTTGGCTTTTGCTGCGGACCAGTTTCTCAGGCTAGGGGTCCTTGGAAACAGCATCTCTTCAGGGTAGCCCCTTGGAGAGGGAAGGCTGCGTACATATACCCCTCCCAGACCCTGCTTTTGTGGAAGCCCTTAGAGGTACTGGGTCTGTTGTTGTTGTTGTTGTTGTTGTTGTTGTTGTTGTATATATATATATGTATATGTCTTATAAGGGTTACTATTTGATGGCCAAGTGCATAACAATGAACTTAACGTCTATTACATAAATATTGTAAAGTTATAACAGTCTTTATTTAAACACATGCATATTTATCAAACAAAAGAACAACACAAATTGCCAAAAGAAGTCGTTCCTTGTTAATTTCTTCTTCTATGTCTCCTTCAAAATAGATCTTGTTCTTAATTGAAACAACATAAATTTTAGGGATGAAGAACTAACAGCATTGCAAGAATACTTCTTCATTTCCCTTGTAATGGATCCTCAAGGATTCCCAAACATATTGAGTCCTAAATATATATATGTGGCCCATTATAATTGGTACTAAATTCTGTGGGGTGCTAAATACAGCTTATCCTAAATATAGGCAACTCTCCTAAGAAATGCAAAATCATTGGAACTATGCATTTAGATAAACATCATAGCCACTTGAAAAGCCGTTATGTATTATGTTTTGAGGTAGTT
Source organism: Simmondsia chinensis (assembly GCA_018398585.1). Lineage (NCBI taxonomy): Eukaryota > Viridiplantae > Streptophyta > Magnoliopsida > Caryophyllales > Simmondsiaceae > Simmondsia > Simmondsia chinensis. Next base: position 22,273,307 of record JAGTTD010000016.1, read on the forward strand.
GTACGCTATTGGCCACTGTGTAAAAATAAATTATGAGTACTAGATTCAAATTATGGAAATTTAGGCCATTGACTCTAATGAAAGGTTTTTAGGCAATTTTATAATCTCGATCCTTGATTTAAATGTAATGTTCAAAATTTACTCCTCTCATCTCTCACCCTCTCATAAGAGGCAATGTCCTCTATATATATGGCCATTATGAAGTTTGCTGTAGATTGGAATTTTACTTATAGAAATATATGTATTTAGGTTTTATATGCTCAAAATTGATGAATGTTTATAAGAATTAATTACTGAAAGGTTGATAGTTCATTTTCAAAAGTCATACATATGAATTTAATGAATGTTGTGTTCCCTTGAAAAATCTAAAGCTATCATCATGGTGAGGGTAAACTGAATATCCAACACATCTCAATTGAGAAGACGCTAAGCTGTTGTTTGCTTCTATTTTGTTTCAAGTGATGTATGTGTAGTCGCCATATAATGTGAAAACAAAACAAATATGTAAAAAGGACTCACCGCGACTAGGGAGTGAGCCTAATTACGAACTGCATGTCTTTGACGTCAACCGCTCACCATTTTTGGAGAAAAAGTTGTGATATGTTGATGTATCTGACTTCGATTAAACCTTGAGTTTTACATATGCTTCAACAAGAAGACTTTGTTAAATACTTTTGAGGATTTTTATGCGTATTTATGACAGAAAATTAAAGGATGTGGATCTAATTCAAATGGTAGTTACAGTGACGGAGCAGGGCCCACATACAAGGGGATTCTTAGTAAGACGGGGGAGGGGCTTCGCTCTATCAAAGGATTTGCCTTTTCAAGCCGTAAACCCTAGAACTGGGCCAAATGCACATGTCCTTGCCTTGGGAGAGCTTCACTAGTAACAAACAGCAATGAGGCTTCTCTATTTCCCTATGTACCCTTCAGACCTTAATTTTCAAGAGGATTCTTAGTAAGACTATCCATAAGCCTAGGATTCCACCTTGTATTCCCTTAAAGGCTTAAAATGGTCAAAAAGCTAAACCTTTGCGAATAAATTGATTACGCTTTTCATAATCCTTTCAAGACTTTAAGGGAATACATTTGTATCTTTAATCTTGGTAGTTATTATCGAAATCCTTTGAACTCTGAGGCAAAAATGGCACCTCTAGACCTTAAGAGACGCAGCTGCATCTGATTGTTTCAAAAAGAAGGTTGTGGCTAAGGCTCATATTTTTGGGGCTATTTCAAAACCTTTTAGGATCTCAAATTCCTATTGTATGGACAATATTGGCTGTACTTGTGTTATTGTCGTGTATTTCTTGCACATGTAAGCCATGCATTATCTTAGAATTAATGAAATACATATTCATTCAATACGTCTCTCAGTTTGGTGGTTCCTTTTTTTTTTTTTTTTTCCTTCTTTTACTTTACCTATGGATCTTGAGATTAAACCTTTAGGCACTAGTACTCAAAACTGAGCCCATAATTCTGAAATCTATGTCTAAGGACTTTCTTGTTAGAATCCCGAATAGATGGCACGTATTTCTTTAGAAGTCTACCATTAATGGCCCTAAGATGAGTCCTTCAATCTAGATCTTGTAGTAAATAAGCATTCCCTCGGAAGACCTCAATGACTCTAAATGGGCCTTCCCAATTTGGAGACCATTTTCTAGACACGATCTTTCCGATCAATGGGTAGAACCACCTTCTAGACTGGATCTTCCAAGTCAAAAGACCTTGGTTTGACCCTTTTATTGTGGGCTTTGGCAACTCCTTTCTTTTGATTTTCCAATTTGTGCAGAGCATCAAGCCTCACGTGGTTTAAATTAGTAAGCTCATTCATCATAGACTACTTATATTCAAGTTTAGAAAACTTTCCTTAATGAGCTAGTCTAATAGACTGAACTGTTACCTCCATGGGGGAGCACTACATTATAGTCATATGTCAAATGAAAAGAAGTTATTCTAGTGGCAACCCTTTTAGAAATTTAATAAGCTGAAAGGGGGTCTAATAGCAACTCATGCCACCTTTTGGGATTGTCCTCAATCATTTTCTCAATGTTGGCTTTTAGAATCTTATTAGTTGATTCTGTCTGGCCATTAGCTTGAGCATAATTGGGTGTTGAGTTCAAGAGTTCTATACTGAAACTCTTGGTAAACGCCTTTAGCTTAACTTCGTTAAAAACATTAACCGGGTCCACGATGATAGTTTCTAGAATACCAGGCCTACACAGGATATATTCTCTTATAAAATCAATCACATCATGTTGATTGATGCTTCTTTATTGTTTAGCCTCCACTCATTTAGTGAAATAATAAGTGGCACAAGAATATAAGATTGCTGCTTGCTGGAAGGAGGTTAATTTCCCCAAAAATATCCATTGCCCAGACTCTAAATGACCATGGTTTAACATGGCATGCATCTTAGCAGCAGAGACTGCAACCACATATCCATGTCTTTGGCATACTTTGGATCCTTTGGCATACTCTACACAGTCATCCATCATTGATAGTCAATAGTATTTTTTATGTTTTACTTTTTAAATTTTTTTCAGTTTGATACTTATTTGTGTTTGAAATTTATAGATTTAGAAAGAATTTCTATGGATGACAACATCATTAATGCTTGAGAATCTAACTGCAAGGTGAAAATCTATTTCTAATATTAACATTTTGTTCGTAATTGTTCTTTGGAAATCGGGCGTGTTCATATTTGAAATTGTAGGTTGGGAGATGACTTTTGTAGCATGACAGCGCTTAAGGAAAAACATTTCAATCATTATTCAATTAATAATGCTGCATCAATGTTGACAATTATCATTTTTCTTTTTGCAATTTGATTTCCGTGTGAAGGACATATAAAAGTATGAGTAGTTTTTAAGTCATTGCCATATTATATGTTGTTGAATTGTTGTATTTTTCCTATTAGTTTCCTTTAATGTTTCCCTAAATTGACAACATATGCTATATTCAACTTGTAGTAAAAAATAGAAAATGCTAATCGGTTTGGTCCTGGACCGGACTGGTTAAATACGGTCCAGTCTTCGGTCTCCAAACTTGGAAAATTTCAGTCTTTGGTTCGGTCTGGTCCAGTCTGGGTTTGGACCGATGAACACCCCTAATCTCAGGCTGTACTGCACAAATTCGGGGTCCACATTCCCCAATTACTTCTTCATTTGAAGCTAATCTCGAATTACTTGACCATCCAGCAGTAGCTTGATCATCCTTAGATCGATTCAAGCTCAAATGCTTTGTTCATTCTCAAACATAGCAAGCTCAACATCCACTTCCCCAATCGATCCATCACAAATAGGTAGATGAACTGGCTCTACAACAATCTGAATTGAAGCTTCAACATTCAACATCGGATCTCTTCTAGCTCCGGCAGAGTTTGCAAAAGAATTCATATTCGCTCCTTGTTCTTATACTGCGCTAGGCTGAAACTCAGCATTCATATGAATTTGTTGCTGAATCTGTAACTATTGTTGCACAAATTGTTGCTGTGGTCGTGGCAAAGTCAGCTTGTAACCCTGTGTGAGTTTTTGCTGGTACTGTAGAAATCGAGCATCATGTTCTTACTGAACCAAACTATAAACAACACCTCCAGCTCCCACAGCTAGGCTTGTGTTGTAGATCATGATTGAATTCTTGAGCCAACACTCAACTTCAGCTTAATTTGCTCACTGATGAACCTGCAACTAACTTGATCTTACTGCAACAGATCACAATCTTGATATTACTTCAAATGCAATTCCTCAAGATCACACACCGATCCTCAATGAATCGACTGATCTTGAAAGCTTTGATCAAAGCTTTCTGTCAACAGTGAGATCTTGAATCCAAGATCTCAAGTTTCGCTCAATTTCAACCTCTCTTTTTTTTTTTTTTTTTTTTTTTTGGTTTCAATGTAGTAACCGCAAGCTTATCAATCAAGAATTCAAAATTGAACTCCTAATCAACTTGCAATGCGATCAAGCATATTTGATATCAAATGACACTTGACTTTAAACTTATACAACTAAATTGAACCAAATCAACTTAATCGGAAGCCTAATTCAAAGCTCTGATACCAATTGTTATGATCGAGAACAAATCTCAAATCACAACAGAGGATAGATTAGAGGAGAAATGAAAGTAGATGAGATAATAGAGAAAAAATTAGATGAGAGAGAGAATTGACCTCAAAGAGATATTTCATTCATCAAAATAATGAGCTTAAGAGATAAAGATTACAACTATATACTAATCCGAGGCTAATGGCGGTTAGAGGAGATACATTGCACCTAGACAAGTCCCTACAATCGACTTAACTAACTAGCCGCCAACATTGACCAGCCTTGACCACCAGCTTGACCACCGTAGCTACTTAGCAACTAAACATCACCTATTACATGACTTATCAAAAGGCTTATACTACTTATTACCCTAATTCTAATTACAATCTTTCACATGCCCCAACTATTGCAATCATAACAAAGTCCTCCCATCTAAGTCTTAGAGGAAGTAAGTATTTCCTTCAAATACCTCTATGACTCTAAACAGGCCCTCTAAGTTTGGGGACTGTTTTCCAAAGACACAATCTTTCTGGCCAATGGGTAGAACCACTTTCTATACTACATCTCCCAAGTCAAAAGACATAGATTTGACCTTCTAGTTGTAAGCTTTGGCCATCCTTTTCTTTTATTTTTTTAGCTTATGAAGGGCATCAAGCTAACTTAGACTGAGTTAGTTAGTTCATATATCTTTCTCATACTCAAGTTCAGAAAAATTCCCATGATGAGCCGGCCTAATAAACTGAACTATGATTCCATTGGGAGCACAACAGCATAGCCATATATTAAGGAAGGGGGTTATCCCAGTTGCATCATGTTTTGACATTCTGTAAACCTAAAGGGAATCCAGTAGCAATTCATGCCAATTTCTGGGGTTATCTTCAATCGTTTTCTCAATATTGGCCTATAGAATCTTGTTGGTAGACTATGTTTGGCCATTATCTTAAGCATAGTAAAGGACTGAGTTCAAGATTTCTATGTTGAAACTTTTGGTGAGCTCCTTAACCTTAGCTCCATTGAACACCTTAGCTTGGTCCAGAATAATAATTTCTGGGATTTCAAACCTACCTATGATGTACTATTTGACAGAATCAATCACATCTTGTTAATTGATATTCAAATATTGATCAGCCTCCACCCAATTTTTTGAAGTAATCTGTGGCCACAAGGATGTAAGGGTGTTGTTTGCTAGAAGGAGCGTTAATCTTCCCTATGATGTCAACTGTCCATCCTCTAAATGGCCATGGTTTGACTATAGCATGCTTCTCAGTTGCAGGGACTCTGATACATGACCATGTCTTCGGCATACTTGGCACCCCTTGGCGTACTTAATGTAATCATCCATCATTGATGGCCAATAATAGCCATAACGCCTAATGAGCCAATGCAGCTTCTTGCCAGCTAGATGGGATCTACAGGTACCCTCATGGGCTCCTACCATTACTATCATTGCTTCATCCAAGTCAAGGCATTTGAGAAGTACTCCACTAACTTCCCTTTTATAAAACTCTCCAGATTCCTCGTCTCGATGGAATCTATGAGCTCTCATTTTTATCTTTCCATCAATAATATAGTCTCACATAATCTCGAGGAATTTTTGAGTAATCCATTCAAGGCTTCCTCTAGTCTACATGTTGACTACTGGCAATTTGATTTGTTTCAAAGCAATCCAAGCATTCATTTGGTATGACTTTGCTCTCGAAACTAAAGGACTCAGTGAATCCAATGTCATGGTCTAATACTTTAGTCTTAATGACTATAGTTTCTGCACACCAAGTCCTAGGCAGCTTGTACCTTGATGGTAGTTGGGCCAAGTCATTAGCTTCTTTGTTTTGTTCTATGGGAATATGTTCAAGCCGTACAGCATCAAACTTATTTGATAGTTTTTGCCCCACAGAGATGTATTTGTTTGAGGTATCGCTTAGACACTGAAATTCCCCCTGACTTGGCAAATGACCAACTGTGAATCCACTCAAATGATAACACTAGGGACTTGCTTTTGTAAGAGAATCAGTAGGCCTATCATCAACGCTTCATACTCTGCTATATTGTCGGAGCACTTGCCAACCAACATAATAGCTAACTTGGTGATGATCCAAGCAAGGGATTCAATCATAATTCCAACCCCGATGCTTGAATTGGTGCTTGATCCATCAAAATATACTATCCAAGGGACCATTTCTACCACTAGGAGCTGGTCTAGCTCATAGTCGAAGACAATGTGAATGTTTCAATGGTTAGCAAGAAAGCCTACTGAGACCTAGCCTTTGGCTGACATTTGTGACACATAATCCAACTCACACTGAAGCAAAGCAATACTCCACTTGTTTAATCTTCCCCTCCTCAAAGGTCTATATAGCATGTACTTATGGACATATGTCTAAGCAGCCATGTATAAGGTAAATTTTAAGAAGTAATGTCTAAATTTCGCATATGCATAAAATAGGGATAGACACAATTTCTCAATAGGGAAATATTTCTTTCGCATTTATTTAAACAACGGCTAAGGTAGAACATAGCTTGTTCAAACCCATGCTCATTGTTAATGTACAAGCAAAAGACCAATTGATCCATCATAATCAAAGAAATAAATATTTAGGGGTTTTGCCTTGCTTTGGTGGAATTAGCACTGGCGGCTTGATCAAGTATTCCTTGATGATTTTGAAAGCTGTTTAATGTTGCTCCTCCCACTTGAAGTCTTTCTTAAACATGAGTCTCAGTAGTGGATAGAAGACTTTAGTTTTTCCTACAATATTTGAAATGAAACGTCTTAGGAAGTTAACATGCCCTAAGAAGCTTGAAGCTCCTTTTTTGCTCATAGGCGATTTGGCCTATTGAATGGCCTTAGTTTTGTTAATGACCACCTCGATGCCCCTGTGGTGTACCAGAAAACCAAGGAAGTTTCCAATGGGCATGGCAAAGGCACATTTTCATGGGCTTCTGTTGTTGTTATTGCTCCTCATTCTAAAGAACGGCCTCTTAAGTCCTCCAAGTGCTTGACTTGGGACCTTAATTCAACCACGATATCGTCTATGTAGACTTTCGTGGTCTCGTCGATGAGATCATGAAAGATCATATTCTTGGCTCTCTAGTATGTAGCACTAGCATTTTTCAAGCAAAATGGCATAGCCACCCACTTAATGGTCTATATTGAACTAGGACATCTGAATGTTGTCTTGCAGGTATCATTTTAAGCAATCATGACTTGGTAGTACCTAAAATAGCCATCTATAATAGATAAGACCTCATGTCTTAAAACTACATCAATGTTACTCTATGTGGAGCCTGGTTTCATAATGTAAGGGGCCAAGTTTGAAAGAGTGGAGGATTGGGCCAAACCACGTAAATCTGTGTGCTTTTTATTTATTTTTCTCATTTTTTGAGTGGAGAATGCTCTAATTTGTGCCTCGGTTTAGGCCTAAGTCAACGTTCAAGTGCGTTTTTCTTGGAAATCTCAGTTGAAACTAGGTTTTCGTATGGTGCGACTATTTAACCCGACTTTAGAATTTGAGAGTGTAGAGCAAATTGAAGAAAACTCTCGATAACAATTCTAAGAAATAAATTTCTCCCTGCAACTCCTGGCCGTAGGCAATTTTGGCTGAACCACGTAAATCTGTGTTTGTTATTCAGTTTTCACGTTGAATTTTTTGTTGTTTAGTCGTTGTGTTTCCTAACAATGAGCACATCAGCTATTGTCATTGGATATTCATCCTTTAGGGTGGTCGTACTCAGATCTCTAAAATTAATGCAGACTCTGCTTTTGCCATTCTTTTTAATGATAGGAACAATGTTTTCCAACCATTCATCATACTTGGAATTTCTGATGAATTTGGCCTTTAAAAGTCTCCTAATTTCCTCATTGACGAAATCAATAACTTCTTGGGACACCCTTCTCTGGGTCTAAATGATGGGCTTCGAGGCAAGCTTGATAGGAAACCTACACTCGACGACCTTTCTATTTAGGCTAGACATCTCATGATGGTCCCAGGCAAAGCAGTCATTGAACTCATGAAGCAAGGTCAAATATTGCTCCCTCTGCTCCTCAGAAAGCAAAATGCTAGGATAGGTAAGTCTTGGGTCCTCTGCAAAGCCCAAGTTAGCCTTGAGGAAGGGGACCTCAACTTCATCTCCCAAATCCTACATCTTAGCCGGTGGTGCTCTTAAGTCAAATAGCTCCTGCTCTTTCTTTTGTGTTATCTGGACTTTGAGGCCATTAAGTAGCTGTTTAGCCCAAAGTTTATCCTTAGCATGCCAAGCCACGAGCCTTGCTATGGTTGCAGAAATGACCTTCTGGGCCATTTCTGAGAGGTCTTAGCTCTTCCTTATAAGGCTTCTGGTGGGCCTTGGAGATCTCCTTCATCAAAAAGGGCTCTCATGCATCCTTAAAAGTCAACGTCTTCTGACTCCACTTTGACTTGATCAACCTCAACTTCAATGAGTGGGCTTCAAGGATGGCTTTCATTTCTTGGTGTTGGGAAAACTAAGGAGTGGTCCTCTCGACATCAAGAGGTCCCACACCATGTCTGTGGAACTTTGCTTGAACATAGATGGAGCAAACCATGAATGGCTTGTTATCTGTAATAACAACCTCATATTTGTTATGATTCTAAAAGATCGGTAACTGGTGAAGTGAAGAGCGGATACAATAATTCGCAAACATCCAATCTCTCCCAAGCAAAGCATTATAGCTTGAGGTAATATCTACTACAAAGAAGGCCATTAGTTGGCTCAAGCAGCCAACAATTAAGTCAATTGGGATGACCCCGACATACTTGGTGGTGACTCTAGAAAAGCCACAAATTCAAATATCTGAAGTAATCAATTCATCTCGAGATTTACCAATGACCCCCGACATATTTGAAGTTAAGATGTAGATGGGAGCACCATTATCCACCAAGACCCTGTTCACTAGAATGCTATCGAGTTTGGCCTTGATGTATAAAGGCTTGATGTATTTATTAGCAGTGTTGGGCCCATTAAACATTATCTTCATTCTGTCAGGTGTATCATTAGGGATGATGGGATAGTAATTTTAAAATACAAAAGATTAGGGTTGCCTTTGTCTAATGCTATTACATCTCCATTGAGGCCATCTCACGCATTAGTTACCATGAACTCTGAAGGAAGGAGACGGCTAGTTCAAGCATGAACGTTTTCAGGGAGCATTCCAAACTATATTACACTGCTGGTAAAGATGAGCAATGACAAAATACTTGCAACATGAAAACAAACAGAAATTATACAAGGTTCCTTTGGCAAATCAATTGGTGAAGACATTGAGGTGTCACCTTATCATAATGCCAAAATTAAGCCGACAATCTACGTTGATGTCTAATGAAGACTTCTACAAAATAGGATGAAAAAGGAACGCTACAGCATATTAAGCAAGCCATAGATGATAAAGATGGCACCTACCCTGTTTCAAGCATTGTTATCGGATAAAATTTCTTGAAATCTTCAGCTGATACATCAGGCCAACCCACTGTACCGAAGGGCCATAAAGCACTACATAGAAAGAACCAAAAGCAAGATAAGTTATCGGACACGCAGTGAAGACACAAGCTTTATTGTTATGACTTGAGCTAAAGTTCTTATTCAATTATGATGAACCCGCCTTTTTCTCAAAATAAACAAATAGTTGAGTGGAATGGAGAAAACAATGGCAAACCAATGAGGTTAAACCCCATGAGCAAAGTTTGATCAGTCCCTTTAACCACTTCATTCTTTATTATTCGGAAAGAGAGTGAAAGAAAAAGGACTTTCAGTGACAACAAGAGGGAATTACTTTCTGCAATGTAAGAGAAGGTTCATATCTAGATTGCATTAGTAATTGGTACTTCTTTTTACTTCTTCAAATATCATTTTCATCAGCCTTCTGTTACATGTATGAAATATGCTGATATGTTCTCCTTCATTATCGAGGGTTTGAGATAGTCAAAGTTATACAGCATAAAAAAGATCTGCAGTTGAAGCACTAGAGTGCGCTTCTGTAAGTGTTGGAGCCAAAAGTGAAACGAAAATAATGTGGGCAAACAAATCACACCCTTGGAATACCATCTATTGACATGGAATCAAATAAAAGCCACTATATAGCATAATAGCTCTTACACGATTGTATGATTGTCATGCGATTGGTTATGCTTTTGTGACAACCTCCATAATATATATTGTATATTATTCGCTAAAATGCATTTGTATATTTTTTGATACTTCTACTCACCGGTATTGTATGTGGCATCTTGAAAAGGTATTAAAGAAGGTTGGTGGTTCCCTAAATAGCAATAATGATTTTCGAATTAGACTTAATTCATGTATGTGGCAATCTAAGACACCTGAAGAATTTATATCCTCTTGGACTAATATGATTAATGAGTTTGGTTTGATAAACAATAATTGATTTACTCATATGTTTAATATTGTTGATATATGGATGTCGACTTACTTTAAAGACTTGTTTTTAGGAGGAATGTTGAGGATAATATCAAGATCTGAGAGTAAGAATTCTTTTTTAAGCAATTATACAAATGAAAATCTCAACTTGATTGAATTTTTGATGCACTTTAATAGTGGAATGGCAATGCAGAGGCATAAGGAGTTGAAAGCAAATCACGACACATCCTATTCAATTCCCGAGTTAAAAACACATCTCAGTTTGGAGAGACATGCAAGGGAGATCTATACTCACACAACTTTTTTACATGTTCCAAAGTGAGCTATGGAATGCTTGCATAAACTACAGATTTGAAGATAAAAAGGAAACAAAAGATGGAATAAAAGTGATTATATCGGATAACACTCATGGGAATGGTATACTAAGAAAAGTAGTTTATAATTACAGTAATTATATAGGATATTGCTCATGCAAATTGTTTGAGTCCCAAGAGATCCCATGTAGCCATATACTTTTTGTTTTGAAAGGAAAGGATCTTTAAAAAAAATACTAATTCATCACATTAACAATAGGTGGACTAAATGGCAAAGACTAAACCTTTGTTTGATAGTCATAGGCATGCGTTGGAAGGACCTTGTAATGAAGGTTATCAAACCAAGTTAGTTTTTGATGCATGGTCACAACTCATTAGATGTATGGATCTGGCCGGAAGAGATAAGGATAAACTTGAACTAGTGATAAAAGGTGGTCTTAATATTGCTAAGTAACTGGTTGACATGAAGGATAATGATGCAGAACATATTAAAGAAGAAGAGTTGGAAGCTTTTTTTTTAATACGAGCATCCCTAAAAAGATTAGAATTCATCCTCCCAATCCTTCAAACACAAAAGGAAGTGGAAAACGTCTTAAAGGAAGGATAGAGAAGGCAATGGAGCAACAGGAGAAAAGGTCTAGACTATATGTAAATCAAATGTCTCGCCACGATAGTCGTAATTGTACTACAAAGGAACCTAATTAAGCTTTATAAGTATCCAATATATAATGAATGGTTTCCATTAGTGTCATTTTGTTGGTATGATAGTTGAACACTTTTACTTATTAGCTCCTTTGTCTGTGTACAAGCCTTTTTAATCTCAATGTTCCAACGGCACAAATGCAGCATGATACTCGCTAGAATGATCAAGGCTATATGTTTTTACTATTTTCAAGAAGTGTAATTAAATAGGCATTATTTAATTAAATAGTCTTCCCACTTCAATCTTTAATTTTAATATTGCTTTATTATTTCTTATAGTTCAATTACGATTACCAGTTCATGGAGGTGATTTTTGATTAATTAAAATTATTTGGCTCAATCTTACATTTATGTTGTATTATGGTCAATTGTATGCAAAAAGTTATATTTATGGTGTGGTAACATGTTCTATATCGTCACATGTTAGGTATGTGTTTACACACATTTGCAAAGAAATGCTCTCAGGAAGGTTTCTTATAAAATCCTTCATGGCCCATTACTTTCCACAGTCCTTTATGAATTTTGAGAAATTGATTTTATGTATTTTTGAAGGATTGTATCCCTTGCCAAAATCAATCTTTTAATACATATATGTTATGACTTATATTTATTAGCCCATGTAGGATTTGAACCTACATCCTTTATGAAGATGCATAATGTTTTAACAAATTGACTAATGGGCTATACATAAAGTAGGATTTTATAATTATTAGCCCAAAAGTTATTTTGTATTAATGTTTCAGTGACTTCTATTCATGTTTTGATGATGGGGTTATTGCATTGTTATTAAACTCCCAATCTGGATCTTATAATATTACAATTCTACGATTTCACATCTCTTAATCAATACGGATCCTAAATAAAATCTTTATTTTGCGTAATTTTAAGATCCATTCATATTGCGTGAAACTAACAGATAGGATCTTATATATATATGTATATGTATATGTATATATTTTGGTGAAAAATTCATCCACTCTTTCGTTTTTCATTTTTTTTCTTTGTATTAACACTTTCAATTTGCACTCTCCCTAAGCAAGATATGGCAAACACTGAAAGCGATATTCACGACAAAGAACAACCTCCCCAAGAACTAAGATCAGATTCTACTAATGATGAACAATCACCACAAGAACAAGGAACTTATGCTACTATTGATGAACAGCTGCCCTAGGAACCACAAAGTATTGAATAATACCTGAAATCCTTTCCTTCGGGATTTTGTTTTCACCGAACTGATGAAGCTCGCTTCTACGTACTTGAAACCTAAAGTTTTGGGTGAAAAGTTATCTCTGAACTTGATGATAGAGGTGGATATATGCGAACACCATTCTGCCGCCCTCGCAGGTAATTTCTTGATATATATATTTTTTTTTATTTATTTACTTGCGTTTTTGATACATTTGGGGGTTGTGCAACGCATTGTTGTTTTAATATTACTTATTGTGTTGTAAATGCATAATTGTTTAAATGTTCGTGTTCAACGGATTCTTAGTTCAATAAACCATAAATAATATTGGATTTTGTAATTGGCTTTGTGATATATAAGTGGTTGTGAATTAGACACGTTGGAATGCTTTATGTGGCAATAGAATCTATTATTTACGTTGATTTTTTTTTTTTGGGGGGGGGGGGGGGGGAATTTTGGGGGTTTGGAAAATTTTTTTTTTTTAGGGGGACCATATGACCCAGTATAAAAATTTTAATCTAGGTCATCCATTTCCTCTTACACTCTACATTTTCATAAAAATTGTACCCCATGTATATACATATATATATATATATAATTTTTATGAGTGCGTGAGAATGTAAAAGGATTAAATCTTGACCGTCGATCACAATGGACAACCAAGATTAAATGATCTTAATGTAACCCCCTTAAAAAAAATAAAAAGTACCCATAGTTCTATACAGTGTACAGTAAATGCACATAATTGGCTACCGTCTTCAGTGTACAATCTATGGTGTACATTGCTATGTAATTTTTTATAAATAGGTTATGGGGGACCCATTGGTTTCCTAAGTTGTAGTGTTTGCCATCTTCTATTTTACCTGTAAAATATTTTCCCTTGTATTTTGTAATTGGCATCAGAGCCGTTCCGATAATAAAATAGTAAGTTATCTTGTATCTCTATCTTCGTTATTATCTTAGTATTATTATCGTAATATTATTATTTTGTTTCATTATCAGTTATCAAAAAGCGCATATACTTACTTATCCTCAAGCCCATATAAATCTTAAACTGTGCCTGTTGTTAAACATCATTATCAAATACTTAACTTCAAGGCATTCGATAAGGTCATAGGTCTTAGGCACCCTGGATGAAGGAAGAGGTTTTACACACCATTGGCAATCTTATATGACAGACAAACCTAAAGAATATTGTTTAGGAAAAATATTAGGAATAGACGAAGACTTTAATCATTTAATACATATTCCTCCATCAGAAGAGAATAAGATAATTAAAATTTCTTTAGCAAACTATAAAAAAATTTTAGAAGAAAAGGATCTTACAACAGATACTCTAGGATATAAAATTTAGTTTGTCCTCAGAATGATTTTACAAAAATGTGTTGAGCTAAAACCGAAAAAATAGGTAAAAAAACCAAATTTCTAAATATGTGTACAGAGGAAGATGTTATAATAAAATACTTCAAGAATAATGGAAAATAGGATTCAAAACTTATAAATCATTTTCAAGAAGAAAGAAAAGACGCTTTAAATGAAAACCTTGGGAAAAAGAAAACTTTCAAAAGAAAAAGAAATATGTTAAGGAAAAAATTATAAAAAGAAACCAACACATACATTGAAAATGAAATGTGAATGTTTTATTTGTAATGAAGAAGGCCATCTTGTACCTTCATCCCTCACAAAACAAAAGGTAATAAGAAAATGATTATACTACTAGAAGAAAAAGACCTTGACATAATGTATGAAAAAGATATCTCTGGCATAGATGATGTACTTTTTAAAGTAGAAAGTTTAAGTTCAGAATTATTTGAAAAAGAAATAGCAAATTTAATAGATGATTTAAAAGAACTTATTTTTATGGCAGACAACTATAAGAGAGATGAACCACCTTCAAATTAAGATAAGAATATAACTCTAGGAAATATTCAAAAAGAAGAAATTTCTTTCTCTAAAGAACAAATAGAAAATTTTGAAAAACAACAAAAGATGAAACTTACATAAATATATAACAATATCAATTTTTAACTTTTGGTCTGAAAAGGTATTTGAGCAATACTTAGGAAATACTCAAGCAAAACTTAATGCTGAAGGAATAACAGAAATTTTATTATTCAGCAAAGAAAAACTAGATCGATAAAAAAATAAATATCCCAAGGTAAAATACATATATGTGGGATTAATTCAAGTTGAAATAATAACACTATATAGAGCAGGAATCGATGCTCCATTAACAGCTATTATTTTCGTTAAGAGATTTTATGATCCTACGAAAGCAATTATAGGAGTAAGATAAAATCTGGTTAACGGAATAGTATGGTGTAAAATAAAACTAAATTTCTTTATCTCTATTACTGATCCCTTAATAGAGGATGCTGTAAAAATAAGAATTCATATCCAAAACCTTGGTATGCGTCACAAAGTCGAAGACTTGTCAGTTAGAAAGATAACAGTCTACAAACTAACAAAACTAATAAATTGGAGAGATCTAACAATACCTAGAGAATGGACATTAGAAAAACTTACATATAATTTCAATGAAGAAGAAAAATATTTGCAACAAGGAGACATAGAATTAATAGCATCAGGAAACAATCTTTATTTTAGAGAATCTAACTCTAATAAAAAAAAATGGGTTAAAAACAATCTCCTACTACCACAAGTAGAAAAACATCGACTATCTGTTACAGAAAAATTATTAGATATAGAGCAAGAAGCCTCATCATCATCAAACTCAAAAGATTATAAAAAATTAGAAATACCTGATCTGCCAGAAACATCCCATAGTTAAGAACAAATAAGTACAATACAAGTATTTAGGAGAGAGCATGAAAAAATATCCTTTGCCCCAAAAATAGGGGGAAAAAAAAGATAGTCTTATGTTACCGGATATTTTCAATTTAAAGCGTAGAAACCATAATCCTTAAAAATATTAATAGACACATGAGCAACAACTTCATCATACAGATGAAATACTTTACCACCTAAAAAATAGATAGAAATGAAAAATCCAATATTAGTAAGAGAAATTGATGGAAATGAAACCACAATTCATCTAAAAGCCAAAGACATAGCCATATGGTTAAACGAAAAAAGATTCATAATACCTAAAATCATTTGTTTCCTTTTTATGGCAAGAGACTTTTTGATAGGAACAAACTTTATCTAGATATATGTCCCTATATTGTTAAACCATTACGATATAAGTTTCACCCTCTATGGAGAAACAATTAAAATACCATTATTAGATCAACCCTGCTATAAATGTACTTTTGGGTTTGCACCAGAAAAAGTATCAGTAATAGAGGAAAGCAAACCTCAAAATCAAATATATACTCTACAAGAAACCCATTAGTTATATAAAGAATTAACTAAAAACTTTAGCGATAATCGGTTAAAACTATGGGATAAAAGTCCAAGATTTTGTAACTTTAAAATAAGAAATCCAAATATTATTATAAGAGTAAAGCCAATTATCTACACTAGACAAGACATAGAAGAATTTGCAAAATAATTAAAAGAATTATTAGAAAAAAATTGATTGAAGACACAACAAGTCCTCATTCCAGTCCTGCATTTATGATACGAAATCATGCAGAAATAAAAAGGGAAAAGCCCGAATGGTAATAAATTTTAAAGGATTAAATGAACATATAGAATTGAACAGATAATTTATCCCAAGAAAAGATGTTCTCATAAACCTAACAAAAGGAGCTAAAATATTCTCAAAATTTGACTATAAATCAGGGTATTGGTAACTAAAGCTTGCAGAAGAGTCAAAACTTTTGACTGCCTTTAGTACTCCACAAGGACATTATCAATGGAAAGTAATGCCTTTTGATCTAAACACCGCACCACAAATCTTCCAAAGATGGATGGATAATATATTTAAAGTAACTAAAGATTCTGCATAGTATATATGGATGATATACTAGTTTTTTTTCCAAAACCAAAAAGGAACATCAAAAGCACTTACAAATCGTAAGTAATAAACTTAAAAAATATGGAATTATTTTATCGCCTCAAAAAATTGAGGTAGAAAAAGATTAAATTGACTTTTTAGGTATAAAACTTACAAAATTAGGAATCCAACTTCAAGAACATATTATAAGCAAAATTAAAGACTTTCCTGAAGAAATTACAAACAAAAAAAAAAACTTCAAGGTTTATTAAGAATCCTAAATTACTGAAAAAATTTTATAAAAAATTTATCTCATACTGAAACATCATTACTTGAAAAACTTAAAAAAGTAGTTGAATTCAAATAGACTGAAAAAGATAAAACTCTTCTCAAAAAATTACAAAACTTATAAATGTATACTTTCCTTAACTAGGAGATAAATTAATCCTAGAAACAGATGCCTCAAGAAATTGTTGGAGATGTGTATTAAAAGCTATACTAACAAAATTAATCAATAAACAAGAAAATAAAATAGAACCGGGAAGGATAGTAGCAAGAAAAAAATGACTTCCTAAAAAATTACAAGGACAAGAGTAAATTTGTGGATATAATTCAGGAAAATTTAAACCAAATGAACTCAAATATATTATTTTCGAAAAAATACTATTAGCAATAAAAAATACAATAAAATGATTTCATATTTATTTAGCACCAGAAATCTTTCTTTTAAGAGCTGATAACCAAGCAGTAAAAGATTTCTTAATAAACAAAAAAGCTATTACTGATGGAAGAAGATTGAAATGATATAATTTTATTTCTCAGTTTTCATTTGAAAAATTGAATATTTGAAAGGAACTAACAATGTTCTTGCAGATTTTCTAAGGAGAGAGACATGTTTCAAGGAGAATGGGTCAATATGAAGCCAAAAAAGACTAGAGCAAATGCTCAAAAAAATATTAACCAAGCATATTCTTCTTTCTATCAGTTCTCTAAATTATAATGGGAACATGAAAGCTCAAACTCAAGATCAACTCGGCAACCTACTTATGCCCAAGCAACCCAACCTCAAATGGCAAACCAGTCAAATCCTTATGCCCAAATGGTGACACAGTTTGCTAACATCTCAATAAATTATCCAAACCTCCTAAACAACCTAAAAACGGTTTATGTAGCTTTTAAAGGAAGAAGACCAGGAGTATATCTCCATTGGATAGAATATTTTGAAAACATCAATAAATTTTAAGGAGTAGACTTTCAAAATATACTACTCTTAAAGCGAGACATTTTCTAGCAAGTCAACAAACCCCTCTCGTCTCTCGACTCCTTCAAGAATTGGAGCAAAAAATATTTCCAAGACCAACTCCCGGATTTCTCATACAACCTAGTATCCCAGATTCAATTAACATTCATATTAATGGATCCTTTCAGATACTCATGAATGTGAATTTGAAAGAGAACCTCTCTACCAAGCAGAAAATTTAATTAATAAGTCTCATCGAAAACAACTCTGAACCGATTCCTTAATAAGCACGTCAATGGCCGAACAAGAATATTTACCATCAGAACATTTTAAAACTACAGATGGACGACGAATCTTCATCATAAAAAATGAGATAGATTATGAAAATAACTACTATAAAGAAGCTCAAGATTTGTTAAAAAAAGCTAGCAAATCAAGATTATGGCTAAGACATTCCAGTCGATTTGGCTATGGATGCCGATAAAATAATCAGAGCAATACAGAAAAGTTATTCTCATTATCCCAGAGTGAACAGTCACTTGATGAAGAAGCAGAACGAAACCTGGATAATCTTTACGAAAGATAAAAGCATATCCCTAAAAATTCGGAAAGGCCAAAAAGATATGGACAAAAATTTTTTATCTTTTTATGGGATGTAAGCAGGGTAGGCCAAGTGTCTAAAAATGGCACATGGCAATAATTGTGTATAGTGTACAGTATACAGTAAATGCACATAATTGCCTACAGTCTACAGTATACAGTTATATCTAATTTTTTATAAATAGGTTATAAGGGACCCTTTGGTTTCCCAAATTATAGTTTTTGCCATTTTCTATTTTCCTGTAAAATATTTCCCGCAATCTCCTAATTCCCACCTCCCATACTAATCTAGTTTCAAAATTGTCAAGAGAATTAATTAAGTTTAACAACCACTTCTCCCCCCCTCCCCCCCAAAAAAAAAACAAAAGCAAAATCTTGGGTCTATTTCTACCCCTATTTTTTACCTTTTTCTTTTTTCCTTCTAAAGATTACAGAAGACTTACTTGCCTTTTTCAAGGATTAGATTCGAGAGAGGGAGAGGATATTTTACAAGAAAAATAGAAGATGGCAAAAATTATAACTTGGGAAACCAAAGGGTCCCCTATTACCTATTTATAAAAATTTACAAAGCACTGTACACTGTAGACTGTAGGCGATTATGTGCATTTACTGTATATTGTACAATATACACAATTATTACCATATGCCATTTTTGGACACTTGGCCTACCCTACTCACATCCCATAAAAAGATTTAAAAAATTTTGTCCATATCTTTCTGGTTTTTCCAGATTTTTGGGGATATGCTTTTATGCTTCGTAAAGATTATCCAGGTTTCATTATACTTCTTCATCAAGTGACTATTCACTTTTGGGATAAAGAGAATAACTTTTCTGTATTGCTCTGATTATTTCATCAGCATCCATAGCCAAATTGACAGGAATGTCTAGGCCATAATCTCGATTTGCTAGCTTTTTAACA
Source organism: Simmondsia chinensis (assembly GCA_018398585.1). NCBI lineage: Eukaryota > Viridiplantae > Streptophyta > Magnoliopsida > Caryophyllales > Simmondsiaceae > Simmondsia > Simmondsia chinensis. The sequence continues at coordinate 22,292,603 of JAGTTD010000016.1, forward strand.
AATCTTGAGCTTTTTCATAGTAGTTATTTTCATAATCCATTTTCTTTTTATGATGAAGATTCGTCGTCCATCTGTAGTTTTAAAATTATCTGATGATAAATATTCTTGTACCGCCATTGACACGCTTATTAAGGAATCGGTCCAGAGTTATTTTAGATGGGAGTTATTAATTAAATTTTCATAGCACTTTTAACTTGCACTCGCCCAAGGAAAGATATGGCAAACACTGAAAGCGATGTCCACGAAAATGATCAGCCACCCCAAGAACTAAGATCTAATGCTACTAATGATAAGCAACCACCCCAAGAACAGGGAACTAATGCTACTAATGAAGAACAGCTGCCCCAGGAACCATGAAGTATTGAATAATACCTGAAATCCTTTCCTTCTAGATTTCTTTTTCACCCAACTGATGAAGAGCTCGTTTCTGCGTACCTAAAACCTAAATTTCTGGATGAAAAGTTGCCTCTAAACTTGATGATAGAGGTGTATCTATACGAACACCATCCTGCTACCTTAGCAGGTAATTTCTTGATTGTTCTTTTATTTACTTGCTTTTCTTGATACATTTAGCGGTTGTGCGTTGCATTGTTGTTTTAATATTACTTGTTATGTTGTAAATGCATAATTGTTTAAATGTGCATGTTCAATGGCTTCTTAGCTCAATAGTCAAGACACATAATACTGGACTTTGTAATTGGCTTTGTGATATATAAGTGGTTGTGAATTAGACACGTTGGTATGTTTTGTATGACATTCGAGTCTATTTATTTACGTTGAATTTTTTTTTTTTTTGGTTAGATACATTGCACTAACTGTTTATGTTAATTATTATGTTGCATACCTAATGTAATTAGGGATGGCAATAGGGCGAGTAAAACTCCTTACTTGAAGGTCCTCGTCCTGCTTGGGGCTGGGTATAGGTATAAGTGGGACAAGTACTGGGTAAGAGTTCGGTGAATCCGCCCTGTTCCTGCCACAAGTATGGGGCGGATAAAGGTATAATATTGTACCAACTTCGGCCTACCTCATGCCCACCATACTTGCTACATTTTGTACATAATCAATATTCAAATAAAAAATACGTGCTGAAATTCAATAACCTAAATTTTTATCATTGTTATAAAAAATATATATATAGCTAAATATTTAAAAATAGTATTAAATAAATAATATGAGGTGATATACATAATCGGTTTCTACACAAGCAGGGGCGGGCATTGCCTACGCATTGGATACCCTCTGGTATCCACTTCATACCCGTGGCGGATAATGAGGCGAGTACGGATATGGATTTTGAATGCGGGTACGCGTACGGAGGAGGCACCCCTGTACCCCCTCCCTCTTCATTACCATCCCTAACTACAATGTGTAATATTATGCGATAGTGGAATAGTGGAGGTGGTAATAATAATTAGAGAGTTATAGTGCTAGGATGGTGGCTTCGATTAGGCAAAGCTTTGTTTAGAAAGATAGATAATAATTAGAGATATATAAACTATTTTCCTGCTCTTTGGAATAAATCATTTATATTAGTTAGTCTTTATTAGTGAATAATTTTGTAGTAAATGTTTCATATATGATAGAGAGATCCCTCTCCTAGGATGAGAATGTATGGTATGTCTTCACCAAGATGGTCCGAAAGGACCAATAGACGGATTGGATAAATAGGAAGGTTTCCAGAGGCTATTGGAAAAATAGCGGAGGTGAGAAGCCTATAGCGTGTAATGGTGAGACTGTTGGGTATAAGAGAACTTTTAATTTTACCGAAGGGTTCTACCCCGATACTCGAAATACCATCTAGAAAAGGGAAGAGTTTAATTCCATTTGTCCAGCACTAGATCCACCATGTTCTGAAGAGACTAAGAGTAACGCAAGTATTTCTTTTCTCCTCCATATACGCTTTGAACAAAAGGATCTTATGGAAAATGTCTTTTTTAATAATGTTAAACTCTTTCTTACAGTTCGAGAAGTTTGTTTTGCGCATTTCTAAGAAAGCTGAAAAGTGAGAACTAAAGATGTCAGCTTTGCAAGAAAAAGAATTTTCATTTCTAAGTCTCGAGTAGGTTAGGCTTATATAAAAATTTTCAGCACAATACTTTGTTCCCTAGACTGTCTATTTCAACCAGAAAAATTGAGCTTGTCTAGACTTTCTTTGTTTGACTAAGCTAAAAAAAAAATTTATTATTTGTTATTTACTATAACACTTTTTCCGGGCTTCAAGATGTTTACACAGCAAAGGAAAGTAATTTTAAAAAAAAGCGGTATATGATTTTTTACTTTTGAATAGAACATGAAAATAATCTTTTTTTTTGGTAAGTAAAACATGAACATGAAAATAATCACTTCTTTAAAATTGTAATAGAACCAAAAACTAAACGCTTTTCAAACAAAGATACTTACATTTAAATTATTTTTTACAAAGCATGTACCAAAAAATAGTTTTTTTTCTTTAACAGAGTGATCGAGCAGGCTCAAATTGAAATCTCATTTCAAAAATAATTGGTATTAATTTACTTTAGAATCGAAACATGAAAATGATCCTTCTCCTTTAAATTGCAATAGAAGCAAAAACTAAATGTTTTCCAAACAAAGATATTACATTACTATAATAGTGGTTTGCAAAAAGCACGTATGAAAAAATAGTTTTTTTAACAGTTTGACCAAATAGGCTTGAATTGATATTTTATTTTGAAATTAATTGGTAATAATGGAGTAGCCTTTTAAGTTTATAAGAGATTTAAAAAACATTTCATTATTTTGTGTGAAAATTTAGGGTTATTTACATTTTACTACTCCGACCTTTTTGATAATTATAAAAAAAAACCCTTACCTTTTGAACTCTTGAAAAGGACTTTAAATTTTTATCGTATTAATAAAAAAACACTCTCCGTTGACCTGACGTCATTTTTCGTCACCTGTACTGATGTGGCAAGACTATTTTAAAATTTACTTCAGTATAATGACCTTATTATCCTAAGCCCAAAAAAAAAAAAAAAAAAAAATCCCCAAACCACCCCCCCCCCCCCGGCCCCCGGGGCGTTTCGCTCATGTATACTTCTAAAAAAAATCAAAAAATTTTTTTTTCCTTCTTCTCCATCACTGTTAATATTGACCTTAATTTTTATTATTATTATTTTTTTGAATGCTCAACTATTTTATCTTTTTTTTAAAATTTAAATATATATTTCCATCTTCTCTCCTCTTCCTTCTTTTTGTCTTCTTCTTCTTCTTCAATCTTCTATTGGAGGCTACCCTGAGATTTTTAAAATTTTTAGTGTCATTTTTAAGCTTTTAATTGGTTAGAATGAAACCTATTTTTCATCATATCTACGAGGTCCCACTTCATTCGGGTTAAACTAACCTAATAAGTGTAATATCAACCCTTAAATGTCACATGCACACATAAAGAGAGAAGATGGAGGGAAGCAGGGATCGTTGAAAAATGGAGACAAGGCATAGATAGGGAAGGTGATGAGTCAAAATATATTTTTTAATCTAAATGTACCAATTATAAATACAAATTTTTTTATTGTTTATTTAAATTATCCAAAACGAAAACAATTTCGTTTTGGTAAGTGTGAACAATGAGACCCAAAACAATATCGTTTTGCCTATAAATGCAGTTTTTTTAATTTTTTTAATTTTTTAATTTAAATTAACCACAACAACGTCGTTTTGGTGTGAACAACATCCTCCATCCTTGCTTGCTTCACGTCGTTGCTTCGACCTAGCATGTGGACTTCTGAAGTATTAGGTGCTTCATGTCACTCGTCGTCTTGTATTTGGCAGTGGCCTCTAGCAACCAAGCCTTGGTTCGTTCTTGGATGTCCTTGAACGAAACGAAGAGATAAAGTCCTCCGCCTTCCCGTATGGACGTGTGAAATTCGGAATCGGTTTCAAGTCAATTGGAGAACGAGGAACAAAACCGTAGACAACCTAGAACGACCTGAATCCTATAATCCTATTGATGGAACTATTGTAGGCGATCTCGGCCTGAAGTACCTTCATCTCCCATCCCTTGGCGTTATCAACAACGAGGCATCGGAGAAGATTGCTCAATGACCTGTTAGTGACTTCGGTTTGCTCATCCATTTGAGGGTGATGGACGGTGCTAAAAGCGAGAGATGTATTCGCCATTCTCCATAAAGTCCTCTAGAAGTGATTCACGAACCGAACATAGAAATAATGCTAATTGGCAACCCATGCAGCTAGTATACTTCTTGGAAATAGAAACCCGCCACATATATGGCGTCAGCAACCTTCTTGCACCCGATGAAGTGCACCATCTTGGAGAAACGGTATACATCAACAAAGATGGAATCAATACTGCCAATGGTCCTCAGTAAACCTTGTATGAAGTCCATGCTGATATCTATCCATAGATGACTTGGAACCCATAATGGCATATAAATTCCAGTGTTGCCCTTTGAAACTTGACAAACACGGCACCACTTGACATACCTCTCAACCATCTTGCGTAGTTGGCTGTAATGAGTTTGAGCGTCTTATCTCTGCCCACATGCCCCGCATTATGCTTCTCCTCAATGATCTTAAGCCATCAGCTTGAGTTCGGAATGCAAAGCTGGTTCCCTTTGAACAAGAAACCACCATGAATAGAGTAACCAGGAACGAACCCCGACTGTGCTTCCCGCTATATCTTATCAAAAGTGGGATCATCATTGTACTGATACGCCAGCTGATCAAACCCGGTAACCTCCATCCCGCTTTCCGCTAAGACAAGATTCCTCCTACTTAGTGCATCCGCCACTTTTTTCATCATGCCTAACTTGTGCATAAGACAAAGTGGAAGAGCTTTAAATAGCTAGCCCACTTCGCATGTCTATCCAAGAGCTTGTCTTGGCTATTCATGTACTTGAGGGCAACGTTGGCGGAATACAAAATGAACTCCCGGTTGGCTAAGTATGACTTCCAGCGCCTCAATGCTCTCACCAATGCATAGAATTCCAGATCATAAGTCAAGTAATTCAACCTAATTCTATCGAGTTTCTCATTGAAATACGAAATAGGCTTCCCATCTTGGCTAAGCACAGCGCCAATGCCAATCTTAGAGGCATCCGTGTGTAACTCAAACGTCTTTTGAAATCGAGAAGGGCTAACACTGGTGCCGTGGTTAGCTTCTTCTTGATCATGTTGAAGGCAGTTTCTGCTTGAGGGGTCCAAACGAAGGAGCCCTTCTTCAGACAATCGGTGACAGGTGCCATGACGGAACTGAAACTTCAAACAAAGTGCCTGTAGAATGGCGCCAACCCATGGAAGCTATGAACTTTGCCAATCGTTCTCGGCTGAGGCCAGTCATGTATAGCTTCTATCTTCCCCTCGTCAATTGATATACTGTCCTTGGATACAACGAACCCAAGGAAGGTTACCTCGTCTCTCATGTACTTGCACTTCTAAAAGGCGGCAAGCAAACTCTAGTCTCTGAAAGTACTAAGTACTTCCTCTAGATGTTGAACAAGCTCAACACGATCCTGGCTATAAATCAAGATATCATCAAACTACACAACGACGAACTTCCCAAAGAAAGGGTGTGGAACCTAATTCATAAACCTCCTGAAGGTGCTTGGAACATTGGACGATCCGAATGGCATGACCAGCCACTCGTAATGCCCTCCCCTAGTCTTAAAGGCAGTTTTCCACTCATCCGCTGGCGATATATGAATTTGGTGGTACTCGCTCTTCAAATCAAGCTTCGTGAACACTTTTGAGCTCTGTAACTGATCAAGCAAGTCATATAATCTCGGAATAGGGAACCGATAGCTTACCGTGATCTTATTGATTGCCCTACTGCCAACACACATTTGCCAACTCCCATCCTTCTTTGGCGTCAACAGAGCTAGTACAACGCAAGGACTCAAGCTCTCCCTGATAAAGCCTCTGGCAAGTAGCTCCTCAACTTAGCATCTCAGCTCCTTATGCTCAACTAGACTCATTCGGTAATGAGGCCTATTCAGTAAGAAAGCACCCAAAACCAAGTCAATGTGGTGCTGGATATCTCTTAATTGCGCCAGTGTAGCAAACAACTCTTCCGGGAATACATCAAAGTATTCCTTCAACAAGGCGGCTGTCACGATCCTTGACCGTGACCTTGTACCGAATAACCCATTTTTACTTTTATTATTTTGTATCAATTATGTAATGTAAAATTAGTTAAGTATAAATTAGTTTAAATTTTGAAATCTAGGTAGAGGGAGCCAGTTGGAGGGAAAGAAGTAGGAGGCAAGGGGTTTAATTTAAAAATTGTAATGATGTATTGTATTAATTAATTAGGGCTAGTAATATGGTCTAGAGTATAGGGTGGCCTTCCCTCCACATTGTCCATTTAAACACCATGTAAGTGTGCATTTTGGATCACCAACTAATCAAACCAAAATTTGAATCTTCTTTTTCCCTCTTCTCTTGCTCTTACCGATTCCCCCTCTCCCTTCTAACTCTAAATTCTAACTTCTACTTCTCATCATCTTCTTCTAACTCCTTTCTCAATCTCTTCTAAATTCTCTACTTCTCTCCCTTCTCTCTCTAATTCTCTCTTTCCCAAAAACTTATCCAAGTCACGGGCTTAGGTTCGTGACAAAGTGGTATCAGAGCTCGTCACCAACCTTTGGGTTCGTGACAAAGTGGTATCAGAGCCATCTTCTGATCGAAGAGGGCATATCCTATCTTTTGCATTTTCATTCATCTCATTTTCGAATTAAAAAAAAAAAAAATTTCTTGGTACGTGGTTGCTGAAATTCAAAAAAAAAAAAAAAAAAAAGAAAGAGAGAGAGAGAGTTTCTCCCTGAGTCCTTAAATCCCAAAAAAAATAAAATCCTAATTAAAAAAAATAATAATAATTTTTTGCTATGTTCTTTCTGAATCAAAAAAAAATTAAGAGAGAGATCGTTATCATGGCCGCAAGAATGGATTGGGAATCTATACTTGTTGTTAAGATTTCAAATCTTTTCTATCCTATCACCACAAGCGTCCTCGACCAAGTCTTCTCTCCGTATGGTCAGATTTATGAAATCGAAATCATTGCAACGACTTCCTCGAAGGTTGAAGCTCTAGTAACTTATTACTCAAGGAAAGACGCGGAGAGCGCACTTAAAGGGCTCCATCGAAGAAACATCTACGATTATTGTTGTATGATGAACATTCAATTATACCAGCCCTTTGAGGACATCGCAATGAAATTGGAAAAGGTGCTAGCAAATCTCGAGTCCATGGACGAGAAATTGAACAGATGTCAGCACATCCTAGGCCAACATGGCATTGGCCACAAGGTGAGGACTGCGGATGAACTGGATGAATCAGCCATGGTTAAGGAAACCACGGGCAACTGTAATGAAGAAGCCACGCTTGAAGAGATAACCGAGCTTCATCCAGCTGTAGCATACGAATCACTTGAATTTGAAGAGAATCTCGATGTTGACGTCACAACTCTTGAGAACATTGATGACCTTGATGAAGACAGTGACATTGACATCGTTAAAGAAATCATGGACGAGATGATGGCAGCACCAAAGATGAATGGAAGTCCCCAACCTTACCTTATCACTACCTTGACCGATGGACGACAACCACCTGTGGACAACCCTCGTGATGCAAGGCAAGAGGCTGGGCAACTCAGGCCAGAAAAGGTCAGGGTCAAGGCAAGAGTATGGGAGCGCTTTCCAAGAACGGGGATTGGCACGAAGCATTCAAGCCACATTACATCCTTGAGGACAAGGATGTTTTCAAGGGGAAAGGTTTGTCACGATCCTTAACCGTGACCTTGTACCGAACAACCCATTTTTGCTTTTATTATTTTGTATCGATTATGTAATGTAAAATTGTAAAATTAGTTAAGTATAAATTAGTTTAAATTTTGAAATCTAGGTAGAGGGAGCCGGTTGGAGGGAAAGAAGGAGGAGGCAAGGGGTTTAATTTAAAAATTGTAATGATGTATTGTATTAATTAATTAGGGTCTAGAGTATAGGGTTGCCTTCCCTCCACATTGTCCATTTAAACACCTTGTAAGTGTGCATTTTGGATCATCACCTAATCAAACCAAAATTTGAATCTTTTTTTTCCCTCTTCTCTTGCTCTTACCAATTCCCCCTCTCCCTTATAACTCTAAATTCTAACTTCTACTTCTCATCATCTTCTTCTAACTCCTTTCTCAATCTCTTCTAAATTCTCTACTTCTCTCCCTTCTCTCTCTAATTCTCTCTTTCCCAAAAACTTATCCAAGTCACGGGCTTAGGTTCGTGACAAAGTGGCATCAGAGCTCGTCACCAACCTTTGGGTTCGTGACAGCGGCAACATCACTCGATATCTCCCTCAAACTGATCTTGCTCTCTTTTCTAATCAACAAAAATACCAACTTGGTGTTGCCAACCTCCTTGGAAAACATGAATCGTCCTTGTATGCTTGGGTGTTGCATTTCTAAAACCCGTGGTGCTTCCTCCTTCTTGGGTAGCAAGATAATCTTGGTTCCCTCGAAGACGAAGTTGTAAGTGTTCCTCCTACCATCATGGACAGCACTCCTATCATATTGCCATGGACATCCTAATTACAAATGGCACGCGTCCATGGTGACAACATCACACCAAACCCCATCTTTATTCTTAGTCTCGATCAAAAAGTTCACCAAGCAACGTTTGGAAACTGTTACCTGATTTCCCTTCTTCACCCATGACAATTTGTATGGATTTGGATGTGCCTCCATCTTCAATCCCAACTTGGCAACGGCATCTTCAAATATGACGTTCTCATAGTTGCCCAAGTCAATGACAACGCAGCACACCCTACCGCCAATGATGCATGTAGTCTGGAAGATGTTCCTCAGCCAACCATCCCCCTTATCCTCCTTAGGTGCAAAACAAGCATGCCTAAGCACCAACAGTTGTCCCTCATCACCCGCCACAGCATCCTCTTCTAATGGCGCCACCTCATCCTGAACGTCTTCTTCCATGGTCACACCTTCTTCTCCCCGGCGTTCATCAATGAAAAGGGCTTTACTAGGCCTATCACCCTTTCGGTAATCAGCAACACGATGATCGATTTCCCACACTTGAAGCAAGGCGTTCTTGACGAACTCGCCAAGTCCACAGTAATCTGCTTTCCCATGTTAGCGGCTGGTAATCTGTTCTGTGCACCCTGAGTTGGCGGGACTTGTGCTTGATCTCTGCCGCCAACTTGGATCCCCCAAAGTCTACCAGCTTGGCGATGCCTCTGCTGCCATTCCACGTTCACAGCTTTCTTGCTTGCCTCAAACACGATAAAGATGTCAAACATGTTCAACACCTCTTGTATTGATTCCCTCAACCCGCCAATATAACAATCCACCAGTTGGTGACTAATGAGTAAAACTCGGCCATGTACTCCTCAACAGATTTCGAGCCCTAATGCAATCCCTGTAGCTGCTAGTATATCATCCTGGCGTGATTATGAGACAAGAAGGTCCCCCTCATGTGTTTCTTCATCTTCTCCCACGACTTTATCTTCACTTTCCGTTGTCGAACCCGAATTTGTTTTAGTTGTTGCCACTATGCGACTTCCCTACCCCGTAACCGAGTAGCGACAAGCAGCACCTGCTTTCTCTCCGGCACTACTCTGAACTGGAGAACCTCCTCGACGATAGCAAGCCAGTCCAAGAATACTTCTGGGCGTCCTCCTCTATTAAACTCTGGAATTTCAATCCAAAGGCCGGATTCCCTCCTTCGTTCTTCAGGATCGTTGATGTCTCCTATATTGGGCCAATGGCGTTGCCAGAATTTCTCCTCCAACTCCTCTATCCTCTTCTCGGCTTACTATTGATGATCATGGTCATAAATGCCTTCAACGGCGGCATTCCTTTGTCTTCCACGGGCCATCTTAGAAGCTGTTCTAAGCTGATATCAACTGATGTAGCGTGTAAGATGGGGTTTAGGAGAACGAGAAGGTTTAGCGGCCTCCCCTCTAAATTTATTAATCTCATAATAAAAAGAAAGGGGAAAGTAAAGTTCAATTCTCACAACCAGAGAAAAGAGGCTCAAAATATGAATAAAAATCTGAAAATTCAACTAACTTTAAGCTCTAGCTTTCCTCTCCTTTATATAGTGGAGACAATGGAAAATTAATAAGGAAAGAAATCAAAATAAAGCTAAAAAAGGAAAGAAATCAAAAGCTAAAAGGAAAGAAATCAAACTAAATCAAAATTGAATTCAAATCCCTTGAGTCCCGCCTTGAATCCACCGCATGCCATGTCCTAACTTGATTCCCGCCTATGCCAAGCCTTCGCTGGCCTTCTTCCATATCTTGGTTTGGCTGAATCACCCTTGGCAGGCGGCATTACTACTATAAAAACTTAGGTTTCTTTTTAATAATTTCAAAAGGTCAGGGTCCTTTTTTTATAATTACCAAAAATATTGGGGTAATAAAATATAAACAACCCTATATAACTAGAATTACATGCATGCTTTAACCCCCCCCCCCCCCCCCCCCCCCCCCCGGGCCAAAAAAAAAAAAACCCCCCATATTTGGCTCTTTAATAAAAGATTTACTTTTGTTTATATTGGACTTAGAGTCTCTCCCGATGTGAAATTTAAATTTGCCCATCTTCTTGAGAATTAGGAATTTTTTGCTCCTTTTTTTTGATAAGCCGTTTTTTTCAAAAGTATTGTTATAGATATTAATTTAACTCTATATAATTTTTACATACTAACATGCTTTTACCCTATTTTTTATGCATAGAGTTTAATGCACAAAAATGTAAATTTTGTTTAATTCTCACACAATATTTTACTATGGTTACTAGGGTTATATACAAAGTCCAAAAATAGTTACCACATTGGAAGCTTTTAAAATATTTTATCATCATCTAAATTTATAATGTCACTAATATAATAAATTAAAATAATTTTTTTTTATAAATATATGAAACTCTCTTTTTTTGGCCACAAACATAAAATCCCCTTCGAAAAGATAAAATCAAACACTTAACCCCTTACTTTTGAGCAGCAAATTGGTCATAAAACATTAATCAGGGGCAAAGTGATGTATTTTGAAGCAAAAATCTGGGAATTTCCATCAATTTATTCTATGTTTTTTTTAGCTATTACTAGATTTTTCCATTTAGTCCTTTTTAATGTTCTGTTATGCAGATATCTAGTAGCTTAAGTTTCTAATGCAGCGCGAAAAAGTGGAATTTGGAAACGGGAAGGTTCAACGGCCTTCCCTTTTAATTTTATGATGAAAATAATAAAAATAAGGGAGAAATAGTCCCTCAACTTATCATTGTCCAATAAAGAGAGAAAACCCTAGAATTTCTTAAAATAAATCTGAAAATTGAATGCTAAAACCCTAGATTTCCTCTTGTTTAAATAAAAGAGCTAGTTAACTAAAAATAAAACACTAAAAGATAATTATAAATAAAATCTGAAAAATCAAACTAATCCTAATCAAAATCAAACTTTTGCTGCCACATAGACCCTGCTACCAATCCCATGACCCGCCAAGTGCAGTAATGCCAGTTGCATCACCCTCCCCAGGCCAGAGAGAATTTGCACTCGAATTTGCCATGTGAACCACAGGGTCATTGTTTCCAAAGCATGGAATCAGGTGCTTAATGTTGAAGACGTCCGAAGTCCTCATACCGGACGGCAACTGAACACGGTAGGCATTGTCGTTAATCTTGCCGATGATCCTCAAAGGTCTGATTTTCTATGCCGTCTGCTTGTTGTATTCCCAAGCCAGAGGCCGTTCTCTGGTGAGGATGGCCCAGACCTGATTAACTGCTAGGTATTGTACCGGGCACCGGTGCTTGTCACTCGTCAGTTTATACTTGGCGCTAGCTTCTAGGAGATGTGTACGTGTCTTCTCATGTATATCTTGGAGGTTGGAAATGAGGTCTCCAGCTCTACCATTTTAACGCTTAAGATCTGGGATTTTCGCCTAGTCAATTGAAGCTCTCGGCACCAAACTGTAGATGATCTTGAATGGTGGGAACCCCGTCCTCTTGTTAACTGAGCTGTTGTAGGTGAAGTCATCTTGGTAAAGCTTTTGCTCCCAACCCTTAATGTTGTCTGCAACAAGACAATGAAGCAATTTTCCCAATGAGCAGCTTGTTACCTCGGTTTGGCCATCTGTCCGAGGATGATGACCTGTGCTGAAGGCGAGAGAGGTGTGCACCATCTTCTACAATGCCTTCTAGAAGTAGGACACGAATCATACGTTCCTATCAGAGACAATGCTTATCGGCAAACCGTGAAGCTTGTAGACTTCCTGAAAATATAACCCTGCAACGTGGACAGTGTTGGCAGCTTTCTTGCACCCGATGAAGTGGGCCATCTTTGAGAAGCGATCCACAACAACAAAAATTGAATCAACTCTACCAATAGTTCTTGATAATGCCAGCACAAAGTCCATGCTCACATTTGTCCACGGATAAATTGGAACCGGTAGGGGCATGTAAACGCCTGTGATGGTCGTTCCACCCTTCAATACTTGACATATACAGCAGCACTTGACAAACATCTCAACCTCCTTACGCAAAGTCGGCCAAAAATAGTTGGCGTTAATGAGCTGTAGCGTCTTATCTCATCCCCGCATTGTTCTTCTTTTCAATGACTGTAAGCCGTAGACTCAAATTCGGAACATAGAGTAAATTCCCTTCGAAAAGGAACCCATCATGAATAAAGTAACTAGCAGCAAAACCAGATTGTGCGTCACACCAAATCTTGCCAAAAGTGAGATTGTCCAGGTACGGTTCTGCCAACTGCTCAAACCCGATCATGGTAACCCAATGCCAAGAAAGAATGAGACTTCACCTACTCAGAGCATCCGCCACTTTGTTTAACACACCTAACTTGTGCTTGATGACAAAGTGGAAGAGCTGAATGTAGATGCCCACTTAGCGTGCCGGTCAAGAGCTTATCTTAGCTATTAATGTACTTGAGGGCCACATTGTCAAAGTACAAGACGAACTCTCTATTGCCTAAGTATGACTTACAGTGCCTTAGGGCTCTTACAAACGCATAGAACTTAAGGTCGTTAGTCGAGTAGTTCAACCTACTCCCATCGAGTTTCTCACTAAAGTATGCGATAGGCCTCCCTTTTGGCTAAGCATAGCACCAATGCTTGTCTTGGAGGAGTTTGTGTGTAACTCAAACGTCCTCTGGAAATCCGGAAGAGTAAACACCAGTGTTGTGTTCAACCTTTGCTTTACCTCTTCAGAAGTGGTAGTTTCTTGTGGAGCCCAAGCAAAGGAACTCCACTTCATGCAATCAGTGATAGGCGCCATGATGAAGCTGAAGTTTGGGGGGGGGGGGGGGGGGGGGGGGGGGAGTGTCTATAGAATGACGCCAAGCCATGAAAGCTTCTAACTTCACCAACAGTAGTGGGTTGGGGCCAATCACGAATGGCAGCAATCTTTCCCTCATCAGCGGCTATATCGTCCTTGGATACAACAAAGCTAAGGAAGGTTACTAAGTCTTTCATGAACTCACACGTCTTCAAAGTGGCAAACAAATGTTGCTCTTGTAAGGTACTCAGCACTTCCTTGAGATGCTTCATATGCTCAGCTCGATCTTGGCTATAAATCAAAATATTGTTGAAGTAGATGACAACAAACCTCCCCACGACAGGAAGCATAACCTTGTTCATAAACCTCATGAAGGTACTTGGCGCATTGAACAATCCGAATGGCATGACCAGCCACTCATTAGCCCCCTCTCATGTCTTGAAGGTGGTTTTCCACTCATCTTCAAGTGAGACGCAAATCTAATGGTACCCGCTCTTCAAGTCTAACTTTGTGAATACCGTCAAATTATGTAGTTGATCAAGCAAGTCATCCAATCTCGGAATAGGAAATTGGCAGTGCACCATGATCTTGTTGATGGCTCTACTGTCCACACACATCCACCAACTACCATCCTTCTTTCGCGTCAACAAAGCCGGCACTACACAAGGACTCAAGCTCTCCCTGATAAAACCCTTGGTGAGAAGCTCCTCTTCTTGGCATCTCAACTCCTCATGCTTCAAAGGACTCATACGGTAGTGAGGCCTATTTGGCAAGGCAACCCCTGGCATCAAATTAATGGGGTGTTGTATGTCTCCTAATGGCGGTAATGTATCCTTCGGAAAGACTTCAGTGATCTCACTGAAGAAGGTGGTAACCTCACTCAGCATCTCTCCTGGATTCACCTTGCTCTCCTTTCTAATTAACACGAAGATGATCTTGGTGTTGCCAAGCTCCTTGGCGAACATAGCTCGTCCATGAATACTTGGATGTTAAGTTGTTAAAGCTCATGGTGCCTCATCCTTCTTGGGTAACAGGATAAACTTAATCCCTTCGAAGATGAAGCTATATGTGTTCTTACCATCATGGATGGCACTTTGATCATATTGCCATGGGCGCCCCAACAATAGATGGCAAGTGTCCATGGTGACCACGTCACGCCAAACTCCATCCTTGTACTTCAACTCAATCGAAAAATTGACCAAAAGTTACCTTATTTCCTTTCTTGATCCACGATAACTTGTATGGACTTGGATGAGCTTCTGTCTTCAACCCCAGCTTGGCGACGACCTCTTCGGAAACACGTTCTCACAACTTCCGGAGTCTACCATTTGAGATACTCTACTGCCAATGGTGTAGGCGCTCTGGAACATATTATTCCTCAGCCATCTATCCCCCGAATTTTCTTTTGGCACAAAGCAAGCGCACTTAATCACAAGAAGGCGTCCTTCATGACCTGCCATAGCATCCTCTTCTAATGGTGCCAACTCATTATGTGTTTCTTCCTCACTAACCTCGCCATCTTCTCCATGGAGTTCCTCGATAAAAGCACTTTACTAGGTTTGTCACCCTTATGGCACTCAGCAGCACGGTAGCAATGGGCTCTTGAAGTACCCACCAAGTCTTTAGTAACTGGCTTACCGGTATCAGCGATTACTGGCCTGTTCTGTGCACTTTGATTTGGCGGTGCCCTCACTTGGTCTCTTCCGCCAACTTGTGCTCCCCAGGCTCCACCAACTTGGTAACGCCTTTGCTGCCGCTCAACATTCATGGCCCTCCGGTTTGGTTTCGATACGGAAAAGATGTCAAACATGTTCAACACCTCCTGTATAGACTCCTTCAACCCGCCAATGTAACGATCCGCCAACTGCTCTCCCGTCTCCACCAAGTCATTCCTTGCAACTAACGAATAGAACTCCTTCGTGCACTCCTCCACGGATCTAAAGCGGTCACGCAGCCCTTGCAGATGTTGGTACACCACCTAGACGTGATTGTGAGGCATGAAGGCGCCTCTCATATGCTTCTTCATCTCCTCCCATGACTCTATTTTCGCCTTCCCCTGACGAAGTTGCGTGTGTTTCAATTACTTCCACTAGGCGACGGCTCTACCGTGTAACTGGGTAGCAACCAATGGCACTTGCTTCCTCTCCGGCACCTCCTTGAACTCGATAACCTCTTCCACCGCAGCAAGTCAATCCCATAAATCCCATGGACATCCTTCTTCATTAAACTCCGGGATCTCAATCCGGAAACCGGATTACCACTTTTGCTCATCAAAATTGGCGGTGTTGCCAGTGTTGGGGCGATGCCTCCTCAGCCTCCGATCCGGTAATTCAGCTTTCGGAAACAAATTTTGAAAGCTCTCATACGTCTCATCCTTGACACTCCCTGTCGGCAAGTGTTGGGGCTGGATTCCCAGCTTCTGCTCGGGATTTGCCCCCAATTGAATCAAGCAACGGTCAAGTCACCTGAATTTATATTCTATTTCCAAAAACCTCCTCTCGTTCCACCGTTGAACGTCTTGCTTGTAAACGTCTCCGACGGCAACATTCCTCTGTCACCCATGGACCATCTCAAACGTCATTCTGAGCTTTGATATCAACTGATGCAGCGCGCAAAAGTGGAATTTGGGAACAGGAATTTTGAACAACCTTCTCTTTTAATTTTATTACAAAAATAATAAAAATAAGGGGAAAATAGTCGCTCAATTTCTCACAACCCGAAAACCCTAGAATTTCTTAAAATAAATTTGAAATTGAATTCTAAAACCCTAGATTTTCTCTTGTTTAAATGGAGGAGTTAGTTGACTAAGAACAAAATACTAAAAGATAATTATAAATAAAATAAGAAAAATAAAGCTAATCCTAATCAAAATCAGACTTCTGCAGCCTCATCAAGATCCTATCGCCAACGCCATGACCCGCCAACCCTTACCCGCCAAGTGCGGTAGTGCCGACTGCATCAGTTTTTGTTTTTGCCTTAACAAATTCGGTTAGTTCATGTAATTAGTATAAATAGCCTTGTAGGGTTGTTTATTTTGTAAAATATGCAATACACATTTCCAAAATATTCGAATTAACCTTGCATTACACTTTCATTTCATTGGAGTTTGTTCCTATGCTGTCTACGCACAGATAGTATTTGTATTCTATAAAAGTTTAAATCCGCCACTAATAATTTGTTGTAATGTGAATTACATTTTTGGAATCATTTATGTCATATAGTTTTGTAATTTGCTAAGTGCGTGTGATGTGCGTAGTGTTTTACATATTTTATACTACATTTCTACTATATTTTTAGCTATTACATGTGTGGTATTGCATAATTTATGTGTGTTTAGTCTTGGAACTCGTTGGAGCTAGGACATCTTAAAAAACGGTGGAAAACAAGCTCAAATGGAAAACTTTGGAGACAACATTGAGAAACCTGACCACGTGGGGCAAAGAAGTACCAATCAGGTCAAGATTTGGTTCATAAAGTCTTCCCTTGCCAAACATTTTGGTAATTGGTCAAGCTAAAAACAAGCAAAAGGTTAAAAGAAGAGCATCCATGACCCAATAATATCCAATTCCACTTACAATACCAATGGAATCATGTATATCTCCTTCAGAGCGTCGTTTTGATATAAAATTTGATCTATAACGCCGTACGACTCAAAAGTTACGCCTGTTTTTAATTAACTGCGCAAGCTTCCGCATTTGGCACTGTAAGGTGCCGATCGATCAGGCATTGATGCAGCGTGCCTCTAGGGCACACCGCCCTTGTACAGAGGGAAGGGGTGAACAATGTTTTGGACTTTTTCTCTATTTTTCTCTTCTCTTCCTTCCTCGAGCCACTATGATATGACCCAAGTAATTTAATGACTAAAATTGGAAAGAAAATGACAAAATTGAGATAAACAAGCATTCATATATAATATTCCCCATACAACTGATACATAAAAAATAAGGCAAGGCAAAAAACTATAACGGATAGAGGTAGAAGATGATGACCTATCAATCCCTAACAAACCATTAGATTCCCTTCAAAAATATCCAGCAGCTCAAATTCAGCTCATGGCGTGTGCAACCACGCGCCATCCTTCTCAGATCCTTTGAGTGTCCTGGATCGTGAGCCACACACTTGGTCCACTTCCTTCGGTGGACTGTATGTGCAACCTGGGCCCATTATCCCCTCATTCTCCAAGCGGGCCTCCGCAGCAAGGAGGTCCAGGGCATGTGGGCTGGTGAGGACAGCACCTTCAGTTGGGCCTTGTTGAGTTGACTGGCCCAATCTTATTTTTTTTCTAAGTTTTGGGCTTGTTCTAAGCCCATATTTGCTATATTAGCTATAACCATTCAAGTATGATCTTTTTTTTTATTTTTTGGACTTTTTGTCTACTTCCTTGAGCCGATAAGAGAGACAGGGGCTTCCTCGATGGCCGAAAGTCACGTCAACATCGATCGAAGGAATCTTCAATCTATGAGTTTTTCTTTACCTTTATCTTTTAATTTTTCTATATATGAAACTTCTATGAGGAGTAGACTCATAATTTAGGGGTGAAGGACAAGTAGCTATTCGAATACTAGATTTATATTTATTTATGATAATGACTTTCGTTACACAATTTTCCGCACTCCTGTGGGGAATTCTATGTTTTAGACTGGTTTTTTCTTTTATGTGCTTGCAGCCATGATTTTATTTACCATTTTATTCATGTGTTATCCTGTACTTGTAACCTACACTATAGTATAATATATTCTTCATGAGTGATCAGGGTTGAGGTTGTACGCAACCCTAAACACAATATTTTATATAAATTAATACTTAATTAGGAGTGATAAAGAAATTTTTTAATACTATTGAGATAATCCATGCTACACTAAAAGTGATAAGATGGATTATGCCCTTAGATTAGTTCGTTAATCTAAGCCCTAACTTAAGTATTAATTCAGGTTTAACATCAAATTAGGTGTGATAAAGGAATTTAATAGTGCTATTAAGATAATTCATGCTACACTGACTATCCTGGATTGATTGGCAATTTAATTTAGTTTTCAATTTCGCTAATTTAGTTAACCACCCACGTTTCAAACAAAAACTTGATTTAACTACTCAATATTAGTTATTAAATTTAATTTTATTTCGATTCCATGTGGATACGACACCTCTATACTCGATTTAGCAATGACAAACTCGTTGCCTTGCGAGTACGTAGTTTTAAACACCCTTTAAAGCTACTGCATCAGTGTGTCATGATTGTAATAGGTAGGCCACGTAGTATAAAGTCATTAGCTTAGTATAAGTGTTCTTATGTTGTATTAGTTAGCAATTGAAGAATGCTAGTTACTAGTTAGTTAGTGGTGGATGTCAGTTACTAGTTAGTTAGCATAGATTCTTGTATTGTGTCAAGGCATAGTTAGATGGTGATAGATATTTTCATAAGCTTGGCTAGTATAAGTAGAGGATCCCTTACTTGTAATAGTCATTCAAATGATAATAAACAATCTCAATTCCCTTTACTTCTCCCTCTATTCTCTCTAATTCTCTTCTCTTTCTAATTCTTTCCCTACCCTAAACTCTAATTCTCTTAACTCTTCTTAGTCATGATCCAAGATCCACCTCGGGTCATGACACAGTGTGTTTGACATTGTTTCCTCTTGATAGTATTCTGTTACTTAAAAGTTCTTCCTGGTTTAGGCCATAACTGGTCAAAGTGGTAATATGTCAATTTAAAGGTAGGGGGTTTGAGGGATTCCCGTCTTCAAAATGACATTACTTGATTTTTTTTTTTTTTTTTTAAACAATATTTGTTCATTCAGAAACTAAAATATGAATTTCCAAAATGATTTGTCTTGTTCTGGTTTTTGCTTAGTTTCTTCCTAATTTTAGTAAGAATCAAAACCAAGAACTCAGAAAGTTAAAAAAAAAAAAAGTAATTTTTACTCAAAATTATCTAAAATTTAGTTATAGTTTAAAAAAGCACCTATATTTAATAATTTTTCAAAAACAAAACCAAAAACTTCCAAATGACACTTCTTAATATTAAGATCGTTAACATCCGTAAGTTTCTGCTCATATCGCATCTAAAAATATATTATTTAAATATAAAAATATTTTATAAAATATATTTTTAAAATATTTAGAATTATTTTAAATGTAAATTCAAAATTTATACTTATTTTCTCGTTTTTTAAAAAGCAATGTGCACAAAAACTAAAATATGCTAATTGCTTTAACATTAAGATGTGATCTTAAAAATTGTGAAGAATTTAGATGGTTTTTTCAAAAAATAAGAAAATGCAGATAATTTTCAGTTAAAAAAAAAACCCTAAAAAATTGCTTGCAAAACTGAATTTGAGTTTTAAAACCCAAAATTCACCAACACAAATTGATATTAAAACCGTCATAAGTGTATCTTCCTTTTTTTCCTCCTGGGAACTCCAAAGTTAAGTGTACTTGGGCGAGAGTAGTACCAGGATGGGTGACCTCCTGGGAAGTCCTCACCCTCAGGTTGGAGGCACCGGGAAACAGCCTCTCTTTAGGTTAACACCCTGAAAGGGGAAGGCTGCGTACATCCGCCCCCCCAGACCCTGCGTAGGCGAGAGCCCTTGAGGCACTAGGTATGTTCTTGTTTTTCCTTTATAAGTGTATCTATTTATTCTCTTATATCTTTTTAAGGTTTTTTTTACAAATAACCACCTTCAAAACTTATTCTTTTTTTTTTTGTTTCACTTATCACCACAAAATTTTAATTTTTAGAAAACTACCTTTGAAGTTCAAAAATTTGCAAGCAACCACCTTTATTAAACGTCATTAAGTTTCCGTTAGAATTACGTGCACTTCTAAGAGTTGTTATCTAATCTAAACATTTATGATGTAAACCCTAACTAAAATTGCTTGGCAAAAGGAGCTAATTAATCAAATCAAAATAAAATCATAGAGAAAAGAGATGAAACTAGGGAAAGCAAAAGGCAAATTTTCATTCATACTCCACTCATACAGCACCACACTTATTAATATACACAATGAAAGAAGGGAAAAGACTCAATATAGGTAGCACGGCAAAACACTAGATAATCTCCTCTACGGCAAAATGCTAGATAATCGCCCCTCGCTATATGTTAGAAATCGGAGCCCCTGCCGAACTAATATTTTGTCCCAGGCTAGCAAAAGACGCTAGGGCCTCATTGGATCCTTTCTTCTTTCCTCCTACTAATGTCCCTGGGAGCCGAGCCGACCCAATATGTTCTATAGGCCAACACTGGACCTCGATAGTATCGGCTCGAATGGGGAATGCAACAATACTCGTCTCCCCAGAAGACCCTTATCCAAAAGGGTCAAATGTCGAGTATTTCTCCTAAATGTCCTGATAAAACTCCCAGGTAGCATCTTTTACGTGTTTTCCCTTCCATTTAATGAGAACTCTGATGAAAACATAATTGCGATACTGAGCCATGCATTGGTCAAGGATTGCCTCGAGTATGGGGTTGGTCCGCAGTTGGGACCAATCGGTCGGCAGCGTAGGCTTATGTGAAAGAGCACCATGGTGGGGTTTGAGTAAAGAAACATGAAACATAGGATGTATGGCGACAGTCAGGGGTAGCTCTATTTTATAAGCCACTTGACTAATATGATCAAGGACTTTAAATGAGCCAAAATATCAGGGCCATAGTTTATGGACGTGCAGTGTTCAACCGAGTGTCGACTATTACACCTAGTCATCCCGCTCAAACGTACGGTTGCTAAGATGTCAGTCCACTAATTGCTTCATTCGGTTTTGAAACCAGTGAAGATGATGTTTAAGGACTTTAATTGCTTCTTCCGATGCCCAAATGCTATGGTCTACAGCAGCATTAGTGGGTTCCTCCGGTAAATATGGAAAACAAACTAGGGAAGGTTGTCCATAAACTATCTCGTAAGGGGTAGTGTGAGTGGCGGAGTGATAGGTAGTATTATACCACTACTCGGCCAACGGTATCTATTCAAACCAGGTTTTTTCATATTCAAAACAAATGCAACGGAGGTAGCTTTTCAAACAACGATTAAGCACCTCCGTTTTCCTGTCTATTTGCGAGTAATAGGAAGTCGAGCGACGGAGGTCGACTCCTTGAATACGATAAAGTTCCTCCCATAGGTTGCTAGTAAAAATAGGATCCCTGTTAGGAATGATCTCCTCAGGGATACCGTGTAACTGGTATATTTATCTCATAAACATGTTTGCAACCGATAAATCTGAATAAGGATGTGAAGAAGGAAGGAAATGAACGTACTTATTTAAATGATCCACAACGATTAATATGAAATCTTTGCCATGGGACATTGGATGTCCCTCGATAAAATCCATCGAATTACTAGTCCAAACGGTCTCGGGTATCGGTAGAGGATACAGCAACCCGAAAAACCAAATCATGCTGTTATACACCGAGCTAAATTGTAATAGAATTGGTTTATTGTTTTTAATTTATGAGTTAAAGGTTGTAAGTCATGTTGTTGGGCTTAGACCCAAAGTGAGTGAGTTATGTTTAGCTTAATCTTTCATACTTAGCTATACTATATAAGCATAAAGATGTTAGTTGCAGCCGGTATCAATGAAAATACAAACACACATATCTCATTGAGATATTTTCTTCTCTCATCTTAATTCTTCTTCAATTCTCATCCCCAATTCCCTTCTTTCTCATCTTAACTCTATTCTATCACTAGGCTAAGCTTCAAGATCATCTTGAAGCTTAACACATATTTACAGTTTTGAGAAATGGAACATTGTTTAATAACGTTAGTCACATCCATTTTTGATCCACGCCGGTAGAAAAGAGTTGTAATGCGTTTCCATGTTTGTGTAATGCCCAAATGTCCGGTCGTGGATCGGGCGTGCATCCATGTCAAAATGAGATTTTTGGTGGAACTAGTGGGGTCAATTACCAATCAACCATTCCTATGAAGTTGGTCGTTGTTCCATGTTAGTGAGGGTGGATCGTGCGTCATTACGAAGGTTGGTCATAAGTTGTTGACAATGGGGATTTGGTTTCCAAGACTGTTGAAATTGAGCCACAAGATTGGTGGAAATAGAAGAAAGAGCCAATGATAGTAACTCACCACATGTGACAAGTGAAACGGCGTCGGCAACAACTTTTTCTTTACCCTTTTTGTAAGATATGTCATAATTGTACCCCATGAGTTTAGCTAGCCATTGTCGTAGAAAGGGGTCGAGATCCATTGTTCCAATAAATGCTTAAGACGTTGTTGGTCCGTGTGAATGCACAACGGGTGCCCCATTAAATATTGGTTCAATTGTTTTACAGTGTGAAAAACGGCTAACAATTTGCGTTCGTAAAAGGACTTAGGCTAGTGACATGGGGAGAGGGATTTACTAAGGTACGCGATGGGGTGGCCCTTTTGAATGAGAATGGCACCAATTCCGACACCCGAAATATCGGTCTTAATCTAAAATGTCATGGTGAAGTCAAGAAGGGCAAGTACAGGTGCGGAAATTAGGGTCGAGGCAATCGAAGGCGTGTTCTGCGTCTGTCCAAAAAAGGGTCGGGTGTTTCAACTTTTCGGTGTAAGGTTTTGCAATTTTTTTGTAATTTTGAACAAAAAATCTAAGTAATCTGTGAGTCCCAGAAAGCCACAAAATCGTTTAAGCATTGTAAGGAGCTTCCAGTCATGAACCGCTTGAATTTTGGTTGGATCAATGGAAACCGGACACGCATGGATAATATGTCCCAAATAATCAATTCCAATCATTCCAAATATGTGGGAGCACTAAGGCACTGGGTCTGTTGTTATTGTTATTGTTGTTATTGTTAAGCAAAAAACTGTGAAGGTGACTGATATGGGATGGCCAATTAGGACTGTAAACTAATATGTCATCAAAAAAATTAAAACAAAACAATGGAAATGAGACTGAAAAATAAAATTCATAAAAGATTGGAAAGTCGAAGGCATGCTTGTCAAACCGAAAGGCATGACCATGAATTCATAATGATCTAAATGGGTACGAAAAGCGGTTTTGAAAATATCTTTGTTGTGTATGCAGATTTGGTGATATCCGGACCAAAGATCAATTTTGGAAAAACAGATGCAATTTCGTCAAACAACTCATCAATTAAAGGAATTGGTTACTTATCCTATATGGTGTTAGTGTTAAGCACATGATAGTGTACACACATTCACCATGACCCGTCTTTCTTTTTCTCTAGGACAATGAGTGACGCCTAAGGACTAGTGCTCTCTCAAATGGTACATTTTTCCAAAAGTTTCGAAAATCATGTTTTCTATTACATTCTTTTGGTCAAGAGAATAACGATATGGACGTTGGTTAACCCGAGAGGACTCTTCCTTGAGTGGGATGTGATTTTCAAATTGGGGTCAAGAAGGGGCGGAGGTGTGTAGGATCGAAGAGAAGGTGGAATTCCTCAAGTAAGTCGCTAAGGGCCAGGGGGCTGTGTTGGTGATTCGGCCACCTTTAAAGAAAAAATTTTGGTGTGGTTGGGGTGAGAATAGCAAAACAAATGGTACCACATGTTTGAGGATCAGCTAAATACGAGTCATGGTGCGTGCGCTTATTTTACGAATACAGTTAGGTGTGAGACTGCAAAGAGTGTGTATAGTGCTAACATGTGTGAATGTAATGGTGAGGTTTCTCATATCCAATAACACGGGCCCTATAAGAGACAACCAAGGGTATCCAACCACCATATTGCACCCTCCAAGAGGGATGAGATTATGTCGGAGTTATAGGTAGTGTTGGGTCCATTCAAAATTTTCGCCAAAGGAGGTGGTGGGCATTTGACCTCCATTGGCCACAATGATTGGGTGTTGGAAACGGGACAACGGAGCTTTCTAGCTAAGTTTATAACCAAAAGGTTATGAGTGGTGCCGCAATCTATCAAGATATGTAAGGCATGCTTACCGAGCCAATGACACGAAGTGTCTAATGTGAAGTGTTCCCTAAAAGAGAATTTATCAAAATAGTGGGAGTGTCCTTGTGTGTGTCCTCGGGTGTTGGGTCACTCAAGGGGTTGACTATATCATCTAGAGTGTCATTGTCAACCTCTACTAGGAAAAATTGCCTACGACTCTTCCTAGAAGTGCATTTGTGTCATAAGACATATTACTCATCACAATAGAAACATTGACCCTTAGCGTGTTTGTCATCAATTTCAGTGCTAGTTAAAGTTCAGCGAGGAAGAAATCCTCGGGGTCATGTTGTAACAGGGCCGGGTGGTGTAGCAAGTTTGGTGTTTGGGTGGCAGTTAGTGTAGGTAGTGTTGGGAAAGGAGGGGCGTGGGCAAGTTCATGGTCGTTGCGCATTTAGAACTACTTCTTGACGTTTGGCGGTACACAAAGCATCATGGAGTGTTTCGGGGTGGAAAGAACAAACAGACATGCCGATATCCTCACCTAAGCCATTTAAAAAATAACTAATGGCATAATCTTCCGGTAAATAAACCTAAGCATATAAACTATCAAAAGCATTTTTGTATTCACTAACCGAGGAAGTTTGTCAAAGAGTTAACAATTTCGACATAGGTCCTCAAAAGCGCTGCCAAAGCTATCAAGGGCGGGGAGCTTAAAGGGGTCCCAAGTGACAAATGGGCCGTGTTTACGCATAAAGTGTTGGAACCATCTATGGGCATAACCCTCCATGTGAGCGGTGGCGATTTCAAGTTTAGAATGATTTACTACGCGATCGATTCAAAAAAATAGTTCACATTTATAAACCCTAGTTCTAACATCATCATCCGTGAATCTAGGAATTCAAGTTTAGCCATTCTAACAATTGATAATTAAAGTGGGTGAAGGTAAGAAATCTTGTCCCATTGTGTTAGGATTGAAATCCTGAGAGGTAGGGGTTCCCACAGTATAGCGAGGCATAGCTAGGCCCGAACCTATATAGTGGAGAATAGGTCTATACTCCCTCAAATCCTGCGCTAGGAAGTGGTGGGGGCATGATATTGTTGTACAAGGATTGTGAAAAAGTGGACGCCGAGGGAAGGAATGGTAAGGATAGTGGTGGGGGTGGAACTACAAGGGTGGGAGAATGGGAAAACCCTAACGATGAGGTGTCGGGTCTTAAAATCGGAGCTCCGGTTGTCCCCCTATAGGTCCCGAAGGCAATACCCCTACCCACGCCGTGCGTGGTGCTGGAACAGTGCCCAAGGGCCCAACGCCGGTCCGGTGAAGGGCGGCCGACTCCACATCCGACCCTAAAGGTTGTGGGTTTGTTGGTGTCGCTACCAACATGAAGCGACCGAGGGGGTGATACATATATTAGTGTTAAATAAAAGTGTAATTAGGAGAGTTAGTTGAGTTAGTTGAGTTGTTGGGTGAATTAGTATAAATACTTGTAACAAATATCAAATTAGACATTCAATAACAAAATATCTTCTCTCTCTATCTCTCTCTGCCTCTAAACCCTAACCCCAATTCTCTCTCTCTCTTCTCTAATTCTCTTTCTAATCTCATTATCCTCATCAATTCTTCATCAATTCTAGATATAATCTAATTGATTGTATCATTTGGTATCAGATTTCAGGTTCGTGCTGCGTTTTCTTACTCAACCATGGTGGATGGCACATGAAGTGTTACAGATTTGTGCCGGATTGAGGCTCAATTGGACAATATTGAGGCTCGTTTACATCGTTCCATGGATGAGACGTTCCAAACAATTAAATCGGATCTCACTTCACTTAAGCAAGGACAAGGCAAGATTATGGATCTTTTGCACGAAATTTGTCAAAGAAGATTGACATCTAGTGAAGCTACACTTGCGGTAAGGGTTACTTGTGTGCTCTATCCTATAAATGAGGATATCATTTACCAAGTATTCTCTCCATTTGGTCCACTTGAAGAGATCAAAATAATCTCATCGTCAATTTTGGAGGTTAAAGCTCAAGTCCGTTTTTCAACAAGAGCTAATGCAATTTCTGCATTTTCCTTAAATGAAAGAGCTATATATGATGGTTGTTGTTACATGGATATTCAGTTTCTCAATCTTGAGCCTCAAGTATATAATATGACACAACCTATTGGAGGTACACATGATGCCTCATTAGATTGTTATATGCAACATATGGTTGAGGACGTGCAATCAATTCATGTCAAGAGTGATAAAGTTCCACCCTCTTATGTTGAAATTATCGAGCCAACACCTACACATGAAGTTGTTGGAACTACCTGGTTGAAGAAACATGAACAAGTATCGATGGGCACTATCAACATGGATTCAAGCATTAAGAGGGAACTTGAGGAGTTTGACAGCTTAGAAATAAATGGACTCATTGGAGTTTCTAGTAAAGCTGAGATGGTTGAAGAGCTCAATTTCAGAAAACTGGAAGCTACTTTTCAAATAGAGGCATATATTGTTTGCGATCCACTGATAGATAAGAGAGCCCAATTCTCTAGATTGGATCTAACATTTGAATTTGCAGGTGATGATTACTTTCCGATAATCACCTTTGCTATGACAGAAAGTAAGGTTAAAGCATATATTGTTTGTTCTACCTTGTGTGCTGATTTTGTACTTCGGGATAATCTTTCATCAAAGGCTGCAGTAGAACTTCATGAAGAGATGTCTCAACTTCAAAACCTTGTCAACCAGATATTCGTCTTTGATCCTGGTGGAGAAATGTTTACGAGACTCGTAATTGAGCCCTTTGCTGGCAAGAATACTACGAGTTCCAGATTTGTTTCCTGAATTTTCGACCTTGAGGGCAAGGTCGTTGTCGAGCGGGGGGTAATGATACATATATTAGTGTTAAATAAAAGTGTAATTAGGAGAGTTAGTTGAGTTAGTTGAGTTGTTGGGTGAATTAGTATAAATACTTGTAACAAATATCAAATTAGACATTCAATAATAAAATATCTTCTCTCTCTATCTCTCTCTTCCTCTAAACCCTAACCCTAATTCTCTCTCTCTCTTCTCTAATTCTCTTTGTAATCTCATTATCCTCATCAATTCTTCATCAATTCTAGATACAATCTAATTGATTGTATTACGGGGTTAGAGTTTTGATTTTGACTTGAAGAGGAGATTGGGGCTAATACCTGCATTGCAAGGCCTGCAATCTTGTCCTAGATGTCATTAATGGCTTGCTGGGTCTGGTTGTTGATTACTCGCTCGTGGTCGTCCATTACACTAGTGGCTAGCGGTTGGCACAGCACTTCTGGTTGTGGGTGCATGGAGTCGGATGAAATTCGTGGGGTCAAGGGGGCGAAGGGTCGTGGCTGTGGGTGTCGTTGTGAGGGGTGGGAAATAGTGGGTGGAGGTGGGAATGGTGGTGGGGGGTGGATGGGGGTTAGAGGTGGTGGCCGCCGCTGCTGCTTGTCTTGGCGGATCACTAGGTTGGACCGCTTGAACCCTACTATGGGTATCATTGTACCCACAATCCAAGCACCGATGGGCTCTGATACTCATGATGTAAACCCCAACTAAAATTACTTGGCTAAGGAAATAATTAATCAAATTAAAATGAAATTGCAGTGAAAAAAGATGAAACAAGAAAAAAAGAGGCAAATTTTCATTCATACAACCCACACTTATTTGTATATGCAATGAAAGAAGGGAAAACGCTCAAAATATTTTGCTAGGGCAAAACGTTAGATGATCTCCTCTAGGGCAAAAATGCTAGATAATCGCCTCTCACTATGTGTCAGAAATTAATGGCCCTGCAAAAATAATATTTTACTAGGCTAGCAAAAGACGCTAGGGCCTCATGGAATCCTTTTCCCTCTCCTTCTACTGATGTCCCTGGAAGTCGGGCCGACCCAATATGATCTATAGGCCAACACTAGAACTCGATAGTATCTGCCGGAATGGAGAACGCAACAATATATCATAGCAAGTTTTCTTTCTCCCAAAACCTACCAACCCTCAATTCCTGCAATAATATAGGGCAACCGTTCAATTGCCCAGCATTTCCCCATCAACCTTAACGCTAACAAAAGCAATAATAATGAAGTTTATTTGTAAATAACTGTACATACTCAAAATGACATAAATAAAGAATCAACACTAAAGAAATACTCAGAATAATTTCTTCAAAATGTACATTAATAAAAGAAAACTTACAACTCTTTATTTACAACCTTCCAACTTTTCGGTTACCTACAAAGTGCTTACATCCACTAATAAATAGCAAGCCCAAATGAACTCAATTACATAAAACCTTCACAATGTTTGGAGCCAAGGCTTCATTTGAGTATTCCACGGCCTAAACTCTTGACTTCACGTTCATTGCCACGTAGTTGTGCTATTTCTAAGTCCATTGCCTCCAGTAGGTTCACATGGAAACAATTTCAATAAGGGCATGGCGGAGATGAAATGGTGCTAGACGTTAAGGAGAGAGAAGTGAGTTGGTCTCGATGAGAGCCCAGGCAAGTCCCGTGGGTATTTGGGAAAGACAGAGGGGAGGAGGGCTAAGGATTTTGCACTCATTTTTTTTGAGAAAGAAACGACGTCATCCACACGGAGGATGAGTGGCATGTTATTCTTGCTGAGTCCCCGAAATGTCCAACATTGGGCCTAGCAAGCCTTGCAATGGACCCAAGTAACGCCCAATATCATTGAACATAAAATGATAGGCCTGCAACAAACTGGCGGACCCACATATACCAGGAAACGTACCCACCTTTAATAAAATCAAAACACATCTTTATCATATATGTATACACACACACATGGGAGGTGATTGAGAAGTGAAATGAGGTAATAATGACCATTAGATCAAAATTATGAAAATATGAATTAACGAATCTAATAAGACGGGTAAAAACATTTTCAAAATATGGGTCCTTGATTTTATATCTAATAGTCTTCAATACCTCTTACCTCTCACCCACTCATTTGAATATATATCATATGTAACATAAATTCTCAAATACTAGCAATATTTTATATCTATCATTTCAAAAATTTTAACTAAAACAGAAAAGAATAAATAATAACATGACTCTAATGGGCTTACTTTTATACGTCCTCTAAAATATATTAAAATTTTAAAATATTTATAAATTACCATCAACAAATATATATGACACTTACAACCACTACAACAAAACAGGGCAATTCTCGGCGCATAATTATCGGCGTTTATACAAACGTCGAGAAATCTTGGCGTTTAAATGCGTCGAGACAAAGCATCGAAAATTCTCGGCGCTTATAAAAGACGCAAAAAATATCGGCGCTTATAAACGCCGAGAATATCGGCGTTTATAAGTGCCGAGATTCTCTCGGGGTATAAATACCCCGAACAAACCCTCGCGCTCTCACCGTCGTCTCTCACCCTCACCTCCCGCAAACCCTAACCCTCGTCTCTCACCCTCACCACCCGATTTCCAACCGCGTCGCTGCCGGCGTTCTCCTGTCACCGTCGCCGCCCGGGTTCGCCTCTCACCGTCGCGCCCGACTTCGCCTCTCACCGTCGCTCCCGGCTTCGCCTCTCACCGTCGCGCCCGGGTTCGCCTCTCACCGTCGCCGCCCGGGTTCGCCTCTCACCGTCGCCGCTCGGCTTCGCCTCACCGTCGCCGCCCGGCTTCGCCTCTCACCTTCGCCACCAGCATTCGTCTCTCACCCTCACCTTCCGATTTCACAGTTGCTCTTGCTTTGCTGTTAGTATGTGATGTCCTTGCCCTAGTTTCGGTTTTTATTTTTATTGGACTGCTTATTCTTCTACAAGTGTTATATCATTTGAGTTGGTTGAAGTAGTTTTATTATAGTTTTGTATTATCGCCGTTTCACACTTTCCCCTGCTTCATGCGCATCCTTAATGCTATGGTTCGAATGATTCTATCGTTGCATCTCATCATTTGAATTGATTAATACAAAAAATTATTGTTTTGACGAAATTCTTGTGTTACTGTGTTTGATTGATATTTAAAATTATGTGTTGGTGGCGCTTGTGAGTTCAATTTGTTAATGTCAGGGACATTAGATATCGATTTCATAATTTTTAAATTTGGAAAAATAAAACTTTGTTGCTGTATCCCTTGTTTAGATGGATCCTTCACATTAGAGGATTAAAATTGATTATAAGGAACTCATGTATCTTACTTCAATTTCTAACTTCTCCTAAGTCCCATTAATTATTTGTTTTTGTATTTGTATATATTTTGATTGGTTGATTAAATATTTGTCTTATGAACTCTATCTTTTTTCAATTTTTAGGTAATTTGATTGCACTACTTAATATTTAGAGATATGGATACGAATTGGATCACGCAACCAAGGATTAGTCAAGCTTATATTGATGGTGTCATTGAATTCATTAAGTTGGCTAAAGAAAATCTTATAGAAGGAAAAACTCGATGTCCATGTAATAAATGCAAAGTAGCCAAATGGTTCTCATTAGAAGATGTGGAATATCATATCCTTTTTAAGGGTTTTTGGCCAAAGTATAAGAAATGAATTTTTCATGGAAAAGAAGATATTGTTCAACAATTGAGATGCAATAGTCAAACATCTACCAATAATAATGAGGGAAGGGCCATGGGGCGAGATGATATTGGTGGATTACTACGAGAAGGTATCGGAGTTGATATTCCTCCCTCCACAAGTCAACCCCATTTGTCTGATGAACATGATTGGTCAGACCAAGTTCCTCTTGGACAACCCAACCAATCTCCTCAGGAGAAAGCCAAGTATAAGAAGATATTGGAAGCTTCTAATGAAGAACTATATCCAGGCTGTAGCGCATTCTCCAAATTGTCATTTCTTTTGCACTTGTTTCACTTGAAATGTATGCATAGTTGGTCTGCTGAGTCCTTCACGATGTTGCTAAGACTTCTTGTTGATGCATTTCCCCAAATTATGGTATTTCCATCATCTTATTATGAAGCTCAGAAAATGATCAATGAGTTGGGTCTTGGATATGAAAAGATTCATGCTTGTCCAAATAATTATGGTATTTCCATCATCTTATCATGTTGTATTGGGGTGAAATGTCTGAAAAAGAGATTTGTCATACATGCGGTACCTCAAGATGGAAGACAGTTAAGGGTAAGGAAGATGACAGTTGTAGTGATGAAACTATGTCAACCAAGAAAGGAGAGCCCGCTAAGGTTATGCGGTATTTTTCCTTGATTTCAAGGCTCAAAAGATTATACATGTCATCTAAAACAGCCGAAGATATGAGATGGCATGAGATAGACCGTTTGAAGGGTGGGAAATTAAGGCATCCTGCAGATGGCTTAGCTTGGAGGGCATTTGATGCTCGGTATCCGGAGTTTTCATCAGATCCTCGTAGTGTTAGGCTTGGTCTTGCTAATGACAGCTTCAATCCGTACCGTCTTATGAATACTACTTATAGTACATGGCCAGTGGTGTTGATCCCGTACAACTTTCCCCAATGGCTATGTATGAAGCAATCGTCATTCATTCTTTCTTCGATTATTCCTGGGAAATAGGGCCCTGGACTTGACATTGATGTGTACCTACAACCATTGCTGCATGAGTTGAAATTGTTATGGGAAGGTATTGATGCATATGATGCCTATAGTGGACAAAACTTTAGGATGCAAGGGGCTATAATGTGGACTATCAATGACTTTCCTACATATGCTATGTTGTCTGGTTGGAGTACAAAGGGCTACACAGCTTGTCCTTATTGCACTGAATATACACATTCTTATAAGTTTGGGGGCAAGATTTGCTATAATGGACACCGTAAATGGTTACCTAATAATCACCCTTTTCGATCTCAAAGTCAATTGTTTGATGGGACAACGGAGTATGCTTGTGCCCCTACTCCGGCATCAGGGACTGATATCTTGAAAGCACAAGAACAAGTTCGTTACAAGTACGGAAAAACCCAAAAGACTAATAAGAAGAAAAGAGAAAGGCACCACATAGACAGTTCAATAGAAAGAGTGGACAATGAGGAAGTGCTTTGGAAGAAAAAAAGCATATTTTTTGACTTGCCATATTAGGAGTACAATCTCCTTCGACATAATCTAGATGTCATGCACATAGAGAAAAATGTGTGTGATAATGTTCTGGGGACGCTATTACATATGGAGAGAAAGACTAGAGATGATAAAAAGGCAAGACGGGCCCTTGAAGAAAGGAACATAAAGCCACATCTTTGGCTACAACCTCGTCCTAATAGAGATCCGTACATGCCTCCAGCTTCTTACTATATGTCTTCAAATGATAAAGAACGGTTTTTAAGAGTTCTACAGAAACTTAGGGTCCCAGATGGATATGGATCTAACATCTCCAGATGTGTGAAGTTGAAACAAAGAAAACTCTTAAACCTTAAGAGTCATGACAACCATGTTCTTATGCAAGATATTCTTCCTGTAGCTTTACGAGCATCCAATGCCACACAAGTCATTGAGTTGCTTTCAGACTTGTCTTCCTTTTTCAAATACTTGTGTTCTACGACCCTCGAACCAAATATGCTCGATCTTCAACAATCGAACATTATTCTTACACTTTGTGAGATGAAGATGGAATTTCTACCTACATTTTTCACAGTCATGGTTCATCTACTAATTCATTTAGTAGAGGAGGCTAAGCTTGGTGGGCCTGTTCACTATAGATGGATGTATCCGATTGAAAGGTTAGCCGATAATGCTTCATTTATTTTTATCTCTCATATTTGGCATCCAGTAATTGATCTCACGTGTTGTTTATATTTATGTAATAAAGGTATTTGTCCCATTTGAAAGCATACGTAAGTAACCAGGCACGGCCAGAAGGGTTCATTGCTGAAGGCTACATCATGGAGGAGACTATTACATTTTGTTCTAGATACTTAGAAGGTGCTACGACCATTTTTAATAGACCCAAAAGAAATGATGATAATGGTTCAAGTATGGGTAAATACTTGTTAAAGTCTGGGGGTCATGCAATTGGAAAAGAGAAAATTGTTCGCCTTGATATGAGAAGTAAGGAACAAGCGCATCGTTATGTGCTACTTCAGCTAGATGAAATCAAGGAACTTCGTGAGTAAGTGTTAATAGAAGCAACTTTGTCAATATTAACTATTTTTGTTCAACCTGCTAATAATTTCCTTATTATAGTGAATTTTTAAGTGAAAAACGACGAGCATATTTCCATAGAGGTCGATCTAATGCAACATTAGAAAATCAGTGGATTGTTGAAGAGTTTTCTGAGTGGCTTCAAAACCAGGTTAGTATATTTTATTCGATGGTGAAGTTGATATTATATATTCACCATTAATTTTGATACTACCTTTTATTCTATTAAGGTGCACAAAATTGATGCAACTACCGAAGAAGGCCGATTGAGAAGGGCTTTAGCTGGTGGGCTAAATCAGTATGCTAAAAGAATGAAGGGCTTTGTCCTTAATGGATATAAGGTTCATACAGAAGATCGTGAACGCTATATGAGGACACAAAATTCTGGGGTCATGGTCGTAGCTGATGGACAAGTTTACTATAGCAAATTGACAGACATATATGAACTAGACTATTATGGGAGTTGTAAAGTTGTCATTTTTCGTTGTGATTGGGTAGATATAAATAGGGGCTTAAGAACATTTAGAAATGATGGTGCTTGTGTGAACTTCTCTAAGTTGATGCATACGGGTCGATTGTTGAAAGATGATCCATTTGTCATCTCATCTCAAGCAAAGCAAGTTTTCTATATTCAAGATGAGATGCAAAAGGGATGGTATCATGTCATTAAGACTAAACCTAGGGACTTGTATGATCTAGGCGAGATTTGATCTTTGGTTTTTTTTGAGTTGTGAAATAATGTTACGTGTTGTTTCATTTTGTCCATGTATGTTAGTTTTCTTTTGTACGTGTTGTTTCATTTTGTCCATGTAAGTTAGTTTTCTTTTGTATGTGTTGTTTTATTTTGTCCATGTATGTTAGTTTTCTTTTGTACATGTTGTTTCATTTTGTCCATGATCTTTGTTTCATTATTGAAGGATTGTTTTACAGAACATATTTGCTTCTCATTTTATTTTTGTACGTTCTATTATACACCTACTAATTCTTTTGTTTTTGGAAAAGCGTGGATTCACAATGAGGAGGTTTTTTAGAAGTGGCAAATCAGTGCAGTCCTCAACAGCAACACCGAAAAATAAAGGAGGTGATGACAGTCGGCCAAGACCGTCAATATCTGAAGCAGAGGGACCAGTCAGGGAAGCTGGTGTTTGGTCCACTGACGTGCCATTTGATGAGAGGGAGCTACTTCAACTTATCGGTAAATGTTTTCAATTTTATAGCATTAATTATGGTAATAATTTTCCAATCAATTAGAAAAGTAATGGTATATCTTAATCGTTAATAGATGGCCAAGGTAACTTGAGTACCTTAAGGACGATACCAGTTAAGGAAATATGGCATCTTCCTGAAGGTGTAAGAATTATTGTGCTGTTCAATGACCTACGCCAACCAATTAGAAAGGGTGGCGATTTGTTGATCCGGTTTATTGGAGAGGTTGCAAAAACGGGACGGTTTTGTCCGCTCGGAGTAAGGGATTGGCGTACAATGAATAACCAATACAAAGCAGAAGCTATTGAGGTTATCCGAGTAAGTATTATTTATGTCTGAAGTTTACTTTATATATACGATATAATATGTATGTCTGAAATTTTGAACTTTATCATTGTATTAATTAAGGTTTTATTCCTTTGCCTTTTTGTGACATTATTGTTGGATTTTATGTTTTAGGAAAAATTTTCAATGCCCAGTGATGTATTGATTGATAAATCAATACTACAGCATCTTGGCAAAATGTGGAGGGGTTATAAGACGAGCTTGAAAGCGCAATATTGCCAAGGGAACAAAACTGAGGCTGAAGTTATTGCAACAGTGCCACGAGGAGTTAATCGTGACCAATGGATAACTTTGGTACATTTTTGGTTTTCTCCACAAGGCAAGGTAAAACAATTTCTTTTTACGTAATTTTTGATTGGTCAAAAAGGGGGAAGCAGATTGATATTGATTATGAATGTAAAGTTTTTCTTGGATTGATGTTCATTTCCAATGTCAGGAGAAGAGTAAATGCGGCAAAGAAGCACGTGCCAAGCAGAATCAGTTTCACACGACTGGTTCAACAAGTTATACCAATAAAAGAGATAGTTTTGTAAGGACTTAAGTATATGTTTAGTGTATTATTACTATCTACCTGTTAAATTAGTTAAGACTTATGTTAACGTGTTGATTGTAGGAAATTAATAAAGGGAGGAAGCCCACGAGTATAGAGTTTTACCAAGAAACTCATACCAAGAAAAGTGGTGGCTTTTTTGAGAACACGGTTTCACAAGAATTTATGGTGGGTTTTATTATTATCTCACATTTCTTTTAATTTAAATGTATTTAATGTCTTTGTCTCTTCTTTGTAGGATACAGCTAGAGAAATAGTTAAGGCTCGACTTGGATCTTCTTCCAGACCTCGATCAGAAATCGAGGAGGAAGTATTTGCAGAGCTAATGTATGAACAGGAAAATCCGAGCTATCGAGCGGTAGGCTATGGATTTGGCGTGAAGAGGACTGATATATACGGAGTCAGGGGTGAACTAAAGAAAAAGGGACTCGACCGTACCGGTGATCATGTCGAATTACAAAATATGAAAATAGAATTGGCCAATGTAAAGCAGCAAATGAGAAGGCTCCTACCCATCTATGATGCTGTTTCTTCTGGCCAAGCATCATATGAAATGATAGCAGAAGGTCGAGAAATTATTACTGCGGTTGCTGATCCGGTAAGATAATCTATTTAATTTGTATTTGTTTGTACTATAATGCAAATAATCGCCTTTCTAATCCTTTGTAAATAATGAAATTGATGATGTGAATGATTGAGACAAAAGGTGGCATTGGGGTTGGTACTTTTGGGGAACTATATGAATTTACCATGTGAAGCAAAATTTTGGATCAGATATACTAAATCTATTGTGTTGTCTATACAGGGTAGAGATGAATCGGGATCAGGTGACGGTGAACCCCCAAATTTTTTTGCATCTCCAAGCACGCCAAGCTCATTCGGTTGATTGATATATTTGTGAAGAATGTACTTGACTAAGTTAGCATTGTATATTTTTTTTTTTTGGTTATTAGATTAATTATGTTGATATTTGGAGTGGAAAAAATCTCAAATTTTGTCTTGAACTATCGAAGTGCATTGACAATGATGTAATATTTTGATTGTCGAATTCGGAATCTTATGAAAAATTTATCAGTTTATTTGATATTTTTTTATTAAGTAATTTTGTATATATATATATATATATATATGTGTGTGTGTGTGTGGAAAATATGCACAAATAAATAGACAAAAGGTCTATGCTAAGAAGTAAAAGTAGGGTATTTAAAAAACACGAAAAATCTCGACAATAAAAAATGCCGAAAAATATCGGCGTTTATAAGCGCCGATAGAGAACCGGCGCTTATAAACGCCGAGAGAATACCGCCGCTTATAAGCGCCGACAATCTCGCCGCTTATAAGCGCCGGTAATCTCGGAGCTTATAAGCGCCAACAATCTCGCCGCTTATAAGCGCCGGTATTCTCGGCGCTTTTATTTTTCGGCGTTTTTTTTCTCGGCGCTTGTCCTAAGCGCCGATAATGAAATTCTCGGCGCTTTTTTGAGCCGAGAATTCCAAAAAAAATTGCCGAGATTTGCCCTTTTTTGTTGTAGTGAACTTTATCAGCATTCTAAAAAGAAAAGAAAACATGAGAACATTATAAGAAATTATAACATAAAATTTGCATATATATTGACAACAATGGTGGTAAAGATAAATGGTACCAGTGATATCAACAACAACAACAAACCCAGTGCCTACAAGGGCTCCCGTCTAAGCAGGGTTTGGGGGGTAGATGTACGCAGCCTTCCCCCTTCAAGGGCTACCCTGAAGAGAGGCTGTTTCCGAGGACTCCCAACCTGAGAAGCAGGTCCGCCGCAATGAGTATGTGACCTGAGCATTATCACTAACTAAAAATATAAGTGCAAACATAGGATCCTATATATAAATAGAAAATTATAGCACAGAATAATCGATATATATTTCTCTATGTGCCTAAGTCCCTCCCCTTTTCAAATAGCTTCCAACTTCAATCCCGAACATGTGAAAGCTTAATCTGAATATGTTAATTACACTAAAATATTTCTCACTCTTACACTAAACCATAAATAACAAATATTAATAACACTTCAATAACATAACAAATCCTCAAAAAAACTAGTACATTGGTTGAGGTATATGAAAAGTCCTAAAAAATAATACCATAAAGGACAAACATTACTTGCAACCATGCACATTAAACAATAATAAAGTTCATCTATATCAAGGGAACAAATCACATCTCCTATTCCAGAGCATGACAACAAATAATACAAGCATTTGAAATACACTATAGCTTTAAAGTTTAGCCGTATGGCAACCATGCAAGTTAAACTTAATTTGCAATAAAATAATGAAAATTTAATTCCAAATACTCAAACTGTGGCAATTACAACATAAGGTATTAAACAAATACCACCCATAAATCGCACAGGAAAAAACCTAGTTACATAACGATATACAACACAAGAAGCATAACTTAAGCATAGCTGAGTTGGTTTGCAACCTTCCCCCCATACTTTCAACCCAAGTTTAAATCCCAGAGCAACCAAAAATGTACAGATTGTATTTACGTTTGTTATAAAACCAAGTATATACCAAAGAGGCAACAACACGCCGTCACTGGATCTCATTAGAACTCTGAAGTTAAGCGTGTTTGGGCGAGAGTAGTACTAGGATGGATGGCCTCCTGGGAAGTCCTCACCCTCAGGTTGGGGCACTGAGAAACAGCCTCTCTTCAGGTTAATACCCTGAAGGGGGAAGGCTGCGTACATCCGCCCCCCCAGACCCTGCGTAGGCGGGAGCCCTTGAGGCACTGGATATGTTCCTTTATAAAACCAAATATATATTATACTGAAAAGGAAAAGAATAAAAATACGAACTCAAATATATTTAGAAAAAAAATAGTAAGTATTTTATTTCAAAACTCAGGAGCCAGAGAAATTTTTTTATTTAAATAATTATTTCAATTCTCTCAAACTCTCCTCAATTCTCTCTCTCTCTCTCTCTCTCTTCATTCTACAACAACAACAAACCCAATGCCTCCAAGGCCTCCCACATAATCAGGGTCTGGGGGGTAGATGTTTTCATTCTCTTTCTCAATTTCTGTTTTTGCTTTCTGTTCACACTTTCACTGCACCCCCTCTTGCACATTTATACAAAGTTTGAGGCGGTGAGGATACTTACACAAAAAGAAAATGAAGGGGGATATACATATTATATGTGTATATAAAGGTCTTTTACATAATTTTTAATTATTTAGGATATTTAATAATATCCGAATTCAACCATAAAAATTGTACCCGAAAAATATCCAATATCTAAAACACTCCCCCTTTGGATATTTTCCTTTAAAATATTTCGGAACATAACACTCTTGAAAGTGTATATCGTCCGAGTTATATATGCTTTTAGACTGTCTCGTTAAAAACCTTGCCAGGTAAAACTTAGTGTGACAAAAGCCATAGCGAAGGGAAAAAAAGTATAGTGCGTATTTAACTCCCCCTCTTGTGAACTTATTAGTAAGAGACGATTCTAAGTCGACGCATACCAATCTCGTGAACTAGTTTCTCAAAAGTTGTTGTTTGCAACATGAATAAATCTACTAGGTTCTCGCTTGAGAGTACTTGATGAATATCTATTTCACCCGTCTTCTGGAGCTCATGTGCAAAGAAAAACTTTGGTGAGATATGTTTAGTTCTATCGTCTTTAATGTATCCACTTTTGGTTTGAGCAATACAGGCAGCATTATCTTCATACCGTATTGTCAGGCTTCGCCTAATTGTTGGAAGACTGCATTCCTCTTGAACATGTTGAATAAGAGATCCCAACCATAAACATTCCCCACTTGTTTTATGAAGTGCAAGTATTTCAGCATGATTTGAAGAAGTTGCTATTGTTGTTTGTTTGGTAGATCGCCAAGATATAGCAGTATAGGTAAATAAATATCCAATTTGTGAATGGCCTCTATGTGGATCAGACAAATATTCAGCATCTGCATATCCAATCAATCTTGGATTTGATTGTTTCGGATAGAATAATCACATATCAGATGTACCACGGAGATACCGAAATATATGTTTAACCCCATTCCAATGTCTTCGGGTAAGAGCTGAGCTATATCTTGCTAATAAGTTAATCGAAAAGGCTATATCTGGTCTCATGTAGATAGCAAGATACATCAGTGCACCTACTGCACTTAGACATGGCGCTTCAAGGCCAAGAATTTCTTTGTTATCCTCTCAAGGTCCAAAAGTGCCCTTATGTCACTTAATGGATGTGCCTTATAAGCAGATTGATGGACCAAAATTCCATCAGATAAGTGTTATATTTGCTGGCCAAGACAATATTTTGCCTTTTCGAGATATTTCATCTCAAACTCCTTATTCAGATACGCAACAGCCTATTCAATAACTTCAAGAGTTCCTATGATGTTTAAATCATCAACATAGACTACAATAATAGCCAATTGAAAATTCTATTTCATAACAAAAACACGTGGGCCAACTAGATTGTTAACATATCCCTGTCTTGGAAGGTATGTACTAAGACAATTGTACCACATTTGCACTGATTGTTTTAATCCATATAAAGATCTCTGTAATTTGATTGAACATAGCTTTCGAGGCTTTGAGCTATATGCATCTGACATTTGTAATCCTTCAGGGACTTTCATATAGATATCATTATTAAGTGATCGATATAGATAAGTTGTTACCACATCCATAAGATGCATGTGGAGTCTTTCAGAGACTGCCAGGCTTATTAAGAACCTAAAATTGCATCAATTACTAGTGAATATGTCTCATTGTAATCAATTACTAGCCTCTGTGAGAAACCTTAAGCTCCAAGTCGTGCTTTATATCTGACCACCTCATTTTTTTTTTTCATTTCTATTTCGTACAAATATCCACTTGTAATATATAGGTTTGGACTACAGGTCCAAAAATTGCATGTTTTGCAAGTGAATCTAGTTCATTCTTTCCATTTCGGCCAATTATTTCTTTTTTGACATTCTTGAACAGATTTAAGTTCAAGATCTTCACCCTTTGTCATCAAATTAGTTGCCATGGTATATGCGAACACTTGGTCAATAATCGTTTTATTTCCATTCTATCGTATGCTAGTAATAGCATAGTTTATCGATATGTCCACCTTCTTGGCACTTTCATTATTATCACAATTCTCAGGTACTTGATATCCTTGAGGATTCTCATCCTCTATATCTTTTTCTTAGATTTGCATTTGTACCACTTCAGGGGTTTCTTTTGCAAGATTTTTAATAGAAGAGCCAACTTGTTTATTTTGCTCCCTTTTCTTTCTTGGATTCTTATCTTTAGAACCAACAAGTCTACCACGCTTTTGGCGTGTAGCAGACGTACTTGCCAATATCTTAGAAGACTGTTCATTTGGAATATCAGTTTGAACTGGAGCTGTCATAACTGGAACATGTCACTTAGTTACTCTTTTTATATCAACAAATGCATCTCGTAATTTGTTTGCAATATTTTGTAAATAGATATTTTTTTGAACCTCCAATTCGCATTGATTTGTACGCTGATCAAAATATTATATCGATGATGCATTCCACACGATTTCTAGCTTTTCCAGCTTTAATTTTCCTTCCCTAGTTTGGAAAACATTATTTCATCAAACCTACAATATGCAAACCGTGCTGTAAAAATATTCTCCCGTCAATTGTTCAAGGTATTTTATAATTGATAGAGATTCAAACCCAACATAAATTTCAAGACTCCTTTGTGGACCCATCTTTGTGCGCTAGGATGGAGCGATTGGAACAAACAGAGCGCAACCACAAATTTGTAAATGGGATATATTTAGTTATTGACCAGAAACAAGTTGCAGTGGGAAGTATTTATGATAAGCAGTTCGCCTAGCACGAACTAGTGTTGCAGCATGTAATATAA
Source organism: Simmondsia chinensis (assembly GCA_018398585.1). Taxonomy (NCBI): domain Eukaryota; kingdom Viridiplantae; phylum Streptophyta; class Magnoliopsida; order Caryophyllales; family Simmondsiaceae; genus Simmondsia; species Simmondsia chinensis. Next base: position 22,333,817 of record JAGTTD010000016.1, read on the forward strand.
AATGCCCCCATGCAGAACTAAGCAATTTTGTTTTCATGAGCAATGGTCTAACAATTAGTTACAGACATTTGACCAAAGATTCTGCCACACCATTTTGTTTATGTTGGTAAGCCACAGGATGCTCAACTATAATCACAGTTGACATACAACAGTCATTAAAAGCTAGGGATGTAAATTCTTCGATATTATCAAGACGAATCCCTTTGATCGTGTAACCCAAAAATTGAGCCCGTAATCAGATTGTGCAAGGAGTCTGGCAAATGCTATATTGCGAGTAGATAATAGACATACATGTGACCAACGGGTTAAGGCATCTATTAACACCATAAAATATCTAAATGGTCCATATAATGGAATAATAAGCCCACATATGTCTCCTTGTATTCTTTCTAAAAATATAGGAGATTCAATCCTAATTCTAGTTGGGGAGGGCCTAATAATTATTTTACCTTGATCACAAGCAGCATATAAAATTTCATCAGGTGAAAGAATCTTATGGTTCTATGATGAAGTCAATGAGAACTTTCAATGATTTTTCTTATCATCGTTACACCTTGATGGCCAAGACGGTCATGCCATAACATAAACGTTTTGTAATCAGTTAACTTCTGGTTAACCACTGTATTTGATTCAATTGGGTTTATATAAGTACAATATAACCCTAAAGAAAGTGCTGATAATTTTTTCACTATGTTTTTTCTTCCTAAGGGAAGAGATATAATATAAAGATATTCTTTATCACCCTTATTTATTATCTCAATATGATAGCCATTGCGATAAATATCTCGAAAACTGATCAAGTTTCTCTATGATCTACTAGAAAACATAGCATCGCTTATGTTTAGTTTTGTTCCTCTAGGAAAAATAACATGTGCTCTTTCGGAGCATTCATCTAAATTTGAAACACTCGATATTGTATTAATATTCGCTTTAGCTAATCATTGCTGGGAAAAATATATTCTGTTTTTGAGGATAGTGTGTGCCATTGTACTGTTAACTAGACATAAATCTCCATCTTTGACCAAATTTATGTTTCTTCAAATATAAAATACCTATGTATTAAAGAAACTATATTTATGTTACGCATTGATAAAATTATAGAAGTATAATGAATGAAGTATTTCAAAATGACTATAATATTATAATATTTTTAAATTTTACTTTATAGATATAGTTGATAACAACAACACAACAAACGCAGTGCCTCCAAGGGCTCCCGCCTAAGCAGGGTCTGGGAAGGTTAGATTTACGCAGCCTTCCCCCTTCAAGGGGCTACCCTGAAGAGAGGCTGTTTTCGATGACCCCCAACCCGAGAAAGCAGGTCTACCGCGTAGAGCAAGTGACCTAGCAACAGGAGAGTAACAAATGAGTAGGGCACACACACGACAAGCACAACAACAAACATACAAACATAAATCAAGCTACATCAGCATAAATCGAAGATAAGATAGAGATAGAGATAGAGATAGACATAGAGAATGGGATAGAGCTAAACATAAAGATGAAGATAGGATAGATATACCTAGGCAAGTGGCGGCGCCAGAAGCTAGTACACCACCTACGTGCGCCAGCAGGAAGACGAGGCCTAGCACTAGTAAGCTCGACTATCTTACTCCAACTGGAGCCTCAATTGCCCCTATGCTAGCCCTCCATTGGGCCCTATCTACGGCCATCTCCTCCCGAAGGTTTAAGTGGGTGAGCTCTTGTCGGACCGTCTCCATCCATCGCTTCTTTGGCCCGCCTCTTCCTCTTCTGCCTAGTGTAGTAAGGGGTTGTTCGCATCTCCTTACTGGAGTGTTGTCCGGTCTCCTTCTGACATGTCCGAACCACCTCAGACGTTGCTCTCTCAATTTTTCTTCAATGGAGGCTACGCCCAATTTTCCTCTTATGACTTGTTTCTGATCCTATCCTTCCTTGTGTCTTCGCACATCCACCTCAGCATTTGCATCTCCGCCACCTTCATCTTCTGCGTATGTTGCAGTTTCATTGCCCTGCACTCCGCCCCATACGTCATGGTTGGTCTCACAACCGTCTTATAGTATCTACCCTTTAGCTTCAAGGGGAACTTTTTATCACAAAGTATCGCGAAGGCCATCGTCCACTTATGCCATCCCGCTTTAATCCAGTAGTTGACATCCTCGTTCACTTCGCCATTGTGTTGTTTCATGGACCCCAAGTACCTGAAGCTCTCCTTCTTCGATATGGCCTCAGAACCGATCTTGACGTCTTCCCGGCTAGGCATGGAAGAGGGATCAAACTTGAGTTCCATGTGCTTGGTCTTGGCTCTGCTTAGTCATAAACCCTTCAACTCTAGTACCCCTCTCCACAGTTCCAGCTTCTCATTTACCTCATCCCGCGACTCCCCCACCAACACAATATCATCTGCAAAAAGCATGCACCAAGGTATACAACCCTAGATGTGCCTAGTGAGCTCGTCCATAACCAGGATGAACAGATAGGGGCTCAAAGCCGACCCTTGGTGTACCCCTACTGTAATCGGGAAAGCGTCTGTCTCCCCATCCACGGTTCGCACCATAGTCTGTGCTTCCTCGTACATGTCTCTAATGGCTCGGATGTAGGGCGCGGGGATGCCCTTCCTGACCAAAACTCTCCAAAGGACCTCCCTTGGCACTCTATCATATGCCTTTTCTAAATCAATGAAAACCATATGAAGGTCCTTTTGTCTCTCCCTGTATTGCTCTATCATCCGCCTTAGGATGTGGATGGCCTCTATTGTTGATCTCTCGGGCATAAATCTGAATTGGTTCTCGGACACCTCTGTCAGTTGCCTTAACCTCCACTCTATGACCTGTTCCTACAACTTCAGAGTGTGGCACATTAGTTTAATACCCCGATAGTTGGCGCAGCTCTAACTGTCGCCTTTGTTCTTATATATCAGAATCAATGTGCTCTTCCTCCATTCCTCAGGCATCTTCTCCCCCAGAAGGATTTGGTTAAATAGTTTAGTCAGCCAACTGACGCCCTTCTGTCCAAGGCATTTCCATACTTCTATGGGTATGCCATCTGGGCTAACTGCTTTACTCCTTCCCATGAGTTTCAGGGCTTCCTTGACTTCCTCGATGCTAATTTGCCTACAATCAGTGTGGTTCTGTTGCTCCTCCGATGTTTGAAGATCACCGAAGGACATTTCTGTCCCTCCTTGTTCGTTGAACAGCTCGTGAAAGACATTTTTCACCTAGCCTTAATTAGTTGCCTGTCCACGAGTACATGTCCATCCTCCCCTCTTATGCATTGTACTCTATCCAAGTCCCTGGTCTTCCTTTCTCTTGCTTTGGCGATTCTATATAAGTCTCTCGCACTTTCCTTGGTCTCCATTCTTTTGTAGAAATCCTCATAAGCTCTTGATTGTGCTTCTCTGACTGCTCTCTTGGCTTCTCTCATGGCTTGCAGATACCGACATCTCTTATCCACATCTCTGTCATGGTCCCACTCTTTGAAACAAACTTGTTTGGCGTTAATCCTCTCTTGGACCTCCTCGCACTACAACCATGACTCTCTGTTGCTTGGTACTCTTCCCTTCAACGTGCCGAGAACTTCCCGTGCCAGTCCTCTGATCTTTTGGGCCAGTTGGTTCCATATCTGGTTTGCATCTCCCTCGAAATCCCACCCGAGCTCAGCCTCCACTCTTTCCTTGTATGCCTTATACTTCTCTCCCTTTAAATCCTTCCAACGGGTATGCATATGCTCGGGTTCGTCGATTCTTTTGGTCCTCTTCTTTGCGTTTATATCCGCCCACAGCACCCTATGTTGTATAGACAGGTCCTCCCTTAGGGTCGCCTTGCAATCCCTGCAATCTCTTTGCACCCTTTTCCTTAATAGTATGTAGTCAATCTGTGTTCTTGTCCCACTGCTTTGGTACGTGATGATGTGCTGCTCACGCTTTCTGAAGAAGGTGTTGGCCACTGTTAGATCGTATGTGACCGCGAAGTCTAGTAGGACTTTGCCCTCTGCATTCCTGGTTCCATAGCCGAATCCTCCGTGGTACGAAGCATAACCGTCCTCCGTCGCGCCAACGTGCCCATTGAAATCCCCGCCGATCATCACTTGTTCGGCTTGGGGTATGCATTGTAATCCCCGCCAAATATAGTTGATTAAGCCTAATTTTATTGGAAATAACCTATTAAGGTAAAATATCAAAACATCTATTATATTAAATTACACACACCAAAATGATATTATTCAATTAAAATTAAGATAAACTTTGGTACAAAAGACATGAATGAAAAACTAACCACTTCAGTCCAGTTTAACACTTTCATCGCCTACCAAATGATTAATTCTTCCACTAGCATCCTCAAAGAAATCAAAAATATCAAGATGTGTCACATTAATTGGAGAATGAATGATCTTCAGCAAAACTTGTTTATGCATGTTTACCTTTCTCTTTCAACCATGCTTGATAGAGGTTCACCAAATGTTCAGTCATACCATAGGTACGCAACCATTGACCTTTCATACCACAGCGATAGCAATTTCTTTCCACATCTTTTGACAAATTTTGTTGGTGGGTTTTCTCCCTTTTATATTTCTCTTCATTGTTGCCGGATTTCTTAAACTTTTGTCCAGTTTGGTTACCAGGTTATTGTGACTACAGCTATAACCTTGACCACGTCCACGTCCACGTCAGCGACTACGACCGCAGCCATGGCTATATGTATCATTGTCATGGGATGTAGCAATCACTTCAGGAAATGACTTTGACCCTGTTGGTCGTGACTGATGATTTTTCATTAACAATTCATTGTTTTGTTTAGCAACAAAAAGACATGAGATTAACTCTGAGTATTTTTTAAAATTTCGCTCTTGATATTGCTGCTGCAGGAGCATAATCGAGACATGAAAAGTAGAAAATGTTTTTCTCCAACATATCTTCCTCAGTAATATTTTATCCACATAATTTTAATCGGTAGGTAAGACTAAATACTATAGAGTTATATTTGCTGACAGTTTTAAAATCCTGCAACTGTAGGTAGGGGTGTTCAAAAAATCCATAACCAAAATACTGAACCAAATTTTTGAAAAACCATACTGAATTTTCAGGTCGGTTAACCGAACCAAAAAATTTGAGATATTTCGGGATGGTAATGGTTAGTAATTTTATCCATTTTGGTTAACAGATTTATCAAAATAATATATATTATGTATATTTTTACATATTGATAATTTTATATTATTAATTAAATATGTTTTTTTAGCATATAGGTGAATATTTCATAATACATGATCAACTTTATTTTTTTTCCCAATCCATATCCTAGCATTGAGTACTCGTGCAGCATTGTTGTATCCCAAATATTCAATGAACACCAATTTACTACAATCGAATGCTATTCGTTTTGCCACATGTTGATTAAAATGAGATATTATATGTTTAATTTTTTAGAATTGGATTATGAGCTCATAATTTGTTGAATATTCTCATATTTATAAACATTTACAAACCATTAAGCAGATTAATCATATAATATGAAAGAGGCATTGTATTATTTTTTCGGTTACCGGTTAACAGGCATAACAGAACCAAATTACTGATTTACCGAAAGCCGCTTAACTAGTCTCTTCGATTACGGTAGCGATTAGAGATTTTTAAGTATTTTGGTTATGGTTAACCAAACCAAAACAGTTTTTGATATGGTTAATCGAACCATGAGCACCTCTAACCGCAGGTGAATTCATTTATAGTGAGATTTATAGAGGATTATATATTTTTTATTATCAAACCTCTCCTTTAAATTCAGCCAAAGGACAAGTAGGTCCTTTATAGTAAGATACTCAGGGTTCAATCCTTCATAGATATGATGCCTAAGAAATATCATTACTTTAGCACGATCCTGCAAGGATGTGCTATTTTTCCTTTTAATTGTATCTCTGAGATTCATAGCATCAAGATGACTCTTAGCATCAAGGGTCAAGGCAAATAATATTGCCCACTTATATCAAGAGCAATAAACTCAAGCTTAGTTAGATTAGCTAACACAAATCACAATGATTAGGGAATAAAAACCTACCGCGAGTATATGATAATCCTAGGCTGGCTAGATACTCATGCTGATAATGTATTATAAAACTGGTGACATATTATACTCAAAAGGAAGAGAATAAAAATACAAACTCAAATATATTTTAAAAAATAATAAGTATTTTATTTGAGAACTAGGAATTAGAAAATTTTTTCTTCTATTCAAATAATTCTTTCAATTTTTTATTCTCTCAATTCTCTTTCTTAATTTTCCTCACTTTACAATTCCCCTGCAAATCTCTCTTTTTCACTTTCTCATTTATTTTCCGCTGTTGCTTTCTTTCTAACGTTTTGCCTCTTATTTATACAATGCTTGAGACGCAGAGGATGTTTATCTGGGAAGAAATTGAGGAGGTGGAGGATTATATTATATGTATATATATATGTGTGTGTGTAAATTTACATAATTTCTTAATTTTCTAGAATATTCAATAATATCCTATTTTGAACATAAAAAAATGTACCTGAGAAATATTCAATATTTGCAACAAGATTGAGATTTTTCTTCATTTGCTTCCAAAGAGAACTTGCTTCCAATACGATGTTTTTTTTATATTGTTTGGAAGAAACTTTTTCAACAATTATCTTACGTCTTATCAAAAGGCTCTCTTCTCTCTCCAACACCCCCCCCCCCCCCCCCCCAATGGTAACATCAATACCCCAATACCACCACCTCCTCCATCTCCCACCCCCCGCCACTGCCACCGCCACCACCACCGCCCTCTACCAACCTCCACCACTCCACTCCCCGACCACCCTTCTCTCTCTATCTCCACCCATTACTCTCCCTCTCCTCCCAATCTCAAATCTCAATTCACTCACCACCATCAGCGTCATCCACTGGCTCGGGCTACTACCACCGCCAGGGGCGGATCCAACGTTAAAGCACTGGGGGCACGTGCCCCCCGTGGATAAATGCTATATATATATGAATTGTGGCTATAGATCACAACTTGGGTGGTAGTTGACTTGGTGCCCCCAGTACCTTGTTAGGTCGTGGGTTCAAGCCTTGGTGCCCCCATTTTGTTTTGATCTTTTCTCAATTTTTTTTTCCCTTACTCTACTAATCCTCTTCATAAAACTTCTATTTTACATTGTACAAATTTATTTTTTGTCAAAATTGTAATAATTTATTAACTTATAAAATAACAATCATTTAATAATTTTAATATTCTAGTTTTTCTACTTTTTAATTAATATTTTATTTTATTTTATTTAAGTGGTTATATGTATATTTAATTTCAATTAATTAATTGCATAATAAATTTTTTATTTTTATTATTATTATCAGGGCCGAGCATAATCCTAAGCACCCCAAGCACCAGCTCGCTTGGGGGCCCCAAATTTTTGAAGTATCAATTCTTAATGTTAGTAAATTTTATGGTAAAAATTATTATAATTCTATGTATATGAAGGGCGCCTTTGAAAATTTTGCCTAAGGCCCCGGAAATATCAGGATTGGCCCTGATTATAATTATGGATCTGACATTACCACTCCCCCTATTAAGTATTAGCTATAACTGACGAGTATATCCCGCGGCTGAAGACCATGCCAAATAAAACTATAAAAGTGTTCCATATACCATCTTAATATGTTGTTTTTTCATTACTTTTCTCCATAAGTTAGGTGTCATTTTCTTTTTCTTGTCAATGCGTCTTAGGTCAGGAGTCCTCGGAAACAGCCTCTCGTTATGGTATCACTCTGAAGGGGTAAGGCTGCGTACATCTCACGCCCCAGACCCTGTTTATGCGGGAGCTTTTGAGACACTGGGTATGTTACTGTTGCTCTTTTTTCTTGTCAATAAATAGTATCCTAATATAAATCCCTGTTACCTACTATCATGGCCTACACCTGATAAATCAATTAATTTTATTTTTATGATTATTCATAAAATTTATAACAAAGTTAGAAATATTTTGCTTTATTAATTTCTAATTTCATTTGCTTATTTCGTGTGTGTATATATAATTAATTAATTCTTTATTTATCTTTATATATATTTTTGTCTATAATGTGCCCCCAGTGGTTACAAATTCTGGATCCGCCACTGACCACCACCACCGCCACCGCCACCGCCACCCATCACCAACCACCACCATCTCTGTCACTCCACTCCAATCTCAGCCCCGCTACCCATCTCTCTCTCTCTCTCCACCCACCACTCTCTCTCTCTCCTCCCAATCCCAAGTCTCAACCCACCCACCCTCCACCACTACCGTCACCTACCTTCACTGCCACCCACTATCGCTACTTCACTCCACCTTCAGCCAACACCGCCCATCTTTCTCTCTCCCTCTCCACACGTCTCTCTCCCCTCCCATTATAATACCTTACATCACCTCCCCCTCCATCTTTACGCAAAATTTCACCCAAATTTTACCCCGTTTGTGTAATTTTAATTGTAATGTTGTTCCCTGATGAAGCGGCATCCATCTTCGTTGATGACCTACCTGAGAGAATGACAATTCATGGCTCAGAGCCTTGTTTCGTGACTTTGGGTCGATTTATGACACTTTTGTTCCTTAGAAACGAAGAGTTAGATCAAGGCTCTCCTATGGTCTTGTTATATTCTGTGTTAGAAGTGAAGCTGCCGAGGCTATTGCAAGTATGAATGGAAGACAAGTTGCGGGTTTCGTGATCAGTGTTGACTAGGCAAAATCGAACAGAAGGGTTTCTGCTACATCTCGCCGGGGCCGGCCACTCGTTGATTCTCTCCATGGGTCGTTGGTTTTGATGTCAACTTTGACTGGGCTGGTGCTCCCTCTAGATCTCAGAATGAGGTTGCTGTGGATCAGTCTAGGTATAAGAGGATCGCGGTAAGGTCTAGTAAGCGTGTGGATGATTGGCTCAGCAAGTCAATTATTGCACAATCTTTTGAGGAGGATACTCTTGATAGTGTTCTCACGTTTATCATTGAGAGTAACTTGCTAGGTTAGGCCCCTTGCGGTCTAAATCCTTGCTCCTTCATTTTGACGTGTGACTCATCAGAAATCTTGGAGTCATATCTCGAGCCCCCAAAGCAGGTGCTGCTCCTTGAGTTCAAGTCTGTGGAGAAATACTTAGGTTAGACTCTGGGTTCTATGCGTAGAAGAGTTTGGATTGAAATCCACGAGTTGCCAATTCAATTTTGGTCAAAGAACTGCTTCATAGGTTTTTCCAATTTATGGGGCAAGTTTATCTGGATTGATTCCAGAACGTCTGCTATGAGATGCGTTAACGTCGTACAGGTGCTTATTAAATCCTAGTCCCCTTCAATAATTCATCAATTGGTCCAGGTATAGTTTAATGGGGGAACTCACCTGGTTTTGGTCAAAGAAGGTGGTTCTGAATTGATCCCTAATTACTCCCCAGAAGTAATTGCCAAAACCGTCTCTGCCAGACTCTCCAGGGAGTTGGTCGCATCTCCTCAATATGGTATTGTCACCGAGTCGTGCTCCACTCAGGATTCACGCCCTCCTATAGGTCCTTCTAGGGTTGAGCTCTCGTTGGCTAACTCGAGTGGTTGGTAGGTTTCTTTGGGTCCATTCTCAAGCTTGGCCACAATTATGTGTGTGGGGCACGGTAGGGGCCAGTTTGATTTTTTCAGTGGTGGAATCTAATTGGGAGATGGTTCCGGGATCTTATATGCCTACACTCAGCCGCTCTATCCGCCTCCTTTCAGTCAATTCCTCAACTTCCAATTTTGGCTTCTCAGTCTCCTCTTGCTTGACCCTAGACCGACGTCAGCTTGGATGACGCAGTGAGGCCTCAAGGCCCTGTATCTACTTTTGCTAACCAGGTTCAGATTCGGGATGAAGGAAGTGATCATGGATTCTGAGTTTTCTGGACCCCAGTACCCACCAGGTTTCAAACCACCTCCGGAATAAGGCCGCATGTCACTAGGTCTAATGAGAAAAGAAAGCAGAGAAGGAAGAGGGAAGCAGGCCAGCAGGCTTCTAGCTTTGTGTCATCAAAGAAAAGCCGTAGAGATAAAAGCGCAAGATGAAACAACAAGCGAAGCAGGACTGGCAAGAATTCATTAAATATATGTCTTCAGGGAGCAATGTGAAGAAACAGACCAAACCTGCTGGGAAAAAAATGGAGAAGTCCATAAGAAAGGGTGACAATGCCATGGATGTTGGTAAGCTCTCTGAAGCGAAGCGTAGGTGGGAGTATGGAAAAAGGCTTAGTCTGGCATACGATGGTGACGAATCGAATATGATTGAACTTTTTACAAGAATGGAGTAGGGCTCTGTTTGTCTTGTCCCCCTATAAATTTCTCTCCAGCCCTGTCACAGGTCGTCGTCTTCATCAGGCCGAGCCCATCTCTCCCAATGCTGTTTTTCCCCTTGTTGTACCTGCTCTTATTCTTTTGTTTTTGTTGTTTTGCCTTGCTGCCCTATTTTCCCGTGTCTTGTTGTTTCCTGTTTTGTGCTTTTGTGTCCCGATTTTCTCGGGTTCTTTAGGCCTCGCTTGTTGCGAGTCACCTGTTATGTTCGCGCTGTGTCGCTAATTATCGAAAAAAAATATTATCAAAAGGTCAATCTAAGTAGTAATACATATGTAAGAAGTAACAAAAAAAATAAAATTAACTATCAAAACCAATATAAAATAGAAAAACTGATGATGTAAAAATTCTGCTACGTATGCACTATGTCAAAATCTATGAATTTCTATTAAAATTTGGCTAATTCTTCCAGAAAATTGGTGAGGTAGACTTATGACCATATATATATAGAAACTTCAACGGATTACGATAAAGTTAGCAATGTTCTCACAAATATAACATATATATTATCAAAATAATGTGTCATGTTAACATTTTTCAACAAAAGAAATCATAACATTATGATAACAGACAAATATATATAGTTGAGCTCATCTTCACCTGAACAATTTTAATTTAGAATCTATAATTTTTGGTAAACGAACCTATTTCATAGAATTCTTAAACTTCATGTACTTTGATGATAAAACTTTTAAACTTTAGGATATGTCATTTAAATTATTGAAACATCATAGTACCTATATAATAAATGTTTGAATCTCAGGATACCTTGTTGATGACTTCCTTATATAATATTATATAACAATTCAAAATGATGAAAATTGATCAATCTTAATAATGACAAAGTTAAACACCTATTATTTGGTCCAATTCTTATTTAACTCTATAACATTAGTGGTTTCCAATCCAATTCAGTCCGATATGATCAAGCCCACATAATGGTTGCAAAAAATATTTTTTGCGCCACTTGAAATCATGACTTCCCCCATTTTATAAGAGAAGTCATTTTCCAGGCAATAAGTGGAAAACCTCTTCTGTCCAAAAGCATGTTCCGTCAATATATATGTGACAAACAACGAAAAAGCAGAAAATGTATTACTAGAATATACTCCCCCCCAAACACAAAAAAAAAAAAAAAAAAAAACCCTAACAAATCCAAAATATAGGAGGCTATTATTTACATATCCCCAGATTTGAGCATTAATTTATTGTATAGATACTTGATGTTTCAATAATATGTAACAATGCACTCTAAAGCTTAAAAATTTGATCACTCAAGTGCCCTGAAGTTTAAAAATTATATCAAAAATTTACAATATAAGGATATACCTAAATAATAAAATTTCATATCTCAAATACATTATATATATCCAAATGACATAGTATTTAAATGACAAATACTCAAAACTTTTGGGTATGTAAGGGATAATTTTCTTATTTTTTCTAGTTAACTTTATTTTTCTAATATTTCTCATATACGTTATATCACTACTTATATTCTATACAAGATGTAAGATAATTGGTAAAAAAAATATTTCTTTTAAATCATACAAGAGAACACCACAATGCAAGCTAAGTTTTCCTTTAAAACAATGGACAAAACAACCTTAGTTAGATTTTAGGAAAATTATCACTTAAATACCCTGAGGTTTGGTGATTTACCGCTTAAGTACTCAGATATTTTAATATATACAATGAGGTACCTGGGGTTTAAAAATTTTATCACTTTTTAATGAATTTTTTGTAAAATTAGACCAATTTTATGCAAAATATGCCAATATAATGAATAATAATGATAACATATACATTTCATTTTAATGTTTTCCAACAAAAATGTAACTAATTACGATCACTTAGTTTGGATGCAAATTATAATTATAGTGTCAAAATCATGTGTTATATAAATATTTTTGATAAAACTCATCAAATTCCAATAAACATGCTTATATATTATCAAAATCATGTTTTGCTTTAATATTTTTCAACAAAAATCTATATAATTTTGGGGAAAAAAAGGTATTTGACTGATAAAATTTAAAAATTTCAAAGTACCTAAGTAAAAAAACTTTAAACTTCAAGGTACCCAAATACTTATTTTAGAACATAAAAATACCTAGATAATAAATGGTTAAACCTTGCAGTACCTAAGTAATAATTTTCCTAAATCTTCATACTTGGATAATCTTTGTCCGAAGGAAAGTCAGATCTGATAATCCACCAAAATAAACAAAGCCTTATATTAAGTAAAAATAAGGCTTCCCCAGTAAAGCATGAAAAGTCACAATTTCAACTGGCCCAAATTTTGACTCGCACGTTGAACGAGTTCCTCAACTCCAATCCTTGCACTAAAATCAAAGACTTGTTAAAGGTCATAGCATAGATTTAACATAAGAATAATTGATCAGGCTCGCTCTTACTCTAAATTGTCCTATTTGGTTTAATTTTTGGTTAGATCAATACTTTACACTTGTAAAACTGTTCATCTTTACATTTACGAGCGTAATTAATAAGTCGGATCAAAGACGATTAAGGGTCCAAATTACAAACCTTGGACCATATTAAATAACAAGTCCGGTCATTGTGCGAATAATACAGCATAATTCGCATTCTTGTATGTTAACCACGTTCTATAACATTTATCCATATTTTTCCCAATTAAAAAGAAAAAGATTAGTTAAAAATGATTATACTTATACCTAAATTATGTATCTATTTTTTGTAAAACTTGTCACTTTAACATCTAAACTATCTACTAATACATTATCTTTTCACCACGTAACTTTAAATCAAAAACAAAAGTGACAAAACTACATTACTTTTCCTTCTATCAATATTTTGAAAAAAGTTATTATAGACATGCATGTAATCATATCCAAATTTTTTACCAGTCAAAGAATGATCTGCAGTGGCCATCAATTCAAATTTTGACTCACATGTTGGAAGGTGCCCATTAATTCAAATCCTTACACTAAAATCAAAGACTATTAACGGCCATAACGTCAACAAAGGACTAAATAGAAGAAATTAGAAATTAGAGAGATGATTTGCACCCCTATCTTAATATTTATATCGAGGAATAAGGGTTTCTTCAAACTAAAGGAAAGTACTTTTTTTCACAAAAATTACTTTCTTCTGAAAATATATTTTGAAGAAATGTAATTCCTCCACAATCAAATGAGGCCTAAATGACAAGATACAAAACAACAAGATTACTACGTGCGTAAAACTTAAAAATCCATTGAATATGAACCGATAATAGCAGCAAGTAAAGATGAAGATGAAGATCAAGAGAGAGAATAGAACTCTCTGGTAACAAGTTTTCATTGAATAAGCTGTAAAGATGAAAATACAAAAGCTTATATATAATTTTAAAAAAAAAAAATATATATATATATATATATAACCATAAGCTAATATCCAGCTGATATAAAATAAGGAAATACATGATAAAAAAAATAATAAATAACTAAATACAAAATCGGCCACCAAATACAACTGACTCGGAATTGTAAATAGGGCAGCCAAGAAGCCATTTCCATAAAAGCAGATTCCAAGTTACTAAATACAACTGACTTATGATTTTTCATGTGAACTACGTTTGAAGGATTATCTAAGTCGCACTATTTTGTAATTCAGTAAACACTTGTTTGGTATCATTTCTATTTGCAGTATTTGGTTATTTAAATACTAAAATCTATATTTAGAAAAGATTTTTCTTGATTTGGTTTTTTGCTTTCAATTTCTTCCTAATTTGAGTAAAAACCAAAACTAGGAAACCAAAAGTAAAAAATAGAAAAAGGCCCATCCAGAGAGCGTCTCAGTTGGTGGTGTCTTCAACCCATGCGGTCATTGCCTAGGGATCAAAAGTTCGATTCTTGTTGAGGATATACTCATGACTTACCTGATCATGGGGATTGTAGGCCTTCTCATGGGCCGGGGTTGGTTGGGGCAACCCAGTCCCTCGTTACCTAAAAAAATAAAAAACTAATTTCCAAAACTCAATTCTTAGTTTGTGAAATACCAAAACCACCAACAAAAAGTTATACCAAACGTGCTTTAACTGCAGCTCTTTAGTCTCATGTCCTAATTTTGTCCAAATGGTGTACCTAATTTTAAGTGTTAGAATGTTATTGAAATACATTTAATTTTTTCCTAATTCAGTCCCACAGAAGTGAACGTTTCTTTACATGTCCTAATTTTGTCCAAATGGTGTACCTTTAACGTAATATGAGGACAAAATTGGAACCAACAGTGCAACTAACCACAACAACTGTATTTTAATAACATTAGTAGCCAACTTGAACGTCTTATTTTATCGATCACTTACATAAAATCACTTCCTCATCAGTAGCAACTCACAGCTAATCAATCAACGAACAACTAATTTGTCAACAAACAACTAACAAGTAGTTGTAAACCGCTAACAACTAACAGCTAATCACTATCAGTTCAAATATACGGCAGAATCACAATCAAGAATGAGCCTACATTTTTCCTCAATTACCAAAAATTTCTTGAAACTATCACCTACCAATAAAACTAGGGGTGCACGTAGGTTGGGTTTGGGTGGGTTGGGTCAAGAACCAACATGACCCATCCAACATTTGACCCATACCCAACCTATAACCACCAAGTGATAGGATGATGGTTCTGGATTGGGTCGGGTTGGGTTGGGTTGGGTCGGGTCAGCCCATCTTTGGTTAATGCATAAACATTAATCTAAGTTAATTTCGAATTTAAGGTATCCCACTTATATATTAGAACTTCAGAATGCCTAAGTAATAAATATTCAAATCTCTGGTATCCACTTATATATTGAAACATCATGTACTTAAGTAAAAAATAGTCAAACCTCATGGTATCCTACTTATATATTGAAGCATCGGATACCTAAACAATAGTCAAACATCAAAATATCCCACTTATATATTGAAATGTCCGGGGTACCTATAATAATAAATAGTCAAACCTTAAAATATCCAAGATATGTTCGCCTCATTTAGGCTCATTTAATTTTGATTTAGGCTCATTTGGAAATGCTCCAAGATAATTAATGCCGACCCATGGGTAACCCAGAACCATACCCGATGCCCATGGGTACAAAGCATATTAGACCCACTAGACCCAATATTGAAAATATACCCAACCCAACCCAATTGATGTGGGTTGGGTGGGTCTTGCGTATTACCCAATCCATGAACACCCTAAATAAAACCCATTCCGCAGAAGGCAAAACAAGAACACAGAGTATAACACTAAAAAGATCCAAAATTTATTCTAAATTAAAATTTCATTCAATAAAAATGTCTCCATAGATAATCAAATCTCTCAAATTGTATCACAACATGATAAAATTAAGTTCGTACTAGAAACACACTAAAAAAAAAACAAAAATGAAAATCAAACAGATCTAAGGAAAAGACGTTAAATCAAAGCTACCACTGAATCTACTTAGATCTCTGCCTCATCTTTCTGCGCTTCCTCTTCAACCTCCTCATACGCTTCTTCTTCCACTGTTACATCCACAATCAAACAAGGAAAAAGAGACAATTAATCACCGAAAACAGATAAATGAAGAAGATTGAAATTCCAGAAGAAAATGGATTCTAGCGTTTACCTTGGCTCTCATGATGATCGTGCTTCGCTTCGAAACCCTAAGAGAGAGAGAGAGAGAGAGAGAGAGAGAGAATCGGTGCAAAAAGATTGCCAAGGGATAGGGTTTGTTGGGGTATATATGAAGGGGATGGAAGCCCATCGGGCTTGAATAAGGGCTAGATCGGAGTTGGGTCCCCTTAATTTGGGCCTGTTTCTTATATTTTGTTTTGTAGGTTTTTTTAAGGGTAATTACTGCTTTAAAAACAGAAAATACTCCTCATAAATAAAATTACTTATTAAACTATTTTACTTTAAAAACATTATCACTTTACCTTCAACTAACTTTTTTTGACCATTTTACCCCTCAAAATAAAATAATTAAGTATTTAATTGTATTTTTAGGTAAGATTTTTTATTTAGAGAAAAAAAAAAAGAAATTTTTAATATTAAAAAAAAAAGAAATTTTTAATATTAAAAAATAAGAAATTTTTAATATTTATAGAGAGAAAGGGATTTTTTATGTTTAAAAAAATTATTATTTTAATTAATTAATTATTCCTAAGACTCAGTACATCTAAGACGGAGTATATGGAATTCAAGTTTAGCACCTCTACCATGCGAAACATAGAAGTCTTCAAGATTGGATCACAGCAAATCCCCTAGAAAGCATGCTTTAAATACTTGGATTCCATGGTGCATCAAAATGGCAAAGTAGAAGCAGATGTCAACAACAGGATTAAAGTGGGTTGGCATAGCCTCTGCGGTATGGTGTGATAGGAAGTTCTCGTTAAAGTTAAAGGGTAAATGCTGGCCAGTTAAGTGCCATCACACGCAAAAGCTGAAGGTAGCGGAGATGAGGATGTTGAGGTGGATGTGTGGACACACAAGGAAAGATAGGATCAGAAATGACATTATAAGAAATCAATTAGGCGACGTCCCAATAGAGGATAAGTTGAGGGAGCAGCGTCTGCGATAGTTTGGGCGTGTTAGGAGGACACCCACCATTGCCCCCTGTCAGGAGATGTGAATAACTCCACATAACGGACGGGAAGAAAGGGAGAGGAATGCCAAAGAAGAGTTGGACGGAGGCAATTCGTAAGGACTTTACATATCTCAACCTAAACGAAGAAATGGCCCTAGATAGAACTCAGTGGAAGATTAGTATAAGCGTGCCTGATATAGGGGGTAGGAGCATCGTCCATGTAGAAGCATCGAGCACTCGTATCCACGAGGATGCTTGTATGCCTTGCTATCATTATGGGCATTTGCTAGACGATTAGTGCTCCCGGGGTTGGATGGAGACAATTCCCAAGACGAGTATAGAGGAAGAGGCCGACCTCAGAAGAGTTGGTTGGAATCATGCCCCTGCACAGGTAAGGGGATACAACTTTATACTACATATGGGAAGAGATGAAGAGGTCGGCTAAAGAAGTGTTGGATGAGGGCATTAATCAAGACCTCGCCTTTCTCAACCTAAATGAAAAGATGACCCTAGTTAGAGCTCAGTAGAGGATAGTTTTAGAAGTAACCAATTTAGCGGTATAGGAGCTTTGAACAACCCATGGAGGGTAGTTAGAGATGTCTCCATGTGTACATTGTGTACATGCTTATATGCTTGTATGAGTATTTGTTTATATGCTTATACTGCTTATATGATTGCCTATATGATTACTTGTTTGTACACTTACATGCCTCGCATGACATACAAGCCCAACATGCTCCCTTGCATGCTCCTTACATGCTCCCTACATGATCCCTACTTACTCCCTTTCATGCTCTTCTTACAGGTCCGTAACAACTTTCTAACTATCAGGCCGGGGGTGCTTGAAAACAGCCTCTCATTAGGGTCTCACCCTGATGGAGTAAGGCTGCATACGTACGTCGTACCCCGCACAAGCGGGAGCCCTTATGGGACTGGGAATGTTGTTGTTGTTGTATTATTTTAATTAATTATATAGTAGTGATATTATAATATCAACAAAAATATTATATTTTATCTTATAGTATTTTTTATGAAATTTTAAAAAATATTTTTTTATCTTCTAAACTTATAATATCATTACTATAATTATTAAAATAATAATATTTTTTATAAATATATAAAATTCCCTTAATTCTATTACAAAAAACATAAAATTTTCAAATTTTTGCCAAATAATATAAAGTTTCCTTCTAAAAATATAATTAAATATTTAACTCCCTCATTTTTTTAGGAGCAAAAATGGTCAAAAAAAAGCTTAATGGAGCTAAATGATAAATTTTTAAAAGTGAGGGAGTTTTGTAACTGCTTTTATTGGTGAGGAGATTTTCTGTTTTTGAAGTAAAAAATAGGCGAATTTTCTGTAATTTACATCTTTTTTTAAAACAATTAAAAATTGGCTTTCAAAAATAATTTTTTATCAATCTTTTGTTTTCAGTCTTTAAAAAAATTGACAAAAAAAGGGAACAAAAACTGCAAATATTTAGGGTCTATTCATTTCTTTTTTTTTATTTTAATTTAATTTTAGCGTGTTTGAAATAGTTTTTTACTTTCAATGAAAAATTTTAGTTTTCAACAACTGGTTTTGGGACAAACGAGAGAGGGAACATGATAGGATGGCAGACAGTCAGCAACATCAGACATGAGCGGTGGTTGGTAGCGGAGGGAAGGTAGGTGATTTGCGGGTAGCAAGGCGATGGCTAGCAGACAGTAGGTGGTGGTGAATGGCGGGTCGATGGCAAGTAGCTGGCAGGTAGATGGCAAGGGGCAATCGGTGTACAGCAGGTAGGTATTGACGATAGCTTCGTGGAGAGCAGGCAGTGGGGAGCAGCGAGTTGATGGCAAGCGGTTGGTGTGGGGTTATCGAAGCACAGCAGGCCGGTAGTGACGGGAGTCTGGCAATGGGAAGGTCCCCCGGGCCGGGCCTCGGGCCTACTTTTATTTTCGGCCGGGCCCCGGGCCCATCAGCTCTAAAAAGAGCCGTTGGGCTCGTTTTAAAGAGCCGTTCAATGACTCTTTTATTAAAAAAAAAAAATTTATATTTTTTTTCCCTATAAATACTTAAACTTTCCCAACTCATTTTTCTCACCAATTCTTCAATCCTCTCTTCTCTCTCTATACATTCATCATCTCCCATCTTCTCTAACTTTGCTAATTGCAAAAATTGTGCTCAAAAGTTCGAAGTTCGTAAAGTATTTGGCTGAAGTTCCAATTTCATTGTTCTCTCGTTTCGATAATTTTAGTATCGCAATTTTATTTGATTCGCATTTTTAGTTATTTAATTTGCATTACTACTTGCATTTTATAAATACTAATCACTTCTATTAATATGGCACACAACTCTTCATCATCCTTCGTGCTAGTTCTAGCTCTTCTCGGCCACCCAGAATCCCTAAAAGGAGTAGAATTGTCTTACTTGATACTGAAGAACGAGCTTTTATACAACCAGACCCAACACCCCCATACACTGATGACATCATAGATTATGACTTTTCACAACAACAAGATTATCACGAGTCAGGTGGTGGTGGGGTTGGAGACTCACAAACTGATGAGGAACCCACCCCCACCCCCGAAGCCCAGCCTGAAACTAGTACCTCTACTAGTAGGCGTACAACTAGTGGGGTATGGAAGCACTTTACCCTTAATAAGACAACTAATAAAGCAACTTGAAAATTATGTGACCCACCTAAGGATTTTAGCCATCAACCTAGTAGTGGGACGGGCACATTAAACAGGCATATACTTAGGTGTTACCCCGAGAAATTCCCAGAAAAGAGCCAACAACGTCTAGTATAGCAAGTGACCGCTGCATTTGCTAAGTTTAGGTTCTCTCAGGAGAACAAACGAAAGGGGCTAGCTAAATATATAATTATGAGTGAAAGGCCTTTTAATACCGGCGAAAACCCAAATTTCGTCAACTACCTCCAACAAAATGTTAATCCCGCCATTGTGAGGATTCCTCGGAACACCGTAAAGCGGGACGCTTTTACGTTGTACCACGGGATGAAAACTAGGGTCTTCACACATTTTGCGACGAACACGAGCATGTTCTCGTTGACGTCGGACGTATAAACGTCGAAACCCGGCCAACCTTATATGTGCATAACGGCACATTGGACCGATGAATCCTTCATCATGCAAAAGCGGATAATTCATTTTAGACTTTTAGATTGCCCCCACAATGCCGAGGTAATTACGGGTGTGATTATGTCGGCAGTCCGCGACTGGGACATAGAGCGACGTATCTTCAGTATTACGTTCGACAATGCTACCAATAACACTGCAGCCGTTACACATTTAATTAGGCAAATGAGACCCATGTTAGGTGGGAAGTGTTTCCATATTCGTTGCGTTTGTCACATTTTGCATTTAATGGTAACGGATGGTTTAGATCTCATAAAAGCATCCCTTATCACCTTAAGATCGGTAATAATATCTGTAATATCATCCAGCACTAGAAAAAGAAATTTTAAAAATTTATGTAGGTTGCATAACATAGAATATAAACAATTCAAATTAGACTCCCAAAATAGGTGGTCGTCTATGGTAGAAATGTTAGAGCGCCTTCTACCATACAAAGACGTTCTAATGGAATACGCCCAGGAAAATCGTGCAGAATGGAGCGATTACAACCTGGCCGGTATAAATTGGGAGACAATAGATCAAATTTGTAACTTTTTTAGCATGTTTAAAGAGGCAACAATATTTTTTTCGGGTAGCTACTATCCGACCATGCCTCAAGCAATATCAAGATTGCTTGATATTGTCAATTGGATGGTGGGTAATGAATCCAACCCCGTTTTGTTCGCATCAATTCAGGCAATGAAAGAAAAGTTTGCCAAATATTATTTTGAACTACGTCTTACATACTGCTTTGCAACTATTTTAGACCCTCGTTGTAAACGCTCGGGTTTCAACTTGTTTTGCCAACATTTTTTCACGTATTTGAATCTTACTCTTAATATCGACACTTTCATTGCCGATGTCGATAACGACTTGCATAGTTTATTTTCTCAATATTCCTGTCGATTAGCGTCCAATAATCCTAGTACTGCTACAGTAGGATCTTCCACATCTAGTGGAAATAGTTCACACACGTCATATTCGTGGAAGCTGTTGGAGCAATTTACGCCCACAGCAGCCCCCACATCATATGACGAGTTAGATTATTATTTACGGACACCGATGGTCCATATTTTCGGGCCGCCGGCTAACCCGAATTTTGACCTGTTACAATGATGGAACACAAACCAAACCCAGTATCCCGTGCTTTCCACCATGGCACGTGATATACTAAGTTGTCCGGTGTCTTCAGTAGTATCGGAGTGTGCTTTCAGTCTTGGTGGCAAGTTGCTTGGAACGAAGAGGGCGAAGCTATCGCCGTCAAGCTTGGAGATGTCCGTGTGCTTGAAGGATTGGCTGCTAGCAGAGGCAAGAGATCAACAGAGAATGAAGCTGGATTCATCAAGCGATGAAGAAGACAACCGTAGAACCGATACCTCAAATGATGGTCTAGATACCCCTGAAGGCGACTGATATCAACACTTTTGTATGTCAATTATTTACTTTTGAAAACTGATGTCAAAAGACGACCGCACCCCCCATATACCTCAAAAGACGACCGCACCCCCCATATGTCAAACTTTGTATTTGTACTTATATTTGTTACGTTATTTATGTACCATTATTTTTTTTGAAAAGATATTTACCATTGCTTATTGTGTATTTTATTTTATTACATATATTTAATGTATATTTAACATTATTAGTGCTTGAAAAAAAATGTATTTATATCTCATATTATTTATCAATGAATTACAATAATTTTAGTACAAAACGACTTCGTATTATAGCTTTTTTTTTCCCTTTAGTACAAAAATGACTTTAGTACAAAAAACCAGGCCCATGCCCGGTTCCCAGACGAGCCTCGGCTAGGCCTGGCCCGCTACAGTGCAGGCCGACCGGGCTTCGGCCCAGGCCCGGCCCGGCCCGCCTGTTGGCCACCACTACTGGCAGACGAGAAGCAGTAGCAGCGGTGGGTAAAGGAGGAAGAAGGAGATATGACATGCAAATACAAATAAGAAACACCAAAATAAAAATATATATATAAAAAAGAAAAAAATTACGGAAAACTCTCATGACTTTTGCTTTAAAAATAGAAAACCCTTTTCACAAATAAAACCACTCACTAAACCCCATCACTTTTAAAAAAATATCACTTTAAACCCAAACAACTTTTTTTTTTTTTTTTTACCATTTTGCCTCTCAAAATAAGAATTTTTAGGTATGATTTTATGTTTTGAGGAAAAATAAGAATTTTTTTTTATATTTATAGAAAAAGGGGTTTCTATATTTATTAAAGTTATTATTTTAATTAATTATATAGTAGTGACATTGTAATATCCTCAAAAACAATTTCTCGTCAAGATCTCATTCTGATGGGGCAAGGCTGCGTACATCCTACCCCTTCCAGACCCTGCGCAAGCAGGAGCACTTGAGTCACTGGGATTGTGTGTGTTGTTGTGTATTATAATATCAACAAAAATATTATATTGTATCTTATAATATTTTTTTTTAAATTTAAAAATATTTTTTATTTTCTAAACTTATAATATTATTACTATAATTAATTAAAATAATTATATCTTTTATAAATATATAAATTCCCTTAATTCTATTGCAAAAAATATAAAATTTTTCTAGCTTTTGCCTAATAATATAAAACCTCTTTGTAAAAATATAATTAAACATTTAGTCTTCTCACTTTTGAGGGGTAAAATGGTAAAAAAAAAAAAAAAGTTACATGGGGGTTAATAAATAAAATTTGGAAAGTGATGAAATTTTGTGAGTGCTTTTATTTGTGAGGGGGATTTTCTATTTTTGAAGCAATAGATATAAAAAATTTTTATAATTTATCCTTAAAAAACACCTCTTGTTTATAGGTTTTTATATATGTATGTAAAATTTAAGGGGATCTACAAACAAAAAAATAAACAAAAATGGACAGCCGCTAGGAAAAAAATGTTGAACGGGTTAATGGCATGACGAAATTACGAAGTAAAGAATTACAAGCTTGACAAATTTACTATTGATGTATTTTCCAAATAAAGTACTAAATAAAGTGTTTCGGATTTATATAATGAGTATTTGGTTTGAGTATGGTGTGTGTCGACACATGTGCTAAGTGTATTGACGCACAACTCTGCAGAAGTGCTCTCGGGAGCTGAGTGTCAGTACATAGGTTTTGTGTGTCGACACCCAATCTTTCAGTACCCCGTGTGTTAATGTGAGTGTCGACATTCAATTCGACACACAATCTTACAGTACCCCGTGCGTCTATGTGAGTGTTGACATTTGGTTCGACACACAGTCTTACAGAACCCTGTGTGTAGGTCTATGTGTCGACACACAACTTTGACACATAGGGCAGTTGTGACCATTAACTTGCGTGATTTTTTGTGACTTTTAAAGAAATTAATTTAGTATTTTTTCAAGAGGTGTGTCCCTTGTTTGGATAAGGATGAGTGATGTGTCTCATCCCGAGGAACACATCAAATTCTATATATAACCACCATTTGGATTTGTGTGGAAGAGTTACAATGCTCAATTGTATTGAATGATGAAAGAAGAGAAATACATAACCTATATATAGAGCTAATTCTATATGGTAAGAGAGTAAATCAAGGAATAAATCAAGGAATTATGATTGTACAATAATTTGAATAAATCCTAGAGATAATATACTCTAATAGGCCCCCTCAATCTGAAGGTGGACCAGCGACATGAAGATTGTTTTTGTAATAGCGAAACAAGGTAGCACCGATCCTTTGGTGAAGATGTCGGCTATCTGTTGAGTTGTGGGAGTATAGCGAACTTGAAGATCTCCTTTGAGAACTTTCTCACGAACGTAGTGAAAATCAACGTCAACATGTTTAGTTCGGTCATTGGAGATAGGGTTGGCTGCAATATATGAAGCAGAGACATTGTCACAGTAGATAATGATAGGGCCGGAGTGTGTGAGACCGATGTCGCGCATGAGGTAGCGAACCCAGTCTGCTTCAGCAGCGGCTTGGGCGACAGCACGATATTCGGATTCAGTGGATGATATTGAGACAGTAGCTTGTTTCTTGGCTCGCCAGGAGATGAGGGTGGACCCAAGGAAGACGGCATAACCAGTGGTGGAGCGACGAGTATCGGGGCATCCTCCCCAATCAGCATCAGCGTAGACAACGACAGATGTGCAGGCACCAGGAAGGATCGTTAGGCCATGATCTGGGGTGCTTTTGAGGTATCGAAGGATTCGCTTCACAACCTGCCAATGACTAGTCCTGGGAGCATGCATAAACTGGGAAACAAGATTAACAGCATAACATATATCGGGACGAGTCATGGGGAGATATTGCAGAGCCCCAACCGCACTGCGGTACTCAGTAGGGTCTGGCAATACGTCACCCTCAGTCAGGGATAGATGGGCCCGAGCCGGGAGGGGGGTTTTAATGGGTTTGGCATCCTCCATCTTATGTTTGCAGAGGAGGTCAATAGTGTAGCGATGCTGGGAGAGAAACATGCCAGTGTTTGTCTTTTGGGCCTCAATCCCTAGGAAGTAGTGAAGGGGACCGAGGTCTTTCATGGCAAATTGAGTGGAAAGGGTGCGAATGAGGGTGTCAAGGGAGTGGGGGTTTGATCCTGTAAGAATTATGTCATCAACATAGAGTAACAGTCATATGATATCATTCGTAGAGCGGAAAAGGAAGAGAGAGGTATCAGCTCTACAACAGGTGAAGCCGAGGCTGTAGAGGAAGGTACTGAAGCGGTGAAACCAGGCCCGGGGGGCTTGTTTGAGACCATATAGGGCCTTATGAAGGCGACAGACATGATCGGGGAATTGGGGGTGTATGAAACCCTTAGGTTGCTTCATGTAGACTTCTTCCTTAAGATGGCCATGAAGAAAAGCATTTTTAACATCGAGTTGCTTAATTTGCCATTTATTAGTGATCGCAAGTGTGAGGACAAAGCGTACGGTAGAGGGCTTGACGACTGGACTAAAGGTCTCCTTGAAGTCAATACCTTCACGTTGGTGAAAGCCTTGGGCAACAAGGCGAGCTTTAAACCGGTCAACGGAGCCATCCGCTTTGTATTTGACCCGATATTTCCAAGTGCTTCCTACAATGTTATGTTTGGGATTGGGGGGGACAAGTTCCCAAGTGTTATTTAGAATTAGGGCGTTAAATTCATCTGCCATAGCCTCTTGCCATTTGGGATTTTTAATGGCTTGGGAGTAACACGTAGGTTCTTGGATGACGGTAATGGATGATAGGGATAGGGGATATCGAGTTTTTCAAATACCATCCTTGAGTCGAGTTCGCATGGGGTGGACATTAAGGTTGTTGTTGGGGTCGGGTCCGGCCGAGTGTGAGGGCTCGGGTGGAGAGGGGATAGGGACCGAGGGGGAGGGGATAGGAGGGTCCGGTGGAGGAGGCCCCGACGGTTCTGCCGAGGCAGGAACCGAGATGGGAGTACAGGTGGGTTCGGGGAGAATCGCAGCCTCAGGTTCGACAATAGGGATGTCGGGGTGAGGGCTAGGGTCTTGGTTATGAGTGGAGGGACCAAGGGCCATAGGGCTGGGGAGAGGAGGGCTAGGGGGAGTAGTAGTCATCCGGAGAGGGAGGGGTTCAGTTGGCGGACTTGGAAAGGTGGTGCCTGTAGCCGTGGTTACTACGAGAGGGAGAGGGAGATCAACAACTGTGGCTGTACTACTAGGTTCGGAAGCGTGAGTTGGGTTAACTAGTTCAGGGTAGGGGAAGCTAGATTCGTTGAACTTAACATGTTGATTGGTATAAATTTTGTCTGTTGTGGGGTTAAGACATCGGTAGCCTTTATAGCGTGCCGCATATCCTATGAAGATACATGGTAAAGAACGTGGAGCTAATTTATGAGGGGCACGGGGTGTGATGTTAGGATAATATGCACACCCAAAAACGCGAAAACTAGTGTAATCCGGAAACCGTTTGAAGAGTTTTTCAAAAGGAGATGAGTTTTTAAGAACAGGGGTAGGGAGACGGTTTATGATGAAGCATGCAGTACACGTAGCACCATCCCAGAAGGTGTATGGTAGGCGAGATTGGATAAGGAGCGTTCGTGCCATTTCAAAAATATGTTTGTGCTTTCTTTCCGCCACTCCATTTTGTTGTGGAGTATCAGAACATGAAAGACGAAAGTGAATGCCATGTTGACGACATAGGGTGTGCATACGACGATGATCGAATTCACGACCACCGTCGCTTTGAAAGATTTTTATTTTGGTTGAAAATTGATTTTCAACAAGTGTTTTAAAAGTTTCAAAAATGTCAAAGACCTCAGATTTCTGTTTCATAGGGTAAAGCCATGTGAAGCGAGTGAAATCGTCAATGAAGTTAACATAGTATTTATAATAAGAGTTTGATGCTACAGGAGATTGCCATACATCAGAATGAATTAAATGCAAGGGAGAAGTAGCGAAATGCAAAACACGTTGAAAAGGTAGTCTATGTGACTTACCCAAATTACAATCTTGACAAAAAGCAGTAAATCGTGAGCTAGGGATGAGTTTGCGGGAGCAGAGAATGTCTAACATGGGACGGCCTAGGTGCCCTAAGCGACAATGCCATAAGTGTCCGGATAGGGTTCGTGCCATAAGTCCGAGTGAGTGAGGCGAGAAGCTGTAGAGTGCACCGTTACTGCGAACTCGAAGTAGAGGAGTCCCCGTAGCCTTGTCCTTAACACAAAAAAAATTTGAGTCAAATTCAACTGTGCATAGGTTGTCATGGCATAAGCGTTTTATAGATAAGAGATTATGAGTTACGTTGGGAACTAACATAACATTACCAAGTTGTAATTGGCGAGTTTTAGTGTTTAAAGTTGAAAAGCCCACGTGGGTGGCGGGAAGAAGCGCCCCATTCCCAACTAAAACACGTTTTTGGCCACGATAAGGAAGAAGAGAGCGAAGCATACCTGCGTTTGGTGTCATATGATTGGTAGCTCCCGAGTTGGGATACCAACTGTAGTCTTGTGAGTCAGCGATAGACATGGCAGCAAGAGAGTGGGAAGGATTGGGGTAGGAGGAATAATCAAAGCGGTACGGACATGAGACAGCATTATGACCAAGTTGATTGCAGATTTGGCATAATTTGGGCCCTGGTCCAAGAATACCGTGAGAGATGGGTGAAGCATTACCAGGTGGGCGAGGTTGAGGCAGTTGGGGGTGCGAATTATGATGTCCCGATTGATGTTGTTAGTGTTGATATTATCCCCCGTTTTGGCCCCCTCGGTTACCACGGCGGCTTGAGTTGCGTCCTTTACCTCGACCGCGGCCCCCACGATCGGAGTTGGATCCTTGAGTACCTGCATTTGAAGCGACTAAAGCATGGTGCTGATCAGAGGTGGGGCGACCCTGATAACGATTCTGGGCGCTTTCCTCATTAAGAAGATCAGTCTTGACCTTTTCAAAAGGAGGTGTGGGAGAAGTATTGCGAGTTAGAGTTGCAAATGCGGCATATTCGATTGGAAGCCCATAAAGGGCATAGTTTACTAGTTCTCGATTGGCTATGCGTGAGTCTATGGAAGCAAGGTCTTCAGCAATAGATTTTAACTCAGAGAGGTATTTGTCCATTGCTTTGCCATCCTTTTTAAGATTAATTATTTGAGATCTCAGGTCAAACTTTTTGGCCAGTGAATGATCTCGGAATCATTTGACAAGGGCATCCCACATGGCTTTTGATGTGGGTTGACAAACGATGTCGTTAAGGAGGGATCGGGATAAAGTAGCGGCGATACAAGATCTTAAACTTTGGTCAGTTCGGACCCAATTTATATAGTCGGGGTTAGGGAGAGAGGGACCATTGTTGGTTTTTATATAAGTGGGAGGACAGGGAAAGGTACCGTCGATGTAACCCATAAGTTGATGCGAAATTAAAAGCATAAAAAATTGTTCTCGCCAAGCAGTATAGTCAGTAGCATTTTCCAATTTTATTGTAATTATGTTGGAAATACTTGAAAGAGGAAGTAATAAAGGGGTACTTGTGGTATGATGTAAATTAGGGTTTCTATTAGGGAAAGTAAGGGAAGGGAACCCAGCCCCCGCCCCGGCCCCTGCTGCTACGCCACCAGCGAGACCGGCCCCTAGTGCACCACCAGCGTTGCTGGTGTGCGGGCTGCTGGTGGTGACTGGTGCAGCACCGAGGGGAGGGACAGTGAGGTAGGGGGGGGAAGGGTCGAAGGGGAGGGAGGTGCGGTAGCCACCGATAGAGGTGGTGGTACCGGCCGCCGCCAGTGGGGGTAGGGAGGAGAGAAGGGTAGGGATGCCCGAGCCAAAAGATTGAGAAAATTGTGGCCTCGCGGTTGCTAACGGGCTACCAGGGATGGCAACACCGGTACTCGTTAGACCATTGAGGGTTAGACCCGAGGATATGGAGCCGATATGGGGAAAATCGGACACAGCCATGGGTCCCACCACCCGGAAATCGACTGGGGAGCCGGCATTAGGGTGGCCGGTCCCGACAGTGACGGGGGTGGTGGTCGGCCGACTGGTGGCCGTGGGTGGGGGGGGTAGTATTGTTGTTGTTAGCTGCCATAGTAGTAAAGCAAAAAAAAATAAAAAATGTTACTTGTAAAAAAAAAAAAGAAAGATAAGAAAAGGGAGAAGATAGCCAATCGAAATACTAGTAAAGTAGAGAAAGAAAAGAATTAACGAACAAGAGAGAAGAATTAGAAGAGAGTCTCCTTTGGAGGCTCTGATACCATGTGGAAGAGTTGCAAAGCTCAATTGTATTGAATGATGAAAGAAGAGAAATACATGACCTATATATAGAGCTAATTCTATATGGTAAGAGAGTAAATCAAGGAATAAATCAAGGGATTATGATTGTACAATAATTTGAATAAATCCTAGAGATAATATACTCTAATAATTTGCAAAGAAACTTGGAAAAATCATATTCTCTTTCTTTCGTTCAAACTCTCGGTTATCTTTCTTCCCCATTCACCTACTCTCACTTTGTATTTAGGTTTCATTGTATCTTTGAGACTAGTATAATACATAACTATGATAATATTTACAAGCTATATCGATGTTTTCAGCAAATTATGACAAAAAGTTTATTGTATATTGATGTAAACTATCTAAATATGTCCGAAATTATTTCAGTTTGATTCATATTCGAACCCATGTATTTTTTCTAAATTCTTTGGATCACTCGAAATAATGACTTCCCCCTTTTAAAGGGGGAGTCATTTCCCCCCCATTTGATGGAGAACGCTTTCCTGTAGAAAACCTTTTTCGTCAAATAATGCACGCCAAATAACAAAAAAGGGGGAAACCAATAGCTTTACAGTGAATAATAGGCATAAATTTTGATAAAATTACTCTAATATTAATATTTTTACCTTGATAATAAAATTATCCTGAATTGCTCTCCATTGGTTCTAAAAGAACATACACAGTCAGGTAATATAGAAACCAATAATACAATAAAACGAAATTGCCACAGATACTCTGGAACGATTTTGCTCAAATAATCTCGATCCCCAATAACAAATATAAGCCAAGCAAGAGTTCTAGAGTTGTTTTGTTTTTATTTGTAATAGTTGAATGGAAGATGCAGTGAGAGAATCTTAATGACTCTACTTGGTGAGAAGATTATGAAATTCCCTGTCAAATGCATATGGGTCATGTTTGGAGCATATGCTATTGGGGTCAAGACTAGAATTTAGGCGTCAAGGAACCATCTTTCCCAAAAGCTTAAGCTGATGGGTGAAGGCCCAGAATTAATTTTATACTCTAACATGGCCCCCCACACAAATGCCCATTTGGGCTTGAAGCGTGGACAATGCACAGGCGCACCTCATATCTTGTACTTAATTAGTTTTAATATTGAAATTGGGGGCTGTTGAGATTCGAACTCCTGACCTCTTGGTCATCAAGGCTCTGATACCATGTCAAGGAACCATCTTTCCCAAAAGCTTAAGCTGATGGGTGAAGGCCCAGGATTGGTTTTATACTCTAACATTAGGCCACAATTCCAATTGAAATGTGTAGTTCACCTGCTGGAATTAGAACTATAATTCCACTACCCAATTCTATGGAATTGGATATTAACTGAAAATCATACTTTCCAATTCTTTGGAGTGGGGGTAAGAAATTGCAATTCCATATTAACTTCATTGACTTGAAACCTAAAATGACCCCATTTGTTTAACCCAAAACCAAGATGACTAAATAATGAAAGACTTAGACACAACCTAAAAATTTGGCTCAAATTTTGAAATCATGCAACTCGGATGACTTAAACTTGAAATGACTAAAATTAACTTAAGTTAAATTTTGAAGTGCCTCAACCCAATTGACGCGAAACTCGAGATGACTGAAAATTTAAAAATGAGACTACTTGACTTAAATGTGATGTAAGCAAGCTGAGCTGAAGTGGAAATGACCCAACTAAATTGACCCAAAACTTAACATGGCCTAGATCCAAAATGACCCCACATAACTCACACTCAGCTTCAAATAACTAGAAATTTGAAATGAAACAACTCGTTTGTCCCCAAATTAAGATGACTCAAGTTCGAAATGACCTGAATCAACTCAAACCCGATGGATTCTAGCCTAAATCCAAAAGGTTGAAAATCCAAGATAACTTAAACACCAAATAATCTAACGCAATACTCGACTAGACTTGATGAAAACTTGAATAACTCGAAATCAAAGTGAATCTCTTCAACTATATTAACTCGAACACAGTGTGAACTACTCCATCCAAAATCTTTTATTACCTTACATAAAACTTGAAATATTACAATTCAATTGATAGAAAACCCATTATGACTCGAATTATTATAGAATTATAATTCCAACCTCCAATTCCTTTGATGAACTAAATAATGAAAATTTAGTTCCATTGGACCTCCAATTCTACTAGAATTAGGATTGGAATTGCAATTCCACAATCTAATTTCAATTCCATGTGCCAAACAAAGCTTAGATAAAAGAGATCAATGATTCAACATATAAATCTTGTGGACTACACCTAATGCCAATTAATTTTAGGATGAAATCTTACTTGGCTTATATATGGCTCTACTTGTGAGTCTAGAATGAAATTTCACAATATATTTGTCAGAGGAGGAGATCAAATATAAGTTTAATGGGCTATTTTACCTTATGTCAATTGGTTTTAAGACATAGCTACACTTGAACTCCTATATGAATCACGCATATACCAATTTCATGGTCAAGTCTAAAGCACAATGAAACGTTACGTGGTTTAAGAGCAAGTAACAATCCTGACTCTTTTTCGACGCACAAAGTACTGAAGAAGAGGGATGCATTTGAATTTGATGCGTTGAGGGCCTCTTCATTAAATAACGCAATTGACATAATCTCAATTAGGTTGAAAAAACAAAAGATGTGAGACTAAAGACTTCTAGGAAAAGATGAAGTATCATGGACTGGACTGTTGGTATTTCCTGCAACTTAAAGGAAGAAGCCAATTTTTAAGTGCGCTTATTTATTGTCTTGGCCTATTATATATTTGTTATACAATATACTTCAAATAATTCCATGGGGTATAAAAAGAAAGTGAGTGGGCTGTGTAGGATGCTCACAAAAATAAGGAAAAAAAAAAAATTTAGAGGGGAATAGAACACGACAGAGACATGAAAGAGTTGCTGAAACTTTTTCGACTCCAATCGGGCATCCAAACCTTCTCCAACTGAGATAAAATTTATATGCTGTTCTTGCTATGTTGACCTTCATATCCAACAGTTAAATCTTCGTTTTACCTCTCAAAGTTCAATATTTTTCTTAGCCCTAATTTTGTACGAATTTTTGGTGTTTTCTACTTTGGGGTGTGATTTATTTGGGAGGATTGTCGTTCTAAGAACATTCTTGATTACTTGTATGCTAACTTGGTCTAGAGAACAAAAATCGGTTGTATCCGCGGTGATTTGGTAATAATGAAAGAAGGTTCCATTTATTGACAGTCCCACAGACTTTTCCCTTTCCGTTGGAGAGGTTTTCCATATAAAAATGGTGTGTCTCCTTCTGTTTGCTTGTGGGTTGATATTATTTGATCGTCATTCCATTCTTGCTTGTAGTTTTGTGGTGATCATGTGATTTCTCACTTGATTACACAATCACAGAATATAAGCAATTTTTCCAGCAATTGGTATTAGAGCAAGGTTAAGCCTTTGGTGATTTTTGTGTTTATTGAGATGCAAGAGAATCGGAAATAGTAGGAATAATGCCTTAACGCCCATACTAAAAACCTAATGATTATGATTATTGGAAAAGTTGTATGAAGGACCACCTGTTGTAAAAGAATTACATGAGGCTGTCTTTAGTAAGACCAAGCTAGATGGGAAAAGTGACGATGAATGAAAATTGTAGCATAGAAAGACCGTAGGAATGATTAGACAATTCACTGACAGGTTTGTTTACAAGTACATACGTTATAAGACTGGTGGGGCCAAACTTTGGGAAAGGCTTGAGTCGGTGTTTGAGTAGAAATAGCTTTGAATAAAGCCTTTTTAGTAAAGAAACTTGCTAAGCTTCAATATAGAGATGGCAATAGTGTTGTACAACATTTGAATGTTCTCAAGGGGCTTGTTAATCAATTGTCAAGTATGAATTTTAAACTTGATACTGAGTTATAGTCTCTCTTATAGTTGAGTTTTACGCTAGATAGTTGGGAGATATTGCAGGTGTTATTAACTCTGCTCCAAGTGGCAAGCTCACATTGGAAATGGTGAGAGCTGCCTTGATTAATGAAGAAGATAGACAGAAAGAGAAGATGCATAATTCGTCCAATTCTCCAAAGGAAAATATTGCAGGGAATCATAACAAGGGCATAAGTCAGAATAGAAATTCATAAAATAAATCCAGATTGAAATCAAAACCGACAAGTGGGATCATTTGTCAATACTACAAGAAGCCGGGTCACGTACAAAAAATTTGCAGGAAAATGAAGCATGACAAGTCCAAAGAGAGGAAAAATAAAGATAGTCATTCCAAGAAACATCTACATGAGAAGAACACTATTGCAATTGCAGTTGATGAGGTTTTGTTTTTTATCGGTGATCACAACTGCTTTAATATTGCATACGATGACAACCCTTCGGTGATTGACTCTGGTGCTTCTTGTCATCTGACTTCACATGTGAATTACTTCTCGTCTTGCACTACTGGTGACTT
Source organism: Simmondsia chinensis (assembly GCA_018398585.1). Classification (NCBI taxonomy): domain Eukaryota; kingdom Viridiplantae; phylum Streptophyta; class Magnoliopsida; order Caryophyllales; family Simmondsiaceae; genus Simmondsia; species Simmondsia chinensis. The sequence goes on from JAGTTD010000016.1 coordinate 22,366,927, forward strand.
TGGTTATGTAAGGATGGGGAACGGCTGCTCATGCAAATATTCACTTGAATCTGATTTCAGTTGGGATGCTCGATGATGATGGTTATGCTGACCACTTCAGTGATGGGAAGTGGAAACTCTCTAAAGGAAACTTGAAGTGGCTCGATGTAAAAAGCAGAGATCCCTTTATGTAATGCAATCTAAGTTTTGTCAAGGTGAAGTAAACTTTGCTAATGATTCCTCCATTGACATATGGAACACAAGGCTTAGCCATATGAGTGAGAAAGCTATAAAGATGTTGGCTAGAAAGTGGTTCCTTCCTGATGTTAAGGTGTGCCTCTAAACCTTTTTGTTAATTGCATAACTAGAAAGAAACATAGGACTGCATTTCATTGTTTGCCCCTATCTAGGAGGAATAATGTGTTAGATCTTGTTCATATTGATTTGCTCTATGAAGTAAAGGTCACATTGTGGTGCATACTATTTTGTAACCTTTGTTGATGATGATTCTAGAAAAGTGTGGGCTTTTGTGTTGAAAAGCAAAGACATGGTTCTAAAGGCATTCAAGAAGTTTCAAGCCAGAGTTGAAAGGGAGGCCGGCAGGAAGCTAAAGTGTGTTGGAGCAGACAATGATGGATAACAAAGGGGTCCTTTTGAAGAATGCTCCAATGAGACTGGGATCAAGCTTGAAAAAATAGTTCTAACTCTTCAATTGATCGGCGTAGTCAAGAGAATGAACAGGACAATTGAAAAGAGGATTCGTGGCATACTCTCTTATGCAAAACTACCAAAGTCCTTGTGAGAGGCAGTGACGGCTGATGTGTACTTAATAAACCTTTATCCTCCAGTTCGCTTGATGGCGACATCCCTCAAATAGTGTGGATCGGGGAAAGATGTTTCTTATAGGGACTTAAGAGTCTTTAAGTTCAAAGCCTTTTCCTAGGGTACTCAAGAGATGAGTTTGGTTTATTTGAATTGGAAATTTGGACTTGATTTGAAAATTTGGACTTGGGTTTGGTTGGAAAATAATTTGGATTTAGGTTTCGTTTGAAGGCAATCTCCTTTTGCTAGACTTGAAAGTAGTCTTGAATTTTTGTTTGACTGGAAAGTCATTTAAGATCAGGGTTTGACTCGAAATTTATTGGGGTTTGACTAGGAGTTCATCTTGATTAGGGTTTGACTCGGGCTTAAAATTAACCAAAATGTATTTGAATTTAAATTTAGCTCAAAAGACATCTCGGCTTAGGCTTGGCATTTAGGATTTAAAATTGACGTGGAATTTACTTTGAATTTGGGATTGGCTTAAAAGTCAACTTGGTTTTGGAATTTGGGTTTGAGTTTAAGTTTAGTCTTGGTATGAGCTTTAGGTTGACATTAGAGTAAGTTTTCTTTCAAGTTAGATTTGACATAAAAGTCGGGATAAATTTAGGTATAACATAAATGTCTATTTAGATTTAGGGGTGACATGGTAGTTAATTCAAGGTTTAGGTCCGTTTCAATTTGAATCTCAGCTCGATGGAAGTAAATTTGAATTTTTGGGTATAAAATAAAATTTAATTTGGGTTTAAGTTGACATGGAGGTCGTCATCTTTTGAAATTTGGTTTCATATTGGAATGTTTTTTTATTTGGGTTTAGTAGGGAAGTCGTTTTGGATTTAGGCTGGATATAAAGCTATTTTGATTTAGATAAAACATAGAAGTCATTTGATTTAGGTTGTCTAAGTCAAATCGAATTGAGTCAAGTAATTAGAATATTGACATAATATCAATCCCACGACACAAAGAGAATTTATTTTGTCATTCGGGCTGCACCTGAACTAGGTTGCTTACATACCCTTTTAAATGATCAAGTCATCCGTAGTTCAACTTTATGTTGAATTTATTTTTATTTGAGATTTGATTTGATTTAAAGGTGTTGGATCTCATTTAGCTACTTAAAAAATACTCGATCCAACTCATTTATATTTTCCCTTTCCTAGACTTCGAGCTCAAGGTCTTTCGTGTCATTTTCTGCCCTACTTATATCAACCTTAATTGCAGGTTATTCTTGGTCATACCAATTGAGTCCGACATTTCATGTTTCATTTTTTTTTTTTAATTGTGATCACACCCACCATTTTTTCTCATGTTTCCTACGTACCCTTCTCGGTATCTAGTCAATGTAGTCCTAAAAATAGAACATCAAATATTCCAAAATTGATTTTTCTTAATAATTGTAACCGCACCCAATTCTTTATCTCAGGCTTCATATGTATCCTCTTCAGGATCAGATTAACGTAGTTCTACAAATAGAACATGTGAATTTAAATTTAAACCTCCAAAAATCACTGTCAATTGGAATCACTACTATATTCTTTATCTGTGATCCAATATCCAGATTTTGAATGGAGTTTTCTTCAACTAAGGACCCATGTTCACAATTTTAACTTTTTTTCGCCTTTTAATTTTTGATCATATATCACTATGTTCCTTTCCTTCAAACACTCCATAGGGAAACATATGCTTAACCGCTACCGGTGCGCAATCACATAGTATTAAGTCCAATGACCAAGGCTACAAGTGCTCGGTACTTTAATATGGTGTTCTCCTCTGGCTAAGGTCTTGTTTGGCCATCTCAACAATTGGAGAGGTTGAGGATTTGCATTAGGTTCGGGTTGGCTAGAAGTAAGAGCTGGGGTACTTGGTTTTCTTTTATATGGTCTTTAGCCATGGGCACCGGCATTTTAATTTGGTTCCTTTGTAAATTAAGTACTTGAATCTACTAGGTGTGAATATGAAGAGAATTGTATATAATAGAATAATGAAGAGTGGTACGTAAGGCGCCTTTATATAGGTCAAGCATATCTAGCACAAAGATAATAAAACCCTTGAACTTTATATGAGTCAAGGGGTACAAGTGTAATATGCAAAACCTTAGGCTAGGAAGGTTCTAGAGACACTCTAATATGCCATCTCAATCTAAGCAAGGGGGAAGGATGCGAAGATTGGTCTTGTGTTAGAAGAATTGGTTGATAGGCAAATCCTTTGTGAAGATATCTACAACTTGCTTAGTCGTGGGGGTGTAGCGGACCTGAAGATCGCCTTTTTAGTACCTTCTCTCGAGCATAGTGGAAGTCAACGTTAACATGTTTGCTTCTTGTTAGGAACAGTGTCCTGAAATCCAGATTTATTTTGGATATATTATTTTAATTAATAAATAAAATTGAAGTTCCAGTCGTTTCCTAGTTAAATTTGTGTATGTGAGCATTTATACTGCATGTGATTTTCTTTTGGGAGACATCCATGAGATGGGTGTAGTCCTCATACTACAATTTACATGTTTGTTCTAAGTGGTTTATGAGACTAAGCCACAGATAGACTTGGAACAAATGGTATGGATTGTTGTTTGAAAGACTCGTAGTCAAAGACAAGTTTGGACTATTTGTATGTTAAGACTATAACGTGACACTTTAGATGACTTGTCTTGGTCATGTGGATGGAGATCCAAAAGTGTTACGTTAGTGTTTTTAATAAGATTGACACACTGAGTTGGACCATGTGGATTACTTATTTCTAGACTAATATCAGAAATGAGTTATTCATATTGTACTGTTTGAACGACGACTCTAAATCCTGAGGGTATTTCTGGACTTGTGCATGGAGCGTTAGTTACTTTGGTTTATTATAAGTAAGGTTTAAACGAATGATGAAATCCCACGTACACTAGGTAGCGGCGTGAAGTGTGCTAAGGATCAGGTACTCAATAGGGAATCTACAATCTCTTATGAGACACAGATGTCTCCTTAGTTGATTCGCAAATATTTGAATAGTTCAAAATCTTTGGCCAAAGTATTCCAAGTATTTGATATTTAGAATTTATACTATGAATATGTTCAAGTATAAATGAATTATTCAGTGAAGGGCGAGTCCGTAACTAATGGAGGAGTTGTGAGAAGGATAATGGCAGTGGTTATATTTATCCTTTGTCATAGATATGTAGTAGAGGGGTTGTTGTCATCAATACATTCTATTAGGGAGATATCGAATAAATAATTTAAGTCTGGAGTACAGTGAGATTTATTTAGTGGGATTAAGTCTCATTAAATGGTAATTAAATTATTTCATGAGATGATTAATTTAACCCACTTGGATCTAGATTTAAATTGTCCCTGAGATCTCTGCGCAAGCCTCTGTATTTATTGCCATTGAAAAAATATTAAAAAACTCATGAGATAAATTATTTATCCATGAGATGGGTAAATTAATTTTGCCAAACATTATTCATGAGATGAACAAAAATTAAAAATTATAAAATAAAATAATTTTGAAAACTTAAAATTCATTAGATGAATTTTTACATGTGAGAAACAAACAAAAAAGGAAAAAATTGCAAAACATGTCAGGATTCGCGTATTAGCGGATGGGCCAACCAGCACGCGACACGAGTCGCGCATTGGGTTGTCCTATGTGAATCCTCAAGAATGGGCCTCGGCCAATCAGGCCGCGCCACGTGTCACGCGGTATGAATTAAATAACACTCATTTTTTTGAGCTGCAATGAAACGCGGCGTTTTGCTTGGTTTAATATTCTAAACGCTGCATTTGATTTTTTTAACTGGAATTTTATCAGCGAATCCCACATCGTTTATTTTGTATTTTTTCTCTCTGGTATACTATTATAAATAGAGGTACCTATTCTAAGAGTTTTGCATTGGGTTTCTGAAAATTATTTCGGATACCTAATTGGAGAGAAAATCTTTTGTTGAAATTTTTTTTCTTCAATTTAATAGTTTTCGGAGCCCACCCTCCCGAAAGTTTGAGGTCATTGCGTAGAAGATCGCGGGGTCCCGATTTTCTTGGTATTCTTTACTATTGGAGCAATTTCAGGTATGTTCTTCTTTCCTTCTTCTTTTAGTTTCGCTTTTCTATTTATTTACAGTATTCATTATTATACCTGTTTAAGTTTATGTATTGTTATAAATGTATTATAGTAAAAGGCCTAAAGATCTAAATTAAGAATTTTGATCTATAGATTTAAAATTGAAAATTTTAAATCAACCCTGGGTTTTGAATTATGAATTCTAAACTCTTTCTGCTGCGTAAACTTCATAAGATTAGGGAGAATTTTTGAAATTCGTCCCAACAATCGGTATTAAGACAAAGGGTTTGTAGAGATAAACCTATTCCTGGGAACCCTTATTATGACCACAGTTGAAAAACTATAAACCCAACGATCGGTATCAGAGTTTATTTTTCCAACAAAATTTACTTTTTTCCCAACACTTCTGTCATTGGACACTTAAATTGTAGCAAGGTACGAAGCAGAGACATTGTCGCAACAGACTGTAATCGACCCTGGGTGGCGAAGACTGAGGTCCCTCATTAGATAATGAATCCATTCACTCTCAGTTACAGATTGAGCAATAGCCCGGTATTCAGATTTAGTTGTAGATTTAGAGACAGCAGCCTATTTCTTCGCCCGCCATGAGATAAGGTTGGGACCAAGGTATAAAGCATAGTGGTAGATCGAGGTGTGTCAGAGCAGCCACCCCAATCAGGGTCAGCAAAGGCAATAACCATAGGCGAGGTGGCGGGTATGACAAAGAGACCATGGTTGGGGGTGGCTTTGAGGTACTAAAGGATGTGCTTAACAACCTGCCAGTGAGGGCAGCAGGGAGCATGCATGAACTGGGAGACAAGATTAACCGCATAGCATATGTCAATACGAGTCATGGTCAAGTACTGAAGAGCCCCTACAGCGTTCCTATAGTTAGTGGGATCCTTAAGAGGGTCCCCATTGCTCAAGGAGAGGAGTGCTCAGGTGGGGAGGGGGGTCTTGACGGGTTTGGCATCACACAAGTTATGTTTAGTGAGAAGGTTAATGGTGTACTTGTGTTGGGAGAGGAAGAGGTGGTCCGGGGCACGTTGGGCTTCAATTTCCAGGAAAAAGTGCAAGGGACCAAGGTCTTTCAGTGCTAGTTAAGATAATGTCATCAACATACAATATGAGGCATGTGAGATGAGACTCCGTCTTATGAATAAATAGGGATGGGTCAGCACGAAAATAAGTAAACCCAAGACTAAGTAAGAATGCACTAAACCATTGGAACCATGCCCGAGGTGCTTGTTTGAGTCCATACAACACCTTTCTTAGGCAACATACATGATTTGGAAATTTAGGATGTATGAAGCCTTGAGGTTGTTTCATGTAAATTTCTTCCTCAAGGTAACCCTATAGGAAAGCGTTTTTGACATCCAACTGATGGATGGGCAAGTTGTATGTGACGACAAGATTGAGTATAAAGCATATGGTGGTGGGTTTAACGATAGGGCTAAATGTTTCCTTGTAGTCAAGGCCTTCACGCTGGTGAAACCCTTGAGCCATAAGGTGTGCCTTGAACCATTCAACAGACCCATCTGCTTTATACTTGACTTTATATTTTCGCTTGCTTCCCACAAGGTTTTTCAAGGGGTCATACGGCACTAAGTCTCAAGTGTTACTGAGTATAATTGCATTAAATTCATCCGCCATGGCCTCTTGCCATTGGGGATTTTTCACAGCCTGAGAGTAACATGTGGGCTCCTATATGATAGGTATGGAGGAAAGGGAAAGGGGGGTACTTAGTTTTACATATGCCTGCTTTAAGCCCAGTTTGCATGGGGTGTGAGTTTAGACGCAACTCTACTGGTTCAATGATATCAGGGTGCATGGCCTCAGTAGGGATTGGACAGGGACCAAAGACAAGGCTGTCTCAGGCTTTAGGTGAGGGGTTAGGCATTGAGATCGAGTCGAGCTGGGGTGGAGGACTGTCCTGGGTACTGGTTTCAGTGGAGTTGTCGGTAATAGGGGGTTGGGTTCGGGTGGAGGTCCCGGTAAAACCGGGCCTCAGTTAGGGACCGGGGGGATTGACCCGATCAGCCAGAGGCTTGGTTCGGTCAAACCCGTTGGGGTCGGGCAGTGACGCAGGGACCAAGGTCCCGGTGTCGACGCTAGGAGGGGGACCCATGGGGAGGGGAAAGGTAAGGGACCCAGTTGTGCCTGAGTTTGGACAATTACGGGTGGTGGGAGTGTGGCATTGGAGATTGATACGTTCAAGTTGACAACTTCTTTAAAAGGAAAACGAGTATCATCAAAAACCTAATGCCAATTAATATACATTCGTTTGTTTTTAAGGTCAAAGCATCTGTATCCTTTGTAACGTGCGGCATATCCTAGGAAAATGCAAGGTGTGGAACAAGGTGTAAGTTTTTGAGGGGCACAGAATGTGATGTTTATATAACAAGCACATCCAAAGATTCGAAAACATTTGTAATCCGAGTTTGTATGAAAAAGTTTTTGAAACACAATACAAAAAGCGCCATCCCAAAATTCATACTGTAAGTTAGAGTGAATTAAAAGTGTCCGTGCTATTTCAGATAAATGTCGATGCTTCCACCCCATTTTGTTCCAGAGTATCAGGACAGGATAAGCGGAAATGAATTCCAGAATCACAACAAAGGGCGTTTATACGCCGATGATTGAATTCACCTCCGCCATCACTTTGAAAAATCTTAATTTTAGTATTAAATTGATTTTCAATGAGGTTTTTGAATGTAGTGAAAATTTCATAAACATCTGATTTTCGTTGCATCGAATAAAGCCACGTGAATTTAGAAAAGTCATTGATGAATAAAACATAGTATTTGTACGCCGAGTGAGAGGAGACAGGAGATTGCCAAACATCAAAATGTATTAATTGAAGAGGCATCGTAGAGCTATGTAATACACATTCAAAAGAAAGTTTCCTAGATTTTCCTAAACAGCAGGAAGAACATTTATTCAAAAACTTAACATTCAGAAAAAAAAAAAATTGTTGCTTACATAGCGTATCAAGAACAATACTACCTAGATGTCCTAATCTTTGATGCCACACACCATTCCTTACTTGTGCTATTAGGCCAACCTCATGTGGTGAAAGCCATAGAGAGACCCATCACAGGGCACTCATAGAAGTAGCATTCCCGTAGCCTTGTCCTCAACACAAAAAGAGTTCGAGTCATATTAACCCTACAACTATTGTCATGGCACGGTTGTTTAATTGATAGTAGGTTATGTGTGAGTTTAGTTATAAGCATGACATTAGGTAATTTTAGGGAAAACTGGGGAGTAGGTATAGTTGCAGAGCCCACATGTGTCACAGGAAGTAATGCACGATTACCTACGAGAACACTTTTATGACTAGAATAAGGAAGAAGGTTAGATAATATACCTCGGTTGGACGTCATATGGTTCGTAGCACCGAAATTAGGGTACCAATTGTAATCGTGCAGTTCTTCGATAGTCATGGCAACGAAGGAGTGAGAGGGGTACGGGAAAGAGGTGCCTTCGAAGCAGTGGGGGCAAGCAACAGTTGTGTGGCTGGTTTGGGAGCAGATTTGGCAAAACTGAGGACCGGGCCCAAGCACATTTGCAATAGAGTTAGAGGGAGGACCATATAGAGGTCGAATTGAGGAAGGAGAGCCCAGATGGGGGGCCGCACCATGGGGTTGTTGCCGCCTCGTCCACCACGTCCGTTGTGCCAGGTTGGACCACAGCCGCGACCGCAGTTGCCACGCCCGGATTGTGCGCCGGGTTGTAGTTGACCATAGGAAACCATAGCACGACTAGGGTAAAAATTTATTGGTCCAGTGCATCGAGTTAGGTAGCCTCTTTATTGAGTAAGGAAGTGTTTAACTCTTCATATGTGTATTGTTTTAAGGTTTGACGAGTGAATGTTGCAAAAGCGGCATACTCAGGAGGCAAGCCATAAATAACAAAGTGTTGAAATTCTCTTTGTGAAATAGGTGAGTCAATGGCAGCTAAGTTGTCTATGATTGATTCTAATTCAGAGAGGTAAACGTCTATTATTTTGCCATCTTTACGGTGATTAATGAGTTGGGTACGGAGATCAAACTCCTTAGCCGTGGAGTGATCCTGAAAATGCTTAGCCAGGGCATCCCACATGACTTTTGAGGTAGAGTGGCGGACAATGTCATTTATTAGGGGATGAGAGAGGGTAGCAGCGATAGAGGATCATAGACTTTGATCCATGCGGAGCCATGTAAAGTAATCTGGGTTGAGATGGGTCGATCCATTTGAAAAGGTGATTTTTTCAAGGGTCAAGTATTACCATCTATAAACCCTAATAATTGATGAGAGATTAACAATATATTAAATTGTTCACGCCAGGGGAATAATCTATTGTTGATTCCAGTTTTATGGTAACAATGCTTGTAATATTGGAGAGTGGGATTAATACTTAGGGAAGTAGGGTGATTATAGAGATTGAGGTTTGTTAAATTAGGGTTTATTAGGTTAGGGTATTTGAGCCAAAGGGAGAGAAGGCTTGGCCCCCACCGGCACTATGGAGTGATGATTTGGGGGGGGGGGGGGGGGGGGGGGGTCGTCCGCGACACTGCCGCCGGTGCAGAGGAAGGCACCAGACACGGTAGGTCCGACGAGGCCCACAGAGGGGGAGGAGAGAGAAGACAGGGGGGGTGGGGGGAAGGAAGAGGAAGGGGGGATGCCCAAACTAAGTGTTGGGCTCACTGTAGGCCTCCCAAGTGGTGGTGGAGTGCCAGAGATGGCGACACCGGCATTGACTGACCGAGGAAGCAAAGCACCGGATGTGATGGGACTGACATAGGGATTGTCAGCCACCAATCCCGAGGCAGCGGGGCCCAATGCGTCGGGTGGAGGACCGATACTTTTGTGACCGGCCTCCACCGGACGCAGTGGGGACCGGAGGAAGAAGGGAGGAGGGTGAAAGTGCACTAGCATAAGATCGACCAGGGTTAGTTGCCATTCACAAAAAATTAAGTTAATAAAAAAGAAAAGGCAAAGTAAGAATTCAACACAATGCAAAAGAAAAGCGAATTAAAGAAAAGTGAAAACAAAAAAGACAGAAAATTAAGCCAGAGATAACTCTGATACCATGTGAATATAAAGAGAATTGCATATAATAGAATAATGAAGAGTGGTACATAAGGGGCTTTTATCTAGGCCAAGGATATCTAAACTTTATATGAGTCAAGGGGTACAAGTGCAATATGTAAAACCCTAGGCTAGGAAGGTTTTAGAGACACTCTAATACTAGGATCCCCAATAACGAGAGCATCCATACATCAAGTTGATTTTGGCAGGATTTATCGATCAAAAAGAGTCCAGGTCATCAATCGAATCCGTCAGGATTCACGAATCTATAAACCCCCAAAGGTTCAAAATAAATTGTTGGATCCATTAGGTTCCATGGATCCACTAGAGTCCACATAAATGGGTTATATTCGTTAGGTTCCACGAACCTGAAAGAGCCCATTTGTGTGGTTTAAAACGTTAGGTTTTATGGACCCAAAAGTTCAAGTAATTTGTTTGACTTGTTAAAGTCCTTGTGTATAGTTGGATCCATTGGGTTCCATTGTCCCGTTATAGTTCATATAAATGGTTGAAACCGCTTGGTTTCACAGACCCAAAAGAGTGCACTTTTAAATGGTCACATCCGTTAGGTTCCATGGACCCTTGAGAGGCCATATGAATTGTTGGATCTATTAGGTTTCCTAGACTGTAGAGGGAGAAATCTAATCATCAGAAACAACTTTCTTGTTGCTGTCAGTGGCGACCAAAAGATTGAGAAGAATTGACAACTTTTGAGACTTCGAGAAACTGGCATCTTGAAGGAACGGTCAGTTGATTTATTTGTAGGATTGGAGCGGCTACAGTGGAGATCACGTGGCTCAGGTCCAAAGGGACTAAGTACCGAGTTGCCGACCCCGCCGGCACCGCTGTCACTGGGTCCCTACTCTCCTTCCTCAGTGCTCGACCCTCTCTCTATCTGTTTCTCGTCTTAATTTTTCCATCCTCTCCTCTTAATTTTTTTCTCTCTTTTGTCTTATGTTTTCTCATTCTCATTCTCCACCACTTGCTTTTGAGTTCCATAAGTGTCATTATATACCAGTCGCTCTTGATAAACCCCCACTATTCTAAGACCTCCACAATTTTGGATGTTGTACGACGTGCATGTGCATGGCATGGGGAGAAGTAGTTTTAATTTGACCATGTATAAATTTATTTAAGTAAAATTAAATTTGTAAATTTATATATGGTCAAATTTATTTAAGTGCCAAAAAAAGTACTAATACGTCATCATCAAATCCCATTCGAACTCCGAAGTTAAGCATGCTTGGGCGACAGCAATACCAGGATGGGTAACCTCCTCGGAAGTCCTCACCCTCAGGTTTGGGACACTAAAAAACAATCTCTCTTCAGGGGTAATACCCTAAAGGGGGAAGGCTATATATACCCCATGTCCCCTCGACCCTGGAGCCCTTGGGGCATTAGGTATGTTGCTATTTGCATTTTATAACTTTATTTAAGTGGGGAGGGGCCAGTATTTGGATTTGTTTTTTAATTGGGTCATATATTTAATTTAACTCATAATGTATTGGGCTTAATTAAGTTCATTTCACTTTAGATTTTAGCTACTATATTTTTAAGCCTAATTTATATTTTAGTTTGCTTGAATTTGTATAGGTCCAATTACAATAACAACAATCCCAATGCCTTGGGGGGGGGGGGGGGGGGACAGGGTGATACCCTAACGAGATGCTATTTTCGAAGACCCCCAATTTGATAAGCATAAAGATCATGAATAGCATGGAAAGCATGGATGCATATAAGCAAGAATCAAACACCAAAAAGCAAACAAGCATCTAGGGGAGAGACCCTACATACCGACTACATGCAAGCATAGATAGAGTGCAAGCCGCGAGTAGTAAGGCAAAGCTGCGTATAAACAAACAGGCGTGTAAGGAGCCTCATAGCACTAGTACTAGCATAGAAGTGCTCGATGCTCCTAAACTGCTATATCGGGTACACCTATACTAGTCCTCTACTAAATTGTATTTAGGACCATCTCCATCTGCTCTTTTAGGTTGAAATAGGAAAGGTCCTATAGAATTGCTTCCATCCAAGTTTTCTTTGGCCGACCTCTTCCTCTCTTCCCATCTATAATATGGAGTTGTTCGCATCTCCTGACAGGGGCAGTGGTTGGTCTCCTCCTAGCATGCCCAAAGCACCGCAGACGTTGCTTCTTCAGCTTATCCTCGATTGAGGCCACACCTAATTTATTTCTTATAACTTCATTCCTGATCCTATCATTTCTTATGTGTCCACACATCCATCTCAACATCCTCATTTCCGCCACCTTCAGCTTCTCTGTGTGATGGTGCTTAACTGGCCAGCACTCTACCCCATAGGACATCGCCGGTCTCACTACCGTTTTATAGTATTTTCCCTTTAACTTTAGCTGTAACTTCCCATCGCACAGCACCGCAAAAGCCATCCTCCATCTATGCCAACCCATTTTAATCTAGTTATTAACATTTACTTCCACTTCACCGTCTTGTTGCACCATGGAACCCAAGTGTTTAAAGCACGCTTTCTGCAGTATGCACTCTGATCTAATCTTGACGTCTTCTATGTTTGGCATGGTAGAGGTACAGAACTTGGGTTCCTGTTAAGCTTCAAGATTGAATTGAAGTTAACCTTAGGGAAGGATAGGATTGATAGAGAATCAAGATGAGAAGATAGAATTGAAGTGAGATGAGATTACAGAAGGTTTGATGAGATTGAGAGAAAATATCTCACTAAGATGTTTGTTAATTTTCATTGAATGAATATCACATTACACTTAAGCAACTACTTATACTTGATCTAGAAACAATGCATGTAGGCACAACCGAAATCAGCTAGCTAAGCCTTGGTCGCCACAATTGACCCTTACAACCGACTTAACTAACTCCTAAGACCTTGGCACCAACACAACCAATTCAAACATTACACAATTCAATTATTACAACGCAACCCATAACCAAAGCTAAAACACTAACAACAGCAAGATCATAACATTCCCTTCTCCTTGAAAACATTCTTGTCCTCAAGAATGAAAGCTAGAAAATTAGCTCTTCAAGAATTGAAGTTCCTCCCAAGTTAAAAACTTTGCATCCAAATTGCTCTAGGATACTAAGATTTCTGATTTACTTCTGCCTTCATCCTTCAGCTCTCGTGAATCAAGAACTGCAATTGGTTGCAGCAGTAAGGCTCCACTGGAACCTACTTCAGGAGTTGTAGAGAATGCTATTTGCTCTTCTTCACCTGCTTTTTAAGAAAAGATAGAGGCAACTTAAGCCTATAAGCCACTTTGCCTATCTTCTCCAAAACCTTGTAAGGACTAAAGAATCTCGCACACAACTTCACATTCTTCCTTACAGCAGCAGTTGCTTGTCTATAAGGTTGTAATTTCAGATAAACCATACCCCCTATTTCAAAGCTCCTGTCCACACGTTTTCTGTCTACATACAACTTCATTCCAGCTTGTGCTTGGTGAAGATTATCGTTCAACATTTGCATCAATTGTCTCCTCTGTTGAAGCAGATCAGTCACTTTTGGTACTAATGAAACAATCCCTTGTATTGTCATAGGTGTTGGAGGATCATAACCATAAAGAGCTTTAAATGGAGTAGTACCAATAGAAGCATGAGCATGTGTGTTGTACCAAAACTCAGCAAGGGATAACCACTTGCTCCACACTTTTGGATGATTGAACACCGTACTCCTGAGGTACTGCTGAAGGCACTGATTGACTCCCTCAGTTTGTCCATCGGTTTGGGGATGATAAGATGAACTAAGAGCCAATGTTGTTCCCAAAAGATTGAAAAATTCTTTCCAAAAATGGCTGGTGAATATCCTATCTCGATCTAATATAATAGAAGGTGGCAATCCATGTAGCTTGTAGATGTTGTCTAAGAAACTTCTTGCCCATTTCTTAGCTGTCACAGGCTTGGCCATACTAATGAAGTGACTAAATTAGGGAACCGATCAACCACAACCCAAATAACTTCCTTTCCTTCTAATATGGGCAAACCTTTAACAAAGCCCATGCTAATATTTTGCCAAGCTCCCTCAGGAATGGGCTAAGGCTGGAGAAGGCCTTGATATCTATGATCCCCCAACTTAGTTTGCTGACAAACCTCACAAGCCTGCACAAAATCAGCTCCTGCTTTCTTTATTCCTATCCAACTAAAATAAGCCTTAAGTCTTTGATAAGTCCCTTCAACACCTGAATGCCCTCCCCATGCTGAATCATGAGAAGCAATAATGGCTTGTTGTCTCAAATCAGTGGAAGCACCAATGTACAACTTGCCATTCAACCTGATAACTCCCTTTACCATAGACACCCCTGTATCATTAGCAATGCTGCTTGTTTGGCTCACATTAAAAGCTATTATGCATTCTTGTGCAAAAGGATCACCTTCATAGCACTTATACACCTCTTCAACCCAAGCTAGAAGTATAATAGACATAGCACCACAGAATTCCTGCTCACAATCTTCCAACCAGCGAGACAATGCATCAGCTACCACATTTTCCTTCCCTTTCTTGTACTTAATGTCATAATCAAGCCCCCAACATCTTCATTAACCCCTTCTTTTGGATCCTTATGACAATTTTCTGGTCAAGAAGATGCTTCAAACTTTGATGATCAGTCTTGATTGTAAAGTGGTGGTCATCCAAATAATGCCTCCATTTGTCAACAGCAAGCAAAATTGCCAAGTACTCCTTCTCATAAGTGGATAGTGCCTGGTGCTCAGGACTCAAAGCTTGGCTGAGAAAGGCTATAGGCTTTCCTTTTTGAGACAAAACAGCCCCAATACCACTTCCACAAGCATCTATCTCCAATATGAAACGCACAGTAAATTCTGGCATTGCAAGTACTGGAGCTTTACACATTGCAGACTTCAAGGCCTCAAATTCTTCTTAAGCTTTATCAGACCATATAAAAGCATCTTTCTCTAGTAGATCAGTCAGAGGTTTGGCTATGGCTCCATAACCAGCAACAAACTTTCTATAATAACCTGTCAAGCCCAAAACTCCTCTCAACTACTTCAAGGTAATTAGCATAGGCCATTCCTTCATTACTTGGACCTTAGAAGGATTAGTAGAAGCTCCACCATGAGAGATAACATGGCCCAAATACTCCAATTGGGTTTGTGCAAAGGAACACTTAACCATTTTTGCATATAACTTGTGACTGCGCTTGGTCAAGAACACCTCCTTCAGATGCACCAAATGGTCTTCCAATGAAGAGCTGTAAATCAGGATGTCATCGAAGAATACCAATTCAAATTTCCTTAAGAACCGCTTGAAGACATCATTCATTACTACTTGGAATGTTGCCGGGGCATTGTTTAAGCCAAAAGGCATAACTCAAACTCAAAATGCCCATGATGTGTTTTAAAAGCATTCTTATACACATCTTGCTCCATCACCCTGATTTGATGATATCCCTGCCTCAGATCAAGCTTGGAAAAGATATGAGCTCCATGTAGCTCATCCAACAGATCATCTATAACAAGAATTGGAAACTTATCCTTCACTGTCAACGAATTTAGCTGCCTGTAGTCTATACACATTCTAGCTGCGCCATCCTTCTTCTTGACAAGTATAACTGGAGAAGCAAAAGGGATGTGGCTCTGCCTCACAAAACATGTTTTGAGCAATTCATCCACTTGCTTCTCAATTTCTGTCTTCTGGGCATGGGGACACTTGTAAGGCCTAAGTTTTATAGGCTCAGAATTAAGGTTAAGAGGAATAGCATGATCCAATCTCCTCTTAGGAGGTAATGCCTTGGGCTGCTCAAACCAATCCTCAAATTCTTTAATCAAGGCTCGTACTTCAGGATGAGAAATGCCACCTACCTCCACAGATGACCTACCCACTGGTAAGCATTCTTCTTAAATCCACATTTCAGCTTCTTTCCATTAATCGCTTGCAATTGAGCTTGATCAGCAAGACCTTGCAAAGTCATCTTGGATCCTTGTACTTCAAATGATACCGTCAACTTAGCAAAATCAAAGATCACAGGACTGAAGGTTCTCATCCGATCTACACCAAAAACCATGTCGCGTCCTCCCAAGGGCAAAATTCTGAAATCATAAACAAACTTATGATCTTGCATAGACCACTGGAACTTATGACATTTGTTCTATGTTAGGATGGAATTCCCATCAGCAACCGCCATTGCCAAGCCATGAGTCTTGATAACTTCACGTCCCTCCTTCTTCACCACCTTTGGATCAATGAAACTATGTGTGCTACCACTACTAATCAAAACAATGATTGATCTCTTGCCAGCCTTCCCTTTGATCCTTATAGTGTTATGAGTTCCATTGCCTGTTAAAGCTTTCATGGAAATCTCTACTGCATCATCAATCAGCTCATCTTGTGATTCCAGGCCTGAATTATCCTCTTCACTCTTAGATTCATCACTGTTAAAGTGCTCATCAACACTGACTCCTCTAACTGTCATGAGAAACTTAGGATTGCATTTATGGCCAAACTGATATGGCTATTGCATTTGTAACAAAGTCTTTGAGCTTTCTTCTCAACTAAACGAGTGACTTTAGCCTTATCCACTCCCTTCTATTGCTTAGAGCTTCCTCCCTTATACTTAGGTCCATCAATAGAGGCCAAGACTGTGGCCTCAAAGAGCTTGGCTTTAGCATAAGCTTTAGACAATGTTTTAGGACCAATTGCCATCACAAGGTTCTTGATCTTAGGCTTTAAACCACTAATGAAACTCGAAACATAATAAGCCTCAGTGGCTTGAAGATAAGCAGCTATCATGCTCGCTCTAAGGTTTTCAAACCTTGTCATATACTCCTTCACGGAAGTTACTTGTATCACTTTGTTGAAATTATCAACAATGTCACTTAAGTCTTCATCACCATATCTCTCGCAAAGTTCTTCCACAAACTCAGCCCAAGAAAGAGTTGGATTAGTCTTCAATACACTATAAAGCCATACTTCATGATCTCCTTGAAGATACACGGCAGCCAGTTCAACCTTTTCTTCATTTGTAATGTACCGTTCACACCTTCTAATCCAAGACTGTGGATGCTTGCTATCAAAAGGTTCAATTTGTATTCTTGGTTGCCTGAATCCACTACTTTTATTGCTGGATGAAGTGTTATTACTTCCTGATTGCTGCTGATGCCTTAGATCAGGTGGATGAACCAATTGTTCGACATTCAAACTAGCAAATCTAAGGTGTTATAGATGATCACGAGGGCTATTATTCTGCTCCAGATTCATGCTGGAAGATCGAGATTGCTCTTAACTAAGTGAATGAGCAAGAGGTCTGGCAGTTACTTCAGCCTCTGGTATTCGATCTTGAGGTCTGACATCAGCTACCTGAGGACGATTTTGGGAACTAACAGCCACATTAGCCATTCGAGGTCTACCATGAGGTTCAGCAACAACATTCGAAACTTGAGATTGAATGACTTTAAGAGGTTGCATCTGCTGACTTGCTAGCAACAAGATTCCAACTCTGGATCCAGCACCTTGTCTATTAACCTGATCTTGCAAACCAGTGAACCTGTCCTCCAATTGCTGCAAATGCTGAGATATTCGACCATCGACATTCTGATTGTTCTCAAGCTGCACTTGCCTCATCATCTGAAGCATTCATTCATCCCTCTTTTGATCATTCTTTTGTTGGATTTGTTTTAACTGATCGAACACTTCATCTCTCTGTTGATCACTTTCCCGCTGCATTTGCTTGAATCGATCAAGCATTCCATTTATTTATGATCTCAATTGATCACCAGTGATATACTGAACACCTCTTGCTGCACTAGCACCTACTGCCGTAGCATAAGAGACATTCGGATCAACAAGATTAGCTAGATTTCCAGCTCCTGCGCCTGATCGAGTAGTTACACCGCCAGACATAGTAGAATTCTATTTCTTGTGCTTTCCCAGCTCGAATCAATCAACAAACGAGCACTTTACAACCAACACAGGCTCTGATACCAAATGTTAAACTTTAAGATTGAAATGAAGTTAACCTTATGGAAGGATAGGATTGATACAGAATCAAGATGAGAAGATAGAATTGAAGTGAGATGAGATTACAGAAGGTTTGATGAGATTGAGAGAAAATATCTCATTGAGATGTTTGTTAATTTTCATTGAATGAATATCACATTACACTTAAGCAACTACTTATACTTGATCTAGAAACAATGCACTTAGGCACAACCGAAATCAGCCAGCTAAGCCTTAGCCGCCACAATTGACCCTTACAACCGACGTAACTAACTCCTAAGACCTTGGCGCCAACACAACCAATTCAAACATTACACAATTCAATTATTACAACGCAACCCATAACCAAAGCTAAAACATTAACAATAGCAAGGTCATAACAGTTCCATATGTTCGGTCTTGGATCTACTGAGTCTTAAACCTTTCAATTCTAAGGCCATTCCCCAAAGTTCTGGCTTCTCATTTACCTCCTCCCTAGACTTTCCCACCAGGACTATATCGTACGTGAAAAACATGCACCAAGGCACATCCCCTTGGATGTGCCTAGTGAGCTCGTTCATAACCAGAATAAAAAGAAAGGGACTCAAGCCTAATCCTTGGTGTGGTCCAACTATGACACTTTAAAGTTGACCAATTATATGTGACTTTATTGATTATGAGTATCACTATACAAGATTGTGAAAATTTCATATTCAACAAGGAGCTGCTTTTTGAGATTTGACATGAGCAATGCTAAACCTGTGAGTTCTCCACTTACAAGTCATATGAGGTCAAGCTCAAGTCAGTGTCCTACAAGTAAGAAAGACAAAGAAGAGATGATGAAAGTGTCCTATGCATCCACTAAGAGAAGCTTGATGTATACCATGGCATGCACTATGCAGGATACTGCATGTGCCGTTGGGGTTCTTAGCCTCTTTTATGTCAAAATTGAGTTAAGATAATTGGGTGGCTGCAAAATGGATCTTTGGTATCTTCGAGGTACTTTAAGAGTGTGTTTATGTTTTGGCTCGGGAAAACCTGTGTTACCTGGTGACATATAAGCAGATATGTTTGGAGATGGTGGTTCCTATAAGTTTGGGGTGATGTATGACATTTGCAAGGGGAGTTGTATCTTGGCAAATGAAGTTGTAGAAATGTCTTACATTGTCTACCATTGAGCGCGAGTATAGTTTAGCAGTTGAAGCTAGTAAAGATTTGATATGGATGACGAATTTCTCGTAGGAACTAGGAGTGAAGCAAGAAAAAAAGACATTTTATACTGTGATAGTCAGAGTGCCATCCACCCAAAAATGCCACTAATAATTATCGAACCAAGCACATTGCGAAAAGATTATTGGATTCGAAATGTGTTAGAGTCCAAGTTGATTCAACTTCAAAAAGATCCAAACCTAGGATAATGGTGCAGATATGTTCACGAAGGCCTTACTGAAGGAGAGTCTCATTGCATGCTGAAAGAGAACCGGCTTGGTCGAACCTCCAAGTTGGAGTGAGAGGGGGATTTGTTTGGTATTCCCTCTAACTTGGAGAAAGAAACCCATTTTTAGTTTGTGGCTTATTTATTGTCTTGGCCCATTGTATATTTTTTATACAATATTCTTCGAACAATGTCAAGCAATTTAAAAGGAGACTAAGTGGGCTATTTAAGATGTTCACAAGAAATTTAAAAAAAAAAATAAAATAGAGCGGCGCTGAACAGAGCACGGCATAGAGAAGAGAGTTGTTGAAACTTCCCCAACCCTGATTGTCATCCAAATCTTCTCCACTCTAGATGGAATTTTAGTACATTGTTTCTGTTGTGTTAACTTTCATATCCAACAGTTGGATCATCGTTTCACCTCTCAAAATAAAGTCTTTTGCTCGCCCTAATTTATATACGAATTTTAGTGTTTTCCACTTTAGAGTGAGATTTTTTTGGGAGACATGTTCCTAAAACGTTGTTGATGACTTGTATGCCTCTAAGAAGAAAAATAGGTTGTACCCACTTGTGATTTGGTAATAATGGAAAAAAGTTCCTTTTATTGACAGTCCTGTGCTTTTTTCCCTTCACATTGAGTAGCTTTTCACCTAAAAATCATTTCTCCTTTTGTTTGTTTGTGGGTTGATTTTATTTGACGGGTCTTCTGATCTTGCTTGTTATTTGTAGTGGTTTTGTGATTGTTCACTTGATTAAAAAATATGCAATTTTTTCCAACATTGACTTATGAGTTTGGAAAAAAATCACAAGAGTTATCAGAGCAAATGGATCAAACATAAAACTCTAATATACTCTCAGCTAATGCCAATTCATTTTAGGATAGAACCTCAGTTTGGTTATACATTGACAATATACATGTGAATTTCATAGATAGGGCCTAAGCTTGTCGAAATTTCACAGAGACACCTTGAAAGAGTTGGAGATTTATCATGGAAAGAGAATGAGTGCAATATTTTTTTTTTCAATCCAAAGAATAAGTACAATAATATTTGGACAATATTCAACATCTTTTCCTAGAAAAGGGAGGTCAACACTTAGGGAGGGGTAATGAACTTTGAATCAAAAATCTCTAGCTTAAAGTGTAGAGAAAAATAACTACGCAACACCTTTAGCTTCTCTTACTAATCTTTCTTTTTTTTTCTTTTTTTTTTTGAAAGTAAGCTCCTCCTATTGGTCTAGTCATTTATAATATAGAAATTATATTTTACAATACACGAACAATGTCAGAACATCACATACACTACTTTGATCACCAACCGACCATCATTTGCAATTCTAGATGTCCACGAATTCCAGTCATTTTGAGGGCTGGGAATTCGACATGCGAGCAGGGAAAGGCGGTAGTCGGAGCACGGCTTCCTCGGTGTGAGTCGGATCAGAGCTCCATAGCTGCAAAAACATCATAACACCCTCAATAACAGAGAATTCAACAATCCACCAGTACTATTGAAGAAACATCGCACATGGAGTTATTTATATCCTTAGTCCTTAATATTTTTAAGTTTGTTTAAATTGGTCCCGGTCCCTTTTGTTTTAAATTTGTGCAAATTAGTGTCTAATTTTTTTGTTTTGTTCAAAAAGATTTGTGATGTTTTAATTCATAACAATTTGGAAACAACCTCTCTACATGGCAACACTTTATAAAGGTAAAGTTGTGCACATTATATACCCTTTCTAAATCCTAGATCCTATCTTGACGGAGCCTCTTTCATAGGGCTGTATTTGAGCCGAGCCCGATGTCACACATTGACCCTCCGAATGGGGAAAGACACGTTTTGAAGTCCCTGTGATGTATATATATAGTGTACATTCTTTTCCGGATGTTTTTAGTGTGTTCCTAGGGAATGCTAATAATATGGGTTCTAGATCATTCTGGAACATTTATGTATAGTCTTGTACATTCTAGAGCATTCTTGTATGTTCTAGTCTAGGAGCCTCCAGAAGCTTCTTGGGAAATTGGCTAAGGAAGGACAAGGGAAGCTTCTAGAAGAATCTAGGACTAGAAGAGAGCCTAGAAGCTTCCCAACCAACCTCAAAAGTCGGTGGGAAGGAGAGAGGGCCCACAAGTATAAATATGGGGTGTGGGGTCTCATTTGGCATCCAACCACCTAGCGTTCCATTGCCTTGTACACTTGTAAGCCTTCTTCTAGCAATAAAAAGCATTCTTTCCCCATTATTCTCTCTTGTCCCTCATTCCCAAATACTCCACAATCACTACTAACCCTCTTATCCTCAAAGTAGGCTCGAGGTGTTGAAAGGCTGACTTAACGCTCGTTTGGGCGTTGCGAGTAGCTAAGGCCACACAAGTGGTGTCCCAAGGACCAGCTTGTGACAGTCAGTATCAGAGCAACATTCCTGCATAGGTGCATCAGGCTGTGCGCATGTCCCATTGAGTTGCGCACTCATTGTCTGTTTCGGTTCGCAGTTTCGGGTTATTGGAGGCACTAGCCTGCTCCAGGTGTGCGCTAGTGTGCGGGTTGCTTGTGTTTGGTTGCGCAAGGGTCCTCCTTTTTAGCGCAAGGGTTACACATTGTAACGCACGTGGTTTACGTTGTGGGCTTTGCTGTGACATTGATGCTGTCGCAGTGACGCTAGGTGCTGCAAGTGGGAGTTCGGGCGTGCGCTTGTGGTGCGCATTGTGTGCTGAGTGTCGGGCTTTGCTTGTGAGGTGGTGTTCTTGTGTTTGGGTTTGTTGAGGTCCGTGACTATGGCGGAGTCCACGTTGACGGATGTGGAAGCTCGCGTTACGGGGAAAAAGAAGGCTAACAAGGACCTTGCTGAACGCATGGATAGGGTGGAATTGGCTTTGGCAGAGTTGTCGAAGCAAATAGACATACTTGTTGCCAAGGTCCAACGTCCGCTTTCGGAAGAAGGACAGGATGACCTTAGGGGTGACATGCTAGAGGCACTAAACTCTACCACCCACTTGCTGCGGCAAGAGGTGGATGCACGCCTCGATGCATTAGTCGTCCTGGGGCAGCGCCCAATGTCTTAAAGGTGGATGTCCCTCGTCCCTTGTCCTAAGATGGACGTCGTGATGCCAAAACGCTCAATGAGTTCTTGAGCGGCTTGGAGCTGTACTTGGATCATCTTGGCCTGCGCAGTGATGCGCAGCGCATTAGCTCCACGGCACTCTTCTTGATGGATTCGACAAGCCTATGGTGGAAGAGGAAGAGGGAGGACATTGCTCGGGGCACCCTTATCGTAGATACTTGGGACACGTTTAAGCAAGAGCTTCGCTCCCAGTTCTACCCCAAGGATGCGAAGGATGAAGCAAGGGCCTCGTTGAGACGCTTGAAGAATACGGGCTTGATTTCGGAGTATGTTGATGAGTTCACGAAGCTTATCTTAGAGATCCCTTACCTCCCCGAGCGAGATAAGAAATTCTTCTTCCTTGATGGGCTCCAAACGTGTGCCAGGCAGGAGTTACAGCGCTGAGATATTCCTGATCTATCCGCCGCTATCGCTGCAGCCAAGACACAGGTAGAATATCGGAGGGAGACCCCGAAGCAAAAGGAAAAGAAGAGTGACAAAGGTAAAGGCGGGGGAGAGAAGCAGAAGGACAAGCTGCGTCCCTTCCACAAGAACGATGACCGACGATAAAAGGGTCAGTCCAAGGAGCCTTGGACCCCCAAATGCTTCTTTTGTGAAGGGCGGCACATAACTCGGGAGTGCCCCAAGAGAAAGGCACGCAATGCCCTAATTTTTAAGATGGATGAAGAGAGGGCCGAGACATCAGAGGCAACCCGGATTGATTCCCTCCAACTGTTGAACGTCGTCTCAAGGGTTGACCCTGTCAAGACCCCTTCTAAAGGGTTGATATATGTGGTTGTACGTGTGAATGGCCGTGACGCACATGCACTCGTGGACAAGGGTGCGACCCATAACTTTGTCTCCGAGGATGAAGCACGGAGACTAGCCCTAAAGGTTGTCAAAGATGTAGGGTGGCTGAAGACCGTAAATGCTACTTCTAAGCTCGCGCTTGGCACAGCCCAGGATGTGGATGCGCAGGTTGGAGATCGGAGGGGGAAGATCAACCTCTTCGTTGTGTCCATGGATGACTTCAAACTTGTCTTGGGCATCGAGTTCCTGGACAAGGTACGTGCAATGTGTCACGGTCCTAGGAACTACGAGCCGTGCGGTGCGCGTTGTTCAGTAAGGACAACGCACAAGCCCGCGCTATAGATCACTTTGAGGGCACAACGGTCTAACAAGTTCGGACCTTCCGGGTCCTGGGACGTCGGGTGTGCGAATGTGGCGCTGCAACTCCCACTCAAGTGCACGACAAATAATCACACATGAACACAAAGCTTGAAAAGAAGGCAATTTGAATTCATTAACAAAGCATACAACGAATATGAGGTTTACAAGTTGAGTGGACTCTCCCCCATATATATACAAAATAGGACTTTATACCCCTGACAGGAGGAAACATCAAGGGGGTCTCTGCAATCATACACCCCTATATTTGAGGAGGACAAAAGATAAAAAGAAACTAAAAATTTTCTAAGCTACTATATACATAAGGCTATCCTAGGACCCACGGGGACAACGTGCAAGATGCCCCATCAAATCAAACAAAAAGAAGGAAAACCCGGAGTGTCACGGACCCTGCGGCAGGCCCTGGGCCCACATTGGGACACGCGCGTGGGCGTTGGGACACGGGCAGGGACACGCTCACTGGCCCGGGGGCCGCACACTGGCCCGGGGCCGCGCGCAGGCGCCTCAGCGCACCTTGCGACTTGTCAAGGGGTCGCGAACACTAGGCAAGCCTAGGACCATGACATCCTCCCCCACTTGAGTCGTCGACGCCCTCGTCGACTTCTTCATTTTCTTCGTCTTGGTCTTCACCCTCTCCCTGTCAGGGAGGTCATCTTCATCAATCCAGCTTGTTTCTTCAACAGGTCTTCCCTTCCACCGTATCAGGTACTCTGTCTTCTTGTCTCCCTTGTGGTCTTCAATTTTCGATCAGCAATCACTTTTTCTACTTCGGGTGTAGGAGTTGGGCGCATGCGGATGTCAGCCCTCGTGGACACATTACGTGTGGGATCTTCTTCGTCTACATGGAAGGGCTTTAGGCAACTCACATGAAACACCGGATGGATTTTCATCCAGTTCGGGGTTGGACCCGGTATGAGGCTCGTCCCACGCGGGCAACCACACGAACTGGGCCTTTGTATTTGCGCACTAGCCGCTTGTCCCTTTCCTTGAGAAATCTTTGCTGGTCATATTTGATCTTGACCAGCACCAAGTCCCCTTGTTGAAACTCCATCGGTCGCCTTCCCTGATTTGCCCACTTCTTCATTCTTTTGGAGGCCTTCTCTAAGTAGGCCTTTGCAACTTCATTGTTGTCCCTCCATTCCCTTGTGTAGTTGTAGGCTCTCGGATTTTCACCTCTGTACGGCTCTGCCACGGTGTGAGGTAAAAGAGGTTGTCGGCTGATGACAATTTCAAAGGGGCTCTTGTTGGAGGATGAGCTCTTCTAGGAATTGAAACAGAATTGAGAGACATGGAGAAGCTCAACCCAGTTGGACTGATTGGCACTCACAAAATGTCGTAAATATTCCTACAACAACCCATTGATTCTCTCAGTCTGACCATCGGTCTCGGGGTGGTAGCTCGAGGAGATGTTCAGCTCAGACCCCAGCAGCTTGAAGAGTTCTGACCAAAATGTGCCGGTGAACCGAGGACCCCTGTCGCTCACGATACTGCGTGGTACTCCCCAATACTTTACAATGTGCTGAAAGAACAAGGACGCCGTCTCCTCAGTAGGACAGGAACTCAAGGTAGGGATGAACGTAGCATATTTGGAGAAACGGTCAACAACAACCAATATCGCGGAGAACTCCCCCACTTCTGGCAGGCTGGTGATGAAGTCCAAAGAGACACTCTCCCAAGGTCGCGACGGAACAGGGAGGGGCTCTAACAGCCCCGCCTTCTTCTGTCTCTCGATCTTATCTTGCTGACAGATAGGCAGGTCTTTGTGTAGCTCATCACATCTTCCTTCATTCCGGGCCAGAAGTAACCCCGCATCAGCAAACGCAGAGTTCGTTGCTAACGAGGGTGTCCTGCGCAAAGGATGTCGTGGCATTCCTTCATCAAGGACCTTTTGAATCCCCCTGCTGCTGGAACAAACAGCCTTCTCCCCTTTGTCAACAGGAGTCCCTCCTCCTCTTAGAACCGCCGGGTTTTTCCTTCTTGGATCAGCCCATGGATGACTCTAGCGGATGGGTCATCATTCAGATGTTGCTTGATTTTCTCTTAAAGTAAGGTTGTCACACCATTATAGGAAAGGGAAGCACACATGCTCAGAGTTGCTAAGTCGGATCGATGGCTCAAAGCATCAGCCACTTGGTTGCTCTTTCCCGCTTGATATTGTAGCTTCATGTCAAATTCGGCAAGAAATTCCTGCCATCTGGCTTGTCTAAAGGATAGCTTTGGCTGGGTCAGGATGTGGCTAGTAGCTGAATTGTCTGTTTTCACCACAAACCTTGACCCCAAAAGGTTGTGTCTCCATACCCGCAAGCAGTGAACCACGGCCAGGAGCTCCTTTTCCTGTGCAGAATAGCGGTGTTCAGCATCCTTGAGTTTTCGGCTTTCGTAAGCTATAGGATGCTTTTCTTGCAACAAGACTCCTCCGAGGGCAAAGTCGGAGGCATCCGTTTGGACTTCAAAGGGCTTAATAATGTCGTGAAGGGCCAAGATAGGCTCTCTCATGACTGCTGTCTTCAGATCTTCAAAAGCTTGTTGGCATGAGTTCGACCAATCCCATTTGTGATCCTTCTTCAACAAATCAGTCAGCGGGGTTGTTTTCTTTGAATAACCCTCGATAAATCTTCTATAGTAGTTGGCAAGGCCGAGGAAGGAACGAAGCTCGCTGACATTCCTTGGCACCGACCAATCTTCAATAGCCTGTATCTTCTTCAGATCCATCTTGATCCGCCCTTGTCCAATAATATGCCCTAAGAAGCTGACTTCTTCCTGGGCAAAAGAACACTTCTCTCGCTTCACAAATAGATGATGCTCTCTCAGCTTCTAGAAGACTACCTTCAAATGCCAAACGTGTTCCTCCATGGTGGTGCTATAGATTATAACGTCATCCAGGTATACCACGACAAATAAACGCCCCATACCTAGTCACACACGTCGTCATAGGCTCATCTCCTTTAGCAATGCGAACCTGATGATAACCTAAGCGGAGGTCGAGCTTAGTGAAGAATTTGGCTCCCCCCAGTTGGTCAAACAGATCGGCCACCAGCGGGATGGGGTAGTGGTTCCGCACGGTCACCTTAGACCGGCGGATGAAGCCTGATTCGATCAACTCCCCAAGTTGGCTGAGCTTAGGAAACAACTTGGGGAGTTGATCGAATCAGGCTTCATCCGCCCTTCTAAGGCTCCCTATGGAGCCCAGTCCTACTCCAGAAGAAACAAGATGGCAGCTTGAGATTGTGTATCGACTACCGAGCTCTCAACAAGGTGACCGTGCGGAACCACTACCCCATCCCGCTGGTGGCCGATCTGTTTGACCAACTGGGGGGAGCCAAATTCTTCACTAAGCTCGACCTCCGCTCAGTTTATCATCAGGTCTGCATTGCTGAAGGAGATGAGCCTAAGACGACGTGTGTGACCAGGTAAGGGGCGTTTGAATGGCTTGTTATGCCTTTCGGGCTCACGAACGCTCCATCCACCTTCTGCACCTTGATAAATCATGTCTTTCATGATTACCTTGAAAATTTTGTCATGGTATACCTGGACGACATTATGATCTATAGCACCACCATGCAGGAACACCTTTGGCATTTGAAGCTGGTCTTCTAGAAGCTGAGAGAGCATCATCTATTTGTGAAGCGAGAGAAGTGTTCTTTTGCCCAGGAAAAAGTCAGCTTCTTAGGGCATATTATTGGACAAGGGCGGATCAAGATGGATCCGAAGAAGATACAGTCGATTGAAGATTGGTCGGTGCCGAGGAATGTCAGCGAGCTTCGTTCCTTCCTCGGCCTTGCCAACTACTATAGAAGATTTATCGAGGGTTATTCAAAGAAAACAACCCCGCTAACTGATTTGTTGAAGAAGGATCACAAATGGGATTGGTCGAACTCAGGCCAACAAGCTTTTGAAGATCTGAAGACAGTAGTCATGAGAGAGCCTATCTTGGCCCTTCCCGACATTACTAAGCCCTTTGAAGTCCAAACGGATGCCTCCGACTTTGCCCTCGGAGGAGTCTTGTTGCAAGAAAAGCATCCTATAGCTTACGAAAGCCGAAAACACAAGGATGTTGAACGCCGCTATGCTGCATAGGAAAAGGAGCTCCTGGCCGTGGTTCACTGCTTGCGGGTATGGAGACACTACCTTTTAGGGTCAAGGTTCGTGGTGAAAACGGGCAATTCAGCTACAAGCCACATCCTGACCCAGCCAAAGCTATCCTCTAGACAAGCCAGATGGCAGGAATTTCTTGCCGAATTTGACATGGAGCTACAATATCAAGCGGGAAAGAGTAACCAAGTGGCCGATACTTTGAGTCGTCAATCCGACTTAGCAACTCTGAGCATGTGTGCTTCCCTTTCCTATAGCGGTGTGACAACCTTACTTCAAGAGAAAATCAAGCAACATCTGAATGATGATCCGTCCGCCAGAATCATCCGTGGGCTGATCCAAGAAGGAAAAACCCGACGGTTCTAAGAGGAGGAGGGACTCCTGTTGACAAAGGGGAGAAGGCTGTTTATTCCGGCAGCAGGGGGACTCAGAAGGTCCTTGATGAAGGAATGCCACGACACCCTTTCGGCAGGACACCCCGGTTGGCAACGAACTTTGAGTTTGCTGATGCGGGGTTACTTCTGGCCCGGAATGAAGGAAGATGTGATGAGCTACACAAAGACCTGCCTATCTGTCAGCAAGATAAGATCGAGAGACAGAAGAAGGCGGGGCTGTTAGAGCCCCTCCCTGTTCCATCGCGACCTTGGGAGAGTGTCTCTTTGGACTTCATCACCAGCCTGCCAAAAGTGGGGGAGTTCTCCGCGATATTGGTGGTTGTTGACCGTTTCTTTAAATATGCTACGTTCATCCCTACCTCGAGTTCCTGTCCTACTGAGGAGACGACATCCTTGTTCTTCAGCACATTGTAAAGTATTGGGAAGTACCACGGAGTATCGTGAGCGACAGGGATCCTCGGTTCATCGGCACATTTTGGTCAGAACTCTTCAAGCTGCTGGGGTCGGATCTCATGACGTCCTCGGAGCGCTCTTGCAGTACTGCTGAATTAAGTCTTCGAAATGCCATAGGGTCTCCTCTTTCTCCCATGAAGCCTCAGTCGTGGTTAACCCTTTCCATTTGACAAAGTACTCCCGACAAGGGGGTACCCCACGTCTTCTAATCACTCGGTCAGCCATGATATCTTTAGCTTGCTTGTTAAAGGTAGTGACCACAGCTGTGGGAACTCCCTCTTGCTGGGTCTTCCTCATCTCCATAATAAGGCTTTAGCATACTAACATAAAAGACCAGATGAATCTTTAAGTTGGGTGGCAACTCTAATCGATAAGAGGCTTTCCCAACCTTCTTTAAGACTGGAAAAGGTCCTTCGTATCTTCGCACCAACCCCTTATGTACCTTCCACAGCTTCTTAAACTGTTGGGGTAGGAGCTTGACCATTACTATGTCGCCATCCATGAACTCCCTGTGTCTTCTCTTTCGATCTGCCCACTTCTTCATCTTCTTGGCTGCTTTTTCAAGATGCGCACGGGCAATATCATGCTGCTCGTGCCAACTCTTGGCCATTCTAAACGCACCAGGGCTACACCCGATTTAGTTAGCAGCCAAAGTCGTAGGAGTCAATGGTTGTTGTCCTGTGACAAGTTCAAATGGACTCTTTCTTGTAGCCTCACTTCATTGGAGGTTATAAGAGAATTGAGCAATATCAAGTAATTTAGCCAATCTTTCTTATTGGCACTCACATAGTGCAGCAAATACCACTCGAACAAAGTGTTAACCCGTTCCGTTTGTCCGTCCATCTGTGGATGGAAGCTGGTAGAAAAGTTCAGCTCGGACCCCCATCAACTTGAATAATTCAGCCCAAAACTTTCCTGTGAAACGGGTGTCTCTATCACTGATGATGGTTTTCAGCATTCCCCAATACTTCACCACATTCTTCAGGAATAAACGAGCAGCTTCTTCAGCAGTGCAATCTAGAGATGCTAGAATGAAAATCCCATACTTTGTGAACCTGTCTACCACCACCATTATCGACCGAACCCTTCTGACTTTGGAAGTGCCATTATGAAGTCCATCGAAATACTCTCCCACGGACGTTCCGGAATGGGTAATGGTTCTAACAGTCCTCCAGGGCGTTGCTGTTCAATTTTGTCCTGTTGGCACACCAAGCAAGTGCGCACGTAGGACTCTACATCGTCACGCATCTGTGGCCAGTAGTATACTTGACTGGCCAAGACAAGGGTATGCGTTGTACCAGGATGACCCACCCACTTGGAGTCGTGAAATTCTAGCAAGATCTCTCTTCTCAAGTTGTCCCACTTCGGGACATACACCCGTTCTCCTTTCATGAAGAGTAGATCCCCCTTTAACCGGAATCGCCGAGTCTTGCCTTCCCCTGCCATCTTCATCATCAGTTGGGCAAAGGCATCATGGGACAATTCCTCCTTTACACGGTCAAGCAGGGTTCAACGAGCCTTGCTCAAAGCGGCAAACTCTGTCTTCCGACTAAGGGCATCAGCGACCTAATTCACCCTCCCGAGCTTGTACTCCATCTCAAAGTCAAACTCTGCAAGGAAGTCTTGCCACCGAGCTTGCTTGGGACTTAATTTCTTTTGCGTTTGGAAGTAGCTCGTGGCAGCATTATCGGTTTTGATCAGAATCTTTGACCCGAGGAGGTAATGTCTCCAAGTGTGTAGGCAATGAACTACTAAGGTCATCTCTTTCTCTTGAGTGGTATAACGCCTCTCTGTGTCGTTTAGCTTACGACTCTCGTATGCAATGGGGTGCTCATCTTGTACCAACACCCCACCAATAGCGAAATCAGAGGCGTCGGTGTGTACCTCAAAGGGCCTGCCATAGTCCGGCAGCTTCAAGACAGGCTCCACCGTCACAGCTTTCTTCAATCGGTTGAACTCATCCCATCTCTAAGACCCGCCCTTCTTTAACATGTCTGTTAGGGGCACGGCTATGCAAGAATATCCTTTGATGAAGTGCCTGTAATAGTTTTACTAACCCCAAGAATGACCTCAACTGTGTCACACTCGAGGGAGGCTCCCACTCCTAGATGGCCTTCACCTTATCTGGCTCCCTGCTCAATTTACCATCCCGGATCTTATGACCCAAGAAAGTCACCTCCTGTTGGGCAATCGAACATTTATCCTTACCACAATGTCATCAAGGTATACCACCACGAATTTGTCCAGAAACGGATGAAAAATGTTGTCCATAAGTGTAAAGAAGGTTGCTGGAGCATTTGTGAGGCCAAAAGGCATCACCAGAAACTCGAATGACCCATAGTGGGTCACACAGGTCGTCTTTGGTTCATCTCCTTCTGCAATTCGGACCTGATAATAACCCGACCGTAGATCGAGCTTGGTCAAATATCGCGCCTCACCCGGATTCGATTGAACAGGTCAGCGATTAATGGCATAGGATACTTGCTCTTCACGGTGATCTTGTTGAGCGCCCTATGATCGATGCATAGCCGCAAGGACCCATCATGTTTCTCCTAGAATAATACAGGGGCACCGAATGGGGCCTTAGAAGGGCGAATGAAGCCGGAATCCAGCAGATCCTTGAGTTATCTCCTCAACTCCTCAATTCTCTTGGAGACATTCGGTATATGGGGCCATGGTTGGCGGCCTGGTCCCGCGCTCCAGCTCAATCTGGTGGTCCACCTCACTTCGAGGTGGGAGCTTCTTCGGAAGCTCAGGCGGCATAACATCCTCGAATTCTTGTAGGACGTCTTAAATCTCCCCTGGTACCGACATCACAGTTATCGGGTCCTCATCCACCTTAAGAGCCGCAAGGTGCGTTGGACGCTTCTTCCACAATCCCTTAGAAAACCGCATAGCGGAGAGTGCCTTACCCACACTCTTGGTTTCACGTCTCAACGGCACCATGCACGCCTTCTCCCCCATCATGATGCATAGAGTGTCAAGGTAAGATAGAGGTATTGCGCGTACCTTGTCCAGGAACTCCATGGCCAAGACAAGTTTGAAGTCATCCATGGACACAACAGAGAAGTAGATCTTGCCCCTCCAATCTCCAACCTACACATCCACATCCCGGGCCGTGCCAAGCGCGGGCTTAGCACTAGCATTAACAGTTTTTAACCACCCTCCGTCTTTGACAACCCTTAGGGCTAGTCTCCGTGCCTCATCCTCAGAGACAAAGTTATGGGTCTCACCCGTGTCCACGAGTATACGTACATCGCGGTACAGCCGCATACATCAACCCTTTAGAAGGGGTCTTGACAGGCTAAACCCTTGAGGCGGCGTTCAACAGCTGGAGGGAACCAATCCGGGTTGTCTGAGGTCTCAGCCCTCTCTTCATCCATCTTAGAAATAAGGGCATTGAGTGCTTTTCTCTTAGGGCACTCCCGAGTTATGTGTGGCCCTTCACAAAAGAAGCATTTAGGGGTCCAAGGCTCCTTAGACTTACCCTTGTATCGTCAATCATCGTTCTTGTGGAAGGGACGCGGCTTGCGCTTCTGCTTCTCTCCCCCGCCTTTACCTTTGTCACTCTTCTTTTCCTTTTGATTCGGAGTCTCCCTCCGATATTCTACCAGTGTCTCCGCCGCAGCGATAGCGGCGGATAGATCAGGAACATCTCGGAGCTGTAACTCCTGCTTGGCCCACGTTTGGAGCCCAACAAGGAAGAAGAATTTCTTATCTCGCTTAGGGAGGTCAGAGATCTCTAAGATAAGCTTCGTGAACTCATCAACATACTCCCGGATCGAGCTCGTATGCTTCAAGCGTCTCTACCGGGCCCTAGCTTCATCCTCTGCATCCTTGGGGTAGAACTCGGAGCGAAGCTCTTGCTTAAACGCATCCCAAGTATCTATGATAAGGGTGCCCCGAGCAATGTCCTCCCTCTTCCTCTTCCACCATAGGCTTGCTGAATCCGTCAAGAAGAGTGCCGCAGAGCTAATGCGCTACGCGTCACTACGCAAGCCAAAATGATCAAACTACAGCTCCAAGCCGCTCAAGAACCAATTGAGCGTTTGGGCATCACGGCGTCCATCATAAGACTTGGGACGAGGGACATCCACCTTTACGACCTCGAGCGCTGGACTAGGACGATTGGCAACAACAGCCTTACATAGGGACAAGTCCTGCTTTTGTGCCCTCACTTCAGCTTCATGCACAGCAACCCTGTCATTCATGCCTTCAAGTGCCTCAACACGGGCCACTAATGCATCGAAGCGTGCATCCACCTCTTGCTGCAGCAAGTGGGTGGTAGAGTTTAGCACCTCTAGCATGTAACCCTGAAGGCCATCCTGTCCTTCTTCCGAAAGTGGACGTTGGACCTTGGCAACAAGTATGTCTATTTGCTTGGACAACTCTGCCACGGCCAATTCTACCCTATCCATACCCTCAACAAGGCCCTTGTTGGACCTTTTCCCCTTCCTCACAACACGGCCTTCCACATCCGTCAACATGGACTCCGCCATAGTCACGGACCTCAACACATCCAAACACAAGAACACCTCACAAGCAAAGCACAACACTCAGCACGTAATGTGCACCACAAATGCACCCCAACGCACACCCGAACTCCCACACGCAGCACCTAGCGTCACAGAGACAGCACCAATGTCACAGCAAAGCCCACAACCCAAACCACGTGCGTTGCAATGCGCAACCAAACGCAAGCAACCCGCACACCAACGCACACCTGGAGCAGCAGTTGGTTTATTATCAGGTCCGGATTGCAGAAGGAGATGAACCAAAGATGACCTGTGTGACCCACTATGGTTCATTCGAGTTTCTGGTGATGCCTTTTGGCCTCACAAACGCTCCAGCAACCTTCTGCACGCTTATGAACAACATCTTCCATCCGTTTCTGGACAAATTCGTGGTGGTATACCTTGATGACATTGTGGTATACAGTGCCACCTTGGAGGACCATGCTCAGCATTTGAAGAAGGTGTTCCAAGTCCTCCGAGACAACGAGCTATATGTGAAGAAGGAGAAATGTTCAATTGCCCAACAGGAGGTCACTTTCTTAGGTCATAAGATCCGGGATGGTAAATTGAGCATGGAGCCGGATAAGGTGAAGGCCATCCAGGAGTGGGAGCCTGCCTCGAGGGTGACATAGTTGAGGTCATTCTTAGGGTTGGTAAACTATTATAGGCGCTTCATCAAAGGATATTCTAGCATAGCCGCGCCCCTGACAGACATGTTAAAGAAGGGCAGGCCTTGGAGATGGGACGAGTCCTGTCAAGAGGCGTTCGACCGATTGAAGAAAGCTGTGACGGAGGAGCTTATCTTGAAGCTGCCTAACTATGGCAGGCCCTTTGAGGTACACATCGACACCTCTAATTTCGCTATTGGTGGGGTGTTGGTGCAAGATGAGCACCCCATCCCTTATGAAAGTCGGAAACTGAATGGTACGGAGAGGAAGTCTACTACACAAGAGAAGGAGATGACGGCCTTGGTGCATTGCTTAGGGGTGAACAAAAATCGGTTCGGACCGATGAACCGAACCGGACCGGGTGTTTCGGTCATGGACCGGACCGGACCGAGTGAAGTTCGGTTCGATCCACGATCCATATTTTAGCAGATATTCGGTCTTCGGGCCGATCCGGTCCAAAACCGAAAAATCCGAAGACTGGACTGAAGACCGATAAAATATTTACAATAATAATATAATTTAAATTTGAATCATAATAATTTTTTTTTAAAAATAATTAAATGCAAAGTATTAAGGAAATAAATATTTAGTTAATATTAATGACTTATTTATGATGATGATGGTCGTCCCTCTTCTTGACTTTTCAAATTCCTTTCCTTATTTTAATTTTTTAATTGATTCTTCACTATTTAGCTAACTGTTTGCAGCATTAAGGAAAAAGCAAAGAAACAAAGAAGTTTACATTTAGTTGATTTTCTTCTAGGCTTTATGTCATTGAAATTTTAAAGCAGGTATGCACTATTGATTATGTATGAACTTATCATATGATATCAGATCTATCTTATTTATTTTTTTCTAGGTAATATTCTTCTAAGAAAAATATAATATATTAGATGTGAATGGAGTAAAAAAATATTTTGAATGCTTAATGTAATTGAGTGTATGGTTAATATAATTTTCAGAGTTCAACAAATTAAAATAGATTTCTTTCAATTCGGTCCATAATCGGATCGGGTCGGTCCGGTCCGGACCGATTTTAAATCGGTTTTAGACCGGATCGACCCGATTCAAATCGGTCCAATCAACGGTCCGCCATTTTATTGTTATTCAGTTCTCGGTCCGGTCCGGTCCGATCTTGGACCGATGTGCAACCCTAGCATTGCTTAAGCACTTGGAGACATTACCTCCTCGAGTCAAAGATTCTGATCAAAACCGATAATGTTGCCACGAGCTACTTCCAAACGCAAAAGAAATTAAGTCCCCAGCAAGCTCAGTGGCAAGACTTCCTTGCAGAGTTTGACTTTGAGATGGAGTATAAGCCCAGGAGGGTGAATCAGGTCGCTGATGCCCTCAGTCGGATGGCAGAGTTTGCTGCTTTGAGCAAGGCTCGTTGCACCCTACTCGACCGTGTAAAGGAGGGATTGTCCCATGACGCCTTTGCCTAACTGATGATGAAGATGGAAGGCAAAGGCAAGACTCGGCGATTCTGGTTAAAGGGGGATCTACTCTTCACGAAAGGAGAAGGGGTGTATGTCCCGAAGTGGGACAACTTGAGAAGAGAGATCTTGCGAGAATGTCACGACTCCAAGTGGCCGGGTCATCCCAGTACAACGCATACCCTTGCCTTGGTCAGTCAAGCATACTACTGGCCACAGATGCGTGACGATGTAGAGTCCTACGTGCGCACTTGCTTGGTGTGCCAACAGGACAAAATTGAACATCAACGCCCTGGAGGACTGTTAGAACCATTGCCCATTTTGGAACGTCCGTGGGAGAGTATTTCAATGGACTTCATAGTGGCACTTCCAAAGCCAGAAGGGTTCGGTCGATAATGGTGGTGGTAGACAGGTTCACAAAGTAAGGGATTTTCATCCCAGCGTCTCCAGATTGCACTGCCGAAGAAGCTACTCGTTTATTCCTGACGAATGTGGTGAAGTATTAGGGAATGCCGAAAACCATCATCAATGATAGAGACCACCATTTCACAGGAAAGTTCTATGCTGAATTATTCAAGTTGATGGGGTCTGAGCTGAACTTTTCTATGAGCTTCCATCCACAGACGGACGGACAAACGGAATGGGTTAACGCTTTGTTGGAGTTGTATTTGCGGCACTATGTGAGTGCCAATCAGAAAGACTGAGCTAAATTACTTTACATTGCTCAGTTCTCTTATAACCTCCAACGAAGTGAGGCTACAGGAAAGAGTCCATTTGAACTTGCCACAGGACAGCAACCATTGATTCTTACGACTTTGGCTGCTAACTACATCGGGCGTAGCCCTGGTGCGTTTAGAATGGCGAAGAGTTGGCACGAGCAGCATGATATTGCCCATGGACATCTTGAGAAAGCAGCCAAGAAGATGAAGAATTGGGCAGATCGAAAGAGAAGACACAGGGAGTTCATGGATGGCGACATAGTAATGGTAAAGCTCCTACCCCAACAGTTTAAGACGCTACGGAAGGTAGATAAGGGGTTGGTGCGAAGATACGAAGGACCTTTTCTGGTCTTAAAGAAGGTTGGGAAAGCCTCTTATCGACTAGAGATGCCACCTAAGTTAAAGATTCATCCGGTCTTCCATGTCAGTATGCTAAAGCCTTATTATGGAGACGAGGAAGATCCAGCAAGAGGAGAGTTCCCACATTCGTGGTCACTTCCTTTGACAAGCAAGCTGAAGAGATCATGGCTGACTGAGTGATTAGAAGACATGGGGTACCCCCTTGTCGGGAGTACTCTGTCAAATGGAAAGGGTTGCCCACGACTGAGGCTTCATGGGAGAAAGAGGAGACCCTATGGCAGTTCGAAGACTTAATCCAGCAGTACCACAAGAGTGCTCTAGGGACGTTGCGAGATCCGGCAAGGGAGGATGTCACGCATTGACCCTCCGAATGGGGAAAGACACGTTTTGG
Source organism: Simmondsia chinensis (assembly GCA_018398585.1). Lineage (NCBI taxonomy): Eukaryota > Viridiplantae > Streptophyta > Magnoliopsida > Caryophyllales > Simmondsiaceae > Simmondsia > Simmondsia chinensis. The sequence goes on from JAGTTD010000016.1 coordinate 22,403,512, forward strand.
AGTCCCTATGATGTATATATATAGTGTACATTCTTTTCCGGATGTTTCAAGTGTGTTCTAGACCCTAGGGAATGCTAGTAATATGGGTTCTAGATCATTCGGAAACATTCATGTATAGTCTTGTACATTCTAGAGCATTCTTGTATGTTCTAGCCTAGGAGCCTCTAAAAGCTTCTTGGCTAAGGAAGGACAAGGGAAGCTTTTAGAAGAACCTAGGACTAGAAGGGAGCCTAAAAGCTTCCCAACCGACCTAGACAGTCGGTCGGAAGGAGAGGGGTGCCCACAAGTATAAATATGGGGTGTGGGGGTGTTATTTGGCATCCAACAACCAAGCCTTCCATTGCCTTGTACACTTGTAAGCCTTCTTCTAGTAATAAAAAGCATTCTTTCCCCATTATTCTCTCTTGTCCCTCATTCCCAAATACTCCATAATCACTACTAACCCTCTTGTCCTCAAAGTAGGCTCGAGGTATCGAAAGGCTGACTTAGCGCTCGTTTGGTCGTCGCGAGTAGCTAAGGCCGCGCAAGTGGTGTCCTAAGGACCAGCTTGTGACACCAAGCTAGTTAGGCTTAAGGCTCAGCTCGTTGGCATTAAGCTCACTCAAGCTTGGCTCGAAGCTTGCCGAACTCTGAAAGTTTAGGCTCAAGCTCCCCTCATCCAAAGCTCGGGCTTGGCTCGACTTGATCTAAACTCGGCGAGTTTCGAATTAATCTTGCACTATTTCTGCTCATTTAAGCTCAATATAGGCTCATTTTGGCTTGTTTAAGCTCAGGCTCTGCTCATTTAGACTATAATATGGCTTCATTGGGCAATATTTAAGAAAATGTATTGCACTAAAAAAGGCTCGCTTAGGCTCACTTGGACTCGTGAGCTTACAAGCTCAAGCTTCACTAGGCTCGGGCTGTACTTGATAAGCTAAACAAGCCGACTCAGCTCAGCTCAAGCACAAAGCGAGGTGAGTTTTTCAAGCTTTATGACGAGCAGGCTTGCAAGTCAGTTCATTTACACCCCTACTCTTTGAGGTACTGAGCTATTGTTCTATTTTATTTTACAACAAAATTGGATCCCCTTTATTAACCAAAATTAGGTAAAAATTGAAAATATGAGTGATGAATTTGAGTAAATTTTAACACATTAAGAACTATTTTGGACAAAAGAAAAGACAATAGGTGTTGGGAAAAACAACATATTTCCCTCTTGTGTTAATCAAGTGGACAATTGCAAAACTACCCAAATTCACAAACAAGAATGAAACAATGATCAAACAAAATCAACCAATAAAGCAAACAAAAAGAAGAGACATAATATTTACGTGGAAAACCCCTTCAATGTGGCGGCAAAAAACCACAGGACCATCAATAAATGGTACCTTCATCCACTATCACCAAATCACAAATGAATACAACATATTTTTTTCTTTTCTAGGCCATACTAAAGGCACACAAATCATCAAAAATGTTCTTGAAACAACAAATTTCCCAAAAAAAATTCACCCTAAGGTGGAAAACATCAAAACTCATGTAGAAATTAGGTTTGTGTGAAATATCAACTTTTGAGTGGCGAAACAACAATCCGACCATTGGATATGAAGGTCAATATAACAAAAACATACTAAAATTTCGGCCCCGATCAAAGAAGGTTTGAGTGTCGATCGAGGCTGGGAATGTTTCTGCTCAACCCCCTCTCTCTGTGATTTTCTGCGGGTTTTTTTTTCCTGCAGCCCCCTCTATTTGTTTTAGTTTTTACAACAGTACACCACCCCTTTGACCCTATTTTCCTTTTCTTTTTCATTTATTTTAATTATTAAATTGATTGGGCCAAAAGCAAATAAGCCCAATTAAAAATGGGCTTCTTCGTCCAAGTTAGAGGGAATACCCAACAAATCTCCCCCTCACTCCAACTTGAGGGATTCGACCAAACTAGCTCTCTTGCAGCATGCAACGAGATTGTCCTTTAATAAAGCCTATATGAACATGTCCGCATCATTATTTTTGGTATGGATCACCTCAAGTTAAAACAACTTAGACTCTGACACATCTCAAATCCAGTGATATCTTCTAACAATGTACTTGGTTCGATATTGTAGGTGGCATTCTTAGCAAGGTGGGTGGCACTCTAACAAACACAGTATCTAATATTATTTTATTGGTTCATACCCAGTTTCTACAAGAAAATTCATCATTCATATCAATTCCTTACGAACTTCAACTGCTGCAATATACTCGGCCTCAATAGTTGACAATGCAACACATTTTTGCAACTTTGATTGCCAACGACTGCCCTTGCAAATGTCATCAAGTATCTTGAAATAGACTTACGGGAATCAACGTCTCCCTAAATATCTGCATATGTGTAACCAGTTAACACAGGTTGTCCCGGGCCAAAACATAAACAGACACTAGGAGTACCTCGAAGATACCGAAAGATCCATTTCGCAGCTGCCCAATGGTCTTTACCCGTTTTGACATAAAGCGACTAACGACCCTAACAACATGTACGATGTCCGGTCCAGTGCATATCATGGCATACATCAAGCTTCCCACGGCGAATGCATAGGAAACTTTTATTATCTCTTGTTTATCTTTCACTTGTAGGACATTGATATAAACTCAACCTCGTATGACCTGCAAGTGGATAACTCACAGGTTTAGCCTTGCTCAGGTTAAATCACTCTAGCAGCTTTTCAATGTATCTTTCTTGTGATACCCACAACTTCTTATTTCTTCTATCAAAAATGATCTTCATGCCCAAGATCTTGCGAGCCAAGGTCCTTCATTGCAAAGGACTTATTTAATACACTTTTCAGGTTAACAACCTTCTTTTTATCATGACCTACAATCAATATATCATCAACATAAAATAGAAGACAAAGAAAATCACCCTCAGCATAGTTCTTCAAAAACACACAATGATCAGCATGTGTTTTGTGGAAGACATGATTAACCATGAATGACTCAGATTTCCTATACCACTGCCAATGTGCTTATTTCAATCCTTACAAGCTCTTCTTCAACTGACATACAGGATTCTCCTTTCCCTTTAACCTGAAAACCCTCAGGTTGCTCCATGTAGATCTCTTCCTTTAGGTCACAATTTAGAAACACGACCTTCACATCAAGTTGTTTGACCTCTAAATCCATATTAGCAACCAAACGAACAATAACTCTAATCGAAGATATCTTCACAACTAGAGAAAAGATCTCATCAAAGTCAACACCTTTCTGCTTACTGAAACCCTTCACAACCAAGCTCGCCTTATACCTTGGTTGTGAGCAATTCTCTTTAGTCTTCAATCTGAACACCCACTTGTTTTTGAGTACGCTCTTGCCTTTAAGCAACTTGACAAGGTCAAAAGTGTAATTATTATACAAGGATTTCATCTCATCATGCATGGCATTGTACCACTCACAATGGTTCACGTGTGACATAGCCTCCTCATAATTCTCTGGTTCTACCCCAACAGCCAACATTGCATACTCATTTGCTGAATATCTAGTAGAAGGCTGTCTATCTTTGATGGATCTCCTCAATTGAGTCTCTACTAGCAGCTATATAGGAACTTGTGGATTATGATCACCACCACCATAATCAATAGCGGGATCTGTATCATAATCATTTCCCAAACATCTCCCCTATGATTATCATGCTCACTAGGACATAGCACTGGGTCTGAGTTGACTCTGACACTTGAAGAAGTCTCTAGTTGCTTTGTCTACTCACAGTCCTCAATCGTTTCCTTCTCAAAAAAAATAACATATTTGCTTCTGATCACTTTTCTATCCACTGGATCCCATAATTTGTGCCCAAATTCATCTTCTAGTGCCCTAGGAAGTCTTGCCATCAAGCTTGGATCTCTCATCTCTGGGTATATGCACAAGGGCTACACACTCGCAGGCTCTCAAATACTAGTAAGAAACATATTTCCCCGTCCACACTATCTAAGGAACATCACTTTTAAGTGGAACTGAAGGAGAAAGGTTGATTAGGTATAACGCAGTCATTAGTGCCTCTACCCAAAAGGACTTTGCATGCAACAGATCCTCTCTTCAATTGTTCTATTCATTCTCTCCGCAACTCCATTCAACTGAGGAGTCTTTGGAACTATTTTCTCAAGCTTGATCCCACTCTTTTTTGTAGTATTCTTCAAAAACCCCTTTATTGTCCACCATTATCTGCTCTGACACACTTTAGCTTCCTGCCAATCTCCCTATCAACTCTGGCTTGAAACTGCAGGAATGCTTCTAGAATTTGATCTTGACTTTTCAACGCAAATAACCACATTTTCTAGAAAGGTCATCAACAAAGGTTACAAAATAAAATGCACCACCGTGTGATCTTTTCTTCATAGAGCAAACAGTAGTATCAATAAGATCAAAGACTTTATTCCTTCTAGATGGGAGTAAAGTATGAAATGCAGCCCTATGTTGCTTTCCAGCTAAGCAATCAACACAAGGTTTTAGAGGTATTACCTTTCACATCAAGAAAGAGTTGCTTTCTTTCTAGCCTATTTAAAGCCTTCCCACTCATATGACCAAGTCTCAGGTGCCACAAATCAATGAAGGAATTATCAGCAACATTTACCTCTTATCTGCACAACTTGGCTTGCATCACATAAAGGGATCTTTGCTTTTGACCTCGAGCCACTATCAAGTCTGCTCAAGAGAGTTTCCACTTAGCATAACCATCATCATCGAGCATCCCAGCTGAAATCAAGTTCAAGCATTTATCAAGAACATGTCTGACATCCCTGAAGACTAGCCTGCAACCAATGCAAGTGTCTAAATAAACAACACTCACACTAGTGATCTTGCACGGCCATCATTCCCCATCTTTACATAACCAAAGTCATCACTAGCGTAGGACGAGAAATAATCCACATGTGAAGTCAGATGGTAAGACGCACCACAATCAACCACCCAAGTGGAGTCATCACATGCAATATTTAGGCAACCCTGATCACCAACCAACGAAAAAAAAGTTCCTCATCACGTGCAACTACAGTCATGTTCTTCTCATCTGGTTATTTCTCGGAATGGCCATACTTATCATTCCTCTTTTTGGACTAATTGCGCTTCATTTTTCTGCAAAATTTATGTACATAACTCGGCTTCTTATAGCAATGACAGATGACCCCACTTCTCAATTTCAATCTCCCCCTGTATTTATCTCTATTCTAAGAATTATAGTTCTAATTTTTGCCCCTATTTTGATTCTCTGCAACATTTACCTCTAAAGAATCGAACAAATTATGCTTCTTCTCTTTTCGTCTATCTTCTTCGTCAATCAAGGCAGCTCTCATCATATCCAACATGAGCTTGCCACTAGGAGCATAATTACTCAAAGACACCTGCAATGTCTCCTAACTACCTGACATAGAACTCAATAACTAGAGAGCTTGCAACTCATCGTCAAGTTTAAAATCCATATACACAATTGATTAACAAGACCCTTGAAAAGATTCAAATGCTCTACAACATTGTTGTCATCTCTGTACAGATGCTTAACAAGTTTCTTCATTATAAAGGCTTTACGCGAGGCTGTTTTCCACTCAAACATTAACTCAAGCCTTTCCCAGAGCTTAGCCGCATCAATCTCATAACATACAGACTGGTAAATAGACGGTTCAAGGAATTGTTTAATCACTCCTACGGTCTTTCTGTTCAACAATTTCTAGTCATCATCACTTTTCCATCTGGCTTGGTCTCATTAAAGACTACCTCATGCAATTCTTTCACAAATAGGTGGTCTTCCATATGGCTTTTCCAGTAATCATAATTATTAGCTTTTAGTATGGGTATTACCGTATTGTTGGAAAAAATAGTCTATTTCCCTCTTTGTATTAATTAAGTGAGCAATCACAAAACCACCACCAATTCACAAACAAGAATGGAACAATAATAAAGAAAAAAAAATTCAACTCCCAAGCAAACAAAAAGGATACACACAATATTAACGTGGAAAACCCCTACAATGTGAAGGGAAAAAACTATGGGACCGTTAATAAATGGTACCGTTTTCCACTATCACCAAATCACAAGTGGATACAACCTACTTTTCTTTTATGTCCAAGTTAGAGGCATACAAATCATAAAGAATATTCTTGAAACAATAAATCCTCCAAAAAAACTAATCCTAAGGTGGAAAACATCAAAATTTGTATAGAAATTAGGGCTGAGCAAAATACCAACTCTCGAAAGGCGAACAACAATCTGACCATTGGATATAAAGGTTAATACAAAAGGAAAAACATACTAAAATTTACCCCAATTGGAGAAGATTGGAGCGTCGATTGAGTCCGGAAATGTTTCTACGCAACCCCTTCTCTCTCTCTCTCTCTGTTATTTTCTGTGTTTTATCGTTCTGCAGCCCCCTCTATTTTTTAGGTTCTCGTAGCACTAAACCACCACTTTTACCCTATTTTCATTTATTTTAATTATAAAATTTATTGGGTTAAAAGCAAATAAATCCAATTAAAAAGGACTTCTTCTTTTAAACAAATTTAATTAGGCATCATTTTAAACCCCAAAAAAAAAAAATTAATTTAGATAAATTTAACAACATTAGAAACTAACGGTGTAAATAACTCCACTTTTACCCCCCTCTATTTTTTAGGTTCTCGTAGCACTAAACCACCACTTTTACCCTATTTTCATTTATTTTAATTATAAAATTTATTGGGTTAAAAGCAAATAAATCCAATTAAAAAGGACTTCTTCTTTTAAAAAAATTTAATTAGGCATCATTTTAAACCCCAAAAAAAAAAAAAGAAAATTAATTTAGATAAATTTAACAACATTAGAAACTAACGGTGTAAATAACTCCAAAATTGAAGAAAAAAATCAAATAAAATGAAAGAGCAAGATCAAATGAAATTGCAGAGAGAGAGAGAGAGAGAGTACGGGATCTAAGAGGACAGGCTTGGTGTCGTCTTGAGCAATGACAAAAGCAGGCTTGCGAGGCTTGTCTCTCTCCACTCGCCTCTCTTCTTCCCTGTCTCCCTCCATTCTCCACTAAACACATTTTAGGGTCTTTCCGTTTCTTCTATTCAAATGGACCAAATGTAGGAAGGGCATTTTCGTTATTATGTTGCTCATGGGTGGGCTTTCATGTAATTGGAGTTTATTTGACTGGGCTTTTTTCATGAGGAAAAGATTACTCAGCTGGACTGATTAGTCTCATAATGTATGGCCTTTCTTTGTTCTACTTACTTGTTTAGTGAAATTATCACTTATGTTTGATTAAAGCTTTAGTACTTATTATTTAAGTATTTCTAAATTTAAATATATATATATATATAATAGGATGCTTTGAGATTTAAAATCTTTGTCACTTAAGTAATTATGTTTGAATTTGATAAATTTTTTTAAGAATCTAACTAACTTTATTCAAAAAAAATATAATTACAATAATATATAAAAATCATGCCAATATTTTTTTCAAAACTTCAGTCAATTGTGATAACATATTCATTGAATATTATATAAATTACCTAAATATTGCTACAATTATGTGTCATTGTTGCATTTTGGGACAAAAAATTATCAAATTCTATAAGATACTAATATATTGTCGAAATTATGTTTAATTTTAGCATTTTCCAGAAAATCTATCGGATTTTGATAAAACTGTATCTGATTAATAAAATTTTAAGACTCCAAGGTACCTAAGTGATAAATTTGTAAAACTTAAGGTACCCCATTATATATATTAAAACATAAATATACCTAAGTAATAAATGTTTAAACCTTAATATACCTAAATGATAATTTCCCTAAAAAAATTATAATATAAAATGTATTCAATTTAATATCAAATTTGTATATTACTAATATGATAAAAGATTATGTAGTTATAAAATATAAGTTTGTGGTTTGTGGGTTATTTATATCGTAGGTGCTTGTGTTTTGTTAACCATATTAATGTAGTTCTCATACCTTTAATTATTTCAATCTAGTTCTATGCAGTTTACATTGTATCGACTCCATCCTTAGAGTAAATTAAAATTACATTAAAAAATATATTTGATGGTCCGAATATGGGTGAATTTAAATTGGGTCGATAAATGCACTTCTATTAGGTCACACACTCTCTACCCTGCGGCTTTTCTAGTCCTCGCACTCTCTCTCTCTCTCTCGCGAGACTGTCCTCGCCAGACATTGCCGGAGCACAACCACCGACCGTCATCTCCGGTCAGACCACCACCGCGAGCGCCTCCACCGGCGCTCGAACTCTTTGAATTAGTCACCGGAGCACCACCGGCGCCGCGTAAGAGACCACCACGAACCTGTTAACCAAACTTAAGCTTGATCAATCCAATACTTCAACAATGAATCAAACACTTAGAGTTTTAAGGGAGAAAGAGAAGGTTTTAGAGTGTTAAGGGAGAAGAGAAAGATAAACTTCATTTCATTCATAGCTTAACCCTAATTACAATTACTATTTATAAGGATAATTGACTAAATATAAAAAAGGAAAACAAAAAGGAAATTGCAAGAATTTAACTAAATATGTAACTAATTTAATTAGCCGCCTAGGCCATGTGCCACTCATGAGCTCTGCTCACTCCCGCCAACCAACTTATGAATTTCCAACGCCATTTCCCTCCAAAAACTGTGTGTGAATTATAAAATCTGATTTTTTTTGCACTTGAATCAGCTCACCAAGCTCATTACGCTGTAACAATACTTCCCCCTCGAAATCACCCTTGTCCTCAAGGGTGAAAGTCAGGGTATTTAAGCTGTAAATCATAGAGAAACTCCCACGAAGCTTCTTCCCTTGGCAAATTCTTCCATTTAACGAGAACTTTGGTTGCAGCTCTATTGTTGCGATTCACCATTTTCCTATCCAATATCAGCTCAGGGATCTTTTGAGGGGGAGCGTCCCAATCGGTTGGTATATCAACAATATGATATGGGGGTGTACCAACGTGAAGCTTCAACTACGAAACGTGGAATACATTATGTATTCTGGCTGAAGTTGGAAGCTTGAGCTTGTAAGCGACCTTGCCTACAGCTGCCAAAACCAGAAAGGGACCGAAATACTTGGGAGAAAGCTTGCGTGTACTGCGGTGAGCCACTGTGATCTGCCTGTAGGGATGTAGCTTGAGGTACACCCAATCTCTAGGAGCAAAAGTGCGATCAGACCTTCTTCTATCAGCATATTGCTTCATTCGGTTTTGTGCATGAGCCAAATGAAACTTGATGACTTTCAAAGCTTCCTTTCTCTGTTGTAAGCTTCAGTCAACAACCTCAATGTGTGTCTCCCCCGGCAAGTATGGGATATGTAATGGGGGAGGTTGGCCATAGACTACCTCATAAGGTGTGACTCGAGTCGAGGAATTCCATGTAGTGTTATACTACCACTCAGCTAGTGGCAACCACTTGGACCACTAATGAGGGTGTGTACTACACATGCACCTGAGATATGTCTCTAAACCCCTGTTTACTACTTCAGTCTGACCATTGGACTGAGGATGGTAGGCTGTAGATAACTGGAGTTCAACACCTTGAATAGAAAACAGGGCCTGCTAGAAATCACTTTGAAAAACTGCATCACGGTCACTTACTATCGAATTAGGTAGCCCATGGAGCCTGTAGATGTGGTCCATATAGAGTTGAGCCACCGTAATAGCAGCGTAAGGATGTGTCAAGGCATGGAAGTGGGATGCCTTGCTGAGTCTGTCAACCACCACAAATATAACATCTTTCCCATGGAAGCGCGGGAGACCCTCAATGAAATCCATAGAAATGTCGGTCCATATGGTCTGAGGGGTAGGCAATGGTTGAAGAAGCCCTGGTGAAGCAACAGTTTCAGATTTGCAAGCTTGACATACTAGGCAATGCCTAATGAAGTATGTAACATCTTTTGTCATACCCCTCCAAAAGAAAATGGATTTGATTCTGTGAAGGGTGGCATCTCTGCCGGAATGCCCTCCACTAGGTGAAGCATGAAGCCATTGAAGTATCTTCTGTTTGAGGGAGTGATCTTGGCCTATGACAAGTTTGCCTTTCCTCTTCAACTGATCTCCTTGCCAACAGAATTTGTGGATGTTGCTGAGGATTCCTGATCAAATCTGCAATTAGCTGCTGCAAAGTTGGATCAGTTTGCCAACTAAGTTGTATCATAGCGTAGAGATTGCTATCAACAGCTGAGAGAAGCTTGCAAGTAATCTGTTGGCTAGTAACTCGAGAGAGGGCGTCTGCCACTACATTTTCCTTTCCTTTCTTGTACTCAATAACATAACTGAATCCCATCAATTTAGCTAGCCAAAGCTGCTGAAAATGAGTATGAACCTTTTGCTCCAAAAGGTACTTGAGACTTCTCTGATCAGTTCGAACAATAAATGTGTTATTGTTTAAATACTGATGCCATTTTTGGACTGCAGCTACTAAGGCTAGTAGCTCTCTTTCGTAAGCTGATAAAGTCTGTTGTCTGGTGCTTAAAGCCTTGCTGAAGAAGGCTATGGGATGCCCTTTCTGAGCTAAAACAGCCCTATACCCAGGTTGCTAGCATCTGACTCAACTTCGAATGGAAGGGAGAAGTTGGCCAAAGCCAATATTGGTGCAGAGGTGATAGCAGCCTTGAAAGCTTCAAAAGCTTGTTGAGCCTGATCTGTCCAGATTAATTTATCCCCTCCAGTTAACTCAACGAGTGGTTTAGCGAGCAATCTATATCGTTGAATGAACCTCCTATAGTACCCCGTTAGGCCAAGGAATCCCCTAAGCTGTCTCAAGGTCTTGGGAGTAGGCCATTGCTGCACTGCCTCCACCTTTTGAGGATCTGTTGCTATACTTTCCCATCTAAAATGATGTGCCCCAAGTATTCGATCTTGGTGGCAGCAAATGAACACTTGCTCTGCTTTACAAAGAGTTGATGATACTGCAGTATGTCAAACACCAGTTGAAGATGTGCCAAGTGTTCCTTGAAATGATCACTATATATCAAAATGTCATCGAAGAAAACTAGGACAAACTTCCTCAAGTAAGGTGCAAATATGGAATTCATGAGTGCCTGGAATGTGGAGGGAGCATTAGTCAGACCAAATGGCATGACTAAAAATTCAAAATGCCCAAAATGAGTACGCAAGGCAGTCTTTTGTACATCCTCTGCTTGCATTCGTATCTGATATTAGCCGGACCTGAGGTCCAACTTGGTGTACACCTTGGCATTTCCCAGCTCATCAAATAATTCTTCTACAAGTGGTATAGGGAACTTGTCTTTAATTGTAGCATTATTCAAGTCCCTATAATCCACACACATCCTCCACCCTCCATCTTTCTTCTTCACCATAACTACAGCCGAGGCAAAAGGGCTGTAACTATGCTGAATGTACCCCTTTTGTATCAGTTCCTGAACCATCTGTTCCATGACATTCTTCTGCAGTGAGGGCTAACAGTAGGGCCTCTTGTTTACTGGTTGAGTCCCTTCTTTCAGGTTAATCTTATGATCAAAGGGCCCTCTCATGGGAGGCAGATGCTGAGGCTCTTCAAAGAGGAACTCATATCGTTACAGCAGATTGGAGATCTCAGTAGGGGTTGATTGATGCTGAGATTCTTCTAACCGTAGGCTCCTCAGCTGACAACTTAAGCTGCGTGCATCAGGTTCTTTAGGTAGGACTTGCATAAGAGCTACAATGGGAGAAACAGTTAAAGCCTTGCAGAGGGCCTTGGCTCCCACTGTCTTGCAAGTCACTGTCTCTTCACCCTTCAATTATCTAATTGAGCCCTCATAGGTGAAGGACATTGTGAGGTTCTTAAAGTTACACTTGATGTCCCCCAAAGTGGACAACCACTCGATTCCCAACACCATGTCACAGCCTCCCAAGGGAATAAGAAGAAAGTTGGAGATATAATTGATTCCCTGCATTTTCCATGTGACTCCTTGACATTGATGAGAACAATTTAGATTGCTACCATCTGCTACTGCAACTGCCACTGAAGGGACTGTCCTCACCAAGCATTGCAGCCTGCGTGCTAGAGCTAAGTCCATGAAATTATGTGTAGACCCTGAGTCCACTAAAATATGGACTAATTTGCCCCTGATGGCCCTTGTAATCCTTAAAGTCTGATATGTTGAAAATCCCGACAAGGCATGAAGGGAAATCTGAGCTGTCTGCTCTCCAGCTTCACCCTCCTCAGTCGATTCCATTTCCTGGTGTATGTCCTCAGACTCATCTTCCCCAGATTTAATGACAAACAGTTGGGGACTCTTGCCTTTACACCTATGTCCCACTTCAAACCTTTCATCACAAAAGTAGCACAAGCCTTTGGCCCTTCTCTCTTGCATTTCTGCTCGGGTCATAGTTTTGTGATGCCTGGGAGCTGCAGTGGAATTATTTCCTTGGAAAGAAGGTTTGGTGTTTCCTGATCTATAAGGGTTAACTGTAGACTTTTGCGTATTAGGGGTGGGAAGTAATGGGACCTTAGAATACCTCAGTTGTTTGGCTAAGGCTTCAAACTTAGCCTCAACCAGCTTAGCCAAACACACTGCGTTGTACAAGAGGGTAGGCTGGGATACCCGGACCTCTAAAGCAATGTCTTCCCTCAATCTGGTGAGAAAGCAGCTGATAAGTTGGGATTCAGACAGGTCAGCCCTCACAGCCGCAACATCAAACTTGGCCACATAGTCCTTCACTGATCCTTCCTACCTCAAACTCATTACTTCTGACACTGGGTCCTCAAACGCATTACCAAACCTCATTTTAAGGGCTTCACAGTATTCTCCCCAGCTGGGCATTGGTAAATTCCCTCTAGTTATCATATATTTTCTATGCCATTGAAGTGCTAAGTCTCGCATATGCACTGAAGCTAATTTAACTCTCTCTAATTCAGCAGTTTGATCAATCGAAAAAAAGTGCTCACATGTAAATATCCAACCATTCACATCATCACCATGAAAAAGTGGAAATTCTACTTTGGTTAATCGAGCAGAATAAGAGTTATTACCCACTGGAGCCAAGGAAGGAGGATCCCTCACCATCACAGGAATATGGCCTTCTCTCTGAGCTGTGGGTTCGTTTGAAGTAGAACCCCCATTGATCGTTCCTCCTCTTCCTCCATTTGGATCATAGTGGATTGTAAACCTAGTGAGCACATCCTTGATCCCCAGCAGAACTGATTTCATCTCCTTCTGAGCTTTCTCTTGCTTCTCTAAGCTCAATCTGAGCTGTTTGGCATTCAATCGAAGCTGCTCAGCTAAGGCCTCCTGGTGCTCGCTACTGGTTCTGAAGTGATTCGCCATTGATTCTTCAAATCGCCTTATCTCAGCCATAGATCTTGTGTAATCAGCCATTATCCGATCAAATTGTTCCCACAGTTGGGAGAATCAGTAGCTTTGATACCAGTGTTAACCAAGCTTAAGCTTGATCAATCCAATACTTCAACAATGAATCAAACACTTAGAGTTTTAAGGGAGAAAAGGAAGGTTTTAGAGTGTTAAGGGAGAAGAGAAAGATAAACTTCATTTCATTCATAGCTCAACCCTAATTACAATTTACTATTTATATGGATAATTGACTAAATATAAAAAAGGAAAACAAAAAGGAAATTGCAAGAATTTAACTAAATATGTAACTAATTTAATTAGCCGCCCAGGTCACGTGCCACTCACGAGCTCTGCTCACTCCGCCAACCAACTTATGAATTTCCAACGCCATTTCCCGCCAAAAACTATGTGTGAATTATAAAATCTGATTTTTTTTGCACTTAAATCAGCTCACCAAGCTCATTACGCTGTAACAGAACCACCGTTGTTGCTTGTCAGGCCACCAAACGGACCACCGTGACTCACCGCGGCCTCAGTTTGACGCCGATCTGCGTACAACCACCTAGTCTCGAAGCACCACCGCTTTGGATTTGGACGATAGTCTCGAAGCTCCACACCGTGCCACCGTTGGATTCGCTCACCGACGCCTCACCGTTCACTGATTCGCTTGGGAACCACCAGATCTGTAACCCAGGTAACCCGATCTAGCCTTTTATCACCTCCGTTCACCACCACACGCGGCCTCACACCGCCACGGGCCACCACACGCGCCGCAGGTAGTTTTCTCAGGGGCGTCAGACCACGCGCCACCATGAACTCCGACATGTACTTTGTCTGAATAGAAACACCAGCCACCGGTCCTTTCCTCCCACTCTCGGAGCTATTTCTCCGACTTAGGTTCCACTTGGGATTCTGATACCAGTTGTTAGGACCAACTACGAATTTACCAGATCTTAAATAAAAATAGCAATGCAGAATTGAAAGGGAATGGGAGAAAAATTAGACACCAGAATTTACTTGATTTAGTTGAAGCCTACATCCATGAAGGGGAGCAAAATAATTTCACTATATGATTGAGGACTACAATTTTTTCTCTTACTTGCTCTCTTTGCTTTGCTCACTTTACAATCCAGCCGAGAGCACATATAAATAGGCCTCCTACAATTGAAACCGCCGGAAGCTCAAGAGTCATGCCATAAACACTAGCCCTAATAACGCTGGTCAATAATTACGATGGTTTCCGGAAACGAACAGTTTCCACACTTAACAAGTATTAATACGTAATTTACCATAATACAAATCATAATAAATATTATTCGACTTAACAAAAAATAAGCATCATTTCCATTTTACCTTTTATCCAAAACATGAATACAAATTCATATATTGCTCATAGGTATGTTACACTATTTTTTTTTTATTTTTTATTATCAAATGATACGTTATACATTAGTCTTATATAATGTGGAATATTCGACCACGCACACACGCACGCACGCACGCATATATAATGTGTAATACATAACTTTTTAAGATGAGGACATCAATTTTGGCCTCAAACCATAGATTTGTTCTTATTGTCTCGGGTGTCTTCGACTCTGTTTTTAACTCGCTGTCTGTGCGGGCCTCCTTGTTATCGTGAAAGCGTATCAATAAACAGGATATGGAGGTGAGAGGTGAAGCCAAGATTGAAGAGGTGAAGCTGAAGGCGGTGGAGGCAACGCTGGAGAACTTCCAAGAGTACGGTCAGGTCATTGAGACATCCCTTGATGGCCAGGAGTTCGGACCCCACGATGCCCAGCTTGACCTCTCTCGTGGCATTCCCAGGTCTCTCTCTTCTCGCAATCTGAATGACTATTCATATGATATTTACTCTAATTCGTCTAGTATGGACACAAGCCCAAAAAGAAAAAGGGCACCCTATTATGACCCAATCAAGTGTTCGGCCAAAATTTCGTATATCAGCTATGAAAAGAGAAGAAATTGAGGGAGATAGTTAAAGAAGGGAATTAGAGGGGGAAGAGAGAGTAAGGGAGAAATAGGGAGTTGAATTTGAGAGTCAGGGAGCAATTTTTATTATCTTGTAAATTCCCCATTACAAATGAGGCTTAACAAGCCTTTTTTAGAGTTTATAAATTAAAATTAACAAAACTAAAAAATAAAAATAAAAGAAATCAGCCAAAATAATAGAATTTAGAAATGTGTACCCAAAAACTAATCTGATCAATTGGATAGGTATTTGATCGATTGGATACCGACAGAAACTCTACGCGGGCTGTTCCAATCCTTCAAATATACATCTAACCAATTGGATATTAAGAGAATTTTTTTTTCTTTTTTTGGTCAAAGGATATTGAGAGAATCATGACACAAAGGATGACAATATATCATATGTGCTACTTTACCCCTGGGCAATTGGTTTTGGTATGTAACCTCTTTGGCATGTGTATCAGTGATGGCTATAAATTCTTTCAACTCCCTCTTGGGCCTGGCCCATTCCTATTCTTCGTGGGTTTCCCTTTTACTCTTAACCCATATATCTATGCTAGGTATGTATCAAATATGTCAAGTCCAAATTGTTGTTTTCTTTCTGTTGGTTCCGAATTTTGTGAAGTTGAGGGCGGTATTTCAATATTTTGAAAGTCCTTTCTCGTGGAGGTCTTGCTTACATAGTTCGACTTTTGAAGATTTGAGGGGACAGATCATCTTTCATTGGAAGGTGCCTCTCATGCCACCTGTATAATTTGATACTGAATTTAGGAGTACTTGGAGTGGCCGCTATAAATGCTTGGTTTGGTGTAATACACATGTTAATGGCTAGGGTTCCTTCATATGACTTGGTGCTACGTGTTCGTCATGAACAACAACAACAAAAACAAGCTTAGTGCCACAAGGGCTCCTGCCAATGCAGGGTCCCCCCGCAGCGCCCCCGCCGGGGAGGGGGGGGGGGGTGGAATGGGGGTTGAGATATACGCAGCCTTATCTCTCTAGGGGGGCTGTGTCTGAACATGTTTGTCATGAATTAGCCTTAATTTCTTGATCGATGCCTATATAGAAATTAGGGGAAGGAGGACCACTAACTAAAATCCCAATTACTTATTCAAAGGAAAAATTACCTACACTATCACTAAAGTAAAACTACTCCTACGAAGAATACTAGTTAATCACATGTGTAACACATGATTTATTTATTTTTCTTGTATTATATCTCCCTCTTGAAAATCACCCTTGTCCTCAAGGGTGAAAGAAAAGGCCCTTACCTCTCTTGGGTCGAATGCTATAGTTACTAATTGCAATATTACAATAGAAATAAAGTTGAGCCTAAAAAGGAAAAAAAAAAAAAAAAAAATAAAATTGGATTACATATATGAATGCCTGCAACTTTGTTGATCCTAGGATAAGCAAAGTTGCTAGATTTCCCTTAACCTCTGCAGCCCACTTTTTGTGCCTGTTGCCACTGGAGCAAGTTGGTAACTCAGACCAAATGTTTAAGATTCACTTGGGATATGAGTGGCTGCAACTTTGTTGATCCTAGGATACCCAAAGTTGCCAGATTTCCCTTAACCTCTGCAGCCCACTTTTTGTACCTTTTGTCATTGGAGCAAGTTGGTAACTCAGACCAAATGTTTAGGATTCACTTGGGATATGAGTGGCTGCAACTATAAATACAACTTTATAATGATTAGATTGGGTGGTTGTGATGCACTCTTCGGTGTTGATTGGCTCAAGATGCATATTCCCATTGTACTTGATTCCAAGAAACTTAAGGTATCAATCCGAAGGGATAAGGGTCAAATTGAACTTATAATTGAGGAAGGGTCTATTAAATGGTTTACAGGGGAAAAACTAGACAAAACCTTGGCTAAGGGGACTTGTTTTTGGATTGGCAAAGTTTCTTTGGTTTATGTAGAGCACCAGCCAAGTACTGGTGATCCTCTCCCATCTGATTTGCAGGCCCCATAAGTAAGTTTGTGGACATCTTTGAGGTTCCATTCACGTTCCCACCACCACATTCCTAGGATCATTCAATTCCATAAATGCCTGGGCTACTCCAGTAAACTTAAGACCTTATAGGAATGCCCGACAGACAAAGTAGAAATCGAGCATCATGTGGACAAATTGATGAAAAATTCCTTCAGAAGGCACGACTAGGTCCTTTTGCCTCATCTGTCATCGTAGTAATGAAGAAGATTTCCCTACACGCATGTGCATTGACTATAGATAGCATAATGATTTAACTATTCAAAACAAATGTCATATACCTCTCGTAGATGCTCTCTTGGATGAATTAGATGGGAGTGCTATCTACTCCAAGATTGACTTGTGCCAAGGGTATCATCAAGTGAGAATGAAGAAGGGTGATATTCATAAAACAACATTTAGGACACACAATGAGCATTATGAGTTCAAGGTTGACGCCTTTTGGACTCACAAATGCATCTGTAACCTTCTGTACCTTGATGAATAATGTATTTGCTCCGTTCTTGCGCAAATTTGTTTGTGTTTCTTGATGATGTCTTGGTGTATAGTCCTACTTTGGAAATGCATTTGGATCACCTTAAATCAGTGTTCAAGATACTTATGAAGCATGAGTTGTGTGTAAGCTTTCTAAGTGCTCATTTGGCACAACATGAGTAGAGTTTTTGGGGCACATTATTTCAAAGGAAGGGGTTGCAACTGACCCAAACAAGATTGAAGCTATGCTAAAATAGCCTAAACCCACAACTCTTAAAGCCTTGAGAGGATTCTGGGGATTTGTAGGCTATTATAGGAAGTTCATAGCAGGTTATGACATCAATGCTAAGCCATTAACTAATATGCTTAAAAAAAATGCATTTGCTTGGGATGAAAAATGATAAAAGGCCTTTGAAAACTTTAAGCTAGCTATGACATCAGCTACAATACTTGCTTGACCCAACTTCTCCTAGCCTTTTGATCTAGAAACAAATGCTTCTCATGATGTCCTCGGGGCTCTGCTTAGCCAACAAGGGTATCCAATTGCATTTCTTAGTAAACCCTTGAAACCTAGACAAGTAAGTTTATCTATATATGAAAAGGAGCTTTTGGCCATCCTAATTGCAGTCCAAAGGTGGAGGCACTATCTTGAGGGACACCTTTTCATAATTAAGATTGGCCACAAAAGCCTTAAGCAATTATTAGAGATCTCCACTCCACTTATAAGGAAGGAGACAACTAAGCTAATGGGGTTAGATTTTTGTATCCTATATAGGAAGAGAAGGAAAAACAGTGTTCCAAAATGCCCTATCTTGTGTGAGTTGTGCTTCTACTAACTCTATATCTACAGTTGTGCTTGCTTGGGTGCAAGAAATTGAGGATAACTATGTAAATGATCATGAGGTGCGATCTAATATAAGTGCATTGGCTCCCTAAGTATACTTTTATAAGGGTCTTTTGAGCCATACCTATATGTGGGATCTTCAACAAACATTCAACGCAAATTCTAGATGACTTTCATTCTGTTGTGCTAGGGGGCCATTATTGTGAAGTAGCATCCTACAACAGGTAAATGCTCGTTTTTCTTGGAAAGGGTTGAAACATGAAGGAATATGTGCAACAATATATGTCAAAGAAACAAATTGAACATGTTCCTTATCCTGGTTTCTCACAAGCTTTGTCAATTCCTTCCAAACCTTGGACACATATAGCTATAGCCCCATTGAGAGGTTACCAAAGTCAAATGTAAGGATGTAATATGGGTTATTACTGAGAGATTTACTAAAAATGCCAACTTTATAAGCCCTTTCACACTCCTTTAGTGTTAGATTTGTTATCAAGATTAACATGTCTAACATATATAAATCACGCGAAGTGCCTTGTGCTATTGTGTCTAGTAGAGATAAGTTCTTTACTGGCAACTTTTGCAAGGCTTTATTTGGATTGTTAAGCACCTCCCTTGCTCTTAGTTCTGCTTATCATCCTCAAAGTGATGGGCAAAGTGAGAAGCTCAATGAATATGGAACAATAGCCTAGGTGCATAACATCCTCCTTTCCTAGCAAACGTGTTTAGTGACTTTATTTAGTTGAGTATTGGTACAATACATCGTACCATACTTCCCTCATAACCACTCCTTTGCATGCCCTATATGCGTGTGACGCCCCTACTTTTGTTTTTCCTTAATTCTACGGGAAGCTAGTTGGCTGAAGTTGAAGGTTTTTATAAGGAAAGACACTTGATTGCTCGATGTCTCAAGGCCAATTTGGAGGAAGTTGAAGCATGAATGACGCACTATGCTAATAAGAACATAGGTGAGCACAAATTTGAAGTGGGGTTTCTTGTCTACATCAAACTACAGCCGTATAGACAATGATCACTTGGATTTCCTTAAAGCCTCAAGTTTGCTGCAAGAGACATTAGGCTCTATTCAGTGATTGCTAAAGTTGGAGACATTGCATATTAGCTCAAATTTTTTGATCCGTGTTTTTGCATTCTATATTTCATATTTCCCTCCTCAAGAAATGCATAGGACCTCATGCTCAGTTCAAACCCTCCTGTCACAGATGAACATGGATGAATGGTGAGCGAGGCTTTGCGGTTTTAGACAGAAGCAATATTAAGCGAAACCACCTACTTGTTGGCTAAGGATTAGTATAATAGGCCAATTTAATCAAAGAAGAATCTACATGGGACGATTATGCATTTCTGAAGAGCCAATTCCCTAGAGACAAGGACTTTCCTTTTTTTCTTTTTTTCTTTTTTTTTTTTTGGGGAAGAGGGGGGGGGGGGGGGTGTTAAATGTCATGCTTTATCCTTAATTTCCCAATGAAGATTCATAATTGAGCTCAAAATCATGTTAGTTTTGACCATCAGGGTCGTTTTCCAGTTTTTGTATTTGTGTTGATTTTGTTTGTATTTCTATTTATTTTTTCTTCTTCCCTCCTTCTAGCTCTATAAAAGGGGTAAAGAAAGCATTGTAAATGATCACTTTTTGATGATTAATAGAACTCTACTCTTGATTTTTTTTCTCCCTAACTCTATTCTTTCTCCCTCTTTCCCTCTCCCTTCTCTCTAATCTTCTCCTCTCCTTAATTTCTTCCTCTTCTTCCTTGAATTCTCTTCGTTCTCCCTCAATTCTGTCAAATTCACTGAATTCTACCTTTAATTAACACGGGTTGTGACAATGTTCTTTTCTCTTGTATGAGTATGGCGTTACTTGCTGTGATGGGGTGTTGATTAATTCAAATTGAGGCCGGACTGAATATGTAGGTCCGGTCCGATCCAGTACTAAACAACAAAATCATCAAAGATTGCTCCAACTTGTATTGACATTGTCTAGCACCAGCACAGTGGACATTATTGGGGTTCGATTGCACCTTTAACCAAACCCAAGGGAGTCCTTACCACTGTGCCTCAACCCTTCAGTGATTGGCCAATCTGCTTCATTGTTGCCCCTAGGAACATGCATTTCTAAAGAGGCTTGTTTTGCTCGCCTAAACTCTTTAAGTTGATGGGCTCAAAGCAATGAGAAAAGATCCTTATGAAAAACGGGGTATCTTGGTAGAACCATAGAACCAAATAAAGTCAATTGCATAATGTAGCAACCATTACATATTGGTCTTCTAGCCATTATGTTATACAATGATTGACATGTGTTGCATAATTCCTGTGAAACCTCTTGCTTTCGTGACGCCACAGCTATGACGTGTGTTTCGCCTTGTAAAAGGCAAGTTCTTCTTTATGTTCTTTTGTCATCTTTGTTGGAAAGTGTTTTTACTTAACGTGAAAATAATCATGCCTAAAAGAAAAAACCGCCTGAAGTCCTAGGTCCTTGAGTAATCTTTGCCGACCCATATCCGTTGTGTCAAGTCAACATGTATATTTCACTTGACAAAGTGAACAAGCTATTTTATTCAAAATTTTGATCGAATGTAAATCTATGGGGAGCGGCAATGTTAGAAGTTTCCAAGGTCGATAGCATGGATAGGTCATTTTTGTTGTAATGTATTAGATACTATATGATGTCAAAACATAGTTGATGTTAAGCAATAACCAAGAAATAAAATCAAGAAAATTGAGTCTAACTACACAAGTCAATCATCCTTTGAGTTAAGTGATAAAATTAGCAAACAAGTCATTTGATAAATGTCCTCTTATCAAAAAGAACCAAAGTTTATTTGAATCGAGTTTTGCTAGAGTTTGATACGCGTTTGAAATGTGAATCATGTTTCTAACTATGAAAGGTTAGCATTTTAGGAGTTTCTTACAACTATGATATATCTTGTGAAAAGCCATTTAATTATGTTTCTATTGGATAGTATATAAGAAATATGTTGAATTCTGTGAACCCTCCACCTCCCAATTGCTGGCTATTGAGGGCATTCTGTTCTTGTGAAATTAGCCAAGAATTTGATGATATACCATGGTCAAAACCCAGGTTTTACATTATGCACCTTCAAGAACGGCCACTCCGGTTTTCATCAATCACACATCATGCAAGCGTGACTCAGTGCCTTGGTTCTATTGGTGGCCATGTTTGGTACCTTGGAGTTGTTAAGCCATCCATAGTAGAATCTAGCACAAAAACTGGCGACGGGAGCAAAATAGTTTCACAGTCATCTTGTGGCCATTTCTATGTGCCTCCTAATGTTGATGAAGTTCGTGTGTTCAAAATTACGGGCCCCAAGTTTCTTAAACTTCATGTTGGAACTTGGCATGCGGGACCTCTGTTTAAGGATGATGCCATGGATTTCTACAATTTGGAGTTGAGCAACACTAATGTGAGTACTTCTTTCCCTTCCCCTCAGCTCGTATTATCTATTTATTTGTATTATCTTCCGCTTTTCTACCATGACGGAAACTGTTCAAACATGAGCTCATTCTTATTGGCTTGAAGTTGAAAGCGTGCGCATGTATTTGTCCAATTTCGAATGTGCAAATTGTTGTCAGTATCCAAATATCCAAGGGTCTGACACGTACTTCCGGGAAAGATGAAGAGTGTGATATTGGATTTGGGTTTTGATTTACTCTTTGCATTTAAAAACCTTTCTGTTTCTGGCATCCCTATTTGCTAGTGCTAGAAGCTTTTTGCCTCAAATCTGTTGATCTTAAAGGTATTCTTTATCAAAATTACTTGATTCTTTTTTGACACACAATCATTGAATTTTTCTTTATAAATTCAAATGGTCTGTTCAATATATTCTTTTATATCCCTTTCTTTGAATTGACTATTCAATTACCCATGTAGAATTGGCTTGAGAGTGATTTGCGGTTTGTTTAACCACACTTTGAGTTTGCAACTTATGGATTATGGGGCACCAAAAATCATTTATTGTTTGTAGTTCTTAAGTTTAAAAGTTAACTTATCAAATTGCCTACATCCCAATTTAAGGTTTTATGGCCAATCATACAACTTATAAGTGGCAGTGGTGGATGATCGTTGGATGGTGGTGGTCTTGGTTGTGATGGGTGGTTTTTGATTGAACTATTTTCTGTTTGTAAGGACCACTTTTTTGTTGTTTTCTATTTCTGTTTTGAGTACATAAAAGACGAAAGAATTACAAATTATGAACCAATTTAACTTATAATATTACTTTCTTGATCATTTGTCATATGTTTATGATCTTCTGTGCAGGTGGTGGATCATACGACACATAGTTTTCGGAAGAAAAATGGAGTGGTGTTTGTAATTGATGAATAGATGTATTGCACCGTTATTGATTTAATATTTGTACAATAGGAACAAATTTTGCTACAACTTGTGGCTGCATGCGTGGGTTCATTATGAACACTGAATGCATTTTATTGCTCCCTAAAACTCTAACCCCCTTTTTGAGTTATCAAGCGTAGACTGAAATTCTGTATGTAAGTTGGCGTATGCATTGTATAATGGAGATGAGGATGTTGACATGACAGTGTACAAGAGAAGGTGAGGTTGGAAATGAGGGAGTTCGAGATGAGGTGAAAGCAAGAAACATATGGTGGGTAAGAAATGAGAGGTACATTTGAGATCGTTAAGGCATGTGAAGTGGTGATTTATAGATGCGCGCGGAGTGAGTTGGTAGGAGTATGCTATACTAAAGAAAGGGGAGACCTAGACCCAAAAGACACGGTTAGTTTGCAGCTTCATTTTGTTAACGGAAAATATTTTTTTGCATGGAAAATTTTTTTCACAAAATATTCTCAATTGAAGATATTTTTTTTTTCTACAACCTTTTGTTTTTCTAGCTAACTGAATGGATTTGTATGAGTCTTGCATTTGACCAAGTTGAGGTTGAAGTAAAACATACTTGTAAGACTACATCAGAAAATGTTTTTTCCTTCATGAACGAAAATGGTTTCTCCTTTGATAAGGTTTTA
This sequence comes from Simmondsia chinensis, assembly GCA_018398585.1. Lineage (NCBI taxonomy): Eukaryota > Viridiplantae > Streptophyta > Magnoliopsida > Caryophyllales > Simmondsiaceae > Simmondsia > Simmondsia chinensis. The sequence continues at coordinate 22,427,091 of JAGTTD010000016.1, forward strand.
AAAATGTTTAAAAACCGTATACTCGCAAGTGTACAAGTTCGTCGTAGCTAAGTCAGGTATACTGGTGTCATATCCTTAGGGAATTAGTACAAAGTTTGATTCGATGACTATTGAGTGGCTAAAAATTGGTTTTTGTCGGAAGAATAGGTTTGTAAATAAATTAACAGAGTTAAACGATAAATTAAGGTTGTCAATCGATCAAAGTTTTTAGGTATGAATTTAGGTTATCTTAACTCGAATCCCTTTATATTTCATCACAATAAAGACTTCAAAGGTTTAAGCTACGAGCTTTAAACCTAAAACATTAAGTTAGGACTTAGGGTAATAAAATAGCTAAGAGTATAACCCATCTTATCACTCTAGTTATAATATGAATTATCTTAATAGCATTATTAAATTCCTTTCTCACACTTAATTTCATGTTAAAATTAGATTAATACTTAAGTTAGGACTTAGGATAATAAACTAATCTAAGGACATAATCTATCTTATTACTTTAGGTGTAGCATGGATTATTTTAATAGCACTAATGAATTTATTTGTCACTCCTAATAAAGTATTAATTTGTATACAATATTACGTTTAAGATTGGGTATAACTTCAACTTTGACCACTCGTAAAGAGCCTATTATACTACATTCTACAACCACAAGACAACATGAGAATAAACCTGGAAATCAAACCATGACTACAAGCACATAATAAGAAAACTAATCTTAAAATATTAAAACTCCTGATAGGGGTGCGGAAGTAGTATAACAAAAGTCATTATCGAAGATAAACTATAAATTCGGGATTCGAACGGCTATCCGTCCGTCACCCCTAAATTATAAGTTTACTCCTCCATGGAAGTTTTACAAATCACTTATTTAAAAGGAAAAAAGAAAAAGAAAATTCATGAATTGATGAACTCCCTTGACCGGTGTTGACTTGACTCTTGCTTTGATTTCCCCGTACTTCGACCACTCTCGTTTCGGCCTTTGTGAGAATTAGGTCTATCTTGGTGGCTTGAGAAGGGAGGAAAAGTGAATAGAGAGCGAAAAGAAGGGAAAATTAGGCCACCTCCCTGTTTATAGAGGAGTGCGGTGCCCTAGGAGCCCAATTCACTGCCCCTTGTCAAGGGACCAAAAAGTACAAGACTTGAAAACCAAATCTTGACGCAATTGATACTTTTTTCACACGTGGTTAGATTTCTCAAAGTAGTCTTCCAATTTGTTTGTTTGAGCCCTTTTTCACAATTTTTCATGATGTCTTTCCTCCAACACATTATAAGCCTAAAAACGCATAAATTATGTAGTACCACACATGTAATAACCAAAAATATCATAGAAATGTATTATAAAATATATAAAATACGAGGCACATCATCCTTTTATTGAGGGAAAGTCGATTTCCTCTCAATAGAGGAAAACACTTTCTATGTTTGTGGTTATTGCTATAAAGTTGTGTAAAGAAACAATAAATTTGGGATAGAAAATATTTTCCATAAAAACAAACGGAAATTGCATAAAGAAAGATTGTTTCATTAGAGATTAATGAAAAGGAATTATTCATGATACAGCATAGCGGCATCACCTTTGGGAGAAAGCTTAGATAGTGGTTATTCATTTGCTAATATAGACACCACGGTTGAAGCAAAGCCAATGCTCCGAAGAGTATGGCCAGGTTGTTGAGGGATTGCTGAATGATCAGGAATTTGGACCCCAAGATGCCCAACTTGACCTCTCCCGAAGCACTCTCTGGTAGGGATGTAAACGATCCAAGCTAAGCCGAGCACCCTACTGTTTGATAAGGCTTATCGAGCTCGAGTTTAAGCCAAGCTCTCATCGAGCTCTTGAACCTTTGTTCCAGCTTGATTTGATAAGATTTTGCCATGTTTGCTACTCGGCTCGACCCAACTTGTTAGGCTAATCAAGCCGATTCGAGCTCGTTATTGAACCAGATTTAGCCGATTCGAGCTTGTTATTGAGCCAGAAAAACTAGAAGAAGGGGGAGAAAGACTAGAGAAACATAAGGCAGAGAGAGAATTGAGCTAAATTCTCATTACATTGCTAAATCATACCTAAACTTTTGTTTGGGGGGGCGGGCGCGCAATAACACTTATTTATAGTAGGGGAAGGCTAAATTAGGGCTGAGATGGCAGTAAGAGCTGCCAGGTATGCGGGTATGGGTCCGGGTTGGCGGGTATGGCCGGGTTTGGCAGATAGGCAAGGGGCCCATCCGTAACAATATCGCCCCCCTGAAAAGATCCTCGTCCTCGAGGATTGGAAGTAAGGGCATTGCCATATCTGTGTCAGCTTGAGGTGCGGTTGGCGGTTGATGATCTGGTGGGAAGCAGCCCAGGCAGGTGGGGCTAATGAGATGGCGTCCTTTTGTACGCCTAATCCCATTCTGGCTCGTATCACCTCTTTCCCCTCCAAAGACCCTTGCCCCCAAGGATCATAGACAACGAGCCAGCTCCAGAAGTTAAATGATCCTCCTGGGTCGAATACCAACTTTTGGAACTTCAGCAGGACATGGGTCGTGAACTCAACCGGGTTGCTAAAGTCCACGAAGTATACTCGGAAGGCGAGGAGTCGGTGGGCGAAAGAGAGCTTGGAGGTAAATAGGAGAGCATGCTCTGGATGATCTGACCCAATTGGTTGTTCTATACTGGCCATAAGTATGAAAGGCGGAACCGAGATTGGGGTAGAGATGGCGGTGGGTGGAGCTGCAGTGGAGATAGCGGCATCCTCGGAAGCGCCAATATGTGGGGTGACGGCGGTATCTGATACGGGGTTTGAAACCGTTTCCAAGGCTGACTGTGAAGGCGGAGCATCATCTTCATTAAGTGTGGAAGGTGCCTCACTCAACTGGCTCTGAGGCGCAATTGATGTTGGCGGTAACGACTGCTGGGTCACAAGGTTGGTGGGAGCGGCTTCCAAGAGGCTTAGCGTGGGCAATGTTGGCGCGGTTCTCAGAGACCCCTTTGCGGCTAATTCCTCCAGATAGGCGCAATTGCTCTCTTCCAACCAAGCCAGTGACTTGGCGTCATGAAGAGTTTGCGGCCTAAACAAGAAGACGTCAGCCGCCTACAGTCAACTTGACCTGTTAGCCCACGGTTACTTGCCAAAGTCTCAGACTGGTTGAGATACTCGCCAAGGTTTCCCGTTTGGTGAAGCCTTATGAGCTCCGTGAGGGAGTTGTTCGGGGTACCCAAATGCCCCTCACTACGATGTAACCACTCCTCCACCCCTCCACTACTGAATTTAGGAAATCCCATCTGAATAAATCGGGTCGGAGTTTGGTAATTACCTTGACCGATTGATCAAGGCATTTCGTCGAACACCTTGTGTGCGGATTGGGATTTCGGAGCTAAAATTCTGTGCTGCTAAGATGATGAAGCTCGGTGGTGGAGTGATGATGTTGACGATGTTGATGGTGGCGAGGTTAGGTGGTTCCGGCAGCGGCAACGGTTGAGGATCAGTGGTGATGATGAGGATCGGTGGTGATTGATGAATTGGGTTCTAGTCTGGAAGTGACGATCGGGTCCCGACTGCCGGTGATAATGGTGATAATGCTTGCTGGGAGGGAGAATCGGTGGTGGTGGTGCTGATGTTGGTGAGGTGATTCGAATATGGTTCCCTGGTGAATATGACAGTGATAATGGCGACTGATGATGGAGTATGGAGGTGACGATGGTGAGCTCGTGATAATGGTGAATGAGCTACTGGAGGTTGATGATGCCGGCGATGACCGGGGCCGAGGAAAGACCGCTCTGATACCAATTGAGACAAACCAAATTTAATCTAACTCCTATAAATGGAATCCAAGCTAAAATATAGATTTATATTAATAGATCTAGCCTCCAAAACGGAGGATTACAAGAAAAAGGGGAGGATAAACTAGAAAAATGGGGAGAAAGACTAGAGAACCATAAGGGAGAGAGAGAATTGAGCTAAACACTCATTACATTGCTAATCACACCTAAATTGTGGGGGGATAACACTTATTTATAGTAGAGGAAAGCTAAATTAGGGCTGAGGTGGCAGTAAGAGCTGCCGAGTATGCGGATATGGGTCCAGATTGGTGAGTGTGGCCGGGTTTGGTGGATAGGCCGCGGGCCCATCCGTAACACCTTTTACTTTTTACCTTGGTCAATTTCTCTAAAAACTGATATATTTCAGAATTCAGCGGTTATGTTTTTGGAAATGGAGAATTGGGAGAGCCGATTCCTAGAAAAATATAAAAAAAACTATTTTAGAAAATAATACTGAAAAGATAATACCTCGAAAATCCATGTACCCACCACCCAAATCCCATACCCGTACCCACCACCCAAATCCTATACTCGTATCTGCCCCATTACCCACCATGAGTATGAAGTGGATACCCGTACCTGCCCCGGCGGGTACAAACTCATACCCGTACCTGCCCCATTACCCGCGGGTATCCAACAGGTATGCATTACCCGCCCCGTACCCTCTCTAATGTGCATAGAAAACAATTATCTATATCGGGTCATATTAGTTATTTAATACTACTTTTAAAAATTAATTATATTTTTTTATAACATTGATAAACAATTTGGGTTATTGCATTTAAACACGTATTTTTTTAATTTGAAGGTTAATTATGTATAAAATAAAGTGGGTATGGCGGGTATGAGCTAGAGCGGGGCGGGTATGGAGCGGAGCGGGCCGGGTACAAAACTATTCACGTACCCGTCCCATACCCGTGACAGGTACGGAGTGGGTACACCAAACCCGACACTATTCGCCCCACTTATACCCGTATCCGCTCCATTGCCATCTCTAGTGCCACATCACAAAACCGTATTTCTAATGCTGTTATATTTTTCAAAAGTACCTGCATTAAAACCACTTATCCAAAACGCATTTAAGTGCGTGTAAAATCTCAAAAGTAAAACGCATTTTTGAAAAGGGTTTTCTTTTGAAAACTTATAATTGTATACTGCAATTTCTGACATAATTAAATCCATACGATAATTTAAAGGCATGTGCAAGCCATAGCTTTAAATGGTTTAGACACTCCTTTCCATGTGTTTGCACCACCTATTTTGCAATAGAAAAAAATATCACAAAAATTAAGTTTAAATGTTCCTTTATATTTTCAAATAATTTGAAAATATTTTAAATATTTTCAAAAGTTTTACAAATGTTTTAAGATAATTTGATTTTTGAATATTTAACAAACCATTAAATAATTTAGATATTTCAAATTTATTTTAAATATAAATAACTTAAATTTATTTAAAATTTTTTGATATTTTTAAGTTTAAAAAATTATATAATTTCAAATATAAAACTATCTTAAAATTCAACATAATTGTAAAAAATATTTTAATAAATATTTAAAATTTGAAATTATGTTAAATATTTTAATGTTTTAAATATTTAAATATGTTAAATTTAAATAATTCAAAAAATTTAAAATAGTTTTAAAATTTTAATAATTATAAAAAATATTTAGAGATATTTTAAATTTTCTTAAAAATACGTAAACATTTTAAACTTTTAGAAGTTATTTAAATTTTTTAAAATGTTAGAAATATTTTTAATTTTAAAAAATATTAAGAATATTTAATATTTGATAATTCCATAAATATCAAAAAATATTTAATATTGAGATATTTAAAATTTTATCAAAAATTTTTAAGAGATATTATCACTTAGATACCTCGAGGTTTGACCCATTTATCACTTAGGTACCTTGACGTTTCAATATATACAATGGGGTTTCTTAAGGTTTAAACATTTTATTAGTTAGGTACCATGAAGTTTCAGAATTTCATCAATCATGTGATACAATCCCACATTGGTGGGTAGAGATGAAATATACCAACTTATATATCATCGAAGCTACTCTACCCATTGCTAATTGGTTTTGGGATGAAACCTCCTTTGGTATGTAATAATGGTATCAGGCCATCAATCCTCGGATCGATTTCAAGGAGCTTGGTTTGGTATGGGACAGACTCTGCTCTGGAGTTGTGCTCGGTCTGGTATGGGTTGGACCTTGCTCGATAGTCGTGCTTGACAAACCACATGTAATGGGCCCAAGTTTCGGAAAGGGCTACCTAGGAGAGGGCTATCTAGAGTAGAGTGGAGCCGTCTCTAGGAGAAAATGCTACCTACTCAGAGTGAAGCTACTTAGAATGAAGCCGTCAAGGACAATTGCTGCGGAGCGTGATGGTTTGATACAAGTCAAAATATTGAGCATAAAAAGAAGTGAATCAAGCCACATGTTACAAGCCCAAGTTTCAAAAAGGGCTACCTAGAAGAGGACTACCTAAAGTAGAGTGAAGCCGTCTACGAGCGAAAAGGGCTACCTATTCAGAGTGAAACTACCTACAATGAAACCGTCGAGGATAACAGTTGCAAAGCGTGGTGGATTGATACAATCCCACATCAGTGGGTAGCAAAGAAATGTACCAACTTATATATCACAGGAGCTACTCCACCCATTGCCAATTGGTTTTGAGATAGAACCTTTTTGGTATGTAACATCATGTACGTTGGAAAATGCTGAAATGGAATATGATGTCAAGTTACACCCAATTTGGGACTCTTTTCTGAAGTGAATGGAATAAGGGAGCACCAATAAGGAGGAGGAGGGGATTAGAAGGGAAGAAAAATCATAAGAGAGGAGAAGGATGAAAAAGAAGAAGAAAGAAGTAGGAGAAGTAGCAATGCAGATTCATCCATGCATTATTTGAATACGACCCAAGTCTATTTATAAGAGAAAACATACTAATAGACTTTACCTCCGAACACAACTTAAATTTGAAAACAAAACTGGAAATATAAAATTTACTTTCAAAGACAAAAAATGGCTGCAAATGTTGTTAAAGTGGTGGAAAAAGTTGGTATTTCTTCCCGACAAGAACGTCCTTGCAAGAACCAAAATGAGGGAAACATAGTTAAAAATCATGATAATGCTCCCATGTAGCCTCGTCCATGTGACATACCCTTCCAATGAACTAGAAGCTGCATGACTACTCGAATGGAATGACACACCAAATGTCCATCCAAGATGGCTTTAGGTTCCCACACAGGCATATCAAACTCAGGTAAAATAGTCGGCAGAGATGAAATAGGTGTGCTACCGATATGCACTTTAAGCTGAGAAATATGGAAACTAGGATGAATATGAGAATCCAACAACATCTCCAAGGTATAAGCTACAAATCCCACCCAAGCAAGAACCCAAAAAGGACCATAATATCGGGCGACTAGCTTCTGATTAGAGTGATGAGCAATTGATACCTAATGATATGGTTGTAGCTTCAAATAATCAAAATTGTCGGCTGCAAATTCATGGTTAGAATGACGACAATCAACCAAAATCTTCATACAATGTTGTGCATGTCCCAAATGATGCTCTAGAAGAGCGATAGCATGTTTGTGAGCCTATAACATACGGTCAGACATCGACCACACTTTCTCTCAGAAAATATTGCAAGTGGAGAGGGGCGACTAACCATACAACACCTTAAAAGGAGTGCTCTGAATAGTGGAATGGTAAGTAGTATTATATCCCCACTCGACAAGGTGTAAGAAAGAAGCCCACCAAGAAGAAGAATCATAACATAGGCAACAAAGATACGTTTCCTAAGAACGATTAAGCACCACTATCTAGCCATCCAACTAAAGATGATAAGCTATGGAGAATTCAAGCTAAACACCCTGAATGCAAAATAATTCTGGCAAGAATAAACCAAGAAACACAGAGCCTCAATGGGAAATAGTAGAGTACGACAAACCATAGAGCATATAGATATATCCTGAAAAGCTTAGCCATCTGAGCTGCAAAGAAAAGATGAGTTAAAGCATTACTTAAAATATCAGCAACCACATGTACGGTGTCTTTCTTATGAGACAAGAGAAGATCCTTAATGAAGTCCGTAGAAATGTTAGTCCAAACGGATTGTGGAATAGGCAGAGGAATTAGTAGACATGGGGAAGGAGCATATACCATTGAAAAATAGAACACTGGCTAATAAGATCGTACACATCGCACTTGAGATCCCGTTGTTTGCTATATTTGTTTGTAATGTAGTGTGATGTGGTCACCGTAAATACAAATGAAACAAACGTGCAAAAGGGACTCACCGCGACTAGGAAGTGAGCCTAAATTCAGACCGCACATCTTTACTTCAACCACTCGCTGTTTTTGAATAAAAGGTTGTGATATTTTGGTGTATCTAACTTCCGTTATACCATGAGCTTCGCTTATGCTTCAATCAAGAAGACCTGGTTAAATATTTTTTGTGGATTCTTTGTATATCTATTCACATAAAATTAAAGGAATATGGACCTAACTTAAGTGGAAGTTACTGTGACAAAGTAGGGCCCGTAGATACCTTTCCTTGTACACTTAAAAGTTAGAAATTGGGGTCGAGACAAATCTAAGAGCTCAGCAGTCCTCTTACAAGCCCGAGTCAATTAGGTTTTTTAGCATGAAACCCTTGACTTATAATAACTTGAATAAGGTTAAGTCTGAAAAGATTTAAATGGAGCAAACTATATCCACGTCAATAGAATAGGACCAATGCAATCAAGGTCAAGCCCTGGCTGTCAAAGCCCTAAACAATGGCGTTAATTTAAGTTCATCCAACGCCTTAAGCAGTAGCAATAGTGTTAAAACTAACGCAATCAAGGCCAAGCCTTGTCCATCAAAGCCTTAAACTGAAGCCTCAAATCTCAACTTGTCGAATTTGGAAATGGATTAAAATAGAGGGTTCATACCTGAAGCCTAAAGTCTAAAGCACTATATTACTGAAGAAGCACGTACAACAAGATCTATGCTACACTAGACAAAATTAAGTTACGCTACTCCTAGAAAAAAGCATAAGTGTGATGTAAAGAGAAAACTTGGTTAGTTTTGTATGTGAGAGTATGTCTACCTTTTGGACTATAATAAGTCGCTTATTTATAGAAAAAACAAATTAATGGTTGCCCCATACTTCCGCGGCATTTTCTCACCTCATTTGGCCACCAAGCTTGCTTAGCGTGTGAATGATCAATGAACGTGCCCTTGATTTGGGACTTGAGTGTAATCCTTGAAGTCCACATCCGCAATTTTAGCTGAAGTCTCTTCTAGATGCTCTACGTTTTCTTGAATGAAGCTTTGTGCCCACGTATTTGAGATTGTGCTCCAAGTAACTATCTAGAGCTTGGCAACCATCTGTTTAGCAGCCTTCTTTCCCTTTTGCTCGAGCTTCCTTCAGCCTTCAACCATCTTGAGTCTTGAGTGGCTGATACCCGTATTAGAGTGATAAACTTCTCAGGATGTTGGGCTCTTGACGTCGTTATCTCAATACATAAAAGTTTGATTCTCTTTAAGGGGTACCTCACGTGATAAATACGCGACACTTTGCCCAAAATGGCGTCATCTGAGCTCTCTCAAAATTAGAGTGTAAACAAATGCCCTTTTTAGCATTTGGTAAATTCAAATTTACAACGGGTAAAAAATCTGCCTAATTTGACCTTCAACAGCTACAGGGAGCTCGAGAGAACACTGTTTAACATTTTCTCTCCTTTTCCGTGTGTCTATAAGTATAATAGTGAGAGCTTTGAATCTTCACTTTCTCTGCACTGTGCTCTCTCTTTACTGCAACCAAGCGCTCTGAAAACACTTGCTTTATGCTCTTGAATCCCTGATTTTTGATTCATTTGCTCCTTGCTCCCTTTCGTTTTCTTGAACCAAGTGATAATGGCACAAATATCTCATGCCTTCTCTACTCTCATTCCTCAGGCCGATAGCCCTATTGAACAATTGGTGTGTTTGGTTCAATCAGACACTTCAATGGTCTCTGGTATGCTTCAGAGCCCTATTGATCTTAGCAAAATCGAGGAGGATCTTTCTTGGATGTTAGAGAATGATCCTTCATCAACCTTAACACTTGTGCCCTAGGGCCCATCTTTGACCCTTCTCATGATGTCCCTAGTTTTTAGGGCGTGTTTCTAGACATTGATGAATCTCATTTGCTTTGTACAACTCCTGCAGGTTAGTCTTGGGGAGGAAGGCGCATTTGCAAAGAAGTGGAGCCCTTTAAAGGATGGACATTCCTAACAAAGTGGTATACCGAGTGGGTAGATAGATTGATGCTCACCCATTGAGAGAAATGGAAGAACCTCCACATCTATGAAGCCATCGGGCATTCCAAGATTGCTCACAAGGATGACTATCCCATCATGACAGCAATCACCTGCAGTTGGAACATTTGTTATAATGCTTTTGTCCTCCCTGAGGGGTTTCTTGGTATCACTCTGGAGGACATAGCGGCCTTGACAAGTCTTTCACAAGGAGGAGAAAAGTTGCCACTTGATTCTTTTATTTTTACAGAGGATGAAGCCTTTGCCTTTTCTTTCTCCATGACCAACTTGCCCTGTGGTTATGAGTCCCTTGTCAAGATGTTTTGTCACAAGAGCACATGACTTTGGGCAAGGCTTTAGAGAAGAAGAGACCTGCTTTTACTTGTTTTGGTTGAACAAAATTTTCTTTGCTAACTCCTCCAATTTGGTCCTTAAATGCCTTAAGACCATGGCTGTCAACTTAGCCTTTAGCATTGGTCCATTAGCCCTAGGACCATTGTTTTTGGCGCAAGTTTATAGATGCCTTACGGACATCATAGCTAAGAACTACGATGTCCATTGTGGCTGGTCCAGCTTTGGGCCTAAGCCTACTTTCCTAAGCTCTACCCCAGAGGCCCTTATGTTCCCACTGGTGACGGTTTCTCTTGCTATGGAGAGCAGTTTGATTGTCGTGAGGTCCTTTTACCCCCAGGATTTTCCTTTGACCAATGCCTTGAGAAACTGATGTCTAGAGGAGCCTTGGTCCTCATTGGTTCAGGAAGTTGGACCTTCACCATGATGTCTTTGTAGACATCAATTTTCCTACTTGGCACGCAATCTTGTGCCTGCAGGATCTCTTCTTCTATCACCAGACTCATCCTAGTGTACATACTTACAGGTCTGGGTTGTTTGCCAGGAAATTTAGAATGATCCAAGACGTTACCTTTCCAAGTCTAAGGACCAAAAACCTTTGGTAGGCTAGAAGGATCTCCATCCAACTCCCTCAGTGTAGAGAGCTCCGTGAGTCCAACCAAAAAGTCAAATCTCTCCAGGGGTACCCTTTATTTTGTAGGTACACCTCGTGCACCACACCTCGTTTTACAACTTAGTTCCAAGCCTACTGGACCTCTTTGGAGGCTAGAGGCACCAAGCAATATTTTACCCCTTTCCTTTAGCTTGCAAGTTCCAGCACAAGGGAAGATCAACCAATCAGCATTAGGCAGACTCCACAGAAGGCAGGATTAGGTAAACAACCATCGCTAAAGTATGCTTAAGTTTTGTTTCTTGGATGGCATGAACAAAGATTGATTTTTATTCTTTTTACAGGCACAGTTGTCCAGAAAGCTCCTATGAGTACCCGGATCAGGAGCTTCATCAAGATGCTGCTAGAGGAATCTCCTCCAAGAACTTCTCCACCAGCCCTTGAAGTTGATGGCTTTAGAAAGAGGAAGAAGGGAAATGTTCCCTCAACTCTCCTAACTGGAGCCATACAAACAGTAGAGGAGGAAGAACATGAAGAAGTATCCATCTCACAGCTGGTGAGGAAGAGAAGAGCCAGACTCCTTGAATCAGAGGTATTGGCCTTAATTGGTGTTTTGTTCCTCTTCTGCAAAAACTGTTCCTAACTTGGCTTTGTGCTGCCACAAGAAGAACCAACTTCAGTCATCGTGGAGATTCCAAATTCTCCACCATAGGAAGCTGCACCAGAGCTCCGTCAAGATACTAAATCATTGAGCTCAAGCGTTGAAGGAGGAGACATGGCTACCTCAGCTGTGGAGCCAATTATAAGTTATCTTTCTGAAGAAGTCTCTGTAATACCCAGTCTAATTAAATTAGGCTAGGTATTATAATACGATTAAAATTCGCTATTATTTCGATTAGATTATAAATGAATTAATGAATTAATTATCAGAAAGGAGTCCATTAGTAGTATTAAAGTAATTAAAATAGGTAAAGATATATATATATATATATATAAAACAAAAAACAAAAAAAAAAAGGAAAGGAAAGGGGGGCTGTGAAGACCCCCTTCCCAAAACCCTCCAAACCCTCCCTCTCTCCCTGCGCCTCTCTCTCTCTCTCTCGTTCTCTCTCTCTCTTTTCGTCAAATCTTAAATTCTGGTTCTCGCTTGATAGGATCCGATGTTAACCTATAATAGAAGTTCAACTTTTGGATTAAACGTTAGTAAAGGTAAGTATACCACTCACCCTACTTGTTTATATACGAAAAATCTGATTCTTAAGGGTTTACATGTGAGACTTATATTGAATAGTTTATTATTTTGTTAAAATAGGTTCAGGCATATATATTTGGCTAATTGTGTGATTTATACTTTTTTAATTTAATATATACTGATTTATACGTTGATTTGTCGTTTAAATATGTGATTTCTACTATTGTTTGATTTGTTAATATGTAATTCAAATTGTACTGATTTATACGTTAAATTGATGTTTAAACATGTGAATCTTGAAAGAAATTGTACTTGTGAGTATACGAAAGGAACTATTGCAAACTTGCTATTTGAATTAAAATATTTTATGGGAAGAACTTGCTAAATTGTACCTATTGACGATAAAATGCGAAATGTGAAATGTGAAAGTTGATCTGTGACCCTGTCGCGGGAATAATACCGGCACATAGATCTATGTTTGATCCTAGCGGATCTGTCGACTTAGAACCGGTTCGAATATGTGAAATGTGAACGTCGATTTCGACCCTGTTGTGGGAATAATACGGGCCGTAGTTTTTGTTTCATCTGTAAGTTTTATCAAAAGAGCTCTTGTAAACAAGAGATATGTGCTACCAAAATGTGAATTTTTCTGATAAAATGATTTTAACTAGCTTCGATTGGAATTCTATTTGTTTTAAATAATATGTCTGATCCGGGTAGGGTGTACGGTACACTTGCTGAGCCGTTGTTCGCTCACCCTATTAATTTATCTTTCAGATTAGTAGCCGGTGGCAAATTCTAGAGGAATGAGGATGATGCAGCGACTCTCTGTTTCAGAATTTAGTCTATTTTTGTAGTTTAATTATTTGATAGTTTTGTAGTGGGATATTATAGACCGTTTGAGATATTGTATTTGAGCTTCCGCACTATTAGTTTTAAAATATTAGTATCGATGTATTTGGACTTGAGGTCATATATGTTGGCAAAATTTATGGAATTTTGACAAATTCTCAGAAAAAGATTTTGGGCTTCGTACTATGACAAAGGGGATTTATTGTAGTACGGCCGTGTAGCGTCCTCTTAACTTAAGCCTATTCGGTTTATCGTTTGGGGGCGTTACAGTCTCCCCCCTAGTTCCTTTGGAATAGGGTCTCGTGCAGGTCCCATACCTCCTTTCAGGAAATTCAATCCCCATTTAAGAGATTTTTGAAGGTATGATCTCGTCATCTGGCTTCCCAATTCTTGATGTCCAAACCATAGTTGGTGAGTGGTAAGTGGCTGGCGATGACGGAGGAAGTTATGGGTAGGATTGATGGTGAGGGGTAGACGAAGGGGCTAAAGAACGGCGGAGGTGATAGTGGGCGTACATCGGTACGGTTTTTTTGATATATATACATTGACTTATCAAAAAAAAAAAAAAAAAAGAGGTGATAGTGGGCAGTGGCGGCGGCAGCGGTGGTGGCGGTAATGTTTAATAAATTAAAAAGTAAGTTTTGAGTAAAATGAAAATCATATTATTTTGTGGCGTGGTCAATGGGCATGGACTTCAAAGGATGAGCATCATTCATATACACGCTTGCAATGTTATAGTAAAACATTAATTTAATATTTTATAAGTTAATTTTAATCAAAATAGGAAATTTGATTTTTATTTAACAGGGTTATTTATACAAAAATTACATATATCTTTTTAATTGTACCAGCTTAGTCGTTATACTTTTAATCGTGTCAATTTAGTTATTTGGTCAAATCCAAATTAAATTGTTGGCATAATTTTTAACGGCACAAACATGTTGTGAATAAACCAATTCTATTATACTTGAATGAATGAAAACAAGAGGAATGAGTTGCCTTTACATAAGCATACATCAAGAGCCAAGAATGGCAACAATACACAAAAGTGAAAGGGAATATTTTGAAGCATGGGAATATGCTAGGAATAGTCTAGAACCTATTCTAATACGCCCCCTCAATCTAAGAGGGGTGGTAGCACGCGAAGATTGGCCTTGTGTTGGTAGAATCGGTCGACAGGTAGACCCTTGGTAAGGATATCCACAACCTGTTGCGTCGCAGGGGTGTAGAGAACTTGAAGATCATCCTTGAGAACCTTCTCGCGGACATAGTGGAAGTCGACATCAACATGCTTACTACGGTCATTAGAGACGAGGTTTGCCACAAGGTAGGATGCAGAGACTGTAATACCCAGCCTAATTAGATTAGATTCGGTATTATAATATGTGAAATTCAAGGTATTTAAATTAGATTAAAACTTACTATTATTTCAATTAGGGTACAAAGGGAAAAAAAGTTAATTAAAAGCACAAAAAAGACAATTTTCCCCACCCCCACATGTTTTCCCTTTTCTCTCTCCCGTTTAAGTATCTCTCTCCTCTCACCGCACTGTTCTCTCTCTCTCCTCTCACCTACGCCAGTGTCGCTCGGCCCTTGCTAGTGCCGCTCGACCCAAGCCGGCACTGCCTCTTGCCACCGGTACCGCGTCCCTTCTCTCCTCTCCTCTCTCCGCTCTCTTCGCTCTCCTCGCTGAGACCACGCACCACCATTACCGCCACCCTTCTACCACCAATACCGCCTCCCACCACCATAGTACCGTCCGACCACCGCGGCACCGCCTGACCTCCAGGGGGCTATAAATACCTCAAACCCTCAACTCCTCAAACCTCACACCTCTCACATCACAATCTCTCTCTCCTCTCGGTTTCTCTCTCTATCACTCGTGACTATCTCACTGCTCCGGCCACCTCGCCGGTGGCTAAGAGCCAAAATTTGGAATTAAAAGTTAGCGAAGGTAAGTATACTACTCCCGCTATTTGTCTGTAAAATATGAAAAAAGATATTCTTTACATGGTCTAATATTTAAGACTTATATTTGAATAATTTATTAGTTTGTCAAAAGAGGTTCAGGCATTTATACTTGGTTGATTATGTGATTTCTACTCTTGTCATTTGAATTATACTGATTTATACGTTGAATTAATGTTTAAATATGTGAATTTTGGAAGAAATTGTATTTGTGATTATGTGAAGGTAATTATTGTGAACATGTGATTTAAATTGAAAGATTTTTATGAGAAGAGCTCATAGATAACTATGTTGACCCTCTGAGGTCTATCGACAATAGAATGTGAAATGTGAAAGTCGATCTGTAACCTTGTTACGGGAATAATACCGGCACATAGATCTATGCTTGATCCTCGCGGATATGTCGACTTAGAACCGGTTCAAGTATGTGAAACGTGAATGTCGATCTGTAACCCTGCCTTGGGAATAATACCGGCCGTAGTTTCTGTTTCGTCTGTGAGTTTTGCCGAAAGAGCTCTTGTAAATAAGTTAAATTATAAAACATTGGTTTGTGCTACTTTAACGTAATTTTTAAAGATAAATTGATTTTACTGGTTTTTGATTGGAATTTTTATCCATTTTAAATAATAGGCCTGATCTGGGTAGGGAAGGAAGTGTGATATACTTACTGAGCATGTGGTTTGCTCATCCAATCTATTTATTTTCCAGATTAGTAACCCATGGCAAGTTCCTGAAGGAAGGAATGAGGAAGTGGCTTACTATCTCGAGAATTAGTTTACAAAATGCGGTTTTATTGAGATAAACCGCGTTTACCAAAGGCGGAAAACCGCGTTAACCGAAGGCGGTTTATCTCAATAAAACCGCGTTTTATGAAGGCGGTTTCATTTGAAGATAACCACGTTTTATTAACGCGGTTTTATTTGAAGATAACCGCGTTTTCTGAATGCGGTTTATTCGTTATCACGTGGACCGTAAACAAGTAAATATTTTATTTTCAGCATTATTTTTTTTATTTTTTTTATTTTTGAGCATTATTTTGGAAACCAGCTCTGAGATTCGACTAGAAAGCTCTGCTACATTCAACTAACAAAAATTACAAAACGTGATTGCTTAATACCTTGTGGTCAAACAGAAAATTGTTGAGTACCTTTATGCGGCATGTTATAATAGAAAAATATATACATAACTAAATACATAATATACACGACAAATAAAAAATAAAAATTAGGATAATTAAAATTTTTGTGATAATTTATTTTTTTCTGAAATTTTATGTTTAAATTTTGTAATCCACTGGCTTGGATATATTATTTTTTAGCTTAAAATTTAAAGTATGACATCATCTATACGGTGTATGACTCACTCTTTTAGTTATAACATTCAGGGATGTCTCAACTTTTTCAAGTCGAGGAATAAGTACAATTGAATCAAACTATTTATTTTAAGATAGTCAAGTGTAGAGGTGTATTTGAGCTGAGCTGAGCTGAGCTTGATCCTGCTAGGCTCGAGGCTCAGCTCGTTTACATTAAGCTTGGCTCGGGCTCGGCTCGGCGCTCCCCAAGTTCGAAAAGTTCAAGCTCAAGCTTGGCTCGTCAAACACTTGGGCTCGGTTCGGCTTAATCTAAGCTCAGCGAGGTCGAATTAAGCTTGCAATAATTCGACTCATTTAAGCTCAATCTAAGCTCGTTATTGACCTCGTTTGGGCTAATTTAAGCTCGGGCTCGACTCATTTAGGCTCAAATTTGGCTTCATTTTGGTCATATTTAATCAAAAATATTATATTAAGAAAAGCTCGTTTGGGCATGTTTGGGATCGTGAGCTTACGAGCTCGAGCTTCACTAAGCTCAGGCTTGGCTCGATAAGTTAAACGAGCCGGCTTGGCTCCGCTCGAGCTCAAAGTGAGCTGAGCCTTTCGACCATTATGACGAGCCGGCTCTCAAGGGCTCGCGAGTTGGCTCGGCTCATTTACACCCTCTAGTCAAGTTATTTACTAAATATTTAAACTAAATATAATAATTATTTGACTTAAAAAAAAGAACTAAATATAGTGTTTCGGGAAAAATTGGTCCAGGTTACCTAATTGTCCCCGGGTAACAAAAATTTGTAGATTCTAGATGAGAGCGGGGCTCAAGCTCTTGCTAGGAAGGCAGCTGCTGGTGGGTTTAACCCGAGCTTACCTGCAAAACGAGTAAGGCCGTCAGAGGGACCTGCGGTGGTTTGGACCGCGGGGGACCCCTCTGATACCTAAGTCAGTAAGAGAAGTGGTAGCAGCAATAAGTATGCGTAAAATAAATAATACCCGATAAGTATGGGTGAGCCTGAGGAAAGAGAGAATCGGGCAGCAGCCATGGAGGGGGATAGGGTCCCGGGCCTTAGGAGAGAGAAGAGAAGGGAGCTTAGTTGAGCTTGTGAGAGAGGCGTAGGGTCCTTTAGGAGAGAGAAAGAGGCGTGGGTGGAAGTTAGTTCAAGGGGGGAAGAAGTCCCGTGGGGGAGTGGGTCCGGATGGGTGAGGAGTGGCTTGGTATTTATAGAGGAGGGAAGGTGGCCAACGGTAGGGGTTGATGGTGAGGGTGGACGATAGTGGGTTTGGAGGTGGTTGACGGTAGGGGTTGATGGTGAGCTGTAACGGTGGTAAGGGAGCAGTACTGGTGGTAAGGGGCAGTACTGGTGTGGTGGTGATGGAGGTTGGGGAAATGGAGAGGGGAGAAAGGAGAAAGGAGAAAGGAGAGAGAGAAGGTGGGAGGTAGTACCAACGGTGATTGGGGGCAGTATCGGTGAGGTAGTCGGGGCGGGGTACCGGCAAAGTGGCATGGGGCAGTACCAGCGCGGTGGTAGGGGCAATACCGGTGCGGTGGTGGTGAGTGAAGAAGAGGAAGGGATGAGAGGAGGGAGAGAATAGGGAAAGGCGGTACTGGTGGCAGGGGGCGATACTGGTGGTGTGGTGGAAGCGGTACCGATGGTGTGAAGAGCGGAGAGAGAAAATGGGGGTGAGGTTTATTTTGTCTTCTAATGGCCTTTAAGCTTATTACCTAATTATTTCTATACTCAATATATAGTTACACTAAATTTTAAAATACTAAAAGTATATTACACTAAATTTTAAAATATTGAAAGTATAATTCGGCCTAAAATTATGTTGAGTAATTATTTCACTAAAAAATAATCTGAAATTATATAATTATAATTATATTATGTGGTTAGTATAAAAGTTACACCTAGGCGGTAACGAGCCCAGGAGCCGCTACCGCCTCCCCACATGGCTACCCTGGGACGGTAACGAGCCGCGGAGCCACTACCGCCTCCCCCGACCAGCTAAACCAAGCGGTATGAGATCCAGGAATCGCTACCGTTTCCCCCCTGACCGACCAACCCAGACGGTAGCAGGCCCAGAGGCCATTACCGTCCTCTCCCCTAACTACCCCCAAGCGGTAGCAGGCCCAGAGGCCATTACCGTCCTCTCCCCTAACTACCCCCAGGCTGTATGAGGCCCAAGAGCTGTCATCACTCCCTTCATATCCTCATTCAGATAGTTGCGAACCTAGAAGGGCACTAACACCTCAGTCATGCAGGAGGAGGAGGCGGTAACCCTTGCCATTGCTTGGGGAACACTCATATCTTCCCTATAAATAGGGGGGAAGGCATCACAAATAGAACAAGGAACTTGAGCTTGGTTCTACCCCCAAGAACCCAACCAAAAAACATCATAAACAAATAGGCGCCGTCTGTGGGAAGGGCATTAAAAACTCTTCTCATGTCAAACACTAGCCGCTCCTCCCCCTGTAGGGAGCGCGGCGACCTCAATTATCTACCCCAAGGTTAGTTTGAGCAACTTCAACACCAAATACATTAGCTTTTCTCACACATGCCCACCAACAGCACAGAATACGTCCTGGAGCCTGGCCAATCTACGGCCGCGTCCCCACACACCTAAACTCTAAGCTCAAACGGAGTAACTGCCTCAGCGCCAAGCGCCTATCCAAACCACCCCAAGAGGGACTCCTGGAGGATTTCCAAATCGTCTGCAACCCACATCATACCAGGAACCCACTAGCCATTCACGCCTCGAATTCTGTCAGCACCAGTGGGGAAAGTGAAAATCCCAAACATTGATCTGTTTGACGGTGCTCAAGATCCGGAGGACCATTTGGCCAGCTTCATGGCACGGATGTATCTGCAGGACGTGGGGGAAGACACTTGGTGCAAATGTTTCCCAGCTACCTTGAAAAGAGTCGTGCAAAGTTGGTTCGTCGCCCTCCCAAATTCATCCGTGGATAGCCTTATGGATCTCTCCGAGAGATTTGCTCGGCATTTCGTCCGTAATAAGCGGAGGCGGAGGACGGCAGCGCACCTTCTCAAACTGCAACAACATGAGGCTGAACCGCTAAGAAGCTATGTGAAACGATTTACACGAGCCATGATTGATGTCGCCACCTTATCCGATGAAACAACAATTACTGCTTTCGCCAATGGATTACAGAATTCTAACTTCAAATTTGCGTTGGCAAGGGGACCACCTTCAACCATTGATGAGCTATGGAAGAAGGCCAACAAATACATCCTGGCAGAGGATGTCATGCAGGTAACGCCCAGGGCTGAAATTGTTCAGGCATCATTAGGATCAAAGGATCGCCCCTGGCCACCTCGGGATAACGTCCGGCTTGCCAGAAGACCTGCACCCGTTCTTAAGACTTCGAACCAGCACCCCGCACCTCATCAGCTCTTAGAGGTAAAAATGAAGGAGCCCAAGGGGCCGCCTAAAGACCGTAAACCCGCCCCATTGGGCGGCAGTAAGTCAATCTGATGTGCGTATCACCAAGTCTCAACTCATGACACTGTCAATTGCCGAGCCTTGGACTTTCGTCTCAAGGAGGCCGAGAGCACCGGCCAGTGGGAGGAATATACAACGTTGAAAAGGATGAGGGCTGGTAAAGCCCAGGCCGACAGCGAAAGTGAAAAATGCCCTGAGAACATGACGGCTAAGGTCATCGCTACCATCACCCCAAGGTTTGCTTCCCCCTTATCAATAAGGGAAGAAAAGGTCACAAAAAGGGCGATGGACGTAGCCAGGAGTGCGCCCAGGTGTATCAGTTTCACTAAAGAGGACGCCCAGGGAGTGGACGCATTGCAAGAAGACCCCCTCGTGGTTACTGCCGACATCTATAAGCACACGGTACATAGAATCTTGATCGATCAAGGAAGTTCCGCGGACATCTTGTTTTTGGAATGCTACAACAAGAAGAGTATACCGCTTACGGCGCTCTCACCAGTTCCATATCCTGTTGTGGGCTTCACAGGGGCGCCGGTTCTTCCGCAAGGCAAGATAACGTTACCCACAATCTTCTGGAATGAGAATGATCAACGAATGGTTAAGATAGACTTCCTCGTTATTAGCGCTCCCTCCTCCTATAACGTCATCTTGGGAAGACCCTCCCTAAATCGGCTAAGGGCGGTAGTATCTACGTATCACCTGGCAATGAAATTTGAAGCGGATACAGGCAGTGTTATGACAATACGAGGCAGGCACGACGCACTCTCAGAGTACTATCACACCTTCTCCAACTTGGCAGTGATGGCTGCTGAACCCCTTGAATTGAGTTCACCGCTAAAAGAGCACCCTTCCTCACCGCCTCTGGAAAGGTACGAACTGGAGCCCGGGTGTTACACTTACCTGGGCACTTCCCTCCCTCGACATCTGCGTGAAGAAATTGGCAGACTCTTGAGGCAATACCGAGACGTTTTTGCCTTTATCGCCAAGGAAATGCATGGAATACCGCCTGAGGTGATCACGCACCAACTTAACATTCGAGATAACAAGGCCCCGGTTAAACAACGGAGGCGTATCTTCTGCATAGAACGTAATGATGCCATCAAGGCTGAGGTGGAGAAGTTGTCCCAGGCCGGGTTTATACAGGAAGTGTTATACCCTGAATGGCTGGCCAACGTAGTCTTAGTAAAAAAGTCTAACGGGAACGGGAGGATGTGCGTCGACTTTACAGACCTCAATGAAGCCTGCCCTAAGGACTCTTACCCCCTGCCCAAAATCGACCGGCTGGTGGACTCCACGGCGGGCTATGAGCCGTTCAGTTTCATGGACGCTTCTCAGGGTATCATCAGATTCAAATGCACCCGGCCGACTAGGAGAAAACGGCCTTCATCACGGCCGAGGGAACCTACTGTTACAAGGCAATGCCGTTTGGGCTTAAGAATGCGGGAGCCACCTACCAACGGCTGGTTAATAAAGTTTTTGCGCCACAGATAGGACGCAACATGGAGGTCTACGTCGATGATATGATAGTCAAGTCAAAATGTACGCTCGATCACTTCTCCGACCTAAAAGAAGCTTTGGAAGCACTCCGAGGATACCATATGAAGCTGAACCCAGAAAAGTGTTTGTTTGCCGTGCCAGAAGGAAAATTCTTGGGCTTCATTGTAAATTCACGAGGAATCGAAGCCAACCCTAAAAAGGTGCAGGCCATACTCGATTTAAAGCCTCCTCGTTGCCCTAAAGACATGTAAAAATTGGCTGGCTGCATGGCTTCACTCAGCTGCTTCATTAGTCGGGCCGCCGAAAAAGCTTTGCCGTTCTTCAAAGTACTGCGTGGGAAACAACCCTTCTTTTGGTACGAGGAGTGTGTAGGAGCCTTTGATCAGCTGAAACAGCACTTGGCACACCTCCCGGTGGTCACCTCACCTGAACCCAACGAGAAACTGGGGCTCTATTTGGCCGTCTCAGAAAATGCTGCAAGTGCGCTCTTGATAGCCGACCGGCAAGGGCGACAGCTACCAGTGTATTTTGTAAGCCAAACTCTCAAAGATCCGGAGAAAAGGTATCCCACCATTGAGAAAACCGCCCTCGCCTTGATCTCCGCAGCACGCAAGTTAAGACCGTACTTTCAGTCCCATGAAGTCATTGTCCTTACTAATCTACCGCTCAAGAAGCTGCTTTCCAAGTTGGATTGCTGAGGGCGAATGCTCAAGTGGGTGGTTGAGCTCTCGGAATATGACATACATTACCAACCTCGGAAAGCAATCAAGGCTCAGGCTCTGGCCAATTTTCTGGTAGAATGTGATTTTGAAATAGGGGCGCTTAGGCAAACGGAAGCCCTGGAAGAGATGCTCGTTTGGAAAATCTTTGTGGATGGCTCGGTAAATTCAGAAGGTCAAGGCGCGGGCATAGTATTGATCAACCCTGAAGGGGAACGAGCTGAGCACGCGGTAAGATTGCACTTCGAAGCAACACATAATGAAACTGAATATGAAGCGTTACTTCTCGGTATGGACCTCGCCAAGGCTGCTGGAGCGGTTCACGTAGAAGCTCACAGTGACTCAGAGCTGATAGTAAACCAAGTTACAGGTAGTTATGGAGTGAAAGAGCCTTATCTGTCTCAATATATGGAGTTGGTTCGAACCAAAGTCTAAGAGTTTCAGGGCTTCAGCATACGGAGCATTTCCCGAGAAAGTAATTACCGTGCTGACGAACTAAGCCATCCGGCCAGCACAAAGGGCAAGGACCCGGACAGACGCGTCCACATCCAAGAGTCTAGCGTTAAGTACGTGGATAAGGTCGCAGCTATGAGCATGATGCAAGTCCAACATGAGAGTAATTGGATGTGCCCAATCATGGACTTTATCATGCACGGTAAGCTGCTTGAGAACAAGGTTGAAGCACGAAGGCTGAGGAGGCGTGCGGTACATTTCTCGATGATCCATCAACAGCTCTCTAAGAGATCATTCACACACCCCTTGTTAAAATGCCTGACGCAAGAAGAGGGAGATTATGTTCTAAGGGAGATCCATGAAGGCATCTGCGGAGTTCACATTGGAAAACGGGCCCTGGCAGGAATGGCGCTACGGGCCGGATATTTCTGGCCGACTATGAGAAAAGATGCTGGCACCCTTATGCGGAAATGTGATAAATGCCAGAGGTTCGCACCGCTTATCCACGCTCCCGCCGTGCCTTTGCAACCCATTGTAGACCCTATACCTTTTGACCAATGGGGAATGGACATTTTGGGGCCCTTCCCCTTGGCTCGCGGGCAGAGGAAATTCCTAATATTAGCTGTGGATTACTTCAGTAAGTGGGTGGAGGCTGAGGCGGTAGCTCGGATTACGGACAACGCAACGCGACAGTTCTTATGGAAAAACATTGTTACATGCTTTGGGATCCCTAGGGCCGTTATTACTGACAATGGAACACAGTTCGCCTCGCCACAATTCCGGGCGTACTGTCAACGCATGAGCATCGCTCTACACTTCACAGCCGTCGCCTACCCTCAGAGCAACGGACAGGCAGAGGTTGAGAACAAACAAATACTCAATGGACTTCGAAAAAGATTAGACGAGGCTAAGGGGAGATGGACTGAAGAGTTACCTAGCGTGCTATGGGCACACCGAACGATTTACCATGTGGCTACTGGCGAAACCCCGTTCATGTTAACTTACGGGGCCAAGGCGGTAATTCCAGTAGAAGTAGGGCAGCCTAGCCACCGCATACTACACCACAATTATCTGCGCAATGAAGATTAGTGAAGATATGCTTTGGACTTAGTAGATGAAGTTAGGGAGGACGCCCTCCTCTGAACAGTAGCTCAAAAGCAACGCCTGTCACAATATTATAACAAGCACCTATGGACAAGGAGTTTAGAAGTAGGAGACCTTGCTCTACGACGGTCAACTACCGTGGCCCATGGGATAGGTGCTGGCAAGGTAGCCTCCAACTGGGAAGGACCCTACCGCGTGACCCAGAAGGTAGGAGAAGGAAGCTATAAGCTAGAACGCATGGACGGTTCCTAGGTACCTCGGGTGTGGAACATTAAGAACCTAAAAAGGTACTATGTGTAGCTTTGCACGCTATAAACAGGTTGTGTAAAATGTTAAACTTAACCAGAGGCCGTATGAGTTGTATTTCAAGGAAAACGGGGCGGTACCCATGCGCATAAATAAACGGTACACTTCCAAAGCTTGCGTTAGCATAACTTAGCAAGGGCCGAGGCCATCAAAGTCAAAATGTGCAGAAAAATAACAAAAACGTATGATGAAATATCATTAGCTCTGATAAAATGTACATTGGGAAAGGGAGCAAGGGGACTTGTGCTCCTAAACGTACCAAGCGTAAATACATGTACAAAGCAAAAATAGGGGGGGGGGGGGGGGGGGGGGGGTACTACAAAAAGGGGTGCCCCCTCATATTCTCTATACAAATACAAAAAGGAGGAGGGGATAATAGCACAAGTTAAGCCCTGGGACTACACCTAACGGCTGCTGGCACCTCCTCGAGAGCGGATTATGTCCTGGCGGAGCCGATCTGCCGCTTGTTGAAGAGACTCACGGCTGAGCTGAGGGTGGCTTTGGGCTAGACACCGGGCAAAGGAGGACAGGCCTGAGGCAAATCCATCCCAGTAATATGTGCTCGTGGATGAACGAAACTCAGAACTTTATTTAAAACGTGAGATCGCCTCCACAGCCTTGGTTTGGGCACGCTGAGCTTCGATGACGAGACTCTCTGACCGTGCTTGTTGGGAGGACAGCTCTTCCCTCAGTCCTTGAGCTTCAACAGCCAGCGCCTCCTTTTCCCCGTACAACTTGTCAGCCCTGTCTTGCAAACTTTGCAACTTAGCAGCCAGCATATCCCTCTCTCTCCCCATAGCTTGGGCCTGCTCTTCTTTCTCCAGTTTGGCCCTCCGTATCGCCTCATCCGCCTTCTTGTTTTCCTCCCGTAACCAAGACAGCTCTTGGTTAGTGGCTTCTCGCTCATGGAACCACCCCCGGGCCAGGGCTTCTGATAGAGAGCTAACCTGAAATAAAGAGTATCGCAACATGCGGTCAACATGCTAACAAAGCAAAGTTAGGGTAGGCGACATTTACCTTAGCAACACAGGCGGCTACCGTGTCGCTGGTCGCCACTTGAGGTTCCCCAAGTGGAAGGACCGCCAGGGCAGCACGTTGGATAACGTCAACGCCTTGAAGGCTAGCAGGACCCTCAGACCGAGGGCCTTCAGTAGTAGTATCATCTCCACCCCTGGGAGCTTCCCTTTGGGGTTCGGGAGGGGCTTGTGTAAAACCATGAGGGGCGGAGAGATCTATGTGGAACAAGGGAATAATGTCATCATCCACCCGCACATCAGGCCACGTGAGGCGACGTGGGCGGTAAGAGGGAAGCCTTGACAGAAGGTCCCCCTTCCTGAGGCATGGACATTGATCCTGCCACCTCTATTAAGGATGGTCTTGGTGCCTCTACCGGCACCCCTAAAGACTCCCCACCTTCTCCCTCTCCTTCTGGCTGTGGGCCTATACCCACGTCCACCCCAGCCGCCTCGGCGGTAGGACCACCCGCCAGTGTAGCTAAGGTAGGAGGAAGTTCAGCCACGGTCACCTCTGGCAAGGTAACCACAACAGCTGGCGCAGCACTGGCTGCTTCCTCCACGGCAGGTCTTGGGACAACTTCAGGGCAAGGCGCGGCGGTAGGGACTTCCTGATCCGTCGCAACCTGAGAGGGCCTCTCCACGGCAGGGGATGCTTGAACAATGGTAGCCTCGGTGGCACCTTCATGAGAGGCGGATACCGCCGACCCGCGGCTAGAAGAAAGGACCTCCCCATGGGGTTTCTTAGACCGTGTAACCTTTTTGGGGGGAGGACCCCCGCCCTCTTCAGTAGCTGCCCTCTTACTCCTCCTTACTGACTTCCTACCAACGCCATCCCGTCCTGCACCCTTGGTAACCGTCTCCTTACCCTTCTAGGCGGTTTTCCTGCCCTCTCCTTCATCCCTTGGTTCCCTCTTGCCTTTCTCCCCATGGCACGCTTCCGTGAGGGATACGATGTCTACATCGGCCTCGGATCCTGTCAAGAAAACCATTAAGGAGCCAGGGTAGCGTTAATAAGAGAAAACGAGAGCTAAAAAAGAAGAATTCTATCATCCTCAGGGATTTACTCACCGCTGACCGGTTGAGAGCATAGACCTGCACAGGTCACAACTTTCTCTTGGCACAGCACCTCTTTGGTAGCCAGGTACCGCGTGCTCGAATACCTCTCAAAATAACGAACTACCTCCCTATCTAAGTTAGATAGTTCGTCCACTGAGGGGACGCTACATTTATTCAGGGAGGTCCAGTAGTAGGGGAAACCGAGGGGAAGTGGAGGCCTCACCCAAACGAACCTATTTTGTCAAAATTTACCTTTGAGGGATTAAGCTCCACGAACTTAATCCCGCTCTTTCCCTCAAAGGTTACCAAACCCTTTGACTGCTTGGCCCTAAAAAAAAAATCAAAACTACAAGTGGAGGGGGTTAACCCTGCCACAAAACAGGTAAGGAGAAAACCGCAAATATTGCGGAAGCCGTTAGGACTGATTTGGCTGGGGCACATGCCCACACAAACGACAAAAAATTCAGGAGAACGAGGGTATAAAATGTTGTCGCTCTCCTGAGGGCCAACGACAGCATAATCATTGGGGAAAAAAATACTTTTCACGGAACCTTTTCATCCCCTCTGCCGTGGCTAGCGAGGACACAAGGTGTCCTAGGGGAAGAGCCGCTGCTGCATCGAGATACTTAGCACGCACGGCCATTTCCTCAGGAGACGTTGGTGATGACGGAGCCAGTTGAGATAACGGCTCCACCATCATCCCCTCACCAGAAGATGCTTCTCCAACGCGGTCTGAACGCCCGCTCTCCTTCTGCACGCGTTTTGGAGCCATTTAACTAGTTCAACAAAATGAAAAGACAAAAATTAGAAGGGGTCTTACCCTGCGAAAGAGAAGAAATCCCATTGGAATTTTCCATTAGTGAGGCGGGGGCACTGGTGTCAAGTGGAGACAACACCGTCTGAGAACCAGTCAAGCACACGGAAGGGGAAAAGCCCTGATCGTCAAACACCCCCCGCCTCCCCTGGTCCAATGGCAGGAACGCCGGCAAGAAAGGAGGCAAGGTCGGCTACGAACTGGGAATCTAGCTCGATGCTCTCGTCTGGTTCCTCCAAGGGAACCTCAAGTTCCACCATGGGAACCCAAGGTTCCACCATGGATGCCCGACCAGAGAAATCCCCCAAAAAAAGAGGGGGCGGGGGGGAAGAAGGGGAAAGAACCCAGAAAGCTTTTGAAAAACTAAAAAAAAAATGAGCAAAGTACCTTTTAATCATCACCAAAACGAGTTAAAATGGAAGGCTGAGGAGAATTCGAGGAGGAAATGCAGAAACAAAGTCGGGAGTGGCAGAGGTGAAATTGAAGAAAGCGAGAGGTGGGGCTCTATTAGGGCTTTATTAGGGCTTCATGTAGAAAAAGAGAGAAAATGAACAGGAAAGGGAGGGGGAGCATCACGTGCCTCTCATATGGATGGAATGTCAACCACCTGGCTTTCACCTAATGTGAAGGCCTCGGTATGCTAAGTCCCTTAAACAATGGGGGCTTGGTTCTCTTGCTCAAGAAGAGCAAAAGGGGGTGGGGCGGTTACCCTTCACCTAAAGTGAAGGGACCGCCTGGCTTTCACCTAATGTGAAGGCCTCGATATGCTAAGTCCCTTAAACAATTGGGGCTTGGTTCTCTTGCTTAAGAAGAGCAAGAGGGGGTGGGGCGGTTACCCTTCACCTAAAGTGAAGGGACCGCCTAGCTTTCACCTAATGTGAAGGCCTCGTTATGCTAACTCCCTTAAACAATGGGGGCTTGGTTCTCTTGGGTGGGGCAGTTACCCTTCACCTAAAGTGAAGGGACCGCCTGGCTTTCACCTAATGTACAGGCCTCGGTATGCTAAGTCCCTTAAATAATGGGGGCTTGGCTCTCTTGCTCAAGAAGAGCAAGAGCGGGTGGGGCGGTTACCCTTCACCTAAAGTGAAGGGACCGCCTGGCTTTCACCTAATGTGAAGGCCTCGGTATGCTAAGTCCCTTAAACAATGGGGGCTTGGTTCTCTTGCTCAAGAAGAGCAAAAGGGGGTGGGGCGGTTACCCTTCACCTAAAGTGAAGGGACCGCCTGGCTTTCACCTAATGTGAAGGCCTCGGTATGCTAAGTCCCTTAAACAATGGGGGCTTAGTTCTCTTGCTCAAGAAGAGCAAGAGGGGGTGGGGCGGTTACCCTTCACCTAAAGTGTAGGGACCGCCTGGCTTTCACCTAATGTGAAGGCCTTGGTATGCTAAGTCCCTTAAACAATGGGGGCTTGGTTCTCTTGCTCAAGAAGAGCAAGATGGGGTGGGGCAGTTACCCTTCACCTAAAGTGAAGGGACCGCCTGGCTTTCACCTAATATACAGGCCTCGGTATGCTAAGTCCCTTAAACAATGGGGGCTTGGTTCTCTTGCTCAAGAAGAGCAAGAGGGGGTGGGGTGGTTACCCTTCACCTAAAGTGAAGGGACCGCCTGGCTTTCACCTAATGTACAGGCCTCGGTATGCTAAGTCCCTTGAACGAGTGGGCCTCGGTGCCGCTTATAAAAACCGAGCAGAGAACACCGTGGCGGTTGTGTATGTCCCACCTAACATCAGGGACGGGCGGTAAACTCTCACCAGCTTGAGAGCCCGCGGTTGCGTGCCGCATCTAACATCGGGGCGGTTGTGTATGTCCCACCTAACATCAAGGACGGGCGGTAAACTCTCACCAGCTTAAGAGCCCGCGGTTGTGTGCCCCATCTAACACAGGGGCGGTTGTGTATGTCCCACCTAACATCAGGGATGGGCGGTAAACTCTCACTAGCTTGAGAGCCCGCGGTTGCGTGCCCCATCTAACACCGGGGCGGTTGTGTATGTCCCACCTAACATCAGGGACGGGCGGTAAACTCTCACCAGCTTGAGAGCCCGCTGTTGCGTGCCCCATCTAACACCGGGGCGGTTGTGTATGTCCCACCTAACATCAGGGACAGGCGGTAAACTCTCACTAGCTTGAGAGCCCGCGGTTGCATGCCCCATCTAACACCGGGGCGGTTGTGTATGTCCCACCTAACATCAGGGACGGGCGGTAAACTCTCACCAGCTTGAGAGCCCGTGGTTGCGTGCCCCATCTAACACTGGGGCGGTTGTGTTTGTCCCACCTAACATCAAGAACGGGTGGTAAACTCTCACGAGCTTGAGAGCCCGCGGTTGTGTGCCCCATCTGACACCGGGACGGTTGTTTGCATCTCAGTTAGCATAGGGCCGGTAATAAGCTCACACAAACATAAGCAGGGGCAACGAAGTAGCAAACTTTGACAGGAATGCAAATAAAGTCTTAAAATCTATATATATATCACAAGAGTATATATTACAACAAAACTTCATTACATCAGGATGCCGCTAATACAACTACAACGCTAAAAGTAACATACAAAAAGGTTCCAAAACGCCCTCCTGCAATCATCACGACCTACTCAAACGGGGGATGGAGAATCATGGGATCATTCCCACAACGAAACAAAGAACTCGAATATGGAAATAGCAGAGTATGGTACTCCCCCTGGTGATGGCCCAAGAAGACGGCACGGGCACGATGTTCGCCTTGGAGCGCACATTGAAACACCTGGTTATGCGTCGTAAAGGTGATATGTTCCTTTGACACGGCAAAGCCTGTGATAGCCGGGTCCCATCTGCCCCCAGACCACGGTAGTCGGACAAATAATCGATCCCGCCTTACCCAAGAAGAAGGATCCCCTACGTTGGTTAACGTCCAGATGGTAAAAACTGGGCTTCGAAGAGTAACCAGGCACAGAACAGGGGGTCCCGTTGCCACTCCCCACCATTTAGCAATTTTGGCCTCCCCGCAAGTGGACAAGTTGTCCCAAATTACGTCGGGAAGGGTCAAATGATGAGAGGCCCCCGTCTCGGTATTCCAACAGACTATATAAGGACGATTATTACTGCCGTCAATATAGTGGCCCCAGTCAGACATGACGAAAAGCTCCCCGCACAAACAGACATGATCCTTAAGGTAAACATTCCGAGGACCCACGTTGAGACCTCCCAACATGTTCCAGTCACCCTGCCAGAAATAGACTTGATACTCGTTAGGCCAAAAGCCGTAACATGGGTAATATAAGTCCATTACCATAAGGAAAAGATAAAAGCCGAACTGCTGGGTAGAGTCAAAACAACCAAACACTAAGTTCAAGGGAACATCTAAGCAATCCATCAGGATGCCCTCGGGCAGCGGTACCGGCTGACGCACACCCAGAGCAGGATTACATACAAATAGTTTTGAAAGATTGTAATCGCGGAATAGCACTAAACCACCCTGAACAGCGAGAACCCTAATGTTGTCCGTCAACACTTCCATTATCTGCGGCGGCACGACTGGGGAAAAATCCCCAGTAAATGAAAACGCTCCTAAACTGTTGCGGGAAAACTCGCCTTCCGGTTGCAACAAAACCTCATCAGCGTCACGGTTAAGTGTACGAAAGGATTGTTTTGTAACAAACTCAGGGTCAGTAAGAAAACTATAAAACAAGGAAGACGCACACGAAAATCTCAAAAGTGAATTAGCAGGAAGCCAAGCTAACATTTCACGAGTGACATCTTCCATGGTTAGAATATTAACAAGAGATTGAAAAGAAAGGGATATCCCAACTGAGGGGAGTAAAGGGGTATTTATACACTTTGAGGGCAAAGAAACTTTGACCTCAAAGTGGGGGGCTAACTGGTTAGTATAAAAGTTACACCTAGGCAGTAACGAGCCCAGGAGCCACTACCGCCTCCCCACATGGCTACCTTGGGACGGTAACAAGCCCCGGAGCCACTACTACGTCCCCCGACCAGCTAAACGAAGCGGTATGGGATCCAGGAATCACTACCGTCTCCCCCCTGACCGACCAACCCAGACGGTAGCAGGCCCAGAGGCCATTACCGTCCTCTACCCTAACTACCCCCAAGCGGTAGCAGGCCCAGAGGCCATTACCATCCTCTCCCCTAACTACCCCCAGGCGGTATGAGGCCCAAGAGCTATCATCACTCCCTTCATATCCTCATTCAGATAGTTGCGAACCTAGAAGGGCGCTAACACCTCAGTCATGCAGGAGGAGGAGGCGGTAACCCTTGCCATTGCTTGGGGAACACTCATATCTTCCCTATAAATAGGGGGGAAGGCATCACAAATAGAACAAGGAACTTGAGCTTGGCTCTACCCCCAAGAACCCAACCAAAAAACATCATAAACAATATGTATATTATTGTACAAATTGTTTTAGTATACATTTCCAGTATCGCCCCAGACCCCATTGTACGAAACAAGGTGAAACACTTAGAGCACCTTTACCAACATACATAACAAAATCAAGAGCCCGAGATAAAAAGCAGGAGAAAGGGACTTCTTGAGGAACTCTAGCATTTTTATTTTTTAGAAAATTCTCTTAAAATTCTGAAAAGTTACTCAAAAACTCAGTTTTTCCAAAAAAAAAAAAAAAAAAAACAAAAAGATCTAAAGTAGTTTTTGATTTTTCTTACTCGCTTAAAAATTTTAAAAACAATTCAATAATTTTCCATTACAAAATAGCAATTGAAATTGTTATAGTACTGGATTGTTTCAAAATAACAATCCCGAATCTGAAACTCATCGCTCAGTTTCTCGTTGTAATTCTTACCAATGTACAGAAAGGTACAAAAACATAAAAACCCAACAAAAACCCGTGATCCTTATCATCACAGCCACCCTCTTACTTCTTGTTCCTTCATCCTCCACGCATTGCCGTGATACAAATGCTTGTGCCACCTCAGCTGCCATGTGCCACCTCAGCCAAGTCATCGTGCCACCTCAGCCTTAGAGCTCTCCATCTCATGAGCTCTATACTATATATATAGGGGAGCTAGTTAGGATATTTATCAGGATATTTGTGATATGCTCATTCTCTCTCTCCTCTCTTAATTCTCTCTTATCCTCTCCCCTTTTTCTTCTAGCTTTCCCCCTTTCTTTATACCTGTGTCTAAATACTATCAACACAAATACAAATATGGGATAGCAATCTAGCTATCCCGTAGTTACTATTTTTGGTTGTGTGATTAGATTGAGTGATTGGATTGTGTGTGATTGTGTTGGATTGGGACTGATATTGACTGATTGGATAGGATCCCATCTCGGATTTTATCAATTGGTATCAGAGCTTGAGCTCCTCGGATGATGCATATTGATTGATTGGATAGGATCCCATCTCGAATCCTATCAATTGCTATCAGAGCCTGAGATCCTCGGACGGTGTGCGCTGAGATCGGATTGGTGCGTGCTGAGCTGTGATCAGTAACAATGGCAGATGGTACACGGCAGTAGATATCAATGAGGGAGTTGGATGAGAAGCTCGATCAAAGGTGTGATGAACTAGCTGGTACCAACACAGAAATGCGCCAGATGATGAATGGTCTGTCCTTGCAGATGAGGACTGTCGCTAGGTTGGTCAAAGCTGATCTAGTACTGCGGGCACCTCCAGCTCCACCTTTGCAAAGGAGTGAAGATCAAGGATCGGAGCGCCAATTATTGTCGCCAGCTTCAAGAGAGGACTATCGACGAGGTAACTATCATTTCCTAACTTACCTTACGAAAATAGAATTCCCGAGATTCCATGGGGGTGATGTAGTGAGCTGGTTATACCCGTGTGAGAGGTACTTTATCCTCGATCAGACCCCGAACGATCAAAGTCAATGTTGGCGAGTGGAGCCTTAGAGGGCACTGCCTTGGGGTGGCATAACACCTATTAGCAGTCTTGGCCATTTGGTGTGCCCATTCCTTGGGATGTGTACTTAGCCGAGATTAGAGGTCATTTCTCCAAAGCTGGCCAAAACCCACTTATCGAGTCAACCAAACTTAAGCAGACAGACAGCTTAGACAAGTATTTAATGGCTTTTAAACCCTTGGTTAGTCGTTGTGGCTTAAATGAGGTGCAACGTGTTGGCATCTTCATGGGTGGTTTGTGTGAGGACTTGACGGATTGGCTAAAAATGTTTAAACCGAACACTAATTAGAAGAGGCAAACTGTGCATATATGGAGCGGGTAACTGGGAAGAACCCTGCCAAAACATTGCCTATTTTGCCATTACCAAGTAGTGCTACTCGGGTGGCTCAAAACCCGCCAACGAGGCCTTCGCTTGCCAAGCCGTTGGCATTACCTGCATTGCCAAGTAGCATCCCGCCAATCAGATATCAGCCAACAACTAAGACTCCTAGGGGGCTATCTCCCACATACCTTAATGATCTGCGGGCGAGAAACCTTTGTTTTTATTAACGAGGCCCATTCATGCCAGGTCAGGTATGCCCCATGCAACAGCAAGTACAGATGTTCAAGATTGAGGCCTTCGATGACGGGTCAGGCGATGAGCCCATAGAGTCTAAGCCAAATCCAGCCCCTGATCCTCACATTTTCATGCATGCACTTCATGGGATGGCTCAATGCCAAACCATGAGGGTGCAAGGCGGCCATGGCAAACGGGTCTTGAGCATCCTTGTGGATAGTAAGAGTAACCACAATTTTCTCGATGAACACTTAGCTTGCCAAATGGGGTGTTCCATGGACACTAATCATTAGCCATTAGTCACAGTTGCTGATGGTAAGTAGGTTTCATGTGCGGGAATATGCTGCTTTTTTCAATGGACTCTTCAAGGGGCTCCATTTACATTTGATGTCTTGTTGATTCCCCTATTCGGATGCGACATGGTGTTGGGCATTCAGTGGCTCCGCACCTTAGCTGAATTTAAGTGGAACTTTGATACATTGCTTATGGAATTCAGCATTGGCGATTGGGTATACACTCTGCGTGGAATTTGCAACAAAGGGCTCAAAGATGTCTTCGAAAGCACACTGTCATCACTTATGGCTTACTCAGTTGCCTTTTATGCCATTATCGTTGACCAGCCGCAACAGCCATCCTTGCTAAGTCTACATGCCGCCAAGCCTGAGTCGGTAAAGGAACCTCTTACTTTACAAAGTCTACTTAATGATTTCTATGAGGTATTCATTCCAAGTACTAGGGATTCGCCAAGCAAGCCGGAGTTTGATCATTGTATCCCTCTCAAAGGGGGAAGTGACCCTATTAACTTGAGGCCTTACCGATATCCAACATTCCAAAAAGAAATCATCAATTCCTTAATTCAGGAGATGTTGGTGGCTGGCATGATCCAGAACAAAACTTGGACTTTCGCATCACTAGTTGTTCCGGTCAAAAAGAAAGATGGCACTTGGTGACTATGTGTTGATTATCATGCTCTGAATTAGATGACAATTAAGGACACATTCCCCATTCCTATTGTAGAGGAACTCTTGGATGAATTGGGTGGCCCATCTTATTTCTCCAAGCTTGATCTTAAGTCCGGGTATTAGCAGATTCTAATGGCGCCTGAGGATGTGCACAAAACGGCTTTCTGAACTCACTCAGGGCATTATAAGTTTACTTAAATGCCTTTTGATCTGTCTAATGCTCCCTTAACATTCCAAAGCTTGATGAACAATATATTCTGCCCTGTATTGCATCACTATGTATTGGTCCTCTTTGACGACATTCTCATCTATAGCACCACCTAGGCACAACACCTGGAGCATTTGCGTTCTGTTCTGGGCATACTCCGCCAGCACCACCTCATGAACAACAAGGCCAAGTGAACTTTTAGAGCTTGCCCTTTCGAGTACCTTGGTCATTTTGTGTCCAGAAGTGGGGTAGCTACGGATCCCAGCAAGTTGGCAGCTGTAGTGGATTATCCCAGGCCCACAACCATTAAGCAGCTTCGCAGGTTCTTGGATCTCTCTGGCTATTATAGATTCTTCATTGCTTAGTATGGGATGATTGCTCGGCCCTTGATCGAATTACTAAAGACAGATAGATTCGGATGGAATCCAGAAGCTATAAACGCCTTTCAATGCCTTAAGTGGGCCTTAACATCTACTCCAGTTCTGGCTTTACCTGACTTCACGAAGACATTTTTCGTCAAGACAGTTGCTTTCGACATCGGCATCGGGGCAATCCTTATGTAGGAAGGATGGCCACTCGCCTTCATTAGCAAAAACTTGGCGCCATGGCACCAATCAATGTTGGTGTATGAACGGGAACTCCTTGCCATTGTCTTTGCCATAGACAAGTGGCATTAATATCTAGCCGGTCGTCACTTCATTATCTGCACTGACCAGCAAAGCCTCAAGTTTCTCTTAGAGCAACGCCTCTCTACCTCAATTCAGCTTCTATGGTTGGCGAGTTTGATTGGTCTAGACTATGAAATTGTCTACAAGAAAGGCACTGAGAATCGTGCCGCTGATGCTCTATCCCACCTTTCAAGCTCCGAGGTCTTATGTGTGGCCCTATCCACCATCTCATCCAACCTATATGGCGCGTTACAAGCATCTTGGCATTAGGATCCAGCTCTTAGCCAGATAATTGATGATAAGTTGGTAGAGCCCCTCTCTCATCCACAATTCATTTGGTCGCATGACCAGTTGAGGCATCACGGACGCCTAGTGGCAGGTGCGGTTGTCGCCCTGCACAATTCGATCCTTCTTTGGATGAATAAATCCCCTCAAGGGGGGTATTTGGGCATAGAGGTAACGTACGGGTGAGCACAGAAACTCTTCTATTGGTTAGGTCTCAAGCGGGACGTTCAAGAATATGTCCGTAATTGCTCAATATGTCAGCGGAACAAGTATGAGACGGTAGCTTCTCCGGGATTACTATAGGTGGTACCCATACATTGCACAGTATGGAGTAGCATCTCACTTAACTTCACTGAGGGCCCTTCTTCAGGGTTCACAGTAATCCTTGTGGGGGTGGATCGTCTCCTCAAATATGCTCATTTCCATGCTCTCCACCATCCTTACTCTATTGCCAACATTGCCCAATTATTCTTGGACCAGATGTACCGGCTACATGGGCTACCAAACTCTATCACCAGTAATCGAGATCCAGTTTTTATCAGCATGTTTTGCCAAGAGCTTTTTAGTTGCCTTGGAACCCAGCTGAATCTTCATCATCTCGCCATCCTCAGTCCGATGGTCAAACCGAGGTGCTCAATAGATGCCTTGAAACGTATCTGAGATGCATGACGGGTGAGTGCCCCCGCGATTGGCGCCATTGGCTTCCTGTGGCTGAATAGTGGTATAACACCATCTTCCACAGGACTTCCCAAGCTTTGCCATACGAAGTTCTCTATGGCCAACCTCCACCTATTCTCCTTCTATTTCTTTCAGGCGAATCTGCCATCGAGGCTGTTAATTGTAGCATTACCACTAGGGAAGAATCTATTAAACGTCTCAAGCACCACCTACACCGAGCTCAAAATATTATGAAGTAAAAGGTTGACCGCCATCACTTAGATAGTGAGTTTCAGATTGGCAACTTTGTTTGGCTGAAGCTGCAAAGTTACCGCCAACACAACCTTGCCTATCACCAATTCAATAAAGTTGCCCAATGATTTTATGGGCTTTTTCAGATTCTGGAGCCCATTGGACCAGTCACCTACAAGCTAGATCCACAAGCTGATGCCACCATCCACCATATCGTTCACGTTTCTCTTCTCAACAGAAGTAACAAGGTCCCCGCCAACTACACTCCCCTGCCTTTGACGTGGCCACTAGAATCGGCTCCGCCTCAAACTGAACTCATTTTGGATTGCAGGCTAGTTCGCCGTCGCCACATTGCCGCCACTCAGGTGTTGGTCCAATGGCAAGGCTATTCAACCGAGGACGCCATTTGGGAGTGCCTTCACGACCTCCAGCTCTGATTTCACTAGTCTTGCGCGGGGGGGGGGGGGGGGGGGGGGGGGGGGGGGGGGGTAGTACTGATACAAATGCTCATGCCACATTAGCTGTCATGTCACCCTAATGCCAAGTCACCCTGCCACCTCAGCCTTGGAGCTCCCCATCTCATGAGTTGTACACTATATATATAAGGGAGTTGGTTTGGATATTCATCAAGATATTTGTGATGTGCTCGTTCTCTCTCCCTCCAAATTCTGTCTTATCCTCTCCCTTTTTCTTCTAGCTTCTCCCCCTTTCTTTATACTTGTATCTAAATACTATTAATATAAATACAAATCCGGGATAGCTAACTATCTATCCCGTAGTTACTATTATTGGTTGTGTGATTATATTGGGTGATTGTGTGTGATTGTGTTTTGTGATTGATATCGATTTATGGGATAGGATCCCATCTTAGATCCTATCAGGCTGATACTGGCAGCGATGGTGCTGGGGATCATTGCAGCGGTTGTGGTGACGGCTGCAGTTAGGAAGATGCAGATTGGCTAGATTATTAGATTTATGCTTATTTTATATTTTTAAGATAGGAGATGTGTATAGATATTTTTTTTAAATTTTTATTTTGATTTATTTAAGACTTTAAGCTTAGCTAGGAGAACTTCTCTATAAATAGAAAGGAGATGATTGAAGTTTTGGTTCAACTTCATTCCTAGATTTTTCAATTATATTTTGTTCTTTTTAGTTTTCTAGTGAGAGAATTGAGATTAAGAATCATCCTCTTTTTTCTTGTTAGTTTTTGCAATAGAAATTTAAAAAAAGGCCATTGAATCCTTCTTTTCCTAATCGATTATCTTTTTGGCCCTGTAATAATCTCATGAATGGTGGATTTAAATTCAATATTTGATCATGCAAAAATGATAATAAGTTTCATTAAACTGAGAATCATATTATTTTGATATTTCTTCCTGGTCTTGATCCTCTCCACTGATATTGTAACACCATAGGGTATCGTTTGTTTTTTCCGATAATTAGCCAAGTCGCGGTATAAAATAGGCCACTCTTACAATCAAGGCCTAAACGATCTCGTATAAAAGCAGGAATAAAAAACAAAAAGAAATAGTCAGCCAATAAAACAGGGATACGGGGCAGAAAAAACAAACAGGAAAAAAGAATCAAACAAGCACTATACGACTTCATCACCACTGGGTGAGACCTAATGTAGGGGAAGATGCCAAACCATATTAGAGCTTGGGAGAGATTGATAGGGGTTAGGACCAATTATAGCCTTACTCCATTGTTACAAAAAGTTGAATCCTATCCGAATTATCACCATCGTATGTCAAACAAAGTCTTTTCCCGAGCTCCCACTGACACTTTGCATCTTAAAGCTTATCAATATCTTTAAAACCATCGCCCTTTCTTACCAAGTTTCCCTTATTTTTTTACTGGAGGATTTGACCAGTTTCTTCAAATTATTCCCAAGAGACATATCCTTCAGGAATTCCTGCCAGTCCCACTTCACTTCATTTTTAATCTTGTGTTTTTGTGCTCTTCGACTCTTCTTCGATCACAGAAGGCTATTATCCTTGTGACTCGCCACCATCCTCCTTCTCTTCCCTGTCTTACAAGGCCCCCTAACATGTGACAATGATACAATTGGTGGCTCAATACCCGGTGAATACTCAAGTCCGAAAGACCCAGAATCATTATTACTACCAGCATCCCAAGCCTAGTTTACAAGAATAGATGTAGGACCTTAGGCCCCACTGAGTCGTCTACTTCAACCTTATTCCAAGAAAAGGTGAGTGGAGAATGAGTTGCCCAGAATGGTCAATTCAACCTTGGACCGGCTCGGGCCTGGATTGGGCCAAATATATATATATATATATATATATATACACACACACACACACACATATAAATAATTATTTTAAATAAAAATTAATTATAATTTATTAATAAATAATATAACATACAATATAATCATAATAGTGCCTTATAAAATTATAAATATATTTTATAAAATAAATGTAGTATAACTTGTTAAAAAATACAATTATAATAATGTAATAGTGCCTTATAAAATTATAAATATATTTTATAAAATAAATGTATTACAAATTGTTATAAAAATACAACTATAATAATATAATATACATTTACTAGCTCTAATTTTTGCCTCCAATGGGATGGGCCCAAAAGACAGGCCCGTGGCCTGGCCCATTGGGGAACTGGGCCCAAACTTTTCTGGGCCAGGCAAGGCCACGTTACCGGTTAGCCCAGCCCACTAGCTACCTCTAAGTGTGGGTATGGATTGTGGAGTTATTTACCATAATATCATTTTTTGTGATGTAGGCTTGTGGAGTTATCTAATATTAGTGGTACACTATAGTAGTGTTTATAATTTCTTGTTATTCCTGTTTCGTTGGATTGTGTTGTTATCTTTGTTTTGTCAATTTTTCAGCTAAGCAGTCTACGTGGGCTGCCTTAGGCCTCACGTTTATAGGTTTGTTTATTTCAGATTGCAATTTTTGTCGCTAATTATTGAAAAAAATGTTAACAATGGTATTGTGAACCATTAATTTGATATTATTTTTATAAGATAATTTACTTTTATAGTATCACATAATGCACAAATCAAAAGAGTAAATTTGGTATATTTATGATGTATTCAATAATAATACATAGTGGTATAATTCCTAAATGCTTGTATTGCCTATAAATACAATTGTAAGAGCTCATCAATCAAATAACAAAATACACATTTCCTCTTCTTCCTCTCTCTCTATCTCTATCTTTCCTAACCCTAATTCCCTTTTCTCTTCTCCTAATCTCTTCTCCAAACTCTTAATTCTTGCTGAATTGGTGATGTACTACTAATTACTACATCAATTGGTATCAGATTTGGGTTCTTGCTGCGTTTGCTTCGTCTATGGCGGATAATACTCGGAGTGTTTCGGAATTCCGACGCTTAGAGGCTCGATTCGAGGAATCGAAGGTTCGCCTTCAAGGCCAATTGGATGATCATTTTGCTGCTAATGATGACCGTCAGTGTTTGTTTTCGGATCCGGTGGCCGAGGTGCAATCGCAGGTCGCCGACGTCAAGATCGATGTTGCGTCGATTAAGGAATCGCAGTTGCGGATGATGAATATGCTTCAGGATCTCTGTGCAAATCAATCTCGCGCTTCACCTGGTATCCTCCCACGTTCGGTCAATTTTCTGGCGCCACCACCAGTAGCCACCACGATTCCGGTCTCTAGTATGAGTTCTTCGAGTCCTTCTTCGTATCTCTTTCATACTTGCCTTTCTAAGATTGATTTTCCTCATTATACTGGTGGTAGTGGTATTAAAAATTAGCTTTGGAAATCTGAGCAATTTTTTACAATCGATCACACTTCGGATGATGCTAAGGTCAAATTAGCTTCGTTACATTTGGAAAATGATGCCCTAGAGTGGCATCGGGCATATGTTAAGACTTTAAATGTTCTGATTGAGGGGATTGCGTGGCAAGATTATTCCGATCTCTTGCTTGATCATTTCGACGATGTATATGACAATCCGATGGCTGAGCTTATGTGTTTGCGTCAAACCGGTACTGTCCTTGAATATCAACATCAATTTGACCGCTTAGTCCGACGTTTAAGCTTGACTGAGGATTATTTGGTGTCTTGTTTTATCACGGGCCTTCGTGATAATATTCGTTTTCCGGTCCTTATTTTGCAACCCAAGACGTTGCAACATGCGATGCGATTAGCCCGTTTGTAGGAACAACATTTACTTACCAATTTACGCTTTTCTTCGACAAGTTACACTCGTCAACCGTCACTGCGTCCCACTACGCATTACACGGTTAGCTTGGCTGGGTCGGTGCCCCGACCTTCGGGTGAGTTGAGTTCGGGCTCTCTGCTTGTGTGTCGTGAATCGCGTACGATTTCTGCAGCTGAAGTGGAGGAGCGTCGTGAGATAGGCCTCTGTTTTTTCTGTAATGATCCGTTTGTACCTGGGCACATGAAATTTTGTAAAGCATAAAACCCTCAATTGCAACTCATAACTGGTCCGATTGAGGAGTCAGGGGATGAGGATACCAAGCCTCCTACGCTCAATTCTAATGTGGTTGTGGATGATGATGTTCCTCGTTTATCTTGTCATGCTTTGGATGGGGTTACTTCATATAATACGATGCGCATTACAGGATTTTTTTGCCGCCGTCCGTTACACATCCTTATTGATAGTGGCAGTACTCACAATTTTTTGGATGTTGCCACCGCTCGTCGTGTGGGTTGTGTCTCTACACCCATTGCCCGTATGTTGGTCACTGTGGCTGATGGTAGTCGTCTCTATTGTTCAGAGTTCTGCCGGTCCTTCTCGTGGTCGTCCCAGGGACATGATTACTCTTGTGATGTCTTGTTGCTCGCTCTCGGAGGTTGTGATATGGTGCTTGGGATTCAGTGATTATCGACTTTGGGTCCGATTCTGTGGGATTTTGATCGCTTGCTTATGGAGTTTCACTATCATGGAGGTCCCGCAAGCTTTGTTGCCATCCCATGTCATTCCATCTCGTGGGTAAGAAAAGTTTGCTCAAGCTTTCTATTTCGAGTCCTGCTATTCATTCTCTTCTTATTCTGGTTACATCGTTCTTTTCTCTTCACGCTCCGAGGCCCCCGGCCCTTCGGCCTTGTTTTCGGATGAGGTTTGGTCGGACTTAAATGATTTATTACTTGAGTTTGGGCCGTTGTTTGACACAGCACGTTCCCTTCCGCCTTTACGACCGTTGCATGATCATGGAATTACGCTTAAACCAGGTGAAGCTCCGATCAACCTTCGGCCATATCGGTACCCCCTAGTGCAAAAGGATGCCATCAAGTCCATGATCTCTGATATGTTGGAAACGGGTATCATTCGTTCGAGCTACAATCCTTACGCCTCGCCAGTCATTTTGGTCAAGAAAAAAGATGGCTCGTGGCGCATGTGTGTTGATTACCGGGAGTTAAAGCGCAAGACTATTAAAGATAAATTTCCGATTCTAGTGGTCGAGGAACTTTTGGACGAGCTGTGTGGGTCGGTTGTGTTTTCGAAACTCGACCTTCGAAGTGGGTATCATCAGGTGCGCATGCGTGATGGGGATGCTTACAAGCCGCTTTTGGCACGCATCATGGTCATTATGAATTTCTCATTACGCCGTTCGGTCTCATGAACACTCCGGCCACTTTTCAGGGGTTGATGAATTCAGTTTTTCAGCCCTATTTGAGCAAATTTGTCCTCATTTTTTTTGACGACATCCTCGTTTATAGTCCTGATATCTGCACGCATTTATGTCATTTACGTCTCACTTTTGAGCTCATGCGTGTCCATAGCTTGTATGCCAAACGGTCTAAGTGTGGATTTCTTTTGCCCGAAATTGACTATTTGGGACATCGTATTTCCGCTCGGGGTGTGTATACGGACCAGAGTCAAATTCAAGCCATGCGTGCTTGGCCGCGCCCCACCACTGTCAAACAGCTTTGGGGATTTCTTGGTTTGGCCAGCTATTATCGTCGTTTTATACGCAATTATGGTTCTATAAGCAAACCTTTAACGGAGTTACTTAAACATGATTTGTTTTCGTGGTCTTCCGCCGCCCAACATGCCTTCGATGAGTTAAAGGACGCTTTAACTTTTGCTCCGGTACTTGCCCTTACAAATTTTTCGAAGACATTTGTGGTTGAAACGGATGCTTCGGGCCGTGGACTAGGGGCGGTTCTTATGCAAGAGGGGCACCCGGTCGCTTACTTGAGTAAGGCTCTCTCTTCTACCCACCAAGCTCTTTCGGTCTATGAACGGGAATTGATGGCCGTTGTACTTGCTGTTCGTAAGTGGGAGCACTTTTTGTCACATCGCCATTTCATTCTTCGGGTG
The DNA here is from genome assembly GCA_018398585.1 of Simmondsia chinensis. Taxonomy (NCBI): domain Eukaryota; kingdom Viridiplantae; phylum Streptophyta; class Magnoliopsida; order Caryophyllales; family Simmondsiaceae; genus Simmondsia; species Simmondsia chinensis. Next base: position 22,469,662 of record JAGTTD010000016.1, read on the forward strand.
GATCAACAAAGCCTCAAATTTTTACTTGAGCAAACTATTAACACACCGTTGCAACGGGCTTGGCTGTCGAAGCTCATGGGGTTCACCTATAGCATTGAGTACAAGAAAGTTAGCGCGAATCGAGCTGCCGATGCTCTCTCTCGTCTTCCTGTTTCCGGTGCTACTTTACATACGTTGATACTCAACCACCAATCTCCGTTGATGGATGAGGTTTGGCACTCGTGGTCCGTGGATCCGTCTTTGTCTCTCCTCATTGGTGAGCTCCAACAGAATTCGCAAAGTCATCCCACGTTCTCTTGGCGCAACAACGAGTTGCGTCGTTTCGGTCGTTTAGTAGTCGGATCAGATGTGGGCTTACGTCGTCGTATTTTTGATCTTTACCATGCCTCGCTAGTTGGGGGACATTTTGGGGTGGATGCTACTTTTCAGAAATTACATAGTTTCTTTTTGTTGTCATGGTTTGCGACATGATGTTTATAAGTTTGTTTCGGAATGTACTATTTGCCAACGGTCTAAGCCCGATACGGCTGCCTTTCCGGGACTTCTACAACCGTTACCTATTCCGGACACCGTGTGGACCTCGATCTCAATGGATTTTATTGAGGGGTTGCCTTTGTCACGTGGGAAGAATACTATTCTTGTCGTGGTCGACTGCTTGAGCAAATATGCACATTTTATGCTTTTGACTCTTCCCTATTCTGCCGAGACAGTGGCGCGGGTTTTCCTCGATTCAGTTTTTCGGTTACATGGTCTCCCTCATAGCATTGTTTCGGACCGCAAATCGGTTTTCCTGAGTCTCTTTTGGTGAGAGTTATTTCGTGTTTTGGGTTTCGACCTACTTATGTCTTCCAATTATCATCCTCAGACGGATGGTCAAACTGAGGTCTTCAACCGCAGTTTAGAGACATATCTCCATTGTTTTTGTTGTGACATACCGTCGACTTGGCCCAATTTTTTACCCATGGCTGAATGGTGGTACAACACATCTTTTCATTCAGCCATTCGATCTACCCCATTCAAGGTCCTGTATGGTCAAGCGCCACTGTTACATATTTCCTATATGCCTGATGAGACCGATGTCGCATCGGTGGATCGCAGTTTGGCCTCTCGAGAGGAGGTTGTTCAACTCCTCAAACACCATTTGTCTCGAGTCCAGCTTCGTATGAAGCAATTAGCTGATCGGCATCGTTCCGAGGGTCAGTTTGGGATTGGTGATTGGGTTTATCTTAAGCTCCAACGGTATCGTCAATCGTCAGTGCATTCCCGTTCGAATATGAAACTTGTGGCCAAGTACTATGGGCCTTATCGTATTATCCCCAAGATTGGTTCCATTTCTTATACTCTTGCTTTTTCGCCTGACGTTCGTATGCACTCTACTTTTCATGTGTCACAGCTGCATCGTTACGTGGGATCAATAGCTTCGAGCCAATCGACAATTGTTCCTGATGCTCCTGTGGTTCGTTGGGAGCCGTCCTCGCTTTTGGATCGCCGCCTGGTCAAGCGTCGTAATGCAGCCGCAACTCAGTGGTTGATTCATTGGAAGGATCGTGCTCAGGAAGATTCGACTTGGGAGGACGCCTCTGAGTTTTGTCTTCGTTTTCCTCATTTTTTTCATTGTGGACAAGGAAACTCTTGTTTGGTTTAATGTATTCAATAATAATACATAGTGGTATAATTTCTAAATGCTTGTATTGCCTATAAATACAAATGTAAGAGCTCATAAATCAAATAACAAAATACACATTTCCTCTTCTTCTCTTCTTCCTCTCTCTCTATCTCTATCTTTCCTAACCCTAATTCCCTTTTCTCTTCTCCTAATCTCTTCTCCAAACTCTTAATTCTTGATGAATTGGTGATGTACTACTAATTAGTACATCAATTTAATAGAGTTATATACACCAAAGGTCCTTGTACTTTTCTCATTATATTATTTTTGTCCTTATATTTCTAATTATGTCAATGGAATCCATATACAATTTATATTGTGTCAGTTTCGTTATTTGGTCAATTTCAAGTTTAGTTGTTGACGTGTTTAATGACACACTCATATTAGATGCAAGTAATCCACAAGGATTCCATATATTAAACTCAATTTAACTGAACCCATGGCCGAACTATTAAAAATTTTACTAACTACTTAACATAATTTTATTCTAAGGACCAAATTGACACAATATTAATTGTATAGAGATTAAATTGACACAATTAAGTGTATAAGGATTATATTAACACAATTGACAGAGTACATAAACTTTTAGTATAAATAAACTTATTTAATATTTAGGCTCCATTTGTTTCAATGGAAATACTTTTCCCACTGAAAACATTTTCCTTTGGAAAAGATTTTCCATGGAAAATACTATTCCCGTTGAGGTTTTTCGTTGTTTGTTTCAATGGAAAACATGTTTTCACATTTCGATATTCCTTGCTTGTTTTAAAGGAATCATCTTTTAACATTCATCTTATTCCTGGTTATAGAACAATATAAATAGCAATACAATATATTTAAAATTATTTAGACACTGTGGGATTGTAGAGTTATTACTAAGATACCCTGAGGTTTGAACATTTATTACATATCCTGATATTTAAATGTATATAATAACGTACCCTGAAGTTGAATATTTTATCACTCAGGTACCATACATCAAAATTTGACGAATTTTTGTAAGAATCTGACCAAATATAAAAGTGCTAATTTAATACATAATTACAATAATATTTACAAGTCATGTTAATGTTTTTAGCAAATTACGATAAAAAGTTTATCGTATATTGATGTAAAAACTGCCTAAATATGGCCGAAATTATATGCCGTGTTAGCATATTTTAGGAAAAATCTAATAAGAATGCTCATATATTGTCGGAATTATGTTTCTAGATCACTCGGAATGATGACTTCCTCTCTTTTAAAAGGGAAATCATTTTCTTCCATTTGATGGAAAAGGTTTTCCTTTCCGTCACCAATCTTGTGCCAAACAACAGAAAAGGGAAAAAGCACTTCCTAGAATATGATTTTCCCCCTAAACAAACGGAGCCTTAATATTAGTCGTAAAGTAATGTGAAACACGGTAATATTCCTTAACAGTTGACACTGGAGTTTTGACTAGAAAGCTCTATACTCGAATATCAAAATTACCAAACGTGAATTTCCTTTTTTTTTTTTTTGTGGTTCAAAATACTAAACGTGATTATTTAATAACTTGTGGTCAAAAATTAAAAAAAAAAATTTAGTACCTTTTATGCGGTATGTTATAATAGAAAAAAAAAAATGAAAATTAGTATATAATATATAATATAAATAAAAAAATTAGGATTAGTTAAAATTTTTGTAATAAATTAATTTTTTTTAAAATTTTTATGTTTAAATTTTATAATCCATTAAATTCAATATTTGATCATAAAAAAATGATAAATGTTTGATGAAAAGTAAGTTTCAGTAAAATGAAAATCATATTATTTTGATATTTCTTCCTGGTCTCGATCCTCTCCAGTGATGTTGTAGCACCTTTTAGTATCGTTTGTTATTTCCAATAATTAGCCAAGTCGCAGTATAAAATAGGCCACTCATACAATCAAGGCCTAAATGATCCCGTATAAAAGCAGGAATAAGAAACAAAAAGAAATAGTCAGCCAATAAAACAAGAATACGGGGTAGAAAAAACAAACAGGTAAAAAGAATCAAACAAGCACTATACGACTTCGTCACCACTAGGTGAGACCCAATGTAGGGGAAGACGTCAAACCATATTAGAGCTTGGGAGAGATTTACAGGGGTCAGGACCAATTACAGCCGTACTCCATCGTTACAAAAAGTTGAATCTTATCCGAATTATCACCATCATATGTCAAAAAAAGTCTTTTCCCAAGCTCCCACTGACACTTCGCATCTTAAAGCTTATCAATATCTTTAACACCATCGCCCCTTTTACCAAGTTTCCCTTAATTTTTTATTGGAGGATTTGACTAGTTTCTTCGAATTATTCCCAAGAGACATATCCTTCAGGAATTCTTGCCAGTCCCACTTCACTTGATTTTTAATCTTGCGCTTTTGTGCTCTTCGACTCTTCTTCGTCGACATAAGGCTATTATCCTTGTGACTCGCCACCATCCTCCTTCTCTTCCCTGTCTTACTAGGCCCCCTAACATGCGGCAATGGTACAATTGGTGGCTTAATACCCGGTGAATACTCAAGTCCTGAAGGCCCAAAATCATTATCACTACCAACATCCCAAGCCTGGTTTGCAAGAGTAGATGTAGGACCTTGGGCCCCGCTGAGCCGTCTACTTCAACCTTATTCCAAAAACAGGTGTGTGGAGAATGAGTTGCCTAGAATGGTCAATTCAACCTTGGGCCGGCCCGAGCCTGGATTGGGTATATATGTATATTATAATTTATTAATAAATAATATAACATACAATATAATCATAATAGTGCCTTATAAAATTGTAAATATATTCTATAAAATAAATGTAGTATAATTTGTTAAAAAATACAACTACAATAATGTAATAGTGCCTTATAAAATTACAAATATATTTTATAAAATAAATGTATTATAAATTGTTACAAAAATACAAATATAATAATATAATATACATTTACTAGCTCTAATTTTTGCTTCCAATGGGCCGGGCACAAAAAAGAGGCCCGTGGCTCGGCCCACTGGGGAACTGGGCCCAAGCTTTTCTCGGCCGGGCAAGGCCAGGTTACGGGTTGTGTTGGAAATATTTTAAATATTCATCAAATGATACATTATTAATATGAAACATATATTAACTTACAATAACCAAGAAACAGTACAAATACATTGACAGTTGTAAAACTAGAAAGATACAATATAGCATCATCAATGTTTCATGAGATCATGAATCGACAACTTAATACAAATAACAATTATAAATACGAAAAATGAACTAAACAGAGAAAAGGGTTTTAGAAAAGATATCTTGATTGGGTTGAGGCACGTGAGAACGCTCTCTTTAGAAGGAAACGCCCCTCCTGCACGAGTATTGCTCTTAAGCTTAAATGCGCTCCTTTCCTAGAATTCAACAACCCATCGGACCTCTATCAGTGCAGCAATGAAAGATCCCCGAACTACAACTAATAAGCTCACTATCTTTTGATATGAACAGAAGGGATTGAAAGAATAAAATATCATATGTTCTCTATTATTTTTCACCATGCTCATATGCTTATATAGTAGGTGAAAAGTATGTGCTGAAGAGAATTTCTATATAACATTTAGATTTAGTCAAAGTAATTTAAGGACCAGCATTATGTTAGCTTCCCAAAATTAATATGGAAAACTAACCTTGTAGAAGAGAGTTTGAGATGAGAAAAGAAGGGAAGGGGATGAGAAAATAGAGAAAGGATATAAGAAATAGAGAATTCCCTTAGGAATCGGTTTTCATTTAATTGGATAAATCAAAATTACACTAATAGCCATCCATTTATACAAGGATTCATATCCAAAACCCTAGCTGAATGCGCAGCCGCAAACATCCCCTGCATTGTAACAACCGATAACTGAAATCTGCACAATTCTGCACAAATGTTGTCACGTGCTGCTCACGTGATGCAGGGGAGCCTTAAGCCATTTTAACTAGTGTAATTTTAATTGTTTTTACATCATATAAACTCTAATCAAAAGTAATACTAAAAATAAAATTGCATTACAAGTAAAATTTATTAATTCGTAACAATCCCTCCGTCTTGAAAAGCTTCTTGTCCTCAAGAAGTGAAGCTCGGAAATAGGCTCTTCAAGAAGTTGCAGTCCTCCCATGTTGTAAAGTGCTCATTTAAGTTGCTCCAAGTGACTTGGACTTGGTGAATCTTCCAGTTGTTTAGCTGCATCACTCGTTCAGATTTGACAAATCTTGGTTGCTGCAGTAAAACGCCATTTGCTTCAGCTATGGGCGGGTTTTGGCTTGTATCGGCATTTTTCTTAACCTCTTTTTTAAGAAGGGACACATGAAACACGGGGTGAATGTAAGAATGTGAGGGTAGTAAGTCGAGTTTGTACGCCACATTGCCAATTTTTTCCAGAATTTTGTAAGGACCAAAGTAAAGAGTACACAACTTGACGTTGCGTCGAACAGTCGCAGTTGATTGTCTATGGGGTTGTAGTTTGAGGTAGACCATGTCCCCGACTTCATAGTTCTTGTCTTCCCTCTTCTTATTCGCATAATGCTTCATACGGGCCCGAGCTTGTTGGAGATTGTCCTTAAGCGATTGCAAGATCTGTCTCCTCTGCTGCACAAGCTGGGTTGCTACTGAATCGGTGAGTTTGGGCTGTTGGATCAGCATAGGAGGAGGTGGAGAGTATCCATACAATGCTCGGAAGGGTGTCGTGCCAATGGTTATGTGAAAATGTGTGTTGAACCAAAATTCGGCTAAGGAAATCCAACGGTTCCACTCCTTGGGCTTCGATAAGACCATGCTCCAGAGATATTGCTCCACACATTGGTTGACTCTTTCCATTTGCCCATCCGTTTGAGGATGGTAGGAAGAACTAAGAGCCAATGTGGTTCCCATCAGCTTGAACAATTCCCTCCAAAAGTTGCTTGTGAAGATTTTGTCTCGGTCCGACACGATGGATTGGGGCAATCCATGTAGCTTGTAGATGTTGTCGAGGAAGAGCTTAGCCAACTTCTCCTCAGTAACAGGTCGGGTAAGATCAAGAAAATGACTATATTTGGTGAAGCGATCCACCACGACCCATATGACTTCCTTGCCTTCGGATTTCGGTAGCCCCTCAATTAAATCCATACTAATGTGAACCCAAGCACCGTCCGGAATGGGAAAAGGTTGAAGAAGTCCTTTGCATCGCGGATCTCCCAATTTTTTTTATTGGCAAACATCACAAGATTTCACATAGTCGCTTACATCCTTTTTCATGCTCGGCCACGTGAAATAAGCTTTAATTCGTTGCTAGGTGCCTTCCACACCCTCGTGACCTCCCCAAGCAGCGTCGTGTGAGGCATGGATGACCTGTTTTCTCAATTCGGTAGCAGCACCCACATATAACTTGCCTTGAACCCGTAACAGCCCACGGTGAACTGTCAGGTTGCTATTATCTGCAACCGATTTCGCGTCTATCGGAGGGCTGCAGCAGTTATGTTTTCTCGAGCAAATGGGTCTCCCTCGTAGGACTTGTGTAGCTCTTCAACCCAAGAAGGAATTACCACTGAAACGGCTGAGCACGAGCCCGAAACAGTGCCCTCGAAACGCCTTGACAGTGCATCTGCAGCTGCGTTTTCTTTGCCACTTCTATACTCGATGTCGTAATCAAGGCCTAACATTTTCATCAAGCCTTTCTTTTGAATTCTTGACACGATCTTCTGTTCGAGGAGATATTTGAGGCTTTGGTGATTCGTCCGAATGATGAATTTATGACCCTCCAAATAATGCCTCCATTTCTCCACGGTTAAGAGAATTGCGAGGTACTCCTTTTCATAAGTTGACATCGCCTAATGTTTGGGGCTTAGAGCTTGACTTAGATATGAAATGGGCCTTCCTCTTTGAGAGAGAACAACCCCAATACCAGTACCACTTGCATCGGTCTCCAAAACGAAGCCTTCGGTGAAATTCGGCATTGTCAAAACCGGTGCTGCACACATAGAGGCTTTGAGAGCTTCAAAAGCGGCTTGAGACTTCTCGTTCCACCCAAAAGAATCCTTCTTCAAGAGCTCCGTTAAAGGTTTGGCAATGGAACCATAACCTTTAATGAATTTTCGATAATATCCGGTCAATCCCAAGAATCCTCGCAATTGCTTCAAGGTGATCGGGGTTGGCCATTCTTGCATTGCTCGGATCTTGTTAGGAATAGTAGATACGCCCTCTGATGAGATGATATAACCCAGATATTCAAGCTTCTTTTGAGCTAATGAGCACTTGGACAATTTTGCAAAAAATCGGTGTTGTCGCATCAAGATGAATACTTGTCGAAGGTGTGTGAGGTGAGCTTCATATGTGGGACTGTAGATCAGTATGTCGTCGAAGAATACCAGCACCGAATTCCTCAAATAAGGCTTGAAGACGTCATTCATAGCCGCTTGGAAAGTGGCCGGAGCATTTGTTAGACCGAAAGGCATAACAACGAACTCGAAATGGCCATGATGAGTTTGAAAAGCGGTCTTGTAAATATCTGATTTGAGAACTCGGATCTGATGATATCCTTGCCTTAAGTCCAGCTTGGAAAAGAAGCACGCCCCATGAAGCTCATCAAGCAAGTCATTTATGAGCGGTATCGGAAATTTGTCTTTCACGGTTAGTGTATTCAAACGGCGGTAATCGATGCACATACAGGCTATCCCATCCTTCTTCTTTACAAGGATCACGGGTGAAGCAAAAGGACTTCGGCTTGGTCTAATGAAGCTCAACCGAAGCAACTCCTCCACTTGCCTCTCTATCTCGGCTTTTTGGCCATGGGGATACCGGTATGGTCTAATTTTGAACGGGTTGGCATTTCCTTGTAAAGGTATGGCGTGGTCCACACTCCTTTGAGGAGGGAGACTCTTAGGCTCTTTAAAGATGTCCCCGAACTCGTCAGTTAAGGTCTGAACAGCAGGAGGATGAATCGGTTGCTGCATAACCGGGCTCACCATGAATAAGTGACCGATCCATTGTATCGCCTTCTTCTTAATTCCACCTTGCACATCCTTTGCCCCGATTAATTTGAGCTGAGCTTCCTCGGACATGCCTTGCAAAGACACCTTGGTGCCTTGAACTTCAAAAGCCACGATCATTTTACTGAAATCAAATACAACCGGGTTGAAGGACCTCATCCAATCTACTCCGAGCACCATGTCGCAACCACCCAAATGAATCACTCGGAAATCGAAGGTGAAATGATGGCCTTGCATAGTCCAAGGGAAGGCTATGCACTTGTTTTGTGTTGTCAAGGAGTTCCCATCAGCTACCATGACTGCCAAAGGATGAGTTTTTGTCACGTCGTGTTTGACCTTCTTATTCAACTTCGGGTCAACGAAACTGTGAGTGCTCCCACTATCAATAAGGATAATAATGGAGTGTTTTCCAGCCCGTCCCTTGATTTTGATTGTGTTATGAGCCCCACTTCCTGTTAGAGCCTTCATGGAGATCTCGACCTCGTCATCACTTGAGTTGCCTTGTAAGTTGCATTCGGTCTCCTCTAATTCAGCATCTGACTCGGTACTGTCAGCCTCATTTTCAGCAGGGACTCGGCTCCCTTTTACATACATAAGTGCTTGTGTTTTGCACCTATGCCCGGGTTGATACGGTTGGTTGCATTGAAAACAAAGTCTGGCCGAAAATCTGTCACTATTTTTACTGCCGTGACTCATGTTCTGCTGCACTGGTCTCGGTTTACTACCGGTAAGATGCTTTCCTTTGTCGTATGAAGGGACTTGAGTTGCTTCAATCAATTTTGCTTTGTTGTAAGCACTTGACAAAGTCTTTGGGCCAATGGCTTTCACCATGTTTTTGATCCTAGGCTTAAGGCCACTCACAAACAAGAAACGTAGTATGATTCAGCATCCTCGGGAGCAATGGCCAAAACTGACATCAAATTTGCTCTCAAATTCTCAAATCTAAGCATGTATTCTCTCACACTTGATGTTTGGACCAACTTGTTGAAGTTATCCACAACATCCGTTGATTCTCCTTCACCATACCGTTCACACATCTCTTCTACGAAAAGGCCCCAAGAAAGATGTGGTTTGCTTTTAAACAAACTATAGTACCAAACCTCATGATCACCATGAAGATGGACTGCGGCTAGCTAGAGCTTCTCCTTCTCAGGTATATTATAATATAAAAAGTATCGATCACACCTCCTAAGCCAAGATTCCGGTTGTTTTCCATCAAATGGATCGATTTCGACCCTTGGCTGCCTGTAAGAGCCACTCCTACCCCCAGATGTGTTGTCATTTGACACGTTTCTATGCTGATATAATTGATCCGGTGGTCTATCCATATGATCAAACACATTTGGTGCAGCATTTTGGTGCATAACAGAAATATATGGCTGATTGTCCTGATCTGAATTTTCTGCATTTGTTCGGTAATTAACAGGTCCAGACATTCGTTCTTGATTTTCTATATTAATTTCAGGTCGAATAGGTTGATTTGCACCTAATCTAATGTTAATGGATGTTCCTACACCAGGTTGTAACATAGGGGATTTACCTCGGGTGTGCATTCCATCTTGTGATCGATCCGGGCTGACTTGCTACGTTTCAGCACTCGCACGCTGCTGATCAACCTCAACAGCTTGATGAATCTGACTTGCCGGTTTAAGGATGGCTTCAACACTTGATTCTCTTTGCTTGTTCATCTGATCTTGCAAAACCTCAAGTCGTTCTTCCAATTTCTGCAGCCGATCATCTCTTTTTTCATCTTTTTCCACCAACATCTTCAGGATTTGCTGAATCCCATCGCTTTGGCTTCGATTTTCAGCAAATTGTTGATCAAACTTGGCTTCCATGTTCTTTACTTGATCATGTAGCTCATTTGAAGTATCCAGAATCGAACCGGTACCTCCAGTCCTTGTTCTTGTCCGAACTCCATCTGCCCTTTTTTGCTTTGAAATTTTTTTTTTTTTAACAGCTCAATTAATGTTGATGATTGATAAAACCAGCTCTGATACCATTTGTTAGCTTCCCAAAATTAATTTGGAAAACTAACCTTGTAGAAGAGAGTTTGAGATGAGAAAAGAAGGGAAGGGGATGAGAAAATAGAGAAAGGAGATGAGAAATAGAGAATTCCCTTAGGAATAGGTTTTCATTTAATTGGATAAATCAAAATTACACTAATAGCTATCCATTTATACAAGGATTCATATCCAAAACCCTAGCTGAATGCACAGCCGCAAACATCCCCTGCATTGTAACAACCAATAACTGAAATCTGCACAATTCTGCACAGATGCTGTCACGTGCTGCTCACGTGATGCGGGGGAGCCTTAAGCCATTTTAACTAGTGTAATTTTAATTGTTGTTACATCATATAAACTCTAATCAAAAGTAATACTAAAAATAAAATTGCATTACAAGTAAAATTTATTAATTCGTAACACATTACAAATCAATTCTCCATCCACAACGGCACATAACTTCAATAATCAA